>CM074179.1:72406718-73829218 GCA_037179385.1 Holothuria scabra
CAAAGTTCGACCCTGTATTTTAGAATTTTACAGGCATTTATGTGCGTGGCACAACAAGAAAGTTGCAAATGATTGCACAATGGACTACAGTAATTTGCTTTAAGTTCACAAATTACTTTCAACATTTTACATCTCGGTTCAAGAATGTCCTGCTGTATGAAGATAGGAGTTAGACTGTTAGAATTTCTTCATGCTGTTTTATATATGTTTTCGAATTTTGCTTTTTGAGGTACACTTTAATGCTCTGGTGCCGAACGAGGGACACTAGTACCCCCTAGACTAGTAACCCTAGGGGGTACCAATAAACACCACTTGGGATGCTTCTCAGACAATTTTAAAAAAAAATTGCTGAATAAAAAACAACTATAATGGCAGGGGAACATTTTTAGCGTACTGCACAGTACCTATGGGAGAAAGGTTTTGCATTTAAGACTACAGTACAGTAATTACAGTAGATTCACTGCTGTATTTCCAGTCAATTGGCCATGGGGAGCAGAGAGATAAATACCTTCCTTGTGACCCACCCCCAAATTTTCCAATCAAAATCTCTTACATGTAAGAATCAAAAAGTATTATTAAACCTCATTACACCACCATAAAGAAACCTTCTAGACTAATTTTGTCATTTTTAAAATCTCTCACCATTTATATCTAGACTCGTTGAAAACTTTCAAGGGGAGGAGACACACCAGTTTGGTTCTTATACTGTAGAAAAAATGTTGGAACATATGCTTTTGTACTTACAGAGACGTGCCTCAAGAACCAAGCAAAATGTCAGTGTACATTGTATTTTATTTATTTATGTTCATTTTCTGTGATCAAAAGTATTGTGTCTATACTTCTTACATTGAGAAATGCATGTAATGTAATTATAGATTTGTTGTTTTTGCAGATATTTATGAACCAGGAATCTGAACTAAATTATTTTCGAGTGGCTATGGTATCTTATCTGAGACGCATCATCAGACCAACAGACTTTTCAGCTGCTACTGATACTTTATTTATGATGGAATGGTATTGTCACCAGAGGTCTAGCCTGCGTAGCTGCTCTGGGGCTGCTGCCCCCTCATAGCCTGCCGGAGATAGTAAAAAATCCTTTCAATGAGCCCAAACTTTGATGGCCTTATTATTCAAGAGCACTCACCACAATTGTTCTTTTCCTGAAGTAGGTGGCGCTAAATGACTCTGAATCTTTGCTATGCAAAGTTGACAACAAAGTCGTTTAAACCAGAAACAACCATGGGCTTATTACGTCGGCTAAGGCGCTTCTATTGCAGATGGAAGTGTTGATCATGGGCAGCATCTTACAAAGGATGAGAGCTTCTCACTGAGAGTTGGTTTTAAAGCTGACAAAAGTCTTTGGTTGAAAAATATCGAACTGTCTTTCCTCATGGCTGCGTGCTACCGTAGGTTGTTCGTAATTAGTGGCTGTACTGTGTCTGTACGTTCACATGGTACCATACAATACCAGTGCCAAATTACATTGACTGCTGTGACTTTGTGTACTGTTCTGTTGTAGGATGGTAGCAATGTATCTCTTATACAAACATTTTATAACGAAGAACCAATCCACTTAGAGAAATGAAGTTTTCGTTGGATTTCTATGCATTTGAAATGATTTGGCTCCAATGCCAGTGAATGTTGGTTTTTCATAGCGATGAGCAGAACAGAGTGTCTTCATCCGCTCTGCAAGCTATGGGAGGTCAAGCGTGAGTTAAAAAAATAGTCCAGAGCCAAATTTTATGTAAAAAATGTTAAATGTTAAAGAGGAACATATACTTCGCGTCCTAGTGAAATTTTCATTCATTTTCTATGTTCTGCTATCAAGATATTAGCAGTTGAAGTTAGAAAATTTTCTATTGAAAGTGAACTTGAGGCAAGCAGGTGTTATGTCATTGATCCACATTGTTGGTCAGCATTATGTTTCTCTTCATTTTTCATCCTATTATTTTGAGACATATACTAGAGCTTTTAAAATTCCATCACTCATGATGAACCTTAGGTATCAATATACCAGAATAAAGTTACATAGAACTGGTGGTACACTATAAATAAAAACAAAACATTGGTCAACAAAGTGAAACCATGACACCAAGTCTGCTTCCTTCCAGTTCCCCCTTCTACAGTGTGCAGAAACCTTGCCACATTCAACTACTATCATCTCAAGAACCAAATTTGAAAAAACAAACAAAAAAATCACAGAAATTCTAAGGACACGTTCCCCTTTGACATATGTAAAAAAAATGCCTTTAACAACTGTCTGTCTTTCAAACCTCCAACATTCTGTTAAAATTATAACATCATGATTGCTAAGATTATTGTTGGTACTTGCCAGGTGTATTTATACATCAAAATCTCAAGAATAGATAGGATTTCCTAGCAAGCTCCTTATGGGTCAGGTGACCCTTATTAGAAAAATAGTGCATTGTCTCGTCTCTATTTGGTGTGTTTTGTATATAAGAGTGTCGGTTCAATTGGCCATCTCTTCAACACTTTTAAGTTGTTGCAAATCTTGATTCTTTTTTTTAACACCAGTCTTGCTGAGAGTGTTGTTAATGAATCTTTACCAATATATTCAACACTGTAAGTTGTAAATCTTGATTCTTTGTTTGCACCAGTCTTGCTTGGGAGTGTTATAAATGAATCTTTACCAATCTATTCAATACTGTAAGTAATTGTTAACCTTGATTCTTTGTTTACACCAGTCTTGCTTGGGGGAGTTTTGAATGTATCTTTATGAGTTTATGTGTTTGATATACTGTGAACTGAGCATATTATGTTAAAAACAAACTTGACAAACTTCAGTTTCAACATTTGTTAAACAAGGATTTTTATGTACCAATGAATTCCCTGCCAGTTACAGTATATAGCATTTGACCATGCAGGTCTTTGTACAAGAGGAGCCATTTTTAAGCATTCACTTTGTTGTTTTGATTTGATATCAGTTCCAAAGGATATTAATTTGAGCTGCTCTTCTAAGTAAAGTCATTTGGCTCCAGCTGAAACTCAGTTGGTGGTATAAATGATTGATCTAAGAAAAAGAAACTGTGGTTGGGCAACTAATGTGCTAACAGTTCAACTTGCCACTAAAATAAAGCTGCCATTTTAATTATAATACCACTAACTTTCATTTTTATATCGAAATATCAAATGATCTTTTGGTTCCTGTTATATACCACCTTATATTCCACTTTACATGAGTATTGCTCAAGTTTATTCAGGTTATTTTAATGGTATATATCCTAAAGCAACATCATACATTTTATTTTGATAGGTGTTTTCAAACTTCCCTCCATGCTGTCATCTCTTTTTGTAGAGCAAAGTTTGAGTTTTGGTATTTACTCTACAGTAGCATTTTCCAAGCGATGTTAACTACAAACCATGCACATTGATGAAGTGTACTTAAACGATTTTCATCCCAGAGTTTTTAGTGCCTAAAGTACTGCCTTTTCATTGACTTTCTTGTTGCATGCAGTTGCAAAACTAAGCTGTAATAATGCGCTAAATGCAAACTGAAGTATTTGGTTTGTCACAGAAATGACAAGATTCGAGCCTTAAAGGGAAAAGAGAAACCAAATCTAAACGTTGTAAATAAATTTACCAGATTTGTGTTCCAAAGTGAGCCAAATGGCTTATTAATTATTTAAATTCCACGTATACTCCGAGATAAAAAAGTACACAAAATATGCAATAAGGAGCAAAACTGTTTGCTTTTAGGAGTATAAAAGATAACAAATATATTTCGAAATTTTCAGTCTCCCTTTCCCCAGACTTTCCCCGGCGAGAATCAAAGACAAAACTAACACAAAAATAAAAAATGAGTACATAAATTAAAAAAGAACGAGAAAATTCCAAATGAGAATTTAAGGCTATCAAGACTTTGCGGAACATCAAATCCATTATCGCGTCCAGTTATTGCGAATGAATTCACAATTGATACAATATGAAAACACTTTACCAAAGTTCACCATTTCCTTGTATAAACCTTGAAATAGCATTGCTGAGAACTTGAGAAGTAAAATCAAGCATTGTATCACATGCAGATACATGCCCCAAAACTTGTGATTTTAAACCTCTATTTCTTCTTCACTTTGAAATGAAAATTGGAAAAAATTATTACATTTATTTGATTTTTATTACATTTAGGGTGAGTCCGATTTATTACATTTAGCGTTAACTGTTATAACATTTACGGTTGGTATAACATTTAGCGTTGTTATAATATTTAGCGGTGATACAGATATCGGGGGATTCTCAAAAAGTATAAGCCCCTCCTCCAAACATCCGATCGCATGCGTAAAGTGGTTACACGCCCTCCTTTACTTTCTTTCTCTCAAGACAGGAGCCTGGGCGGTCTTTTATGTCCTGCTAGGCTTAGAAGCAGTTAGGGGGAAACGGTATTGATCCCCAGCCAACAATGTAATGGGAGGCCCTGCCATCTGTGTTCTTCTTTGATCGCCTCTGAAAAGGTTATAAGTGCCAGTTATGGTACGAAATTCACTTGTCATAATCAGGGTACCGATTGTAATACTAAGTGAGCTGTGTATGTAATTAATTTTGGGGTGCAAGGGAAACAGTATGTATGTCAGACCAATAACATAAGGCTTCGTATGAATGGCCATAAGTCTGACTATGGTAAATTTATCAACGGGGATATTTCGAAATCTGGAACTTCTGCATTGTATTCTTATCTCAAATCTCATGGGTTAGTTGGCTTTAAATTTCAAATTATAGAGCCTCTAAAATCTGATTCGTCGTTTACCAGGATGTCTGCTTCTTTGAACGTTTACTGGCTGAGAAAGAAAGACATTGGATTTGGAAATTAAATACTTCGGTTCCCCATGGCTTAAATAATGACCATACTTTCTACAGCCAGAATCGTGGAAAGAGACAAAAATGCAACTGAGCCCCCTGTTTTTCCGACTCTGTGAACTGATGCTTGTAATCTGTCCTTTATGTACGTGTTTTGCCTTTTCCCGTCCTTGTTATCTATTCTTGATGTAAGTATTTTGCCTTTTCTCGTGTTTTTAGGGTCTGTTTACGTTGCCTACTATATAAGTGTTGTACGAGTTGTGTTCAAGGGTACACTGTCACCCGAAAAATAAACTGAGTCCTCGTATGTTGGGTTTTGTGAATTTTTATATGATTTGCCTTATATGATGTGACTTTTTTGAAAAATATATATATATAAATATATATCTACCTAATTGTGGAATGAGGGGAAACTTTTGGGCAAAATATCAACGTTACGGGGAAATTACCGTTACGGGGAAAATTAACGTTCCCCTTTACGTTTTCACACACTGTTTTAATAGGAATACGTTAGTGTATAGTAAAATACATATGGTAGTACGTAATATACCTAATTACTTCAATGTTGACTAAATTGCGGACGCCTATCTGTTAACTCATACAACCAATGGACTATTGAATTTACGTACATGTATATGTTTTTTCTTAAAGGCGAAATATACATTTATGTATTTTATTTTTAATTTCGCCTAAACGTATCAAGATATACAAATTTCCCCCTAATGTTCAATCTAGTGGTTTATATATATATATATATATATATATATATATATATATATATATATTTCACTAATTCGGCACTTAGGGGGAAAGTTGTTGTTGAAAAGTCGACCTTAAGGGGAAAAATTTTTGGGGGCGAAATATAAGTTTCGCCGTAAGGTTTCAACACACTTTTTCTATAGAAATACGTAAACGGACAAGGGCGCCCTCCTAGATTTACAAAGTAGATGCAATTACCTCAAAGTTGCCAAATTTACGGACACCTAGCTGTTAACACGAACGGATGGCTGGCCATTGAAATAACGTTGTTTATATTTTTGGACGTTAGGGCGAACACTTTTTCTTATGTATTTCATTGTTATTTTTATTTTTTCGCCTTAAGTTCTCGCAGATATAACAATTTCCCCCTAAGGTGGGAATTAGCGTTATATATATATATATATATATATATATAAATATATATATATATATACTGCTAAATACGGGCTAAGGTGGACATGCTTTAAAAAGGGTACTTTGGTGGACATATTATTATGGTACTATGGTAGATGTATTGTGCACCATTCAGGTATGTAAGAGTGATACTGAATGGTGTTTAGTACCACTATGGCATGTCTCCAGTACTCCAGTGCGGCTGCCTTTAAGTTTCATGTTGTATTTGAGATATGATGTTTGTTTCACATAAAATCGTGTCCGCTTAAGGTGTGTCACCTTTATTTGAAGTCAACAGATTGACCCCATTTGAAACAGGCAACATATATATCATGCTGATTTCAACCACTGATGTCTACTGAGGGAGTGACTGAATCGGGTTCATTTGTTGACACAAAATAGATGGCGCTCTGTATTATCAGAAGTCATGCTTTGGAGTTATTCACTCTCCAGGAAATACTCCTCCGAGAGGCCTGAATAATACGTGGACACGAAATATCCACTTAATGTCAAAGTACCCGTTTTGACTCAATTTTTCATGCGCAATGTCCACAATAGCCCGCATAAAGATATATATATATATATATATATATATAATATATATATATATATAAATATATATATATTTTTCATTATATATATATATATATATATATATATATATGACGTTATATATATACGATTACGACCCTAATTTGAACAATTTCCGTGCTTAATCTTCATGGACCCCACCGGCTAATCGTGATAAATTTCTGGATTCCTTTGTTCCTGTAGTTACTAGTGAAATTATTAATGCTCCTGAACACGAATATTTGTCATGGGATGAACACTGTGCTTTGAGGGACTTTAAATCTAATTTCAATGTCGTAACTAGACAGGCAGACAAAGGGTCTGCTGTTGTTGTCATGGATCGTCAACGTTACATCCAAGAGGGTTACCGCCAACTCAACGACTCCACTGTGTACCAAAGGACTGAAGTTGCCGCTATCAATGGGATTGAACGAGATATTCGACATCTTGCTGACGAGCTCCACAAAGGTTAAGTTATTACTGATGACATGCACCAGCACGCAATCCGTGAAGGTACTAGGCCGGCCCGATTCTACTTACATCCAAAGGTTCACAAAAAGGGTGTACCAGGGAGACCAGTCATTTCTACCCGTGGTTAGGCAACGGAAGGACTTTCTGAGATTGTTGATTATTTTCTTCAACCATATTTGCCTACTATTCCATCCTACATTAAAGACACTGATGACTTTATTCGTAAAATCCGTGTCATTAATGTTATTCCTCCTGGGGCCCTTCTTGTAACGATTGATGTTGTAGCGTTATACCCTAGCATTCCCCATAATGACGGCCTTCGAGCTTTGGGTGATTTTCTTCATGATTGCCATCTACCGAGCAAATTGGTGAGTGGTATTCTTAAAATGACCGAGCTTGTGCTTAAAAATAATGTGTTTGAATTCACTTCTGAGCACTTCCTGCTATTGTCTGGTACCGCAATAGGCACAAAATTGGCCCCGGCTTATGCTAACATTTTCATGTCGGTTTTTGAACAGGCTTTGCTGTCGGGTACTTGAAATCAACCGTTTGTTTGGCTACGCTTTATTGATATTTTTGCTATTTGGACTCACGGTGAAGCCAAACTTAAGGAATTTTTGGTTCATATTAATTCAGTTAATCCCAGTTTTCAATTTACGTGTGATTATTCTAAGGATTGTGTTAATTTTCTAGATGTCTCACTTTCTGTAGACACTTGTGGTTTTATTACGACTGATCTGTATGTTAAACCGCCCGATACTCAACAATACTTACTAGCTACCAGTTGTCACCCTAATCACACTAAACGTAGTATACCATATAATCAAGCCCTTCGTAAACTTAGGATTTGCTCTAATTTAGAAACAGCGAGATTACGTTTTTGTGAGCTTACTAATAGTTTGGTTAAACGAGGTTACAATAGAAAAAAGCTAAGACCCAAATTGATCGTGCTTTTACTAACTTCACCAACCCCCCTCCTGCTAGTGGGAATAAAACCGCTCGCCCTGTGTATTTTAATGTGCGGTATCACCCTAGTCTCCCCGACATTAAAGGTATCTTACAGATACATATTCCGCTGCTGCATCAATCTCAGAAAATGAGAACTGCAGTCCCTAACGTTCCTACCATTAGTTTTAGTCGACCCCTTATTTGGGAAGTTCTTTGTGTAGAGCACGGTTGCGCCAACCCCCTGGTACTAAAGACCAGGCATCCAAACCACCCAAAACTAGTGGGAAAAAACGTTGTAAACTTTGTGTTTCTCTTATTTGTTCAGATTCCAATACTAGTACTGCGAATAATAAGACCTTTAAATGTTTTAATCGCGATACCTCTAGTGATTCTGATTGGGTTGTTAATGTTATTCAGTGTCCTATTTGTAGTATGCAATATGTTGGACAAAGTATTAACTTCATATCTCTTATGAATGGTAAAAAAGTGACTCTCGTCTTTATAAGACTGGTAAACTTAATAAAATGGACAATAAACTGTTGTACGATCATTTAATTACACATAATTTAGATTATTTTCATATGCATATTGTTGAATCTCTTCATGTTACCAACAACAGTAGGCAACATCTTCATCAATTGCTCAATAGGAAAGAGAGAACATGGATTTGGAATCTGGGCTCAATCACTCCGCATGGCTGAAATCAGGATGATGGATTTTTTTTGCCAAAATAACAGGTGTAGGAAAGTTAAACGTGCTTTTAGCCTTCTCCTGTCTGGGTTATGGTTGGGTTTTAGTTTTCACTTTTTATTGCTTGATTGGCTGGGTATTGTTGTGTTTGGTGTGTGACTTTAACCTGCTTATCTGCTTATCTGCTTGCTCCTTGCCCAGGCTCTGAGGTTCAGCCAAGGTTTGGGTGCTGCTGATATTCTTTTTATACTTTGCTTTTAATATATATATATATATATATATATATATATATATATATATATATATATATATATATATATATATATATATATATATATATATATATATATATATATATAAATATATATTTATATACTGCTAAATGCGGGCTAAGGTGGACATGCTTTAAAAAGGGTACTTTGGTGGACATATTATTATCATGGTACTTTGGTAGATGTATTATGCACCGTTCAGGGATGTAAAAGTGATACTGATTGGTGTTTAGTACAACTATGGCATGTCTCCAGTACTCCAGTGAGGCTGCTTTTAAGTTCCATGTTGTATTTGAGATGAAATGTTGGCTTCACATAAAATCGTGTCCACTTAAGGTGTGTCACCTTTATTTGAAGTCCACAAATTGACCCAATTCGAAAAAGGCAACATGCATATCATGCTAATTTCAACCACTGATGTCTACTTAGGGAGTGACTGAATCGGGTTCATTTGTTGACACAAAATAGATGGCGCTCTGTTTTGTTAGAAGTCATGCACATAATATCATAGTCCACGATTTGACTCAATTTTACATGCGCAATGTCCACGATAGCCCGCATACATATATATATAAACATATATATATATATATATATGTATGTATATATATATATAAATATATATATGTATGTATATATATATATATATGTTTATATATATATATTATGTTTTGAGTTACCATCGTTTCGACACCGTGGAGAGATTTCAATTGCCCATCAGATTCAAAACATAACATTTTTTGTTTGTTTATTGTCTCTGCATTAAAGCCACAAGACTACATTAATTTGATTGAATTAATGTCAGGGGAGGACAATTGAAGTGTATTTCCTACAAAAAGGCCTCACTTAAATGAATGGTGCCTTTGTCATTACGTTTTATGCTTAAACATTTATTATTACAAAATCAGAACAGCTCGAAACGTTGCATGATTTTTTCACTTAACGCCCAGGGGATTATACGTTAACTGGTTCCTTTGTGGTTTCATCTGAAAGTTGATGATTTGTTCCTTCAATTAAGATATTATCCATCCACGTCACACTGATGTAATCTTAGGAAGAAAGAGATGAGCACGTGACTGTGCACTGTAGCATCAAGCCTGCACCCGTAGTGCTACCCGCTAATCCTTTTAGTTGACGAATCAGCTGTTTGCATTTGTTGTGGTGACTTTCAAAGAATAACCTAATTTTTGCTCCATGACAAATATGTAGAAGTTCTTTTTGTATTCGTGTGAACCTAAATATAAAACTGGACTAAATGAGGGAGAACGCTTAAAATTTGAGAAGTAAATAAAGATAAACTTACACTTAGTGTGCGTACTGGTTATCCAATTTGCCAATGTTGAACTCTGCTTTGTTTTTGCAGCCGTTTCAACATATTATCGAATTAAATAAAAAAGGAAATAAAACCAGTTCAAACTTCATGGAGAGCACGTTTCTCAAAGACAATATGTGGCCATGACGTAAGGAAATCATTGACCTAGTTTGTTATGCAACTCATTTCCTTTGCTTCCATGGCTCATGTAAACAGTGTTGTACAAGAGAGGAACTGGAAACAAGGCGTTCTTTCGGATGAAAAGT
The DNA here is from genome assembly GCA_037179385.1 of Holothuria scabra. Taxonomy (NCBI): domain Eukaryota; kingdom Metazoa; phylum Echinodermata; class Holothuroidea; order Aspidochirotida; family Holothuriidae; genus Holothuria; species Holothuria scabra. Next base: position 72,417,212 of record CM074179.1, read on the forward strand.
CCAGCATTAAAGTTCCATTGCTTCACCTTAATTTCAAACCTCATTTTTATGACCTTTCACTGTGCCTACACAAACATATGACTTGTAAGTAAATATAACGTTCTTTTGCGTTCCTTGAATACGAGTCATGGGTCATTTGGTTGAACTTAACGGCTTTAGGTAGCAACTTTGCAAAAGCTTTTATATTCCTGAACCTAATTTCAAAAGGTATGAATTACCTTCTCATTTGCCACATGGCTTAGTATCCAAGAATTTATTTTTTTTTTCAATTTTCCAACGTACCGCAGAACACTATAACCTCGTTTGAACGGGGAAAATGCTTGATTCTTAAAGCTTTATGTTACTAATTAACCAGCAGGGAGTTTTTTAGGCTAGGACATTAACCCGTCAAAAAGAATTGCCCCACTTAATAAAAGGCTATTCCATTGTATCTGATCAAGCTTTATTTTGGTGTGTACACTTCAATTGATACATGTAAGCTTTGTGAATCTACCACAAGACATAACTGTGTAAGTCGTGTTTAACTGCACAGAAATATGTTATGGGAATGAAGTCTAGACCCCTTGGACTAGCAGTACACTATTAGCATAACTTACTAAGGAATATCAACTGAAGATTGAGGTTGGACTATTCCAATTTATTTTCAATGCTTTTAGACAATAGCCTGTGTGGAACACGTTTATTTCTGAATACAGTGAATATCTTTCAGCAGGGGGCTTTAATTTGGCAGCTCTCTGCTTTAAGGAAGGAACTTGGAGTGACTAATCGCAACGTTTTTTCTTTCATTGCTGCTCAACCATGAGTGACAAGCAATGAAAACTTCTATCGGAATCTTCGATATTTGAGCTCTGTGATGAGACAGGTAACATGTTCACGGGTAAACTACACCCTGTTTGCATAATGCGTGTACACTGCTGAAATAATTGTAGGAGCTGCTATTCCACTAGAAATGTAAAGCTTTGAAATAACGTTTACGCAGTCAAGGTCACACACTGAAATCTGTCTCTTCTATCCTTCTTGGCATTTCTATTGCTTATACGGGATAAGAAATCACACGCAGGAAGTATTTGTCGTCTGCCAAGATTACTAAAGGTCTGACATGTCATGTTCCATGCACTGTCTCAGCATTCTTAGTCATCAGGAAATAACAGTAATTTTCTGTCACTTGTCGGTGACGCTTATGAAAAAGTATCATTTAGCTTGTATTTATTAATCGAATCAATAATTTATATGTGGCTAATTCAGGGAATTCAAGGAAACTTCTAAACTGTTTGTAAGAAAACAAAAAGAAGCAGGAGAAGAAAAACAAAAGAAACAAACACCTTTTCTGCCTCTACAGCTTATTTGCATATCATGCCTTCTCAAGGGCGGGGCTAGATAAATTAATTTATTTCAGTTAACCAGTTGTTTCGATTTTGATTGTAACTGCTCTTTAAATGTTGGCGGTACAGACCTACTTATCAAAGTATTGTTTTGCATGAGCCATTTGGCCACGGGTTAGTTGCCTTGAATGAGATGGTGTTCCAGGGATAATTTAAAAGTAGTGCTCCGAGTAAAGGGCGGAAATAACCTATTTGACAGTTATTCAGCTTATCTTCTTTCCTTTTAGTGAGTCTAAACGTATTAGCATAAATTACGTTTCGTCTCCATCCAGATAACAGCTCACTGGCTGTAGAATTACAGGATAAAGGGTAAAGAAATATAGAAGGAAAGTAAAGCAAATGTGCGTCAATATTTTGAACTAATTGGGAACACTTTTTTCTGTATTCGTTATGTATAGTCATCAATTCATTTTGTTGTTACTTTTCCCGGGAAACTCTACCAATGTACGCTCCCTACGTTTCCATGATTTCAGAGAGCTTTTAAAGTGTCATACTAGTAAGGCATTATCAAGTAACTGTGCACAATCGAAATGACTAAATATTGTCAATGTATTTAAATGTCGGCACATCATGTGACATCTGCTGCATTAGTATCTATCTTAGTGTTATTTCTTTTGGCGTTTCATACAAGCAACACTCTGCACTATAACGCCCCGTTCACACTATGCAACTTGATGCGACGCAACTCATTGCAACGGGATTGTTCAGACGCGTTGCAAAGTGTGGAACCGAACATGTTTGGTCGCATGAAACTGGAACGTGCAACTGACAACAATGACGGACTTCTAGAATGAAACTTGCAAAATCAGTCAATCGAAATGGACAGAACACATTCTTGTGTCTTCAACAAAACGAAAAAAGACTAAGTTAAACTTTAGAATTTTGCGTGAATCGCTTAATGGACCTGCGACTTGTTGCATAATGTCGACACTAAGCTCTTAAACTAGTTTGTCGTCAGTCGCTCATCACGACAAGACAGTCTTGTCGCAATAAGTCGCGTCGCATAGTATGGACGGGGCTTACATTTACGCAGATCTCTAGCTATTTTGTTGCCTTACGGGGTGTTTCCCTGCATGAGATACTTTGAATGCTCTATTTATGTGAATGCGTGGGTAAGATGATGGGACAAGAGTCTCAGGTGGTCTTTTGTTTTTGTACTTACGCAAAAGTGGACTTTTCTTCTGCTGATAATTGAGGTAGAATGAAAAGTGCCCTATGACCTTGCAATGAATGAATAAAAAATTTTCAACAACAAAAAGAAAACAAAGATATCAAACAAGAAAGGGAAACTGAAAGCCGTCATATGAAAAAATTTAATTAGAACTACCTTGCCAAACATTTGAAAAAGTATTTACTAAGCCTTACAGAATGTTCCATTTACTATATACAATGCTTAATTACATTTTAACATTTTTTTGTAAATATACGAATTAATAAGTAAACATTAGGTAAATGTAGATAATTTCGTACATCGTAAAAATAAGTGTATTACATATTAAGCTGCTTAGTATACTAATGGCAATACATACATTCAAAGACAGCAAACCGTTGGGCTTATTGCGTCCTTACAAAATTATAATGACACTTGTTAAGCCCGGGTTAAATTGCCACGACTAAAGTAGCGTGCTCAATGAGGGAGGGGTATGGCACCCTACAGGTCTTTGCGGTATAGTTGAGGGAAATCAATCGGAAGTATTCTGACCAAGTCTGACGGCGCAAGAGGAGCACGCCCCATCAGTGTCATGTATGTTTAAATATGCCTCAAAATGTTTATAAAATAGTACCAATTTGCACCACAGCCCTCCGAAGATCGACACATTCAAATGTTGCGGGGACATCTATCTCCGTAAACTCTCCGAAGAGGACAGCTATAATCAAACCTTGCCGACCCTATCAGTCACTGAAATTTCTAAGATGTTTTCTTTTTCAATGAATTTGTATCAGCAAACAAACAGAGACTGTTGACATTCCCTTATATCATCAATCTTCATATTGGTCATTAGGAGGTACCACTATTCGGTGCCGCCATAGACCCCCTCACAGGTTAGTTGGGGAGAAGAAATCACCGTTTGCACGCCCATCTCACAATTTCTGCCGTACGCCACTCCCCGAGACTAGACAGGACTTACTCATCGCAAGCAGTTTGTATTTATTAGAATACTCTAGGGAACTGGCTGCATCCAACTACGACGGCGCATGTTTAATCGAGTGTGGGCTTACGACACAAGGGAACTAGACAAAATTTTAGTCGTGAATTTGTTCACACTGTTTCGAGGCGACGATTAAGTTGCGTAAGGTCGTGGATAGTCGCAGCGGTGTAACCCGGGCGTCGTAGTTAAACTAAATCGTATGCATTTTCCTTCAAACATTTATTATGAAGTCATTGATCTTTTCTTCGAATAAATTATAAATGTCAAACATCGTGTTTTATATTGAGCAAAAAGTATTGGAAGAATGAATTTAAAAACACGTACAACATTTACAATATTTATAACATAATAATAGGTTGCAGTTAACCCCCTTATCGATAAAATACATAAGTGTAACAACTAATTCTGAATGAAACAACCATTTGTTACGTAAACAACTTCACTTGGCATAGTAAAACAAATCAAACATTCAAGCACATCACTGTAAAAAAGGCTGTTATATACAAGAATGAAATAGTCCTACATGTCCCAATAAAGTTCCTTTACGACAAGTTATGTGTGGAACAGATAAAATTCTTTTCTTAATGGAGCGAGCTTAAGCATATCTTTTACTTGCAATTAATCCGTAAAGCATCTATTATTTACGGTGACAATCACCTTCGGTGAGAAAATACTAAACAAAGAAAGATAAAGAAACGCCCTCTTCTTTCGTCAACATTGACTTAGGGGTGGATGAGAAAACATGCTGTAGGGCAGTATACAGACTACTGGAAGCTAGAGCTGCAACAGCCATGCGGGGCACAGTCGGCTAGTTAGCTAGTACGCCCGAGAGTGCTTCAGTGCTGGGCGCAACTTGCTTCGTTGGCTGGACACTCGATTTTAATGGCATGTCCAGTGGGAGGAAAGCCTAAGTGCCGGAGAAAAATCTACGCAGATCGAGCGGGATTTAAACGCAATGCAGGTCTTGGTTTTCAAACCTTAAAGGTGAAATTTTGTCGCCTTGGGCAGCCTAGACTTAGGGCGCCCATAAAGAGCTGGGGAAATAACGGGGGGAAAAGAGTATTACCTCGGTCGGGGGATTTGCCTGCCTCCTCGGTTTGAATATTAAGTAGCATGTAGTCTACCTCTTCACGGTCGTCGAATTGTTTAATAAATATGTGTTTATTCAAATGTGAGAAAATAGTTTAGAAACAAAGAACGAAACCAAAAGGGACCCTCAACTACATTTCTACAAACATATGTGTTGGCACGACCCACCTGCACACTTAAATGTGGAAAAAGGTGCACAACATCCTGCTGCTTGAAGTCTTTAATTCAATCTTAGACAAAGAACGTAGCAAAATTGCTCGATTCCTCAAAATCAGCTCGGTGAACAACTATCCATGACAAGGCTTATTTTCCCTCTATCAACAAAGACTTCAAATATGCCCTATTTTCTCTCAAGTTCCTAAAATCGACAAAAATTTGTAAGGTTGTTTTAAACGTTCGTCTCCGTTGAATTTACACAGTACGATCACAAGGTATCGGCTAACTTATGGCGCTATTTAGCTATGCGGCTTTAGAAACTATTACACACATGAACAGCTAGTAGGCACATATCTCAGACTAGATTTCATGATTGCACGTTAACTTGATACAATAACACGTCAGTTGTTTGGTAACATGTTTTACACAATATTTATGCAGAGTTGAACTGAAAGTGGTTGACAATTTGATGCATCAGTCTCGCCAATTAAAGTATGTGGGCCGGGTAAAATGAAAGACTTGTCAGGCGTGTGCCAAATCCGATCCTCCCAACTTGAAAAGCTGCACATCGGTCTGTGCTGATTGCCTGATATATAAAGTGCCCAATATTTTTTTCAGTATTGCAGCAGGTGGCGGTGCCAAAATCTCAAAAATTGGGGGCGTAGATGCAAAGGAAAATGTTGGGAAAATTTTTTCGCGAACAGAGGGAAGAGAACGCAAAAGCTGCGTTCTGTGGATGCGGTCTAGCAGGAAGGTGTTAGCCTACTAGTGATTCCTCCTCGGGTGTAGGGTAAAAGTCCCTGTGAGGTTCCAGGTGTCAAAACCTCCGGAACTCTGGTCGAATAAAGTAAGTCTCAGGAGAGGTACATTATGTATTCTTTTCGTTTGACCCGACTCCTTACTAACCTAATTTGAGAAGGGGGGGGGGGGAACAAGGGAAAAACCTGACAGGCAATTTCAACCTAACGCCCCTCTACCGCAGACACTGATAGTAGCTGAAAAAAATTAATACTGAAGTAATTGAAAACTAATGGTCTTACTGTTTTATGTCTTGTGAGTTTTTTACGTAAACCTTTAAATGGTAACCTTCCAAGACTGGTTCAAAGACAACTCAAAGTTATCGCAATCATGTTTGTTCTCACATTAAAAAAAAATCAGTGCTTCGGGATTGGGGGAAAATTTGGATGGATCCAATCAGTAAACAACTTTTTGTCCCCAGAAAAGGCCGTTAACTCCTACATTTAGACATTTTTCATTGAATGTAGCCAGCAGTTCAGAGGGGAACGAACCCTGTAAGCCGTCATTTCTGATTGTAATGCCACCATAGTTTTGACCAAAATGCCTTCCAGATGGCTGAAAATACCATTTCTCGGGTCTTGCGAGTTGCATCAAACAATATCTGCTTTAAAATTAAAACAGTTACGGCGTTCTTCCATCGATTGATCGAAAGAACAATTTAATAACTTGAACCTTAAGAATCCATCGAAATGCAGCCTTCTTCGAATATGAAACCATTTGTCAAGAGACCATTTTCCTCGTTACACATTTAAGAAAGGTTACACAAGGAAACAACGATAAAATAAACCGTAAAAACAGCAAATAAAATGTCTTTACATTGCAGAATTTGGTTCATTTCTAATAATCCGTAAGACGCTATTCCATCCAACTTATCAGTTAGACAGTAGTCCATCCAACTGAGCAATGTAAAGTTTCTAGTCTGAGTCAAAAATTGTCCTTCTATCCTCTAACTATTCTATGGTTAAACTCGATCTACTTCGTAAATCACAGTTAGATGCTCACAACTTGGATGGAGTCAGGTTCTACCCTTAAGAGCAAGCAAATCCGACTCAACATGAGGAACAATTTCATACAACTCCCTACATGTACTACAAATATCCACTGTGGAGTTCTGCATGGCATGATATTGCTCTTGTAGTTTCTCTTCGAGAGCGTCCTCCGCCTGATTAGTAAGGGTAATCAAGTTACCGCGAAGTTTTGACAAAGATATAGACGACTGTAATAGGCATTCTATGATTGTGTCTAATGCTGGTATCAAATCTTTTTCTAATATATTTTTAGCAGCTTCACTCAACTTTGATTCTTTTCCAGCTCTTGTTGCACTTTGCTCTAAGCGTGTTTGATTTTCTGAGTACCCGAAGTTTATCACCCAACCAATTATCAAAATTTTCATACCAGTATCCCAACGACCGTATGACTCTGCTGATTTTTCTAGTTTTTCCTTTTCAATAGCTTTGTCAATTGACATTTGTTTAACCTTCATGGCTAATGTATTCGCAGACATTTTATTACTCTTTAAATTACCAGTGAGTTGAACATGGTTTTTATATTCTTGTTGACATCTTTCGTGTAGTTTTGTAAGTTCAGCAGTAATATCCCCAAGCTTTGAAAGCCAAACCTCAAAATCAAAGCCAGACCATTTAGTGACAAAATGTCTAAGTGTTTCTAAAAACTCAATACAAGATGGTACAGCAAAATCCGCGTAGTTACTAACATCTTGTCTTATATTGTCTCGAAGTTTGTTTAGTTCTTCAGCGGAATAACCCGTTGAATCAAACACGTTCACTTGAGCGATGGATATCAGTGACTTTGTAAACTTTTCCAACTGCGTGGGTAACGTTTTCAAATTTTCAGATATTTCAGTACAAGACATCTGTAAGGAAGAAAATTAAATCCGTAGGTGTATGCGAATGTTATCCCTACCGTAAGCAACAGGAAACCTTCCAGAGAAATCTGCTGATCGCAAACCCATATTATCAATGTCGAAAACCTATGGATAACTGATGGATATCAAAATACAGGAAAAAAATTTCACGGAAATTTTGCTTTCGTTACCCTTATACCCATATCTTACTCTAGGAAAGGCTCTTGCTACATAATAAATATGGGTGGATATGAAAGAGTTTTTATTATCCTAGAATATATGTGTTCCATCATTATCAGAATAAAACAGTTTTTTTAAAAAATCTATCCTTTGCTACTTTACTCATTTTAACTTGTGGAAAACAACGGTAATTTCACCTTTAAAGAATGAAATGAGAACTGTATCATTGGGTGTGAGATTTTACACTGAACTCCCTAAGAATTTTTCAATGGCAGTGAGGTCGGATTCCAAATTTGGGATGGCGGCATAATATTTTTGGCAACTTGCTTGAACTGAAGCGGCTGCCTCACTCATCATGCTGTGGTGTTCAAGAGCCGTTTGGCTAATGTCTTTTGGTGGTGATGACACAGCTTTTGTCTCATTAGAAATCGAATCATTTTTCCTACTGTGACCTTCGTCGTTAACTATGTTGCCAGAGTCTTCATTTATACAATTTTTCGGATTGGGGTTATCTATTATAAAATCGCTACTTGCCCCGTCATGATGGTCGAAATTACTTTTCAAAGTGGCTGCGGCTATGTCTGCGTCAAAATCGGTCCTACTGTCTTTCGATATGTTAGTAAATTGTTGCAGTTCCTTCTCAATTTCGGCAAAAAAGGTACATATATGCCTTATGTTTTCAAAAAACTCATTTATTGAGGGTACTATATCACTTTTTACAACATCAATACATTTTCCTTTCCCTTCCTCTTCTTTCGGATCGGTTATGGGGTCTCTACAGCTTTCCTTGGATACAAAATGTTTTACTATAGGTATGCTACTGCAATATTTATTAGAATTACTCCTTTGCTCCTTTTCTTCGCGGAGCCGTCGTATGTACCCGGAGAAGTCACATTCAATTTTGTTGAGAGCAGATTTTTTTTCCTGGAAATGAGCTTCAATTTCACTAATTTCTTTCAGATGTCTTTCATTTTCCTTGTATAACCTTACTTTAATCAGCAATCGATCCACTCTTTTCAACCAAGACTCAAACTTATAGTTCTTGTATTCATTAAAAAATGTAGAAATGTTGTCAACCATTTTGTTGCATGAGGGCAGTGCTTTTCTCACGTAAAAAGTGGCATCAATCGCTGTCTGGTCTCGCAGTTGTTTAAACTCAAGCCACCATTCCGCCTGCGACGAGTCATCATATTTCATATACAATGATATGAAAGCCGACGAGAATTTACGAATACTTTCCGAAAAGCTTTCGAGTTTAGTTTTAAGATTTCTTGTGGTTGTTTCAGACACTGCCATCTGGAGATTCAGTGTGAAAAATTTATAATATATCACGGTATATGATTGTCTTTGTTACATAACAAACTAAGGTAAAACTTTGAATTCTTTGTGGCAAAGATTGGGTTAAAATTTCTTCCTTTAATCTCCCAGAAGCCTTCAGTTCCTTGGAGTGTCAACGTATACACTAAGTCAATATAGCTTTCGCCATAATGGAAGCTGTGAAACGGTACGCTACATTTCAAGTACTACAACAGTCTTTAACGGTTTCCATACCCTTACTAGTAATATCATATAACAGATGCTCTAATACCACGGTTGAAAATTAGGAGTGAAAGCGTGGAACTATGGAAGGATGTTAAGTTTGGTGGTTTTTGCATGGCGATACACTGCAAACACAAATTAGTCAAACAGTACATGAATCGACCAATCACGTTGGTCAACAATATTGACTAATATTTGACCCAGTTGAATTGGTTTCTAACAAATATTCAGCCTCCTTGACTAAGTTTTGACTGACATTCTTGAATGCATTACTACGAAATTAGTCAGATATCATCACACATTAGTCAAATATGAGTGAATAACGTGGGTTCAGACCAGGGCCATCGCTTAGGTCTCATATTCCAGGAGGGGGTGTCATGGTCCCAAATTCCGATTGGGTGGATATTTTTGCAACTAGATGGAGGACCACCAGGCCAGTTTCGGAGAATATGAAAACATGAGGCATGAATGTCTGGTGAAATAAATCTAAGAGCGCGAGGCTTGCGACTCTCTAAGCGAGGCGCCACTATTGGTGGAGCTCGGAAAGCACAAAAATTTTTGAAAAGTTACGCCTTAGATAGCCGGAAACGGCATTTCCATGGTGCGAGCTAGGCCTACACAGGCATTTTCAGCATGGATGGAACAAATTAACGTTACCCTTTACAGATCTGGAGTTTGGGGGTATAAACCTTTGAAAACGAGAAAAACGACTGTCTAAGCGGAGTGCCACCATTGGTTGGCGCGGAGCGTACAAAAAATTGTGAAATATCACGACCCCTAAGACAGCTGGAAACGGCATTTTCCAGGCTGGTACAAAGAAGGCCTACACATGCATTTTTAGCAGGGTTGGAATATTTTAACGTGACACACTACGGATCTGAAGCAATGAGGATAAACCTTAGCAGACCAGAAAAATGATTATCCCAGCTGATCACCGCCGTCACTTGGCGAGGAGAGTACAGAAAATTTTGAAAAACTGCTACCTCCCAGATAGCCGGAAATGGCATTTCCCAGGTTTTTATAAGCCCCCATTGTGCAAAAAAATGAAGGTGTCCGCATGTGGTTAAATATTAATGTCAGCTTCAAATAAAGACAAAAACTAGTAAGACAAACGAAATTATAACGACGAAAGCCTTAGCAATTTCATTTTATTGTTGCTATTCTCATAATATCTCTGTCTTAAACCAGATAAATATACCTTTATCATTCTTTTAAAGAATGGGATATAATTAAAGATTGGCTTTTACGAAAAATGTCTAGGGGCACAACATGAGTTAATAGTTGCTAATAATCATCTTATTACATTTTCACGACCACAGAGTTTAGAACATCATCAGCGAGCTACGCTCTGGATTATAAGCAGAAGATTCTCTGCCAAAAAAATGCAGTCATTTCATTTTGAATCCAAGCGAAGTGCCACGATAGTTGGCGCAGAGCATACAAAAATTCAAAAAAATTGCGACTTCTCACATTTCCCAAAATGACATTTTCCAGACTGGTAAGTAACTCCAGAGAAGTGTATAACTCTAAGCAGTCTTTTTGTTTTTGAACTTTCATTGAAATTAAATTTTTACCAGTCTCCTATAAGGAATGAACAAATTGCAATACGATTAGAAAATTACAAGATGAAACTAAGGTACCATTTGATTTTCCGTCCAAAACTTTCGGCTCTTAATACACCTGGGTACTATGTTGTCTGCATGTGTAAACTAAAGACAGACAATCGTAACACCTCTCTTGTTAGAATCATCCCACAACGCTTTGCAGCTTCCGTCCGAACGATATTCTAACATATAAGGCAAAATCATGTTCAAACCCTGCAGTGAACTTGAGGTTTGTATTATTGTTTTATGTAGGCTCCAAGAATGTTTGTTGTGGATATTACATGAAAAATTTCAGTGACCATGATGCTTTTTATTTTTCGATCAAATTCTGAAAAGGAGTCGTTCACAGCATTTAAGGTTGTTTAAGACCTAAATGGCTGCAGTTTTTTAAATCTCTGCCCGAAATTCAGATCATGCGAAAATTTGGGAGGCAGTCTTCTACCTGCTCCATGGGCCTCGGGTTGAAGCGGAGGGGTTTTCCCCCTCCCGATTGATTAATTGTGTGTCTTTATATAAGAATTGCACCATAAGCTACCTTTAAATTAAAATTTGTGTTGCATATTTAACACACTAAACAGGATCTAGAAAAATCTATGAGCGGTGGGATGGTACAGCAGTGCCTTGCTCCGGCTACGCTAGTTCTTGAAAACGTGTACTTGTATCTAAACGTTCAAGCAGACTTACTAAACAGACTTAAAATCTGTCAGAAGACCAATACAGGGGTCATGTGTGTATTCTGCCTAGTGGCGTAGCTAGACTTTTTTCCAATGGGGAAAGCATCCAATTTTTTCGATTTTTCTAAAGTGTGAACACTACTCTATTAGGAACATAATTTGCGGTCCGCGGAGCTGGCCGAAAATTGGGATTCTTTTAAATAAATATTTCTAAATGTGGAAGTTGTATTGCAGAAAATAGTTTAGATTCTGGGTTTCCTGTAAAGAAATTTGAAATTTTGGGGGACTATTGAAGAATCTGCATTTCTTATCAGCATATATCTGAGTAAGTGAGTTAGATGGAATGTTACCGTCCAGTTTCTAGAATATATCTGAGAAAGCATGTCGATTGAAGATGGTTTTGGTCTATAATGTTATCTAAGGAGTGCGGATTGAGACTTCCCGGCGACATTCAAAAAGCTCCCCAAATTATTTTGGCCTTTAAGACAAATATTTCAAAATTGAGAACCTAAGATGAAGAAAATTTAGGGAAACGGCACTGCAGCGGCTCGGAAAGATTCACCACTAGACTGATTTATGAGCGACCACTTACTACATTAGAGGTTGAAATTTCGTACGCGAAAAGCGGGCGAAAATTTTGCCCTTTTACAAATATGGAGTTTTCATTGGAAAGCAATCGGAATTTTATAAAGGTAAAGTTGGGGAAGACGCACTTTAGTTGACTGGTGTCTCAAATGGCAAATTTCAGAATTTTTCACTTTTCGAGCCACAGAGGGCAATCGCCCTCCCTGTAGCTACGTCACTGATTCCGCAAACCTGACGGACAAATCCAGGGCTGTCGCGTGAATATACATGAAGTTTCAATAGAGGGACGATGACTGATAGATCGCTGTCATTGGGAGAGGTCAAGGTAAGGCGACACAATCCCTGGACAAACTTCCTATTTTGGCTTTTGGAAAAGGGATGGAATACAAAATTTCCTACATTCGACCGCATTTTTTAACACGCATGACCACTATTCTAAGCTCGCGCATCCATAACGGAAAGTTGCCAGTTCCAGAATATTCATGAACAGTTGATTTCACAACAAAACCTATCTGCCAATCACTACATGACGAGGTGATCCGTCTTCCGAATGGATAAAATGCTATTAATTTTTGTTGCTATGTGTCTGCGTGAGTTGTTATATCAGAAGGAATATTGGTAAATATGACAACATTGAGCAAGGTCGGAAGCGCGCGGAAAAAAAAAAAACTCGTGGCCGGCCCGACTTAAACTAATTGGTTGGAAGTAGAGCTTTAAACTACTCCTAAGTATCTCAAGCTCGCCGAGCGCGTGGAACTTTCGTTTACTTGGTAACCATTTGTTAGAAAACATGTTCAAAAGTGATTCCTGTTTAAAAAAACCCGTGTAGCCCCAACTCACCCTATGTCTACAGAAATAAAGCTGAAATGCCATTGATGGAAAACTGGAAATCGGGGGAGCCTGGGCCATATCCAGACGGACAATCAACCATTATTGAAATGATGCGTAAGTTAGATATGATTGAAATGGTACTGAAAATTACTAAGCCGATGGAACTGAAGCGCGCAGAGCCCGCAAAAATTTTGGCAGCCCTGAAGAGTTAGCAAAAGAAGGGCTAAAAGGTGCTTTAATGAAGAAAAGTCTACGGATATACTTGGAAAAGTTGATATGAGCCAAGTCGGAAAAAGCGTGCTAGAGCGAGATAGAGGAAATTACAACTGGAGCCTCAGATTTCCAACCATCGTGGCTCTGAAGACTTTTTAAGGGGGGGGTGAGACACCTCCACACCCCATCCCCGCCCGCGACGACCTTGATTCAGACATCACTTGGCTAGTTTGTGTTTACAGAGTACTTTTTCATTAAAAAGCCTGATCTAACTTTCCAACGTGCTACGCTTTGTTCTACATTCTGAGATGTGAAGAAATGATTTGCTTAGTGTGGTTTCGAGGAAAGTTGGTACTTTAGAATATTGTTTTTAATATTTATCTTTTTACATTATTTGTTAAAAACCGAAGATCTTAACTAAAGTATGGGAAGCAAGGAAAATGTCTCAACTATGATGCCCTTTTGGGGGAGTTGGCAATGCGTGGGAACAATCTGAATTCATCGCTAACTTCGTGTACCACATTTTACTCTGTTTTGCCACATGCGTAAACTTGACACAACTTACTTACTCTCTCAATCAAAAATTTCAGTTGTAAAAATAATGCAGGGAAAAGGGTGGTCCTGTCAATCAAGTTGATTAAAACACTACATGATTCAATTTTCCCTATTAAGCAATTGCATATCCCCTGCCACAATTATTAATTTCTGTTCCCATGTGGTAAGTGCATCACGTTTTTTTAAGGGTAGGAAACCAAGATATATAGTCAAAACATTAAAAATGTTAGCTATTAAGGTAAATATTTATTGACATCGATTTGCCCATGAATCGTGGTAGACATGAAATGTATATTTATTAGGTTTGCTCTTAAAATCTTTTGCTTACAATATCAAAATTTATCTTACCTTCAGTTATTCGTTTTGGTCTTGAAGTAATGAAAAAGATGTCTCCTTCGAAGGCTATATGGGGGTGTCTTCAGATATTCCTGAAACCCAATTTTGTTTAAAATCATTTTAAAAAGAATATATCTTAAATATGATCCCTTTAGGGTGATGCCAAAATTCATCGAACCTAGTCTCAGCTGATGTGAATATGATTCTCTTCTTATTATATTTGCCCATCATCAGTTCGGGAGATCAATGTTTTGGGGTGAAAAGTAAAATAGAACTTTTTGGCCAATGTGCACTGTTTAACTAGCAATTTTCTAACTGGCTAACGGTTGAGTTAATCCCTAACCTAATCCCTAACCCTATAAAAAGATACCATTGGTACAATGCAATGAATACATCCGGTGCAATACGATGGTAAGAGCCAATCTAAAAAGTCCTGTTAATGTTAATGCACATCAGGTGGAATTTTCACCATAGCGAGTTAATTTTTCCTGTCTCCATAGGTATTCTCTAAACACAGTATTGACCTCTTCACTGTTGTCTATTTGTAAACTCGTGCGCCCTGTTTAACGAGTAAATCCTTGATTAGCCGTTTTCATTGTATATTGCATTATTGCATTCTTTTTAACGCATAAGGTTAGAAGGCGTGGTTCTTGAATTTGCTATTGGGAGGGGGCGCGTTGAGATGGCTTGAAACGGCAGGATGTATATATTTTTTATAAATATGGGAATCGCCACTGACTGGCTATGGTGAAATATACAATAATATAAAGCCATACCATACATAGCATACCTGAGAGACTCAGCGCAACCGGTCCTGTTTACCGACGTTCATAAGAGAAACGCCTACACTGATGTACGTACATCTAACTAACGGAACTGCCGGTAAAAAGGACTCGTTTTTTGACTTCCAATAAATGGTCATCGTCAACTCGATTTTAATAAAGCTATCATGGATGTCACTTAGAGTACGGCATCTGTTCTCAAGTTTCGTGGTGACGCAATTGACCTATGTGGTATGGAGACTTAGACTAAGCCATGATTCATTCATTAGAAGTAAATCAGGACGTGCGAAGCGAGAAACACTGCACTCTAAAAACAGTTGGGTAAAAAGCGTTGAGCAAAATAAAAAATGTCCAACATGAGCAAATTATTGCACAACAAATGGGTAAACAACAGTACCCATATTGTTACGCAAATTAAGGTTGGGTAGAATCCAAGTGTTGGTAAAGAGTGATGGGCAACTTTCAAAGTATCCAACATCTGGCTAAAATATTGTTTGGCACGAAAGATAGAAATTGACCAATCAGATAACTAGTTTAAGTACAGGTGATTTTTTTTTTTCATTTTCAAAACGTATTTTCTAACTCTGTCTGGAAATTTTCTCAAGCTTTCGCTTGCATCACTTTTTCCTCTTTTGACAAAGTTGTAGCCCAACATTTATTAGAAGTGGTTTCCAAAATGTAGGGGAAATTCCTCTTCCCTTTACATTACAAAATGCAGCGCTCCTTCAAGACCACACCCACTTGCCTATGCACAAAATTGACTCCATCGATGACTGTTGGTGTGGTTGAGATGCAATTGATAAAAAGAATAAAAGTAAAATTGCAATCTCGCGAGTTGGGCTTATACCAGCGATGGTACTTAGGGGGCCGGGGGGGGGGGGGGAAATGTGCATATGGCCAGCAGGCTTTGCCAAGAACAGTCGAAACCGTCATTGAATAGTGATAATCAATGGTAATAAGACATCTTACACAAAAGACGTTGTATAGTCTTTTTGTAGTATCTTACTTTTTAGTTTGATGTCACAAAAAAAAAAGTTTGGGGGCTTTCGTGTTATTGTACCTTCCTCTCAAAAAGTGAAGTGGCACCTCCTGGTCCTAACAAATCGATGCCTATGATCAAGTCTGTAAACTGACTTATGACAATCAACGCAGCAAAAATTGCTCAAAGGTTCACGAATACTACCAAACATTACCGTAATTTTGTTGACTAACAAACAAAGTTTTTAAATATGCCAGTATTTTTTTTCCTAGAAACAATGGAAATTTCCAGGTTGTTCTGAATAATCGACTTTGTTTATAATTCGCTAGGATTCATTTGCATAACTGGAGAAAATTGAGAATGGCACCACGAAGACTACAACAACCCCCCCCCCCCTCCCCAACCGGAAAAAATTATCGTCCCGGCCTGGTGATCTCCTGAGCCAAATATATTCACATGATCATTCCATCATTTATCTAATCATTATTTAAAGTGTAAATCAAGTAAAAAAAAGTCCAAAAATATATATTTAACTTCAAGATATAAAATTTTGAAGTTTATTCCCTCAAATTAAAATGGCACTGCATAGTGCAATAATTTGCGATGTCATTGTTGCACTACTCAAATTACAATCTTTTGTTTTTCTGGAAGTTACTGCTCCTATACTAAGGTGTGATAGCACTCTTATTGGGTGATGTATTGAATTAGGCCCTCTCTGTGCAACATGGTATGCAAGCAAACAGGAAGTATGCAAGGCCATAAAACATTTTTAATTTTAAGTGAATAAACTTCAACATTTTATATCTCGCCTAAAGAATGTCCTATAAAGGAGGGAGTTACACTGTCAGAATCCGTTTTTCATGCTGTTTAATACATACTTTTCAATTTTTTGGACAAGAAGTTATTCCCAAGGTGTTTCTCATAGTTTTCATAAATTGGGACTGAAGGCTTCAACAGGATCGCATGTAAGAAATGTACACCCCTCCAGTCACTGTTAAAATTACAACTTCCACAGACGTAGTATGTGCAACATATTGAAAGCCTCTTTAATCCCTCAATTGGCTCTAACTTCTATAGCTAGGCGTCAAACACCTTGGTGTCCGACTTCAAAACCTCAAATAAATAATGAAGTTCGCGGCCTTTGTGTGTAAAGTTTTGAGGCATCCCCGTCCATTCGATGAAGCAAACACTTTCAACGAAACGGCAGTCTGCATTGCCTTTTAATCACAATTTGTCTTTTAGGAAAGACAGGCATAAAATATAAAAACAAAAAAAAATATTTTACAAAAAATATATGTTGAGAACTAGATTGATAATCTACCAAGGTTCTCATTAAGCACAGCACACTAGGGGATGCCCTAAAACATGAAACTAGGGTTTTGTCTCGCTACGGGTGAGTTTTGGACACTAGTGAGAAGTGTAGAAAATAGAAGATTAGTAAAAATTAAAACTGTCTGGGGTAATGATTATGTCTTAAAGTAAAATATGGAGGTTGCAGACACGCGTTTTGACAATGCCGATGTTTAAACATTTAACACTTTGAATCAACAACATATAAAGGAACTTTCTTTGGCCGAGCATCCCCTGAAGTGTTGGATCTCATGATAGAAATGCTAATCCTCTGTTTGTATTTTTTTTCAGTATTTTGGTCACTGGCAATCAAGTTTTATGCCACCTGAAAAAAAGGCTTATGCAGCGAAGAAACACAAAAGAGAGATGTAAGTCTTAATATAAAATTCATGTGTAAAATTAAATTCATACATACCACAAGACTCAACGTATTCACTGGCTGGTTAGTTGACTTTAATACTTCCCTCCTGAGCGTTTGGCACTATAGTGTTTCGAGAAGAGAATCCCAAGTCCTATTGTCATGTCTCGAAAGGAAGCCCTGTTGCGAATAAAAAGAAATAATAATTACACAATCCGGAAAACCCGGATTGCGAAATACCAACACTTGACCCTCTTTAAACCTATTTCAATAACTCATAAATGCGCTTGATGCGTTGTGAAATTAAAAGCAGGCAAAAAGGGAGGGAGAAATTTTGTCACGCGACTGGAAACGTGAATAAGCCCTTAGATACAGCCTGTACAAAAACCGAACGAATCTATTTTCGAAAGTCCTCTCGACTCTCTGACAAAGAGCCGTTCGGAGAAATCAAAGTAAAAGCTGCCTCACGAGGAAGCTGTACGTTAACCGAAGGAAAAAACGTGACCAACCTCACGGCTCTTAGACCATTTAGACCATTCACATCATTTTCATGTATGGCTCCATTCTAGATACGATGAAAAAACACACTAGACATGATCTTAACCAAAATGTATCTATGTTTCCGACTCCTGCTTACGACCAAGTTTTTCATTTCTTTTGCGTTTAGCGTGATTTGGTCATAGTTCGCATAAAAATTTTGTATTACCATATTTATCTGGGGTTTAGTTGAACCATATTTTTTCTACAATACCAGTAAGTACTGCCAACAGTCTTAGGTCTAGTATGGGAAAGAAACACAAACTTAGGCAAATCGATGGTGCTTGCTGTTGTATTTCATTACAGATTTTTGGGGGAGGTAACGTCCAAATGGAGAATCTCATGAGAAATTTTCGGGGATTTATCGCCTTGTCTCAGTTGGGAAGCAGATCTCACATTTGTGACGGTCACCGTTATTGTGCAATCTTTACAACCTCAGCATTCCCGGTGAAATGCATTCTGGAAGACCGTTCTCGAGTGGGCATACGCAGAGCGAAAACGGACACTCGATAAAAATTTCAGTAATTCTAGCTTATTCAAGGTCTTACGTAATAGCGTATTTTTGGCAATTGAAGAAAAATGGAAATTTAAATATTCAAAAGAAACTCGTTACAGTAGATAGCGATAACTAGCAAGTGAACTTTGGATGGAGTTTTTCGTCATAAGCTATCCGAGAAAACCGAAGGAGCTAGAGCACACTTGCTAAGTTAAGAACTGCAAATTTGACGTCTTCAAGATGAAAATATGTTGAAATATCATTTGAAAGAGAGAAAACAAATGATATTTCCGAAAGATAGTGGTAACTTTCTTGTTATCCTGTTATCTTTACTAAAAATGCTATGAAGAACACTGTGTCTTTGTTCTTATCTCAGTATTCATAATATGTGTACATACTTTCGCATCACTTACGTATGTGCACTCCCGATGCATGGCATTGTGTTGGATCCTGTATCGCAGTGCTGCAATATACTAGGTACCATCATGCATTGCGTTTCGAGATTGCTGACTGCCTAACATGTGTACTGGAACCAGATTCGTAGCATGAACAAAGCGGGATTGACCGTCTTCAGGAAAATTGGAATGATTCATCAACTAACCGTTGTGGGTAAGTATATTTCCTAAAAATATTGTCAGCACCTGGTGTTTGTTATGAACTTCGTGGATGATTTTTGGACAAATTTGTTAAACCCCTAAATTTTCCGATCTTTTCTAAAGTGTGAACACTCTTGTATGAGGAACGTTATTTGCTGTGCACCGAAAATTTGAGTTATTTAAACAAATATTTGTAAATCCGGAGCTTATATTGCAGAAAATAGTTTGGATTCTGGATTTCCTGTAAGGAAATTTGAATATTTGGGGGACTATCTAAGAATCTGCGTGCCCTATTAGCATATACCTGAAATAGCATGTCGACTGAAGGTCGTTGTTACATATTGCTATCTAAGGGGTGCGGATTGAGGCTTCTCCGCGACATTCAAAAAACTCCCGAAACTTTGTTGCCTTTTTAGATATATTTCAAACTTAAGAGCTTTCCTGAAGAAAATTTAGGGAAAGGACACTGTAGAAGCTCGGTAAATTTTACCACCAGACTTATTTATGAGGAAGTGACCAATTATTGCATTAGAGGTTACAAATATGGGGGGGGGGGGGAGAAAACAAATAATTACAAATACAGAGCTTTTATTAGAAAGAATTCGAAATTGAGTGAAGGAAAAGTTGGAAAAATCACACTGTAGTTGACTGGTATCTCAAATGGCAAATTTCCGAATATTTCTCTTTTTCGAGCCGGGTGAGGGGGGCAAACGCCCTCTGTCCCCTGTAGTTACGCCACTGTTCGTCGCAATATCTTTGATGGGAATGGGTGAGTTTAAGATCTTTCCGTGTGCTTTGTAAGCCAACAATGGCGCTTAGTTTGGAAGCAATGGACTTCGCAAAGCTACGTCATCGATTTAAGTGCGTAGCATCACGTGGTTCGGGTGAACCTACCCATATACAGCCGTGTAGCCATGAAGTTGTCAAGGGGGTGGGCCTATGCAGACGTGTTTTCGAGGGAGCTTTTCTACCGCGCCCCAGCGCACTCGCGCACTGATAGCAGGGTGTAGGGTTACGCTCTCTTACATTGTGGAATATTTTGGTTTTTTTAAGGTGAATCAAACAACACCTTCAGACAAGTGTAACTAAAAGTGTTGCATTTGTACATAAGCCTTGGCTACCACTAGATACCGTGTGTGTCTGATATGTAACAATTTGCCCCAATTAGCCTTTTGTTAAATTTAAGAATACAAAAATAAAATGTCAAGGAGGGGGCTGCTGATACTTTTGCCCGTTCCCCCTAGCTAAAAGACTCCCCTTTTACCACCGAAGATTACCTTCCTCTCATTAGAATAATAGTACACTGACAATCAAGGCACTTTGAGTAGGTTAACTTGTTGTCTGGGCCTTAGGACAACACAATTTAATTACGTTATTTGGAAACATTGCATAAAATGGAGCTATCTTGATCATTCCGGGGAAGGCGGTCACCCTCCTGACCATATGGACGCTCCACCAATGCTACCGTTGTTATTCCAAAGCGCAAATGCGTAGGTGCTCCAAAATAACCCTTACTCTTGAATCGGACCGTGACTTACGACCCTCGGGGAAAAAAACCCCTTATTGTATATTCTCTATAACAATTTTTAGGAAGAATAACGACCAGGAAAAAATGAAAAAATGATTTTTCGAAACTTTTCGGAATAACGATTTAATTTTCATTTTAGAATAATGGCCCTAACAACTTCGGAATTATGATGAGAGCCCCAGTTGTTCAACTAAATGATCATAATTATACGCTACGCCATATCAAAGTTCTGAAATTCATGTAATTGATATTGCATAGGGTAGTAACCTTTTGTTTATGTCAAAAACACTCTCTGAATCGTGCAGCTTTTATTCCACAAACTATAGACTGAGAGAATGTTTGGATTACTCATTTAGCTCTGTTAGCAGTACCAGCTCACCAGGATATCGCCTTACGTAAAAAGAGGTTTTTGGATTGCACAAATGGTCCACGCGGAGCGGACTCTGTTTTCTCAGCTCCTCAGCTTCCACAATCACCGTCCGCCAAAACGAACAGGACTGCATCAAATTATCGACGCAAACTCCATAATATGATTTATTCATATGCCCTCACATTAATCATTCTATTGTTTTATTTTTGATTATTGTAAAACCTGAGATATCCTATCATTTTTGTGTTGCATAACCACCTGTGCAATGGGTAGTAGCGGAATCTTGGGTATTACTATGGCATGCCTCTGTGAGTTGTATGGGCTATACTACATAACTTAAACGAGACAATACGTTGCATCCTTTTGAATATCATATTCAACCAGTCTCGAGACCTCATATTTCTATGACATTAAAGAAAAATGTTTGGCGTTCACTGTGCCAGTCGTTAGGCATGTGACTGAACAAGGACCACGCTGTCCTTCTTGCTACGCAGTTTACACAAAGGGATGCTCTATGAAGTAATGGGATGAACTACAAATTGCACAACTGTTAGAACACTAACTAGAAGATGAGAAGTGCCCTCCAAATATAGAAAAAAAAAACATGGCATAAATCATATATTTCTGTACGAGGAGAGAAACGTATGGAGACAACACGAAAGGAATCACCCATGAAATGTAGTCTAGTCGTAAGAGGTTTCATACCTTCTGTATTAAAATTTCGAAGTACCGAACTTTTATTAATCACATAACGTTGTTGCGAACCGTTCATAACAGCATTTTCTTCCTTCTTTCCGAGGCCAGTAAATGTTCGGTAGCAATCGTTTAAGCACAGTTGGTAAGATCATTCAAAACTTCCCACGCTGAATCGTATAAAGTGATGTCAAATATAAAAAGATCATTACCCTCGTTGGCCTTCAAATTGTTTATAATCGCAACATGTAATGTGTGGAAGTGCATATGTCCAACCACAGTGTAGTAATGATTGCAGCCACTAAGTTTAAGATTTTGTATGCAGGTTATTCTTAGCATATATACTGCCTTTTAAAGCATAGCTCGGCCCATAAGGCAACTTATCTTAGGCAAATGAAGGCATATCCTATACCTAGGGTCATGTATGAAAGAAAGGAATACTCCAAACCATGTCCTGCAAACCCTGCAGCAATACCTATTACCAACTGCAGATATAACCCTTTTAATAAAAAAAATACCTGCAAATTTTCAACATGTTAGCAGGATGTTTTGCCAGCTGAGTACATTGCTTCAGATTGTTTTGATTTTTCTTTGTAATTAAATCTCCTGAATGACCTTGAAATATCGTTGAAATATTTGGATGTATCTTGCTGTACATCTAGCATAACCCAAAGCCATATGAAGAGCACAACACACAATATTGATTAATACTCTCTGAAGCGGCTTCAGAATTATAAATAATTGAATGAGATGTCATATTAAAGTGTCGTGAAAACATCAAAGATTTCCAACAATGCACTTCATTGCCAAGAAAAGCAGTTCTTTGGAAATTATTGGGGGCCTATCCTCTGAACGCTATATGTTATTGAGATGCAATTTTGACCTCCTGAAAAAGAAAATGTTTTGCTCATTTTGAAGTAAATGAATTTTGTTTCTGGAATTGGAATTAGCTTTTAAGTCAACACCTGAGGCAGTTCTAGACCTAGTTGTCATAGTGATTGGTATTTCCGTCCACCATGTGGCAGGTATGTAGCCAGAGTAACCAATTTAAATGTGAGGGATTTCGACTATGGGTTTTGCTGTCATGGGGAAAGGGTGGAGAGAAGTGTATCTGTCACTGATTTTCTGCCCCGAGACTGTATGGAAAATGGCGTGTGGGCATTTTTTAACAACTTCCAATGAATGATAAAATACCCCAATAAAATAAGTTGATACAAATAAACTATATCAAAGTCCAATATCTCACCCCCGTAGGCCGCAACTGTTTACCCAGTTAGCAACATGCTAGCAGTCCACCAGCGGTCCGCCAGCAGTGACTCTGGCGGGCAGCTAGCGTTAAACGCCGGCGGATAGCCCCCGATATGGCCACCTTTTCTACGCTGGTCCGCCGGCGGAAAAACGCTAGAGAACACCAGTGGTCCACTGGCGGATCACCAGCTGTAACAGGCTTGTAGTATAGGTTTATTCCATTATTTTAAAGAGGGTGATTTTTCTTTCATCATGATATTTCATTCATTTCCTTTGTCCATTTTGCAACAGAGTTAGCTGAGTAGAGATGCTTGTTAAAATGGCCCCAGAGGAGATAAGCACGGTTTCAAACAACATGCTGTCTTAGGTTATGCCAGTGCAGAATTAAAATGCCTTCAACTGTAACTGGAAATAATCATTGAAAATGGCCTCCAATTTCAAACTAGTCAGCTTTATTACAGTCCAAAAATTCAGTCCAACAGAATTAAGTAGGAATAGGGATAAGACTGTGATGAGGTAACAGCTCTAAAAAGTATTCCAAATGTCCACAAGTAAAAATAGAAAAACTGTTAATCCTAAATTTTCTGTTTTCTATGCAAAAAGAATGTAATTCTTCAGCAATGTTTAGGCCTTCAGCAACGCGGGTTAGGCTGTTTTACGACCATGCCATACTAAGTGTCCCAAAGAACTTAATTGTCTGACCAACAGTAGAGAATTCACTGATCATTTCCATATGAGCTAAGTTCCAAGAACAGTGATACGATCAACACTCCATGATGATGGCTGCTTAAATATCGCTTGACAAAAGTAGTGTTCTTTGCACTGACTGCATTGAACAACTGTATGCAGAAGTTGTTATACCTGTATCAAGGAGGTTCTACAAGAACCTCCTTGCCTGTACACTGACTGCCAACCATTGGTAAATCCTTGCAATACCCTGCCTTTACTCTGTGAATAGCCTATACAGACCAACACACTCCATCAGAAGCTTTACACTACAATAAGCTTGCATTTGAAAGCCCCTTCATGTGTTGTACACACAATTTCATTGACCAATCACAATGCACTTCCTGGATATTATTGTTAATGCATGAGCTCAGTGCCTGAAGTACAGCTATGCATGTAGGCAAGCTGACCTGTTAATGTGGAACAATTCCTACCAGATGTAGGCCTCAAAGAATCACTTCATGGAAAGTCATTGGAAGTGGGTAGTTTGATAGATTTCCAAAGAACAGAAACATGTTCTTCTTACTAAAAATTTCACCAGCGATCCACTATTGGTCCGCTGGCGATTTTCCGCCAAGACACCACTGTACAAAAGCGTCCGTCGGTGCGCTAGCAGACCGTCAGCGTTAAAGCGCCAGCGTTTTCCCACCACCTTCCGCCAGCGGACCGCTTGCATCATGCGTACTGGGTATCTCTGTTGTTTTCCCTACCCACGAGTGAACTTCGGAAAGAATACTTGATAAAACGCATGGGGTCATAATTTACAAAAAGAAGAAAGATGCAAGCAATCATTGATATGAGCTTGGAAATTTACGCTTTCTCCCTGAAGTCTTTGACAACCAAGACATTGACTTGGTACTGTTGAGCGTTTAAACACTTGTCCACATGAGCCGCTTTTTTACTTAAAAAATGACGATGTTGTAAAAAGATATGATCTTTTGATCTTTTGTTCAAGAGGCTGCGGGAGAGGTGATCTATTTTGCAAGCTTTGTTTTGGCAAAGGTCGCCAGATCTTGTAAACGATGCAGTGTGCTATTATTCACCACCGTAATGGGACATTACGGCAACTTCTTGTTAAGGATCAGTTATGTTTTTATATATTAATTGTGACTGCTGTGTTTTATGGGATCAGGTATGTATTGAGATATAATATTGTGAATACTGTTTTGAATCGTCACTGTCCAGAGTCGATCTATTATTAACTTGCTCTGGTAAACCCATATACTGACTACTTGGTGCAGAACCCCATACTTGGTACATCAGTTTAGATCTACGTAAAAAGGCAGTTTTTTACATGATGAACTTTTCTTCTTACTTTTTGAGACATCCTTAATGACCTGCCTGAGTCTTTTTGAAGCAAGCTGAATACACACTTGATACATTAAGGTTTCACATCTATAACTTATTGATCGACAGCACCAGGTATACCAAAATACACAAAACGTTACATAACATTTGGCGATAGCTTGCAGACCAGTCAAGTGTGTGGCAATTATTGCTTTTAACCAAGTGTGTACACAATGAGTGCATGCATCATGCTACAAATTCAGACACCAGTTACATCACCTTAATATCATGAGGTGCCTCTGTTCAATTCTAAAGGAGCACAGTCACAGCATGACTAGAAGTACATTTTCCAAATCGGAGTCTCCTAAAAAGGTTTCTTCACGAAGTTTCGATCTAAAGAATATTGAATGAAGAATCCTCAAACCTCGGATGAATTTGCAATCATTGATCCCACTTTTCTTAGATTTTGGGGAGAACATTTACACTTTTATTTGACGATGGATGGAGGAGAGGGTAATGGCGGTAAGTTTACATTTAAAGAGGCAACCAGAGTTTGTTTTTGCAATTAGTTTTCCACGACTTTCATTCTGCACCACAACCATACATTGAGTTAACACTAACACAAATTGGTATGTAACCATGGTCTCACATTGTGATTTGTCATCATATAGATGAGAATATTTGGTCTTTCATCCCTGTGTGGAATTTTGAACAAAATCACAAAACTCCCATTCAACGGTTCTTAACACAGAATGAGCGTTTCTTCTTAGAAGAAAGAAACAAAGTGCTGGAGAATCTGGAGGTGACGCATTTTGCAAAATGTCATAGAAAGAGCCACAGGACCAACAAGAGACCTGGAACAAAAAATTCCATGAAGTGATAAGTAACCAAGTACCACCCTGACAGGGCTTCAACTCTTTGTTTTAATATCAGCCGAATAAAGTGATTGATAAGTTTGCATCATTTCAAGAAGTGAGCCGTAAGACCCATTTCGCATCCAGAATTCTTAACCACCTTGAAGGTACCAGTAACCACGTATAACTATGGCAAACCATCAGCAGTATAATAAAAATCTCTTAGAGTGAGTAATTTATAAAATTTCATAAAAAATGGCCATAGGAACCTTTAACCGTGAACCAAACATCCACGAAAAACATAGGAAGATCGTTATCGGGTAGCAGCCAGTTTGCCGTCAACTGGAAAAGTTGTCATGTCAAGCATTTTGTAGAATATTTCACAAGCACCCCAGCGCCCATCTTTGTCTCAGGATTCAAATTTGCTTAACACCTCTAAAGCATGAGAATCGTTAATGGGAATCTGTGTGGGGAGAAAGGTTCGTGTAGACTTTCATGAAATGGACCATGTGGCCCATATTGAACCTTGGACCAAATATTTCCTATTCCCCAAATGACCACCATCCGGGGAACACGGGTTTCGACTTTCAAACAAATCAACGGAAATATGTAGGGAGGATATCGAGGGATGTATTGATGGAATAATGAAGGGAGGGGTTGATCACGTGGCGCTGCATGTCCCCCAAAATCTTACACTAGCAAATGGTAGCATGAGCTTAAATTTCCTCAACTTGGGGTGGGTGGGGTACAACATAAGGGTAGGTTCCAAAAATGGGATCGGCTTCATGAGTAGGAATCATCCAGGGCTCTTTTCGGGATCAAGAATGAAGCGCAGCCTTGGCGAGACCAGTAGTTTATCTGGATTCCCGAAGTTCTGGGGTACTTACGAAATTGCAGGCATTAAAATTGTGCTTTAGAGGTCAATTAAGACAAAACCCAATACACCACCTAATTAGGAAGTAAACATTTCAATTATATTTCTGTTCCGTATGACTTACGGTCTGCCGAGATGTATAACGTATACGACTTACACTAGGAAGGGAGTGAATTTTCTTGAGGCCTCTTGCACACTTTGAAAAAAAATTCGTGAATTTAAGATCCTGAATTCAAAGTGGGTGTGCAAGAAGTGCTCTAAAATCACAATTTGCAGACTTTCAAAGAGACAGAGAGGGGGGGGGGGGGGCTCTTGGTTTTCGAAAGCATCTTTACTACACGCCTGTCCTTTTTACGGTATGTGGGCGGACACCTTTATTGTTTCACATCTTGCAACTTAACATGCAAGCTCCAAAATCTTAATTAATAGACACTGACTGGTCATGATAAAGACTTCTGAGGCTGCGGTAACTTCTTTTTCATGTGTATGATCTGGAACTATTGGGCGTTTCAATGATTCAAAGAGGACATTTTACGTAGCTATGACTCTTTACAATCCTACATAGCTAGGTCAAATGATTATGCTTACAGGCAACAAAGAATAATACAATAATGCAGTTGTTCTAGTACTGAGAGTGCGTTAATTGACATTGCAGAGCTTCATGACGTAATTGTGTTGTCAAGAGGAAAAGCACATGCTTTCAGAGAACTCTTACTGTGGGCTCGGAGCGCGCCGAGAACACCTCCTTTACATGTTACCTAGTATTTGATACCAAATTTTTCGTCCATTAAAAATTATTTAAATTAATTAAACAGATGATAATTGTTTCAAATTTCTGCTTCCTCGCATTATTAGTTTTTACAATAATTTGCAATTAGTTTTTTATCTTTTTAGAGATGTTTTAATAGGGGAACGGGTATGTGTGGTTTTGTTTCCAACCCATCCCAATGTTGGGTGATCTATAGTGTCTCCCCCTTCACAAAGAAATGATGTCAATAAGGCAGATAAACATTTAACTTTAATGTAGATTGTAATTTTATCCAACAAAAAAGGGACATGGACATATGCTTGGCTTTCCGCCATAAAATCAGCGAAGTAGTCGATTTTGGCCTGTAAATTGTAATGACGCCCTGTATACTTTTGCATACATTTTAAAAAAGCAATTGATACAGCTTGTTACCAGTGAGAGCAACTTTCTGTTGTAAGTAACTGCCTAGTTTACCGTCCATATTCATCCTTGCTCTTGCAAAGGCTCATAGCAGTTTCTTGCTTAAACATTCCCTTTGTATGCTGAGAAGTATCGACCCTTTCTTTATTAAATTTTCAGTGTATTGTTCTAAAGGCATACTTCAATTTGCGCATTGATTTCTGATGTAGCAATGGAGTAATGATGCATACTTAACCTAAGAAAAATATTTCTTACAGTGAATCCTCAGTCCTGTTTTCTTTTTGTTTATTTTATTTCTGACACAATCATTTGCTACGAGCCTACCCTTTTAGGGACCTAACCCCCCCCCCCCCCACACACACACACACTCTCTGCTAGCATAGCTTAGATGGTACTTCGAGATCCAAGACCAGACAATAATTTTATAACATTTCAAGAACGATATGTTTTTACAAACAAAAAAAGTACGTTACAATTAAAAGTATAAGTAGTCGATTCAACTGCATTTTGGTTCTTTTCCCAAAATGCGTCAGCAAGTTTTGTGAATTTAGAGTCCCTTCCAAAGTTGCCTTACTCCTGTTCTTTTGTCTTCCTACCATTAAACACGTGACCTACAGATATGGATTGCCGTATCGAAGCTGTGGGTCATCTTAAGCAGGCAGAACTATATTCAAAAGGAGACAACGAAGTAAGTATATCTTTTAAGTTATTAGCGTGACAGATTATACACTAACACTTTCATATGTTATAGTATATATACCAAAACTGTACACTGCCCTAATAAGTGAATTAATATTCTCAGTCATCCAGTTCTGACTAATTAAGTCCTTTTAATGAAGATCTTTTCCATTCTTTCCCATGTAATCCCTAAACAAAGGCATTGTCTGTGTATCCTTTGATCTGGAGGTTTGTTTTCGTTAAAGGCGAAGCTCACAATAAGAATTTCTATAGAACGACTGGAAGCAAATGTTTAAATTATATATGTTTCAATTGCGCCCCGTTCATCATTGGATGAAAGCATTGTTCAAGCCTATATGTTTTACTCAGATTTATATAATTTAGTCATCCGTAGGAACAATTTTTTTAAACTAATTTGTAGGGAAAATGCTGCTGTCTACAAATGAAATGATACGTCGTTTCTCGGATAACGTCGAATGGCATAAATTTCACAACTTTGCATGACGGCTGGCAACGAAATATTAATGTGAAGGGTGTAAGGGTGCGTCTCTTTATTGGAATTTCAATAATACGTCACTAAAACTTTTTGATCGAAGCATTGAAAGAAGAATTTGGCAGATAAAAGCAAGATTACCGTCGGAAACGAATATTGTCTTAAAGAGACTACAGTGTTGTTTTTCCTTCTCTAGCAACTCCCTGTTATAACCAACTGTTCCCCTTAGTTCATGGCCTACACTAACTGCATATGCTTGTATCATAAAAAGCAAACTCTTCAAACACACTGCAATTACAAAAATGGTTGAAGAGCGATTGCAAAAGTGTCCGAAAGAGATTTCTAATAGAAATGGTTGGATGAAACTAATTTTGTTTACAAAAGTGATTGAATTAATTTATATAAAAGTGGTGACCTATTACAAAAGTGATAGTAATAACGAATGTGGTTGTTACATCATGAAAGGTGGCATGAAAACGGCAACGTGTATAAATTTTAGTGCGCAGTTAAACACAGGTCACGAACTAACCTGTCCCTTCAAATTTCCGGTCTCGAGTCCAACATACACTGGCCTACTAACTGAAAACGACGATTTCTTTTTGTGAATCTTTACGTAAGACAAATTCCATTTTGTTTATTTTCTCTCAGTATTCGAACACGAGGAATCAGAGAAACAAAAGCCCTGTCTTGATGTTTGATTTACAAAATAGAAAATGGAAAACGAAACACAAAAAATGTGAAGTATTTTAACTTCGTAGGACCAAAGTCTCCGTATTCATTGTCTTTAACAATTTTTACGTCATTCTTCAAACGTCATCGCGTGAAGTGAAAGAAGTTAACGAACAGTTAAAAAACACGCCAAAGACATTCAAACAAGGGAAAAACATATGACCCACCAAACATTTCTCAGCAGACGAATACAATTTGCAACAAGTGTACCTACAGTTTGGATATTGAAATGTTCAAAAGATGACATCATTTGGCTGTCAAATAGTTCTTTAAATTTAGATTCCATTGTATGTTTTGAAGTAACCGACGTTTCGACACAGTGGAGAGACTTCAATGAACCATCAGATTTAAAACATCACATTTTTCGTTTATTGTCTCTGGCATTAATGCCATAATAGTTTTTTGATCTTGATAACTTAATGTCACAGGAAGACAATGGAAGCATTTCCCCTACCTGCTGTACAACACAAAAAGAGCTCACTTAAATGAATGTTTTCTATGTATATTTAATTTTGAGCGAACCATTACGTTTTATGCCGTCACTAATAATTACAAATTAAATGGCATTTACTCATTCGTAAATCGTTTTTACGGCTAATGCAACAGTTAATACAATAAAATGAACCAAGATATTAGTGATGCAACAAGCCCTATTAAAATGACGCCATGATTGCTCTCACTGCACAAATTTTCGAAGTCCTTTTAATCAAATGTTTCCCTTAGGTCATATTCTAACTGTGTACCAGATTTCATGCTTGTATCATGAAAATCAAATTCTCCAAATACAGTGCATGCCCGGCCTGTTGTAGCCTACAATAATTACAAAAGTGGTTGAAAGAGATTTTTATTACTAAAGTGGTTGGTTCAATATGAATTTATCACAAAAGAGGTAAATATATTACAAAGGTGCACTGGTCGAATTTATTACAAAAGTGGTGACCTATTACAGGAGTGGTAGTGATTACAAAAGTGGTTTTTACACCCGACCTGATGGTGTGATATTTTACATCATTCTGACAAAATTATTTATTTTAAATATGTAGATCTCTGTGAGGTTCTTACTTGTACTTACATTATACTATGATGTTGGAGTCAAAAGCAACAAAGATTTAATCTTGGCAGTATTTGTGTAAACTTTAAGTTGATGTAATTTTTCGCAAAACAGATTGCATCTTCTGCCGCCTTTGCTGACTGGTTATTACGAACCCTGCATATATGATTGGTTGACACTGACCCACCGTTAACACAGGGGCGATGCAAACTGTTTCACAAGAAAATTTCCTTACTGGCTAACGATAGCCCTAATCCTAACCTATTCCCTAACCCGAACAAAGAATACAATCGATACAATACAATGGCAACAGCCAATCAAGGAACACCTTGTTAAACAGTGCTCATTACCCCTTAACACACCGTCAGTTTTAATGATAACCCACTAGCAACAACGAGCGGGAGAGGGCATTTTTGTCAGCCATCTGTGCGGGCACTTTTGATCGGTTCGGTTCGAGGCCTTTTTTTCGTTAGCTAAGGGATTTACGTGTGTCAACGCGCGACATATAATATATAATGGTAAAATACATGTCTCTGCGTACACCCACAAGGAAAGCCCTAAGCCTTGTCCTCCTTTTGCACGCAGATTATGAACACAAAGATAAAAGCGGCCTTTATATACTAAGATTATCAGACGTAATAGGGCGGTGTAAGCACCATTCGCGCTACGCTTACAAGACTAACCGTACAAATCAGGCGCAAATAGTAGTAAATTAAACCCAAATACCCAGTAAGGAACATTCCTTAGTACCGAGAAAGCGAATTCGCCTGGAACGTTATTTTCCAAATCATGGTCCTCGGTTATTCACCAAAAATACTCCGATAAGTACAGTGTATTCCTGACGAATATGATCTAGGTACGGAAAAAACCAAACACTTTGTTCAAGATGTCATACAACAAGTTAATAAGACATTTTGGTACGTTAGGTAATAGGTTGTAGTAATAGACGATTTTTGGATCTGATTCCTCGATGTTGTCGGACATTTGGTCCTGATGGTTCTCTGGAAGCTCTTGGGTAGTTTTACTTGTCCTCTGTTTTTTTAGGGACTCATTCTTCCTTTTCGGTCGTTTATTTTCTTCCTCCTTCCTTGCAAGAGGAGGTCTGATAGCCTTCGATTGCTCATTTGATTCCCCATAGCTTCTCTCCACTTCGTCCCATCTAATTACTAGACTATCCGCTTCTGACCCTGGGTTATGACCTGAATTGCTGTTCATATCCTTTAGCATGGCATTTGCATCTGAATGCCACTCACTGGGTGTCTGAGTTGATACGTGCCGTCTTCTCATACCGGGACTGGCTCTCAGGTCCTCTGGAGGTTTCGGTCTCCCTGCAATGGTTCCGTATAAGAGAAAAAAAAAAACATCACTGTGAAAACCTTTATCAATAATGTATTACTGGAATGTTCAATGGCACAAGCACAACGCTATACGGCCGATTCGAACTAAGGAAACTGTACGTCAATTATTGGAAAGGACAAATTAAAACTTTAAATTTCTCTTCTTTGAGAGCGTTTAAAGAGACATGAGAGAAGTGGCCTTGACAAATTGGGTTGCCCGCTGGATTGAAGGACACTCGAGTGAATCAATTTACAGTTAGTCATTCAAATAATCTTGCGGAAGAATCTTTCAAACCTTTAACTTGAAGCTCCTTTTCTAGTTTCTTCTCCTCAGTCGCATCCCGTCCCTCTTTCTAATCGGCTCATATCTACCACTTAGTCCATTTTGTATCTTTGCAATGAGAGCCTGTCTCTTTTGTTCTAAATTTACTTTTTGCAACACCCAGACTTTGATTGCTCAAAGCTTCTTCCTTTTTTTGTGTATGTTTAAAAATATGCCTTCCCATAACCTGCTTGTTCAGTTCGCCAGACTGGTAGGACAATTTGGCACTTTCTCTCCCTCTCTCTCTTTCTTTTTTTTTTTTTTTTTTTTTTTTTCTTTTTTAGTTACAAACCATTTCTTAGTCTCCCTGCTCTAGAATAAAGATTGCAACGTTTTCTGCATCACCTCTGTGGTTAAAAAAAATAAAAATAAAAATAAACAAGACCACTATACTCTTCCTAGTGGCGAAACTATCGCTTGGTCAGAGGACTACCCCTGTTACAACCGATAATGTAAACATTAACCGATAATGTAAAAACGACCGATAATATAAAAAAAAAATTAACCGATAATGTAAAAACGACCGATAATGTAAAAAAGAAATTACCCATAATGTAAAAAAATCTTTGAACCGATAATGTAAAAAAATTAACCGATAATGTAAAAAAATCTTTGAACCGATAATGTTAAAAAAAAAAAATACCGATAATGTAAAAACTGTTCTAACGAGGGTTTCATATGGTCCTATCAATAGGTATGTATGTGTGCCAGTTTATGTAGGTAGGCAGGTAAGCTGGCAGAAGGCAGGTGGACAGGGCGGGAAAGCAAAAAAGATAGGTTTGTGCTTACGTACGTGTGTGCGCGTATGTGCGCATGTAACCTGTGTGAATTTATCGGCCTATGTAATTGACTATGTTGTGTCTGAGTGTAGCCTTAATCACGGTAGTAACAAGGACTTTTTATTGGGGGTGGCCAACTACGGCGCCTGATTCACCGTCAGGGGGAATTTTCGAATATTTAAGTACCTTAAGATGTAATCTGGTGTTAATATCATTCGCATCATTAGCATCGTTTGAAGTCATTCTTTCTGCACCATTGAGAAATATTTTTTCCAGATTTCGATTGGGTGCATCATCCCCTGGCCTCCCTCTAGTTATGTCAATGGCCTACACATGGTTTATGAATTCTCACATGTCGCTCAAGAAAATGCAGCCGGGAAGAAACGTCAAGAAATCAATGTCTGATCAGAAAGTAACTTACTGGTCTGATCGGACAGATAGCTCAGTATATGAATTCTCGGGCTATACGCTATTTAATATCACACTCACTTTGCCTGCCAGATTCAAACCAAAAGGTCACCAAAGTCACCTATCACACCAGTTTGCCCCAGTTGTCATTTACATGTGCGTGTCAATGTGTGTGTATCATTTACATGTAAGAGAATATATGCATTTTCCATTAAGTTATACATTGTTCTTGTCACGCCACTTTCTTGTCCCCTTCGTAACGCCACGACTGCTCGAGCGACACGTGCAAATTTTATGAACGCAATCATACACTACGTATAGGCCATTGTCGTATCTGGGGGGACGCCAGGGGCCATATCCCCTATCGAATTGTGAAAAAAATATCTTGTAATAGCACAAAAAGAAAGATTTTAATGATACTAATGATGCAAATGATAGCAGCACCAGTTTACATCTGTACTTGGCCATCCCCAATAAAAAATATCCTGGTTACTCCCATGATGAAAGCTTCCGTCGGACACAGCATAGTCAATTTTTTAGATCAATAAATTAACACAAGTGCTCACATACGCACGTACACACGCGTCCACCCATAAACCTACCTGTTCCCCCCCCCCCCCGCCCATATGCCGCCTGTCAGCTTACCTGCCGACCTATATATATACAAGCTCGCACACAGACTTACCTGTACGTAGGACCGTATGAAACCCTCGTTAGAACAGTTTTTACATTATCGGTTAATTTTTTTTTTCACATTATCGGTTCAAAGAATCTTTTACATTATCGGTTATTTTTTTTACATTATCGGTTCAAAGAATTTTTATATTATCGGTATTTTTTTTTTTTTTTTGACATTATCGGTTGTAACAACCCCCTCCCCTTGAAGGACCAAAACCGCCTGTCAGCTCCCTTATTATGTTTTTAACGTACTGATACTGAGACACTGCTTCCAGCAAATGACATAGTTTGTTCATTTTGTTCAATGGCTCACGTAACAAAGAGCCGCCGTTATCTCTGATGTAGGGAGTAGGTTCACTCAAAACTATCTTCATGCAAATTCCGTTGCTTCAAGCTATTTTCAATTGTGAACTTGCAAAATACACAGCATGACCTTACACTCACGTTTGATACTAAGGGTCCAGAAATATTTTAAAAAATAGATAGCTTATTTGGGTATGTAGATACCAAAAATGCTTCCACAAACTTTTTCCCACACAAGTGATTCGGTTAAAAATCAATTACAATACTGTTGTTCTAACGGTAATGGTTATAGACTTAGAATGCTGATGAACAGCAGTTGCTACTTTGCTTTTCCTCAAGTGACCATTCCTATGAAAAAAGTCTAGCTTACTCCATTAATAATGCAGAGGAGTGTTCATATACCACTGTATGAAAACATTGGGAAAATGTTTCCCTCTCTACTTTTGTATAGTCAAAAGACAAAATGTCACACCTCATAAAAATTTTGCTTTTATTTCCAAGCAGACCTTTCGTTTTGGCCACCTCTTACAAAATGGATATTTCAATTCGGTCCCAAACTAAATTATATAAATTTGTACATCTAAGTTACAAAATTGCAAAGACGTAGACTGGGGGTGCGGGGGATGCGGGGGATGCGGACGTACCTCCCTGCACAAGGTGGAGATCCGCTTAAAATAAAACAAAAAATAGGTAAAAAAGAAGCTAAACAAGACACCCGTGTTACTACCTGACCGCCGTCTGTACCCAGCAGATCAGTCTTGTGCCTTTAAGAGGACACATACATAAATTTATCTGACAGCTTACGTATGCGCCCCGTTACCAACAATTGGCACGAAGCGTACTAGAATACGACTGGATAAAAATGTTCCATAGATCGCCGGAAATCGCCCTTCTTTTGGGCTTCGCAAAACAATTTCTTAAAATGTTATTGCCAGAATTTCCTTGGAATAGCTTCTTATTTTCTAACGGTAAAATTTTAGAGTGAGAGTTTTATAATGAGAATTTTTCTCTTGGAACAAATTGGCAATATGTTAAATAATAATAGGCATTTTGGAAAAGGTGTGTTCACAAGGTATCGTTTTCTTAGATAAAATGCTCTCCCCTTCAATTTAGCCAAATTAGAATTCACATATTAGTTTGGAAAATCCCAACGATTGCACCATTTTGCATCTAGGCAACCTTAAATTAACAAAAATTTATCAAAGGGGAACGAGACATTCCCCGGGACGGCACATTTATGTAGTGACAAAGAAAGTATGATGCATAGAAAGGTGCAACTTACGTAGACTTTGAGATTGATTGAGGTGACCTTGTTCTTCCGCCTATACACGCGCTTGTACAGGCCTCTTTGAAATTGAGTTCCAACTTCTCCAAATGCAAGCACCCAGGCTCAGACCAGTCTACGTCCCTGAATGGGGGCGTTTTAGAATAGGCTGTGGCCAAGGAGTTCCCCTCAACGTAAGAGGTGATTTAAGGGAGGACTTGAACCTTTTTAACAGTGTGCGCGTTTGCAATCGTATGTTAACGCTATCGTTTTATCCAGTTGACACTGTAAACACATTCGTATTGGCTAATCGCTAAATCCCATTTACACAAAGAAGTCACTCCCAGCCAGTTCTTACAAAAATGTTGAGTTTTTATTGAGTCTAGACCTAAAACAATCTTAATTATAATTGCCCCGTCTGTATTGCGAAAGAAAGGGACATTGAAAATATAAACATAATTTAATTCAACTACTGGGAGAGGAGGAATGGGGATTTACACTGTCTTCCACCAGGTGAGGAAAAGTTTGGGAAGCCATGACTTAGACCGTGAACACTGCTCAGGGTACACATCCTTAAAAGCGCCCCTGCAGGTCATTTTTAATCCCTCTGACGGAATTTCCCCTTCTCCGACACAAGAGCGATCTATGAGCGATTCAACGGGTTACACTTACACAATTCCTGCAATAATGAAGAGTTGGTAGGAAGTGTGCAAAGAGTACCCTCGCAATTTTGTCATTTTCAATTCAGCATTAGAGAGGGTATTTTGCAAGTAACTGGACACATTCCCCTTGAGTTAGCAGTAGGCAGTGGCAGCCCTACAAGGGGGCGAGAAAGGGCGTCTGCCACATTTTTTCCTACCCCACAGTTAGGTCTGTTAAAAGTTGGGTTAACCAAAGAAAATAAATGACATGTCTCTCCGAAAACTTATTTTTTTATTCAGAGATATGCTAAAACGCACAGCTTTAGAGTTCTTCGCCCCACCCTAGGAACGGGCTATGTGGGTATGGTTTCGTCTTGCGCGCAAGCATTTTTATCCCGAAAATTATCCTTTGCCATTGGTCCCCCTTCCCTCCATTTTGACATCCTGACGCCGCCGCTGGAAGAAGTGGGTGTGCAAAATGACAACGCAACCTCCTCCTCAATTTTTTGTTTTCATGTTATTTAACTCGACATCTTGTCAAGTTCCGATGACAGCTCGCCTTTATTACATATTTTTAACGCTCATATATTCACACTTTGGCTAAGAGAGAAAAAGTTCCTGATAAGACTAGCAAGGACCTACCGTCATTATCGTTTCCATTTGAGGTGAACTTGCAGTTGATAAACACTAGGTTCCCATCACCATTAACATGTAATGGCTGTAAAGAACAAAGGAAGTCGTCAGTATTGAAACGCACTGCTTAACAAAATTAAGTTCCCTACATCCTGTCAATCTATAGCGTCTTTAAAATCCAGTCCCCTATAAATTTGTTTCCAAACAATGATTCATTTGACAATCGTTCCATTTGTCGTTTTTCGATTTTTTATTGGATCGTATAATAGCGGAGGAAATCTCACTGCTCAACGATGGGGGAAAACAGAAGAGTAAAGGGTACTTGTGGTCTTTGGGATAGATTAATCAATTCTGTTAACTTTACAGGACTTGTCAATCTTGTGCAGATGACACAAAGGTACACAAAACAAAAATAGAAAGAATTAAAACAAGCCCAATAATAGGCACTCTAAAGAAACCTGGGTGACTTCCAGCTGCATTTGTTAATTGATAATAACACAGGGTCCCATTCACCGGGTATTTGGTATAAGTTCTCAAGCAACTGCCTTCGTTATGGTCTCTTTTGGTACAACCGGTAAAATCAGCTCAATTCATTATGTTAAAAATCAGGGGAACGAAAAGAAGTGAGAAACGGAGAGAAAGAGAAAAGAAGAAGATTGAAAGGGAAGCAGATTATTTAGCTTCAGATAGGCTTCCACAATTTTTTGTTTTTGCTTTGGATGTGAACGATTTGTCGGTACATTGGCTGATTTTGTTGATAAATCTGTATAGAGTGAAATTTGGAAAAAATATTCCGAAAACGCATATTACATAATTGCCATCTGCGGAACCTACAAAAAATTCTGCGCGCTTCGCGTGCACTCATCTTTAGTTACGCTTTATTTTAAAAGCAGTTTATTTTAAAACCAGTTTAAAAGTTGCTAGTTGTATAAAGGCTTTACAATTAGAATAAAATTTGCTCTTACGTATCATGGGCATTATCTTTAACAAAATACGATTTGGAAACGTTCTAACCGATAATAATTTCTGTCACCTTTTTGTTACTTTGTAAAAGATTCATAACACAAATGCAACATCATATTTCGTATGAAACGTTTAACGTTTCTGTACTGAGTCCATGGTAATGGAAGGGGCTTATCTATCTTTGAACCTTTTTGGCTTTGCCATGACTTATCACTTATAAATTGTTTGAGAACAAGAGTTTCTATATAACTAACGCTAGGGAAAGGCTCAAAGTTAGTTGGATCACATCATCAAGAGGTTATCTTCAGGACACTTAGGCCATGATTTCAATTCTTAAATTGATTACTCTAGCCTTACATGAATTTTAAGCTACCTTCACTCGTAACGTGCACAAATTTATAGAGAAATTAAATTGAGCTTATCTCGGAGTGGAAAGTTTCTTACAAAGTGAAAATACGGTATTGCCTGAATTCTATATCGTATATCATAGTCCTGATAAAATGTCAATGTTCGTATTCCCATTCTTGGACATTCGGGGGATTTTCACTTAGAACGTAGATTCTAGCCAGAAAAGTGAAGTTTTGGCACACTACGCGCGCACGTATTCATCTAATGCCGATTTAGGTAAGCTATCTGTGGTGGGCTAGAAAATGTGGTTCCCACAATGTAATTATCACATCGTGTCATAAATGAAAGAATGACAATAAACATAATACTTTTAGGTGCCTCCTGCTGGTACCCGCTGTCAGAATTCATAAGGTCCTGTTGGGGTAGATGGAACGGGCTAGGGTCACAGCTACACAAATGTAGGGTGACTTGTGAAGTGATACCATGTTGACAAGAGTCGGTACATTGACTACCTGCTGTCGGTGCACTAACCTTAATTTTATCCCCCCCCCCCCCCTTGGCACCTCATTTACGCTAGTTATGTTATGACAAATCCTATTAAACGCATCAGAACGAAACACTGTTATACTGATAAATAAACAGCTGTGATCAGTAAGGTAGACTTACCGACATGTTCGAAGTAGATCTCCTTGGAATGCTTGCTGATCGTAGCTTTGTTTCACAGCCAGAGGATAAATCTGTGTCACTTCTACTCAGGGAATATTTATAACATAAGAGATAAATATGTCAAGAAAGGTATTAATCCGTCAATATGTACGCCAGCAATCACGCAAACTATCTCATATAATATGAAAGTCGCCCTTCATGCTACGGTAGTCACAAAATTTATAGGACTATCAAAAGATCGTCGTTTTGAAAAATAATGGTGTACAGCCCACTTAAAACATTCTAGATTAAAACTAGACCCATTCACGGTTACCTCACTGGATGTTACTGGTTGACATAAGTTGCGTTAGATGTAGCGGCTCGAGCCGGCTCAACTGGCTCAACCAGTTTCTTTACTGGACGAAATATGACGTAAAATACGTCACCGGCTAAACTAGACCACATCGGAGGGCTGGTCGTTTTGGCCGGCTCAAGTTGTGACGTTTTGATGACGTTTAGCTCACTTTTCAGAAAGATCGATCGTTGGCTGAGCCAGTTGAGCGGGCTCGAGAGGCTAAATCCAACGCACCTATAAAGCCTTGCAGGACCAGTGACGTCACCAGATTTTCCATGGGGGGGGGGGCACTGTGGGGCACACGAAATCTTGCAGGCGAAACTGCTACACTCCTCTCATGGCGCCGCACGCGCCACGGAGTGAGTAGAACGAGACTCAACGGGCGGTGTCCAGGGGCCCGCCTTAGGGCCCTTGTTGGAGTCCAGGGACAAAGCCCCCGGAAACTCCTGGGTTTTAGTAGGTTTGTAAGGTATCAAAGTCGCTATTTAAGGGCACTGCTATTGATTTACATTGACTTAACACTTGTCCAAAAGTTACCTCCTTGGCAGTAAGGCTGGGAGGGGCAGAGGAACTATAGAGAAAGAAGTTGATGGAAGTTTAATGCGAGTCTCGGTGCCGGGTTTTAAAGGTTTTTGAGGTATTACGGTCGTAATTTAAGTGGAATTCGATTGTCTTTACACTGGTCTAAAACTTACTTCCAGGGCAACTTCAAGTAAGATTTTACAGATAGCATAACTAATGGAACTACTCTCAAGAGCGGTTCCGGTTGACATTTAGAAGAAGGTAAGCTGAACTAGAAAGAGAAGGCAGTTGATAGGCAGTTAGATGTGATCTTCTTGAGGAAAATTGTAGGCCTAATCCTATTTGAATGGTTACCTGAGCTGTGGGCCACCTTCACTTGGCGCAGTCGAAAAAATCTAAAGTCACTGAGTGTATTTCCAAGGGATGGGGCAAAGTACAATCCCCTAAGGATTGACGCCCATGCCATTCTAATCTTGTGAGGTACGTATAGCACAAGGTACAACAAGGCACAATTTGTTAATGTGACGAAATAGTTGAGGAGAATTGTTTCGGGTTATTTTCGCTTGGTCTCGTAGACCAAGATGTAGTCAGTTTTAGGCTGTTTACAAAACTTTGCTTACAGAGAAAACGGTTAAATGACATCATGTGTCCGCAGTGCTCAAAAAAATCGTATCATAGTCTGTCTCAGTACTGCTAGAGAGATACAAGGAAGCATTTTTCACCTGTGATTTTGGTTCTGTCCTTCTAGCTTCCTCTTCATCTTGAAGAAAGCCATATTCTTCCAGGTCTTTTTTGTAACTATATTGATCGATGGGCATTTTAAAATTCAAAATAGGATTAGTATACACTTAGGTATAAATATCACGAAATGGAATAGCCATAGACATGAAGCTATTCAAGTTGCTGAACTGGAACGAGATGGCAACAGTGAAATTTTAGGGTCTGAAAATTATCTCCACGTTCCCACCGCACCACCCTACCTTCATCCTTGGTGGTAAGACTTTTAAACCAGCTGAGATAGATGTCCACAATACCAAATGTGCTGTCTCGAAAAGCATTTTCACTTTTGCATGAAAATGGAGTAATATTTTTAGAGGGTACTTTTCTTCTTGTGTGTACTGTGCTGAAGTATACTTTATTTATACTAATGTTGATTTAACTATTGCCGGCAATCCGTCAGGATTTGCCTGCAGTTATTGAGTGCAAAGTTACTTTGAATAAAAGTTAAAAAAAAACTGATTTGACACATAATCTCGTACAAGGTATTTTTAGCATACGATATACCATAGACGTACGTTTCCAATTATGTGAAACGCTCGGAACTACGCTATAGTACAGCAGCTATAGTTGAGCAAAGTCTCTGTAACTATAACCCACTAACCTTTGTTGTGCTTCAGTGAAGACATCTTTGAAATAAAATTTGCTGAAATACATACAAAGACACGAGATTTCTGAGTATTATGTGTACAGTGTGTATCCAACTATGTAGTTAAACAACAGCTTAACATGTACAAGTTAGTTATTTAGTTAGTTAGCTAATTACATGAGATTTAACGACACACCAACATTAATTTGTTACATAGTGACATTCAACTCGACTCAACAAAACATGTACAAAGATTACTGATAACTTTGGGGGGACTATAACATACGACGTGAGTACTCTGTGTTGAATGTGAACTTGATCTTCTCTCTCCGCTGGATGTAAAAGAAGCAATACAAAAAGTAAAAAATTGGACGACTATCTCATGTTGTTGAGAAAACAATAATTATAATTATAAAAAAAAAAAAACACTGCCCTGTACAAAATTAAAGATAGGTAAAAAATTTTGCAAGTAGAGGTAAAATTTAAAAATACAGGGTCGAAATTATGTTTAAAAGTATATTAGAGCTAGATTGTCATATTAAGTAATGGAGCTTCCCAAAACTTGCGATTTGAATTGAGGTGTTTCGTCGCCAGATAAAATTGCACGAAAATGAATTACATGTTCTGTTAAAATATCATGTTCTTGCTCATTCAGATTCCGCGGTGTGTCACGGTTTGTAGAAATTAAACTGAAAGAACAATCCAAGTGACAAAGTTACTCTTCTGTTGCTGTTCATGAAAGCCGATGTTAAGCAACTCCGCCATAGTTGTCCGCCTTGTGAACTAAAACTTCTAAACCCTGTACCACAATCAAGGGATCCGTTGAAGGGTATTTTCACCCCCCCCCCCCCTTCCCCACCTGCAATTGGTTACTTGGGATATGACTGACCTCCCCGAAACGACGGCTGAGAATGGGCATGTTCTAGTGTTAATCGATTAGATCTTTGAGTTTCACGGCTTAGTTCAATCAATTGGTTTAATCGAGCCAGTCCCTGTGGCTCACTGGTTTCTTTCCCCTGCTCCATTGCTAATGCTGAGCACCAAGCACAGTAGATTCACAGGTTTTTCGATTTGACCCGGCCTGGAGTGGAATCCTAGATCTCCGACTACCGAAACACGACTACCGGAACATCTGGATGCACGGTTAAGTGTAATCAGGGTCATGCTTCCTTCGAGTGTATGACTATATCTAACATCTCATACCCCTCCACGTGAGGAAGAAAATACAGACAAAAGTGGCTTAACGAATCAGAAAAGCTTGGTTCGCCCATCAGGGAAGAAAACGCACTTCATATTTTTGTAAGTTGTAAGTGACTGGGAAGTACTGATGGAAAAGAACTTCGTTCTGATCAAAACAACGTACTTTTTCGCTGAATTTGATCTTAACCGAGACGTTTAGCACATGAAATGATGACTGCATACGCTTCATACCTGTTTGAATGCCTCGCGTTGCATTATCGTGGATAACCTATGGAAATATTCAGAATAGAACTGTTCAGAATAGCAACAGTTATAGGTATTTGAATAGGTATGTATACTATTCATGACACTTTTGAACAGTTATGATCAACACCTAATGGGCTCAGTGTACGATATAACTGTCTACAGTGGATCGCTTCTCGGTCTTTTGGTTAAGGTCATGTGCAGTACTATCTGTTCACTTCATCCAGTCTAGAATGGAGCCATACATAACAGACCAATAATGTAAATGGTCTGAGGGCCGTGAAGTTGGTCACGTTTAGTCCTTCGGCGGACGTCATAGCTTCTTGAGGAAGTAGTTAAAGTTTGGTGTCGCCGAACGGCCCTATATGCCAGAGAGTGTGCAAGAGGCGCACCTGGTCCAGTTCAGTTCAGCTCGGGTTG
The DNA here is from genome assembly GCA_037179385.1 of Holothuria scabra. NCBI lineage: Eukaryota > Metazoa > Echinodermata > Holothuroidea > Aspidochirotida > Holothuriidae > Holothuria > Holothuria scabra. The sequence goes on from CM074179.1 coordinate 72,460,392, forward strand.
CTGTAGAGAGTGGACGTTGCCAATCCCCAGTCGGGCTGGTTGGATCTCTTTTGGAAGTTTTTTCGTTACTTGTAAGCAGTTGTACATACTGTCGATAATTTAACTGTAAATATAATTTTAATGAAACAAGTGGCCCCACACGTCCCCCTACATTGTGGTTCCATTCGGACATGTTTGTTGCCTTTGCTTGTGTTTGTTGCCTTTGGGCGTGTTTGTGTCCTAGGCTTCGAGCGTGTGTCTTGGTTTGAGTTTGTGTTGTTGGTCGTTGGGGGTGAGTGTGGGGTTGGTTTCTGTTGGTGGTAACCTCGAGGGTATGAACAAGTCAGTGTTACCCATACCTTCGACGAAAGGGTTACCCGACGAAAGGGTTACCCTGACTAGGGTAACTGGACAGAGCATCCGATTTGTAATCGGAAGGTATGGCGTTTGAATCCTGGTCGGGTCATACCGAAGACTTGTGCTTGGTGTTTAGCATAAGCAAATGAGAGGTCACGATATTTCAAGATTTTCGTTGCAAGTGCTAAGTCATGTATGCCCCTAACATTCCAATACTAATTGACGCCCCTGGTTTGACTCAAAATATAAATTCACTTAAACGTATTTAGGCTACATTCATTTTTAGAAATAGGGTGTTAACTAACAGAGAAACTTCAACTCCCCTAGCAATAAATCGACCCAAAATAAAAATTTACTTCTACTTCTTAGAGTTATTTGCAGGTTTCGTGGAAGTTGTATATAAACAGATATAGATTTTAACGGAATCGGTGACGGTGCTCCTATGTGATAAGTATATGTCCTATCATAAACATCCACTGGCAAGTTTGTCACCTATTCATTAGACCATTGCGGCAGTCCTGTGTAGAATAGTGTCCAAAGTTTGACCGAAAATGAAAATGGTAATATTTGGTAACTTTCTGAATTTGCTCATGTTCTCATGTTATATTGAAGTGAAATTTTTGGCAAACAAAAGCTCAAACTAACGATTGATTTCATCCTATCTACAAGAATGGAAAAACGCGATTTCCGACTGTCTGAGGTTGCGCATTTAAGAGTTTTCTATACGCTTTGCTCGAACTGACGGTGGCCCTCCTCTAGATAGTCTTCTGGACAGGTGAAACCCTTTTTCCCAAATCCAAAATTATCTTCAAAAACACTCTGATCAAAGGGCATGGACACCTCTCATCTTAACGAGAAATCCTACACCGACCCCGATAGCAATCAATGCAAGGACATCAAAACCACAAATAAATTGAATGCAATGTGAAATTAATGTACCAAGATGACACCAAGATTTGCCATTACAGAATATTTAACTACAAACTTGTGCGGGACCTGGTCGGTGCGCACCAACCAGGTCCCAAACCACAAACCTAGATATTTTGTCGCTTGGGTAAACAGAATTCACTGAAGCGCTACCACTTGTGGTTTTAGTAGTACTGCAGTGTTTTGCCTGTTCTGGATTCTGACATTCTAAGGAGCCTGCTGAATGTGAGGATCACACGAATGAGTTAAGCAGAATCCATAGACCCACTTAGAAGTTACTCTGGAGAAAATTGATGAAAGTTAAAGGAAAAAAGACATTTTACCAGAGAAAATGCCCGTTGTCATAGTTTCAAACATTCCTCCACAATAGGCCTAGTTTGTACGGTTGACAACTTGCCACAGTGGTGAACTGATTTGTATCAGCTGCTTTTTGAGAGGTTTTCCTGAATGCTTTGTGGTTGGGGAGTAAATAGTTTAACTCTTCCATGTGCGGTGTAGGCTATTGTACTGCTAAGTGCATGTCACACATATGGTTGCTCTAAGACGATTTGTTGGGTTAAATATCCACTTGACCAGTTGTTTTGATAAAAAAGTACTTTACATCCAAATTTGAAGAAAAAAAAAGACTGGGCCAATTGACACTAGTAAGAGCTTACATAATCTGTTTTGTCTATTGCCATGATCTGGACACTCTGAATAAAACTTTTGTCACTCAATTCTTCAAAGTCTGAAGATCATACAGCATAGACTTTGATTATCCTGTAATTGACAAGCTGAAAGAGAGCAATTGTTTAAATGAGAGCTTCCTCAGTGATTTAAGTCCCTAGGGGAAGAATCAGAAGCATAAACAGTATAGGGGAACAGGGGGAACTGCCCACGAGAAAAATTGAAGAAACATCAGGGCGAAGGAAATATGAAACAAAGACGAAAGAAACAGTTGGAGGAGGAAAGGGGTGGGGAGAAAATAAAAAAATTGGTGGATAAAGGAAAATAACTGACTATAGCAATAGTAGGGATTAATAAACTGATGCAAATTAGATAGCGGGGATGAAGAGCAGCAAATGTGCTTTTTTAAAGAACAAAACTTGACTGTCCAAAAATAGTTTTAATCACACAGTGTGTGTAATCACACATTGTGTGGAAATGTCCCGTGCCACTACTTTTTCCATGGGATGGTCCACAGCCCAGCAAGGGGGTAAAAATTACTTTGTTTCCATCATCTTAATTATGTTCTGATTGGTATCATGATATGGGTCATTCCCTTTCAAATCAACAAATTTTCAGGAAAGCCCCCAGGTGACCATCTCAGATTTTGATGATTTTCCTGTAAAATATTGCTGCACAGCGGGCAAAAAGGAACACACTGAAATTTTCGGGCCCACAGCTCAAGTGCTTTTGAATTTATGGCCTTCAAAAAAGAATCGCACAATATCATATTTTCATGCATAGGCCTACATTTGCTTATGAGGTTTTTCATGAATATGGAAGCTGACAATTACTTTTCATAGGAAAGAGGTGTAAGACCCAAATTTGATAAAATTCATGTCTGGTGGCAATACAATTAAAATCTGATTTTAAATTAGCAGTACTTTGCTCTGCATCTACGCCCACTACCAATGGTCCAAAGAGCCTTAATATTATACCTCAGTAATATTTGGTTGCTTAACTATTAGCATGAGTAAGCATTAACCATGGATAAAAAAAAGATTTAGCAGAGGTATAAACTTAGCTCCAGAGACATTTTCAAAAAAAGGCCTTCCTTCGGAGGGGTCATTGAAAGAAATCCTCTTTCCTTGACAAATAGTTTATTTTCCCCTGATAACTCAGTTCTACGAAGCTATGATTATAGGTGCGTTCGATTAGCTGCTTGAGCCGGCTTAACTGGCTCAGCCAGCGTGCTATCTTTCGGAAAAGAGATCTTAACGTCATCAAAACGTCACAACCTGAGCCGACCAAAACGACCAGCTCTCCGAGATGGTCTTGTTGAGCCGTGTGACGTATTTTACGTCAGATGCCGTCCAGTCAAGAAACTGGTTGAGGCAGTTGAGCCGGCTCGAGCCACTAAATCGAACGCACCTTATGACACGAGAGTGAAACATATCACCTCACTCTCATGTATCGAAATATTATGTGGGGTAGGTTCTACTCTCAGGGTCGATATTTCCTTAACCTACCCTTATGGTAATTTTTAAAGAGGTATCTTTTCAACTGAAAACATCATTCTCCACCCAGTCATCAAATCGATTAACTTTTGCACTAAAGTTCCTGCAAATAATGAGAAAAGTAGCCAACCCCTTGTAAATTTTGTTAACAACAGTCAAGTTGAAAGTCTTGGGCTACATCCATATCAATAGATTGGAAACTGGGCCATAAAACGCCACCTAACTAACTACATCAGTACCACGGGTTTTCCTTTGACACAGGCACAAAGGTTCTGAGGTTTTTTTTGTTTTTTTTTTTCCCCTTTTTTTTTAAACGAAAAAAATTTATGCATAAACTTGGGCAAGAAGCTCGGTACACTTCTGCCCAGTCAGTTCCTGCAATGCGAATACAACAAATAGTTTTCAGTGCTATGTGCTAAATTATTTTTGACGAATGCATTTTTTTACATTTCTTCCTTTTGAGGGGATTAGTTGTTGGAATGTTTTGTTGAAGTTGCGATACCAATAGGAATATACTTTCATTTTTATTGTGAGTGATCATTTTTTGAAGGCGCTCAGAGGTGTAACAAGCGTAAATGGACCATGGGCCATGTCTAGAGACCCGGGTATTCAGGGAGATATGGCACAACCCGAAACTGGTACGCGCAGTATCTTTTACAATGGAGACTAGAAGGGTCTTAGGAAGTTGGTTTGGTGCATCTTTGCTGTCCCTTGTCCATAGGCCCCGAGGCTATGGGTTTGCTATGAATACAGAAGTTTTTCGAAATGCATGTATGAACATAACCCATTAAAAAGACGAGTGTAAATGATTTGTCTGACAAATTTGTGTATTTTAGCCCACTTTAATACTGCTCAATCAATATTTCCTATACAGATTTTTAGTCTTTACACTCGTGATTACCAGTGTTGCCCAGGGAGGCCAGGGTGAGGCCGGGGAAAAAGTAGCAGTTTACCCAATGCAACCATAAGGGAAGGATAATGCACCTACTTTGCTAAGTTTTCCTAGGTACATTTTGGAGATTACTCCTCCAAAGTAATTTCCTTAATATCATACTGTATCACTTCATTGATGACATTATTTAACATAAACCAAATACATAGGACAAACCGAGTGTATTTCCTATGTTTCAAATTCTCGATTTTACAAATGTGATCGCAATTTTACCGAAGTTTGGGATGTAACATGTCGACCGTGCATCGCACATCGTGACCAGGTGATTGCAGTTCCCTCCCTTTTTTCAATCCTTCATTGCAGAGCCCCCATTACGTGACCTGATGTGCATGAAATTGTTTCCATCTACCATTTGTATAAAATACAACTGTGTAGGAAGCCGGTGCATGGGGGTGGGGTGAGGGGGGGTTAGGGAGTTTATATGGCACCCATTCAAAAAAGTGGGGGAACAGAAATATTGCTTCCACTCACGTCAATTTGTAGAACGAACCTCCTTTTTTGTTCCCTCTGTTTACAAATTACAGTGTGCAAAATTTTCGGTACTGTTCTTCAATCTGTTAACGTAGCTCAAATATTGCGGCAAGCAAATATTCATTTTTTTTTTCAAAAATAAAACAACAAGTTCAACCCCTGGTTTGCGGCTAATAAGCTTTCACTCGGCATTGATAAAACTAATTACAGGTACTGACATCATGAAATTAACGAGAAGGGTAATTTACGTTCTTTCACTATTGAAGTCAATGATTCTTAAATAAAGAGAGTTGATAATGTCAGGTTGGGGTTTAGATTCCAAACGTTCTTGGATTGAACACATAATAGCTAGTAGCAAAGGGGGTAGGAATATTACAACAGTTAAAACACATTTTCTAAGACATGTTTTAAGGTCTTTGTATCAATTCTTTTCTAAGTACACCTCATATGACTTATTGTTGTATAGCCTGGCCAGGTGCCAGCCAAAAGTACTTAAGCTGATGATTCTTCAAAAACGAGCTACTCGACATATTACTGCATCTGATGTCACATATAAGTTTCCGATTTTGTCACTTCCAGAACACGGGAAAATTGACCAAACTAAAGGTATGGGCGAGCACCCCTGCTTAGGAATTGCAATTTGCGCCCCGCGAAGCGCGCGCAAAGTTTTGCTTTTTTGAAACAAATAATGACGAATATGGAGCTTTTATTGGATAGAGTTCGGAAGTCTGAGGCGAATACGTAAAACCAGTGGCGTCACCAGACTTTTCATTCTACGGGGGCACTAGGGGGCACAGCGATTTTACAGGGGGGCACTGCTAGACTCCACTCATGGCGCCGGAGGCACCACCGAGCGCTAAGCGCGAGGCTCATTGGATGGGGTCCAAGGGCCCGCCTTAGGGCCCCCGGTGGAGTCCAGGGGAAAGCCCGGGTGGGGGTCCAAGGGGCGAATCCCCGGAAGCTCCTGGGTTTTAGCGTGTTTGTTAGGTATTAAATTCGTTATTTAAGGGCAATTTTATTGACTTACCACAGGTCTAAAATAACCTCTAGGGTAACTTCAAGTAAGACTTTCCGTAAAAAGAAACACTTATTCAACTAGGCACCAAGAGCGGCCCCCGTCCGGCTGACATTTTGAAAAATCGGTAGATGAACTATTGAGAAAGAAGTTAATGGGCAGTCCAACGTGAGTCTTGGTGGGGGTCCAGGGGGCGAAACCCCCGGAAGCTCCTGGGTTTTAGCATGTTTGTGAGGTATTTAAGTTGTTTTTTAAGGGTTGTCTTTACACTGGTCCGAAAATTACTTACAGGGCAAGATTCTATTTTATTTTTGGTAACAACAGCAACGTACGTTAGTGAAACTACTATCAAGAGCGGATCCAGCTGACATTTTGAAGAAGGTGCGATGAACTAGAAAGAGAAAGAGAAGGCAGTTGATGGGCAATTAGATGTGATCCTGTTTAGGAAAAATGTAGGCCTAATCCTGCTTGAAGGGTTACCTGGACACCTTCAGTTGGCGTAGTGGGAAGTGTGGAGAAAATTTTGAAAAAAACGACCCCTTCAGACAGCCGGAAATGGCATTTCCCCGGTTTTTTGCGAAATATTCGTTTGGAAAACATGAAAATTTACTGCCCTTGTCAACAGAGGAATCGAATCCCATTGAAAGACTCACTATGAAAGGCATGTTTTTTTTTTTTTGTTGAAAATCTCAAATCTCAGTTGGGGGCACACGGGGGCACACGATTTTTCAGGGGGAAGGGGCACGCCCCCCTCCTTAGTAACGCTGCGAAAAACGGCCCAGCTTATGCTAGTAACCCAGTTTTGACCTTTCTGTAGTCAAGTTTGTGCAAACCTGGCAGGGACCACTATTCCATAAGTTAACCTTCATCTTCTTCAGTGTCAGAAACTTCACCCACGTATACCTTTGGGTCTATCAATGACTCAGTAAAACGTGACATGTTTTACTGCAGTTAAAGCAGGAAATTGAAGTTGCACTTTAGTACTGGGACTGCTTGGTTAAAATAAGTGTTTTAAATCTTAATCACAAAATGTGGATCACATGAGTGTGTTGTTTTCAATATGAAGAATGTCAATTATTCACAATTAGGTCGGAAGCTGTGGTTTTGTCACAGGGCTGTTTAAACTCATGCTAAACACCCCTGTAATGAACCAGCCAAATGAAACGGGTTGAGTGGGAACCAAGAATGTTTCTTCTTGCCGTGACTTTTGACAATTTTTTTATAGGCCTACTTGAGTGCTTGCAAGATACTCCACCGTTCTAGATGACATCATAACGCTGCTGCAGGCTACATAATGACTTGCATGATACTTCCTCTTTAAATAAACTCGTGTAGTTGCATGGATGCTGTTTAACTCACAGGCTGACCCTATGTTTGACTTTTTGAAATCTGAAATAAATGTCTGGAAGTAGTTCTAGTTTACCGGGAATTTCTGTCATAATCTACTTCCCTTACTACACTAACCCGATACCCTTTTGTTCCATCAATCGTAAGAATGCCCTAATTTTAGATAAAAATGACAAATTGCAATTTAACATTCTGCTCGTGCGCATTCAGTCGGAAAACTATGAAACCGGAACTTTACATTTCATTCCCAATCCCCCAACCCCCAACTCCCATCCCAAGGCACTTGGTGGACTTATGAAATAAAGACATACTCGGCCGGGTGATTGCTTGTGTTGGAGCCCGCAGCTACTGGGGTGGTATTTTGGTTCAAAACTCCACCAAATAATATTGTCACCCATATGAAAATCAGTAAGCTACACCGGGTATTAGGAGAATATTTTGTGTCCTTCACAACACCTGCTCCCCCCTCCCCCCCCCCCCAAAAAAAAAAAATAAAAATAAAGCTGACTACGAGCCATTTTTTTTTTCTTAAAAAAATAATACGGGCCCTTTTTTAGACCTATGCATATCCAACAGTCGGAGCTGCTTGACAGTATATAGTATGCTTTATGCCATAGCCTTATGGAGCTATACCACACAGTTATATACTTCCTTGTTAAAATGTTAGCTCCATGCTGTTACAAATTTATTCTAAATCAACAGTGAAAGTTAACAAGCTGACCATTTCCTTGTAGCCAGCCATTCATCAGTACCTGAAATTTTCCAAACACGGTATTTATACCCCATCCCATTCACCAAGCAAGCAGACGCTCTTCTGTGGCCGACCTGTTCAACAACTGAGGAGCTTTCCATGTATGATTGCTTTTGTTTGTTGCTGCAACCACAGTGATGTGCTCTTCAATCCAACAGTCACTAAACTGAAGTCGAAGCAAAAAAAGATGATTCTTTAATTTCCTTTGTGGTTTCATGCAGCATTGCAAAAAGGATGATTCTTTAATTTCCTTTGTGGTTTCATGCAGCATTGCAAAAAGCTAGGGACTTCTCCATGGTTTCATATGATGTTGGTAATTCCTGTGGTTAACTGTTCTTCATTTTAGAGGCAAGTCAGCTAAACACAAAAAGTGTAGGATTATGGCCTGCTCTGCAACATTCTTTTAAAAACTACTGAATTCATAAATTACTGGCTCGATTTTCAAAATTCAAAGTGCAAATTGGGTCTACGATACTCAGTCAGTAATTTGGAGTGGACAAAAGTAATGATCTGTGTAAAAAAATGTCTTCGTGGATGTTACTAATCACCCACCAAATGCGGTTTACTTTGTGGTACAAATAATGTCAACACGGCTGCTGAAGTGGAAACCACAAAAAAAAAGTAGGTCACCATTGGGTGGATGGTAGGAAGGTACACTTTGTAGTTCAATATTTTGTAATGCCATGAGGCACTTCTTCTCAAGACTCAGAAAGCCAAAAAGGCATAACGATTCCTGGTTGCTCAAATGAAATGAAGTCTGTGTTTTTTGTTTTCTGTCTTGTTTTTTTTTTTTTTTTTTTTTTTAGTCGGCTCTGCTTCGTAAAATACAAAAAAAATTGGTTCATATTCTAAAGATAGGTAAAAACTAGACATACCCTTTGAACTTAGAGACGTCAGATGGCCCTACATGCAACCTGGTGACACATATGCGTCATATGTTCTACAACCACGCATACAAACATTACACCATCGTATAGATTCCTTCAGCTGACGCAAGGAATAATCAGACTGCAAAATGCATTGAGGTTTCAATGATACATTAAAGTTCCGTTTCAAATAATGCCATCACGCACCATTATTTTCTCACAAATTTTAAATGTTAAAAGACATACATAGATAGATAGACAGACAAACATACAGGCAGAGAAAAAGACAGCTATCTTGACAGACCACATTTAAATCGATTTTCAGACTTTGATCCTTGGAGACCCCAGATAACCTTTCACCTCCTCGAAAAATGATGAGGACCATCTTCTGATCATAACGTATCCTCATACCAAATACGAGATCTATCCAATTTTAATATCTTGAAATATCGCGTTTACGATATTTTCAGACTTTGATACCCTGAGACCCCAAATTACAGTACCTATGACCTCCGCCAAAAACAATATGGACCAATCTCCTGACTATAACACATTAACATGCCCAAATATGAAATCCATCCAAAATTCTATCTTGAGATATCGCCTTAACAGGATTTTCAGACTTTGACTCGTAGTGACTCTAGATGTCCTTTGATATCCACCTTAAACAACAGGGACCATGTTCTTACTATAACACATTCACACACCAAATATGAAATCTATTCAAGTTTCCTATCTTGAAAAATCGCGTTAACGAGATTTTAGGACTTTGGCCCCCGGTGACCCCAGATGAGATTGGAACTCTTTCAAAAACAATAGAGACCATCGGCCCTTGACCATCCACATACCAAATATGAACTCTATCCACGTTTTCTATCTTAAGATATCGTATTAACGAGATTTTCATACTTTATTCCCCAGTGACCCCAGATGATCTTTGACAACCGGGAAAAACAATTGGGACCATCCCCTGACCGTATAACATCTACATACAAAATATGAAATCTATCCAAGTTTTCTATCTTGAAATATCGCGTTGACAATATTTTCAGACTTTGACCCACCCGTGACCCCAGATGACCTGTAACCTATGCCAAAAACAATAGGGACCATCTTCGTATTGTAACGCATGAACATTCCAAAACATGAAATCTATCAACGTTTCCTACCTTGAGATATCGCGTTAACAAGGTTTTCAGATTTTGACCCCTGGTTACCCCAGATGACCTTTGACCTCCACTAAAAACAATGGGGTTCTCTCTTTCAATATGGCGCATCTATGTACAAAGTTTGAAATCTGTCAGACTTTCGTTTCTTGAGACATCATTTTAATGAACAAAGTGACACAAACACATCATGAACGCACCGTTTCTTTTATCATTGAAACCAAAAATGTAGTTCTTTGAAAATGTACCATCTTCTGAACACTAAAGTATATGATATTGTAATACGATTCATCTTACGAAACGGACAGTTTTTCTTCATATGTTGAAGTCAATAATTTCATTTTTGGCAGATCTCCTTAAGAAGTGTGTGTCATTTTCTGTTTCAACGTGTAAAATGTTCTTTTTTGGAAACCGCACTATTTGTATACAGTGGACACCACTGTAAATTCAATTTTCTCACCATAACTTTAGAGACAATTCGGTAAAATTTCCATTCAGACCGGACTTGATTTTCTTGGAAAATCAGCAAATGAAATTACTCTTCTTGAATTTTTAAGTTATCTTTACATCAACTTTTGTTACACCAATTCCAAACATCAATGAGGTATAATTTCTTCAAATTTGATAAATAGTTAAAATCGATTCATTTTGAAGAATCTAATTATTTTCAAATAGGTTTTCTGTTAAGAACTGTCAGTATTCCTGTCGTCCACATATTCATTATCTTCAATAATTGTAGAATTGTTGATCTCCTAGAAATAAGGCCAAACTGCTAATAAAGTACTTATCAACTTAATAATCCTTGAACAGGCAACCAAGTAATTCACAAAGTAAACTTATTCAACCGACTGGCTTATTTCCTTTAAGAGTCTTGTCACCTTTCTTAAATGTAGCAGTCATATTGACAATTTTGTAAACATCTGGAACTTAAACAGTATAGAAAAAATAAATTAAATAATTTAGTCACACGTTTTTTAATGGTCTGAGCCAATTTGTTTAATGCTTTTGAATGAAGCCTGTCAGGACCTCATGTTTTATTAAGATAAAAATCCCGAAGTAAATCAAAAACGTTAGTCATTCACCATCTTGTTCACACAAGGATTTACAATCCAAACGGATTCGAAAAAGGAACTCGGTCCCAGGTTCATTCGCAAAATACTGCTAAAACTGAGCAACGACCCCAGCCATTTCTTTAACAATTTTTTTTTAATTGAGTCTACCATCAGCTTGATTCATCTTTTAATTGGGTATAGCTGTTTTCTTGTACGTTCGGATACCACCAAAGTATTTAGGGTTAATTTTGATATTATTGGTAATTCCGTTTCCATTGTTACCTTGACCTTTGTTAATAAATTTTTCGCATGGATTTTAGGTTGGGCATATGATAATTACCCTGATCACGTGTTTCTACATATCTCTGCTTTTCACAATCAAGTGAAAATATTATCTTTTTTTTTTTCTTAAATTTAGGTTTGAAATTTTTGAGAATTTGTATTTGGCACAAATTCTTCCACAACTTAAATAAAAACAGCATAAATTGTTCCGTGCGCTTATTTTTATCATCACCTCGCCAATCTATTTTCTGGCTTTTTCCCACGTCATTACCCTGAAACTAGTCTTTACTCTGACATGACCTTTACATGTGGATCAAACTAACATCTAAATTTGAATCGAATTTAACCCAGGTGTGTCCTAACGGGTTCGATTACTTAAAGTTTTGTCTAATGTCTTCCTCATTAGTAAAATTATATCCTACATAATAGACTGACTGTTGTCTTTTGTCCTAGTAAACTGCTAAAGCATTTTGATATAGAAATTAATCCCCTACACATCCAAAGCTTGTTACTTGCGTCATCACCACCACAGCTAAGAGGGTTTCAGTAGATTTCAGACAAATTAAAATTGCCCATAATCAAAATACCGGTGCAGTCAATTTTTAAAAATCTTCGAAATAAGAGAACTTTAGTCATTTACATTTTCCGATCTGAATTTGGGCTCTTGTTAATTCAACCCAGTAATAAATCATTATTTCCCTGTAGCTTTATGTTAATCTAAACACTTTCTTTGGAAAAGAAATGCATAATTGACACTCGTCATCTAAGTTCCCCATACAGATCAACTTATCTTGAAGAGTTACTAGTTCCATCTGACAAAAAAACAAAATAAAACCTTTAATATGAAGCTCAGTCTTGCCTGGGAGAAATTTGAAAGAGAGGTTTTTTTTCAGGTAAACTGGAGTGATACCAATCGTCAATACCATTAACCTTGATTGCTACTTTCAACCCTCCATATACTTTCATCAATATGTTACACATACTGTCAGACTGTGCAGTTGTGTAGAAACAAGTCACCCTGTGTTTTGTTTTCATGATATAATGTTTTGTTAACACAATTTACACCAATATTCCTCGACTTCACTTTTACGGTAATCACCTTTTCCCTTCTCTTAAAGTTCCCCAAATCCATCCCCTGATATTTTGTTTTGCTTCAGGATTTTTTATTATTATTATTTCAATTATTATTATGATTATTTTCATTATTTTCATTGCTATCATTATGATCACTATGATCATTATGATCACTGTGATCACATTTATCACTATTATCACTATTGCCACTATTGTCACTATTGTCACTAGTGTCACTATTGTCACTATTGTCACTCTTGTCACTAGTGTCACTATTGTCACTAGTGTCACTATTGTCACTATTTTCATTATTGTTATTATTTTCAGTGTTCTCAGTGTTGTCATTGTTGTCATTATTATCATTATTATCACTATTATCATTATTATCATGATTATTAATATCATTACTATTAATTTCCCACTCCTTTGAAGTCATATCCTTTATCCACACTCAATGGCCTTAAATCACAGAAGGCTGTGGCCAACCTATTTACGTTTTGATATAAAACTTGTTTTTTGATTTCATGTATAGCAAATCTAAATAAGTAACCGCAGAACCTTCATAAGTTTCCAGCTTGTAATTTATAGACCTTTGCATTGACGATATACTGACATCATCCTTTGAGCAGATCAATGGAACACTTGACCACACGCATAAGAACTCGCCCTGCACGTGTAGCAGACTGTGCGCGTATTCGAATGGTTGACAAATCAGCTGTCTGCATCAATCTGTGTTGGTTTGTTTAGCCCTCAAAGAAGGGGGTACTTTACGCTCTGTGACACTATGCACGAGGTTTATTGTTCTAAAGTCATTGGTGTAGCCATGTCTCACCCAACGAATTCTAAACCAGAATGCAAGAATGCTTTGAGGTTTCGATGATACATACATGCTCTTTTCAATGAAATGCTACATTTCTTGTAACAACTGGTGACCCAAGTGACCTTTGACTCCACCTGTTAGTAACTGGATTTTCGTTTAACCAAAACATTTTTATATTCAAAAAGCCAAATTTCATACTGTGCTTTGAAATATTCTGCAAACAAGCTGCTTACATCATAACGCACCAATATATCAAGTTTGAAATAAATCCAAGTTTCCTACAATGACATATCGTGTAAACAAGGATTTTGGGGTTTGACTTCCTGTGACCCCAGATGACCTTTGACCTCCACCAAAATAAATAGGGTTCTTCCTCTCAGTATGGGGTATCTCTGTACCAAGTTTGGGAACTGTCAGATCTTCCCTTCTTAAGATACCGTGTAAACAAGTAAAGTGTCACAAACACACACACACATACACACATACACACACACATACACACATACACACACATACATACACACATACATACACAGGCTCATACGCACATACATACACACTTTTCATCGAAACCAAAAATGCTTCAACATGCTCTAATACACAGCTGAAGGAAATGCAAATGATTCCCCAACGTTAAGTTCAACACCTCAAGGTTAATTTATTCTTAAATGAAGGCAGTGCATTTGTGTTCTTAAGTGAAATTAAGAGCAGCAGAGATTATATCACTTCCTCACTTTGACAAGTAATGCATTGTTTCCCTTTTTCTGACTGGGGTTTTGAGCTAGACGTTGGTAGGAGTAGGACCTCCCTGTAAGCTGGTAAGGAATACACAGTTTTTTATTTTCTCATGCCCCTTAGGCAACCATACATTTTTCGTCTCCATCTTTTTTGGCTACTTGTTGTCTTTATCAGCATTCAAGTTGCTGCCACCTCTGGTCGGGACCCTGGTCCAACAAGCCGGGAGCGTAGTACAAATAACGAAGTTATCATAGGTGTTACGCGGAATCGGTTCTTTGGTTTCGGGATTTCACTCCCCATATGTAGAAAATTTTGGATAATACACTTAATGGTGCAAATGTGTGATTTTTGTTACATACGTATGAATCTCTGTAGGGGCATATTATTTATTTTTTTCGGTTCGTGACCTAAGTTGTGAGGGGGAAAGTGAAGGTCCAAGGCCGGAATCCCCCCCCCCCCCCCTTCCATTGTCCAATTCCCCTTATAGCGCCGTCACTGCTTATTTTTGTAACTGAGTTACACCAACAGCCTCGGAGAAAGCCGGATGGGTTAGTGCCTGCCCAACCCGAAATGCCTATACACCAGTTTACTTACAATCTTTCATGAAAATTCTTCTATGTCATGTCAAAGTTGGACCCGGAGTGTCCCTATACATACACATACACACACACACACACACACATACACAAACACCTACACACACATGTATTTTTGCATAGGTTTTTTTTTTTTTTTTTTTTTTTTTTGCAATGTACTACCAATATCAATTTCAGTTAAAATGATGCGGAATGTGCACCAGCATGGATATGACGGTTTCTCTACATTTTCTAAAAGGGGGAAAATGACCCCCACGCCGACCTTAGACACATCCTAGGTTGGCTATCACACCCTCCAGTAACCCCACCAAGAAAAAAAAAATCTTGCTACTCCAGTGTTAAACATGAGAGTTGCACTCCATCAATACCATGACAAATAACAATAGTAGTACATTTTAAGTAGCCTGATGCCTGACCAAGTTTTCTTTTCGAGACATATCACTCGGTTAGGCAAGTTGACACTAATACATGTGGAAAAATTAACCGACGTAAAGAAAATGTTTTCTAATTAAGTTGGTATTAAGACAGATATATACATACCTTCAGTACGCAACAGGAAATGCTTAAAATTCTCCTATTATTCCTTCAAAGAAGCAACGCATTGATGTTTACATTGTCATACATTCAAGTCACGTAACACGTTAGAAAAATGACAAATGACAATACGCCGTAGAATTCAGCCAACACCCAGCTAACCAAACAAACAAACCGGTTGTTGCGCCATCAGAAAATTCCCCATTTCGCAATCATTTTACGTTTCCTGTGCATTTCGTACTAAACATAGTATAGATTGATTGCATGGAAGTAATACCGAAGTAGCACTTCCAAGCTGAATGTGTATACGTATATGGCAAGCCGAATGTTCAATAAATAGAAAATCTTCGACTATCGAGCGATAATCCAAGATAATCGACCGACAATCCAAGATTATCAAATTATTTTAGTGTATTGGTCGACAATCTTGGATTGTCCATTATTGGATTTTTACGTTATGCAATAAACCTGGACTAACAACTGAAAATCCAAGATTATCGTAGGATCCAAGATTATCGTTCGAGAATCCAAGATTATCAAACCCATTTTGATAATCCTGGTTTATCAGTCGAATATCCAAGATTATGAAAATATGACTGAAAAACTTGGTTTATCAGTCCAGAATCCAAGATTATCGAAGATAAATTTGACAAACCTGGTTCGTTGGTCGAGAATCCACGATTATCAAACTAAATTTTGTTTATCAGTCTAGAATCCAAGATTTTCGATTGATAATCCAAGATTATCGAAATCTGTTTTGATAAACCTGGTTTATCGGTTGAAAATCCAAGATTATCAAACTTAATTTTGTTTATCGTTCGAGAATCCAAGATTTTCGATTGATAATCTCAGATTATCGAAAGCCATTTTGATAAGCCTCGTATGGAACGCGAAATCTGCAAGCATCATGTGGCTACATCGGAGGGGAAGGTAACAGCCTGGTGTGATAACGGAAAACACTGCGTGACTACATTAAAGCATGGTGTAACTACATAGCATGGTGTGACAACAAATAACACGGTGTGACCACATAAAATTGTATCGTGAGTGGCAGTAGGCGATGTAACCGTACGTGTGATGTATGTTGTTGTGGTGAGAAATCTGTACGTTACTGTTTCAAATGACTGTGTGAGGAGATGTTGGCTAGTAACTGCCTGAAGTGGGGTGTGATGATTTGATATGGGGCTTTGAACTTTTCATCGTGTTGCTTGTCTACTCTACATAATTATTAATAACAAGTGCACCTCAATGCTGAATTGGAAGAATTGTTGGAAGAATTTTTACTGAATAACAACCGAGGAAGTATCACTAGAGCGAATGTGCCCTTTCTGGGTTTTGGCCCGCTGTTTGTGCCATGTAATTTTATTTAAAAAAAAACCACAACCCCCGTGGACAAGGGGTAGAACTCCCTCCCACACCCTTCCGGGTTAGCTAGTTGGTTAGGTGGAACTTAAAGGTTCATTTTATAACCGATTGGCCAAGGTTTGGCCCGCCAAGGAATTTTTCCAGTTGTCGTCAACTGGCCTGTTTCTAGTGGCGGAACCAGAAAATCAAAAGTGTTGGGGTTTTTTTTCAGACGCAGAGCGAAACCGGGCCACAAGCACCCGTATTTCTACGAAATGGGATCCAGATGGCGAAGCTCCAAAAGCTCTGAGGTTTAAGCATATCTCTGGAGAAAAAATTAGGTCTCAAAAGAGGTATATTTTCCCGTCAACTCAACACCTAACTGATCTATCTGGGGGCATGTGGGGGCAAGGATTAAATGGGGCGTAGGGTAGCGGTAGCGCCGCCAGTGTTTGTTTTTCCTGCTTATGCTGAGCACCCAGTCACAATGACAATAGGTTTCATTTTAAATCTTCGGTATGACTCGGCCAGGAGTCGAACTCTAGAACTACCTGCTGCAAGCCGGATGTTCTTACCACTTGCCCACAAACTCCTCTTGGACTTCGCGTGATCGATACATGGCAGCTTAGCCTCCCCATACTTGGTTCCACTCATAGATACAGTTGGTAATCGACCACTTCGAACAAAGATGTTTAAAAACTGGCCCGGGCGTACTAAACTAAAACTTCTACGCCTACTCTATTTATGAAATAAATAAATAAATAAATAAATAAGTAAGTAAGTAAGTAAATAAATAAATAAATAAATAAATGAATGAATGAATGAACGAATGAATGAATGAATGGATGAATGAATGAATAAATGAATGAATAAATAAATAGAAATAACAAAAAAGTAACAGTATACAAGATTTTCGACCGATAAACTAAGATTCTCGACGATAATCTTGGATTTTCAAAACACAATTTGATAATCTTGAATTCTCGATAGATAATCTTGCATTATCGAAAAGTATTTTGATAATCTTGGATTATCGGTTGATAATCTTGGATTCTTGACCGATTATCTTGGATTATCAAAAGACAATTTAATAATCTTGGATTCTCGACCAATAATCTTGGATTATCAAAACACAATTAGGTAATCTTGGATTCTCGACAGATAATATTGGAGAATCGAAAAATATTTTGATAATCATGGATTCTCGACCGATAATCATGGATTCTCGACCGATAATCTTTGATTAACAAAACAAAATTTGATAATCTTGGATTTTCGACCGATAATCTTAGATTATCGAAAAAATTTCGATAATCTTTGATTATTGGTTGATAATCTTGGATTATCGGTAAACCCAAGATTGTCAGTCTAGAAGCCAAGATTTTCAGCCGATAATTCAAGATTATCCAAGATAATCTTGGATAATCGAGCCAATTGTGCGAAAAATGATAATCCAAGATTCTCGAGCGATAAACCAAATTTGACCAGCTGAATGTTAAATTAATGGGGAATCCAAGATAATCGTTCGATAATCTTGGAAAACTCGATCGAGAATCCAAGATTATCGAAATAATTTTGTATATCGTTCGATTATCCAAGATTGTCGGCGAAAAACCTGGGTTTTCATGTGATAATCCAAGATTATCACACGATAAACCTTGTTTATCTTTAGATAAACCTGGTTTATCGTTGATAATTCAAGATTCTCGACTGATAATCCAAGATCATCGGTCCAAAATCCAAGATTATCGATCGATAATCTTGGATTTTCGGTGGAGAACCCAAGATTGTCAGTCCAGAATCCAAGATTTTCAGCCGATAATCCAAGATTATCTAAGATAATCATAATACACGTATATGGCAAGCCGAATGTTCAAAAAATAGAAAATCCAAGGTTATCAGACTGATAATCCAAGATCATCGGTCCAAAATCCAAGATTATCGATCGATAATCTTGGATTATCGGTCTGATAACCTTGGATTTTCTATTTTTTGAACATTCGGCTTGCCATATACGTGTACGACAAGATTCTCGATGGTTTTGTACCGGGAAGATCTACCGACGACAGATGATTATAAATAGAAAACATTACGGAAACTTTTAGGTGCCGGAAAATTTTGCATACAAATGCTTCAGGTTAGTCTCTCGACAAAATGATGCCCAGATTTTCCATACACCTCTTTAACCTATACAAAGATATGAATCAGACCTTCTCTTTCATTGGAACGAGTCATTTCCATAATTGATAGAAACAGGGTAAACTGTCAACTGTGCTCATATCAGAAGTAATCAATTCAACATTTTGCAAATAAATGAGGTACGGTATCCTGCTCAGTCACTCCGTAGGTCCGTTGTTTTATTACCAGGTTGGGACATAATATTAGCAATTGAGTAGAAATAACAACCCAGTGGCCCGCAACTGGAAGAGGGTAAGGGATCGGCTATATTTTATTAATTAGGGTATTCACACTTTCTTCGCTGGTTGGCATTGGTTGACATTGAGCTTGCGCACAAGAACGCATGGGTACATGTTAGGTGCTGCGCGTGTTAACGCTTACACGACTGGACGTAGAAAGTAAACCACTTGGAATTTACATTTCATTATGACAACGATGTAACTGCGTCTTACCAATTCTCTTGACGCCCACCCGTGACAACATTTGGGTGTTAACACTGAATGGGCCTATATGTTAGTATTTTGCCGGGTAGCTAACCCAAGCTGAAAATTAATGATAAATGGCTCATCTAACAAGACAAACAATCAATTCAACATTTTGGAAAAAAGGAACGAGGGAAGACAGTAGATTATTTAAGCTAGATCCGTGTCCGATTATGGAAGTGCTACGTGATCACTTGATCTGTTACTCGATCTTTTACTGGAAGATCGAAATTCATGAAGGCTATGTGTCTTGATCATTCTCCTTACATTATAAGTGCTTCACAGGAAGTGGATCTCAATAAATTACGGGATAGAAACACACGTGCGTCCGCATCAAACTCATAATATAATTTAATAATAAGACACATTTTGCAGACCTCTATACAGTTATGAAAGGTTATTATTTATCTCTATTAACTGTTGATCATTACAGCATTTACCATTCAAGCTGTTATCTCCTTCGATGTCTCCAATCATCCTTCACTCTTAGCCTCCAGCATCAAAATCCGACGATCAAATCTGGACATTTACACAACAAAATTCATCTCAAGCAGTTGCTCATACCACAGGACTTCAGTGTCGGATCCATATAAACGCAAGCTGAGAGGTGTAACCAGCGCCTGAAACAAAGTGGTTTGATTTTCTCAAGAAACTGGAAATAAATCAATAGAAAATATGAATGTAAGAGAGGACTGTTAAAACAACTATATCTCTTGAGTTTTTCGTTCTACCTTGAACAAGATTATGTGAAGGTAACCCAGGAAACACATTTTTTTAAACATATCAAGTTGCGTTGATTTAGTGGGGAATAAATATTTTTTCCAAGTAGAAAATCGGTCCATTAGACGGTCAGGTGATAATGCGTGTCCCTTCTTTCAATGCAGATGGAGCGCGAGGGACCATGCAGTGACAGCCAATCGTGTATTTTCTTGTGCTAATTCATGCAGGTTCATTGACGAGTTGTTTAGTCTTGCCCATTAATACCACAGAGCTATAAATAGCTTTATGTTGATGACACATATATATAGGTATAAAAGGCTGAAAAGAAAAATATTAGTTTGAAAACAATCTAACAGTACAGTCCCGAGTAGAACGAAATAGCCCAAGATGAATAGGGTCATCCTTTATCGTGGGTTTAAGGTCAAATCAAGTTTTGTTATGTTAGCTGGTTACATTTTCTAAGCATTGTGGTTGAATTTGCATTGAACTCCAATACGTGGTTTTCAAGATATGAGCGAGTAAACTTGTCACATTTTCAACACAAAACAAACTTAAAGCAAATATGACATAACATCCTCACATTAATGGACAGTCTTTTCTTTTTCTTTAAATGTTACAACCGTAATTTTTTCCTGGGCGGTCTCATTTTATCAGCAAGTCACAGCATGGGATATATGGAAACATTACAACCTTCACACTCTTGATGAGGAGATATCTACTCTATCAACTTCATGGTCAACAAAACAGTACTGTTTAAAAAAAAACAAGAAACAAAGCATTCCTTGTCAATATGAGGAAGTGATATAACCACTGTTGTCCTCAAGCGCACTTTGGAACACAAATGTAGCAGCTTTATTTGATGATATCTCGAGAAGTACAAGTCCGATTTGAATAGAAATTTCACCATCTTGTGTTTATTCAGTTCCCCTTTTACGTGTGAGATGAAAATTTTACTGAAACTTTAACCACAATCGTGCATGCATTATCTTGTGTTCTACGGGGCTCTTCGTTCTTTAACCTTTAAATAACAGCAAGATCTTCAACAGCTTTTGAGAAGTGCATCGGCCAATAATATCCCTTGTTTCATGCGTCCTCGTACTTGCAAGGCCAGGGATAGGAAAAGGAATTAGCCTTACTCAACCCCCCCCCCCCCTCCTTCCTCTTGCAAGATTTCTTTGCGAAACTTCGTAAAATCTGCTTACGCTGCTATTTATACAATATATAATATCACAAGAAATAAAAACCAGAATCAACTACATATCTAATTAACTTACGTTAGAGGTGTGGAAAACAGGGACAAGGACTTGATCAATCCTACTTGCACTATTAGTTGGTAAACGATATTTTCGTTCTCCCCACTCTGCTAAATAGAAATGAAGAATTATATCCCCACCCAATACAAAAGGAGCATATTGTCACTCAAGAGGGTTAGTCATATTTCTCTCCAGAGGGCATGTGGAGATGTTGATGTGCCATTGTCGACCAAAAGCATAAAATATCTTCGTACATCTTCAATGGACCTCCCATTTGTTTGAATAAGTAATGGCATATATATTGGCCCATTTTAATTTTGTTAATGGCTCTTCCCTGAACCCGACAAAAATGGAAAAATTCATAAATGTGTGCTTTCGTTAGGGGGTGCCTGAGATTCACAATTCGAGAATCATTCCCCCTCTGATATTGCTTTCTACTCTTATGTGGGTTAAAAAGTACGACCGTCAACTTGAAAACAGACTTCATATAGACTTCTTCCTTGAAGTTAACTCACTTGAGGGAACTCGTACAAGACCAGCGATGTTTTTTGGTTGGAGCTCCTTGGTTGGAAAGGACATATGGCCTAGCCCTCCTGACACCTGCTATTTTGTATTTGTTTACTCCCTAATTAATTTTTCAAACTGTTACGAGGTATGAACGGTTCACCTGGAATACCAGACTGAATCCATCAACAAAAAGCGAGGACACTGCTACCTCCTGCACGGTTGAACATTGCAGAAATTGCTATGACTGTACCCGAAACAATTGAGTCTCCTCTGGAGAGAACTATCTTATGTAAGGCGCTTGTGATAGCAACTGTTGTGGCTGGAATGTTTCTCTCTGGAAATATGTGTTGTTTACTGGAACATTCTAAAGTGTGGGGTTTCTGGAATAAAGTCTGGCTGGTATAAAAGGGCATTCTTAAGGTAACCGGAGAGACATCCTTGTAACTTCAGAATCAGACAAGACCTATTACGTTATGTACCTCTATACTTCGTTGTTTACGTGTTGTTATTATCAACGTTACTCTTCATCTAACTTGCGCTAGTTCCAGTCGTTTTATCATCTGAGCACAAAGAAGCCAGCCATTCTATTTTATATTAGTTGTGTGACATTAACTGTACAAAGTTGTTACAGGGATCATCGTTTATCGTTTGAACTACAGTAGAAATCGCGGTTTGCCTTCGCGGAAAATGATTCCTATGAAACTATTTGTATACTTTGTTACCAAAGCGTGAACTCATTTTAGGTTCATAAAGTATTCAGGGGAGTCACCTAAACATTAATTACAAGCTGAAAAATATCAAAAATTAACACTCTCCCCCATTTCAGCAAAGAACCATTCTGGCACGCTAAGAGACTTTTGGCCTAAAATTTCTTAGTTCCTCCTCAAGTGAAGATGATTTTCTGCATATTGCAGTCAGTGTGTCATTGTGATATATGCTACCCACTTGAGCGTTGCGTTTAAGAACAAATTGCATAATTGAAACTAACTAAGAAGAACAGTCCAGAACAAAAATATTGTGTGATGTAATACAAAGAAACCTTCTGGGTGAAAACGTCTGGGTGAAATATCTCAATTCATTCCGCAAGGACCCCTCTTGAGATATAAGTACGCAATGGAAGCTAAAACATTTTCCACAAACACTTTAGGCAGAGGGTGTGATATTTGGAAATCACATTGACGCACAATGTTTTATTTTCTTTTCTTGTATCATATTGTTGTGGGCTCAAATTGATAAGAGATGCTGTCGTGCCTCATTTCTCAAAGACACATCAAAGTTCTGTTGATCAGGAGTCACTAACTGTATCAATATACAGTACTGCTACAGGTTTATGGAGCTCCCCAAATTTAGGGTACACCACTTGTAACCTAATGATGGGGCTTTATACTGCCCTCATATAAATTTTGCCCATGCTATGATATGGCCCGGAAGTCTTTTGGAGGACACACAAAATTCCAAAACCCTTCAACCCAATCCCTTTCAATTCCATGATCAGTAAGGATTGCTTGAAGTGTCTAATAGAGGGTACAATACTGAGGTCTTGAACTCTCTTCCTCTCTAGATCATACCATAGATATTAAAAATGGATTCTACTACTAAAGTGTCTGTTGCCCAGCATACAGTACAGTACTTTAAGCAACGGAGTACAGGCGTTAACGTTAAGATAAGTTTCCAGGTGTTCTGCAATCACACTCCTGAGGAAGGTAGGAGAGTGTGGTAGATGTGCCGTTTTATTACAAAAGGTTTATATGAGATCTTATTCTTCATCTACTGTAATGTGCATATATCACACTTCTCAGTAGGATTTGGGGCGACCGATTGTCTGCAATCGCTCTTGCACGCCTCAAAATTCAAGGTTTTGCAGTAAGTTAAACAGGCCAGTGAGCCTACAGCTCAAAACAAGCCGATTCTAGCCCGACAAAACTGACTTTTCAAAAGGAAGTTAACTTGAGAAAATGTAACATAATTGTCACATAGAAATAATACGTTGACTCAGCATCGAGTCACATTAAAAGGTAATGCTGTAAATGTCTCAACTTTGCTGAAAAATTGAGTGGCTAACTCTGTTTGCCACCTGCTAAATCAATTGGCACACAAGTGAGTGTCAACTTTAGATTAGACGACCAATAGCTGAAGTGTTCAAGTCGGAGTTTCGTACCAATGGGGCAACCATGCACTTTTTTCAGGTATAACTTGTTTTAAATAACACTTTCTTTCCAGTAAATTGGTTTAACTTATATAAATGTTGAACCTGAAGCGATGAGAGTGCACTATTAATTGGAAAATATATACAGCAGTTGTGTTGATCATTGGAAATGTAATCATATGTTCTTGTCTGGTGACATGAAAATCCAGATATTTCATGTAAAAAGCATTGCAGAGTTACAAAAGACCCACAATTCCATCGACGGCCATCCGAAAATGGTTATGTTGTGGTGTTAGCTCTGGTTTTCACTTAATCATGCATAAACATGAGCCCATTTGCATACTTTGTGATGTAAAGAGAATGACATGCTACTTATGGCCAATGTTACCCTTTGCTTCTTCAACTTTTTTCTCAAGGTCAGTTGTAACAATAGCGGGCTACAGTATGCCATGGGGTATTTATTTTAAAAATGGGACCCGGGAAAACAGGGTCACTTACTTTACCAAACCATAAACTATCAGATTTGTAATTAAGAAATGATCATATAATATTTGGGTTTAACAAAATGAATGAATTCAGCGTGAGACACCCCATAACACTTTTCTGCCATAGTTAAGAAGTTGCTCCAGAAATATTCAAACTTTGATGAAGTTGTATTTCAAATATAGCCAAAGATATTGACATAATTTCACTTCATATTTCCTTGCTACTTTTTAACTGTCAAGTAAAGTGAGATTTTATGCTTTCATTGCCACCATACCTTTAAAATAAAAGAAAGGTTTACACCGTCTTTTCTTAACTGTCCCAGCTAACACACAATATGGGGCCCACATGGTAAAACCGTGGTATTCATGGGCAATTATAGGCATGGGATTCCCATGTAGGCCCCATACGGTACCCATGTTTTGGAGTACACTTTTTAATCGCCCAAATGTGACTAATGTTTCACATTTTAAATATATTTATCTCACTCATTTAGGATTGAGTTAAAAATGATATTTTTGTTGATAAGAATGGGAAGTGTGTGTGGGAAATCCCATATAGGCCCCATGTGGGTCCCAGCTTGTTAAATAAACCTATTCACAGATTCTTACTGTGGTATTAACGAGTGGGTCTTTTACAATGCAAAGCAAACATGATCCAGAAAGGTAACATTTCATGTTCATATAGACTGAATTTCGGAACATCTATCAATTTAAGTATTATTATCCTATTATCTATTATGACAACATCAGTATTGCTGGCAAATAAATCCTCTTGGCCTTGGGCTCATTTTTCTTCAAACTTTGTTTTTTCATTTTTTTTTTTTTTTTTTTTTTTTTGCTCGCCGTAATTTAGCAGTGCGTTCCTTACATTACTATTAAGGGGCTCTGTCATACCAGCTCCCTGCTCATACACTATAATTTATGTGTTGGACTTGCCAAGCTAATTTTCAAATTATTAATGCATGCAAAGCAAGGTGGTCATTACTGCTTTGAATAATGGGATCCTACTGTAATTTACAAGCAGGACGTCTGTTGTGATTGCCTATTGGAGCCCTCTGCACAACAAAGAGCTTTTCAAAATACTAAAGGCCTGCCTGGTTGAAGGAAGCACTAGAGTGTACTCTGTGACCAGAGAGTGCTTAGGTTGGTCGTTAAGTGTTGTCCTTCATTGGACGTAATAGCTTCTTCGAGAAGTAATTCAAGTTTGGTTTCGCCAAACGGCCCTTTGCCAGAGGGTCGGGAGGGCTTTGAAGAAGTAGAAAGTTCTTAGTTTATTTTGTGCACAAGCCTACATAGACCGTGGGCCGAATTCGATTATCTGTCAAGTTCGTTGCAACGGAGAGAGAACTACAAATTTTCCACACTATAATTATGAAAATGGTATTATAATACCGAATTTGAATGTTCCCAGTTGCAAAACGTGCACATTTTCGCAAATATCATTTAAAACCGTCGATATTTACTTCAAATTTGAAGGGGCACAAATACAGCAAATGCAGCCAATGACGTCATTAGCAACCAATCACATTCGCGTATTCACACAGATTGCGCATATACTGATATTGTTATAGCTGGCAACATGGCACTTATTTGCAAAGGCCTCCGACAAAAGAAAAAAATTCAGCTTCTACCAATGTCTCCCAAAGAGCATCAGAAAAGTGACCAAAGTCACTGAATTGTTAAAGGTCTAGTACACAACACTGTGCAACGTGAGAAAATTCGGTCTCAAAACCGAGTGAATTAGCTGAAGAACGTTTGACTGAAGACGGAGATTTCAAAGACATACGAAGTAAGCCTATATCCTATATGTATACCACACAGCTGTGAAGTTAACAAGTTTTGACTATATCCAAAATCGCGAGGAAAGATTGAAACTCGGAAATGTAGCTGGTGAGTTTTGTTCTTTTAAAAGTTTTATGAAACATTGTGAGAGAAAGCATGACATGTCAGTCAGTCGTTGGATCACATATTTGACATAGAAGAAATCAGGAAATAAGTGCTACATCGTTACACTTACAGGCATATTTCATTTTTGGTTTCCCGGAAGGGAAAACTATGGAGCCGCTCTTCTTCACCCTGCAAAACCTTGCGGGGGACAACGGATTACAAAGTCGATATTGACTATAACAAGTCATCCATACAAATGAGCGAAGACGATTACTTATACCGCATGCTTTTACAATATGGCTCGACACAGTGTTTCTACAAAACAAAAGTCAAAGACTTTTTTCTTACTTACAATTTTTGGGGTCATCAAGTAGTTAATAATTTAAAAAGTCGTAAATAACTTTGAAGTTTACTGCATTCTTGGAGAAAATCCTCTAAACCTGCGATTATAAGCCACGCTCGTTGTTGTCTTAGATCAGACTAAAACAATGTACACATATACAGCCACTAATGATATAGCAATGCGCAACCCATCCGCTTTGTACTCCGTGTTTTACATATCTGTAACGCACTACGACTACAAGCAAGTAGAAATGCTTCTCATCTGGCGACAATCGCAATGGAGTTTTACTGTGTAAACTTTCTCCACATACAGTTTACGCAATGAGGATTTACAGTACATTCTGTGTATAAAACAAGAGACCCAGTCGATTCTTTGCGATAGACGAGCTGTAGGGTATTGTGAGGGTGTCAGTGTCATGAAGTATCGTGTGGCCTGGGTAAGGCTGTGTTTGCAGTTTGTGGATTTGGAATCGTTTATTCTGTTTCAGAGATGTTTTTAGACTTTATTTTTTCTTGTGTAATTAATGTTGCTGCTGCTTAGAGGCGATTGAATTAGCGGAGGTTCCGTAGTAGCTGGTCTTGTTTCTAAGAAGACTTCAAAAAAACTTGGTTTTAAACCTGTAATAACCATTGGTAGAGGTAGCTTGATGTTGCTTGTAGAGAACGGCCACAATTAGTTTGAATTTGGTTCGTATAAGTTAAGGTCAGGTTAGATGAGGTTTTCATGGCTTAAGTTTTTTGGTTAAATCAGGCTGGCCAAGGCTATATTTCAGTTGTGGCTCACTGACATGTTTTCCGGCTTATGCTGAACACCAAGCAGTTTTCCGGCTTATGCTTAGCATCAAGCTTAATGGCTGACCTAGGCCACTTGCTACTTGACGATGAGGGAGTTGTCTAGACTCTAATTCATAGGCTTTCTTCTTTGTAGGTCTATATTTTCAGTAGACCTATGCTAATTACTTGTACTTAGCAAAGTAACCTTAAGAGTGCCTTTGCAAGAATCTTGGTAGGGGCCGTGCAGAATTGGTTTGATATTTTCATATACGTCCGGTAATATGCGGTTACAGCCCTATACTCTACACCCTCATATTCCGACCCCCTTTTGTTCCGACATTTGATCGTAGATGAGCACATGGGTGTCGGAACATATAGGGCTGTTGGAATATAGGGCAGTCACCGTAATATGCTATATAGCATAGTTCCCGCTCGTAGCCAGAGTGAGAAGAAGGCAAAACCCTGGAAAATTTTAAGGTGACAAAGTGTGTGGACTACTGCAAGTAATAAGTCAAAGAAAATAATCAAATAAGGCCTATCTGGGGAAAATCATGGGGGCTTAGCCCTCTTTGGCCACCCCTTGCATGACTACGGATCTGCTAACATACATGTTTTTTATTAACTGGAGAGAACTCTTTGTATTGACTCTCTAAAAGAATTCGCAAGTAGGCCTATAATATTCTCAGTTATTGCCACAGGTTAATACCATAGCCTATTCATTACATACTGGAATGGTTTTGTGGAGAAAATAAACACGCGCAGTATCTTAGGTTGTCAAGTGTCGTTGAGATACTACCCTCGAGGAGATTTTCTTCATTGCATTGCTTTTCGTGGGGATGTTTAAATTGCCAAGCTATCCAATATTGAACCTGGTAATGCCCACTCAGATGCATGGACATTTTGGTCATAACTTGCGGTGCACTATCAATCCTCAAGGACCAACGGTGATCTCTAACAGTATCCTTTCGGGAAACGTACATAACCGTGGTTTTGATTAATAGTTCCTTGAACTTACTGAACCTCTGCGTGTCATACTGTGAAGGCTAGGCCATTGATCTAAGCTTAACAGAAGTTACAAATGGTGTAATAGGTGTAGGTGGGTTTTGTTTATTGTTTGTTGTAGTGGCTAGCATAGGCGTATGGGGGCAATTTTCTATGAGGGAGCAAGAGCATTTTGCCCAAACTGGAAGGGCGAGTGCCCCCTTGCACCCCGCCTCGTACGCCTGCGGTGGCTAGGTAAGGTATAGTCTCGGATGGATTTAATAAAGTTAATTTTGCTCCTTAACTGTCATTAATATAGAAGTATTTTTAATGAAGTGGCACAACTGGAATTTACAGTAGGCTTAGCTTAGTAAATAAGTGGTACAGATTTAGCCATTCATGTAACACTGATTCACCAATTTCAATTATGTCCTATGTACTTAGCCATTCTGTACATGAACACTTGGCCATTGATAATTGCTTCACTTCTTTGAGACCATTTGTGAGTTACTAGTACCATGCTTAATCATATGGAGCTAGAAAGTGTTGCGTTGGACTCCTGGATGTGCCGTACCAAAGCTTTAAAAAACCTACCCCATAGCTCTTGATGCGTAGTAATATCTGCAGTGTTGGAAGCAAGTGAGCCACAACTGGAAAAAAGTGGTGGCCGGCCAGAATTAAACCAAAAGGTAAAACATAATAACTCACCTTGCTAAAAATGTTCAAGTGGTGCACAATGTATTTATTCATACCTTATATGCATCTAGAGTGTTTCGTTTTGTGTGAATGGTGGCATGCTATGAAAGGGTTCCAGGGGAATAAAAGGTAGTATGCATAGTTAAAGTTCCTTTTTCCTACAGTGCTTTTGCATTGATTTTGGTTGATAAAGCACTAAAATATTGAAATCAATTTTTCCCGTTGCACTTTTGCTTAAAGGACCTGATCAAAAATGTTAAGGTGAAGCACAGACCTTACTGTGAACTATTCCACGATCAACCATCCTGTTTAATAAGGAAATGCAAGTTGAATGTCTGACTGTCACAAGTGGTTCCTTGCAAACAACTGCAGAAGTCTAGTCCAACAAGATGAGGAATCGGTGCTCCAATAGAGGTGAAGGTCTGAAATTACTGGAGTCGGGACAGCTGATCTTTTCAATTTTAGTTAACACACAGGTTGCAGCCATTTAGAGTATGTAATGTACATAGTGATGAAAGGAAATGTCAAAATAACTAACAAATATTTCTACTGTAGACTTCAATAATATTTTTGTTAGAAGCCAACTCTGCGGAGGCACAGCAAGTAATTCGTTAGTCCAGTGAAGTTTTAGGAACTGTTGTTGTTTTGTTGTGACTTGGAGGGTTCCATGTTTTTCAGTGACATACTTTGCCTTTCCAGGACGTCACTTTTAGCTAAAGGACTTGCTAATCATCGAGTCAGATTGAGAATTGAAACTGGTTCTTCTTTTGTTAATATACATGTCTGTAACGACATGTATAACTGTTTCACTTGTTGGAATTTTCGCAATGGTGCAAAGAGTTTTACATGGTATAGTGTAAAGAACTTGACATCTCTTTATTCATGAATAATACTTAAGGAATTTTGTTTTAGAGGTGGTTCTTAAAGATGACCACATTCATTTACCTGTAAAGCATATAGTATAACTATGCTCACATCTTATAGGGCTAGAGCAGCCCCCCAGAGCAGCCACCTCCCCAACCTTGTTTTGAAGCAACTTCTAAATCTCACAATTTAGTTTTACTACTCTTAAAACATTTGAGGAGAAAACGGTTTTGTCACATGATTCTCAAGGGCCAGTCATGGAACGGGAGAATCTACTACACACCTCAAGTTGAAGTGGCTGCGTTTCATCTTATAAGTCAGTAGTGATGTACTGACAAATTTGGGTTCAAACATTAAAGAAAAAAGTGAAGTGAATCTTTCATTTCTCTCTAGTCCCAGTTGCTTATAATATACCACAAATATAACCAGTAGGAGGGTATTGGTTGGGTTTCACAAGGATAATACTGTATGTCATTGATAAACACTTTAAAGACATATTTTATGGTTGCCTTCGTTTGAAGAACAACCTTTGTAAAAGGTCATTGAAAGGTAATGTGACATGTCAACAATATCCCTGAATTTACTTGGCAGTTAAAGGAGTAACGTTCCGTTCCGTTGTTTATTATGCAAAAATAATGATATGGAGTGCTGCTCAGTGTTGACATTTCTTTTGTCAACTTCTATTAAAAGTATGATCATCTCACTCCAGACAAGTCAAATACACCTAACACCCCCCCCCCCCACTGTCTAAAACTCATTCTCCTCCAGACTTAGTTTCAGTTACTTGCTTCAGACCCCAAATGTGTAATCAAAACACTCTCAGATCAGTACATGACATGATGCTGCGTAATACTCTGATATGAGCTGCAACTCTCTGCAGTTTTGAACTTACTGCGAGACAAAGAACTCTGCCAATGTAGAATTCTGTAGACTACTACAAAAATTGTATTGAAAAGGGCAAGAGCAGTCATTCCAACTCGAAGTAGTGCTGCAGAATTTCCTGTTACATGTTTGGCTGTTGAGAGTCTTTTTCCCCTTCAAATGTGAAATTTACTATGTAACTGCTTGTTTATGCTTCAATATGCAGTAGTAAAGAAATAAGACATAATCAAAGATACTTTAAAGAGAAGTAAGAGGAAAATTGTGAAAGTTGGCTTTTTCTTCAATATAAGTTTGGGGGAACTGCTCTTGACCTTTAAGTCATGGGGTGATTGGTGGCTGTCTTCAATTTTCTCTTAATTGCTCATCAGGTAGTTTTCGATTTGGATGATGATACTGATGATTGCAATGATGCAAATCAGATATTACCCTGTAAAATGGTCAATTTTTCATGGGAACTGCTGCATTTTCTTAGTTTTGCTTTTTACATCAAATACCCAATTTTGTCATTTTCATATCACCAGACCTTTAAAAAGAATGTTTAGTAATAAAATAGTGTTGTGCAAAAGAAGAACCAAATGATCTTTCTCACATTTGTTGATGATAATGTTATGTTTTATATTTGGAGGGGCACCATATGTGAATATGATTCATTAAGATATGTCTAAGGATCCCTATTATTTATTTGTCTAACCATTTATCCTCCCCATACTATGACCATCCCCTGATGTTTGCCTTGGAGTGAAAACTTTCCATACGAAGAGGTGTGAATGTAAATTTTAGTAAAAAATGTACAGCATTATGGTGTGCCTGCTGAAAGGTTGTGGTACAGAAATGGATAAAAATCCTTGCGCATTTTGAGGTGACTCCACCCCCTTCGTCTCACAAATTGCCTTCCATGGGAACGGGGGTTTAAGACCCTAATGATTTTGCTATACATCACTGGCTCCTAGCAAATGCTCTCCATACCATCAAAGAAATTTTCCTGAATAGGCCATTGCAGGGTGTATCCAAGAATTTCAATAAAGGTGGTACAAGGTTTGACTGACCACTGTTCCTTGGGAGAGATTCATGGGGAGGGGAAGGGGTGTTACCCTCACCTGTGGCAATGTTTAAAAATAGGATGAGGGCTGAATACAAATAAGTACCATATTTTCACACTTTTTGAAGCAAATGTAACAGGCAATACAGCCAATAGGCAAGGGTGATGCCTATGTTGACCCTTCCCCCATTCCCCTGGGGATCAGGAGGGGGTGTTGATGTATACCAGGAGAAGAGAAGCCGTAACCAGCCCTCATTGCGTAATAACAGTAAACAGAACTGGTACCATATCAATTTGACCGCATACCTGCTTTGTAAAGCAGTGCTCATATGTAACAAACAGCGCCCTCTATTTATGTTTTGGCAATTTTTTTGACCTTGAGAAGATTAGAATTTTTACAAGATCAACCGCCAATTATTAATATACTATTTTTGAGTTTAATAGCTAGCAAAATCTGTGTTCAGATCAATTTCGTGCTTTTTGCAGGATAATGTGGGCTGTATTTGGAAAATTTGGCCCCATTTTGTCTTATTTATCAATAATGTGCAACTTTAATTTTGGAAAATAATGCATACTGCAAACAAAATTAATTTGGTTTCATGTAGACTCCATAACTTTGCAATGGAGGTCAATTTTTAAAGCACTTTTCATGGGTCTAAGGTCTAACAATACAAGGACACTGCAGAGTGACCAGTGAGGGTAACATTGATCTGATAAAAGGTGTCCTTTTAAACCTGAGCGTCTTTGTCGCAATGCACGAGTTAAAATTCATATCTGAAGGATCGATACACGCTCAACAGTTGGATATAAGTGAGCCTATCCATAAGTTATGCCTACATTCACATGAATCGTACACTAGAAGGAGCATGTTTTAAATATTTTAAATCAAGAAGAGAGGAAGTGGAGGTGTGTATACGCTAATGGAGAAGGGAAATTCTTTCAGGGATGTCTTTAATTCGAAAGCTACGATCTTCCATGATTGTGAAAATAGTTGGTATGGACAACTACATTCTTGTACTCTTATTTCCAAGAAATATCTGGAATTAAAACATTTTGAATTTCAAAGTTCCGACCATCCCTAACTTCAGACTTTTAAGCACAATGATGCTTAACCTTATCGTTGACTGGCACATGGGATGACTCGGAAATACTGCATGCGATTTGTTATTTGTATGGGATCTGAAGTTCACGATATTTTCTAAACTACCGGCACTATTAGAGCACACCTTTGTAAAATACACTTTTAAAGGCTGGAGATCCAGCCACCCTTGCAGTATGGAAGAACGGTAAACCAAAAATAAGCTCTCAATCCTATGGTAGGCCAGGTAAAAACATCGACAGATTGAAACAGTTCACGTGTAGACTTCATGCACTGACCGTTTACAACATGCGGATCTCACATAACCCCCATGGTAATCCCTCGTATGCCCCATCTGCACCCCATATGAATACCACAAAACATCATACATGCTCCATGTTGGACCCATATGAAATCCACAGTGGCCCAATATATTCCCCGGATATGACCGGCATAAGCATGGAATTGTCATAACTGGGCCTTACATAGGTCCCATCTTCAGCCCATATAGAATCCCATATAGGCTCTACATTTCCCCCATGGACACATAGAGCTGGGGCCCATATGGGAATCCCATATTGGCCCCTTATAGTGAACCAGATTGGAACCACGTAGGACCCACATAACATTGTTGGCTAGGGTAAGTCATTGCCTGTATCGTCATTTATGGCATTTATTTCAAGAAACCTGAGAACAACTTCAAGGTTATCAAAACAGATGCATCCACACAACAGAGGAGTGTGGAACGAGCCCTCACTAATTTTGTCAAAAAAAAACCTGACAGCCAGACTCTGTTTTGTTTACCGAGGGACAGGGAATAGTACAGTACATTAGATCAAAAAACCTATTGAAAGATTCACAGGAACGTTGGATCCTACCAGCAAATAGCTGCCATTTAATAGCTAAAAGACCACAAGATAACCTTAAAATGTTTACATACCCTTAGGACATTCAGACATCATAACAAAGGACTCTCTTTTGCCTGAAATAAAGTAGACGCCCTTGTAGACAATGAACAAGTCAGGTGCTTCATTGCGAATCTTTAAAAAAGATATTATTATCATGAAACTACTGCCCTCCATTTTGATATGTAGATGTTTTTTGTTGCACCATGTTCAAATATCAAAGAGATGTAAAAAACTTTTAAATGCAGAATTTGGATGGTATTCACTGGCCTCAAAATCTACAAGGTAGCAAAGGGAAGAAAAAAGGTCCAAGACTAGGATGAAATTTGGAAGCATAAGGCACCACCAAATTTAGAGAATCATTTAAGATCTTTGGAGTGTATTGCCTTCAATCAAAGTTTCACCTTGACATAAACTGGCAAAGTGGGTAACTTCACGTGAGTAACTTCAAACAACTGTGGGTTGTTTGATCAAAAGGTAACATTTCAGGGAGTCATGATTCTCGTCTGAAAAGTCATGACTCCTATAGTCCTAACCCATATGAAGCAAACTCAATATTCGTGTAGTGACAAAATAAAAAAAGGGCAAATTAGCTCCATGGATTAAAGGGCCACTCCTCTCATCCCAACCTACAATTTTGGTAGGGGTGTACGTAAATTTTCAATTGGCTCAGCTCTTTGATTGACATTTTAATTCACACAATGCAGAGTACTAAAGCTTATATTACACAGCATGAACTGTACTGAGGGTGTTTTTGTTATACACATTGAGCCTTTCTATACTCACCCTGAAGCAATACACTGAGATTATTTCTGGACGAGGATGAATTTCAGACAATTGTGGGAGGGGCTTTAGTACGAAGGTTAGGAGAATTGGTACTGTTTGGGGTGAGAAAATTGGGCCTTTAAATAAATGAAAGGGGGTAGGCGGTGGCATTATCTGAGACTACATATGAAGTCCTTTGTTTCAATTTTAATTTTTTTTGCATTCTTAACGGGTTATCTGTCTTGTAACTAGTCAGGCAGCATCTTTGTGCTGTGGGGTGGGATTGAGGACCGCAGATACTTTGAAGTACTTTTCTGGTTCTGGTTTCCAAAATTTTTAGCTAGACACGTTTATGCTCTTGGTTTTTAGATGTTGAGCTTCATCAGTAGTTTGATCTGGTCTTAATTCGATGGAATATTTGCTCTTTTAGGACGCCTCGATGAAATAATCGAGAGAGCAATCTTCATTCTCCTCGTGATCTGTATCCAATCCACCGTCGTTTTAAGTTTAGCCTAGAATTAACTAGGTATAATTTAGTTTGGGTGCCCTCTCAGAGGCTACGACCGGTGTCGTCGGAACATTTGACTCGGATTCGGATTTTTCTTATGAATTAATACTGTTTTAGCCGTATACTAGTAGTTTGGGAGAAATTGTGTCCCATTGTTTAGTTTTAAGGTACCCTCTCTTTTTTGAAATGGAGAAAACACAAATTTTACATTTTCTGTATTAAAAGAAGGCTCACTTTTGCTGTACATTGGAAAACCGGCAGGTGAAAAAGCTATACTAGTCACAACAACCATGTCAACTGAGCAAGCAATTTTGACTTAACACAAATTTTGCTTGTGGTTCAACTGAATTTTAATTATGGATATGAAAGTAGATCATGAATGTAAGCACATATTTGCCTTTCGTACAAGTGCAGTATTGGAAGAAACAATTTCCAGGAAAATTGTAGACTTAAGATAACTTCTTGCAAGGGTTGTGGAAATTGATGAAATTATTGTTTGAATCAGGTCCTGAAACCCCTTCTTCCATTTCAACTTGTTATTCTTTCTCCCATTTTTTTTACTTTTTGATTTAATTTACTTATTTATTGTTTGGGGGGTTTCTTACTTCTTTTTCGGTAAATGCCTGCACACCTTTTAGCAAATCTGACTTAGATTTTCTGATGCCGTCAGACCATAATATTGCTACGGATCCTCCTAGACAAGACGAGCAAGATCAAAAGAAGATTAGCAATGACACTGGTGGTAGCAGTGCGATGAAACAGAATAATTCTGATGCCACGAATTCATATCCTAAAAGCCGAGGATACCACAGAAAAAAGTAAACGGACACTAGACAGTGGAGATATTTCGAATAACCATTTCATGATAAAAGCCGGAAAACTGGAAAAGAAACGGTGATGTAAGATTTGGTGCAAGTCTAGAAAGGATGTTCATTTGGTGTATTTGTATGTCAGAATGGCAAAACCGCCCAACACTTGGCTGGTATGCAGAGGAAGGACTTCTTGCTATCAGACCAGTTCCATCTAAAAGACGAAAAGGTTTGGTACTGGTGTTTTCATCAAGAAGAGCATGGAAGAATTGTCCCTCCCCTTTCTAGAAGAAGACAGGTAAACTCGCAAACACATTTTCATTTTTGAAAACACAAAATAAAATCTATATCTTGGTTCCTCATTTAGGAAGAGGACAGCTTTGCTGCAGTGTTTGCTTATATCACAAATAAATGGCCTTAAAATCCTCCAAATTTAACCTTAGAGCATCAATTCGGACTTTCCAGAAATGCTTTCAGTTTTGGAGAGACTTATTTTTGTAAGCTCATATTCACTTCATTTTGACTATGGTCATTTAGCCGGTTCAACAGACTAATTCACACTGTTTCATCTAAGAAACTATAAATTGGGTCAATACACTCTGTATGAGTAAATGGACTAATTGGGTATTTCAGTTTTATGGAACTGTACACACATTAAATGTGGAAAATATATTAAACTCTCCCTGTTCATTTTTCCCCACAAACATCAGTTCGTCGACATGACAAGCCATTAATACACCAAACTCACTTCATATCAGCTGAGCGTAAACACTGCTCGTTCATTTAAAAAAAAGCAAGTAGGTTCACTGTTTCCTGACAACAGTGTTGGTGAGATAAAGTTGCATTTTCCCATAATGAAATGTAGGTTATTATTAGACTACCTCCGAACGCTATCATGTGAATGTTGTACACGCAAAACGGTAAAACGTAACATGTACACAAATGTTGTGCATTTAAGCAATAAATCTGTGTTTTTGGTAACTTGAATTGATTATATGCCGTAAGTATTGATTGGCCCACTTCCTAGTTCCCTACTTGCTATCTTCTTCACAATTTATTTACCTCCAATGTCTTAAAGTGTGAAAAACGTCTGTTTAGATAAGGACACATTTTTACTATTTCAAACCTGTAATGAGACATAATGTTACATTCAGAAATAGATGTTGTATTTTATTAAAGTTGCTAACGAGTCAGGTGGTGACATTTACAAAACCCTATTATAAGAATTAACTTCGGTGCACAAATGTAAACTGGGAAAAGGTGTAGTGTTCTACAGTTGGAAAGTTTTGTGGCCTGAGAGATTTTTTGTAGCTTAAAAGGCACATCTTCCAAAGTTCTCATTTGGCACATTTCTTTGATTGACGACAAATTAAGTAAATATGCAGTGTAGTTCAGAGTACCCAGCACACCATGCAATTGTTGTAATTTACAAATTAGGGCTACGTTTACCCGTCGGGGTATCGAAAAACAATAAAGAACTGCAGGGCAGCATTGTGTGGCCTGAATGGAGATGAGTTTTATAAATAGCTGTGGGAGGGAGTTACAGTAATGAGGTTGGGATAATTATAACTTGGGTGATGACTAGCCTACTCTAATGTGAAAACGACTGATAGTTCAAACCTTCGCACATCTTGTTTGTATTATCTCTAAGAAGAAACAAGCTTACACACTATAAATAACCATAACAATTTGTTCTTGTGTGTTTTAAACAATATTCTCTAAATATTATTCTTTTTTTTTTCTCTGTACTTTTGTCTTGTGGGATCTTTGCCTAAAGAACTGTAGATTGCACAGGAGTTTCAGTCTAAACCTTCTTCATGTGTTGGTTTCAAACCACAATATCCTGTTTTTCTACTATATGTAAATACTGTAGATTTTGGTAAGCTGACTGGTCAGTGAAAAGTGACATTCTTGCCCAGAGCTTTCTTCCAGGGCGTACAGGCACAGGACTATACTTCATTCCCGGCACAGTATTTCGTGAAGCAATTCGATATCAAGTGACACTGTATCATTTATATACAACACTGCATTTACTCTGTATGTCCAGTCTACTGGATACTGTTATAGAGGATATTATTGCCTTTTGTCAGCAACAAAATGCCGCTCATTGCATTTTTATCAAATGTTTATCGCAACGATGACAGTGTTACCCTTTTCCTCCTCGCTTAATCGTCATACCGAAGAACTGAAAAATCGAATCTACTGTCGTTGTGCTTGATGTTCAGTGTAAGCAATTAAATAGGAAAAACAAGCCAGTGAGCGACAACTGGGAAAAAAGCGGTGACTGGTCCATCTTAGACCATTTGGTTAGAAACCAAGCCAACAAGGCCTCACCCAACTGACAAGTTGCAAAGTTCCACATTCAAAAAATGTTCCATGTTAGCACTAGTCCGCGGAACGGACGAATTCTTTTTCGTACAGCGCATCGCTACGAAGAACCAACTTCCGCCGGCGTTTGAGTCAGAATCATTTCAACTTGCGTAGAAACCAAACGGAAACTTCCCTTTCACAGCTCTACGTGGATTGGCTGAAGCAAGGCTTTTAAAGTTTATTTAACAGGCAAACACTTGTACCATTGTACACGGAGTCAAGGCGGTCAATGTTATACGACCCTGGAATTGTGCGGTACCGTGTAAGCATACACATACACAGTACAGCGGTTAATTACGAACAGCCGTCACACAGCCATGGGAAAAGACATTTTGATACTTTTCAACCAAAGGTTACGTTTTAAATCAACTCTTTGATAAAATTCGATATTGTTTGAAAGAGGCTGTCCATGATCAAGAATTCCATCAAAATTAACAGCTTAAACGGACGTAATAAGCCGATGTTTTGTTTGGTTTAAACGACTTTGAGGTCAACGTAGCATTGCAAAGATTTAGTCGTTGAGCATCGCCTACCTCAGAAATAGACCAATTGTAGTGAATGCTCATGAATATTAAGAAGATCAGCTTTGGGCACATTGAAAGGAATTTCTGACTATCGGTGGCAGGCTCTGAGAGCCGAAACCACAGAGGTGCTACGCAGGCTATGTCAGCACAGTACAAGGCTTGTTCGCTTTTTGTGTAACTGTTTACAATCCAATTTACATTATCATAACTTATGCCTTTAATCTGCCTCAAATATTAACACATTATGGCATAAGCAGCTTGCAATTCTTGCAGTTCTTGAATCAATGTTTGCAAATCGATTACCAATCAGTCTCCTTTGCTCTAGATGATACTCTATACGATCCATGGATTGAAAGGGTTCTGGTAATGAACAAAGGCTACCCTAATAACAACACTGTGTAAGATGCATGTATGAATGGAAGGTAAATTGCAAGGGCGTAAAAAGAAGTACCCAATTTCAGTGAAAATGGCGGGGGAATGGCGGGGGAAAGGAAATGGGTCCCACCATTTACCCCTTTAAAATTCAGTAACAGTAACATGAAGCTGACGGCAGTACATGAATTGATCTCAATATAGAGGGTTCGTTAAGGTTCACTTCTAAGGAATCGTCGCCCATTTCGGGTATAGCTTGACAGCCTCGTGTAAAGACAATACGAAACGGTTTACGTAAACCTCCTTCATTCGTACCAGTTCATTTCAATTTCCCTTAATTCATGAAGAGCTCTTCAATGGTCTGGAAGGTCTAAGAACGTCATGAAGTACTCCCTATCCACTACTCTTTTACTACTTACTTATTTCGAACTTGATGTGGTTTTATCCCTTCAACACTATTTTTTTTTACATTAGAACCACACCCTGTAGATGTATGAGAACTTGAGTTTAATCTTAAGAATGGAGTTATACCACTGCAGGTGAACTATTTTCCACGTATTTCTACAATCAAAGCTATGCCTTTTTTGCTGTGTAGATATGATCTTTCCCACATTTTCTAGTCGAGCAGTTGGGATTTTACCAGCTATGTGCGACAAAATGTCGGAATTAGCCAAGGCATGAAACATTCGAAATAAAGCACGTGGTCTGAGGTAAACCTTGTGGCGTTACACAACTGAAATTAAGTCAAGTTGAGAAACATCACAAGCTTGTTAAGGCAAGGCCCAATGCCCCTACCCCAAATACGCCACTGTTACTGAGAGTGTTCTAGTAACGCACGGGGTTTTGTATACTTACCTCAACATAATACTCTGAGTTTGTGTCTGATGACGAGTTTTACACTGCTCTGGGACCAGGGGACCTTGAGTAAATAGGGTATGAATAAAAAATATCGTGTGATAATAAATTTGGCCTTTACAAACATTACATTCTGAAACATTGTTGCCAGCTTTAGACATCACTTTCAAAATCAGACGAAAACACTGTGAGAAATTCTGATCGCATAGTAGCAGTTGACACTCGATAGTTTGGTGTCACATGTAACAAATTTTTGAATTCTTCATTTCCAGAGCAAAGGTGGCATATGCATCATTTTGTGTTATTGTTGTTTTCAATTCAGTTGAATTTGGCTAGTCTGAATCATTTAGGAAATATTATTAGAATTCTCACAAAGGTAACAAGTTCACACTTTGTAATTAAGACTTCAAGAAGCAAAGATTGTATAGTTTTGACATATTTGCACGTTAACATGGTAAGATATATCTTTCTAAATAGTTTAAAGACGCAATTATAATATCGCATCTTTTGCACATAGCCCACGTTTTCTTTGTCAGAGCTGAGGTTTTAGTTTCGATCCGATGTTTTTGTTTATATTAAGCAGAAGCATACAACAGTATTATTTCGAGGTAAGTCACCATAGTTGAAATAATTAGGACAAAATATGACAACTTGAGGATCGCAAACTACTGCTACATGCAACTCTGTGATAGAAAAAAAGCAGGTGCAAAAGTTTGTTAAAAAGTCTACATAATATATTTAAATAGCAGTGCGGTTTCTCAATTGTTTTTGCTATATTCGAAACTGTAAAAAATGGTACTAACAGAATAAAGTGACCATTTTTGTAAATACGACGGTTTATAAAACTCAAAAAATAAAGGAATGAAATTTCTATTTTTTTATTTACTTTAAGTGGGCGAACTGCTTTCGTCTTCCCTATCTTAATTCCCATCCTTTATATCGTTTACTCATTCTTCTTGTCAAGGTCAATTTTCACTATCTTTTAACATTTGAAAACCACGGGTGCGATAGAGCCAAAGTTCTCAATTTTATTTAAGGAGCATAAGCAGCCAAATAAACTCATCCTAAAAAGTCGGCAAAATCTTTCAACCTTCCATTTTTACTTGAATTTTTTGGAACATGGCAGTTGCATTGGTCACGGTTAACCAAAAAGGTTGTCCTAGAATATTGTCATGTAGTATGGTGCACTCTCCATGACCTTTACCAGACGCCATCTTGTTGTTTACGAGCAACTCGCCCTTCCTTTGTTCTAGATTCCCAGGGCCCTTCCTGTTTCCCGTCACCTATTACCGATGGACGCGACATATTACATCGCCCTAGTTCAACGTACACGCTGTAACCCATATTTTTGAGGT
Source organism: Holothuria scabra (assembly GCA_037179385.1). Classification (NCBI taxonomy): domain Eukaryota; kingdom Metazoa; phylum Echinodermata; class Holothuroidea; order Aspidochirotida; family Holothuriidae; genus Holothuria; species Holothuria scabra. The sequence goes on from CM074179.1 coordinate 72,501,602, forward strand.
GTGGCCAATTTCCCCCTTTCCAGCCTCCTCATTGGTCACCGATATCATTATACTTATTTACATTGGTGCGTCATAACTTTTGACCAATCAGGGGACTGCAGGTGTTCGGAGCTCGCACGATTCACAAGACCGAGCCTGCGAGCTGGACACTCGTGCGGTAGATACAGAAGGATAAACACGTAGTCAACTCTGTAATGTAAATATTTCAGTAATCTTATTAAGCTGGCCGAATAATTTAGAGATAATTCGTTTTTGTGGAACTAAAATCATCGAACAGAATCATTTAAAAATCAACTAGAACTCTCTCTCCATTTTGTCTGGAGCTACACCTCAAGATTCCGTACCAACTACCATTAACTCATTTTCCAACAATATTTTACGATAAAGTGAGAAAGATCTGTTCGTGTGATTTTTAAGGACCATTCATGGAAAGAGATATTCTCCTATACGAAACTTAATGCAAGTTGGCGTTACTAAATGTCCCATTCAATGCATTCTTCGAACCAAACTAGAAATCAAAAGAGTTAGGAGACAAGAAGGAAACGACACAAGTTCCTCCTTGTAGGCCTTTTACGCGGCCGCATTAACAAACACTTTATTCACAATGACGAAGTACTCTGGTGTTTATCGAACATATACCATTTCATATGCAGAGGTAGTTACAGCTTACAAGCCACATACTTGGCAAATCTTATATGGAAATTAGCCTTGAAGAGATACAGTAGTAATATCAAGAATTTAACAATTTAACGTAGGAGTCCCGAACAAGGCATATTGAGGTGACAAATTTCAAGAGTTTAAATATGAAAACATCACCGCGTTTTTTCTGTCTATCGGTGACTAATTATATGGAGAATTTGATGAAATTAGTTACTCACTTATTTTAAAGAACATAAAAAGATTTTGGTAGTTATGCGAAGGTCAAGTTATTCTCAAACAGCAATATGTTCAGTTATGAACAAGCTATAGGCTTATTCACGCCTACGTCACTGGTTGGTATAGAACATTCAACGTTCAATGACCTCTCAGTATAGAGACGATTTAAAATCTACATTTCGTTATGACAAATGTACATCACTTCATACCTCTGTTGCCAAGCAGCCGTGGCGTCATTTTTTTGTAAATATTAATAAGTCTGAAGGTGTGAAGTCCCTCAATCAACTTTGACTATTGACGAGGACAGTATTACAATTTAACTAGAACTCTAGACACGTGACTCCGAGCGTTTAGAGAGTCTGAGTGTGTCCCTAGCAACTCCCTGTTTCCAGCAAGTATTTTTCAATTTCGGTGTGTTTGAGGTCCAAACAATTCTTCAGTTTCAATATATCAGCGGAAAACAATTCAGAAAAGATTGACTAAGGAGTTTTGTCAGGGGGGAAGAAATACCCTGCAAGAGCGCGTTAAAATAAGATGTTAAAAATCTTAAAAGGGTGCCGACAGGAAAGTTTGGTCCGTTAGCAGGTCAGGGAGGCGGTTGTCCTCCCCGACCACATGAGCGCTCCACCACTGCCGTACCCTATCTGTCATGCCTCACTGTCCCTCCTGATTTAACATTCTGCAGCACTGCCGTATTGTAATCCTAATTGAATAATATAATGTATCTGAGTAGGTTGTTGCCCTGGATCGGTCTCTGAGTATATATGGCAGATACTTAGGGCACAATATTTATTAAGCGACTAACTTATGGCAACATAATGCTATTAGGCGGCATTTTCGATTTTGACGCATCTTGCCTCTTTGCCTCAATCTGCTTTGAAAGTGTTACAATTTTGACTTGAATTCTTAGCACGTTCCTCCGAGAGAGAACAGAATTTGAGTGTGCTTCTACTTCCCGTGCCTCAACATAAATGAATGCAGTCTTGAAAAAGTCTCGTATGTATGTTTCAAAGCGCGTTAAACATCAAGTTGTAAGTTGAATCTTTTCTTGTGAAACAAAAGCCCCTTTCTTCATTCATGCACAAACTTGCGAATGTCAAACGTGAGTAATTATCGTTTACGTAACTATTTCCAATGTGGGAACAACCGAAGAATCATGTGTTCCAGTTTATAAATCAACTAACATTAAATGTGTATTTAGCACAAACTTTAAATTGCGCCTCTGAAACGGACCATATGAACTACGGGTAAATTAGAATATGTTTTGAGTTTTTCTCGTGCGTAAACAGTCGTTTCGTCGATTTTCCTAAAAAATCGCACTACTTATTCAGACTTGTCCATTTAATAGTAATCGGTCCTAATTCTTTTTACAATCAGCTGGTTCTTAAAGAAAAATAATGTTTCCTTTGTTTTCTTAGATTTGTTTGCGATTATGCGCCATTTATTGCTCAGAAAGTTCAGAAATAGCAGATCTGGCATCAAATCTTTCCATGTCTGCTAATATTTTCATCAATTGCGATTTCGAAGTCAGCCTTTCAGATTGGCAGGCGCAATTTATTACTGCTTCCGTTGGGCTTCTTTCTTTTTCGAAATTCCATATATTTCTACTAGAAAATCCAAGCTTGTCAGCAAGCATTTTCCAGTTTTGGCCAAGGGTGTGTTCGGGGTCCAAACAACTACTCAGCCTTATTATATCACCGTGAGGCAGTTCGGAAAAAATTGGCAAATCTGTTCCAGCTTCATGTTGTTGATGATGCTCTAAATTACCCAAAAAGGGATTAAAAGATTGTAAGCGGTTACTAAGTTGATGTACAGAGTTTGGTGACAAGACAGGATGTAAAGTTACCCCTTCTTGGCGTTGATCTCTTATTGAAACCCTGCCACTCGGAGATAAAATCATTGCAGCATTCTGTACCATATTTGCTTCGTTCAAAGCTCCAAAAGCATTTGATGTCCTACTTTCTTGACCAGGAGACTGAGTGGTCTCTGGATGAAGCATTGGTTGTTTTATGGGTTCAACATAGCGCCGTTGCTGCTGAAATAAAAGAAAAGATCAAACTTTGACAGTTGCAGGTCTCAATCTCGTGACACCTTTGGAAGCATTAGGAAACTCTCACCCCATTAATCTCATTAAATCAAATTGAACTGCAAAACAGCATAGCCTTTGAAAAAAAACTGAACGAGAATCTCCGCTATAATTTAATGTTGGTTACTTACCACAAACCCGTAATCAGTCACAGAGTTATTTTTAATACAAACCGACTTCAACCTTTCCGGAAAAGCGTTAGTGTGGAGTCTGGGATTTTTCCAAAATAAGTTAATCCTCAAGTATACCTTCGCCTCCACATCCCCCTCCCAAGAAAGGCATCCACATTCCTCCCTCCCCAACCCTCAACCCCCCCCCCCCCCCAAAAAAAAAGGGCCCATCAAGCTAATAATGGATGAATTTTTACAGATATTTATTAACCAAGAATGTAGTCCTGACAACATTCGGCTTAAAAGGGAACCTCACCAGGCGATCATCCCCTTAAATTCAAAAAGACTCTCTTACTTTTTTTTACTTCATAGATGGTTCATTTAGTCTTATTTGTACATGATGTCGTGTGGTTTTACAACTGTTACAATTTAATAGTAATTGAATAACAATTTCAAAGTACATAGTTTCATGTTTTCAAATAAAACAGGGGGATATCAAAAAAGGGAGATTTAAAAGGTCCATACAACAGACCCCCTCCAGCCGCCGTGCCTTTGGCCTCAAGAAAAACATTAATACTATATAATATTTAGAGATATGCGCAATCGAATTATCCAGGAGACCAAATAGTTTCGAATGCTATATAGGTGTAAAGCGCCACTTCTTGGTCTCTGTTGGTAACTGACGCTCTACCTTGAGGGTTTGATAACCAAGACCCCTATAAACGAAAGATAGCCAACTGAAGGGTTCTAGTATTCACTTTTGAGATATTTATAGCTTTGATATGATTAAAATATTATGGAGATAGGTGGTACTCAGTGACACTCAATAAACCTTGCACCAGTACAGAAAAAAAAAACGTGTATTTAACATTTTACCCCAACGTGGTAAACACGCTAAAAGTCGATTATTATCAAAATATTAATAACATATCCAGCTATTAAATACTAAACGTTTATAAATCCATGGTATCATTTTTTTGGCGAAATGCACAGGAAGTTAACACCTGTACGCAACGTCTCAATATGTTCACAAAGTGGGGATTAAGAGTTAAATTAATTTCCCTAAGAAACTTTTTAAAGTGTACATTTTGTAGGAATTAATGACCCGGAGCTATCATTCGTTATGTGATGCTGTTGATTTATTGGTAACCTTTTTGCCACAAAACCATTAGTTTAGATGTTCAATCGCCAAAAGTGTTCTACGTTCAGAAATAGTGCCTTAATACTTTTGAATGTCATTTATTGCCTGTTGAGGGTGATTGATGTATTTGCTTGAGGTTGCACCTAGTTGCTCATGATCAAAAGAACAAAAGGGGTGATTTTAATGGCAATTTGTCAAAGACTACATTTCCGAGATTTCAAACCTTCTAAATTGGGTTTTTCGAAAGGATACGGAAAACTACGGTTGCTGCAGGCTGCTGTAATTCTATCCTCCAGTAAAAGTATTGTTTATGCCTCCACCACTGGTCCCCCAAAAGTCAAACATCCCGAGCCCGGATGATATCGGTAACTATTCCTCAATTTCATCTGTTTTACACAGCGTATACCACTGTAAAATACTTTCCCAGCTACATATAGACCGGCAGCCCAGTGTCTTGGGGGTAGATGAACTAGGTACCAATAACGAAGTATATCACCATGAAGCAAGTCACCTGAGATGTTCAGATAGGTGAGTCTGCCGTGCATCATCCGTTGCTAGTAGGTCTGGCGGCCATTTTTCAAAATGGGGGCCATGTTTTAGTAGGCATCATTATGTTTGATAATAAAACTTTGATACAAAAATTTATCAAAACGTATAAAGTGTCATATGAAAGACAATAAAATTTGCTATCCAATGGTACCATATTTGATGGAAATTGTGCTGAATTAAGTTACAGTTTGGGGCAAAAAGTGTAATTTTTAGCCAATTTTTCCCGAAATTTAAATTACATACTGCATTTACATATTTCTTCATATTTTTTACAAATGTCAAGATAATATATTGAAACTTTCCTAAAAATGTTTTTATAAATAGGTACTATTGTGTCAAAATAACAAGGTTATTTCTTTTTAAAAACGAAAGGTACAATCTTTCAAAGTTAACAATTTGAAGTTTCAGAAAATAGAATTTTGTACCTAAAATAGTGTCTCGCCCTGTTCTCATTTCACATCAGCTCAAACAGTACAACTGGTTGGGCACAAATACAACCAATATTGTACTTTTTGGGTTTTAAATAGAACATTCAGGACTGTGATCACAAGGTACATGCTTGTGTTGATTTTCAACATCTTGTATCAAATCGGAGATGGCCGCCATCGGTCAATGCTCTTTTGGCCCATTTTTCTTGAATTCCAGAATTTAATGCTCATTTTCGATTAGAACAAAGGCGATATTTGGTCAAACGGCACCAGAAGATACAACCCAGCACAAGGGCACATTTTTTATACACATAGCTTGTAAACCAAGATGGCGGCTAGGGGTCAATGTACTATTTTCTCCTTATATCTATTCTTTGATTCAGAATTTTCGATCAAGAAAAAAATGGCCACTGGTTTGTTTGTACACTGGGATGCAATTTTCAGCAGTCCTAAACTTCGTTAAGTACATTTTGGATCAATTCTAAGGTGGTACGTAACGGTCAATTGATTTAGGCACTCCCATCACTTCACCACCCGACACCTTTCCTTGACAGTTACCCTATAGGGGCATAACTAGCTAAACCAATTTCATTGCTCACTTCGACGGCTTTCAGATATATTCGTAGTGTTTGGACAAAATATTGGCAATTACAGCATAAATCCAACATGAATAGGATACAGTGTTAATTAATCCCACTATCTATTTATATATGTTGTTTCTGTGCCAAGATGGTGGCTAGGGGTCAATGCACTTCTTACGATTCCTTCTCATTTCTATATTTGTGTGGAAATTTCCTATCAAGAAAGCAATAACAACCTGCCACGTAGTGCAACGAATGCATTCCATAGGATGTCTAAACTTTGTTGCAGGAGCAAATTATATCGATTTTAAGATGGTGGTCATAGGTCAATTAACTTTCACCCCTGTTTTGTGGAAGTAGCTCTTAATGGGGGCAGTGCTAGCCTAATCAAGTCAATATTCCATTGCTTTGTTTTTCAGAAACTTTCAATGCATTTACATGGGATATATGTGACATTAGCAGAGTAACCATTACCAATACTGGGGATACATCCTAAAGTGTAGTCACTTCTCCATTGTACACATGGCTCCTGTTCCAAGATGGCGGTTTCATGTCAATGTACTCATTTAAGGAGTAGAACCGGCAACCAGAGTACAAATTTGACAGACTGTAAAATTAATCTTCTGCGAACGATTTTGTTTTATTTATCTTTGTCTAGTTTGGTGTGATGAATTTGAAATAGTCGGGTTTCATTAATTTCTTTACTCTATCATGGGAAGTCGCCATTTTGAATTTCAAAATGATAGACTTTTTATACTTTCTGAACAGTGATACATGTTGCAATGTTAGTCTCAATCATTTTATCACATCATTTGACGAATTTTGAGGTAGATTAGTTTATGTAGAAGATTGAAGATTTTCAAATAATCTTAGACTGTTATATGGGCTAGAGATGAATACACAGGAGTGTTAACTTCCGAAGAACTATAGATATTACTGAAAAGAAGAGTTCTGTTAATATTTTCTTATTTTGATTCCGCAAAGCATATTTCTACAATAGGCATAGGTTCAAATATGGAAATGAGCAAGTTGACTCAATTGGGAAAATCCAAATCGCACGCAAAAAACAATGACATCCTGATGGTAGGTGGTTTAATACCACTAAAAATATTATGGACAGATCAAAACATGTTCTAACACAATCCCTAGAGCTCATTACATGCCTTTTGAGTCTAAAAATGTCTCGTTAGCCAATTCGGTGTCACCGTAACTATATTAGAGGCCTAATTTGTCGTTACTGTTACTATAGTAAGCAAGAAACATCCAATGCGCTTGATGAATGCCATGTGAACATAGCAAAGTATTGCCATTCATGAGGAATCATCAAAACTATATTGGAGACCTAATATTTCGTGATTTTGACTTTCTAACATTTCATTACTTGACTTTTGCATGATTCCTTACCCTTTATGTGGTAAATATAGATTCAGAGTGATTTTTATGTCATTATTGGTGTTTTAGCACTTATTATTTTGACACAAAAAAGTATTACTGTCTTAGTTATAATAATCACTTTTAAGTAAACTTGAAAATATGATGACTTAAAAAAGCTTGTTCCTGTGGCTTCGTAAGTTATCTGTAGAAAATCCTTTCAAAATAGTATTTTTATCTCATTACTTTAACTTTATAGGCTGTTATTTGAATTTGAATGTCAATATCGTCACACGTTTGAGTTAAAAATTGACATGAGTTTCAATCATATATTATGGACCTTTAGTTAGGGAGGTGGTAATTACAACTCATTGCTTTAATTAAATGTTTCTTTTAACGTAAGATTGTATTTTTGATTCAGTTAGAGAATAAATTTTTAGAGTTATTTAGGGAAAGTTGGGCTATGAATAACACATTTATTTTACTTTATGTCCTATAATTTACACATTAAGAGTGGCATTTTTAAGTAATCCAACTTGCTCCATTAATATTGAAGTCATTTGTTTGATCGCCAAGATATTAAACTCATTAAGAAGGAACAAGTGATGTATAAGGTACGACTTCCACGCCATTACAATAACTTGGAAAGGTAATGATTGCTTTATGTCTCATGATTTCTAGTTATGATACCTTTATTTTACATGAATGGCACATTTTCATCTTTAGTTTTTGGGTACTAAGTTCAAAATGTGAATCTCAACGTTAAAACTGTACTATATATTTGCCTATATTAATTTGATTCTTCTAACTCTCAAGTGAAGTTTTACAACGAAAGTCAGGGCCCTACTTTGCGTATCATTTTGGCTTTTTGAATGATCCTTAGAAGTTGTTAGTTAGTTAACAACCTTAAAATCCAAATTACTAACTTTCAAAGTCTAAGTGTTACAAACAAATTTGGTAGCTTGACCTTTTTGTCGATATTGTGAAATGTAATCTTAAGATTATGCCACTTCAGGTCCAAAGTTACACAAGAGATACAAGAGACTGTAATTGTTACGATAACCACAAAAGAAGAAACCTAAAGTTAAAGTAATGAACCTCCAGAATACTATTTTAATTTTGATATGTAAAGAGTAAAGGTAAAAAGTCGAATTTGTAGCACTTAAAGTGAAAAATGAAATCTTAGGAATAGTAACTAGATTACAATGTTAACCTTTCAAGTAAATTAGAACTAATAGTAGTACTTACAAATTTTACGCATAAGTCATATTTGTGACTTTCAGGTCTTAATAAGGACTTAAACTTCAAAGCAATGACTTTTAATGTCAAAATTTGGAAAATCAAATTTTGACTAAGTACTTAAATCACATATAAAATGAAGTGAAATAAGTTAAATTTAAACCCCAAAGTTTACCACTACAGTGACAGTAAAAAATATTTAAAAGAAAGTAAAATGAGGTTAATGTAAAAGGTTTCTATGAATTATAAAATGGAACCTGAAATTCAAGGCATGAAAAAGTCTCTTTTTTAATATCAAGCCTGGATAATGGCGTTAAAATTTGATAGTGGATACAAAAACTTGAAATAAGAAGGTAAAAAAAACCCGTAATAACATGAATATTCCACAGTTGACATTAAATGTCACAAAATGAAATGTTAAACCAGCATACTGTATCTTCTATTCAAAAATCAGTGTAGTAACTCTTTTGGTGAAGAATTTTTTCCTCAAATATTGATTTTAAACACCAGGAATACCACAATATCTGTACTTTCTAAAAGGTAGAAAAGGTAAAATGTAAGGATGGATATTTCAATAATCACATTTGCATTCAAAGTCAAAATTAAGAAAAATTAGATCTATACTAGTTATGGTAGCACCTGATCACCAAAACGGCTAGCAAGACATTCCTAGCTTCAAAAGGCATTAAAAGAACTGATAGAATTGTTTGGGAACATGTTTCCATCTACCCCTAATATATTTAGGGGTATTAAACTAAACCTAACTGTATAACTGTAAAAGATACCATCAGGCTAACATTCTTTTGGCGGATTATTTGGATTTTCTAAATTGCGTTAAGTAGCGTATTCCCATATGTGGTCCTCTGTCTATTGCAGAAATAATATTTTGCGAAATTACAATAATAATAAGTAATTATCGTAATGATAAGTAATTATGGAACCCTTCTATTCAGTAATTCTATAGTTCTACGGAAGTTTTCACTTCTGTACATTCAGCTCTAGCTCATCTAACAGTCTGGGACTCAGATGGCGTCCAAGAGTAATTGATAATGTTCAATCTTCTTCTATAGCCTATAAGTTAATCTATCCCAAAATTGGTCAAATTCGGTGATAAAAAGATTGAAACTAACATTACAACATGTATTACTGTTCAGAAAATGTAAAAAAGTCAATCCTTTTGAAATTCAAAATGACGACTTCACGTGATAGAGTACAGTAAATTAAACCAGACTATTTCAAGATCATCACACCAAACTAGACAAAGTTAAATTAAACAGTCTTTCGGAGAGGAATTAATTCTACAGTCTTTCAAATTTGTACTCTGGTGGCCGGTTCTACTCCATAAATGAGTTCATTGACCCCAGACAGCCATCTTGGAACAGAAGCCATGTATACGATGAAAAAGTGATTGCGGTACTTTAGGATGTATCCCCAGTATTGGTAATGGTTACTCTGCTAATGTCACATATATCCCATGTAAATACATTGAAAGTTTCTGAAAAACAAAGCAATGGAATATTGACTTGATTAGGCTAGCACTGCCCCCATTAAGAGCTACTTCCACAAAACAGGGGTGAAAGTTAATTGACCTATGACCACCATCTTAAAATCGATATAATTTGCTCCTGCAACAAAGTTTAGACATCCTATGGAATGCATTCGTTGCACTACGTGGCAGGTTGTTATTGCTTTCTTGATAGGAAATTTCCACACAAATATAGAAATGAGAAGGAATCGTAAGAAGTGCATTGACCCCTAGCCACCATCTTGGCACAGAAACAACATATATAAATAGATAGTGGGATTAATTAACACTGTATCCTATTCATGTTGGATTTATGCTGTAATTGCCAATATTTTGTCAAACACTACGAATATATCTGAAAGCCGTCGAAGTGAGCAATGAAATTGGTTTAGCTAGTTATGCCCATATAGGGTAACTGTCGAGGAAAGGTGTGGGGTGGTGAAGTGATGGGAGTGCTTAAATCAATTGACCGTTACGTACCACCTTAGAATTGATCCAAAATGTACTCAACGAAGTTTAGGACTGCTGAAAATTGCATCCCAGTGTACAAACAAACGAGTGGTCATTTCTTTCTTGATCGAAAATTCTGAATCAAAGAATAGATATGAGGGGAAAATAGTACATTGACCCCTAGCCGCCATCTTGGTTTACAAGCTATGTGTATAAAAAAATGTGCCCTTGTCCTGGGTTGTATCTTCTGGTGCCATTTGACCAAATATCGCCGTTGTTCTAATCGAAAATGAGCATTAAATGCTGGAATTCAAGAAAAATGGGCCAAAAGTGCATTGACCGATGGCGGCCCTCTTGGATTTGATACAAGATGTCTGAAAATCAACACAAGTATATATCTTGTAATCACAGTCCTGAATGTTATATTTAAAACCCAAAAAGTACAATATTGGTTGTATATGGGCCCAATCAGTTGTACTGTTTGAGCTGATGCGAAATAAGAACAGGCCGAGATACTATTTAAGGTACAAAATTCTATTTCCTGAAATTTCAAATTGTTAACTTTGAAAGACTGTACCTTTCGTTTTTAAAAAGCAATAACCTTGTTATTTTGACACAATAGTACCTATTTATAAAAAAAAATTTTAGGAAAGTTTCAATATATTATCTTGACATTTGTAAAAAATATGAAGAAATATGTAAATGAATGTAATTTAAATTCGGGAAAAATTGGCTAAAAATTACACTTTTTGTCCCAAACTGTAACTCAATTCAGCACAATTTCAATCAAATATGGTACCATTGGATAGCAAATTTTATTGTCTTTCATATGACACCTTATAAGTTTTGATAAATTTTTGTATCAAAGTTTTATTATCAAACATAATGATGCCTACTAAAACATGGCCCCCATTTTGAAAAATGGCCGCCAGACCTACTAGCAACGGATGATGAACGGCAGACTCACATATCTGAACATCTCAGGTGACTCGCTTCATGGTGATATACTTCGTTATTGGTACCTAGTTCATCTACCCCCAAGGTACTGGGCTGCCGGTCTAATAGTTCGAATTGACTCGTGTTGAGCCGGATCCACGGTTTATTTCGTAACTGCAATATTTCAGTTCTCTGCGGTGGACTTTTTATGTCTCGTTTTATCGAACTTTTAACTTGTCAGTCGACCTTTTTTCTCAATCTTTTTGGTGATTTAGTGTTTTCCCGCTTTGGGTGGACGGACTTGAGTTGTAGTGTTTAGGTCAGTTAAAGTGTCAACTTTTTAACCCTTAATCCGTTTTTGGTGTAAGTCTAGCCTATCACTTTAACCTACCACTAGCACAGCCTACTCTGATCTACCTCGTGACTACTTGTCTTCTTAACCGACATTGTGTTTACCTCTCAATTTGTTTCATGTAATCGCTTCGCATGTTGAAATGGGTCGCGTCAATTGTAGTCTTTGTCCAGTTTCTTGCTGAAACTATATATGTTCACGATGACGCAATAAGTCACTCATTGGATTTGTTCCAGATTCATGCATGCCAGGAGCGGGGGGAGTAAATTCCATATTTGATTTAAGTGTCTCAAATCGATTTGCTGAAAAACGATTATAAATTTTTATTGCTGGCCATGATACAAGAGTTACTTTTCTCTCCTTTTAAAAATGCGAATGAAAATCCATATCCTGGTCCTGTTAATGATTTAAAAGAAGGGCTCAAAGTCAAATCAAGTTGTATATGTTGAAGGATCTCTTTTTATACGCATTTTTGTGAAATTTGCATTGAAATCCGACGTGTGGTTTTCAAGATATAAGCTGGTAAAGTTGTCACATTTTCAACAAAATGAACTTGAAGCAAGCATTTAAAATATCATATCGTCACATTAATGAACAGAATTTTGTTTTTCCTCAAAATTTAGAGCCACTTTTCTCCTCATCAATCACATATTATCAGAATGTGATAACTTAAATGGCATGAGAACTTTACAAACTTTGCTTTCCCACAGCAAGGTCCTGTTTCCATTAACTTCAGGGTCAGCAATACAGTCTAAAACAAAGGGAAACCAAGCATTTTTTGCCAGTGCGACGAAATAAATATCTTATGCCCCTAAGATCGCTGTGGAACACAAATCTAATGACTTCTTTTTCTGATATCTCTGGAAATATGTGTTCAATTTGGACGGAATAGTCACCACTATGTGCAGACTTAGTTCATCGTTCACATATGACACCTTAATTTTTGTTTAAACATCCCCTTTAAAGTATTTACGCAGCTCTTGCAACAAAGCTGCTCGATGGGGTCATAAATATATCGAATTTTAACAATGCGGGTCTTGGTTTCACGCTTAGTTTATTGGCTAATATTGTAGAATTTTTTATATTTTGGCAAAACGTCCTTCATATTCTGGAATATGTTGCAACTGAGAGCTACCTTAGTTCAGTTCCACCTTTCTTGATTCTAGAGTAAAAATAAACAGACCTTTTGACTCCTTGTCAGATACTCTGGATGTGGATCTACTTGAGAGCTTAGCAATTGGATGTCATGTTGGTAGCCCCCTAGATCTTCCAGTCCACATAAGTTCCTTGCATAGCCAGCCTTGAAAGCTACTAAACCCATAACCAAAACCAAACTATTAATGTAGTTAATGTAAACTGCTAAAGTTACCATGAGGTGGACAAGTTCTTTGAAATTTACGAACCACGATTAATCTAAAATAGTCCCCTGTAATACTGTGCTTTCTTTCATCAGCTAGGAAGAAGATTGTCTTAACAACAGAACAGTTGATTGTCTTATCTTTGCTTATGCTTGGGTGGCATCCAATTGCATGACGCGTTTTCTCCGAAGAGCACTGATTTGGAACTTTCTGCTTGTCTTCAAAAACTGTCTAATCAAGCATATGCCATCAGTTAGATGATCCTATTTAATAAACCCACAGTTAACTTGGCAATAAGTAAGCATCTATGCTGCATCAGTTTGCCAAAGAACATGCCCTTTGTCTTGGTGAGAACAACATCTAATAAGAGATGAGCTGGTGTGACCAGGCTGACTTGATCAAAACGCCATTATCTTGTACTGCAATGTTTGACTTAGTATTGTTTACACCAAAAGACCGTCGCTCAGCGGTTTTCACTAGAGAATCGGGCATAAAACGACATGGCATTTGGTAATTGATACCAATCGCGGGTCCCTGTCACAATGTCTGATTTTCAGGATAGGTGGTTTAACATCTTAACAGCTTAATGCACCGTTAGCGGGATATCTCCAACCCATCGATGAAGAAGACCCCGATGTTACTGTGGGAACTGAATCCTGGCTGAATCCCAGTGTTACTAATGGGCAAATCTTTTCGACTTATTTTCATGTTTTTCTAAAGAACCGCACCAGTAGTAATGATTCTCGCGGCGTGGTCTTTCTTGCCATAAGACTCATTGCCTAAGATAAAAGCGATCTTAACCAATCTGATTGCGAATTAAAATGGATAAGTGTCCAAGTTAAGGGAATTGCTTCTCTTTTCTTAAGTGCCTTTTTTTCCGATCTCCAACATCTGGCGCATCGGTTAACCCGTCTTATGGAAAACTCGCTTCTGCATACAGATCCAAACTAACTTTTGACACTTGTAAGATTAAACCATGTGGCAAACTAGCAAGTTGATGTTGTATCTAGCTCAGGATTACAATTCTCATCGAATTGTGGACGAACCTACCAGAGAAAATAATATCTTTGATCCATGCCTTACAAATGAGTCATGCTGTTGTCATCAATGCCTCAATTAAACCAAGGCTAGTACATAACCCCCCAAAATGAGTGTACCTTTACACCAAAGGCGATTATTACATAATCGAACAGGATTTAGTAGCCTTTAATGAGCGACTTTCGGACAATTACATCGAAACCTCTGACATTGACTCGTTATGGACAAGCACACCAAAATTTGTAGTAGCAAGGTTAAAGCCCTGGTTAAAGTCCCATGGATTACCGACAGATTGGGGAAGTAAAGAAAAAAAGGTAAGCTGCACTACAAAGCCAAGGAATCAGGTGATTACGAACTTTGGAACAAATGAAAGGGGGCCAGTTATAAACTAGATTGGAAACTCTGAAACCTGCGTAGGGATTATTTAAGTAATGTCTGTGGTTCCTTGAAAACAGAAAACACCAAACTATTCTGGCGTCATGTTAAATCAATTCGGCGGGAGGTTTTTGGTGTCAGCACCTTCCAGCATACTGGTCGTCTAAGTCCCAATGTCAAAAAGAAAGCTGAAATTCTTACCTAATTTTGTTCGGCGTTAACAAAATAAAAATTGCGGAATGTTTACAGTCTTAAAAAATGGCCCATTTGCAAGTATGCCCGATACTGCTATAATTACCCATGGTGTCGAGAAGCTTCTGAGAGTACTCCAAGTCCACAAGCTACAGGGCCTAGGAACATTCCGGCAAGAATTCTGAAGAACTATGCCTCGATTATTTCACCAATCTTACAGAAAATCTTTCAAAAATCTATCTCTGCTGGTACTATCCCTTCTCCTAGAAGTGGCGTGTTACAAATGTTGCGTCTATATTTACTAGAAAACATGACACGCATGGTATCCTCCACAATTATTGAGACATACTATTAAGGTCAAAACCTTTTGAAATCATGTGACCCAAAATGACCTTTCACCACCACTTCGAACAAGAGGGAACACCAACCTTACATGACCATCAACATGCTAAATATAAGCAATTCACAAGCTTAGTATGAGATTCCTCCACAGTTATTCCCCTAAAAATGTCATGTCTACAAGATTTTGTCCTTTCGTAACCCCAAATAAGCTTTGACCTCCACAAAAAAGAGAAATCTCCCACACAGTTATGATGCTGGTAAACTATATGTTGTCTAATAACTTGATAAACAGTTATTTTTAAAACATGCTCATTTTAAACAAACTTTCGGGTATTGAGCTCTCTCTATAATGATGCCTCTATGTTCCGAAAAGTCGACTGCATTGAGTTTAGTGTCAGAACAATCCCTCATCCTAACAATGTCCTCCATGCATTGTCACAAAAAGACATCTGAACAAAGAGGTGTAACCTTGGCTATTAGTGACAGCAACCCCCCCCCCCTTTTTTTTTGTTGGTGTAATGCCCTCCCCAAAGGGTATAACGTCTTTGAAAATTAACAATAATGGGAACCCAACTAATCCAGAAATTAACAAGATTTGTAATTTGCCTTAAATTTCCTACTTTTAGGCAGCATAATACAATACAATTTAAGTGCGCCGCGTATGATACACATTATGTTTGCTTTGATTACCTGAACTACAACACTTTCTGAAAAATAAGCCTTGCCCACAATTTTTATGTAGGTAGGGAATGGTTAAGTCCATTGAGCTGTGTGAGCTGTGGCAGTCAACTGCGATAAATTATGCAAGATAACATTGAAATGAAATTTGCAGACGTAGGTCGGTTACAATTTGATTTATTCAATTAGGCAATTAAAGTTCATGCACGCTAAAGGGTTTTGATCCAAATTATCAGTAATTTAGTTCTTTTTGTTTTTATAAAACTAATAACCCGTGGTGTATTAATTTTTTTAGTTTCCACTTACATGTCCCTATGAGGACAGTGGCACACGCTTTCTCTAAAACTTTTAACAATCTTGGATGCTAAATTTAATTTTATCTTCATGTTGTCTTAAAGTTATGGAGGAGGCAATGTTCGCATGGTCTGAAAGAAGTTCTTGTGCATTACACAGAGCACTTGATGTGCTCAAACTTTGCACTTATGAAGTTACCCTCTTAACAATCCTCTGCTTTGTTGGCATGGAAGCATTCTCCACTATTTTCAGACTATGTCCCCAAATGACCCTCATACAGCCTTTGTTTTAACTCAAATGTTCCAGACACTGCCAGAAACTTCCATTCAACAGTGAGAAATAATTTTCATGTCAATCTATTGGGGCAAAATCAGCATTCCTCTGCCAAAGATTGAGTACTTATCATGTCGGCCAGAAGAACAGATTATTCCTTTAAACATTTTTTATTTTGCTCTGCCCACTTACTCCTATGTGTATTAATACTGGCACCCTGCATGTAATAATAGGACAAAACTACAAACCAGAATCGATGTAAATACCAAATGATGTGTATTTTTGTGTACTTTAAATCTTATAAATACCATAGAGTTTGCTTCAGTGCACGTTTTCAAATTAACCCACTTGATCATTTAAATAATGAAAAGGATGAACTGTTCCCAAAAAAATCCCATGCCTCTTATATTACCCATGCCACTCAGTAGTCTTTAGCCCTATCCACTCATGAATATTAACTCTAACAGTTACCCTTTTTGAGATGTAGTTTTTGCAAGTGTGGTAAAAGATATTTCTAGTTTATTATTAATGGTATAGGCCAAAGAAGCGGAAACACAATAGATCTTTCAAACTTAAGTGATGACGACATATTTTTATTTGGCCTCATGGCTTACCCAACTTACATTCTTTTGTATCATTTTGCAATGCTTTTCATCCTTCTGTTAAGTTCACATTTGATTTTTCTGCCAAGGAAATTCCTTTCCCTGACGTACTTGTTAAGCTAAACAATGGTTCCATAGCTACGACACTTTATTGTAAGCCAATTGATACCCATGGCTACTTCAGTTTTCAGAGCCGGCATCACTTAAGTTTGAAAAAATCTATTGTGTTTTCTTAATGCATTAGAATCAAACGTATTTGTTCTACCCAGCCCGAATACAAAAAACGTGTTTATAACCTTGTGGATTTTTTCATCAATAATGAATACCCCCTACCCGTTATAAAAGAGGGAATCAGCAAGGCTTTTGGTCGTAACCGGGGCAAACTACTGTCTTAAAAAACTAAAGTTGGAAATACACGTATTCCACTTGTTTTTGATTATTCGTCTAAAAAAGAAAATTTACATAAATGTATTTGTTCAGTTTTTGTTAATCTTCGGGCTGGCAGTTCAAACTCTGAACTTTTTGAAGACCCCCCTTTAACTGCGAGTCGACAAACCCCCAACCTCAAATCCCTCCTCACATCACCCAGGCTTCGCGCAGCTGGAAACACAGGCAACAAAAAGTGTGGCAAGCCTAGGTGTCAGGTGTGCCCTTTCATTATCACAGACGAAACTTTTACCCGGCACTACTTGTAACATCCACCCCCCCCCCCTTTAAACTGTGACACAGCTAATGTAGTTTATTTACTGTGCTGCAACGCGTGTGAGAAAGGCAACTTTGTGGGTCAGAAGGGACCAAATTTAGACTGAGGTTAAACAACCACAAAAAATCTATTCTAGATAAGTCAATAAATTATCCTATATCCAAACATTTCACTAGTAACTCAAACCACTCTTTGTCTAATTTAAGATGTATCCGTCTCAATTCTAATTACCCATCTGTCACTCAAAGGCTTAAATCCGACAGCAAATGGATGCTAATACTGTCAACACATACCCGCGGTCTAAACAAAGACCTTGGTGTTTTGAGGGACTTCCCTTCTGTGGTTTACTGGGAAACCGCTACTGTTTAACATTCTCGATAGGATTTGTATTTTTTTGTTGTTTCTAAATTTTTCTTCACTCCTCATTGACGCTGATGACGAAGACAGGTGTCCTTGAAATATATGTTTCTCTTATCTTGTATGTGCTCTAATATTGTCATATTTGTGGTGTTTCCTACTTGTTCTTATATATATATATATATATTTGCGTCCATACCACCCAGTCGAGACTCCTTGTTATTGTTGCGTCGTGTGGTTTTGGGTATACTGCGGGCCTTATGGGATTGATTTTTTAACCGCTGATGACCCCAAATGACTTTTGCACTCAAATAAAAACAATCGGGATCATGTACTTAATATGGGTAATCCATATGGTAAGTATGAGATCCCTCAAAGTTACTTTTTTGAAATACAGTGTTCACAATGTTTTGATCTTTTCACCTCTGGTAACACCAAGTGCCCTTTGACCTGTACCGAAAACTATAGGGGTCATTCGCTTAATATGGGCAATCCATATGCTAAGTATGACATCTCTACAGTTGCCTTTCTTGAGATATCATGTTTCCATGTTTTTTCCTTTTTACTTCTGGTCACCAAAATCAATAGAAATCATCTAACCAATATGGACAATCCACATGTTAAGTACGAGATACCTCACATTTATCCTTCTGGAGATATTGTGTTTACAAGTAATTCCCAAGGTATTAACTATCTAACCTCTGGTGAACACAAATGACCTTTGACCTATACCAAAAATAATAGGGATCATCTACTCAATACGGACGGTCTATATGCCAAGTATGAAATCCCTGCGGGTTACTCTTTTTGAGATATCGTCTTTACAAGCGGGCGTCACACATACATACACACACACGCATGCCATCATGAATGCATAGGTTCTCTTTTCTTCGAAACTAATAAAACGTAGATTTTTTTATAGCTCTTCTTCCAGTTATTAGTTGTTCGATTATAAAACAAATCACCCGTACATTTTTTCTCATTAATACGCCTAAATTTCATGTCAGCAGATTGCTCGGACGTTTCAAACTATAAGAGAAAAAAGGAAACGACCATGTGATAAAGAACGGCAGAAACGATTAAAGGGCTTGTAAGAATGTTAAACAGTCTTCTCAAGAATCATACAATTAAAATATTCCTCAAGAAATATGTTTCAATGTGTAAAGAAGCTATAGATATCCTTTGATAAATTATATACATTCATTGACCAACAAGGCACGGAATAAAAAACACGCAAACAAGTACATAATACGGGTACTATACTTCGCATTCGCTCGTAAAAACGAAAGACTGCTGTTTGATGTGAGTATATGATGTCATGCGTGATTGTTTCCAGGTTCACTTTTTTTCTTTTTATTTTTGCTAAAATTACGATTTACAACTTTGTCTCCCCATGTGTTGAGAAGCAAATATCAGAGTTCTATGCGTACTTCAGCAGAGTATTTAGAACAAGTACCCCTCTGACTTACAAAGCTTGATTTAACTGTGACACTCCTTTCTCTTGCTAATAGCCACGTGGTTTCATAGAATTGAATTGAAGAACAGAATTTTGTAGGAACGCATTTATTTACCGCGAGATCAATATGTATTTCTGTTTTTTCCACTTGGGATATTTCAAAGTGGCACACTGGGAAGGACGCTTCCTCCTTAATTCTACTGAATGTAAATGAACGGCTTTGCTCATTTGATAATTCGATGTCACTGTAGGGGATCGTCTGAAAGAAACAAAAAAAAAGAAATAATGTATCAAACTTAAGACCTAAAATATGCAGAGATAATTAACTGCATCACCAGTTAAAGTGCGAATGATACCTTGATTTAATTCATAAAGCGTAGTACAGCCACAACGATGGACCGTGCATTGGCACAGAATAATGCACTGACGGAAGGTTATCACAAGCTATGCACCAGAACGCCAAGGCCACAGCCCGTGTACACTCGGCGACAGAATTAACCCCTAAGTGTGACTGATCCTGAATGTACAGGAACAGGGGTGTATTAAATATGTTTGCTCATACACATTAGTATTCAATAATATTTTGATTTAAAAAGCCTTTCCCAACTCCACTCAACTCGACTCAACTCGACTGTGATCTTCACCAAAAGATTTTGCCTTAATCATTGCAAGTTCTGCCAATACAAATCTTTTTGTTTAACGATGACCTTAGGGGATTTGATGTCGACTCATTTTTGTAAGTGCCAAATGTTTGGCCTAAAGTGACTGTGTGTATTTGTACAATGAAATACATAGCCTAAAGGTAGTAGGACCAAAACTTGTTTTTGTCGTTCAGTCACGCCATCCGAACACTGAAGTATTTAAGAATTTAGCATGGGTCCCGTTCCGACATAAACCCGCTCAATTTAAAAAAAAAAGATGCCCAAAAGCATGACACTCAAGTTAGGCACACGACCGTTTTACCCACGTACAGTGGCGTAGCTAGAATATTTTTCAGAGGGGGCAAAGGCATGAAATTTCCTCAAAACGTTTCCCGGTCAGTGTGTATGTATTTCATATAACATATGCAAATTACAAGTAAAACAACATTACCTTGTCTTTATGTAATATTACCTGCATTTTAATCTTAAAGTATATCATAGAGCAATTGGAAACAACAACCCGTAGGCCATATATTTATTTGTTCAACAATATCTGGTTTATTTGTATGCACCAACGCAGTGAAGTACGCAGGGTTTCTCTAAAGGGGGGCATGCAGTTTGTTGAGTGATCTCCAGCCTGTGAGAAGGGTCTTAGGGGAAATCTTTTGGAGTTTTCAAGAATTCTAAATGCAAAATGGGGCAAGATTTTCGACTTTGACAGGAACAGTGTTAAAAGTTGAATTGTGGTGGTTCATGAGGATACAACTGAAACTTTTGTGTCTTTACATGCATTCCTATGTCATTTACGCTACTGTACCTCATGAAGTAAAACTTGTCATTAAATTTGCATACTTTAAGGAGTCAAAATAAAAGAGCATCGATCGGGAGAGGCGAAAGGGAACATTTTAGTTTGCGGTTTTTCTTGGCCACAAAACGTTATTCAGTCATTCAGATTATCTAAGCGGAGCGCCACCATTGGTTGGCGCGGAGCGAAGAGAAAATTTCGAAAATTCAGACACCTCAGATGGCCGCAAATAGCATTTCCCAGATTTATACGAAAAATCTAACTAGTCGCTATCTTCTTTTGTCGTTTGCAATAAAATGCTCACTTCAAAATATGTTCGCAAACTGCAAAGTGATCAGAGAGTTAAGAGCTTTTTTGACCCCCCGTGAAAATGTAGTTTTGCCCAAAAGACTGATCGAAGCGCCACTATTGGTTGCGGCGGAGGGTAAAGAAAATTTCGAAAAATTAGACCACTCAGATGGCCAAAAGTTGCGTATTCATGCTTGTAAAGAGAATCTAAACATACGGTCTTTATTTTAACCTTTTGTTTGCAATATGAAAAAAAAACCAGGAACATGCTAAGTGATCAGAAAATTACCACAAAAATGTACTATCACTATTAGGACTATACGTAACGGTCTTGGTTCTTTCGGAGAAGCTACACAACGAATTGAAAACATGCTAATGCCTCTCTATTGTGACTCTTGGCTAAATTGAAAACTGGAAAAAAGGCCGTGATCGGCTTGACTTAAACCAATAGGTTTGAAACTGGGTCATAAAACTCTATCTAACTAGCTAACTAACTTGGTAAGATTAAAGATCCGCTGAATTGATGAAATTGTCTGTGACTAATCGAATTCCCATCTGTTAATGATTTTACCCCTAACATCTCTTGCGTGATAAATGGCAAGCTACTTCTCACCGCACCTGAACACCCTCCGCTCCCCTGACCCCGTCTTGTACGTCGACGTCTCGGCCAGCCAAGGAAGGAGTCTATGGGGTGGGCCCTCCCTCCTAAAAATTCTTAAAAAGGTAGAAGTTCTTATGCAATCGGTGCCACCAGTGGGATGCAGAGGCTACCTTTAAAGGGAAAAAATTGAATTTGACAGAATTTGCCTATTTGTCGGAATTAAAAAAAAATGGCATCACTGAGGGGCCTTGCAGAGACAATCCTTCCCCTTTTAAAAATTTTTGAAAAATTGGGTGTCCTTACAAGCAATCTGGTGCCACATATGCCATCTTTTGAAGTGAAATCTGGGTTACTTAAGTATGGCTACGTATGGCATCCGTGAGGGGGGCCATGGCCCAATGCTCCCCCCTTTGTACGCCACATATCACTGAGCATGTTCTAGCCTAGGACAAGGTATTCATGGACCCGTTTATTGGTACACCCCTAGTGAGCAGAATGCTACTTTCCCGAACTAGCCTGTAAGCCTCCAAGGATTACGTTAAGTAACAAAATCTTAGCATGCCCATGGATCCCGTTCATTCTAATTTCCAGACTAACGTTATGTTCACGTCATGTTAATTTTAAGCATGGATTGTTTCAGCCCCATCCATCGTTATGTACATAGAGTAAAATCGGTATAGTTTAAACAATTAAACCCCTCCTGCTACTAGCTTGTAGGACAATATAACCTCGGGGGTCTACGTTAGTGACTTGTCAGTTTTCACATCCTTTCACTGAATTCTTAAAGTGTGCAACGCAGAGATTGTGTACAAGGTGATCATATTCATAAGTGTGGGATCACAACTTTCACTGTAGTGGTGATCAGCTGTTGTTAAGTTCCTGAATAACAGCTTCCTGTGCACTGGAATGCACTGACCATAACACCCGCGCGTATACAAAATAGAGAACATTCAATCTGCTGCTCGAAGAGGCCATTTCTGTGGAACGCGAGTCGGGCCGGTTCATGCGACACTGACGAAATCTGGGTTTATTTGTTGCATGAAAATACGAATTATGTAAGAGAAATGTCTCACATTTTCTTATTCTAACAAAAATTTTGAAAAATGGTAAAAGGGCATATCATTTCATCAAATTTCCCCAAATTATTTTCCGGGGGGGCAACTTGCCCCCATGCCCCCCCCCCCCCGTAGCTACGCCACTGCCCACGTACAATAGGACCCCTAGAGCTGAACCAGGCAATCGAAGGCTGAAGGAAGAAATGAATATTCACAACAAAAATGGATAATATAGTTGACGTCTACAACGCTAACACGGAATACCAATATGTACAGAGTGCATATACAAACGTTAAGTTTCAGCTGTCTAAGTTAGCCCGTCAAGGTTGTGTATAATGCAATGTCCAGCGTATGGCACCGACTTCGTGAAGGCAGGACCTCCCTTCGTGTTACTAGACCTCCCTGGCAGTCCGGGAGATTTCCGTTTGGGGAGAACTTTACTTTCTTCAAAAATGCAGAACTTTTATGCAAAGTGTGGAATAAATATTTATACCCTTATTCTCGTAACAGTCGTTGCTTCTCTCACAAACACATATGATGCACCCTGTAACAGTATACGGTCAACAAAGCGAACACACAGTGTGATGTTTCGTCAGTAGGGCCGTTTTATACAGTAAGGTGTGGAAAGATAACCAGAACGGGTAAAAAGAACTCATCCTCAGTCAGTGATTCATTAATCGAAGCCACAGCTTCGATTGTAGGAATTGCTTGTTCAGTCACGTGGTTTCGTGCCTTCGTATACGGTCCGTGCGGATGAATATTATATGTGTTCCGTTTGGATTCATATTGCAATCGCACGCTGTTCGTTTGTACAGTGAAACAGCTCCGCAGTTATGTTAAGTTGTTCCGTAGGGGGATTTTCAACAAAGTTTAACTATTTCTTTATAAGGGGATTTCCTCGAACAACTCCTGTATAGTAAGGTGGTAATGTGCAAATA
The DNA here is from genome assembly GCA_037179385.1 of Holothuria scabra. Lineage (NCBI taxonomy): Eukaryota > Metazoa > Echinodermata > Holothuroidea > Aspidochirotida > Holothuriidae > Holothuria > Holothuria scabra. The sequence continues at coordinate 72,525,242 of CM074179.1, forward strand.
ATGAAGTAGTTCCACATTCAAAGGTATTGTTCTGCATTGAAGGCCTCCTCTCTGGTTGAAAAAAGGTGTAAATATCGTTTGCAAACATTTTGTACCTTTCAGGGATTTCTAAATAAATTTGAAAGGTTGCATTTTCAAACATATGCCACTTTGTTTTGTCGGAACTGTTTCATCAAGCAACTTCGTCGACCGTACTCAATTCAATGTAAGCAAGTCGCCTAACTTACGTTTATGCATGTATATACTAGTACATGCAGCTAGCTAGCTATAGTTAGTGTACGTACTGTATTGTGTGTCGTGATTGCGACAATAACCAAGGCCAGGGAACGATCTACCAATTTCAAGGTATTAAATTTGTCGTTGATTTCATTACCCTGTGTGGGCAATTTTTGTTGTAGTTTATCAACTACCGGTACCTGTAAAACAAAGGAAAAGACAGTCTACCCACGGTTGTCGTAGTTCTAAGTAAAGGACTAACGTTACGTATCGACGGTCGCGTAGTTGCGCCCTATACATTTGTATAGGGAGCAATTACGCGACTGTCCAGACGTACTGTTTTCCTTTACTTTAGGCTTTACTGAGGACAAAAGTTGTCGTAGTCTTGCCCAAACACAGTTACGAAGGCCTAAAGCCTAACGTTACAGAACAAAACAAGTCTAACATCAACATTTAGTCGTGTCCTAGTTAAAAAAGGTGCGCCCAGCGTAGGCCTAGACACTGCAGCTACAATCTTGGACAAAACTTGTTGGGTCACCCCGCTCCCCCTTCCATTCCAATGTTGACCACTGTTGTGCTGTTCATGGTAAAGAGCCATTCATCTTGACACAACATTGGGTGGGGAAAAGGGGGTTTCATGGTAGGCCATTCAGGGGGTTTCATGTTAGCCTAATTCAACTAAAATTTACGAATAATATGTAAAGTGTCCCAACAGTTTTGTCCAAGATTGTAGTTTACTGCTTGTTACGAAAGTCAAGTTAATCTAGGGTTGATACTTTTGCACAGAGTTAGGCCTGTGCCATCACCAATAGTGTATCACACAGTCTGAGGCAAAGTGTAAAGAGGTACAAAGATTTTGGGGCAACGCTTCATCCAGGTTGGGCAACTGATTAAAAATAATAGCTTATCGATACTGTTACATCCATGTAAGTACTTTCATTAAAACACCAGTGCTCAGTAGAATACATAATGTTACTGCTTTTTCTCACATAGACCTTCCCAGACAAATTACAAGAAACAATGCCCCTCCCCCCTTTGCATGTATGGGAAATATTCCACTTTTGTCCGGGAACCAGTTCCAACAATATGCTTCATTTTGTTTATAAGAAAGTCCCAAGTGTGCACATTTTCAAGGCTTCGATTAGTACTTGCCATGCAAGTACAATTGTCTAGTTCTTATTGTTGTAAGTTTGTCTCGTGTTTTATTCAATTGGCTCACAGCTGCAGTTAATTAGAGTAACGTGAAATTGGCACAGTAGTCTACACTGTTTAGTGTGTAGGGTTAGTACTGTTTACGCTCGTCAACGTGCTTCATTCTAGGGTTGAGGTCCTTACACCTAAAATAATTCGTGCAGAATTGCGGGTAAATTTCAAAATGGCGCTCAAATATTCTCCGAAAACGGAGAATTTGAAGTTCTCCGTTTCCGGAGAATCTCCCGGACTGCCTGGTGAAGGTTAGCTGGGCAAATTTCTGAAAATATGGAAGAAAAAGCTCGGTTAAATAGCCTATAAAAGAACGAAGGGCCTAACCACTGTGCAAAGAAGAGGAAGAAAACGTTAAAAGCACAGGGATTACGGCAACCGACTTCTGAGAATCGGCTAAGAACAACACAATAGATGGTAAAGTGCCTATGACGTATTTGGTTCTGATAAATAAATGACCAGACTTCTTTTTGACAGGAGAGTTTTCCTCCGTTGATTTCGAACGAAACGATGACTTGTGTATTAAAATTGCCCTACTTCAACTAACTGTTCATTTGAGGGACGTAAAGGCCTATCGTTCAGACATAACTAACATGTGCTATGCACTAGCCTATTTGCATTATTCCCCTTAGCAACTGATCGAAGTATTTGCTGAATATTCATGATCAGTCGGTGTGATGGGAATAAATCTACTGCAAACGGATACGTTACCCCACACTGGCCATATTTCCCCACACGGAAACTATTTTAACATCCTAAAAACACGTACTTACGTAACATAAATTTTACTTCAAAAGGTACCGTATGTGACACCAGATCAAAAACTTTCAAAGGAAAGGGATTGTTTTCCCAAGCCCCCCCCCCCCCGTGATGTCATTTTTATTTGTATAACTCCTACAAAATTTGCGAAATTGTCAAATTCCAAATTTTAGTTCAAAAGGTACAATCTACGCATGGCCGCAGATCGCATGTAAGGACACCTTTTTCAATTCTTTTCAAAGGGGAGGGGCCAAAATTAGACCCGTTTTCCGACCGGCAAAGACGTGCGAGACTGGGGCAGGAACACTGGGCAGGTACGGTGAGTAGTAGTTTGCCATTTATCATATAAAAGATGTTAGGAGTAAAAACATTATTAGTCGAGAGTTCGAGCAATCATATAAACGATACTTATTTCATCAATTCAGTGGATCTTGAAGTTACCCAAGACTCACAACAGAGAAGCATGACCATTTTTTCAATTGCGTCGTATAGTCTTACCCAGGAAAGGTTCAAGGTTCAAGACTCAAGACTTTTATTATTATTACAAAGGAAAGCTTAAGATAAAGAACGTTTAGATTCTCATTAAAAAAGCAGAAAGCGCAATTTTCGGTCATCCGAGGAGTCGCGATTAATCAAAATTATCTGTACGATTCGCGCCGACCAATCTTGTCAGTTGATGCTCCGCTTAAATAATCTTTCCGGCAAAATTACATTTTCTGGTCAAAGTATTCTTTCAAAACTTTCTGATCTCTTTAGCACTAGCGTAGCCAGCGGGGAGCGGGGGGAGGGAAGTTCCCCCCTCCCCCACAGAAATTTTGGGGACACGACTGGCAGTGTTGAAAAAATGAAGGAAAAATATATATAGATTAATAAAAAAAAAAAAAAAGATAAACGGCAAGGGGAAGGAGGGAATTGGTGGAATTTTGTACAGTTTTTCTGGGGGGGGGGGTGGCGGGGATCTTAGTCGTTATGATAAGGTACGCAGTCCCCGACGGCGACTAGTCTCCCTGATGGTTTACCCGTTTTTTTGCTCTCAAGGGACAATTTCCCTAATAAGAACCCAAAATTTTCAGCGCGCTACGGGCGCTGTATATCCACTCCAGTTTTTTCAATACTTCCATTCCAAATATCTAGAGAGTGTAAGTCCTGTCAACCTTACCAAGTAACAGGGAGGCAGAGTAAACAGGTTATGTAAAGGTCGTAAATTTCATCCCATATCACAAAGCCTAGTTGCTGTTCTGTTGTGTGTGTTATGCGATAGGTCAGTTGATGAGCGACTCACGGAGCATAGTTTGGCTATTTTATCGGGTATTCCAGGTGGTTTTGACACAATGTATGTTATCCCCGATAGTTCTACAACCACTACAGTTTCTATTTATTTTTTTTTTTTGGTTTTTTGTTTTTATTCTTAATGATTCCATAGGCTATGTTATTTTTGTAAGCCTACCAAAAATTTTCGCGCGTTTTGCAATTTCACGATTCAGACCCAAAAGAACACTATCAGTATCAACTTGGCTTTTAAAATATTAAGTGATATTGTGCAAAATGTGCCCCAAGCTACAATGCCATGGGATAGTTAGGCTCTTTCATATCCCCTTCTCACCACCCCTTCGAAATAGGGGCTGTCGGAACTTGTGGTCGCTGGCATGTCCCGCCCCCGTCGGGAATAATCTGTCGCCTTCCCATGGTCGGTTCAGTTATTTTGGCTTTCAAAAGAGTTATTTCTTTGATAAAACCCAAAATATTCGGTACGCCTTGCCCACTCTTCCTCAGTTCCGTTACTACCTAGAGCTAATAAAGTACAAACCCTTCCCATCTTTTCAAATAAATTAATAAGTAGAATAAATCGATTAATGCACATGTCGGGGATTCCATGTCATTTCACTAAACTTAGTTAATAGTCTCTTGTGTCAGTCGTGCGGTACGGACTCGAAGAAGAAAGTACAATATAAGGTGTGCCCGATAGGGCCCAACTGCCGGGACAACCTATATAAGCTTTAAATAAGTACAGATTCTTTTTAGTGTCGGCTAACCCAAACAATTTTCGCCCGCTTTTCCACGGTTAAATCGGTGCGGAAATATCGTCCTCTAGCATATACAAATTTTTTGTCGTATATGACTCGCAATGGCAGGAATAGTGCACAGGTTTTCTTCAAATCTCCCTCACCAACGCATCGACGGCATCCTGGGTGCCGGGGCTTGGGGTCGCTATCCACCCTACCCCTCCCCCGTTCGGAGAGTGGCCCTTCGTCGGGCAAATCTTCGCGCCAAGCCTGGAGGGAAGAGAAAGTTTTCCTTCATACTTTATGGCTTGTAAATGTGTAATGAAGCAATGAACTAAAAATGGAAGCTGCATTTTTTGGATGGCTGCAACTATTTTGGAGGGGCGGCCAATTTCACTAGGAGGGCGTGTCGTCCCTCTAAAACTCCTTGTGGAGAACACTGGAATCTAGTATAAAAAGAACAAAATATAGCCACATGTTGCATCTAAGCTCTTCGTGACAGTAAAAGATTCCAAAAGGGGGACATCCCGGGAGACAGGCCCGTATCCAGGGGGTTCAGGGGGTTCGCAATTACTCCCGCCCGGACCAAAATTTTTTTTATTTATTTTCTTTATTTAAATGGAGTTTTGGCGTTTTTCAGGGCAAAATGTCAATTCCGCTAGTTTAGCCAATGTAAGCCTTATAACTAGTTGTTTTGTTTCAGTGCAACACAATTCCCTAGGGCCCCATTGACCCGTACAGTAACCCTCATACAGACACACACTAACTTTCGAGGGAATAAGGAAAACATTGATACAAGATTGAAAATGTCCAAAAATTCCAGCTAATGTGTTCACCAGGTTTTGATGTAAAATTGCTAAGAGTTCTTGGGTAGGAGGGCGTGAACCACATCCTCTCCCTGTTCGGTCGCTCGGCTCCTCGCTTCGCGCTCTCAAGAAAATGCCGCACCCCAGTGCGGCGATGAAAAATGAAAAAGTGGGGGCTAAAGGTATGTTCAGCCCCTCAATATTTGTCCGCAAGTGCTCCAATTAAGAAGTGGGGAGAATTTCGAAGTGGGGCTGAACATATTCTTGCTTAGAACACTCGGGAAGTGCCGTTTCCGACCATCTAAGGCGTTTGTAAAGCCAAATAATTCCTGGTACGCTCCGCGCCAATCGATGGTGAAGCTCCGCTTAGAAACATATATTGACATTTTTTATAGATTGATTTTTTTTTTGCATTAATTGAGAAATTGCAGAAATGAGATCCATATTTCCAGGCTGGGTACAAGCAGCACAAAACACTCGGGAAATGCCGTTTCCGACCATCTGAGGGGTTTGTAAAGCCAAAAATTTTCTTGTACGCTCCGCGCCAACTGATGGTGGCGCTCCGCTTAGATAGTCCTGTCGGTCAAGATTGGGGACGATGAGTCGACTTTGCCCCTCCACAATAAAATCCTGGCTACGCCCTGCTCTTTAGAGTTTGCAGACTTATTCTGAAGTGAGCATTTTATTACAAACACCAAAAGCGACTGCTCAGATTTTATTTATTAGACTAGGAAATGCAATTTCCGGCCATCTGAGGGACCAATTTCCGAAATTTTATACTGCATGGTCCCCCTTCAGAAAAAAAACTTGCGTATTCCAATTCTTACGTGTAGATTTGATTAGTTAACCGGTGGATTTGAAACCAACATGATAGTCTTCCAGGAAAATATTGCGTTTTAATTATTCAACATTGCATACAGCGAAGATACCTTAAATCGCATTACAGTATTCAGTCTCACCTCCCTCACTAACGTCTTCATCTGCGCAAACCTTTAGACATCAGATGGGTGCCAGATTGAAGTTGCAATAGTTAAATGATGAAACCGTTTTTGAGCAAAAAGGCAACCACACCGCCTTAATTTTAATATACTATCATTCTTCATACATAGAACATTTACTTTAAGATGATGTTTCTTTACAGATAAACGCAATGTTTCCCTTGAAGTTGTATTTTTATTATCTAAATTTAAAGGGCCAATCCTCTCACCCAAAACTACACTTGTAGGGGGGTATAGAAACTCTCAATTGGCTTTTTGATTGACTCTTAATTCAAACAATGCAGATTACCAAAGCTTATATTACACATCATGAACTGTACTGAGAGTGTTTTGGTAATACACATAGAGCTTTTCTACACTGACCGTGAAGCAATAAACTGAGATTGTGACTTGATAAGGGTGAATTTCAGACAAAAGTGGGAGGGGCTTAAGTAAGAAGGTAAGGAGAATTGATACTGTTTGGGGTGAGAGAACTGGGAACTTAACATATGAACCTTTGGTGTTTTCCCTTGTGATTTCCAACCGTCATTGGGAACTACATTGTCGATGGATATTTTAAGCGGCTTCTCTGATTCTTTTCGAAAAATGAACGACTGCCAACAGCCAATAATTCTTCCTTGTAAATTTGATTCGTAAACCTAAGGATAAAAAATCAGAATAAGGAAATTAATGATTATATAACCATATATAATATATATAATATACCCATAATTATATAAGTACTGTTTTATATATTGTAGTCAGCGTCAAGCTCACTTGATTGGAATTTCACCGTGATTAAAACCAAATACCGATGGCACTCTGCAGTTTGCGGAGTTGAAGTATTCAACGTATGTTATTTTCTGTCAGATAATTAGAAGATTGGGAAGTATGCCCGTTTTTATGCATCAGAAATACCACATTATCAGGATTAAAAATGTCCTCTTAAAGCTGTTTCTATTAGAATTGAAACTGTTTTCTCTTTTATTCTTGGTTATTATCATCTTGTTATCAAACTCGGATGTATACTGTACCTTATAAGCCGGTATTACGCAATTGGTCTTAATATGATTCATTACAAAGTTAAAGTGATACCATGACTATACAAAACGGAAAAAACGTAACATTATACTTCTGATGTCTCCTTTTATCCTTCAAATGCAACGATTGCTGATCTTGGGTTGAAGAATACAATTTGGAACCCGAAACTGATAGTGATAATCTGTAAAACTAATCTAAACAGCTTTAATTTGCATCTTTTTGAACGGTCCTCAAAATATACCGTGAAATAACTAACCTGAAAGTAGATTTTGCAATAATATTGAGGTGCCACGTGGGTAAGAAAGGGTGGCACACATGCAGCTTAAGTTTCGCTATCTCTTCTATACAGTCCTTTGATATTACGTATTGGTAACACTCGGCCTTGCGTTGAGAACTTAGTCAGCCCCTTGGTTCTCTTCCTAGTTGGTGTACATGTTCTCGTTGCAGAACCATTGTGAGAAAGTACGACTACAGGTATAAAGTACTGTGCACATGCAATATATCAACGACCAAGCACTGCCACTTTTCTTGTTCGTGAGTCGTGCCAATTCGATCAGCTGCTCACACCTATTAAATATACATACGCACTTCACCCTATGTGAGACTGAAAAACGTTGTATGGAGCAATTTTTCTAACTTCTAAACTGAAGTAGTAATTTTCATTAGAATTTAAATGCTGATTCAGAAATTTGCATCATACATCTTTTTTTCCCTTACTGTTCATATGGTCAAACGAGTGACTTAAATTTTAATTGCTATTTGTTTTATTGTTTTTCCTTTTTGAAATCTCACGGCATCCTTTTAATTAACTTTCTATAAAAAATTTCTTTATTTTCTTTAAAACTCTTATGTCATTAAGTTTAAGGCAACATATGACTGGACTTGACTGAGTATGGTAAGCGCAAAGGCGCAAGATGGACCACTCGGCAAAAAAGCTTAGTACGTCACGGGGCAACAAAACCGCCATCTTAGGAAGCAAATTCACGTACTGAACGTTGCATATTACATGTAGGCCTAATTAATATGCGCAAAAAATTCGTCAAATTGAACAAACTCTGCTCATTGTTTTGTTGCAAAATGCGTTAATCGCAAAAATAAACCACAAGTTCTCTATTTATTTCTGTAAAGTGCTTCCAATGAGGTGATTATTGCAGATATTGCACATAGGTTAGGTTAAGTTTACTAGGTTCATATATGTAACACGTTAGGCATGGCCAAAATTGTCAAGAAAAAACATGCTATAAAAAATTACATTGTAGAGTAAACCTTTAAACCAAAAACTAACAAATGTATTGATTGGTGAACAAGGGTCTTTTGCAAATTCCTTGTAAATATTTTGAGTGTCCAAGTTCTTCTTTTACCCACCGTATGGTCATATTTAGTTTTCAGTACTGTAAGTCCTAGTTTTGTGGTAGAAATTCCATTGCTACTGTACATTTGTGCATACCACGTAGCGGCAATAACTTCCCTGCTCGATAGAAGCCTGCATTTTGGGCTGAAATTTGTTCTGCTGGTCAGATGAAGTCTAGTAATTGATAAAAATTTCCAGGAATTGTCAACAGCTTTGACCCGTAAACTTATTTTATATTTTTGCTTAACCCAGGGGACAGGGGCGAAGTTGGGGAAGTGCTAAGGTTGGGGGCATGTGTTTTTTCCTTATACCCAGTGGCAGGGGCGGAGCCCCAAGCGAAATGGCTTTCCCCGCTTGATCCCCCCCCCCCCCAAAAAAAAAAAAATTGAAATTCGTAGGTCGAAAAAATGAATGAAAATGTGAAGGCGGTGGCGTTTTCCGATACCATGTATGCAGTCTCTTGTTCTAATTTTGACTTTTTTATGCGTCCTTAACGGATTTCTGCCTTCCAGATGCTACGTACCTTAGACAGGTATCATCTTTGTGTGTGGGGTGGGATGAAATACCGCAGATACGTAGTAGTGTTCTGTGAGATTCTAATAGGGGAGAAGCTTCGTGCAAAGTCTCAAAATTGTCGAGTCAGGTGTACAGCCTTTAAAGACCGACTTAAAACTGCTAATTTTGTCTCACGGCGGAACAAACTCAGCACTTCATCAATAATCTCTCCTCTATCGGATATATATAATATCAAATGGCGTGGGTGACAGTTAATAGCTATACCTGGAATATCAAGCCTCATATTTCTCAAAGGACAATTTAAAACAATATGGAAAAAAATTGTACAAGAACCAAAGCACTAAAAAAAACTTGCGCACTAAAAAGAACTTGCCGTGTAAGACACTGGCACTTAAAACAATCCGATTCTGTGTCAAATGTTCCGACATCACCAGTCATAGTCTTCGAGGGGCCACACTAAATAAATAATACCTAGTTAATTCTAGGATTCAAAGCGACGGTAAAATGGAAACAACTAACGAGGCGAATGAAGATTGCTCCCTCGATTCTCTCAGTGAGGTGCTCTAAAAGAGCAAATAGTCTATTAAATTAAGACAAGGACAAACTAACAAGTCCAAATACTGATGAAGCTCAACATCTAACAGAGCAGTACTTCAAAGTAATTTCCGTCTTTAATACCACCACACAGCACAAAGATGCTACCTGTCGAATTGCAAGACAGAATATCCGTTAAGAACGCAAAAAAATTCAAAATTCAAACAAGGACTGCTGAGTAGTATCGGAAAATGCCACCGCCTACCCATTTTTATACATTTACTGAACTGTTCGTCTCCAAACACTAGAACTTGACAAATAACTTGTGCAAGGCTAGCTAGCGTAGCCATAGACATCATTTATACATGCATGTGGACTGGGTGGGGAAAGGTGGGAGTGGAAGTTTTATAAATGAGTGAAGATGTTGCCCAGTAGTAACTAAAATCTTCTTGGATTTGTTCCTACTAATATATTTTCTTAAAAGAGAAAGAAATAGCCTTAACTTAATTTAGTTCTTTACTGAAGAAAATTCAAGATCAAAATAAGAAAGTAAATGCAAACAATCGATTTTAAAAGCAAGAAAATTGTTAAGGTCCCCATACAATAGCATTTTTGATAAGAAAAATGGCAAATCATGATTCTGATAAGGCATAGATCAAACTTTATACAAATGAAAACATGAGCAATTTAATTGAGAAATTTTGCATGTGCTTTTCTTGACACGTGTATGATTAACTATACATAGTTAATGGGAAGGTTCCAGATTATCACAGTTAAAACAAGAGGGCAATCCACGGAGTTGCATATCTCATCGCTAACATGTGCGCAAGTTGGTTACAGAACTTGAACTATTTATGTGCTAGAAGTTTTATCTGTGCTGTTTTTATGCTACAGTAGAATGTCATTGACAAAATGACCACACTAAAAATCCATGCCACAATCCTTTGAAATTCCTATTTGAAGTCCAAGGGAAGCGATTTTTTTTTTCGTTCCAAGGGACGGAAGTTTTTTCGTAAGATAGCGAGGGAAAGAATATGGCACAGACCAATCAAGTTCTTGGAACTATAGGCGCACCCCTTATTCCAAAAAACATCATTTGGATATTTAAATTCTGACACCGGATTATAAAAGAACTGGAGAAATAGGCTACCCAATCTTTGTAACGCTTGCTCTTTTAATCCATTAGGCCTAAGATTTTGGAACAAATTTATATTTTAAGATGCTGTTATCCCTTGCAACACTATGAAAAAAAAACAACGAGCTTGGCTGTTACACTAAACTGATACGGATATGGACTCAGCGATTATAAAAGTAAGACGTTTTCGGGGACGCTTTAGACAAGTGCGTAATTGTTATAATTCAGGCGCTAGCTGGGCGTATTCTCCATTTTGACGCGACGGCAAACTTCATGTGTGTCGAGCTGTTATTCACATCAAGTGCGTCTCAATTAAAAAAACTGGGCGTGTGCGCGATGTTGAACGTGTGGCGTTAGAAGATTTCCGGCCGACGCACAAACCTTTTCTGCATACTGCCCTGTGGCGAATCCTAGCCCGTGGCAATGAAATTGTCACGTACGTTTTTTTTTTTTTTTTTTGGCGATGCTTCAGAACCGCCAAGTTTTAAGGGCACTAATATGTAAGATAGGTAGGCCCTATGCCTAACCTAATGTTAGTCACCCACAGTTTCATATCTTGGGTTATAACTCAAGCCTATGAATGGCGTAGGTTTAGCCCCAGACCTAGCCTACATACCATTAACCAGCTTCAGATTTCAAGTCTAGCCCTAGGTTTGACTTTAACTTTCATACTACTGGGCCTAACGGTTACAGCAACTTTGGAGTGAAAACAACTGTTTGCATAGACCATATGAGAACACTCTAGATATAAGGGCTATCAAAGTGAAGTGCGAGCAGGAACTTAAAAATCTCACTGCAGCATACAAGCTAGTGAAAAAAGAATTTGAGTTGTGAAGACGAGACTGCTACTACGAAGTACTTTCCTAGGAGTCTAGCTTATTTATATTGATTGATTAAAAATAGGCTAGTTACAAAACATTAAAGTGCGCATGACACGGCCAAAGTAAGTTCCTCGGCAACTGTTCTTTGGGTACACCTTGACATAAAGTGAATAATTTCAGTACTACATTATGTCCATAAATACTGAAATACGACGTTTTGAATTCCCAATTACAGGCCAGGCTCAGCCCATTTGAAATTCGAAAGCGAAAAAACGTATGTGAACCCGTCTCAGAAATGGTGACGTCATTGGATGTACGGTTAGCAACACTGTTCCAGGGAGCCAAAGATATTATAAACGTAGATACCAAACTCCTATCCCTACACTGTTAGATGCGCTGACTCCTCACGGAGGTTCAAACGAAGGGGCGGAAGTGTTGATTGGACATGCGCACAGTTCTATTCGGTGATGCGTGCCCACAATTATGCATGCGTAACAGGAAATTCCATTGTGACGAGATGTCAGCGTGCGTGCATTTTCAAAGCGAGTTCTGTATGCGCACAATGCATTTCTCCATGTGAAGGAGTCAGGAATAATTGACGCGTACTTCCGCGTGCTTGGAAAAAGAACGCAGTAGTTGATTTTGTGTTTAAAGCGCGTAAGAATGTAAACGCGTGCATAGATGTGCCCTTGTGTAGACACCATAGAAACTGACCAATCAGTTAGCCAATGAACTTCAAACCAGTCGTTGTGTGTTAATGTTCAAATGTTCTTAGTGAGAAAGCCGGCGAAGAAGCCTGAAACTGTTTCATGTGAGTGAAATTTATTGAAGAACGGTGTTTGCAAGAATTGCATTGTTTTGAAATCACACGCATTTATACTACCGGAAGAAATCAATTAACTGTTAGTTTTCAAAACGACTGAACATTGATCAGCACTTCCGCCCCTCCCAATCGGCCTTCATGAGGAGTCACCGCGCCAATTTTAGTTTGGTATCTATGTTTATAATATCTTTGCAGAGAGCTCACAATCATCGATTCATGTGCATGGTAACGCGTGTTAGCGCATACATAATTGCAGACACCGGTGCTACGATAGCAGTGAGCGTGGCCACTGACTACATTGTGAATTGTGCATTGCACGGTTACCGCTTAGTATTCGCAATAGCATCTTCACCAAACAGCTCATACAGTAAAGACGCCCTCGTATTGGGGACGTGCTTGTTGTGTTCTGTCCATACATGTTCATAGCTGTTCTTTATAGCGTCCGAACCGCGTCTTTCTTGCACAAAAACAGAACTATTTTTACCCGCGCGCATATACACGCGAACATATTGGCCAATGATTTGCTCCGAATCCCCACCATGGTCTGCGCCTTTCGCTCTGTATGTTGGACTCTGTATTGTGATGCAATCGTTTTCATGAGGTTGCTAAGATAAGATAACTTTACCGAGCGTTACATTAGTTCCACATCTAGATGCGCGCCGTAGGGCAGGGTTTGTGCCGCAATTGCGTCATAAAAGTCATGTGAGCTGTTGCGGCAATTTTCGAAATTGAATTTCGAACGCAATTTTCCTTCGAATATCATTTATGCCGAATCGTACGGGTTTTTTATGGGGTGAGAGATGATATTTGTAAAATACTGTATCTAATCTTGCAATACACAAAAGTTTTTGTGGCCGTGTCATGCCCACTTTAACCTTTGACAATCTGTAACGTGAACTATGTCCTTGGTTGCCATAACAACCACACATATCGGCACAACTTATCATGCCTAGGCTATTACACTTAAACTGTCAGATTTGTGGGATGCTTCCGTTAAGAGTTAAAGTGAATACAAAAAAGTATTTGACCCCCTGTCACGTGACCTTTGACCTTGGTTGCCATGGAAACAACATATTTTGGTAGAACTAGTCTACCCTATTATACTTGTGACGTTTCATGTAAAATGAAGGTTTTCTTTTGAAGTTTTAGTACAAAATAGTAAAAAAAAGTGGTTTTTTGCAAAATGTGACCTTTAACCTCTGATCTTTGACCTTTACTTCCGAGGGTCTGGGAGACATACGTTCCCACCCTGGGGTACCCACCTACCAATTTTGAAAAGAATCGGTCCGGCCCACTAGGAGGAGTTTAAAAGACAAAAAGGTTGTTTTACGAACAAATTATCACTTGAAAATTTTTTGTTCCACTCTACCACTTGACCTTTGACCTCTGTTGCTATGGCAACCACATATTTTGGCAGGTCTAGATGCAATCATCATATGTGTGAAGTTTCGTGTCTGGAGAACGTTTTGTTTTGGAAATATAGCAGAGAATATTGATTTCACTAAATTTGACCTTTGACCTGTAACCTTTGACCTTCAAAGTGTATTAAAATGCAATTGTTCTACCTAAGGTACCATCCCACCAAGTTTGAAGAAAATCGGCCCAGCCATTTACAAGATATTAGGAAAGCAAAATTGGACACACACACACACACACACTCACCCACCAACACACACACACACAGGGACAGGTTTTGACCCCTCTCTCAGCCCTGGACCTTCAGTCACCCCGGGGTACCTCATCATGGGTTAGACCTCTAATAAACTGGGAAAATTTACCGTTACCATGGTAACCATTGCGATTTAAGCTGGCATTGCCATATATAGCCCCATAGGCAAAGTGATTACAATATCTCATCCTCCTCACGGAGCGATGAGATAATTAAGGCATGGCATGACTATTTCCACAGGTAGAAAGCAGAAAAATGGTCAACCTGTGCAACAAACGGAGCCTCAGGCGACACTTTGACACAGTGGAGAAGCTTTTTGGTCCACCTAAGATTATAGCAGATCCCTCTTTGGCATATGGGAAACATTCATAGTGGAAGTATAAATTTCGAAAGCTGTGTTTAAATACGTAAGGAATATTTAGCTAAAATTTACAGGGCCAAAGACACTGGGAAGCGCCATTTCTGACAATCTAAGAGGCATTTTTAGCCAAAATTTTCTCTGTACGCTACGTGCCAACAGATGGTGGCGCTGCGCTTAGATGGTGTTATTCTTCCCCCCCCCACACACACACACATCAAGCTTTGCCTCATCAGTCCCCCCCCCCCCCAAGAAAAAGTCTGGTTACGTCACTGGCGCAGAACCCGACCCCAGTGGCTACGGACACGTTTTTCCACCATTAAATCATAGAGGCTACACTCCATGCACAGTACAAAAAGTTTGGACGTTTCAGGCTTTCAGCCAATCACAATCGGTGCCATGCAGTTAGTTCCGTCCAGAAAATTTGTCGTGGTGAGGGAGTATGCTCACATCCTTCTTCATTTAAAGTGGACATCACACGGCCAAGTAAGTTTCTCGGTAAATATTCTTTAGGTACATCTTGACATAAAGTGAATGTTTTCCCTACTAAATTATTTCCATAAATACCGAAAAACGACGTTGTGAATTCCCAATTACAGGCCAAGCTCAGCCCATTTGAAATCCGGAAGCGAAAAAACGTACGTGAGCGCGTCTCAAGATGGTGACGTCATTGGAGGCACGGTCACTGGGCACGGTTAAGCAGCAATGTACCAGGGAGCTCACAATCATCGAATCATGTGCATGGTAACGAGTGTTAGCAAACACAGGCGCTACGATAGCAGTGAGCGTAGCCACTGACTTCATTGTGGGTTGTGCATTGCGCGGTGACTGCTTAGTATTCGCAATATAATAGCACCATCAACAAACAGCTCACCAGCAGTAAACACGCGCTCGTAGTGGGGACGCGCTTGTTGTGGACAGAACTGTTTTTACACGCGCGCATATGCACGCGAACATATTGGCCAATGATTTGCTCCGAATCCCCACCATGGTCCACGCCTTTCGCTCTGTATGTTGGACGAGCATTGCGATGCACTCGTTTTCATGAAGTTGCTAAGATAAGATAGGGCCTAATTTTACCGAGCGTTATACAGGGCACGGTTAAACAGTGTGGGGTTTGTGCGGCCAATTGCGTCATAAAAGTCAGGTGACCTGATGTGGCATTTTTCGAAATTGGATTTTGAACGTTTTCCTCCAAATATCATTCATGCCGAATTGTACAGGTTTTTAATAGGATGTGAGATGATATTTGTAAAATAATGTATCGAATCTTGCAATACACAAAAGTTTTTGGCCGTGTCATGCTCACTTTAAGGGACAAAAAGTCCTTTTCAATACAGTTACTCATATTACACAAGAAATAAAGCATGACCTTTGAATAAACAGAACAACCCCAAAAGGGGAAGGGGATCCATGCCGACGACAGCGACCTGAAATGTTCAACCCCAGGATAACATACTACTCCAACACTCCCTCGAGCCGATAACAGATCCCAACAGTCAACAGTCTGTTATCTGTTACTGGGTGAGAATTTTTAAACCTGTAAAACCGAAGAACGGTGCCGAAACGTGCCTACTTTCTACCGAACTCGAGTGTAGTTGCTTACTAAAATGGCGAACAATATCGCTTCTTGATCAGTTCGGGAGATAACCGCTTTCGGGAAAAATCCATTTTCACCCAATCGGCGAAATATTTTTCCATGGGTGCGCCATTTTCAAAAATTTTCCATGTTGCACTGCAATCCTACCGTGCAAATTCAACGGAGAACACTCTTCTTGAGATATCGAGTAATTTCGCTACGATCTTTGTCCTAAACTTAATTTATAGACTCGTCACACCCGCAGGTTTTGTGCTGTATTTTCCGAATGCAGGTATACAAGTGGATTGTGTCAGTATTTGTATTTGCAAATGTGTTGCTGAAGGCCCCTTGTAGTTTTGCCCTTTGGAGCTTAACTATGATGCCACATTTAAATACGTACACATTTGTTAAGCAAATCGACGACTGTAAAGAGGTAGACACTTAGTACTCATAAATATTCATTCCGTTGAGACAGTCGAATTTCCCCGATCTGGAGCAAACTAATTTTCCCCCGAGAGCGACTATCTCCCGAACTGTTGACGCACTACACTTTTAAGTACTTGTTTTGGTGTAAGTGGTCCATCTTGCGCTTTTGGCGCTAAAGAATCTTTAGACTTAACCACATGACAAAACAGTATCATACACGTCTACCGAAATTGTCGGATGTTGGTAATTCGAAAGGCAGCCAATACATTTCAAATTATTAAGTGTAACTTACTGTTCCCTTTGTTGTTTCACTTAACTCATTTTCAATAACCTTCTGGGCTCCAGGTAACGCAGGGATGTAACCGACTGTAGCTGTTACATGTTGAGTCGTATAGTTCTCTCCAAGTGTATACAACAGCAACCTCTTTCCCATCACACTCTGACCTTTTATTGTGTATTTTAACCAGCAAAATTCTCGTAGGTGGAACTCGCAACACCTCGCATGTAGTTTTGGATTTGCAGATTTCGTTATATCTTCCCAAAGTGGATTTTGCCCTGGCGGCATTTATCAAAAGACAAAAAGCAACTCCCAATATGGCTCAATAAAAAGAAAAGGGCATTTAAGGACAAAAATATCTTTAACTTCAAATATAAAGAGGTTGTTTTTCAAAGTTTGAAAGTAGAGAATGCATCTCAAAAGCAAACACCTTTCGAAATCAATGATAGGCTACTATTTTCAAAAAAATACAACTTTTCGTGAGAAACTTTCGTCGGGGAACCAGTCCCAACAATAGCTTCATTTTCTTTAAAAGATAGTCCCAAGTGTGCACATTTTCAAGGCCATGCAAGTACAATTGTCTAGTTTACCAATGTCTTCTCTGTGTCATTCAACATCACCGATGTTTGCAGCGTCAGTAGTACTAACGATAACACAACAGTTATTGGTTCTGCTACTTTTGAAGCACGGTGGATTGTTATTGTCATATCAAAGGACTAACTACAGGGGAACTTTCATTGGTCAAGTATAGTAAATACGTCACGACCTCGTAGTTTCCATGAAAACTTGTTGTTGCTTACCTATAAATTTGGCTATTCAAATATGCATGTATTAAGACTTTTTCCAAAGGCTCGACTTTTTACCAATTGGTTACAAACTGGGCTATAAAACTCCATCTTACAAACAAACATTTCCGGAGGATGTGAGGGTAGACAGATCTGAGGGCGGACAGATATACGAGGTCTTGCAGATCGTATATCAGGTTTAAAAGAACGGAGCCTATTTTTGTAGAGAGGCGCACATGGTAATATTAATAATGCAGACAATTTTTGGCCGAGAAGCCTTGATCGCTGTCTTTACGATAGTAGATGCTATTACGAATCGAAATACAGTTAACATTGCTAGCCCGTTCGTTAAAGGTCTATCCCATTAGCTCAACTGAAAGCGTTTAACTGCATGGGTTATTGCTGTCGTGTACGGAAAATGGCAGTCACCATTTCACTTTGTGTTAGTTTTATTGGCATTTTGCGTTTTTTCCTTAAAATTTGGTGGAAATGAGGTAGCAAAGGTAGCTGTTTCTTAATGCTTCAATCCCTTTCGGTTAACTTGACCGCTATTTGACCTTGTACTTTTTGAACGTGAAATCCCCTACTTGTCTTTCATTTTTAAACAAAATGTGCTTCATATAGAAAGTCGAAATAGTGCTGAACGAAAATCACAGCTGCCTATGTCGTCATGATTATGCTTGTTTTTGTTTCATTGGGGATCGCGTGGAACACTGGCTTAAGTTTTCACTGCCTGTATGTTGTTTCATAGGTGTGCTCTTTGGGAAGTTGCTTAGTTAAGCAGTGTAGGTATTTAGGAATAAATGATGACCGCCGGCCTGTACTAATTGAAAGCAGGGATCGTCGTTATTTTTCTTAAGGGAGGGGGCATCGGTCATGCCACATGCTGAGAAATGATGGTCATGGCGTGATGGAATCCTGCCCGAAACACTACCCCAGGGAGCTCAATCATTACTTCGCGTGGAGGGTACATTTGGTCACCCTCTCGTTTGTCTCTGTAATCTGGCAACTGTCAATTGTTAACAACCTAGAATTGACTGTCGACCAAACAACGTCGTTCTTCCATTTTGACCAAAGATTTACACCAAACTATGACTTATGGGGACTGAAAATATTGCGTTTCGATTGGCTGCGAAAGACATGCAGGTAAGCAATCCACATGATGGTGACATCGCGTGTGTGTGTGTGTGTTTGCGACACTTTGCCAGCAGAAGGGAGACATGTAACATAACATGTAACACATGAGACCCCTCTTTTTGTGACATTAATCTTACAATTGAGGTTACCTAAAAAAAGACATAAATACACCCAGGGAGCATTTCACGAGGTTCTTTATCAGTTCCAAGCCAGTTACTTGAAAACTTTTCGCGCGCGCATTCATCTTCGGTTATATTTAAACTTAACGCTCACCATTTCAAACATATTGGGTTACTCCAACGATAAAGGTTCCACAAATATTGTGGGATGATTCTACAGAAACACGAAGATTTGAGATCTAACCTGTTTCCCTCTATCACGGAAGATCCGACATGCAGTCTTACCATGGTAGCAAACATACGTAGGGTATTTTGTAAGAAAAATGTATTTTGTATTGTTTGCCTCCGAAGAAGACAATGTCCTCCCCCTATCAATTTTTTTGATTTTCTCTTAAGTAAGGAATATTCATTGAAAAACGAAATATTTTTTTTCAATTTTCCTCAATGACAACAAAAGACGAATCAAATCTTTTTCACTATCCACCCCATTTTTCGGGGCGTTTTGTGCCCTTTACATTTTGAGTTCACATAATATCTACAATCCATTGCATCTGTCGCGGATAAAAAGGTAGTTTTCTTCCCGTTAGGTTGTCGACAAATTCAAGTAGCACACATAACCGAACCTTCATGTAGGGTTTGTTCGTTTGTTTTTGTTTTTCAATGAAGTATAACGCCAATTCAAAAAGTACCCTTAATAATGGAACATCAGTCACCATTTTGAATTTTGGCCTCTCCTCTTAAACTCTTCCCCAGGGTAGGAGAACAGTTTCAGGACAGATCACCTCCGCATTCTCAAAATCAAATCGATGCCCCAACAAGATTGCAATAAACTTGGTAGATTTGTCATTTCAGAGGAAGAACTATATTTTTTGTTGCATGCCAAAAGTTACTAGAGGTTACCAGGGGTTAAAACCGGAAGATCGTGTAAACACGATTACTGAAGATAGGGAATGACTGACATTTTTCGTATTTGATACTAAAATCGGCCATGATGAGAAAGACTTCTTTATTCATCTATTTTTTATTTGTTGTTTATTCATTTATTTTTATTTTATTTTATTATTCATTTATTAATTTTTTTATTTGAGGTCAAAAGTAATTTGCGACTATTGCTTGTAAACTGCAATAACCCGAAACTGTCCTGTAACAGTATCTCAATATAAGAATGACCGACGTTTTTCACGTTTGCCACGAAGGTATTTCAAATTAAGCGGAATAAACCCATGACCGTACGGGAGAGGATGGCAGGGTACTGTAGTCTTCTAGGTAGTCTAAGCCTTGATGAATCGAACAGACTTCGACGCCTCTGTCGGAAAGAGATTATGCCCTGAGGTGGAATCTTAAGTTGGGCAAAAAGGTCACCGCCTGTCTGAGAGAAAGTCTCGTACGGCTATGAATAACTCTTTTGCTTTTGTTGGAGGTCAAAGGTTGTTTGACGTCACCATAGTTAAAACTGAGAAAACCTTTAAAAGTGGCTGTTAAATAAGGCATTTCAAGATAGCAATGACTGCCACTTTTCATATTTGCTGCTTAAAGTAAAGATTCTGTAAGCAAAGGTGTTAACAAAGGTGTTAACAAAGGGTCAGACTGCTTTAAATGCAACATGGTCTACCTAAGTGATCTTTGCAGTTCAAGTTTGGAGTCGTTGGGCTATGAATGGGAAAGTCGTTACAAATGATGCTCTCTGTAATGCTGTTAGTCACTGAAGGCCTATTTTACAATTGCGAGACCGTGGAACAAATAATTTAGAGCCAATATTATAATTTACCTCAAGTCTGCAGGGTACAAGTCACAAAGGGTTGGCGGATGAAGTTTGCAGACACGGCCACCCGCCCGCACTTAAAACGAACTTGAAAGACAGTGGTGGACCAATTGTTTCTGAATTAAGGTGGAACTGAGATTTGTGGGAAAAATGAGAGTGGAATGCCAATAAAGGACGGTGTGGGACCTACAGGAAACCTATCTCCCGGAGTTACCGGAAAAAAGAATTCCCGTGCCCGTTTGATTTGAATCCTATCTGACTTATTGACACATCATCTCACCCCTACGTGTAAATGTCGCCAATATGTACGTTTTTGAGTAATTTATATATAAAATAAAGTGTCCTGTAGGGTACGTGCCAAACCACGCCTTGTTGGTGAGGACACGGAGGAACGATATAATACAAAACTGAGGGTTAAATATTTTTTAAGTAATCACTCGTCCATAATAATCACCGTTTAAACACTAGCTTCGCTTAAATAGCAAAACTGAAGAGTAAGAATCTATGAAAGAGTACATCTGCCTTAATGTAGATTTTGCAACGTTCAAGGTTCTCGAAACATTATAACTGAAAGAAGAAAAGTAGGAAAGAGAACAAAAACAAGAGCCCAATGGGCACTGTGGTTCCTTGCTGGATATTATAAGAATTGCCATGTACGGCCGCTAGAAAAGCTTATAAACTGACCTCCAAACTAAAACTAAGCAGAAGATCATACCCAATGTTTGTAATATCTTCAAGAGGGGTATTTTGGTACCAATATTCCTTAAAATCAAAGATTAAATTTTTGAGGCCTTACTTACATTCAACTTGTTTAATACTTGGTGATCCTTCAAAAACATTTTCTCATTTCAACATGTATTTAGACTTGTAATCAAATTTGATATTATCACCAATAAACAATACACAATGTATTCAGAGAGAGAAAAAACACCCACTTGTACTTCTTATTTTTACTTGCTCTCAAATAAAACTTGCTATAACTTTAAAGCAATCTACCATTTGCCCTGTTTCTTATCTCTATACAGAATACAGGGTTTATTGAGCAGTTAAGCAGAAAGCAAGTGTTTAATGGGGTGTGATAATAGGATGAGGATTAGGTTACCCCACTGAGCACAGCAGCATTAAAGACACATATCATTGCTCCCACTGGCAGAGATACCAGTTGAAGCAGTGTGGCCTGCGCTCATTGAAATTTCAGTTACTGCCCTACCTTTTACAACTACAAATGATCCAAAATCTATGTACAACCCGTAAAAAGCATCACTGAACGAATGTAAATGCCAAATTTCTAAGGTAGTTCGGTGTGTAAGCTGATCTGATGCAAAACCTGGTGAGATAAAAAAAATCTAAAGAACCTATCATTCATTTTCTTGCTCTCAAGATTTTCTAAGTTAACATTTTCAGTGGTTGACCTTCAGTGACCTTGATGACCTTGATGACCTTTACCAAACACAAATTGAATTGAAATTTGTCCTTTCTACCTTAAAATAATGTGTTAAAAAATTTTTCAGTGTTTGACCTCAGGTGACCCTTGACCTTCACCAAAAATATTAGATTTTATCTTTACACCATAACACATCTACACACTAAGTATGACCTCTATCCAAGTTTCCTACCTTGAATTATCGCATTGAGAAAGTTATTAGTTCTTGACCCCTGGTGACCCCAAATTACCTTATACCCCCACCAAACAAAGCAGGACTAATCTTTGTACCATAATGCATTTATGTAAAAATTATAACGTCTATCCAAGCTTCCTACCTTGAGATATAACTTGTTTAAAAAGTTTATATTTTTTTAACTCCGGTGACCCCAGATGACCTTTGACTTCCACCCAAACTTAGAAGATTATTTTTTCTGCAATAATGCATCCACATATTACATATGAGATCTATCTAAGCTTCCTACATTAAGATATCATTTTGAAAGGTTTTTAGTATTTGACCTCTGTTGACCCCAAACGACATTTGACCTCTACCAAAAACAATAGGGCACACTTTCTCAGTATGACCGTTCTATATGCCAAGTTTCAGTTTATTCCAACTTTCCATTGTTGAGTTATCGCGTACCCAAGCAAGTGTCACGGAGACACACACACTCACACACACACAACCTGACTGCATTGGTTCCTTTTGCTAACGGAAGGACCAATAACTTTAAGCCTGTTAGACTTGCGTTATGGCTGGATGGATTTAAGCCTGACTTTGTATTGGGTCATAAGACAACATGCTCCGAGATATGGGATTTTTATGAAGCTGACTGCTCAAAAAAGTTAGAAAGAAGGCACAAAAGACGCTGATGGAAAGCGCCTTGGAAGGATATGGGCATGCATAACTCAACATTATGTAACTTTCAACGTGTGAAAGACCTTTGGGTTACCAATACCGGCGGTGCCAGGGTACGTTATGAGGTGTGCGAAGCATGAGTTGAGTGCCTCTTTTCTTCTTTCCCTTCTTTTTCTTCTCTTTTCTAATTTAATAGCGAATAAAGGGGGCTGTCTCGTTCTGCCGCCCTGACATCGCCCCTGGCTGTCAGGTTGTTTCACTAGATAGTAAGCTGAGAGAAGGTTTGTCGAATAGCTGATTGTATCAACCATTATTCTCCAAAGAACTTAGTTGACATCTGCTTACCTGAACTGTGGTGACTCTGTGATATGCGAACCTCGCAGTCATCAATATCGCCAAGTACAAGGCAGTGAGGAAGGACTAATGTTGCCGCACACCGCAGTTGCAACCTATTTGGCAAAATTTCTACCACGGTCGTTGTATTGTCTTCAAAAAACTGAGGAATTTCAGCGAGTTCGTCAGTAGGAACGATCCGCATTTGTATTTTCCGTTTTTCTGCTTCATACAAAGCAATTGGTGGAATATGAAGCTCAACACTATTAGGTCTATCGCCGATCACGATGGACATTCCATGGTTGGAAAAAAATGCAGTGTGTCGCTTTGCGTTTGTTTTTCTAGTACCTGCAAGAAAATGGAAAGATAACGAGCACATACTAACGATGCAAGTCAACAAAAACTAGTATAGCCTAGACATACATTCGTGGAGACAAATCAAATACAGTTCACGTAGGAAAACACCATATTAACAATTCGAAAATCTCGGAGAGGAGCGTCTAGCCTTTGCAGGCTACGGATTTGATGTTGTTCAATGTGAATGCTCTTATTTTTCATTCTTTTTGGCCCGATCAATACACTGCTTGGGCTGCGTTTTCTTTTTGCTAAACGCTTTCTTTCTTTGCGATTTTTAACATTCACCTTTATTTAAAAATGTCCCACTAAATTACTTTTTAAGATTGCTACAATACTTTTATGGTGATGGCAGCAGACAGGACAAAATGCCAAGGAAGGGGTAATAAACGAATAAGTGATTGTACTTAGACTTGCAATAAATGTCCCCCATTATAGCTAAAACACTTCAAATACCTCCCATGGGTGTGGGGGCATTTACCTTTGGTGAAGAAGGTGCAAAATGGTGGAATTTTGGTTAACACCTCTCGGCTAATGATTAAGAACTGCAATCCATTCATTTTTCCTACTTCGGCTAAACGTTTAGGTTATAGTACAGGAGAGACACATACCTAATCGTTTAGGCAAGACGCGGGTTTTTTAAACATATTTAGTCGTAAATAAATTGCAGAGATTTCAAATGGCACATTTTATATCTTGTAATGGCTTCATGATCTGTTTTTAATCCATGCGAGTAAAAAATTATTTTACCGTGGCACTGAATTTAAAAGGCAGATCATCTAACCTTAGATTGCCCGACGCTACTACCATTTCCAGTAGATTTTATCGAGAGTTTTCTATGTTTTGATAGCTTCCTTTACCCTCTTCCCCTCCTTTTGTAATATAGACCTGGTTCAGTATCATGGACAATCCTGTTGAGCATACAAGGTATAAATGTGTTAAAACACAGACGTCTAGGCGTTTCATGAAAGATGACCTACTCTGTAATTTTTATTTTTTTTTTTAATTTCAAAATTTAATACCAACAAAAAACCGTTTTAAATTCAGAATTTGGACAGAAAGTAAATTATTGATCAAAATGATTATTTATAAAATGATCAATATTTTATTTTATAGATACATTTTTTAGGTAGTATTGACCGTCTTCGGCTTTAAGTGTGCTGCTATTATGTTCCAGGAGATATCTTGAAGTATTTTCAAGGTAAAAATAGGGATTGATTCACTCGCCCGGATGTAGACCACGTGCAAGCTAATTGAGCTACTAAAATGTGGGGTCCGTAAACCATCCAACGCAAATCTAGAAAACAATAGACCTTCGGCCTTAAGTTTCCTCATTAATACTCGAACACCACAGTTTTGAAAGGAAATGATCAAAGGTGAAGGGTTTTCGTTTATACTTGGCACCACTTACCCCCTGTAAGGCTTTGTTTCATGTCAACGCCCCCTTTTTCCTCTTGTAGCTAGAAAGAATGTAAATACGGTCACTCTCTTGATTTTCTATGCGAAAGAATTTATTTTTAAAGCGGAACTACGAGATTTTTATAAAGAAATACGTAACCTCCAAAATTCTTGGAAGTACGAGAGCCAGAGAGCTGAAACTGGCAACTGTTTAAGAGATTCTAACATGCTTAGAAGGACAGTCTCAGCTTCGTTTGGGAGTAACATTTGTCCGAAGCGCAGTTTTTTAATTCGGTTTTCCAAATGAGATTCGAGTTCTTTCCGCTGTAACGAGCCTATCAGTCAGAAGCATGAGCCAATGAAAGTATCTTTGTTCATGATTATTCTTGAATAAACAACTATAGGTGTCGTGCGTAGTAGCGCACATGCCCAACTGAGAGTAAAATGAGTCCCCGTAAGTAAACAGCGCATATCATTCGTTTGCGTCTTCGACCAATGACCTATACGCAAACAATCTAGGACTATACTCAGGTTAGTGCAACGTTACGCATAGGCCTAGGCCTATAATTGAGGGAAGAAACGTTTCCCACGCCATCGAAATTGTTGAACAATAACATGGGCATAGGGTTAGACTACAGGTACGAACATGTACAGCAAGGCCCTATAGCTATACATTTTCCGTACAGCGAGCACATCCCAGCCTAACATTCGTCGTTGATTAGTGAAATGAAAAAAGGTACGTACAATACCAGTTTATACTGGCTGCATCTTGACTGTGTGTTCGATGTGATCTCGAAAGCAGCTAAATGCCAATGAATGCCTACACAGAAAACGAATAGCATATTCCACAGTCGTTTAATACGAAGTGTATGTTTCATAAAGGACTGTACACCTAAGTTTGTTTGGGACAGATGAACGTTTGGAACCCAAGTATACAAATGAGATGTACTACAAAATCAACTTACCTTCTCAACAACATCAGATGTATTCACGTGATCGTTCGTCTTTGTGGCCACGTGAATCTTTTCTAAAAATTCATGCGAATGAAAACTGAGATAGTTGTTTATTTGTTCTCAACGAAATAAAATTCAATGCTTCATTTACAATTTGTAGTTGAGGTTTCTACATTTCGGTTAATTCTAGTTGGACTATCTTCCTCGGGTTATTAGGCATGGTTTTAATACATAATTATCAGTTGTCAAATCCTCCTGCCAGCATAATTCCTTTAACAACAACAACACACACACACACACATATATATATATATATATATATATATATATATATATATATATATATATATATATATATATATATATATATATATATATATATATATATATATATATATATATATATATACATATAACGCTAATTCCCACCTTAGGGGGAAATTGTTATATCTGCGCGTACTTAGGGCGAAAAAATAACAACAAAATACATAAGAAAAAGTGTTCGCCCTAACGTCCAAAAATATAAACAACGTTATTTCAATGGCCAGCCATCCGTTCGTGTTAACAGCTAGGTGTCCGTAAAATTGACAACTTTGAAGTAATTGCATCTACTTTGTAAATCTAGGAGGGCGCCCTTGTCCTATTCCTATATAAGTGTGTAGAAACGTTACGGCGAAACTTATATTTCGCCCCATAAAATTTTTCCCCTTAAGGTCTACTTTTCAACAACAACTTTCCCCCTAAGTGCGGAATTAGTGAAATATATATATATATATATATATATATATATATATATATATATATATATATATATATATTTATAGGTCGAAAAGAGGTAGTAAAAAGACACGCCACCTTAGGAGTTGCCACTGGATCCCGTCGTGATTTAGAAACTTTTATCGACTTTTTGAAATTTACCCATTGTATCTCGGACTCATCTGTTGTTTTTCTCGACCTTCAACTGTCCATCAACAACCGTACAATTACCTCTAAACTACACTTTAGGCCAACCGACTCGCATAACTACCTTTTTGTACCCTTCCAACCACCCCAAATCTTGCACTAAATCTATCCCTTATACCCAGCTCTTGCGAGCCAGACGAATTTGTTCGGAGGATTCTGACTTCTCTACTGCCTCTGAAGAAATTTTGTCCTTTTTTGAAAAACGCCTGTACCCTGCCAAAATCCTCTCTAATGCCCTACGCAGAATTCAAGGAACCAGCAGAGAGGAAGCCTTGGAGAAAAAGAGCAAATCTGGTACCAATCTACGTATTCCTTTAGTTATTTCTTATCACCCTTCGGTCCGTCCTATTTTACACGCTATCCACAAAAATGTAGAGTTGCTTCGACAAGACCCCTCAACCCGTGATGTTTTCCCGGAACCCCCCATCACTGCTTTTAGAGTTGAGAAAAATTTAGTTCGGGCTTCCCACCCACAAACTTCTTTCGACGACACCGCTGGTACCTTTCCATGTAACCGTCCGAGGTGCAATACATGTCCAGTTGTTGGCAAACACAACCTCGTCAACATTTCAGGCCCCAACGGCAATAGCTTTATTGTCAAACAAAGATTCTCCTGCATTTCCTCTAATTTAGTTTATATTTTAGCATGTGGGAGATGTAACTCGTTGTATGTGGGAGAGACCAAGCGCCACCTCGCGGATCGAGTCACCGAGCACCTTAGGTCCATCAAACAGAATCTCCATGGATACCCGGTGGCTGCACATTTTAAACCCCCCCCCCCCCCCCCTTCACCTTGTTCTATATAGCATTTAACTGTTACAGCAGCTGTTATGTGCCGAGGCTCCGATCGTGACCACCTTAGTGCTGAAAACCGACTGATCATGAGGCTAGGTACTCTCGTTCGACACGGCCTTAATGTTAGAATTGACCTTTTGTAATATTCACTCCTTTTGAGCCAGTTTTTACTCCTTTTACACTTACCTGTTCGTGCTCATTTTTTACTGTGTAGCCCTAATTATTATTTTTTCCGGACCAAGTTTTTGTCTACTCTTTTTCCCTTTTTTCCGACCATGTTCGATTTGTACGTGCACTTTTTCATCCAGGACGCTCTTTTTCTTTTCTTGATTTGTGTTTCATCCTTCGCACTCATGTTTTCTGACAGTCACTTTCGTTTGGTTTTGTTTTTACAGCGATCGCTTCGGATTTGATATTTGTCGTGTCCAATTATTACTGTTGGTTGTTCAGTTTGGTTTTTGCCACCTGATGAAGGGTTTTTACCCGAAACGTCGTGGAGTTTTCCGCAAACTTTTAAGCACTTTTTACCTCTTTTCGACCTACACATTTCAACAGTGCTCCGCATCATTTCGACCTTACATATATTTATATATATATATATATATATATATATATATATATATATATATATATATATATATATATATATATATATATATATATATATATATATATATATATATATATATATATATATATATATATATATATATATATATATATATATATATATATATATATATATATATAACCAACCGACTCGCATTACTACCTTTTGTACCCTTCCAACCACCCCAAATCTTGCACTAAGTCTATCCCTTATTCCCAGCTCTTGAGAGCCAGACGAATTTTTTCGGAGGATTCTGACTTCTTCACTGCCTCTGAAGAAATTTTATCCTTTTTTGAAAAATGCCAGTACCCTGCCAAAATCCTCTCTAATGCCCTGGGCAGAATTCAAGAAACCAGCAGAGAGGAAGCCTTGGAGAAAAAGAACAAATCTGGTTCAAATCTACGTATTCCTTTAGTTATTTCATATCACCCTTCGGTCCGTCCTATTTTACACGCTATCCACAAAAATGTAGAGTTGCTTCGACAAGACCCCTCAACCCGTGATGTTTTCCCGGAACCCCCCATCACTGCTTTTAGAGTTGAGAAAAATTTATCCAACCATTTAGTTCGGGCTTCCCACCCACAAACTTCTTTCGACGACACCGCTGGTACCTTTCCATGTAACCGTCCGAGGTGCAATACATGTCCAGTTGTTGGCAAACACAACCTCGTCAACATTTCAGGCCCCAACGGCAATAGCTTTATTGTCAAACAAAGATTCTCCTGCATTTCCTCTAATTTAGTTTATATTTTAGCATGTGGGAGATGTAACTCGTTGTATGTGGGAGAGACCAAGCGCCACCTCGCGGATCGAGTCACCGAGCACCTTAGGTCCATCAAACAGAATCTCCATGGATACCCGGTGGCTGCACATTTTAACCCCCCCCCCCCTTCACCTTGTTCTATATAGCATTTAACTGTTACAGCAGCTGTTATGTGCCGAGGCTCCGATCGTGACCGCCTTAGTGCTGAAAACCGACTGATCATGAGGCTAGGTACTCTCGTTCGACACGGCCTTAATGTTAGAATTGACCTTTTGTAATATTCACTCCTTTTGAGCCAGTTTTTACTCCTTTTACACTTACCTGTTCGTGCTCATTTTTTACTGTGCAGCCCTAATTATTATTTTTTCCGGACCAAGTTTTTGTCTACTCTTTTTCCCTTTTTTCCGACCATGTTCGATTTGTACGTGCACTTTTTCATCCAGGACGCTCTTTTTCTTTTCTTGATTTGTGTTTCATCCTTCGCACTCATGTTTTCTGACAGTCACTTTCGTTCGGTTCTGTTTTTAAAGCGATCGCTTCGGATTTGATATTTGTCGTGTCCAATTGTTACTGTTGGTTGTTCAGTTTGGTTTTTGCCACCTGATGAAGGGTTTATACCCGAAACGTCGTGGAGTTTTCCGCAAATTTTAAAGCACTTTTTACTACCTCTTTTCGACCTACACATTTCAACAGTGCTCCGCAGCATTTCGACCTTTCCCCCTAAGTGCCGAACTAGTGAAATACATATATATATATATATATATATATATATATATATATATATATATATATATATATATATATATATATATATATATATATATATATATATATATATATATATATATATATATATATATATATATATATATATATATATATATATATATATATATATATATATATATATATATATATATATATATACGCATGATGGTTGGCGTGTGTTGGAAATATATATGTAAGGAGAAACAACAAACGACAAAAAATGATACTTTCATTTCCAACTATATACGTATACACAAACGATAAAATAAAATCATAAACAAAATATTTCGAGCGTCGTATACACCGCTCTTCCTCCGTTGAACTGAATAACAGTGGGTAGAGAAGAAACTAGACCTTATCGGGGTGCATTCGGGCGTAGAAGCTTAGAAAAGCGAGACCTTTGTTAACTCCAGTGAGATGGGTGTTTAGACGTAAGATTGTTTTAATTCCCGGTTGCTTCTTTCCTTGGCTGTTTTGAAGTTGCCATAGAGAATGGAAAATTTAAGGTCGGAAAGGCCATGGTTTGGGAGATTAAAATGCTCAGCAACCGGGAAACCTTTCTTGTTTTGCCGTATGCTTAGTTTGTAGCTATTGAATCGGAGCCTAAACTTTGTGCTCGTTTCGCCTATGTAGGTGACCTGGGGGCATTTGATACAATAAAGCAGATAGACTACATTTTCGGAGTCGCAGTTAAATCTCCCCGGTTTCAAAGAGACACCCGAAGCCTGATGAAAAATGTTGGGGGAGGGGTCGAGGTGTGTGCATACCATGCATCTAGGTTTTTTGCAGGTGACATTTCCACAGTTAGACTCATGATTAGAAGAGGGGAGGGAGGTTCAAACTAATACAGACCTGATGTTGCGAGGTTGTCTATAGGCAATCACTGGGTGCTCTTTGAAGAGTTTTTCCAAAGCTGGATCAGAACTTAACATTCCCCAGGATTTTTTGATGTCTCGGAGGAGGGTGGGAAGAGAGGGGTGGTAGGTTACAACCAGGGGTAGTCTGTCAGATGCTTCTTTATTGCGGTACGAGAGCAAGTTATTTCTTTTTAAGGATTTTACCCTTTTGAAATGATGGTGTAACAACCGATAGGGATATCCCCTTTTGAGGAAGAAACCTACAAGTTCAACAGCTTTATTTAGAAAGATTTGATCGTTAGAGCAGATACGTCGGTATCTGAGAAGTTGGCAGTAGATAATAGTTTTTGGTGTGTCGGGGATGGAAGCTATTGAAATGGAGATAGGAATGACTGTCAGTTGGTTTTGTATACACAGTGGTCTCTATTTTATGATCTTTAATCATTACTAGTATGTCAAGAAAAGGAATTTGATTAGTAGAACTTTGAGTGGTAAACTTAATTGACCCATGAAAGTCATTGGCGAAAGAGAAAAAGTTGCCAAGTTCTTTTTCACCTTTATCCCATAGCATAAATATATCATCGATGTAACGGGCATAGAAAAACGGTTTACAAGGGATACAGTGAGGATTTCCTGTTCAAGATAGTGCATAAAAATATTTGCATAGGAGGGTGCCATTCTGGTACCCATTGCGGTTCCTTTAACTTGGAGGTAATGACGGTCATTGAAAATAAAATTGTTATGTTCAAGAATGAATTTGATCAGTTGAGAAAGCTCAGTGTGCTGAGTGATGCCGTGAGCCGCCATAAACTTATCACAAGCCTGGACTCCCTCGTCATGAGGGATGTTAGTATAAAGGGCGGAAACATCCATGGTTACCAGAATGACACTACGATTGATCGGGGACGGAATTGTCTCAAGCTTATTAAGGAAATCGGTACTATCTTGAATGTAGCTGGGTATGGTGGAGAGAAGAGGTTGTAAAAAACGATCCACATAAGCGGATATGTATCCCGTTAAAGTGCCTATACCAGACACAATAGGCCTACCCGGGACCAAAATACGTTGTTGACGGGTGGTTTCAAACAATTCGTGGTCTTTTAGGACGTCAGTATTGGGTAGTTCATTACTAACAAGCGACTTAAGCTTATGAATTTTTGGTAGAGTGTAAAAACTGCCGGGTTTAGGGGCAGAAGGTATTAGATTTACAACCTCCTCTCTAACTTCAACATTGAAAGAGTCTACCAACGATGTTAGAGTTCTGTGGAATTGGGTGGTAGGGTCACCGTCCAGTTTTCTGTAGAAGCGGGCATCTGCGAGCTGTTGATCAGCTTCAGTTATGTAACAGGTGGTGTCCATAACCACAATAGCCCCACCCTTGTGGGGCTGTGCTTTATAGCAACCAGATATTTCCAGATATAAAAGTTAGGGATATAGTTAGTTTATTAAAATCATCTGAACATGCATAGCAAATAAAAGTTTTCTCTTACCTTTATTTAATATAACACCTTCAACGTTTTGGTTTGTTGTATTCATGTGTATTACGGATGGTTTCTTATGTGGCGCAGTCTCTTCTGTTGCCACTGAATTTTTCTGAGAAATTTGAAAAAGGACAAAGCATACACTTTTTTAATAAGATTGGCCCAGTTTGATATTGAATAGGGCATTGAGTAAGGAAACAAGTTCACTGAAGTTTTCTCATAATATCTCAATAAAACATGATTCTGCTAAGATTTGCTTTAGTTTGATTTCAGGGCGAAAATGACCACTTTGTCAGGTGGTTAGTGCATCCGACTTGCATCTGGGATGTCTGGAGTTTGATCATTTCGGGATCATGCCGAACAACTGTTAAAAGGCCCTTACTGGCCAGATTTAAACCAATTAATTAGAAATTGAGCCGTAAAACTACATTTAACTTACTTAACTAATTGGCTTACTAATTAACTAGCAAACCAACTGCAAGTAGGACATGTTCTTCTATAATAACTTCAAAATTTACAAATTTCAAACGCAGTTTTTAAATGTTAGAGCCAGCTCTCTACTTTCTCAAGCCGGGCATTTACAAAACTTCTAACTCCCCACGCACACCAATCTTTTTTCAATCTATCGAAGCATTGGTCGTTTGATGCTTTTGTTACACAGTATTACTCTTTTAAAAAACCCCTAGTTTGCTCTTACTTTTTCACAACTTTTATTCTGTAAGGCATGTGTCCGTTGACTTACTGTAAAACTAACATAAAACGGCTCGTGATCACAATCTTACGTATGTATTGTTTAAAGTGTAATGGAGATGGCTGGTCTTCTACATGTGTGGATTTTTGTCACCATACATATATCCAGGGATTTTCATTGAACACTGTGAACACAGATTAAAATTCTTCTAACTTTGGAACTTCAATGTCTCTATCCTTCAGCAAGCAATCAGTTAAAAAGGAAGCATTGGAATATAAGGGTAATTAATATCCCCTGTCAAACTCTGATTGTCCCTTTCGCTCTTGCCTGTTAACACCAGAAAAGTAGAAGCCCTGGTGCATGCGGAACACTGGTACCACGATGGGTCTGCAACACAATTCTCTTGAAAGTGTTAGCCCAATTTAGCGACGTTTTTCCTACTAGAAACACACCGAACAACGGTACTTTCTGATTCCATCGGAACACTGAGTCGTATAGGAGGTGCGCCTTGTTTTGCTGGAGTAAATCATATCCTTGAATATTTGTCAACCGCCTCTATAGTCATACCGATGCCCAGGTTTTGTATATTTTATCACAGCTGGTATAAATTCTTGAAGGGGGTCTTTATTTATCTGGGAGATCTGCCACAGCTAAACTGCACTTTAAAAACTTCCTTGGGTAAAACTCATACCCTTCGCTTCATCCAGGAAACTTACTTCACGCGCTCACTAAATTATGGAATTTAATATTTTATTCATCCAGTTACATCCTCCTCCAATCCCCTAAATATGACCTAATTCGCAAAATGTCCATAAATACTCAGTCTTGTGCCTAACAAGTATCCATTCAACAGCGGTGTTTATTACGTTAAAGTTTTACACTTTGTTGATGTGCTCTCCTTAATTTGATCCGCCCCTTGAAGCCAATCTTGCTGGCTTTATTTGCACTGCAAAAGATCATCTGGTTACTAAAACTTGCTTTCAATCTCAGAGAAAAAGTCATAATTTTTTCATTTCTTTTTTATATATTTTGTTTTTTGCTTCTTGGTTCTTTTCTTTTTCTTTTGTTTCCTTTTATTGCATATTAAAAACTCGGATGTTGATTTGTGGTTTTCATAGGCTCCAATCAATTGTTGCAAGGCTTATTTCAGGTTTAAATGGTTTTGATGAATCTTTTAATATAAGTATACAAAGGTTTCTATTCTCATGTAAGATCGTTACCCCATAACTTCGGTTCAATTTTAAACTTAAAAACCTGTGTCGACAACAATCCATCTTTATTAACTGCTATCACGTAGACATGGCTTTATGACAATGATTCTACTTCCTATCACACTCACGAAGTTCGTGTAAGAAGAACTGTACACATGCCAGCTTCAGTTGTAATTTTCCCATCGAAGAAAATAAACCTTGGTTAGACAGCTATGCTCTTTCTTTGTGTTAGCATTACTGCTAGGCTTCTTTGAACCCTGTAATGCATAACGCGTAGCTTCAATATATTAAGACAGTATTATGTATAAAGACCTGTATGATAAGTTAGTTAAACAGTTTATTAAATAGGGGAGGGACTAGTTCACGTTTTTTCAAGTTCAAATGTTACCCCTAAAAGTGACTAAGGTATAATGGACTTTGCCGTTGACTTTAATAACCTAGCGAATGAGATAAATGAACGTAATGCCGGTTCCGAGTCCTACTCGACTGATATCAAGTACCTTCGTAGTGTATACTGTAAGCAAGAAGGAAGTAATCTCTACTATTCTGAAATTACAAGATGCAAAATCACCAGGTAATGCTGGCATAACCAATAAAGTATTAAAACATTACATGAATATATTTGGATCCAATTTCTCATTTATTAAATTTATCTTTAATGAGGGAAT
This sequence comes from Holothuria scabra, assembly GCA_037179385.1. Classification (NCBI taxonomy): domain Eukaryota; kingdom Metazoa; phylum Echinodermata; class Holothuroidea; order Aspidochirotida; family Holothuriidae; genus Holothuria; species Holothuria scabra. The sequence continues at coordinate 72,559,669 of CM074179.1, forward strand.
TTTTTCGAAAAAATGAAAGAGTGCTTAGGTGATACATGTCTATCAGTATGGTTGGTCGAATATCATTTGATATTATTGCCCTGTAATGTAATGTATCATGTTTCATGTAATGTGGATAATAAGGCCTCTATTGTAACCTTGTTTATTGATTTGTCTGTCATAGGCACACCATACTTATAATCATAGTATTTTACCCAATAAATTGTACCGAGTTCGGGTGTGACATTAGTTTAAAAGTTATCTCACTGTCACGGGAGGTTTTGCATTCCCGCGTGCCACATTACGTAACTACTTTGACTATGAAACGGAAGCCGAATAGTTACTGGGTGATAACAATGGGGATTAAAACCTGAACGAAGATAGGCAGTGATAGCTAGGTGTTGGCGGGCAAGTATGAAGGTACTTTGCTCCGAGTCACCGAGAAAGAATCATGTACGGCTAGAACTGGGAAGGAAGTCTCGAAATTAAAAAGTTGTTGCGGGAGGATGAGTATGGGAACGAGAAGTTCGGGTGACTTACTAAATATCCTCGGGAGGAAGCACTTAGTAATTTTAATGTACGTGAGGCTGTGGTGAGCCACCGTTAATTTGAAGAGCTTCCACGAGTTGCAGACGAGAGAGAGAGACGGGCGTGGTTGGACCAGGAATACGTATGACTGCGGAGCGAGTCACCTCATATTTTTGTCAAAACGTAAGCTGTTTAATTTAATTAATAAAGAAATCATTCTGAGAAGTTAGGTGTAATTTAGTGTAGTGAAGGAAGACAACTTTGAGTTTATATGCAAGTTAACGTTAAAATTGGAAGTATGGCCCACCGGAAACAGGGTAGTCTTTATATGTCAGCGGTACAGTTTCAGGTTGAGTGTAAATATTAGGAAGATTGTAAATAAACGAAAGAAAAGTGAAGCCAGTGTATTAGGTAACGTAACGTCAGGTTCTGAAATGATTAATGTATTTATAATGTCAAGACGGAGCACAGTTAATCGTTAACGATAGTTAAACGTCTTGTGGCAAGTTTACAATTCCATGCAGCATGTGTTGTATAAGGTAGAGGGCGTGCATGATTTTATGCTTTGAAAGCTTGAAGAAAGAAATTCTTTTATTTGATTAATGATTCTTGAGAGCAACTGAGAACTACAATGAAATTGTATACACCTTGGAAAAGAAAGTTGGGGTATGTCACGCTAAGGAAGGTCCGGCGTAAATTTTATTGAAAGAAATGGAGCATGAGATATCGAAAAGTAAAGTGAAATTCTAAATTAATAGACTTTGGTTTGGTTTACTGTTAACTCCACAGAGAGCCATTCAGGGAGTAGACATTGCAGGGCAGAGCCATTCAATCAATACCATTCACGGCAGAGCCTCGCATAATGTAATAATTCTGGACGTAGCCATTCATGACGTAACCATCCAGGGCGTGGTCATTAAACATAGACAGGTCATAGCATACACTGACTGGAACAGTAAGAAGATGCTCGAGTACCGATACCCAAGAAGTGCTTAAACTCTTTAAACTGAACTGATAGAACTTATATCAGAGAACGTGGTTATGGAAGGAAGGTAGTATATGGTGACTGAAGTGAGAGGGGAGAAGAAGGAATTTGGTGTTGGATGTGACTGTTAATTAAAAGGGGAAACTTTTGAAGGAACCATTAAATTTTGGATGGGTATCCAAAGGTCAGAAAAGTTGAATGCTACAGTAATGTGGGACAGACTCATAAGTTAGATTGAAACAGCATTTTCATTCATTTTTTTCCGCCGGTGTTAGAAAGTATATTATTTAATTTATTGATTTATTTTTTTATTTATTTTTTTTTTTTTTTTTGGTTTTGTTCATCTGTAAATAGTAAAAAAAGAACAGGAGAAGGAAAGAAGAGGTACCAAAAGTGGGAAGATAATATAAAGTTGAAAATTTATAAAAAGGTTATGGATTTTTGTTATTTATTTGCACTCATTCTACGAAGAAGTTTGGAAAAGATTCCAGTGGGGTTCCCAGCCGGGTATCTCACATGATTCTCACAAAAAGACAACAATTTGTCCGTAACAAAGGTAGGTATTCTTATACTAAAGAAAATACTTTTTGTGTCACACATTGCTCAATTTTGGACATTTATTTTCAAGCTATATGTAAGTGATGTGCATAAATCCTCAAAACTACTTCAGTTTGGATGCTGATGACACTGTTGTCTTTTACCACAACTGTAATGCACACGGAGCCCTTGAAGTAGAATCCTTGGAGTTACAGTTTGTTACTGACTGGTTAGCTGCTAATGACTGATCTTTCCACACTATTTAAACAAATTTATTTTTCTGTGACAACAGAAGAGGTGATAGCCATGATTTTTTTTTTTTTTTTTTTTTTTGAAGACGAATTTTGCAAAATTTTCAGGTATTGTGATTAAAAGAAATTTTATGTAGCTGTTTGATGTTTTCTTTATTATTTCAAACAAAAACCTCCGGATTGGATTTGGCTAGATAAACAGCTGCATCTGGTTCCGGTTGTTTTTGTTTTCTGTTGCTGCGTACTTCAATTACTTTTCTGTAAAAGATTTTGCATAAGCAAGATTTTTTAATACAATTGGGAAAAATAAATGAAAGAAAGCGTAACTTTCAATTGCACAAACTATCATGCTCATGGCGAGACCGAGTATCACGGTCGAAACGCGTGCACTAGTTGCATGTCAGCTAAGACTCATTATAACAAGGAACAACACTCTGCAATATTTAAAAAAAGACCAGGGCCCTTATACCCACAGCATTGTTAATAATAATTGTTAATAATATGAAATTGGCACTTCGAGTGAACAGTTATTTAACACTTACCGGATCAATTAATGGCGTTTGTCTTAATTGACATAATCCGTACTGAAAGAGAAAGAACAATGAAAATTTTGTTCCAGCATTATAGGACTGTCAATTTGAAAAATGTATTAAATCTGCTGAATTCGTAGTTCTGTTTTCAAATTTAAGGCGAATCTTCACCAATGTTGTGAGAATGGGGCACAAATGCTTCAAAGTAATACTTCTTCACAGCACTGCAGTAAGTGTACCTGATGTGCAAACCAGGAAGCCAAAAGGCTTAGTGATTTATTGCCGCTGAAATGTAATAGGCTTCTTCACATTGACAGTGCTCCGTAATGGTTTTTAATTGACAGTGCTCCGTAATGCACCCATAAAGTAAACATGCAAGGCATCCAAGCTTCCCACATTGAGATTGCCTAGTGATATTTGGCCTCCGACAAAACCTATAGGGATCATTTATTTACTATGCACCATCTTCCTGACAAGTACCAGGACACTACAAAACACCTTTCTTGTAAAACTGGGCAACAAGATGACCTTTAACCTTCACCAAAATTAAATGGGATTGTCTCTAGAGTACAACCAACCTACACACCAAATACGAGCTAAGTCACATGTACCATTCTTGAGATATCGTGTTTACAAGGTTTTGACCTGCTTGATTTGCACTACGACAGATTGTCTGCCCACTAAAACTTGCTTTCAATATCAGATGTTAATTTTATACTTTTTCATTTCCTTTCATTTTTTAATCTTTTCCTTGTTGGTCCTTGTCTTTTTCTTTTATTTCTTTTTTATGCATATTAAAATCTCAGATGTAGATTTGTGGTTTTCACAGGCTCCAATCAATTGCTGCCTTGATTATTTCAGATTTAAATGGTTAGGATAAATTTTTAAATAGAAGTTTACAAAAGTTTCTATTCTTTACACCAATGTTAGATCGTTCAGTGCCCCATAACTTCGGTTCAATTTTAAACTTAAAATGCTGTGTAGACGACTATCCTTTTTTTATGAATTGCTATCACGTAGACATGGCTTTATGACAATGATTCTACTTCCTATCACACTCAAGAAGTTTGTATATGAAGAGCTGTACACATGACAGCTTCAGTTATAATTTTTCCAACGAAGAGAATAAACCGTGGTTATACAGCTATGCTCTTTCTTTGTGTTAGCATTACTCCTAGGCTTCTTTGAAACCATGTAATGCATAACGCGTAGCTTCAATATATTCATAGTGGTGAGTGTGGAATGCAAACCAATTAGTCCGTAATTCTAAACAGTCCCACTGTAACTATGTTATTACTTTTTACTGAGAATAAAGACAGTATGATAAGTTAATTAAACAAGTTTTCAAATAGAGGAGGGACTAGCTCACGTTTCCAAGTTCAAGTGTTACCCCTAAAAGTGACTTAGGTATAATGGACTTTGCCATTGACTTGATAACTTCTTTTTTAATTGTTGATGGAACATAGCCAATGAGATAGATGAACGTTATGTCGGTTCCGAGTCGTATTTGATTGATATCAAATACCTATGTAGTATATACTGTAAGCATGGAGGAAGTAATCTCTACTTTTCTGAAATAACGAGATAGAAAATAACCAGGTTATGATGGCATAACCAGTAAAGTATTAAAACATTTACATGAATGTATTTGGATCCAATTATTCATATATTTAATGAGGGAATTTTCCCGAGGGAATTAAAGACTGCTAAGGTGATACATGTCTATCACTCTAGTTAGTTGAATGTCATTTCATATTATCGCCCTGTTATTACCGTGTCTGTTTTACCAGTTTTTTCTTAGACCTTGCTTATAACAGAATGTTTAATTTTATTAATATGAATAATCTTTTTTATGGCTGACAGCATGGTTTTCGAAAAATCACTCTACATATATGGTCTCATGTAATGTATCATGTTTCATGTAATGTAGATAATCAGGCCTCCACTGCAGCCCAGTTTATTGATTTGTCGAGGGCACACCATACTATGAATCATAGTATGTCAAACCAAAAATGGTTTAGAGTTCGGGTGTGACATTAGTTTAAAAGTGATCACACAAAAAGACAACAATTTGGCCGTTACAACGGTAGCTATTCTAATACTAAAGAAAATACTTTTTGTGTCACACATTGCTCAATTTTGGACATTTATTTTCAAGCTATATGTAAGTGATGCGCATAAATCCTCAAAACTACTTCAGTTTGGATGCTGATGACACTGTTGTCTTTTACCACAACTCTAATGCACACGGATCCCTTAAAGTGGAATCCTTGGAGTTACAGTTTGTGACTGACTGGTTAGCTGCTAATGACTGATCTTTCCACATTATTTAAACAAATTCATTTTTCTGTTACAACAGAAGAGGTAAAAACCATGATATTTTTTTCTTAAATTTTAAAGGTATTATTTTAGGAGTACGAATTGATACGAAACTATCATGCACTCGGTTACAAGGTCAAGACGCGTCTATAAATTGGATGCCACTTAAGACTCATTGTAACAAAGAAAAACAATCTGCAATATTTTTAAAAGACTAGGGCCCTAACTCCCACAGCAAAATTGTGAGGTATTGCGATAAACAGAAACCTTTCTTGGAAATATCTCATAGGCAATTTGCAAAATCCGTTTGGAGTATGGTAGGTGTTTCTATGTTGCTGAGTAATGTTTTTCTTTATTATTTCAAACAAAAACCTCCGGATTGGACCAGGCTAAAAAAATCAGCTTCATCTGGTTCCAGTTTTTTTTTTTTTTTTTTGTACTTCAATGACTTTTCTGTAAAATATTTTGTATTGACAAGCCTTTTAATACAATTGGGAAAAATAAATGAAAGAAAACGAAACATTCAATAGCACAAACAATCATGCTCACGGCTTGACCGAGAAACAAGGTCAAAACGCGTCTAGAAATTGCATGCCAGCTAAGACTCATTTATTAAAAAGAACAAGAGTCTGCAATATTTATAAATGACTAGGGCGCTAATTCCCACAACATTGTAACTTGACAGTTCTACGATACATTACCTGTATCTGTTATATTCTGAGTTATCATAACTTCGGTCATGTGACTGAGTTTTACAGAGGGCTATTTGGTTAATATGAAACTGGCACTTCGAGTGACCAGTTATTACACACTTACCGGATTAATAAATGGCGTTTTTCTGAATTTATTACGTAATACATACTGTAAGAGAAAGAACAAAAGAAAATTTTCTTCCAGCGTTGTAGGACTGTTAATTTGAAAAATGTATTAAATCTGCTGAATTCTTAGTTGTTTTCAAACTTAAGGTGAATCTTTCTCAATGTTGTGAGGATGGGACACGGATGCCTCAAAGTAGTACTCCTTTACAGCACTGCAGTGAGTGTACCTGATGTGCAAACCAGGAAGTCAAAAGGCTCAGTGATGGTGTGCCGCTGAAGGTTTTTTTTTTTCTTCTTTTCGCATTGACAGTGCTCCGTAATGTTTTTTAATTGACAGTGCTCCGTAATTCACCCACAGAGTTTACATGCAAGGCATCCAGGCTTCCTACACGTCACAAATGGCTCAATTTTGGACATTTATTTTCAAGCTATATATAAGTGATGTGTATAAATCCTCAAAACTACTTCAGTTTGGATGCTGATGACACTGTTGTCTTTTACCACAACTCTAATGCACACGGATCCCTTAAAGTGGAATCCTTGGAGTTACAGTTTGTGACTGACTGGTTAGCTGCTAATGACTGATCTTTTCACATTATTTAAACAAATTCATTTTTCTGTGACAACAGAAGAGGTAAAAACCATGATATTTTTTTCTTAAATTTTAAAGGTATTATTTTAGGAGTACGAATTGATACGAAACTATCATGCACTCGGTTACAAGGTCAAGACGCGTCTATAAATTGCATGCCACTTAATACTCATTGTAACAAAGAAAAACAATCTGCAATATTTTTAAAAGACTAGGGCCCTAACTCCCACAGCAAAATTGTGAGGTATTGCGATAAACAGAAACCTTTCTTGGAAATATCTCATGGGCAATTTGCAAAATCCGTTTGGAGTATGGTAGGTGTTTCTATGTTGCTGCGTAATGTTTTTCTTTATTATTTCAAACAAAAACCTCCTGATTGGACCAGGCTAAAAAAATCAGCTTCATCCGGTTCTAGTTTTTTTTTTTTTTTTTTTTTTTTTTTTTTTTGATGCGTACTTTTCTGTAAAAAATTTTGTATTGACAAGTCTTTTTAATTTGGGAAAAACAAATGAAAGAAAACGAAACATTCAATAGCACAAGCTATCATGCTCACGGCGGGACCCAGAAACAAGGTCAAAACGCGTCTAGAAATTGCATGCCACCTAAGACTCATTTATTAAAAAGAACAAGAGTCTGCAATATTTATAAATGACTAGGGCCCTAATTCCCACAACATCGTTACTTGACAGTTCTACCTGTTCTACCTGTATCTGTTATATCCTGAGTTATCATAACTTCGTCATGTGACTGAGTTTTATAGAGAGCTATTTGGTTAATATGAAACTGGCACTTCGAGTGACCAGTTATTACACACTTACCGGATTAATAAATGGCGTTTGTCTGAATTGACGTAATCCATACTGTAAGAGAAAGAACAAAAGAAAATTTTCTTCCAGCGTTATAGGACTGTCAATTTGAAAAATGAATTAAATCTGCTGAATTCTTAGTTCTGTTTTCAAACTTAAGGTGAATCTTTCTCATTGTTGTGAGGATGGGACACGGATGCCTCAAAGTAGTACTTCTTTACAGCACTGCAGTGAGTGTACCTGATGTGCAAACCAGGAAGTCAAAAGGCTCAGTGATGGTGTGCCGCTGAATGTTTTTTTTCTTTTCACATTGACAGTGCTCCGTAATGTTTTTTTAATTGGCAGTGCTCCGTAATTCACCCACAAAGTTGCAAGGCATCCAAGCTATCTACATTGAGGTTCCCTTTGCCCCCTGTCAACCCAAATGACATTTGACCTCCACTAAAAATTATTGGGATCATTTATTCACAATGTACCATCTACATGACAAGTATCAGGACACTATACAAGTTACCTTTCTTGTACAATCGTGCAAGAAAGGCGACCTTTGACCTTCACCAAATTCCATTGGGAATATTTTCTCAATAGGAACAGCCTACACAACAAATATGAGCTTAGTGAAATATACCATTCTTGAGATATCGTGTTTACAAGGGTTTAACCGTTTGACCCCAAGTGACCCCATATGACCTTTGACCTCCATAAAAAACAAAAGGGATTATTTGCACCATGTGGCCAACCCACACACCAAAGATAAGGTTAGTCACACTTACCTATCTGGAGAAACCGTGTTAACAAGCAATTTCAAAGGAATTTACCACTGACCTCTTGTGATTTCAAATGACCTGTGACCTCCACCAAATACAATAGGGATCATCTACTTAATGTGGCCAACTTACGCACCAAATGTGAGGTTAGTCACACTTAACTATCTGGATAAACCGTGTTAACAAGTAATTTCAAAGGAATTTACCGTTGACCTCTTGTGACCATAAATGACCTTTGAGCACCACGAAAAACAAACGGGACCATCTACTTAATATGGCCAACTCACACACCAAATATGAGATTGTTCACGATTACTTATCTGGAGATTATCTGGAGAAAAAGTGTTTATAAGCAATTTCTAAGGAATTTTTGATCTGACCTATCATGACCACAAATGACCTTTGACCTCCACCCAAAACACTACGGATCAACTACTGAATATGACCAACCCACACACAAATATGAGATTGGTCACACTTACCCTTCTGTTTTCAAGCCAAGGCGTCACATGAACACACACACACGAAATCACCATCGCAAAGATTTCTTGCCTGCCTTCGGCAAGGAATCAAAAACTAATCAAAGTTCATTCAATTGACAAAATGTCTACACAGCTGTTGTTTTTTTTTATTTCTTCTTCTTCTTTCTTCGCACATCTTTGACATGCGAAAAATTCCTTCTAGTTTTAGATTTCGAACTTTGAAAACCCCGGTATATGGTTCTAAGTGCTATAGTAATTGCCTAGGATTATTTTAAAAGAATCTCCTGAACATGTAGATTATTTATAAGGAAATCCATATTAAAATGAAGTTTATTCTGGACACTTAGACGAAATGATTTGATATTGCTTTCACAACCGTCCAGTTGTTCGGGCCTTTACCTTCTTTCCAAGCACATGAGGAATGCAATGGACAATGGACTAGATATAGCTAAAAAAAATTGCCCTGAACATATGCAGCTAAAATTCTAAACAAATACTCCTGCTTCACAGGTTGGTAAGATGGGAATATCCTGAAGCGTTGGCGTTTCATTCAATAAAGTGAATGATTGAAGAAATAAGGGTCAGTTCATTGCACCTTTAAGAAGACTTAAATGATACTCACTTCCATGTCGATGCATAATTCTGAATAGCTCTCGCCCTGATTAATTTTGAAGTGAATTACTGGAAATGATGCTTTTTGCTTCTGTCTTATGAATTCAGTAGAAACATGTTGTTCAAGAGAGGATTCAATTGGCAGGTAAGAGATACACTAGGAAGAAAAAGGTAAATTCAGCAGAAAGAGTAATGTTGTCGTATTGATTTAATTTGAAATTTAAAGCTTTTCGCTGGCATGTCTTGGGGTAAAGGTTCGTATAAAGGAAAACGCAGTAGCATCACAGTGGCGCAGTGAAAAAATCCGTCAAAGAAAATTTAACCTCAGTTAGTTCAAAGCTAAGGTAAAATACTGGACTATTTCCACAAAAATGTCATATTAGTTCAAGACCCTTTTACAGGTCCGAGCGAAACAAATTCGTTAAAACAGGAACAAACTGCACCCATAAGCCGTCACACTCAGCCTGGAACCAGTCGGTTCGTTTCTGTGTCGCACCCTAAAGTTACAAGTTTGTAGCTAACATTGAAATGAAGAGCTGCAAAGGTGACCTGTTTCAATTACCTTTGTCGGGGAGAGTTGGTTCTCGAAGAAATGCTCATTGCTGCTACTATCTGGACATCATACTGTAGATATTACATTGTACTATATTCTTACTAGGACCAGTTGAATGTTGAGATTTCATTTCCTCAGGTATATGAGAGCGTGAATACCAAAAAGTTTACAAGGTAAGCTTTTACAAATGAGGCAGCCTATTTTAATACAGTATAGCGTACGCTAATGGTACTATTCTTAGCAATTTTCGTATCTACAATTTATTGTCAATTTCACCTCACTGGCTTTTCTTGCAGAGTGAGTATAGCTTTGTACAACTTTCACTTCATGGAAGCATCGGTCTTCTAAACACGATTTTTAATTAATACATAATACATAATAACAACAATACTAGTAGTTCCTTAGCATTGTATAAACCATTTTTACCTTAGAAGATGTATTGGTGCATTTCCAACCATCGCTAGGGCTGATATCGGAGACGGTTATTGTAAGTGAAGTTTTTGGCTCCCGCCGCAAAACGAACGTCTTACAATCACCCAGAAACATTGTTTTATTTCTAGATTCAGAACGCTGTAGAACGCAAAAGGGTTAGATCAATATCAATAAAGATCCATTAATTGCCGGTGCTTTGTTTTGGTAATTGTTGGAGAACATATGATCATGAAACATATTCCTGCGAATTGTGCCAACTTGGAAGTTATTTAGCATCTGTGCATAAGTCAGAAAAGATGAAGCTTGCAATGCACAATAACGAAATACATAGGTTTTGGAGACGGGACTGCGAGGTTACAACCCATTGTTTCCCTTGCAAAGCAAGCGCCCCATTGAACCATCTCCTTCAAATATGTATGGCGTTTTTTTAACATTGCTCTAAACATGTAAAATTTAATTGAATGCATATTTTGCGGGCACATTTCATTAAAGAACAATTCTTATAAAAAAAAATCCCCACCCCATCGACTTTGTATCGAATTAAATAAAAAAAAATGACAACAGTCCACGTTTCATTCAAAGCCTTGGAATATATCGTGGTACAAATCGTACAAAATTGATAACCCAATTATTCGTTAAAACAAACGTGACGACGAGAGGAAAAAAGGGTCTACACTCTTTGTATGATCGGTGTAAAATTCATGATCGAATGCATTTCTATCATATTTTCGACTTAGACATTGTAACTTCGATCTCACGACTTCGACATACTAATTATTCATTACCGCTAGAGATTACCGTGGTAGCAAGGACAGAAAATGAATTCACGTTGGGCATTTGTAGCCTGTTATCACTACTGTGAATCACGATCTTTACTAGTCTAGGAGGGTGATCTCAAATCCCCTCGGTACGGCTGACTTTTTCTCTCTTTGCTATTTTCTTTAAAAACCGTTTCTTTTTTCACAAGGGTCTATGTTCAAGATGTAAATTAATTTTTCCATCGAAGAGAGAAAGGAACTTCACTCTATTTATGATCGGTGTTAAAATTTATGATCAAATGAAGTGCTTTTACACTTTTGACTTACACATTCTTACTTCGACCTTCTATATTGTAAACGCATTCATTCTGATGGGGAGGACTGAAATATTGACATTTCCAATCTCTCTCACTTTTTCCTTTCTAATAGTATCCTATGATTACTGTCAAATACGGAAACGAGACAGCCAACAAGTGTGAACGGGAAACCCTTCTACCTATATATTTAAAAAAAAATCGGATGCATTCCTAAACTTTCTGCTTTTTTGAAAACGTTAAGGCGCAAATAAAACAATAAAATACATAGGTATATATATGTATATAACGCTGGATCGACCGGGAGGAGGAAATCGGTATACGTCAGACCGTTAGGGCGAAAATAAAACAAAAAAATACATCAGAATATACTTCCCCTTTAAGTTTTGAGATATGCAAACACGTTATTTCAATGGCCCTCATACATACGTGTTGACGAATACGTGTACGTCAGTTGGTATACATTGAGGTAATTAAATGAACTACGTATGGTATGTGGATATTTTCTATACTGTTACGTATTCCCATTGAAAATGTGTGTCAAAACGTTAAGGTGAAACGGTTTTTTCGCCTTATGAGTATATTCGCCCTGTGGGTCGTTTTTTCAGACGATTTTTCGCCCTAATCGGCAATTATATATATATATACATATATATATATATATATATATATATATATATATATATATATATATATATATATATATATATATATATATATATATATATATATATATATATATAGCCTAATTCGGCGCATAGGGGGAAAGTTGTTGTTGAAAAGTCGACTTAGGGTGAAAAAAATTTTTGGGCGAAATATAAGTTTCTCCTTAACGTTTCCACACACTTTTTCTATAAGAATACGTAAACCAAAGATATTATAAACATAGATACCAAACTTAAAATGGCGCGGTGACTCCTCACGGAGGCCGAATCGGAGGGGCGGAAGTGCTGATCAGTCGTTTCGAAAGCTAACAGTCAATTGATATCTTCGGTGGTATAAATACTTGTGATTTTAAAACATTGCAATTCTTGCAAACACTGTTCTGCAATAAATTTCACTTTCATGATAGAGTTTAAGGCTTCTTCGCCTGCTTTCTACTTAAGAACATTTGAACATTAACGCACAACGACTGGTGTGAAGTTTATTCGCTAACTGATTGGCTAGTTTCTATGGTATCTCCACAAACGTACATCTATGCACCCGTTTACATCTTTACGCGCTTACAACACAAAATCAACTACTGCGTTCTTTTTCCAAGCACGCGGAAGTACGCGTCAATTTTTCCGGACTTCACACGGAGAAAGGTATTGTGCGCGTTCAGAACTCGCTTAAAAATGCACGCATGCTCACATCTCGTCACAATGGAATTTTCTGTTACACATGCGTCATTTTGCACGCAAATAACCGAATAGAACTTTGCGCATGTCAAATGAACACTTCCGCCCCTCCGATTGAGCCTCCTTGAGGAGTCAGCACGTCTAACAGTGTAGGGATAGGAGTTTGGTATCTACGTTTATAATATCTTTGACGTAAACGGACAAAGTCGCCCTCCAAGATTTACAAAGTAGATACAATTACTTCAAAGTTGTTAAATTAACAGGCACCTAGCTATTAACACGAACGGATGGCTGGCCATTGAATTGACGTTGATTACATGTTAAGACGTTAGGGCGAATTTTTTTCGTATGTATTTTATTGTTACTTTTCCGCCCTATATACAAGCAGATATACCAATATCCCCTTAAGGTGGGAATTAGCTATATATATATGTGTGTGTGTGTGTGTGTGAGAGAGGTGAAATAAAATTAATTCGTATCCATCACAAAACAACACTGGACGTTTCTTGGTTGGCTGTTAAAAATTGTATTTTTCATTACATTGTAATATTTTTAGGGTAAGGTATTAGGTTAGGAATTATGGCTTTCATTAGCCAGTTAGGAAATTACAAGTTGTTAAACAGTGCACATCGCTCGAGTTCCGAACTTCAAAGAATAGTTCAAAAGCTTATGAAAACTATATCAAGATGTTGAAAATATTGTGAAACAACCTCCTTGCAGCAGCTGTAGGTTCAAAATGTTTTAACATGGAGAAAACTAAAAGAAAACTTTGGATTTTTTCTGAGTTGTTCGATGGGGCCATTACGTCATGGATTCACTTTCTCTGAGTGATCTGTTCTAGCCAGATTGGCAATTAATCATACGGCAGAGTGCGAGTTTGAGGAAAAACCGTAAGGCTAGGCTAGGCCAAAGCTAAACAATAACGTTAGCCTTTGTGCGGTGTTGCTGTCGTTACACGTGAAGTGTGTTGTAGCATATTTTTAATGTTTCTTTTGCAATTTCATGCGCCGCGTACCTCACAGCACATGCTAGATTAGATTGTGATAGCGAGGCATTTTCGTTAACGGCGAAGATAGTTTGAACATCGTGCCGTAACTTCGTAAGCTTTAGGAGTTTTAGTTTAAGTACCTTCTTATTGGTATATACAGTATGCCGAACTTAGGCCTACTGTACCCTACATACAGTCACGTTCGAAGCATTTCATCAAAGTGATCGCCACAAAAAACACGGATATTGCTATAATTCGTCTGTGGTGTAAAAATAAAGCCATGCCCTGTACCTTGTTGGTTCCTTATGTGGAAGTGGCACTGTAAAGAACTGCTTTCAGGCAATTTTGAAGGGATGCTTGAACAGCCGTAACTCAGAACTTCGTAAGCTCCAGGGTGCATTTCTATGTAAAGCCCATGCCGAAGGTACGTCAAGGTTTTCGTAATTGTACGCCGGGATCTTCTGTGCACATACAATGCTACATAGAAATATGCAGGCGCTAGAACATATGAACAGTATGCATGTACGTGACGCAGACATGGTCATCGTACATTGGCAATGCATTTACAAGTAAATGGGACACACATGTAAGTAGCAATCTGTCGCGATTCTACGTACTTATGTTTATACCTGTACGTAATGCATACATCATTCAATCGCAATAGAAGTAGTGAATAGCAGAGTCTACTGTACGTCTATCATATGATGAGAATTAACCGGCGCGCTGGGAGTACAGCTTGCCCTCTGCTACGCCGAGAAGAAGTCGGTGCTCACGCTGAAGATCTTCGCGTACGAGCGCACGAAATGCAGAATGGCGTAAGCTTGGCAGATACGACGTGCAGCTAGGGAGAGGACACCAATTTACTTCATTTTCTATTTTGGGCACAGTAAAGCTGTAAAGTATAAGTAGCGATTGAGGTGCATACACAGAGCCACTTTCCCATAACAGCGAATGATTTTTCAACAATAAATCTACTCTTGCCCAGCTGAACTCAAATAAGAATATGACATAAGGTGACTACCTCTCCCTAGCTGCATGTGATACCTAGGCATGTTTCCAATGCTAATGCAGCACACTGACGAACTGCTATACTAAAGTCCTTGAACATAGTTTACAAAGCAAAGTGAATCCATGACGTCAGAGGGAAAGCCTCATAAATATTAATGAGGCAGACTCGTTCGTTTTGAAGTACAAAATTAGCGAGGTTTTACGCCTTTTATCAAGTCTGCAAGGCCGATTTTCCTTCAGAAAAAATTGGAGTCTAATGTATGAGTTCTTTCAAACATGCTGTGCCCCTGCCAAGTGGCTTTGGACTATTCTTTTCATGATAAGCCGGTTTTCACAGCCTCGACACATCATGGCTTCCATAGCGTGAAAGTTCTGTAGGCGTACTGAACAAGGTGAAGGTGGTTAAAATGTGCAGGGCATGTCCAATGGGCGCCTTATAAACAGAACCAAACAAGCAATAACGGAGTAATGCAAAAAAGGAAACAAAACTACAAATGGTATACCCTTTTAAAATTAAACCCGCGAGAAGGTTAGAAATATTCTGCCCCGCAAAAAAAAATGCAGAAGTAAAATGGTACCTCTTCCAGCACAACAGCTCAAAATGTGAATTTCCAAAGTGCATTGACCCAAGAATATTTCACCACATTAACTCACAACACGTTAACTCCATTTCCAAAATTTTTGAATTATACCTCATGCTTAAGGTGCATTCTGAAACCAGCTTTTGTGGGGTCAACCTGTCATGTACTTCGACCCGATTTCGCCCAGGACATTTAGCAGTGTCTAATTGCCCGGCACTTGTCAGTTGCCCTTGGGTTGTATCCGATAAAGTCGGAACCGATACCTTACAGTTGGCGCAAGAGAAAATTGCATGTTTAAAGTCAAAGGTAGTAGGATATGAAAACAGTCTGCTGGAACCACGTCGGACGATGCTACAGGACTGCCAAAGATCGGTGGCGTTTGGTCTGGTTCGGTTTAGGTTCTTGTGTTTCTCAACACTTGTTTGTATGTGCTTAACAAGAATGCAAAACGATGCATCTAGGTATCGATGATATGTGAATAGTCAAATCTCAAATAATACCATCATGTACCATATCTTCTCACTCAAATGTTACACTAGCATGTTCAAAAAGTGTTTTTGTTATTCCAGATATCCTATTGACCTCCACCAACCAAAACAGAGATCATCCTCTTACCATAATGTGCATCCACATACCACATGAAAAATCTTCTAAGAAAGAGAAATACTAGTCTTACCGCCATTGTTCTTGAAGTCATTCCAGCGTCCTCTAGTTTTATTCTGTCGTTCCCTGGTAACGCGGAAAAATATCCCACCGTCGCGGTGACACAATCTGACATTCCATGGTTACTACTTCCAAGGGCATAAAGGAATATTTTTTTTCCTTCAACGTCTTTGCCAGTAACGTGATATTTTATCAAAGAAAATTTTTCAATCCAAATTTGACATGCGTGTTTTGATAGGTCATATTTTACTGAGGTTGAAACATCCTCCCATGACAGCAGCTTATCTGGAAATGCAAAAATTACATGTTGCTTGGATTGAAGCTTTATTTCAATATTGACATCACAAAGTCGAGCTTTACAATTTGATTTTTGGTTAACTTGAAAGATCACATACCGCTACTTAACAGCTTAAAACGATACCCTTGAAAGTTACAGGAATCCGACACTGACACAGCACTGCCAGTCGTCAGAGGAACAATAGTTGGCTAATATTCATTTGAAGCTCATTACTGCTTACAAACAAAACATCAGTTATACTGCATGCAGAAAGCGTAACACGAATATATTTCTGGCTATTTCTGAAACTTGAGAAAACTTCTAATCCTTCTGTCAAAAATGGGACGTCTGTCTCCACAGCTAATTTGTAGGTCATGTCTTGTTAAGGGAGCGGCTTAATAAATTATGTTATTTCAGATAAACAGTCGTATAGAGGTTTATTGCTTTTGCTCTTAAAATGGTGGCGATACAGGCCCACTAATCATGAGCCACTTGTCTGAGGAACAGCTGATTTGAATGAGAGGTTGTTTACATGAATGAAGTTAAAGTGAAGGGGCGAGTAGTGAAAGGTATACAGTTTATCTTCATTCCTTTCAGTTGGTCTTAAAGTATTGAATAATTTAAATATTCCTAGTTTCTGTGCTAACGTACTTTGGTACGTACTAAAGCTTAGAATACCGTCCTTTCAAGTTGGCTGGCCGATGTGATATACCTGAATATAATCAATGCAGTACTGTGTTGGTGTCTTGTTGTATGTATCAATCCTTCGTTACTTTCGACTCGCAATTTCGTGATACACATGAATGATGCAGGACTGCACTAGAGCCATAACGATATCAGGATAATTGAAGAATTACCACCTTTAGGCTATTCATGCAATGCCGATGTAACGGCAGTGATCAACCGATAGTCGCAAAGTATGCCTACAGTGCTCACAGTGGCAATGCAGGTATGCCGGCAACCAGATATCGGTTCTACCAGGACACGCCCTCTTTTTATTGTTTCGTGCTGGTTTCCGGGCGGTTTTGTAAAATTACCCATTAAGTCCGGATTTCATGTAGCTTATTTCTCACATGATCCGACAGGTTTTCCCTAATTTTGCTTCAATTAGGTTACAACAACTTCAAATACTTAAGTCAATGTTATACAATGGGCATTTAACGTAGTTGTAGATGCTAAAATAGCCCTTAACATTATGTTGGCTCCGAAGGCTTCTGATACGCTTTACACAAAGGTAGTGCATTAATAAATTTTGGTGCAGTATGTATGGTCCAGATATGGGACATATATGCACCATACTTGTCTCCTTAATATGGGATCAATACAGTAAATCTTTATACATACCAGATATGGTACTGCTTTACATGGGATCAGTATGGAATAGCTTTATATAAACCATATATGGTATTGCATTATATGGTTCATATCTGTTCCAGATAAAAACCTGATCCAGAATTTTATCTGGCCCATATATCGATTAGATCTGGTTCTGGCACAGACCAAGGTTATATCTGCCCAATTTTTTATCTGGCCCAGATATAAATCCCATATCTGCAGCAGATATGGCCCATATATGGGATTTCATATCTGGCCATATCTGGATTTGGAGAAAGGGTATGGTTTTACAAGATCCGACAAAGTCAAGAATTTTCAAAAGGGAAATGACTCGAAGAATTATATACTCCGAGTTTAGCATGCATGGAATGCGCACCTAAGAGTTCATGTCATTTCAGGATTTGTTCCTCAGTTGAGTATAGGCTATACCTTTTTTGTTTATTATTTTGCCTGTGCCATTGTTCTCAGTTTCCTTACCTATTTTTGTACTGTTGTGCTGAATTATATTTCTACACAAATGGATCAATTGTGCCTTTGTTCTCAGCCTGTTCCTATTGAAATGTAATTGCCTAGTTAAGCCTATACTTACTAGTGCTCTTGGCCCATTTGGGGGTTAGGGTCAAGATTAGAGCTATATACCCATTTCTTGTATAATGGCACAAATGGGATTCTGAGTCAGTGTACTAGCCTAGGGGACAATTTTTCTTTACACAAAATGCTAATTTACTGACTCAAAAATTTCGGTTGTGCACTAGTGCCCTGTAGCTACTGTTTATTCTGATGGATGAAATCTCATATGTTCTTCTGAGACTGCCTTCTCATTTGAAGTATAAACTGTTGTTATTTTACACCACTAACTGAGCAGAAAGGAGATGAATAATGTAGCAATTGACCCGGCATACTAATGGCATATTACAGTCAAAGATTTTGTCACTAACTTGAATTAACTTAATGTACGCCTATTGTTACTTAATAGTAGGACACTCATTTGATATGCTTCCAGTCCAGAGGTTGTTGGGGTTGGGGGTTGTGTACTGAATACCCAGTTCCCTAGAAAAAATTAAGACCTACCCAGTTCCGCATGCTGTTCACAACTAATGTTACTATACAATTAAGTGTATCTGATCCTCTTTTTTCTCGACCTCACCACCTAATGATGAGGTCTGACTGTATATCGTTACAACCAGAGTTCACTAACAAGCCTTACGAGAGAGCTACACCCCCACCGCATAGCCCAATATCCCCCTCCCCCCCCCCCCATTTTACCTGTAGTCTAGTATAGTTTAATGCCACAATTTTTCTGTCATGTTATTGTATGCAATAATTTATAAGTCTAGTACAATAACTGCGATTTACTGATTGCATAATATGGTACGTGCAAAGTGTATGGCCATACATGTCAAAGGATTACCATGAGTCGGTCAACTAATAGGTGTTGTACATTGTGCCGTACGTTGTATACACTGTGGTGATCGGCTCAAGGTACTGACGTACTCAAGATACAGTCACTATAACCCTTGCATCGGTAGCCACTAAGTCGTAACAGGGTTTTCAAAAAATTGGCTCTCAATGTAATTTTCCTTCTATATGTATGTAAATTAAATGTAAAAGAAGACTCGACGAGGTTAACATGATTACTAGTTATGTGGAGGATTTTCTTGCTCGGTATAGTTCCATTTTCGCGCAACTAATGCAAACACCTCAGTATGGGCAAGTGGGCTTTTTACGTATGATGCAAGGCAGTGTCAAGACCTGCTCTAAACTTTGCGAATACCCTGACCGTATTCAGAAATATTTCATGGTAATGTTTCATTTTTTGGTGGAAAAGGAAATCCTCATCTACCCTTTTTCTGTCATACCGTACCAAAAAACTCGATTTTCCGAACAGGATGAAAACTGTTTTTACGAGTTCGAAAAATCGTCTCAAATTCTTTGCTTTGTGTATTAAATACTTCCAAAAATGTTGCGAAACTATCGGAAAATGTGTTCTCTATTAATTTTAATGATGATTTTGTTAGATTATGTATTTTTTATGTCAAAATTTGGATTTAAAAACAGCTAGTTTTTTCCTAATTATATATGCAAACGCTGGGACTTCATGCGTACTCAAATTTTTGGCTGTGAGGATTGACTGGTAAATCCATGGATGCGAGACAGATCTAGACTGAGTGTCCGCCATTTTTGCACCAAGCGGTGCATGGCACTGAGGTGAATAGCAGAGTCCTCCGCCTGTTTTTAAATCTGAGCCATGGAAAAAATGACCCCAAACTTTGAAAAACCTCCCAAGAAAGACTTGGTTACTCCTTCCAAGAGAATTTAATCAAGTTTCTAGCTATCACAAATACAAATGCAATGTTCCAGTATAATTTAAAGTTAAATGTTAGGCTACTGGACAGCTGGTACTAACGTTAAGGCTAAGTCAAACCGTGTACACGGCACGAATAGTCATAGGACAAGTCGCCCAAATATTAATGTGTAGCGCGCCCACAGAAGTCAACATGGCCAAAAATAATAATATCCGTTTAGGCCTAGTTAGACATCTAACTGTTAGTAGTGGTAGGCTACTTGTGTCATGCTCCAATAGCCTACTCCAAATCAACTCAGCAAACTGATAGGTCTCAACTCGAATCAACTAGCCTAATAGGCTATCGTTAACAATGCAGCACGGCCTACGTACGACGGTGGCTTAGCTAGCTACGTTAGAACTCATCGAAGAAAAGAAAACAAGACGAAAAATACAACAATATCATATGGCGTATCATTCAAAGAAAATATTTCACAGTCCATCCTGTTCTCTGGTTGGTGAAAAGCAACATAGCCTAGCAGTAGCAGCATATTTTCGAAACAGTAAATCGGTCCGGTTTGTAATCAGATAAGGCTAACGTTAATACTAAGGTTAATACTCAGCAGGCACAGCGAGCGTTGACGTTACTACAAACGACTCTTGTCTTCTATTATTATAAAACGGCGACAGAGCCCCATGCCAGCCATGGCCTGAATAAAAGTAAAAACATGCAGTAGATCCGTGGTACATCGTGTAGGCTAGCTCTCTTGACTTGTTCTACGTTGATCTCAATAGCTTTACAGCCTCGGCCATTTTGAGCTTTCCCCGCTTAACTTTACACTGTTACTTACAAATTGTAGCCTACGCACACGCGTTACCGGCCGCGACCGCGTAAACGTGGTATAGCTATGCCCATACTGCACTGTAACATAAACGTACCAACACCGTGTTAGCCAATAGTGTTACCAATAGGAGACGAGTGTGGCAACATAAAAGGTTGTTCGGGCTAAAGTGAAACGACTTGAAGTAAACTAGCCTAAATCGCGTGACCTTCAATTGGCTTCACTACATTATTGTGGAATGCGCCTTCCTAGTATATAGTTCACTGAAAATACTGTCCATGACGTCACGGACAGTATAATTAAATTGATAGCGTGCAATAATATGCGTTACCTTTAACGTAATTCCCAAGAAAGATCTGAACATCACATTTATTTGAATCTTTCAGAATAAGACAGTGTGGGAGAGTAAGATCTGCAGGGCGCTGTAACTTCAGATTATGTGGTAAAATTTCAACCATAACAGTTGAGTGATCTTCAAAACATCTCGCTGGTTTTTCATGTAAACGTTGCGGTTGTAGCTTCACTGTTATTTCATGTATCTCATTGCCCAGGAGGAAAGAATTTGGTAGAATTTGGAGCTTCACTCCTGTGTTAGGAATGCTTATAGTGCCACCTTCTTTTGATATTGAAACGGTTGCTTCCAAACTCTTCCTTTCTTCAACTGGTGTTAGAGAGTTTTATGATCGGAAAATAAAAAATAAAATAAGGTAAGCATGGAATTTACCTTATAAAAACTCTTCTACATGATATACCTAATGCCTTAATGTGACAGTTAGGCTATGTGTATTTAACGTAAAGCCATTAAATTAGCACGACCTGTCTGTCACCTTAAGGTGTAATCCATGCACAAAATCATAACTATGATAATGATAGTGATAATGGTTTTTGTTCCGCCTGCATGTGAAACATGTTATCACGTTTTGTGCCAAATGTTGTGCAATTTACGTTCCAAACAAAGCGCCCTCACAAAATTAAATACCATATTCATGTTCATCGAAATGGTCGCTAAATTGACATATCACCCTAACCTACAATTCAGCTTGAGTTTTGGCAAATGTACGGGGCATTAACGATATGGAATCCATTTTCACACGATATCTACATCCAAATTGAGAATTTCTGTACGCTATTGGTAAATTGGTTCTGAGGGGTGACGAACTGAGTTTGAAATTGGAAATTTTATTTCCATTTGATTTGAATAATTTTGAGTTCGTAAGGTAATCAAGTATGTGTATTGGTTTCCAAGTGCGTTTTTATTATGTCCATTGAATAACTATCCTGAATTGTATCTAGATGGTGTTTCGTGGCATCTAGATGATGTTTTGTGGCATGATCTTAGGACAAGAGATATCTTTATGCAGAGCGACATTTTCCGTAGACTTGAGTATTTGACCATCGTACATTGCTTTAGTCAACTGATTGCCGTTTAAGGGTCACCAATAAATGGTGGCGCTATTTTGGCACTCTCAAAAATGAGAGAGAAGTGACGCAGTTCGGTTTCAGAAATTTCATATTGACCCTTTGCTTATCTACCAACCACTCTCTTGAAACTATTTCGATCTGCTCCTCACCCCCTGTGTTCCCTTGTACATAAAACTTTCTCTCCTAGAAGGTATCACTCTACCTCTTCTCTGCCTAGCCAGGCTACGAAACATCCTAATAATGTAATATCAAAAATGAAATATACAAATGTTCCATACCTCAGTCATTTGTTACACTAAAAAACGGCTGGTGAAATATCACCAGGTCCGTGTTGATATAGCACCTACGCAATCCTGGTTATTTTTTGCCAGGAAATAATGGTCACATAAACAATTACACTGGTAAATTTAACCATGTAACTGGCTATTCTTCTAGTTTTTTACCAGTTTCTTGTTTAATTTGAGTCAAAATTCCTGGTTAAGTTAATCAGGATTGTGTGGGGGCTTTACAGACACGCAACCTGGTGAAATTTCGCCAGATTTTTTTTAGAGTGTAACTTCTTTGCCATTAAAATCGGCCGTGGTCAAAAGTTCATTTTACCATAATTATGTTGCTCGCCGCCCAATAACGTATATGAAAGCTGTCATTATCCCATTGAAATTTAGCAAGTGACTGCCTTTTAATATGGACAGATCATGGTTTTATCAACAAAACAATGTTTGCTCTTGTAGTTCGGTTTCCGGAATACCTATAACGCACTATCTTTTTTTCATGATTAGTACCGAAGAGTCATGTTCCAGTGTTTTTGTCAATGAATTGTGAAACTTCTACAGTTTCAAGGATACAGTGCTTGAAATACCGATGTGTAATATCTGTGACCTAAAATACTATGGGAGATAATTCCAAGAATGATAAAAGCATGTTTGTAACTTTAAGTTTCTAGCTCCTGTTCAAAAAATTGACATACGTTTTAGGCGACTGTTTTTGACATTTAAAATACCATTTACACAGGCGCCACTTTGCCTGTATTTATGGATTTTTCCAGCCGTTCACTTCGCACATATCTGCCCCGTCGGTACCCTCGTGGCAACGGGTCTTCCGAATAGTGTAATGCTGAAGATTTAAAACGCAAGTCGTCCATTCTCGAGAAATTTTTGTCAAAATTTTAGGAAAGGTTGTGGACAGAAATCAGCAAAATGCAAAATGTTTTACACTTTTCATCGATGTATACAACAGTTTGTATTATTTTGCTGCCATTCAGCTGTCAGCAATCTTTTTTAATTCTATTTATTTAATGAAATATGTCATCAAAATGCTTTTTTTCGTGATGAACAACTTTCTTAACCAGTTTTCAAGCGTTACTAAAGCAAATAAAGTTCTCCCGTGTGTGTTCTAAGTCTTCAAAATGATATGAAAGGAAGGTTTGTTTCCTGCGTTTTTGTCGATGATTCTATATCTACGCGTACGTATAAGATATCCAAATAAAGCACATTCAGATATCAGGAAGAGAAATGAATTTTCCACTTTTTATATCATTCCAGAAGCGGGCCCAGGATTTTTTCCAGAGGGGTCCGAAGTGTGATCCCCGGCCTAGGGAAGGAGTACAAGGGGATGGGATGTCCACATGTTGAGATGAATTATCTCACCATGTCGACTTCTTAAAAGAATAGTCCAGAACCAAATTTATGTTTGATATGTTAGAGAGGACAATATTCTAATCATTCTAGTAAAAGTTTCATTCATTTCCCATGTTTGTTTATCAAGATATTATCAATTGAAGTTGACACATTTTCTTTGAAAAGTTAACTTGAAGCAAGCAGGTGTGATGTCATGGATCAACAATGTTAGCCTTTTTTTTTTTTTTTTTTTTTTTTTTTCTTCCTGTTAGTTTGACCTTGAATTGATTAGGGATTTTATCTTGTTCCTTAGGCACATGAAGTTCTTAAACATTCATTGCTTAGGATGCACCATTGGTATTTATATAAAAGATTTGTCGCATAAAATTAGTTTTAAATTATAAATAAATACAAAACATTGGACGACAATGTGACGCCATGACATCACGCCTATTTGCTCCAAGTTCATATATTGTACAACATTTGCCACATTCAATCGCTAATATCTTGAGAACCGAACATGGGAAATGAATGAAACTTTCACCAGAGTGCTTAGCATATGGTCCTCTTTAACATATCAAAAATAAATTTGGCTTTGGTTTATCATTTAAGGAAAAGATGACAGCTTGTTCAGATAAATCATCTCAGTACCATGACATGCAGACTGACAGTTTAGGAGCTCGGTAAAAAGGCATTTGGGCTAATATTTTGACAATCATCTCATTTGTTTAGGTATATACTTTTAAAGAAAGCCACTTCCCCGCTTTTTTAAACATAAAAATATTTCATACTGTCATTTTAATATCATATTCAGAATAATAATATCTTTTATACAAATGAAACATACGAAAGAAATTGCTTTCTCTCTTAGAAGTGCTTCTTTCTGTGTCGGTTTCCGGATACTGTAAATTGAAGAAAAATAACGCAGATAAATATTTGATTTGTTAATATGTCTCAACTTATTTAAAAGCACTGGATATTGAGAGACCTTTTGATCTTTCAACAGTTGCAAAGGACTTCTTAGAACGCTGCAAGTCAAAATGAATGCATGTATTCATCTCATTGCAAATACATGTATGGTAGGAGGCAGCGGACATATTTCACGACTTGTGGCACTATCGACTTGAATATGTTATACGTATAAATTAATTTAGCGGAGGGATAGATTCACAACCCCTTACATGGCTTTTACGTCTTTTTATATTCGAATAAATGCCAAGTACTATAATTCAAATGTATGTGGGTTAATGAATCATTAGAATATTTTAGAATACGTACATGAATATATGATACCTCTAACTAAATTTTTTTTCGGGGAGCGACTGTTAGTTTTATACTTAGTGATTTATTCGAACATATGCTGACATTCGTTTAAATATGTGAACATTAATTCTAATAAATGGCAAAAAGGTCAATTGTATGGTACAATATATGATATATTATATATAAGGAATATATATATATATTATATATGGAATATATGACACCATCCCCGAATTAAGTGTTAAACAAATGAAGAAGTGGCAGTGAAAATGATCCACTAGAGTCTTATTTGCAAGAGGGTTACGCTATTTCCTTCCAAATTTGAGTGGCTGTATGGTCAAGTGTCTTGAGCATTCCACTTCCAACTAGAAGGTCTGGAATTCCACAAGTCATCTTATCGGATAGTACCAAAGACCTTAAAAGTGCAACCCCCTGCCATAAACAACAGAGAGAGGGAATTAAACAAGCCAGTGGGTCACAAATAGGAAAACTCGAGGTCGGTCCAACTTAAACCAATTTGTTACAAGAGGAGCGGCAAAACCTTTAAGTAACATAACAGATCATAAGCAAGCCAAATACATGGTTCAAAAAGATCAGCAAACACTTAATGAAATTGATGCCATATGGAAGCCGCGACAAACACTTCGTATGCTGAGACCTCTGTCACAGACTAAACGATATCATCACATTGATACTGAGATTCCAGATATTCATGAAAGGCTGACGAATTTATAAAAAAAATTTACATCGAGCTAACATTCGTAAAAAAAACAACCGTAAATTTATCATTATTA
This sequence comes from Holothuria scabra, assembly GCA_037179385.1. Lineage (NCBI taxonomy): Eukaryota > Metazoa > Echinodermata > Holothuroidea > Aspidochirotida > Holothuriidae > Holothuria > Holothuria scabra. The sequence goes on from CM074179.1 coordinate 72,585,345, forward strand.
CATAAAATTTCTCGCTATATACTGAAAAAGAAAGATCTGTTAATAGGAAAAGACATTTAAATTTAAGGGCCATACAATCGAATCAAAAGCATACACTGATAAAAATAATAACTTTGTACTATTTCTCTACTTGGATCGCTTGCATGGTCAAGTGGTTAGAGCATCTGACTTGGAGTCCGAAGGTCGCCAGTTCGAGTACTCACCGGGTCACACCGAAGACCGAAAACGGACCTAAAATAGAACCTACTGTCATTGAATTTGTTTTCATCATAAACAATGCAGTAGAGATAACAAGCCAGTGAGAAAGAAAGGCCGTGATTTCGAAATATCAGAGGAACCTAGTCATCAAAACGTTTTTATATTGAAAACGTTTTTCTTTTCCTTTCAAGTAATTGAAATGTGTAATTATAATTTAATGAGTCATGATATTAATGAAAGCGTGATGTAAGCTAAAGTATTCAAACTGTAAATACTGGCATATATTATTATGCTGTTTTGTATGTACATATGTTGACACTGAAAATAAAGTTCTTCCTATACAAAAAAGGCCGTGACCGACTATAGTTTGCTTACTGTAAAATTAGTACTGCGTTTAATGTTAAATATACAGTATATTACTGGCAGCTCAGCTACCAGTAACTTACAGGGTATTTTTACAGGGTAATTTAAAGGGTATTTTTAGAGTGAACTTAGACAATGCTTTCTCTTATTGTCAAAGAGACCACTGTCAAAGTTGGGCTCCATAATACGCTCGGTTACAGGAGAACTTGTAAATGTTTATTTGTCACATGTTACCCAAAAAGTATGTCGCATTGTTCACGTAGCTAGAGGTATCAGGGAAAATTCTTTGGATAGTATTTTATGCTAGAAAAGTCAGTGTCTATAGATATCGTGCTAGGATTAATTAAATTAAAGGGCAAAGGTGTTCCTTTAGTAACGTTACATGAAGCTATTCTGTTATGTTCAGTTGTTTTAGTGCACGCAACGTATGCCTTTTGCTAGAACGGGGACTATTGCTATCGCTTAAGTATGTGCACCCGACCAGGTTATCGCCCCAAATGACTTTGTTGATGTAATGGAACCCACTTATATTGTTGAAATAGAATTTGTCCTAGCTGGATCACTCAAAAGAGTTGAGAACGGATTTACTGGAATGTTTGTCTCCAATCAAGTTGACATAATTTTAATGTGACATTACCTGCTCATACTTATAAGGGACATTTTCACGCCATTTCAAACAATGGTCACTACGAGGTATTGGATTCAAAGAAAGAGTTTAGTGTGAAGAGGTTGATAAGATGGACAACAATGTTGTCGGTGATATTATATAGTATATTATTATGAGAAATGATGTTACTGTTAATGGAGTGTCCAGTGCAGAATGAAATATTTATGCAGGTCAGTTTCCTAAGTCAGACTTCTTACCCAATCGAGTTAAGAAGGGAGTTGCTTTGCAAATATGCAGATATTTTAGTGATTTTCCAGGCAGAAACAATTTAGTACAGCATACCATATGAATTCCTGATTATGTAGCCCCCACTAGACGTGCATCTTAAAGAAACTTACCTCGAGGTCGAATTAGCAGACTGGTCAATGGACTTTTGGATAAGGAAGTAATTGAGGAGAGCAAGAATTATTGGGCCTCTCCTGTAGTTATGGTCAGGAAGAAAGACCAATTTTTTTAAGATAATGGTAATAACTATAAATACGGAGCATTCATTGAAAGATTAATACCACACAGAATTCCCTCTTCACTCACAGGTGGAATTTTATCGACAGTTTTCAGAAAATGAAAACAAATGAGCTCATTATGAGCCCCCTGAAAGCCCCTCTCAAATGTTTTGCATCTTATTACTTTTACAATTAACGGATGTCCTCATAAGCAGCTTATAAACTCAGATGCAATTTATAGCCACCCTTGCTGTTTTTAGTGGAAGGAAATGGTTTCTCTTTCGGTTTTTTAATGTTTTATATGGAATCATTGGTACCACTTCTTTCGTTTACAAGATTAAGGTCAAATATTTGCCATTTTGTCACCTGTTTTAGCATGATTTTTCTGTACTCCTACAGGAGTTAAATATTGAATTTGACACATGTGAATTGGTGACTTTTGGACCTGAGTTTTTAAATGTTTTACACTGCTGCAAAGCACTTTCTAGCAAGCAAAGTATTTTCTGTTTAAGTGAGCAAATCATACTATACCAGGATTGCAAATTTTTCTTTGTTAATTTAGATCCAATTCAGATGTGGAATACTGTATAACGTCAACGCTTATCGTTTCCTTTCACTTAGATTGTAATCGTACCGTCTCTCTTCAGTCACTGTGTGGTAATCGGCGGCGATCATGGTGGGGGAGGGAAGCATGTTCCCCAATATTTTTGAGGGGTAAAGAGAGACAGTAATAACCTCAAGCAATATGTTTTGGAGAAAGTAATTTTTTAATGATTGCTTAATGATGTTTGTTTACCAAAGGCAAAAGGTGATGGATAAAGGAAATTTTACAACTGCAATAACATTCACGGAGCGTTGTCTTATTACATATTTTGGAATTGTGTGCTCTCAGAACAATTTCATGAAGTTAAAAATGTTACCTGGTTTGCATGTGAATAAGGAAGGGATCCACACAATTTTTAAGGGGGCAGAAATAAGTTAAATGGGAAAAGATAAATACCCTTATATACACCAACATATCACAGATACCCAAACATTTGCTGTGGCAGACTCCACGACAGACTGTACGGTCTACTGGTTAGAGCATCCGACTTGCAGTCGGGTGTCAGGAGTTCTAGTCCTGGCTGGGTTATACCGAAGACTTTAAAAACGGAACCTACTGACATTGTCCTTGGTGCTCAACAAAAGCAATCAAGTAGGGAAACAAGTCAGTGAGCCACAATTGCGAAAATGGCCGTGGCCAGCTCGACTTGAGCTAATTGGTTGGAAACTGGGCCGTCATCTACATTGAACCTAATCGCTGTGGCAAACTTGAGATAAATCATCCCGTGTGATTTTTGCAAAATGATTATCACATGGTGTTATGGTGTCACTACTGACACCGTGTATGATCAGTTTTTCGGTGTCACTCGTGTCGTGTCGGTGACCCCGGCCCCCTCCTCGAATGCCTAGTTAATATTTTGTTCGTATAAAATATTTAGCCCCTAATTTCTGAAGCGGAATGTCGACCTTGAGCGGCGTATTATGAATGAAAAACCGAAACTATACATAGCTAGAGCAGCAATGCCAAAGTGTTGGGTGCAAAGAAATGACAAGTCCTTGAGCTTTCCATTTCAACCTGGCAACCATCACTTTTTTAAATTTAAAATTCAATGTCTGCTGCCGCAACTCAAAGAGCATGCTCTCAAATTCTCAAAGGTTTTCACTACTGATCAAGTCACATTCTGTAGCGCTAAAGAAATTTCAACCACTATCTTGGGTGACAATATCTCAATACTTGTTTTGGATTGAGATTAAAACGAAGGATTGGCACAGTGCATGCACAGGATGCATGTCGCTTTATGTCCAGATAAGGACACGCAACGTAGGCAGTTAATTCAATCTTTAACCCACCGAAACTTTAATCCATACAGTAGTTTGCAAAAAATCGAACACGATCTACGGAAAGACATGTTTTTGAATGACAATAGCAGGTGTCTTAATGGGCTGTAGACCGTTCACCCAAATTCTATAATAGGACCAGGGGAATTTTTCTAATTTGAAACCGAGACAAAGCGCATCGATGATTTTGGTATTTTCAAACTCCGCTTACCTTATAACCTTGGGTAGGCATTCATTGAAACGTCGCAAAATTAAGCTAAGACCAGATTGCATTTCAACGATAACTCACTGTTTTTCTTCGATTTAGCAAGCGGCTGAAAGTTTGGGTTTCAGGAATTTTAACACATTTGTTCTGGCGTGGTGTGATAGCTTCGAATTGAGGCATAAGCGTCTGAATAAGAAGAGATCATAAGATAAGTCGAAATTGATTCACCAAAAATTCAAATTAAAATGAATTTTATTGTTATAATTATCTTCAATGTTTACTTCTGTCAGTGTGTCATAATTATGAGAAACAAGACCAAAACTACTGTCAAAGTTTAAGTGTGAAAAGAATTCTAGACTTCCCGAACTATGGATACTAAGTCATAGCTCGCACTGTCACAGATGGATATAATTATGACAGTCCTAGCCAGAAAAAAGTGTGACTTGGTTGAATTCATATAACTCCTTGTCAAAAGAATCAATATAAATCTTTTCCAAAGAGAAACTACTTAAACTCTTGTAGTACAAAGATTTCATTCAGTGACTCATTTTTACAAAATACCCCTTGCCGCCCGTTAGCGTCCATTATTCAGAATATAAGCGCAGTCCTTTTTAATACCTGCTTTCAGAATTCTTCCTTGATAGCAGACTAAGGCTTAAAATTACTTAGACATGAAGCAATTAAGCTTGTCCTCACTACTTTAAGTTTACCAGGGCAAAATCCTTTCAACCTTTGGTTAACCAGTTTAGATATTAAGGCGTGAAAATCCCTCACCCCCCCCCCCCCCCAAAAAAAAGAAACAATCCTACGGCTTTCTTCATCTCTGCCCGCCTCTTTTCATTTCATTTTCTCTTATCTCATCTTATCTTACATGGTCTTCTAAGAGGTTATATAACGTTGACTAATGTTAGTTTCTTTGAAGTGCAAAGAAAGTAAAGTATAAAAGCATAACTTCATACCAAGAGTGGTAATTGTGGTACAGCCAAACAGTGGATTGCTTCTGCTAATTTGAAAAAATTCGGTCTGTTGTCTGCTTCTCCTGTAAAAAACAAAACACAGGAGATGAATAACAATCGTGATCCAAAAAATTCTACGTTCTTAGTATCAGAAATATTATGCAACAGATACTATCACCGTGCTAGTACCGTGGAACAGACGGGACAATGTCTCTCAGTAAAGATATAAGTGCAAAGCCCTTCAAACAATAACAGCAGCCTGGCGCGGATCCAAGGAGGGCTTTCACGGCCTCAGCCCTCCATTTTTCGCCACATCAACAATAACACATACGGGAAACTAGTAGTGCAACTCCCTCACACCCTTGTTTTCTCTTAATGGAATGTCGGGATCCGTGCCTGGTAACAATTAAGAGAACCAGAATGCAAGAATGCATTGAGATTTCGATGCATTCTGGTAGTGGAGGTCGAAGGCAATTGGGTAATATGGAGTTACGACTAAAATTTACCATTGTTCAGTCAGTAAGTAAAAAGACAAATATCAGTAGAGAAAGGAACTTCTGCTTATTTAGTTTATCATATGTATAAAGTTGCTTCATGTGGGTATAGGCATTTCGAAAGGAAGTTTGAAAATGCCGAATCTTATCAATGAGCGTCAATGGTTTACACTTGAAGTATTCTATAAGACCGGCGTGGCTCAAAGCAGCAAAAAGAAAAGTCTTATTTGCAGCAGCTGGAGATGAAAAAGCTTGGTAAAGTCATTGAAGATTTGAATTAAATTTTGAACCAAACAAATCATGCGTTTTATGTTTTACTAAACAACATCAATGTGATGGCAAGCCTACCTAATTAGCTCCTCTAACCAGACCTGTCTATTGCAAGCCGGGTAAGACAAATCAGTCGGACCTCACTGATTTGTTTTGTTTGTGGTTTCCTCCTCTTAACTGTTGGAGAAGTCCTCTTACTCAGCCCCAGAACAGCCATTTAGTGTGTCGTGCATAAGTAATTTATTAACAATACAACCTCTTGGAAGTCAAGATTACTGTCGTGTCAGCCAGAAAGTTGAGCTTCACAGTCTATTTGCTAGGTAAGTTGTGGTTGGAGTTTTCTGACATCTGGGTAATGTATATTTCCTCTTACAGAATAAAAATGAAAACAATAATCTTTCTGTGGAGTGTGGTAAAACTGATGAGCCAGGACAATGTCTAGTCATTATGGTCATTACGGTTATTATGGTCATTATGGTCATTAAGGTCATGATTATTATTATCCTTTTATTACAGCTCTCTTTGTATTCGATAGATTCTCGTGTGCTGACATCGGGATCTTACCCGGATCCTGGGAGGTCAAGCACCCTTCTTAAATGGCTTCTGAAGATGGCTTCCTAGAATGGCTTGCTTTATGAGTTTCCCCACGTCATGGCCCTTTTTTATATTATCATCATCATCACCATCACCACCCCCACTACCCCCACTACCACCACCATCATCATCATCATCATCATAATCATCATCATCATCATCATCATCATCATCATCGTTTGTTGTTTCGTTCATCATCATCTGCGTTTGTTGTTTCGTTGCATGATTCATGAATGGTCGGGTCCATCCCATGGTCCTGAGACTTCCTCACGTGCAATGTAACTGTCACTTTATGGATAACATCTTCCTCAGGATGTGAGCGGTTCTAAGAATGGCAGTTTTCTAGATCAAGTTCATGTTAATTTGACCAGGCAACTTGTCTATGTAATTGCTCATTCCTTTCTAACTCATTCCTAGAGCACCAACTACCACGGGTTCAGTTTCCGTTTTCATCTGCCACATTCTGCATATTTCGACTTCCAGGTCTTTATACTTGCTTTTTTCTGTGGTCTTAATTGATATGTTTTTGTCAGAAATAACAGCAACATCGATAAGGAGACATTTCCGTTCTTTGAAATCCTTGACTACAATATCTGGTCGGTTTGCCTTGATTTCACTATCTGTGTGGATTGGCATATCCCATAGGATCGTGACATCTTGGTTTTCTAAAACTGTTACTGGTTGGCTATCATACCATTTGTCTGTACTGGTCTCAATACCGTAATACCTACAAATTATCCAGTGGTCACTTTGTTGTGCCTACGTGTGTATTCTGTTGGTGCAAGTACAGGGCATCTAGCTGTTATGTGGTCAATAGTTTCTTCGTTTTGTCCACATAGTCTGCATAGGGGGCTTGTGCCATCTTTAACTATGCGATGTAGGTATAGTCTCGTAGCAAGGCTTTGATGTTGTGCTACTATTATAAGACCCTCTGTTTCTGCCTTCAGTCCTGCACTGCGAAGCCACTGGTTTGTCTGGTGACTGTCTACATCAGGTTCATCCATTCGCCTGCAGTATACTTCATGTAAAGGCTTGCTTGCCCACGTTTCGTGCAGCTGTCGTTGTCCAAATGTCTTTGCATCTTTCTTTACCATTTTTACAAAGACTGTTGTCTCCTCTTTTTCATTGGTACTGCGAGTTCTTCCCTGTATTCGTTGGTTTCATTTACCACTGAGAATTGGTTTCTTTTACCACTGAGCTTTTACTGTTCTCGTGGTGGTATACAGTTTTAATCAGAAGATCTTCAGCCTTTTTTAAGTATGCCTCCCAACCCTATGATGGTGATCTTATAGGTCAATTCTAGTTGCAAAAGACCTCGCCCTCCTGAGGCACGTGGTAAGTATAGTCTGTCAACATCTGCCTTCGGGTGGTGTATCTTCCTTGCCTTGATATCACGTCTCTTGATATCACTAAGAGACTACTTTATAACCTTGAAACTGTATTTTACCACAGGGACTGCCAGTTTATTTACTGCTTTAATTTTGTTGGTCGAGTTGAGTGCACTCTTAAAGGCAGTGTGACATGTCAGCAAAATGACTTTACTTTACTTGGTACTTACAGAGTGAACTTTTCTATGGGGAAATCCGTTGGAATTTTTTCAATATCTTTTACGGTTCTCAAGGTATACCTCTTCAAAGTTTGAATGTTTCTAAAGCAAGTTGTTACTTATACAAAAGTACTGATGTGAAGTGTTGCAAAGTGTTGTCATTTCTTTTGTTAATCTTTTATTAATTATCTCTTAATTACTCAGCAGATAGTTTATGGTTTGGTAATTGATACTGAGAATTTTCAAGGACACAATTTTAACTTCCAAAATAAAATCCTCAGGACAAACTAATGTTACAACTGTCCTTGAAATAGAGATTGTAAAAACAAAGTATAACATTAGCCATATATGGCATGTCCCTCTCATGACCACACAATATTTGCATATTAAGCTCATATTTATTAATCATGGAATGCAAATCAGATATTGCCTTCTAAAATGGTCAATTTTTGACCGAATTTAATGGGAATTCCGGCTATTCTCTTCGTTTTTGATGCTTTTTACACCAAATACCCAATTTTGCGTTTTCATGTCACACGACCTTTACAGATCATCCGTATTCTGCTGTAGTATTCCTTTCTCATTCTTTCCTTATATTTGGAGTTATGGATACCGTCCCAATTCATCCATTTTAACTGCGGTGGCAAATATGATATTGTTTATATCAGCAATGATCAAAGAAGATCATCATCATCATCATCATCATCATCATCTTCTTCTTCATCATCATCATCTTCATCATCATCATCATCATCATCATCATTATTATTATTATTTGTTCCATCTCTTTGTTCAATTTCAAGTTCACACTCATCAATCAGTGTATTCACAGAAATATACAATATCAAAATAATAGCGTTATTGAAATAATTGAAAGCCACTTCGGAATTAAGGAAACACATAAAACATCATAGAAAATTATATTTCGACTTTTCGACCTTTCAAGATAATAATGTAAATACATTGCAAAAGTCATATAAGCACAGTAACCAATCACAGAAGCTTAATGCTCTTTTTCAGCGCTCAAAAGATACATAACGTTTTGTTTTCTTTCCCGAAAAGGAATTTTCAACTTGTAAGAGAAATTTAAATGTTTTTACGAATTCATAAATGTTAGGTACATCATCAGTCATCTTCTTGTAATATTTTAAGTGAAAAATTAAAAAATTATAAGGATGTTTTAGATACATCTTGAACCCAAAGAGTATATCTCGCTTTGAAAAGATAAACTGCTTACCAAGAATAACTTGCTTTATATCTAACATTAAACTTGAAGTAAGTCAACATTCCTAGAAAAGATGAGAGATCGTTTCGTCTTCTATTCACAGAAAATACATAAGTTACTAACATTCTTTTTCATTAGAAACAATAAATGATTTGGGCAATTAACCTATGCATAAAACGAAATTGGAAATAATGAATTTTTGTTTTACGTAAAGTGTTGAAGGGAATTTTAAAAATCTGATTCCATTGGTAGACGGTGAAATTAAATTCTCACTCTGACTTAAGCAAAGCCGTAGGAGGGGTACAGATGTCATTTATTAAAGACATACACATTTTGAGAAGCAAAATCAGACTTACATAAGGTTTTGAATGGTGTGTGAAGATCATTGTCCAATGGATAAAGGCCCCTTTTCCAGGACACATGAATTGCATTGAAAATACATTTAATACAAGTAAAGGGAAGATTGTCTAATGAGAATGCTTGGCTTAGGTTACTAATAAAAAAGAGACTTTTTGCCTCATCATATAAATCTTTCATAAAAGTAATACCTTTTTCAAACATTTTCTTACAAAATATAATCTTCTTATCAACCTTTATGAATGAATTATTCCATATGATCTGATTTTTAAAGTCATTTCTTGGATTTTTAACGGCATAATACGACCAAACTGTGCAAATATCATAAATGAAATCGTTTGAGATTGAGACATCTCTAAAGCTAAAATTACATTGAAATAAAGAAGCTTAGACGTAGGCCTTAAGGTGGTGACCAAAAGAGAGTTTCACAAAGCATCGTTATTACCAGAATATTTTTTAACCCACGAACATTTCAGACCCCTAAGGAATGAATACAAATGCGGGGTTTTAAAACCACCAGCATCAAAATCATTAATTAAAGTTCCGCGTTTAAGTTTGATTATTATTAATATTATTTGCGTGTATTATACCTTAAGGCGACACATCGTCCGTAAAAATAAACATTACCATTACATTGACAGTAACTTTAAGTTGACATATAACTGTCCCCTAAGAGTTTATGTACCATGCAGGAGAATAATTTTAATGTCGGAAATATTCTTAAATTAACCTTTATGGTCTAAAAGGTATCCCTACCAAATTTGGTTAGGGTGGGGGTACCTACGTTTCATTCTACGAATGAGAGACGGAAATTGCTTGCGGACAGTAAAATTTAAGAGATTTAAAACTGATGGATCCCATTAATGGCCGACCTTTCTGGACTGCTATAGTTCATGAGACGAAGTGAAACCGGGGTGATTGTCACATTTAACTCAAAGTTTAAATTATGAATTCCTTAAAAAACTTTATTTAATTGTTAGAGTAAAACAGAGATTTTGACCGCTGAAAATAAATTTGAAAACGGGGCAACTGACCCCATGACGATCGGTTTGCTTGTCACAAGAGAAATACAGAAGAATGTCGTTATGAAGTAAAGAAATCACATGTTTTGTGTTAGTAGGATTGGGAGTTTGACCTTTGCGGAAGCTGTTAGCATTATATCGGTCTCAATTAAATTTCTAATTCTTTTGAATTCTTTGTGTCTGCCTATTGGTGGGGTCATGATAAGAGATTTTTAGGTACATGAAAAGTTCTCTCTTTCCCGTCTGTGGAGTTAGCCTGCCAGCGGGCTGTTCAATAACTGTCTATAGGCTCCGGCAACTGAACTGTAAGGTTTGGGAGGGATTGGAAATGTAGTGAAATTTTGTGACCTGATATATAGACGTTCTAATGTTGTTATGAATCCACTCAACTAGCCTAAATGAGAGGCAGTGTGATAAATGCCCCTACCTCTCCCTCATTACAGGCGCGGCAGAACGGAAAAAATATTGGGGGGCTGGGTGCCAGCAGGACTATCTAAGCGGAGCGCCACCATCAGTTGGAGCGGAGCGTACAAGAAAATTTATGACTTTACAGACCCCCCAGGTGGCCGGAAACGGCACTTCCCGCGTGTTCTATGTTGCATGTATCCAGCCTTAAAATATGGGTCTCATGTTTGCAATTTCTCAACTAATGAGAAAAAATTCAGCCTATGCAAAATGGTAATTCATATCAGATAAATTGAGATGATACAAGAACAATAATTAATTATGCATCCTCTTTCATTTATTCTGTTTGCCGTGTTATTTACTTTCTGCACCCGGTGTAACATTTTTCTACCCATAAATATCAATTACTCAATTATATTTCCCCTAGATCATACCATCACCCCCTCCCCCACCCCCCCCCCCCGTGGTTCCTCCCAAGGCTACCACCAACCTAATCTATATCTATACGTACTATAGACTTTTGTACTAACGGTAGTAGCCTACGCTGTTCAACCTCGAAACTTAACGAAATTACGCAATAACAGACCATACTGCTTCCACTTTTCGAGGACCTCGGAGATGGGGTTGGGGGATGATAAAGAGGCTTTAGCGTGTCCAGTATCTTTTTCATCGACAACGTTCCCCTAAAATTATTAGTAGGCCTATATTGTGCATTAGACTGATGAAGAATATGTTCACCACCCACTTTAATATTCTCCCCGCCGTCGCCGGTCACCACTTCTTGGAGCGCATCTTACAAATATTGGGGGGGCTAAACATGCCTTAAGCCCCTCCACTTTTTTCATTGGGGGGGCTTAGCCCCCAACCCCCCCCCCCCCGGTTCCGCCGTCACTACCTCATTACACGTGTATTACAATGTTAACGGGCATGGGGTTGGTTGTCACGTCGCCTTACCTTAGGAAGGGTATGCTACATAAACGTTAATCTGATTAATTCGGGGTAGGTCCGGGGTAGGTTCGGGCAGGTTGTCTCACCATTGGCTTACACATAAAACCCGTGACAACCAGCCATTACACTACTTCCTGTACTTATTCAACTCCTACTTCCAAGTGTTGAAATTTCACAAGTCAAGACTTATTCTTCCATATTCCCTACTTATTAGCTACCTCTTTATTTCAAACAACCAGCAATCATGTATGGCTGTTGGATGAAAAACTATAATATCAGTTACACATGATAAGAAATTTAGTCAACATGCCAAAAGATGGAAATTTCGAGCTGACCACAACACTGTAGTAATGTCTAATATACACGTCTGAGAGGCAGATTGGCTTGTCTTAAAGGACCAACCCTCTCACCCCAAACTACATATTTTGGTAGAGGTTTACCGAAATTCTCAATGGGCTCAGCCCTTTGATTGACAGTCAATTCAAACAAAGCAGAATACAAAAGCTTATATTACACAGCAGAACTGTACTGAAAGTGTTTAATATAAGTTGAGCTCTTGTATACTCACCCTGAAGCAATAAGCTTAGATTGTGACTGGATAAGGATGAATATTAGTCACTTGTGGGAGGGCTTAAGTAAGAAGGTTGGGAGAATTGGTACTGTTTGGGGTGAGAGAATTGGGCCATTAAGTCTTCAGGGGTCGATGTCGTGGTAATATTTGTTATTACCCCCTCTGTTTTGGTTGGCAGAGCCTGTGTTATAACCAAACCGTGTTACAACCATTCCCGGTCACCACCTTGTATCTCACTGGGAGATTAGAGTGAAGATGTCGGCAAACAAGAAGCTTTAAGAGGGAACTCCTGACGATAACGTAACTACGTAATAGGCCTAACGGTGAAGAGGTTAAGTCACGAGACAACCCTGTAAGGCAGACCGGTCTTTTTTCCTTTTTGAATAGCCAACAGATTAAGCAAACTTGGCACGGAAACTGAGGCATTGACAGGAGGAATTCGTACACATTAAATAAGCAAATGAAAAACAAATAACCGGGGTAAGCAAGGAAAATGTAAAACGTAAAGAGAAAATTGATATAAATGTAAAGGGTTACCCCCGTGAGGACAAAATCTTGCAAAGCTGCCCAGAGTGTAAACTAACCTTTGTTGGCCGTTGTTTGGTTTGTCATCTTGCAGTTGTTAACAATTGAGTTGTTGGCACTTCTCGTGGTTATTCTCTGTATGAGTAAAAGAAACAGCAGTATGGGTCCTATTTTGGAGATTGATGAAAGGAAGGGTAAATGAATTGGAAAATTAATCACTCGTTTGGTGGTAGTGGAACCAAGTCATATCGCTTTCCCAAATAATTTTGAAAAGTCTAGTTTTGTTCCTTTCTTTTTATTGAGCGCCGATTCAAATCCTCATTAATACGTATTAAAGCATTCATTTGATAAATAACGGTGGCGCCAGCGGGAGGGCCCTTCTCCCCCTCTCCCCGTCGGGAAAGGCCCGCAGTTTCGTCGGGGAGGCCTAAAAAATAGAAAATTCTAATCAAAAACGATGCAAGGACTGAAGTTAATAGATGGGTGATATTGAAATTATTTTCTCTTTTGTAACGCTATTTTAATACATATCGGAATCGCTTTCTATAATGACTTCTTCTCAGCTCTGTTATACCTCATTCCATGTGCCTTGTCCTATCTCCTCTTCCGTCGGTAAGGGAAGGCAAATTTTTCGGGGAGTTCTAAAAATGAAAAATGTAAAGGACTGAAGTAACTGGATGGATGATCATAAAATATTTTTTCTTTTGTAACGCTATTTTTGTATATATCGCTATCGATTTTAATCACTTCTTCCTAGCTCTGCTATTCCTCATTCCATGTATCGTGTCTCATCTTCAATCCGTGAGCTCAAGGTCGCCCATAACCAAGACTTGAGTTGCAGACAAACAAGCTACAAGTTTCACATGCAGATGTATCCGAGGGTGGCACCAGCGATGGACCGAGGGTTCCCCGTCGGAAAGGCCTCCCTCCCCCCTGTCGTTGAGAAAATCCAGTTTTGCCAGGAAGCCTTCATCTATAGACCCATGATAAAGGGTGTATGCAGTGCGCAATGGTCTGCCATCTGGCCTGCCCCAACTGTCGAATTCTAGCAACAGTAATGAAAATCGGTCAGGGCGTTTTCAGATGAACAAGATGATGAACAGTAGTCAGGAAGTGTGACTGAAAATTCATTTAAAGCCACCTCATCACGTGACATATTTTCAAAATCGTTGCAAGTAAAATTATTTATAATCTGGAATTCGGACAGTCACGCAGAAAATTTCATCTACTTAGGGGACTTTGCAATTGACTACAACGAACATTCTTATCATAGTCAGAAACAGTATATTCTCAATTCCGTTGCACAGATTTCCCCCGAGAAGAGACAAGACTATTTCATCTCATTGTAGCGCAGTTTACCTTTTATCTGGTAATTTTCTGATCACTTGGCAAGTTGGGTTATTCTATTGAAGTGAATTCATTTCAAAGAAAAGCTCAAAGTAACGACTGCTTCAATTCTAGTTTCAAGTCCGAGAAATGCCTTTTCCGACTGTCTGAGGGGTTAGTTCTTTTAACAGTTATCTGTACGCACCTTCCAACATGATGGTGGCGCTCCGCTTAGATGGTGTTTTGGTCGAACAAATTTTATTGCGAAAGAAAGCTCAAAAGAACGACTCCTTTGTTTCTAGTAACGAGTCTGGGAAATGCCATTTTCTGCTGTCTGGAAGGTTCTCAATGCTTCAAAAATTTCTGTTGGCTCACTTATATGGTCTTTCGAGCAGGATTACATACAAACTGAAACGCTACCGTACGTCTATGCACTTTAACTATAAAGCCAAACTCTTTCCGTAGGATTATTTTCCAATACGGTCGGAGGGCCTTAACAGGGCCAGACCATATCCGCTACCCCCCCCCCCCCCCAAAATGCAAATCACCCCCTACTTGATCTTTTTCAAATGAAGGTCAGGTTCTTCCATAAAAACCCAAAACCCTGTGATAAAATTGCAATGTTTCTCCAAAATTAGCTACAGATTTTTAAAAATGGCAAAATTTTGCAATTTCGATGAATGATCCACACAACAAATTACCAAAGCCGACTTTGTTAATCACCCAGACATTTTACCTAATTTTGCTTTTGAAAGGCATATCACGTAATAAAAATCAATTTTTTTATTAAAACCTAATCACAAACCAATTTTGTTATTGAATTTCAAACTTTTTCGAGTATATAAGCTCTTAATTTTAAAATCTTTCCAAAAACGGGAATATTTTGCGGGCAAACTTCTAATTTCGTCTTTGATCCTTAGTACCTAGGCCTAGTACGACGAAATGCGTAATCACAAAGGAATTTTAGCTTTCGCATATTTAACGTTTTCCTTTTTGCCCATATGAAGGACAAATTCTTCAATAAACACCCCAACTTTTTAAAAGTCCTGAAAAAGCCAAATTTTCTTCAAAATAAACTCCATATTTTTTAAGTACTTGTTACCAAGAAAGCCAAAAAATTTCAGCGCGCTACGCCTCAAATTCCGCCTGCCAAGTCACGTCCCACCGCGAATAACTCATCACCCTTGTCGGGGCCTTGAAATGCTGGCCCCTCTGTCGAGGAGCTTGGGCCACCTGTCGGGCACATTCTTGCCCTATCCCTATTGTTAGCTACACACAACTATCAATCTTCCATTTCGAATCAGCAAACAACTGTAGCAATGTTAGCCAACTTAGACACTGGTTAATTCCGCCCTAACATTGATTGAGATTATCCTGATATTTTTGCCGTCATTGGTAAACTTTTATCCATTCAAGTTTGAAGAACAATTTTATCAAGTTTTTTTCACCTTTCAAGTATATATCTTCCTCCCTAACACCCCAGCATCATATTTATCGCATTCCGCACTTTATCTCATGTACACTGTAGAATTGTTTGAACACGTTTGCCTCCTAGTTGACCTAGGCTGATGGGTACAAAATAACCTTAGGTAAATTTATAATTATGACCGTTAGGTATTTTGTGCCATGCGATGTGTATTTTTGTAAGCAAGTTGGTTTTTCTCCCCAATTTTTTAGCAAAAAGCATACGTAGTCACCTTCAGAGAGACTCAAACTCTGTCACTTGTGTACCTTTGTCACACTAATCAAAAGTAAGTCATAATTGTTCGGTAAAACTGGCAGCTCGGATTCCAGTGATCGGCCTGTTATTTTACAGTTGTGCGTAAATCCAATGCAAACGGTACCTACACTGTTAAATATATAAATTTGTTAATAAACAGTGAAATACTGTGGAATTTTAAAGATTCTTCCTGTATTTCTCTCATTTACGTACAATTTTCCGAAATTTTTAGAGAAGTTTTACGTATGGCAAAAGGTTTACGGAAAAGTTTTTTTTTTATACCTGATGAAAATTTACAAACGATTTCTGTAAAATTTTGCAGAATATATCTGTTTGTCATATTTTAAAGAATATTCTATAAATTGAACAGATGCTTTGGGAATTTCCAAATGGTTTTCAGAAAAAATGTGTTTCGCATATGCAAATTGCAGGTATACATATAGTTGATTAGAAGTATTAAAGCATTGTGTAATCTTGAAGTGTGTGAAGTCTAAATTAATTGCTTTTTAGGAAGAGTTATTTAAAAAGCGTGGACAAAATTTGAAATAAAAATTGTTACTTGGCCATTTGGAACGGGGACAAATCAGATATGTAAACAGGGAACATCAAAAGTTCACAATACCTGTAGGATTAATCAGTGGCGGAGCTAGGGATTTCGGTCAGAGGGGCGAAAATGGTCTGCAGGGGCGCTTCGAAGAAGTAAATACCCAGAGCCTCAGCACCATCGAAACCAGGGGTTTTCAGACTTTCCATTTGATTTTCCGCACCTGGTAGAAGGCTACTTTGCCATTTCTCCTCATCAAGTTTTCTACTAAAACATGTTTAAATTTTCTATCCATAGGCCTCTACAGAAGAAAATTCGGGGGGGGGGCAAAATTCTTTAAGGGGGGAAAAGCTCCGTGGCACCTTGCGTTGGTGCGGAGCGCAAGAAAATTTCAGCCCAAAATGCCTCTCAGATCGCTCGAAATGGCATTTCTAAAGCCTATTTACCGCATATAAATAGGGGAAAACACTGAGTGAACTGTTAAGGAATGCTGATGTTAATTTTATTTCGTCTTTTTTTTTTATTATTTCTTCGTTTTTTCAGTTTTTTTATTTTCCAGTTGAGGGCAAGTTCCCCCCTTGCCCCTACCTGCGGACGCCCATGTTTCTTCCTCTCTTTCACATTCCTAGTAAATAGCAAGCAATCTTGCAGGGGAAAAAGTTATGGAAATTAATCACCGTTGGATGTACATTTTTGGCATCTGGAAATCAAGATAATTACACGAAGAAACATTAACTAACGTAATTAACATCATGTGACCACTCTGAAATAGCTGTTAAGTAAGTACATTGACAGAAGTACCGTATCCAAGACAAAAGGTCTGCTTGGCTTTCTAGATATCGAATTCATACTAAATTAAAGTAGCCTAAACCTTGGCTTATTAGATGCAATTTTCTGGCTTTTTTAGGCCACGAAAGTACAGGAATATCGTGCAGTGTCAGAAATAGCCATTTATCATGAGAATGGTCACTTGAAGAAAAGCAAAATGGAAACTGCTCATTAAAACTCTTAAACCATTACAAGTATAATAACAGTTTTATTTTATTTTAACCTAAACGTTCTCTTCAAATGATTTTGAAAAATCTTTATAAACTCTTTTTATTGTCTATGTTGACAATTATCCCCGACAACAAGAGGGTTATTTGCTCTACAATTATTGTTGCGCCCTTTGCAACATCTTTTATTGGCCGGGAGAGTGAATTTAATGACAGTCTGTGTATTTTGTAAGCTTATAATCACGCTTGGTGTGGAAGCAATTAACTTAGCGCAGCGACAGCATTTATTAGTGCGTATAAAGCATGAAGATACGTTTCGGCAAAACCTATCCCTATATCACAGAAGATTACCCTTTTCATCAGAATAAAGTGCATATAGTACACTACTGGTGGCTGTTTGAGCATTTTGCTATCTGGACCTTAAAACAACGCTATAAAATTATGTCTTTTGCCAATAATGGTGCAAGAGTAAAGTATGTTAAAAACTTCAAAAGGACGCCTACAGACGATTTTGGTCCGTCAGGGAAGGGGGCGTCCGCCCCCCTGACCATATGGCAGCTACGCCACTGGGATTAATTGTATTGTTAAAAAAGGTTCGAGGACGGATGGATCCAGAAAGAAAAGGTTCGAAAGGCAGTGTATCAGAAAACATGCCACACAGGGAGCATATCTTAGCCTTGAAAGGAGCGGAGACTCTTTAAACACTCAGAATACGTGCAAAACAGGGAGCATATCTTAGCCTTGAATGGGGGGGGGGACTGTTTACATACGAGATATGTTCGATATAAATACGTAGTTATAGGTTAATAAGGAGACGATCCACAATGAGGAGTTGATATCATGACTCATCAATTTACTTCCCCTGCTGTCAGAGTTAAAACGCAGATCTAGTCGGTTGTTTAATACCCCAGCTAGCTACAGTTCTGCCGTACGCTGCACAACGAAGGAAAGCACAAACATCTGCATGCTAAGTCAGAAAAACCCACAGCACCTAGATTTATTATGTGTCTCGCCTTTATATACCCTGAATACTTGCAAAGTCTATTGTCGTTACGCTTACGTGCACTGTGCAGTGCTAGTACGTAGCTAGTGTAAGGTATATTTCTGGAGGGAGGAAGAAACTAATAAATAGTCAGTGTTGATGTGTTATACTCGCGTCAGATAACGGTACACGTCAGACGACTATACGGAAAGTTCGAATATGGAACTGTCTTCGCATGTTTGGTTCGTTTGATTCTCAGAAAAGTTCTTGGGATGGTAATGTCCTACCCAGGAAGGGTTAATCCCATAATTATTAAGTGAAGCTTTTGGAAGGAGACCCAAAGCTTTAAACTAAAATGTTCTTTGATTCTTGTTACCTTGTGAAGTAGCATGTTGTGCCATTGCTAGAAACGTATCGCTCAGAAAGATTACTTACAGTCGTGGAGTTTGTAAAACGAAGGCCACGTTTGCCAGTATAGAGTGTCGTCATCGCTGTCGTCGTCGTCGTCGTCGACGTCGTCATTATTATTATTGTTATTGTTATTGTTGTTGTTGTTGTCGTCGTCTTTGTCGTTGTCGTTGTCGTTGTCATTGTTATTGTTATTGTTATTGTTCGAGGTCGAGGAATCGTCTAAGTATGTGAGCTGTCCCTAGAAAGAAGTGCAGCTTTCAGGAGGTCGGGAGCTCTTCGTGTGCCTAGTATTCCCTCTAGATATTTGTCCAGGTTTTGTGAAGTGGCTCCTAGTGCCCCGACAACCACTGGTACGACTTTTGCTTTCACGTCCCACATCCTCTGGACTTCGAGTCTCAGATCCTGGTACTTCTCGATCTTTCCCGTTCCTTTTTCTTTATGTTTGTGTCTGACGGGACGGCCACATCGACAATCGTCGCTGTCTTGTTAGCTTTGTTGATGATCACCAGGTCTGGTCTTCGAGCTGTTAAGACTCTATCTGTTCTGATCTCGAAGTCCCAGAGGATCTTAGCTTTGTCGTTTTCTTCTACCAGGTTAGGTTTATGTTGCCATGGCACTTGTTCCGTAGGGATGTCGTAGCTTTGGCAGACTTTTCTGTGTATTGCAGAGGCGAGGTTGTTGTGTCTCTTCAGATACAGGGTTCCAGCGAGATTCTGGCATGCAGATGTTATGTGGCTGACGGTTTTGTCCACCACCTTACACATTCTGAACTTCGGGTCATCGGATACACGGATGACTTTTGTTTGGTGGTATTTCGTGTTGAGAGCTTGGTCCTGTGCTGCTGTAATCAATGCTTCTGTTTCAACTTTTAGCCCTGTGTATGCTGTCCATCTGCATGCAAACTCCTCCTTTGTGATCTCCTATATCTCCCTTGGGTAATGTCCGTGCAGTGGTTTCTGCAACCAGGACTCTCGGGTTTCTTGGGTCAATTGTTTCTTGAGTGCCTTACTTATAGAATTTCTTTAGAAAAGTGGCTCACTTTTCTAAAGAACCCCTACGGGATTTCTGTAGGGTTTCTAAAGAGTTTCTTAAGAGCTGTTCTAAGACACTCCATACGATTCTACAGAGATTCTCTAGGCTTTTCTATTAGAAGGACTATAGGAATTTCTATAGAAAACCTTACACAGTTTCTGAGCATTCCTTAGTTTGCTGTAGCCTATCTGTTTAACACTTCAAGTGAACGGAGCTCTCTGTGAAAGGATTTGAAATAGTCGTTTATTCAGGAGGGATTGTATGACACAACGAAGCATTGCTTTGCGAAACAAACATTGCAAATTGGGTAAAATTCTTCAAAAATTTGCAGTGCTATAATTTTTCAGAAGATGAATAAAATGTGATTAACACTGTTCCGACAAACCAGTAAGAATAAATAATACGTTAATAAAAAGGAGAGAGGTTTTTTCTGAAATATCTATTTTACACCGAGACGATAGCTGCAATGCAGAAGGAGCTAGCACTGACTGAATGAACGCTTCCTGGCTATCAGGGCCTTTTTTAACAATTTTTTAGTGGGGGCCATTTTAAAAAAGGGACCATCTAAGCAGAGCCAAGTCACCACGTATTTTATGAAGGTTTCCTTTTCGAAAAATGCTCTCCAGATTGCCAAAAATGGCACTTGCCATAACTTATAAGTAAATTTATCAAAACATCCTTATTTTTCATTGTAATAATTGTATTTAACACATTGTAGTCCTACCCCTACCCTACCGCAAAACTGCCATCCCTCAAAAAAGGAAAACAAAAGGGAAATAATATTTGGTAATATCACTTTAACATGTACCTTCTGTACAGTACCTATGTGAAGAACAGATACGCAAGGCCGACCAGAACAAAAAAAAAAAAGATAAAAAAAAGATTCATTGTGATGAGTAGCTAGGCCTATAGTACACGCAATACAATATTATTACACCGTGTAAATTCATGACGCAGGTCCACGCCATTGATAGGTTTGTTACACGCGCACAAGCACACAGTTTGACAACCGTGACAGTCACCGCAGAAACTGATGTTACTCTCACAGTAACATCCGGGAAAAGGATCATGTACCCGACTTTCCAACTTTTGGGGAAATTTATGTAAGTGACTATCTAAGTGGAGCGCCACTATCAGTTGGCCCGGTGCGTACAAGAAAATTTTTGGTTTTACAAACCCCCCAGATGGCCGAAAATGGCACTTCCTGAGTGTTCTAAGCTGTCTGCATAAATTTGTTTTCACACGTGAAAACAAAAATTTCAAGGAAAAAGGGACCATACTGGGGGGCCAAATGAGCTAAGTAGGGGCCGAGTATGGGACTGGGGCCATGGCCCCCCAGTATGTATTTTGAAAAAGGCCCTGCCCGGGGCCATATATTAATATTCTTAAGGTTACCCCATTGAAATTTTGCGAATTTTTCTTTCGAGTGAAAAAGAGCACATTGTTTCCCTTCGTTTTTGAATCAAAAACTAGTCTTCAAAGAGGAAAACAAATTTCTCTTTGCATATCGGAATACCCCAGCTCTTTGCGGTTCGTATAACTACATATATTTACCTTTAACGGAAGTCGTTCTGTACTTTTTACAGGGCGGACAATCGCCTGTGGTGCGTCTCTGCTTGAATGGTCGTCATGTTCCAATATGCTCTTCTGCGTACATGTACAACAGGGGCCATGGTCGAAAAACTGAAAGAGCAAAAATAGATCCTTAAAATATTTAACCACCTACGAACAAACGATAAAAAAGTAAGTGATAAAATTGTTTGAATCCTCTAATTCTTCCAGCAAAACTGTTGTAAACTGTTGTAACAGTCAAAGGGACCTCTGTCAAGCAAGCATGGGAAGGGCCATTTCCGGTCATCTAAAAGATATGGAAGACAAAAATTTTCTAGGTAAGCTTCCCACGGTGAGAAGTTCGGCCCAAGTCGTGCCCCCCCCCCCCTTCCCCACCGGTACACAATTCCTGCATACGTGCCTGGTCATGTTACCTAAGAGTAACATTAATGCTGTATGCAAAAGAAAGAGAAAAAAACGGTTTAGTCTCAACAGTAGTTCCTTGCTTAAAGCATGAACAATGATGGGTAAATTGTATTCACGCTTGTTCACAGCGTCTATACGAAGATTAAACTACAACTAATTGCAAATTTTACAGGCAAAAACTTCATTTTTTATAAATTACAGTTTCAGACTTTTTTACAGAGTTTATATGTAATGTGAAATTTCAAAATTTTCGAGGAAATCTGCTGCTAGGAAAAATCTGTTAAAGTAACACTTGCATACTGTAAATTTTACCTAGGTTTTCTGTAATTTGAAATAACAAAAATTTCCTGGGAACTCTGCTGCCAGTAAAAGAATGTAAAAATCAGAATTTTTACCGACGGGTGTATAAAGCCACTTTTATTCCTTAACACTCAAATAATGGTCTGGTTTTTAATGTCACAACTGCAATAACGTCGGCTGCCTGGAATTCTTGCTGTCAGTGCTTCTACTCTTAACTGGCATTAATTACCTTTCTACATTGTATAGTCTATGATATCCATTTATGATATCATTATCGACGGTATCTATTTTTTGATGGCAGATCATTATGTTGAGGAAAAAAGTTTAAAATGAAACATTCGTTACAGACAAAGCTGCCATGATTTGAAAGGGGACTGTAATATTTTTTATCCCTTGTTGAAAGACTAAATTTAGCGCACTGGTAAGTTTGTTTCACTGTATTTTCAACATTTATATTTAATACAGTGGCGTACTCACGGGTGTTGAGGGTCAGAACCCTCCCCCCATGACCCAACCTTGCAATGCAAAAAACACCTAAATCTTCAGACTATTCTCTAATTTAGTGCCCCCCCCCTTCCCCCAACATGACACCCCCCCCCCCCCCGGATGACACAATCCTTGCTACGCTCGTGAAATTTTAATAGTTACAATATTACTTCACAGCAAAAATTAAAATGTTACTGACCTTTTTGAAAGTAATACAATTTCGGTGGTCCGCTGGTGACATTGCCGTATCGGAGTTAGAAGACAGATCCCTTTTGCCTTCTGCCCATGGCTTTTTGTTGCAAATGAACAAAAAGGCAAAAACAAAAGGGCAGTGTGTATATACAAAACAATGTAATTACACTGAGTTAAAGCAACTGTGTGTAATCTGCTGCTGAATATGTGAATTTTTATCTTTGAAGGAATATAGATTAGATTAGATATTGGATGAATTTTTACCATTGAAATAAAACTAGCCAGTACTAGATGGCTTAGAATATTAACTCACTTATTAGAGAGTATTGTTTTGGTATATATACCATTACATATACAAAAGTGTAAGTGTATTCCGTCACGCTAAAAACTTTAAGAGTGTACTTACTTCGTTGTCTCCTTTTGAATTTAGTTCTGTCTTAATAACATGTTGTCCGATACTGCAATCCGTGTCTGTAAGTTACATGTTCAATGGTAGGAAGAAAAAAGAATATGGGCATGGCAAGTTTGTAAGAGACACTTAGTTCTCACAACGTTCTGGGACATTTTCTGAAAAGAACCAAAGCTCAGTTGAATCCATTGTCTGTTTTTCTAATTGTAAAATATTCTTTAGCCTGCAAAAACACGTTGCTGTTAAAATGTTATAAAATCATTGCCTGGTCTAGGCTCTGGCAATGCAATCTAAGCTATGCTAGAAGATAGTCCGATTTAGATCCATAAAGGAAGAGGCGTTCGTAGCAAGGGCACATCAGTGAGCTCGAAAAAATAATCATGAACAAAACAGGACCGAGAATTTCTTGTAATATACATACTTGCTTTGGTTAAATCCCTTTAAACTATTTTGCCTTTGTATCGTAAGAAACCAAAAGCATTCCTTTGGAAAAGTGCACTTAAAATTGAATAAAGAAAGAATTGAACAGTTATTATGAACTTTCAGCATTAAGCTGTCTGGATACGTTTTTCAAGAGCAAGGATGAATGTGCCCAATAAATTAGGCATTTAGTTACAATTTTGGTTTGTAGTTGAATGCAAAGATACGGAGGGCGTCATAACAGTTTTCTTTTGGGGGCCCCGAATTGGTTATGGCGCTGACTGTTGTATAATGGACAACCAACCATATCTCAATATCTACTTCGTTGGATAAAATTACAATCTACCGTAAAGCCAAGGTTGACTTGTCCCTTGGACGTTAATCCTGAGAGACGGGGAAGATATGAGGTCATCGCACATTTGGATAGTTCGGAGACACAACCCCCTTTATACATCTCGTAAAAGATAAAAAACGAAACGTGCATTGTGATATAAAAAATAAGTGTTCTAGGAACACCTGACTTGTTAAATTCTATATTACAGTCTGTTATATGTAATTAAATTCCATATATTAAGTGGAGAAAAAATTAGTTAAAATAATAACAAACATGATAGAAAAATGTTTTCGGTGCGCTCTGAGCTCACAGTTTAAAGTTATTTGAAAGCATGGGCTTTCCTTCTGCGTCACGCTCTTTCGACAGCTCTGATACAATATCAGAGAATGCACTGCCAGTACTTGAATGAATGCACAATAGACCATGGTCCTTGCAAAGCATAGTCTTTGAACCTAGTTATGCAATATTGTGAAGAGTCAATTTTCTATCAATTTGGGGTCGTGATTCGCCTTGGTCAAGTATATATTTCATTGACACCTCAATAGTATTACAAGACATCGAAAAACATCAGTCACGTAGTGTTCTATTTTTATGAAGTATTATTCCAGCAACTACCAGCATCCTCATGAAATTATTCATGATTACTCTCCTAAAGAGAAACTTCCGTCTCCACAGCCCGACAGATTGAGGTAGTGTATTAGACTGTCCTGCTTCATGAATGGCTTTTGAGAACCATGTGACAATAGTTAACCTTCTCCAATGTGAAATTTTAATTGAAATAACTGCTTTACCTTAAACATAAAATGGTTATTTAGGTCTTAAAATATCATGAAAAGTACTTGAGGAATATTGAGAAACTTAGAAGAGTTAGCTAATGTTTACTAAAAATTAAGGAAACTGCTTTCGCCCTTAAAATTTTCAATCATTGTGGGAAATATATTTCATTACCATTTCAACCACGAGCTGAACGTCGGTTGATATTTATAATTACCACGGATGTCTTTAATTCTTAGGAGATGATTAAGAAGGACCACTGATTGCTTATTAAGGGATTCCCAAATAGACACTCCTCAACAGAAAGTGCTTTTGCTACTCACAGTTTCGGGAAGATTTTTCCGGCACGCCCACACAGTTTACCATAGCCAATTAAGTAGAGCCCTGCAAGTGTCACCTCCCACGTAAAGCACTGCTTAATAATTTAAAAGAATTAAAAAATGAGCGAAAGGAAACGGAACCAGAAATATTGTAACGAGATTCCCCCAAAGTATGAAAGATTTATGAAATGACAACTTACCTCTGTTACATGTTCGTTCATTCATCCTCAAAGTAGGGTTCAAACATTTTCTCCCGGCCGTCATAAAACAAATCTGGGAATGAGCGTAAGATCATCTAAATTTTTGATATTCTTTATGTCAATTGATGGGAACTTTTGGTTATATTCTTATTTGAACAGATTTATCACTTTATCTAGACTGGTAGTAAAAAACTCATCCATTAATTCCTCGAACAGCTAGATTTTGTAATTATAGACTTTAGCTGGTCCTGGATGTTTGGATTATTATACAGTACCAAGTTGAAATATAAGCGTTCGAAGGCGCGCATATGGGGCAGACTGTCGTCCCCCAACTATTTGTGAGCTTTACTATCTTTACCTGTTTTCGCAACACAAAGGCCGAAATGGTCAAACATCGGGATTTTTTCAAATATTTGCCCGAAAATAGGAAAGTAGCACAGTTTAGTTAACATTTTCATTATAACTCAATCACCACAAGTTTGGGATGCTCATCACATAAAACAATCAGTCATTCCTCAGCCTCTTTTTAAGTCTTGTGAAAAGCAGTGCCCAAAAATTGCCGATATCAAAACTCGCTCAAAGCTTTGCCCTAAAAAAATGCAAAAAAAACCGCTTCATTTTCATAATTAATTAAGCTGATTACAACGATTTCACATTCGGACAGATATGGGATTTTTTCCCTCAGCCCAACTGCATTCTGTGGCTTACCAAACCTTCTTGCCGGGAATGGTGAAGGTTGATAAAAAGTTCTGGCATGTGATCAATTGCAGATGGGAGGGTGTTCAGGTGCAAAGCCTAACAATTAGCCATATATCCTGCCCCTGCAGCCAAATTTGGGCAACTGTAGATCTGGTAGCGTTTTTATTTTCAACTACATCATGATAAAGTGATAAAATGTGTTTCTTTAAGTCTGCCTGAAAATTCATTAAACCCATCTCGTTAGGTGATATTTTTTCAAAGACGTTAGAAGTGAAATCATAAATTGGGGAGTTGGGGCGTCTCTTGAAAATTTCATCAATTCAGCTGAACTTAAATTTAGCCAATATAGTGTCAGACCATTGAAGATTTTCACTAGGAAAGGTACAGGACCGTCTTCACCCAATGGTATACATTTTATATGGACTTTTTCTGACCACTCAGCGAGTTGGTAATGATTTTTGCTGATTTTTTTCTATTAGTCTATGAAGTGAGTTTTCTTTGCAAACGAAAGCTCGAATGACCGAATGTTTCGTTTTTTTAAAGCATTAGTAATTTATTTCCGGCCCTCTGAGTGATCCATTTTTTTATTTTTTTTTTCTACGCTACGCGCCAACTGATGATGGAACTCTGCCTAGATAGTATTTCGTTTGAACAGTGTATTGAACAAAACATTGCAGGCTAGCACATCTTTAGGAGAAAATGTGGACACGTATACCTTCCATAATTACATTATTGTCCTGCAATAAATTATCCAATAAAAAGTAAATGTTTCCTCAATTATCATCAATAGATTTGATTACCAATCTAAGTCTCTCTAACCAACTGTTTGAGGTATAGGTCGTGCTTGGGTAATTTTTGGGATCATGTTGTTGGTCAAACCAATTACCCAACCATAGGTTTCACCTAATTCTGGGATATTTGGTTCGAAGTTGAAATTGAAAGTGCATCTAATGCACTTTACACAAAACCACAAAATAGAATAGAGATCGCTATAGGTTTGACTTTAATTACTAACTTAAGTATATATGATACAGTGATAGATTTGTCTCTTTCTTTTTTATCTCATCGCTCCGTGAGGAGGATGAGATATTGTAATCACTTTGCCCGTTGAGCTATAAATGGGAATCCCAGGGAAATTGGCACTGCTGCCATGGTAATGGTTGGTGCCCCCAAGTTACCAGTCCAAGGGTCTAACCTAAGGTGGGGTCCCCAAAGGTAACCAAAACTCCAATTCTGTGTGTGTGAGGGGTCAAAACGTGTGTGTGTGTGTGTGTGTGTATGTGTGAATTTTTGTTTTGCTTATATCTCCTAA
The DNA here is from genome assembly GCA_037179385.1 of Holothuria scabra. Classification (NCBI taxonomy): domain Eukaryota; kingdom Metazoa; phylum Echinodermata; class Holothuroidea; order Aspidochirotida; family Holothuriidae; genus Holothuria; species Holothuria scabra. The sequence goes on from CM074179.1 coordinate 72,612,448, forward strand.
ACGGTTGGGCCGATTTTCTTCAAATTTTGTAGGAAGATACCCTAGGCAGAATCACTGTACATATTGCATAACCGGGAGTAAAGGTCGAAGGTCAGAGGTCAAAGGTCAAATTGGGTGAAAATCATATTTTTTACTATATTTCTGTAATGGAACACTGCACTGACATGAAACTTAGCACGTGTCATGAGAATATATAGAACTACCAAAATATATGATTACCATGGCAACAGGTATCAAAGGTCACGTGATGGAAGGTAATGTGTCTATTTTTAAGCGAAAAAGAGGAAATTTGTAACTCTAACTCATCCTAGTGGGCTGGACCGATCTTTTTCAAACTTGGTGGGAAGGCACTCCAAGATTAGAACTTGTGTCTCGCAGATTTCCGGAAGTGAAGATCAGAGGTCAAAGGTCAGAGGTCATGTTTCGATAATAATTATTTTGGGGAGATTTTTTGGCTGTATTTCTGGTCTTTTACCGTATTTCTGTAAAGAAACATCGCATTGACGTGAAACTTTGCACGTGTCATGAGGATATCTAGAACTACCAAAATGCATGGTTACCATGGCAACAGACATTTAAGGTCACGTGATGGAAGTGGAAGTGTCTATTTTCAAGTGAAAAAAGCAGAAACGTTTAACTCGAACTCCCCTTAGTGGGCTAGACCGATCCTTTTCAAACTTGGAGGGAAGATACCCCAGGGTCGGAACTTGTGTCTAGCAGATTCCCGGAAGTGAAGGTCAAAGGTCAAGTTTAGGTAAAATCATACTTCTGTCTGTGTTTCGGTAATGAAACATTTTAGTGACATGAAACTTTGCACATGTCATGAGGATGACTAGAACTACCCAAATATATGGTTGCCATGGCAACAGACTCTGGAAGCGACGGTCAAAGGTCAAATTGAGTCAAAATCGTTTTTGTACATAATTTCAGGGGAAAACATTGCACCGACATGAAACATGAAACGTATAACAGGAGTGACAGGTTCTGCCAAAATATTTCGTTGCCATGGCAACTCAAGTTTGAAGGAGGTCAAATGTACGGTTTTTACTTCAAAAACTGCTGGTTGTTGGCTTTTGTTTAAAGGTGGTGAAGATGTGCCCCAAACTGAGAAAATTTGTCTCGTAGAGCCCGGTCCACGGTGTAGCAAACCTTTTCCATAATTGTCTTGCCTACAGAAATCTTCTTCTTTAATTGTCTGGGGTTTAAACGTATTGTGAGTCAATATTTGTTTCATAAGACGGAAAATAACGCCTTGTGGATTCAAAAAACATCGGTGCACGCGGAAGTGACAATTTGACTTCCGCGTCGTTCTATTCGGCAATGTGTTTATACAAAAACGCACTACATAAAATGCTGTTAATAGCTGAAATTCATAAATTCATAAATCCATAAATTCATCGTCGTCCATGATATCAGTTCAATAACCACTGCAATTGCTTCACGAACTCAATGGTTTTCCACTCTTCAACTTAGGCCTACATAATCAGTTAGTTTGACTTACACGTTTCGCTAAATACTGTTGAATTAACAGCTCGGTTTGCGCGTCTGCTACTCAAACGAAGTTCGAATATCACCACGCGACTTTCATGCCGCGTCGTAGAAATCTAAAGCACAATATTTTTAGGGCGCGGACGTCAGCTCGAAGACGTGAACTTCGGGCTAAAACGCCGCGTCGCCCTGGCCACGTCGTGTAATCACTGATCCATATACCTGGATAGCAGGTTGTGCCCAAAAATTGAAGCAACAGATTCGCCATATTTTGTGTGGTTAAAGCGTCGTGCAACAGCGCTATTCTCCACACAGTTGGATAGGCAGTTTGGTATGATGGCTTGATAATTTGGCGTTTTGGCTCGAAATAAGGCCAAATATGTTATGAAACAGAAAATGTCAATTCCTTTAAAACCTGAACAAGATTACGTTATATTGAGGGCAAAACTTTCACTTAGTGCAGTTCGTGGTGGATTGAAGATTTTGACTGAGTGGCTATCTATGTAGGGCGTAGTAGTATGAGTCAGTCCTCTGTGATTTCTATAGAGGCTTTGCAATTACGTCACGGAACCGCCATGCTGGAGGTCATTCATGCCAAATACACGTGGCTTTGTGCCGAACGCACTGCACAGAGTGCATTGTGGTATGCACGGTGTGTACACATTCAACGCGCAAGCGCGCCCATGGTGGTTTACTACGTAGTTACATGTACTCCAACATGGCCGCCGGAGAGCATTATGACCTCATGTGAAAAGTCTCTATATAACTAGACAATTGTACTTGCATGGCAAGTACTAATCGAAGCCTTGAAAATGTGCACACTTGGGACTTTCTTATAAACAAAATGAAGCATATTGTTGGAACTGGTTCCCCGACAAAAGTGGAATATTTCCCACATATGCCGGGGAGGGGGGGAGGGGGCATTGTTCCTTGTAACTTGTTTGGGGAGATCTATGTGAGAAAAAGCAGTAACATAATATATTCTACTAAACACTGATGTTTAAATGAAAGTACTCACCTGAATGTAACAATATCGATAAGCTATTATTTTTAATCAGTTGCCCATCCTGGATGTAAAATTGCCCCAAAATCTTTGTACCTAGTTACACTTTGCCTGAGACTGTGTGATACACTATTGGCGGTGACACAGGCCTATGCAAAAGTATTGACCCTAGACTAACTTGAATTTCCTAACAAGCAGTAAACTACAATCTTGGACAAAACTGTTGGGACACTTTACATATTATTTGTCAATTTTAGTTGAAGTAGGCCAACATAAAACTCCTTTTACCCCTCCCAATGTTGCGTCAAGAAGAACAGGGCTCTTTGCCGTGAACAGCATAACAGTGGTCAACATTGGAAGGGAGAGCTGGGTGTCCCAACAAGTTATTGTCCAAGATTGTCTGGGTCCCAAGAGATACATTTTTGAGACCGAATTCAATAAAAATGTTTAACTTTTCGAGTGTTCTAAGGTTGTTTAAGACCTTTTCCAGAAGCCAACTAAACTCTTGAGGATTTTTAACAAATTAAGGGCGAACGTAGGATAAATTTCATTACAAACCAAAAGTATGCATTGTTTAGACGCACAAATCAACAATCGCAACGGGTGGAATAATTCTCTTCCTGGATAGAAGAGTCATTCTTTTTCAAACTGATAGTTGGAGACAAGAAATTTATTGAAAAGGGGCCACGATCTACCATAAGATTGTTAAAGTAACTCTGCAAGCCAGACTTTCTTTCATAACTTTAGTAGATCGTTAGGTACGGTTGGTTTGGAACACATTTTGCAGCGAATTTTGCATCTCAGGCTGTATTTTTCATGTTGTATTACAACTGGTAACAAATTTGTTATGCTTTCTTTCAACCGAAGCATCTTCTTAACATTTTTAGTTGAAAGTTGCTTTCCAAACCAATGGTAGACTTGGTTTTAACTAAGCCTACACCCCCAACCTCGTCAAGGTGGCAGGTAGGCCGGGCACAACCATGTCTCAGAATTAAAATAGGCAAAGCTAGTGGGACAATGTCATTAATGTCCCTTTGCTCAAAAGAAAGGATGTGACAGAAGAATTGAAGTATTCAGGCCATTTTTTGGTGGTATTTGCTTGGGCTTAGTCCCAGGGTCCTCTCATGTTGGTCCCTCCCAACATTTGTGAAAAGTGTCCAAAGTAATCTGGGTCCAGGACTCCACAAGCTAAATCCGGTCCAGGAAATACTTCCATGTAATGACCAGCATATCATTTACCTGTCATAAAATAACCAAATAACCATAAACAAAGCATCACTTCTTACTGGTGGCAGCGCACCTCTCTGACTTCTCGAAATTCTCGGACAAACTTGGACAGAACCGTTACCGGTTGGGACACTTCACATGTTATCCGTAAATTTTAGTTGAAGTAGGCTAACATGAAACTGCCTGAAGTAGCCTAGCATGCAACCCCCTTTTCCCCTCCCAATGTTGTGTCAAGAAGAATGTTTCTTTGCCGTGAACAGCATAACAGTGGTCAACCAACACTGGAATAGAAGGGGGAGTGGGGTGTCCCAACAAATTATTTTGTCCAAGATTGTAGCTGCAGTGTCTAGGCCTATATACGCTGAGCGCACCTTTTGCACTAGGACACGACTAAGTGTTAATGTTAGAGTTGTTTTGTTCTGTAACGTTTGACTTTAGGCCTTCGTAACTGTGTTTGGGTAAGACTACGACAACTTTTGTCCTCAGTGAAGCCTAAAGGACTAGCGTACGTATTGAGAGTCGCGTAATTGCTTCCTATACAAATGTATAGGGAGCAACTACGCGACCGTCGATGCATAACGTTAGTCCTTTACTGAGAACTACGACAACCGTGGGTAGACTGTCTTTTTCTTTGTTTCAAATATTGAAAATACAATAGAGAAGCCATTAACAACCCATACAGGGTGATGAAATGAACGACAAATTGAATACCTTAAAATTGGTGGATCGTTCCCTGGCATTGGTTACTGTCGCAATCACGTTAACGACACAGTACGTACACTATATAGCTAGCTGCATGCGTTTATGCATGAACGTAAGTTAGTGGACTTGCTTACATTGAAATGAGTACGGTCGACGAAGTTGTTTGATGAAGCAGTTCCGACAAAACAAAGTGGCATATGTTGGAAAATACAACCTTTGAAATTTATTTTGAAATCCCTGAACGGTATAAATTGTTTTCAAACTATATTTACACCTTTTTTCAACCAGAGAGGAAGCCTTCAATGCAGAACAATACCTTTGAATGTGGAACTATTTCTTTATTTGCACATTACCACCTTACTATACAGGAGTTGTTCGGGCAAATCCCCTTATAATGAAATAGTAAAACTTTGTTGAAAATCCCCCTACGGAACAACTTAACATGACTGCCCAGCTGTTCCATTGTACGAACGAACAGCTCGCGATTGCAATATGAATCCAAATGGAACATGATTTAATATTCATCCGCACCGACCGCTTACGAGGGCACGAAAACACGTGACTGAACGAGCAATTCCTACAATCGAAGCTGTGGCTTCGATTAATAAGTAATAAGTGCAAGTTCAATAAAAGGTGGTGGGGGGGTGGGCCTGTCGAATCCCCCCCTATAAATTCAAGCCCACATAGTCGCTCACACAAAATCACCCTCTATAACAAAGTCTCCCCTGACAACTCTACCCCTCAGTTCATACCGGCCCTGTCACAGTGACTTCATATCCTTTAATGAATGGGAATGGATGGGGTGCCATCGTAACTGCCCTTACACTCCGACACCCTACAGTTCCGACAACCGTATGTTGCGACAATATCTACATTCATCAACGATTGAGTTGTCGGGAGTGGCGTAGCCACAGGAGGGGGGTCAGACCCCCCAACGACCCAACCTTACAGTGCAAAAAACACCTTAAAATAGCGGTTTGGGGGCCATTTCCCCCATTTTGTGCCATAACGCCCCCCCCCAGCAACCCCCCACCCCCCACCCCCATGACATAACCGTACCTTCCGCCTGGTTGTCGGAATTAACATAGGGATGTTGGAACGCAATGGATTTTCGGAATATAGGGGTGTCGGAGTTGAGGGTCGGGTGTCGGAATATAGGGCTGTAACCATGGTTTAGTTGCAACTGAATTAAGCTTCTCTTCATAGGTTGAAGTCAATCAACCACGCGAAGTAATCAACTCTTTCTCAGAAATACTGCTGAAAATTTCACTATCCAAGTAGTGAAGTGAGCCATGCACGGTTCATAGTACCGACAAGCCAAATGCCGACTGCTTCATGGTGGTCAATAAACCGTATATCAGGCGCGGATCCAATGGGGGCTTTTCAACCTCATATTTCCCCTTTTTGGTCACATCAACATTGTTAAACATACGGAAAATTACTTCTACAGCACGACTCCCTCACACCCCTGCTTAAGTTAAGTCATCCCCCCCCCCTTTTTAGAATATCTGGATCCGTGCCTGTATATGTCACAGTGGGGGAAATTGCAGTCATTCAAGTAGTCCCCTACTAAAATTACCCCTGACAAAGTCCCCTGCTTGGCCAACAAAGCCACCCGTAACAAAGTTAACCCTAACGAAATTGCCCCAGTCCCTATAGAGTCCACGTCCCTGAAGAAAATGTTTAAAAACGAGGCTATTAAACATAGTAGTAACACCGTAGTAAACCTATATAAGTCCCTTATGGGTAAGGCCTCATGTGGGCTGGGGGTTGTAGAATATGCCCACGGTGTTAACCCCGCCTGTCGTAAGACTACTACTGGAGGATTTAGTGTACCGCATTCGACCTATGGCACTGTACATATTTATAACACATTCGTGTTGGTGTGACGGTCGGTTAAATCTGCATAACATAACAGGTTAAAATGCAAAGGGCGGCTGCAAAGACTCAATAAGATGCCCTGTAATCAGGGGCGCAAATCCCGGGGGCAAGGAGGGCATTCGCTCCCTCAAGTGAAAAAGTGGGGGCCTAATCGTAATTTTCCCCCAGCCCCCACCCCCCACCCAAAAATAAAATTGAGTAGACCTAAAAACACGTTTTCTAGTTACAGTATAACTAGGGCCCAAGAGGATTACATTGGAAAATTTCCGTTCGAAACAGTTTTTCCTAAGCTTCGGAAATGCTAGAACACAAGAGCTTTCGGGGGCTTCGCCCCCCTGGCTCCCACCAGGGGCCCTTTGGGGCTTCGCGCTTCGCGCTCGCGGTGCCCGCCACGCGTGCACAGTTTAATACTCATGGGCTACTACACAGTCTCCCTGGTAACAAATTTATGAGACACCCATTTCAGCACAAAGTCACTCCTGACAAACTCGCCACCTGAAGTCTGACCTTGAAAAAAGTCCTCCGCCGGATAAGCCAGGTTTCCCAGAGGCTAAGTCCGTCGCCTACGACAAGATTATAGCGTTCTATGTCTTCTAAAGACTCACCCCCTCAAAATAACCATTTTACTGGTAACATTCTCATTAGGGAATCTTACCGGACCCATTTCAAGACCCATGGGCAGCCCCTTAAGTTAATCCAAATGACCATATGAGAAACTGTATTTTTTTGGCGGAAGTGGCCATGTCCCCCTCACATCGAGTAAAGATTGGCGCCTATGGGAAGACCATTGGCAATCTTTCGTACGACAATAATGAGCTTGATAGAATTAAGTCCCGCTTTTACTAGCGATGAGATCAGCAAATCCGCTGATTGCCCTCTTTTTTTTTTTTTTTTTTTTTTTGTGGCGTCCTTTGAGCAAGTCATGCATACAGTTCAATCCCCGGCTCTTTTGCTGGACTTAAACTACATACATATTACTGATTAGTCTCGAACTATCAACTAAATCCGGTAAAGTCCCCATATGAGTCATAAAAATAACGTCACTTGACTCTATAGCTTTGCAGTATCCCTCGGGTTTGGTAAATGCCTTCAAAGTCTTGGCGTTGTAAGTTGGGCTGATTGGCCACATTGGCGGCTAATTCTGGGCATGGTCACATTAAGTATGGTGACGAATCCAGACCGGAAGCCATAAACTATGGCTTTAAATGGCTCTAGAACAGTAGTAGCTGGCCTCACGCTCCCGGCTCCAAGCGGTTCAGTGTCGGCTCCTTCTTCCTTACAGAGTTTTACAGGAATTCCCTTCTCACAAAATGTTAAACGAATCTCACACCGAAGGCAGGACACCGCAAAGATTTCGTGGCCAACTAAGTTCTTTGGAGTCTCGTTCTATATTGATTTAGAATTGCCTTGCCCAAAAGAGAGACCGTTCTTTACTAGATCTGGATGGCTGTCCTGCTACCATGCAGATCTTTCAAAGAATGAGAGGTTTGCCTGCTTCATTGCGCTCTTCATTGATATTGCTTATTTGTAATTATGCTATCCCCGCAAGTGAATAACTAGGTCACGCGACGGATGAAATTTCACCTGTCACTCGTGACAATGGGGTAAAGCCTTTTAACCCATACTGGGCATGTACCCAATATTAGTTTTGATTTATACGTGCTTGGTATATAAAAAGTTCGTTGAAATATTTACCCGCCCATTTACCGTATCCCTCTCTCGATCCTCATTTCATCGGCGATCAATCCCACATTATTTCTCATCAATTTTCTCCATTACTTTTATAGTTTTCTTGTCCTGACCGCTCTGTCATGGCGTAGCCAGGATGGATTTTTTTTTGGGGGGGGGGGGGGCTAGAGGGTCAGGCACGGTAAGACTGTCTAAGCGGAGCCAGACCATCAGTTGGCGAGGAGCGTAGAAGAAAATTTTAGGCTTTAGAACCCATCCAGATGGCTGGAAACAGCATTTCCCATGTGTTTTAAGCTGGATGTACCAAGCCTTGAAATACGAATCTCATGTCTGCGACTTCTCAGATAATGAGAATAAAAAATCAATCTATGAAAAAAGGTAATACATACACTTTTTAGGGACCCCAAAACCTGGCACTTCTTATCTGTGGCCTGGGGGATGAGACTAAAGGGAACCGGTATCTCCGTTTCCCTTGGAAAAAAATTGAAAACGTCAGGAGGACGTAGATCGCAAATGCGGCAATATTTGAATGGATTTCAGCTTACCTAAGCCAGTACCTTACCCTTTAACAGGAAAACCAAAAGTAGTTGTGTTCTTATCTGAGAAACTTTCTTTGAGTTAGTTTTCCTAGACACAAAATGGTGCTATGTTTGGCAAAACTTTGAAGTGATTATAGGCCTAAGTTTTAGGATTTTCCCTTTTTGGGGAGCATGAAAAGTATTAAAATTATCATTTTTAGTTTTGGTAGAGATTTTATAAGTGACACACATACTACCAAAGAAACAATGTTTTCCGATTTTCAGTGGTGTCTAGATGCAAAATGGTGCAGTATTTGTTTATCGGTACATTACGTAGTCCAAATTAAAATACTACAAAATAAATCTCTCAATATATTTGAACGGCAAAGCAGAAGTATGGATCATGTGGGAAACACATGAAATCCGGACCTTGTGGACATTTTAGACATCCGCCCGGACGCCAGTGCCAACTAGTAAAAAGAGGAATTGTCGAAAAAACGGTCCTACATTGGCACTTGTCATTGGCAGGAGTGAGGCACGACATAGACCTACTTGTTAAGGATGGAAGGGAAGAATTATCCGAAGGCAGTACCTTACCCTTACGGCATGATATTTTGTGTATGATAAAGTATAGGAATGGTCGCATAAGAATGGTCTCAAGTGTACGATTGCCCTTTTTTCAGTTGGTCAACCAGCCATTCGAAAGGCAGAAGGGGTCTTAACCTAACAAAGTCACATTATATTTTGTTGTTGAGACTTTCGTTTCATCTTCGAAGTGTAATGCAATAAACGACAATGAAGATCACATACGGTATCTAATTTAGTGAAAGTAGGCATTTTGAACTTATTAATTAATTTCATACGTGCGCACAAAATGTGCTTTACACACATTCATGCATGTTTTTTTAATTGTTATACATTTTATTTATGTACTGCTTTGAAGGAAATACTTCAAAGCATAGGCGGGATTACGGGGGGGGGGGGGCAAGGGGGCAATTCCCCCCCCCCCCCACTTTTTTTCCAGAATTTAAATTTTTTTTACGTCTAAGTCTGGTGGCTTTTGCTACAAAAATACAAACTGGAACTGACAGAGCTACAAGAGTGATACTTAATTAAGTTGTATAATGTTTAAACAGGTCATATACTGCATTTAAAACTAAATAAAAACAATATTCTTTCAATAAATGTCTCAACGCTCCTCCTTTTCGACACGCTTCCTATGCACCCGTTTTAAATATTTCAGGATTCGGGGTTACTTCTTGTAGAACACCTCTTCCATTGTCACTGAAACTTTTCACCAGTGCCCGGGCCGTACACAGCTGAAGCTCTACAGTAACTAGTGAAAGGGTAGACAGGGAGGAGGTCATCTTCTGGTCCCCTTCTCTGACCAAGTGCCCCAAAGCTTTCTGAAAGGACGATGATCTTATTTTACTCTAATCGTAGCTCCACCCTTTTTCGGCTAAAGTGAAAAGGGGGCCAAACTTTCTCTAATTTCCATTATTTCTTTTGAGATGTCTCAAAACTAGTCTTTGGCGTGTTCTGCGCGTCCCATCACAGATAAGAACTCTATAAAAATCTCACGAAAAGGACTCTATAGGAAACCAACGGTACGTTTTTGCTCAGTAGAAATATCCTCAGGGATCACCCTTATTCAGCTGTAGTGAAAAGGCACCACTCTTTGTCTTATTATATTTCAATTTCACTATTGAGATGAAGTAAAAATTCATTTTTTTGGCGCGCTCCGCGCGCCCCTTTACAGGTGTCGGTTCTGTGAAAGTCGCCTGAAAAAAGACTGTATAGGAAACCACAGTATGTTTGTACTTCAGTAAGAATGTCTTTAGGAGGACACCGTTATTCAGCTAAGGTTAAAAGTCGCCCATCCTTTCTCTAATTTTCATTCAGTTACATTATTGAGATGTCTTAAACGTTAAATTTTTCGGCGCGCTTCGCGCACCCCATCATAGACGAGGGCTGAATTCACATCATATGGAAAGCCCCCTAGCTTTCTGAAAAGAAGATCTGGGGCACCAAGGAGGGAGCCCTGAAGAACCTCAATTTTAAGTAATCCATTTTCCCTCCTCGCACCCTCTGCATTACCGATTCCGGCCGACTTTAATCATACGGAGTAAGGATATAATTGAAGAAGTCAAATTGTGATATTTGTGTTCTGTTAAGTGCCCATCTTATGTAATCTAAAGTTGAAGATAAAATACATCATTTGAATGCCTAAAATTTCGTAAATACGCAGGAGCTACCGGGGGCTTCTCCCCCTAGACCCCCACCGGGCCTTTGCCCCTGGACCCCACCAGGGTCCCTAAGGAGGGCCCCTGGACCCCACGCCGTTAAGGGGAGCGCATCGCGCTCCCGCGGCGCCTTCGGCGCCGTTTGGTAGTCTGTCCGAGTTTGCCCCCCACTTTCAGAGATCAAATCCCGCCCCTGCTTCAAAGTTTATTTCATTTCAAACAATTTATTTTTTTCAGTTACTTTAGCAGGACGCAAAAAATCTGAGGACCTGAAGAAAATCTGGGGGCCTAGGCCCCCACCCCCCCCCCCCCCGTGGCTGCGCCACTTCCTCTCTGTTCCGGACTTGTAATCAATCAGATCCAGGTGCAATTGCCCCTGTTCCGTCTAAAGCTAGGCCTGTGATTGTGTTGCTTTCGTATTTGATTGCATGTGGCGTTGGACGTAAATATACAGCTTGGTAAGTTACGCCAGTGAATGCACTGTATTTCTGTACCGTAAACAGTATTGTTTGCCGACTTGTACTAAATATGCAGTCAGTCAGTCAGATAGAGTTTTACGGCCCAGTTTCCAAGCAATTTGTTCAAGTCGAGCCGGCCACGGCCTTTTAACTGTTGTGGCTCACTGGCTTCTTTTCTCTGCCCCATTGCACATTCTGAGCATCAAGCACAACACTGATTAGGTTCCGTTTTTAAAGTCTCCGGTGTGACCCGACTCGAACTCCCAACCTCTCTACTTCAAGTCGGATGTTCTAACCACTTCATCATGCAGTATGTCTCAATCAAGATGTAGCCAATGCACCTGGCGTCACTAAGCTTAACTCTCATAGTCCTAAGAAGCAATTGGGGCTGGAACAATTTTCGAACTAGGTGCCTAACCCTATGAGCTTGACTAAAAACATACATTTTAATGCTGAATTTTTTGCTTTTCCCGCCATGAGTTAGTCAGTCGGTTAGTCAGTTTGTCAGTCGGTCAGTCGGTTTGTCAGTCGGTCAGTTGGTCAGTCGGTCAGTCAGTCAGTTAGTTAGATTTTTACGGCCCAGTTCCCAAGCAATTGGTTTAATTCGAGCCGGCCACGGCCTTTTTCCCAGTTGTGTCTCACTGGCTTGTTTTCCCTACTCCTTTGATTATGCGGAGCATCACCCACAACTGTAGTAGGTTCATGCAGTGACTTTTCTCGCCATGAATAGTGATTCAAAAACAAAAATGAAATACTATATGCCATAATCTATTTTTTTTTCAAAAACGCTAAACATTACAGGCCTAGTTCTCTCACCCCAAACAGTACCAATTCTCCTCACCTTCTTACTTAAGCCCCTCCCACAGTTGTCTGAAATTCATGCTCATCCAGATACAATCTCAGTTAATTGCTTCAAGGTGAGCAAAGAAAAACTCAATTTTAATAATCAAAACACTCTCATATAAGCTTTGGTACTTATTGCATTGTTTGAATTAGCTGTCAATCAAAGAGCTGAGCCAATTGAGATTTTTGGTACCCCCTACCAAAATTGTAGTCTGGGGTGAGAGGTTTGGCCTTTTAAATATAGTAGAATCCTTTGGTTTTTGCCAACCATGGTTCACCACATAACAACCCCAGTTAATCTATGCACTCTGAAAAGGAATATTGATAGCATGTTGACACATACAGAACTTAAAATTCCATGTAGACAAACCGTTAGACTGGCAAGGATGCAAGGTGTGTGATCATATGTGCACAGTATGGGACCTTTTCAGTATGGAGGGAGTACAGGACTCTTGCCTGAAATATAAAGGACTATCTTTACGCGGACTGCCACCACTCGTTGGCTTGTAGCGTGTGGGAAGTTTTGAAATATCGCGATTCCCCAGATCGCCGCAAAAAGCATTCCCCAGACTTGCATGCGTAGAATATAAGTAGTCCTTATTTTGAACTTTCGTTTTCAATAAAAGGAACTTCAAAACAAAATGATGAAATTGTTAAACTATCGGAACTGTTAAGTTATTCAATCATTACAAAATGAGTATACATATTGCGTGTTCAACAATCTTTTCTATTTTTCATGAAAATTTGAACGCGACTGTGATCTGTTTTAATTTTTCGGGCAATTTTTCCACAGAATTCACTGAGGCACGCCTATAAGTTTTCCATGTAATTAAAATCGTGCAAGATTTTGTAAGACTTAAATGGTCACCTAATGTTTTCCAAACCATTGCCCAAAATTCAGGTCTCGCTGAAATTTTGGGCCTTCCGCCTTCTACGCTGTTAAACACTTCATGAACTGCTTTTCAACTATAACAATGCTGCAAAAGCATATGGATAATAATGCTGGCCCATTGCAAAGGTCAAAAAAGGCATTGAAGTTGGTAGGCGTTTCTGAAAAAAAGCTCCAGGATTGGTGGAACCGTTTGAATTGATGACATTGATTTAGAACCCGGGATCTCACACCTTTCCTGTTGTGGCCCATTTCTGAATTTCCTCTCTCACCTCAGTCGCGACACACTGTACTGCTATCAAGTCACACATGTGAAAAACAGGTGTTAATGCCTAATTATAGTGTACATGATGTCTACGGTTATAGGTCTAAAAATGGTAATAGGCGAACATACAGCGACTCTTCGGCTAAAAATGTTCGCAACCCACAAACCTGGAGGAGACCCATCAGAAAGTTGACATCTGGCAACTCACATTTGGGTCGCGACCCATCATTTCAGAACCGCTGATAATTGGACTGCTTCAGATTTTTGTTAAAAAAAATATTCTAATGGTGTTGTAGCCTACAACAATTGAAATTCATAAATTGTTCAATGGGTGTCAAATTGCCCTTTACATGAAGTACTCAGGTATGGGGATCAAAGTTTAATTTCCCTTTAGTATTCGGAAAAGTGAGTCGCCAAAACATACCTTCGCCCCTCTTGTGAAAGTGCGTAGGCGATGGCCCTTCTTTCCCCGGTTCCTACGCCTATGGCTCTCTCCTAAATCACTTTCCCAGTTCATTCAAACCAAAACCAGAAAAATACACAAAAACCGCCAAAACCACGTAAAATCAGCCAAAAATTTTAAATCATACAAACATACAAAACCAGGACAGAGCAGTGATGCTGCAGAATCTCCACCCTTGACGCAATGTTCACGGAACCCACCGACAGGTGGCGCTACACACGGCGAAAGCTTTGGTGGAACACATCGAACTACTTTTATACAGATTTGGGTGGTCACGATTTGGGACGTCCAGTTATCTGTGATGCAGGCACTCAGTTTACGGTTTTAAGGCATGGAATGCCCTCGGATACCCTCAAAGCAATAGGACACGAAGAAAAACGTAACGGAAGAGCATTATTTTACGGCGAAATAAAACATTTTATCGAAACGTCTTTGAACCATGACGTCACAAAAATGTGAGAATACCGGGTGTCATAGTAACGTAAACACACAACAAGACCCGACTTGCCGATAGTCGTTTTTATCTGGCAGCTCAAAATTGAATCGTATGCTGGCCTCGATGATGGGCACAGCCCAGGTACGGTACGTCCTATGCTAGCCCAGTTCCAGGTAGGCTATCAACGGGGGTATCAATGTACTGCTATAGGTCTTTTATTTGTAAGTTAAGCAGAGTCATAACGTGTATATGAAGCGGCAATAGTAAGGAATATACCCCCGTGTTTAGGCTTTTTGTCTTCACGTAAGTAGGCTAGGCTAGTACTGTAGTAATTACCTTTGGCGTAGGCCTAACACAAACTTTGTACTGTAATTACCAGACCTAGCCTAGTTTGACACCATGGCATGGACACAGGCAGAGTATGTGAGGCACCCTGGGCATTACGTTAGCCTAATCATGGCGCACAGTGTGCACGCATATACGTAGCCTGTAGACTTACAGTAGCTAGGCCTATCAATGTTATACAGCATTACATGCATAAGCATGATATTAATAATTTTGTTTGTTACCTGCAATGTGCACAATCATTGCCTGGTTGCTGCTGTTGACAGGCTACGTACAACTTGTAAGGGCCTAGGCTACAGAACTGGCCTTAAGTTCATGGTGAGTCATGGCAAAGACAATGTGTTGCAAACAGGGTGGCTTTTTAGTGGCCCATTTAACTTTAAGGATTTGACATGGTTTTCTACTCCCAATCTCATTTTCAGCTGGGGGTCTGTGTTTGTGTCCTGGCACTGTGGCAGCCACATCGTACCTTTCAAAATCAAACCTACCTACATTTCACTGATTGCAAAGGACACAATCATGCCGCAGTGCTTGGATTCTGCAACTGGTGCATTAATTTCTGGTTTAGAATACCTTCCATATGTGGGATGAAATCTTATGATTCTCACATGTACAATACGCTCTTGTCAAAACTATTCTCTCGGTAGTCTGTGAGGTAAAGGTATGGCCCATGTTTACACACTTTGGCCTGAATTTTGATTCCTTGAGAAGTCAGGCAAGGAATGTATCCTAGATGGGACGATAGTGTTTGTCTCTTTGATAACCCAATAGGGAACTTGAAGATAAAATTTAATGTAGTGTATATATCAAAGGTTGTTAATTTTGGACAAAGCTTGGGTCACTGTCCACATTAAAGGACATGCATGCAAGCATGCATGAACTGGAAATTGGAATTTATTAATTAGATAAAGAAAGATATAAGAAAGATATGTACTGTGTGTTATGCTGTAACTGTAAGTGATTGCCAGTCTAGTTGCCCCCTGGCAAAGTTGCCCTTTACCCCTTGGCAAAGACGCCCAATTTTCCACGAGTTTTCTCGAAGAAAACATTCACTCAACAAGCAGGGACACAAATGACAGATAAAAACATAATTCCTTTTATTAGTTGTCACCAATTAAGGCCTAACGTATGCACTTCTGTTGCTTATTTGAAATTTTCAGCCTTGCTGTGTCATTTGCCTATCGATAGAGTTAATGTTTATTTTAGAAATTAATATCTTACAAAATGAAAACCAATTGAAACACAGTATCTTCTGCCTAGTTTAAAACTATCTTTCATATAATTACATTCTTCAAAAAAAGTTATCATTAACTCTCTGTTAGGAGTTAAAATTTGCAATTCTGTGAAAGCAGTTGAGCTAGTATCACTTGAACATGTCGCATCGGTTTCCTGCAAAAATGTGTGGTTAGGCCCACATGCAAAAAGTTTGCCCAGGTGGGATGTTGCCCTGAATTCAAGAAAGGTTTACTGAACGATAATGTGTTATTTAGCATTTCCCCAACAAAATCATTTTTGTGATAAACTTTTACGTGTACAACCTAGGGAACAAAGGGGGCCTCTTTGTGGAGGGGCGACTTCGTCAGGGGGCGACTTTGATGCGGCGAGTTTATTAGGTGGCGACTTTGTAAGGGGAGACATGGCTAGGGGCGACTTGTCTGGTCTGCCCTAAGTATACATATTGTGTATTGTTAATAGTGTTGTAACGATAATTATGTATGCGCCCTCTATATATTTATATCACCTTTAATGTTTATGTTTTATCTTTGTTATGTCAGGAATCACCGGGTGACAGGCTGTACTGTAGTACTTGACCTCTAGCTGACCCGATCACGCAGCGCGCTACTGTTAATTCCCCTGGCGCGAGGTATTAGCCAATCACGAAAGCACTGATTTCTTCACCCGTTGATTCCTGAATGCAATGCTTTTAACAACGTGGAAGGTTCTCGGAAGAACGCCATTGAATTCTCGTTGTGTTGACACGTGCGATAGAGTCGAAAAGAGAGAGAACAGCCCAGCAACAATAAACTATTGTAAGTTGTCCAAGTAGGGATGTAAAATGGCGTATTTAAGTTTAATTAATTGATAGCAGGTAATCTAGATGCTACTGGGATAATCTGTTGTATTTTAAGACAATCTCTTGTTCATGTGATTACCTTCACAGGGAGAGAAAGTAAACAACACATTTTGCTTGGTAAGGCTAACGTAATGGTTAGGCCGTTAGGCTTCTAGGCCTCGTTAGGATGCTTAGTCTGTGAATAGTCCTTACGTTACAGTTGGAATAGGCGAATAGGTTAGGTCCTGTATTTGTAGGCAACAATCCTTGAAGACAAGCATTAGTTAATGAGTCTACTGTTACTAAGAATTCTGACTTATCTCTAACAGAAGGTTTTAGAGTGCGTTTGAATCAGGGTACGGAATTATTTTACGGGAGTTTAGGTTGATACACGCGGCCCCCCTTGGTTCTTGGTTCTTATACTAATTAACATGTATTAAGTGCAGTGTGTAGACATTACAAGGACTGACTTTCAAGCCTAGGGAATGTTTAGGAGTTGTTAGACAGACGTCGTTTCTTAAGGCTCCTTGTACACGAATATTGACCTTCATTCTCGCTATCTTGTGTGTGTTATTTGGATTAAGTTACTCAATTTGGTAAAATAGCTTTTGGTTCGTGTCCAGTTATGTAGGTTACTCTTAGAATTTATTTTCTCACGAGAGAGTTTGCTCACGAGTAGGTTCACATACAGGGATAGGCCCGTGAAGAAGACTGCTCAGGAAAGGTTACTCACGAGTCAACTGCTCGGAAGACGGCTGCTCGCGGGAGGTTGCTCACGAGGAAATTACTCAGAAGATTGTTGCTCGCGGAGAGGCTGCTCATGAGTCGACTTCGAGGGAAGAACCTGCTCACGAGAAACTACCCACAGGGCGATTACTCGGCGAAAATACCTGCTCGCGTGCTGCCTGCTCAAAGGAAGTCCCTGCTCATCTGGATCCGTTCCCGAGTCACCAACTCACGAGGACACCTTTCTAGGGGAACCTGCTCACAGGAGGTCGGCTGAAGAGAAGCTGTTCGGCTGTTGGCGAGGAACTTGCTCGTGTGGGGTCCTACCTACTTTCTCTCAGGGGCCTACTCGTGAGAAATCTTTCCGTGCACATATAATTTGAGACAGGTGGAATAATTACAGTATCTAATTTGTTTTACTTGCTCATATATTGTAAAATGTATACTTTTAAGCAGTAGTAGGGTGGTCCGTTGTATATGCAATACGCACGTACGTATACTTAGGCCAATAAGAGAACCATATAGAGGTTAGAGAAGCAAAGTAAGAAATTGTTGCAAATCAGTGCTGTTCTTCGACTCACTAATCAATCCGAATCAGATGTAATTAACTTGATCAATAAAGTGATTATTAAACAGGATAAAACCTCTCTTCATTTTTGTGGTCAACTGTGCTGACTAATTTATCTAAGAGCGGACGAGCGCGCGGCGCTACAGTGTTGTCAAATTTTGTTCATTTGCATGGAAACTGTGGCTATTGTGAAGGGCATCTCACCAATAGATAAAAAAAGTGCTTTCACTAATAGCCAAGAGAATACTCCTCTCTGTTGAGATGTCTTTGTGTTCTGATGCATGGAGGACAGTATAAGGGTAAGGCCTTGTTCTTGAACTGACCGCAGTGCAGAATTTCACAACATGGAGACATCGGAACAAAAAGACATCAAAATAGAAAGATGTGGCCAATGCCCAAAGTTTTAACAGTAGAAATAAATGTTTTAAAAACAAAAGGTTACAGTATTTGGGGTTACAGTACAAACGTTCAAAATGTTGTAGACATATTTTTAGGGGATAACTGTGGGGGATCTCTACTTAGCTGGTGAATTACCCATTTAGCATGTTGATGACCATGTTTGGTGGGTGATCTCAATAGTCATTTTGAGTCATGTGATTTCAAAAGGTTTTGACTTTACTAGTATGATTCCCAAGTAGGAACATTGTGTTGGATCTAATGCTTATCATGTGGGCATCCCTCCTTGTTACAATATATTGTCTCTATAATGTCGTGAGACATGGCTTTACAGAAGTGCATCTATCTTTAAATATAAAAACAGTTATGAATTATGAACCAATCAGTTTCTCCACAAATGATCTATGTTTAAAGTTTCACATGCACAGCTATCTCTTTAATGTTGTGAGACATGACTTTACAGTAGTGCATGCGTTTTTAAATTTTAAAACGTTGATGAATCATAAACCTATCATAAATAGTTTCTTAACAAATAATCTATGTTTAGTGTTTTACATGCACAACTGTCTCTATACTGAGATATCAAATATCATCAATAAAAAACAGTGATGAATTATGAACCAATCACAGTTACTCAATGAATGATGTGTTAAAGGTTTCACATGCACGGCTCTCTCTACAATGTCGTGAGACATGGCTTTCCAGTATCGAATGTATTTTGGAATTGTAAACGATGATTTTTTTGTAAACCAATTACAAATAGTCTCTCAACAATTAATCTATGTTTAACGTTTCACATGCACAGTTGTGTCTATAGTGTTGTGAGACAGGAGTTGTGCATGTATTTTTAAATTAAAAACAGTGATGAATTATGAGGCAATCACAAATATTTTCTCAACAAATGATCTGTGTTTAATGTTTCACATTCACAGCTCTCTCTACAATGTCGTGAGACAAGGCTTTACACTAGTGCATGTGCTTTGAAATTTTAAAACAGTAATAATTTATAAACCTATTACAAGTCCTATTTAAGGGACAGATACTTTGCCTTACCTACAACAATAGTTGCCACAAATGATTTACCTAAATTCTCCCAAGGACAGCTCTGCATTGTCATGGACATGGCAAATGAAACTAATCAATTGCACCTCAAGCTAGTCCCACTTGTAGAAAGGCACATTCCTGTACATCCGGAAAACCTGCTGAATGGCCATCAGTGGGAGTTATTCTACCTTTCACCAGTTCAAGCACCACTAGTTGTTGCTGGCAAAGGTGACACTAAAGCCAGGCGAATTCAATTTCGTGTCACCTACTATGTTTGTAGCACAGGTCACGAGGCCCTTGGTGACACGTCCCCGAATAGCCACTCAGATATCATGTCAACAGCGGAAATGCCGGCTTTGGGAAAGAGACCAATTGCTGGTACTCATCAGCTGAGTAAAAAGCTTGGACAACATCATCTTTGTAACATATGACCACATCGATACATTGATGGGTATTAGGAACCTGCTACAGAATACCCCACAATGGCTAGACCACATCAACAACATTCTCTCAGCACTAGACAGTACAACCCCATCAGCTTCTATTCAGCATAACCATGACCCCTATCCACCTGCCATTCGAATGCAAGAATTACCTGACAGTAGCATTGATTTCATTAATATGTTGGTGAGCCACTCCCATCGCAACAATGCATATGTTGGTGAAACTGCATGTACAAAGCGCCAACTCCAACAACACAACAGTGGTCATGCATGGATCTAACTTCACGAACGCCCCACATCTTTGCCCTTGGGTGTGCTTTGTACTAGTGTACAGATTCCCAGGAAATGGTAACACTCAAGTAAACATCAAGGCCAGGAAAGACTTTGAACACCAGTGGCATACCATGAACGCTCAAGACCACCTTCCCAACACCCAAACGATATACACCAATGGCAGAATCGTTTTAGACCACATGCGTCACAGGTACACAAGCCTCATATCAGAGGAGTTAGGACACATTCAGCCACAATTATATCCAGTAAATGTGAGTAAAAACCATCTCATCATTTATTTCTGGCTTTAACATCACTAGGTGAGAGGATGCATTCCTTTTATGGGTAATGCATCCTCTCACCACCAAACATCTCCAACGATTCCCCCTATCATGCATACAGCAATATCAGAAAGTATTATTTGCAGCAAGCATTGTAAATACATGCACCAATATTTGCACTATGGCTTTTAACACCAGTTTGCAAGCAGGTAATCCAGACAAAAAGGAACATTGACAATAGATATACCAACAATCTCTTTCAAATGCTTCAACACTTTAGCATTTTGTCTACATTTTCACTGTGCCAGTTGATTGCTAGTCCAAATTTAACCCTTCCAAGTTGCATGCACACCACTTTCTATTTTCTTACCACAATATCAGTAAGTGTTCATTCTTCATCCTCAGTTCAACAATGTCAATTTCACCAGCATGCTAATTAAAGCACAAAACCTCTCACTTTTCACTATCTATAATAGTGAACTCTCATTAAATTAGTCGACCACTCTTTCCCTCCTGGTTCATTTGCGAACTTGTGATTTCCCACATGGGAGGGTTCATTGTTCCATGTTCAGGAGTGCAAATAAATATTTTGATTACATTTTCTTTAAAAGTTGCCCCTCATCTATCCTTTCAAACTACTAGTACCTATTCCCTGGTCCATTACTTCAGCTTGACATAACGACATGGTTAGTACCACACAGTGCCAAGAGCAGTCCCCCAAAGTTATTTTTCATCAATAGCTAAATATCACAATTTTCTTCTTATTTCTCTTCAAAGTGTGTTTCATCATGTTTTAGGACTTTAGTATTGCATATTCAAGATAAACCAAGCAGTTGCTTCTAGTTAATAATCATTTTAAGAGAAAAATGTCACATGACTCTCAACAGCAAATCATGAAACAGGACAGTCTGCTACACTTCTTCAGGTTGGGGTGACTGCCCTAATTGCCCTTTAAAGGAGCTGTGATATCCCCCAAATATATTCAGACCTATATAAGTAGTCCTTAATCCAGGTGGTGACTGTACTTTGATTTATGTTCATTCAAACAATAAGTGCACCAACCTGGACAGTTATGTTCCATGTGAGGCCCACAGTCACACACAGTTTGTTCATTGCCTCCGGCAATAATTGGAACTTGATCAGTGCAGGCCTCTGTGACTCTGTCCTGGAAATGTTTTTTCTACCAGACAGTTGTTTGTGTTTAAATTGGAGGCGGAACCAGACTATAGTAGGTTGGGACAATTGTTACTGATCTGGTGTCAGTTTAAACATTAATATGTCGTTAACTTCCCATATTGTCAGTGGCATGGGGTCCGCCATTGGCAGTCCTTATCACACTTAGTGCCGTTTCACAACTGACGTGATGCTCATCAGAAAGGCAAGTCCTGAAATTCATGCTAGCAAACAGTTCATTCCAACATGTACAGTTTCATGATAAATTAGACAGTTTTCCCTTATTCCAACTGACAGTAACAGGTCTCATTACTGAATGAACACGGCTTAGCACTTCCTACCTAAAGTATATTATCAGCACGGATATCTATCTAATTACCCATATAACTCTCGTTAATATAGGCACAGCACACGGCATCAATCCCTGGTTCCGAAAACTCTGGGTGAATGTTATGGAGACAATTTAAAGTTGCCATTATTTGTTGCTGAAGATATTTGACGTGAATGAGGTCCCTCCTTGGTGCAATAGGATAATTATAGTGGTGTGGTTGTTCAAATAATATATGCATTAAAAGATTATGCATCTACCGTTAATATCTTGATGCATTTTATGCTCAAAGTTCTTCATTTATACATAGTGAACAATTTTCACAATGATACTATTACATGGTACTAGGTGATGTAAATTATCATTGTGCACCATACTGAAACTTACTGAAGCAGAAATAATTAACCAACTATATGGAGATTAGTGACATCTTATTTAAAAATGAAAATAAGTCTTTTAGTTCAGTGAAGCTGTTTTCCTTCTGTATTTCACACGATTTTCTTTAAAATCAACCCCCCAGTGCCATTTTCACAGTCTCATTCCAATATTTTGGTAAAAACAACTTTATACCTGAAGGTGAGAGCTATGTCTTCGCTGGTATCTTGACTGTTTGCATCGTTACACCATCGAGTTAATACTTTGTCAAAGTATTAGCTCCATGGTTACACTTTGAGTGACAATTGGGTAGAAACATGGAGCAAATAGTATTAGTAGTAATAGTATTGGCCCCAAGGTAAGAACAACACCTATGCAATATGTTACAAATCCTCAAGTACTCTTCATTAAACTCTGCTTACAGAGCTTTTATTTATGGTCAGGTTAAGTGAGTTTATCTTTCAATTACTTCATGCTTCAATTAGCAGAGGTCTGACACCAAACCCATGGTGCCTTGAAAGTTTAACCAACAGAGTCCTTTCTTGTAGAACCTCCTTATTTAACAATATAAACATTCTCATTCAGTAGGTACCTGTTCCTAGCAACCAAAAGTGTTGTGTAAAAAGAGATGACAGCTTCCTTAAGCTCCCATAACAACTGAAAAATTTTGCCCTGAAATTTGTCAAAATAACTTAGCAACACTTATCAACCATCACTTTATTACCATCATAAATTCAATTTCAGTTCTTCTGCCCCTCATTCAAAGAGCGTGCTCTGAAATTCTCAACGACATTAACAGACCAATGATCAAGCCACATTCGGCTGCTTTAGAAAGATATTTAAACCACATGCTCAGGCTAGTGTAACAATATCTAAACACAGGTTATGTATTGAGATAAACAAACACCCAAAATCAGCCAAGATTTGTGATTTGCATTGTTTTGTTTGTTTGGCTCGTCTTGAATAGTTTTGACTGGTTGTGGTGGATTGGTAGAAAAAATAAACCAGCCAAAATAGTCTGTATGCTTGTTTAAAGGGCCAAACCTCTCACCTCAAAGTACAATTTTGGTACGGGGGTACCCAAATAATCAATTGGCTCAGCTTTTTGATTGGCAGCTAATTCAAAAAATGCAGAGTACCAAAGCTTACATAACAGTATGAACGGTACTGAGAGTGTTCTGATTAAATAAAGTGAGTTTTCCTTTACTCACCTTGAAGCAATAAACTGAGATTGTATCTGGATGAGGATGAATTTCAGACAATTGTGGGAGGGGGTTCAGTAACACGGTTAGGAGAATTGATACTGTTTGGGGTGAGAGAACTGAGCCTTTAAGCCTCCGTAGGAACCTGAATTTCGTTTTGCATTTTAATTTAAGGTCCACCTACACCTTTGTCGGGTCTATATCATTCCATACACTTATTTGTTAAGAATAGCCGACAAATGAGTTTCAAATATGAAAGGAATTTATACAACCTCATATTGTCAAAAGGGACGGTCACGAAATTTGCTTCAAATTTGCATGATAGGTGAACACCTGTAATAGACGGAATTTTGTGACGTTACTGTAGGTTCACGTTTTCCGAATTTTTCTGCCTAATGTGTACTAATTTTAACATATAAAACTCTTTCGTAAGTTTGCTAAAATTTTAGTTGTTTTTGAGCGGTTTGGGTTGGTTTCGGATGGTTTTGGCTGGTCTGGGCGGTTTGGGCTGGTCTTGGTGGTTTTGGCTGTTTCATGTTTTACAAATGTCCGTCTAGTTGCATTCAGTTGTAGGTTAATTCTAAGGGCATTTAGTGATTTTTTTTTTATATTGCTTTGTGCCTGCATGGGTTACCCAAGACCAACTGGGAAATTACGTGTAGAAGATTAATTAACGTTAGTGCCTACCGCTCAGAAAACAATCGACTACACGACACCGACGTACTGGCAATCTTTCATTTGCGTCTTTCTCTTCTTTGCAAAGTTCAGAGCCGGATCCATGATACATTTCGCCACCGACCCCTTTTTCTTTAAAAAGCAATTTAGTTTTTGTATTCGAACGAGAAAAATGATATTCAGTTAACTTAAAATGCTTATGGTTGCACTAGATAATATCTAAGGGTACTAAAATATTCATTTTTTTTAAAGGGGAGGGGTGAACACCCTCTTGGATCATTCGCAGGCGGGCGGTCAAACCCTGCATTTATACCCACCCCCTCACCAAAAGACAAATAAAGTCCTGCCAACGTGAGTGACTTGAGTTGTTGATTTAGTGCTATGACAGATATAAACAATAGTACAGTATGCAACACGGAAATAGGCCTGTCTAAAGCAGCGTATTTCTTGTTCTCTGGGCGAATTGTCACTGTTTTAAACAACGCTATTACATGTCTTAAGGTTAACGACCTAAATATAACTGTTATCGAATTAGGTTAATAAGATAATACCTACCTTCAGTTCACGTTTATTCAAAAAAGGGTGCCTTGACTTCTTTCAAGCGAGAAATACATTGACGCTTATACAGAGTTACAGTGGTCTTTAAGTAACTTTCTTGGTAATGATATGCAAACTAGATGTTTCGACATCAAGAAATTCCCCATTTCGCAATAACATTATTAAGTTACTTTCTTTTTGCTTACGATGTGAATTTAGCACTGAACGCAGTACATGTACAGTATAAAATATCAAAGTAGGCCTGTCCAAATCAGCCTACCATTTCTTGTTCTCTGGGCGACATGTTACTCTTTCAAGCAACGCTATTACATGTGTAACCGTCAACGAATTAAATGTAACTGTTATCGAATAAGGTTAATGGGATATACATTTACTTCAGTTCACCTTTATTCAAAAGAGGTTGCCTTGAATTTCTTCACGCGAGCAACACCTCGACGCTTAATATAACGTTAAAATGGTCTTAAAATAACTGTCCTGATAATTATATGCAAAATGGATGTTGCGACATCAAAAAATTCACCATTTCGCAATCATACTTGTAACTCTCTTTATCCTAACGATGTGTTTTTCGCATTGAACGTAGTACAGTACATGTACAGTATATAATCAGGGAGCTGCCATTGGCAGCTCCCGAATACAATATTAGAGTAGGCCTGTCCTTTCAGCCCATTTCTTGTTCTCCTGGCGACATGTCGCTCTTTTGAACAACGATATAACATGTCTACGGGTTAACGACTTACATATAACTGTTATCGAATTAGGTTAATAAGATCTGCATACCTTCAGTCCACGTTTATTCAAAAAAGGTTGCCCTGAATTCCTTTAAGCGAGCAACACAGTGGCACAGTGATTTGTAAAGAACTGTCTTGGTAATGATATGCAAACTGGATGTTGCGACATCAAAAAAATCCCCATTTCGCAATCATTTT
Source organism: Holothuria scabra (assembly GCA_037179385.1). NCBI lineage: Eukaryota > Metazoa > Echinodermata > Holothuroidea > Aspidochirotida > Holothuriidae > Holothuria > Holothuria scabra. Next base: position 72,637,922 of record CM074179.1, read on the forward strand.
TTTCTCTTGCCCAAGATGTGCATTTCGCGAACGGATGATATGGCTCTCAATGGATCGTACCAGAGAGTTAATAATGTGACCAGGGAGCTGTTATTTGGAAGGTTACCCTCTTTGTATGGGAGATTACACCGTCAAGGTCACACAAGAATCCCTTTCTCTCTCGTCGCCCTATTGGAATTTCTACAAGATTTACAATTGATAGATTTACAAAATATAGATTACAAAATCGATTTGTCGTCCGCTTACATCAGCCTGAAATGTTTCGCTACTACCATGTCATTGCCAGTCTATGGGAAACAAAATTATATTATTTGTAGTTTCGCGCGGTCAGAGGATATCACTAACATTGTTTCTGGAAATGTGAACATGATGATGTACCTTGTCATTTCATGAGTTTTGAAGGAAATCTCCGAATGAGCATGACAAATATTACACGCCTCTGTAGCTCATTTGCATAAGGCTCGTTCTCAGTTGGGAAGCAGACCTCACCTTTTTAGATTTGTAGCAAATAAACTGTGACCACCTAGGTGATTTGAAAAAAACTTTTCAAAAAACTTCCTTTCATGTTTTGATAACTACCATCATTACTAGTAATTGAACCCCTCCAACTTGTCGGAATACTATGTATCAATCCGTTAATGTAAAAGGTATACCAGTTCCATCAAATTTACGTTTAAAGCTTTCAAAAGATAAGGGGTTGCCGTGTCTATCAAAAAGATCTCGTACATCTCTTACAACAAGTGCTTTGAAACTTTAGCCGAGAAACCAACGACCATCAAGAAATGGGTAGTCAGCTTTAACAACTTGACTGACCAAGATTGGTCCAAGATTTTACTCCTTGGCTCTCTACCACAGAAGCCAAACTATAGTATTTTCAGTTTAGATTAAATCATAGAGTCATCCCAACGAACAGATTGCTTTGTTTAATGGGTAAAGCTGAATCCCCTTCTTGTACCTTTTGCAATACTAACGACGAAACAATAGATCACATTTTTGGGACTGTAGCTATTTCTCACAATTCATTAAAGCGATACGTGGAACTCTTGTTGTTTAATAAACATTTTGTTTTCTCAAGAGTTTCTTTTTTATTATGAAAAGACCAGTCATCCCTACAATTTTTTAGCTCTACATATGAAAAACCATATTTTTAATTGTAAACGAATGAAAAGTATACCTAATGCAAATGAATTTTTTATAAGTTTAAATTTGTGGTCAAAGTGGAAGAGTATATATAAGTTAGGAAAAAGAAAAAATGTAAATATTGATAATATGAGAGAAGCATTTGCCTCCTTTTGTTTGACTGATAGTATTGAAGGAAGCGTTTTTCTAGCATTGATATTTATGTAAATATATTTCGAATGTAATAGGATTATCACAAGATTATTATGTTTGCAATTTTATTTAAACATCATTTTGTAACACAACGTTTGTTTTTGGAGAACTTGAAATTGAAAATGAATAAATGGAGATAACAAAAGGAGGATTTCATTTGTAACCATTATTGCGCAATTTTTAAACGCTTACACTCTGAGACACCGGGGTTCAATTTAATCAGGATCGGTGTTCTATGTACTCCTACACAATCGTGACCAATATTTAACACAAATACTGGTTAAACAAACTCAAATCCTAGTTGATTTAGCCAGAATTTGTGTAAGTTTAAACATGATTTGCGTTAAAATTTAACCAGGGGTATGTAGAGGAAATAGAACACCTCCTGGTTAAATTTAACCCCGGTGTTTTTAGAGTGTAACACTCGCGGTGAAATGCATCCTCGGAGACCGTGCTCGAGCTAGCCTACCCAGAAGGAGAACGGACACCCACTAAAAGTGTCAATAATTCTTATTCATAGTCTTACGTAATCAGAAGCGTAGCCAGGATTGTGTCACGGAAGGGGGGATGGACACGACATGAGGAAAAAGTCTGAGGATAGAGAAAATAACCGCTATTTTAGGTGTTTTTTGCACTGAAAAGTTGGGTCATGGGGGGTTCTAACCCCTCAAACCACCCCCGTGGCTACGCCACTGTATGCAATTGAGTATTTTTGGCAATTGAAGAAAAATGGAGAGTGAAAATATTTAAAAGAAACCCGTTTTAATAGAGGACGATTGTCAGGGATGGAATTTTGGCTATCGTAATAATCTTTTCGAGAAAATCTAAGCGAAGTGTCAAGCTGCACAATCATTTGCCGTCTTCAAGGTGAGAATATGTTGAAATGTCATTTGAAAGAAAGAGAACAAATAATATTTCCAAAATATGAAATGTATATAGCGGTACCCTTCCTGTTATAGTTTTGTCATCACAACAAATGCTATATACAGAAAACACTGTTTTTATTCTGCTCATCTATGCTTTATATGTACATGCTTCCGCATCACTTACCTTTGTGCAGGCCCAGAGCATGGCATTGTGTTGGGTCTCGTATCGCAGTGCTGCATGCTATGTTACCATGATGCATTGTGCTTCAATAGCTGACTGAAATCCACTGATCTACATACCTGGATAGAAGGCGTGCACGTAAATGCGTAATGACAAATTGAAGCAACCGGAAGTCTTGCGGTGGCCATTTTGCAGGTGGCAAAACATTCAGCCGCGGCACAAACTTCATTGATTCGTATAGCCGTATATGCACTGAGTGACAACTGACAAACTGTTAACGAGCTTAATATCTTGATTTTTTGACTGAAACGTATACATTGTATGCAGCCTAAATTGAAGACAACAGAAATGCCAAGATTAAATCGTGTACTGCTTTTAGTTTCAATTGATTGCAAGTATATGAAGTTAGAAACATTGACGCATGTGCTGCATGGTTTCATGGTAGGCCTACCGTGGCCGTTAAAATGGGAGTATATACTTCGGGTTCATCCTTTTACTGACAAGGCACCCCAGCAAAGCCTCCTACAGTTGAAGTCTCCTCGATCTACACCACTTCCCTAGTAACAAATTAATGAGGCACCCAGTTACAAAGTCACTCCTGACAAACTCGCCTTACTAAAGTCTGACCTTAAAAAAGTTCTCTGCCGGACAAACCAGGTTTCACTGAGGCTAAGTCTATCGCCAACGATAAGATTATAGCGTTCTATGGCTCCCAAAGACTCACCCCCTCAAAAAAAAGCTTCTGGTAACATTCTCTTAAGGGAATCTTACGGGACCCATTTCCTAGATAAAGGGGTCCATATGTGGTATTGCACCTGGGATGATAAAGACCCATGGGCTAATCCAAATGACCATATGAGAAACTGATGGAGTTGTAAGGCTCATTCAAACAACTTAGAGTGTGTGTGAGAATATGGGTCAACTTCAATCCTTTACTATCCCTCGTGCAAGTTATGGGCTACCCATATGGGCACCTTATCAATCTCGGTAAATGCGCAAACCGGTATGGGCTTATATACTCATAAAGGTTAGTTAGATAAGATAAAACCGACCGTCACACCAGAACGAATGTGTTATTAATATATATTGTGTCATAGGTCAAATGCGGTACACTAAATCCTCCAGTTTAGTCTTACGACAGGCGGGGTCAATACCGTGGGCATATTCTACAACCCCCAGACCACATGGGGACTAACCCATAAGGGACCTATATTTTTACTACGGTACCCATGTTTAATAGCCTCGTTTTTAACATTCTTCTGTAGGGGCCGTGGACTTTTTAGGGACTGGGGCAATTTCGTTAGGGACAACTTTGTTACGGTTGGCTTTGGTGGCCAAGCAGGGGAATTTTTCAGGGGTAATTTTAGAAGAGAGCGACTTGAGTGACTGCAATTGCCCCCACTGTGCCAAATACAGGCATGGATCCAGATATTCCAAAAAGGTGGGGCTGACTTAACTTAAGTGCTGTACTAATTTCCGTATATTTTAGCTATGTTGATGTGCAAAAAAGGCATCCCATTCACTTTTCATTAATGAAAGAATTCGAAGTCACTGTGACAGGGACGGTATGAAAGAGGGGTAGAGATGCAGGGGGGATTTGTTAAAGGGGGATTTTGTGTGGGCAACTATGTGGGCTTGAATTTATACGGTGGGACTTGACACGCCTACCTTCCCCCACCACCTTTTATTGAACTTGCACTTATATAGTTGCCACTGTGAAAGAGGACTGACTCAGACTACACCCTATATAGCTCGCCACTCAGTCAAGTTGATCTTCAATCCACCACGAACTGCACTAAGTGAAAGTTTTGCCCTCAATAAAACATAATCTTGTTCAGTTTTTAAAGTAATTGACATTTTCTGTTGAAAATGAGCATATTTCATAACATATTTGGCCTTATTTCAAGCCAAAAGGTCAAATTATCAGGCCATCATATCAAATTGCCTGTCCAACTATGTTGAGAGTGGCGCTGTTGCACGACGCTTTTGCCACACAAAATATGGCGGCTCTGTTGCTTCAATTTTTCGGCACCACCTTCTATCCAGATATGTAGATCAGTGCTAAAATCATGTGTAGTGCAAACAGATCCGTGACTTAAAGTGGGATTGACCGGTCGTCTTTAGGGAAATTGGAATAATTTATCAACGAACCTATCTGGGAAATCTTCTCGTGATAAAATATGATCATTTGGTAACTGTTGAGCAACTTAGGGGAGGATTTCGGGACAAATTAGTAACCATTCGCCGAACGTTCAGAAAGGGTAAGTTAACCTAAAATCTCCCTTTGACTCCTGGGTCTTTTGGCCGACAATTTCCCCTAAAATTGATATGATAACTTGCGAAGTTAATCTGGTAGGTTTCATGGTTTTCTTGATCGTATTAGACGTTAACAGAATAAAAAACAATTCTTTTTTCCAAGTGTGCATTCTCAAAAGCGGCTAAAATTCAAAATTGTGTGACGTCATCAGAGGTATATATTAATGTTCTCGTGACCCCGAGGTCAGCTTCCCAACAGTTCTGTAGAAAGAAACCAGCTAATTGGTTGATTTCAGTTAACCAGTCGTTTTTGATTCCTTGCGTCAGCAGAAGGAATCTATGCGATGGTGATGTCGTGTGTGTGTGTGTGTGTGTGTGTGTGTGTGTGTGTGTGTGTGTGTGTGTGTGTATGTTTGTGTGTTTGTGACGCTTCTGCTTGTAAACACGATATCTCAAGAAAGGTAAGTGTGACTGCTCTCATATTTTATGTGTTGGTTGACCATATTAAATAGAAGATCCCTATTGTTTTTGGTGGAAGTCAAAGGTCATTTGGGGTCACGAGAGGTCAAAAGGTCAAAACCTTGTAAACACGATATCTCAGGAACGGCACATGTGACGTTTCTCATATTTAGTTTGTGGGTCAATTATATTCAGTAAATAATACCTATCGATTTTTGTAGAAGTCAAAGGTCATTTGGGGTCACGAGAGGTCAAATGGTAAATTCCTTAGAAATTGCTTGTAAACACGGTATCTCAAGGAAGGTAAGTGTGACTAATCTCATGTTTGGTGTGTTGGCTGGCCATATTAAGTAGATGATCTCTATTGTTTTTGGTGGAGATCAATGGTCATTTGTGGTCACGAGAGGTCAAAAGGTCAAAACCTTGTGAACACGATATCTCAAGAACGGTACATGTGACTGTTCTTATATTCAATTTTATGGGTTGGTCATATTGAGTAGATGTTCCCTATTGATTTTTGTGGAGGTCAAAGGTCATTTGGTGTCACGAGAGGTCAAATGGTAAATTCCTTAGAAATTGCTTGTAAACACGGTAACTCAAGAAAGGTAAGTGTGACTTATCTCATGTTTGGTGTGTGGGTTGGCCCTATTGATTAAATGATCCCTATTGTTTTTTGTGGAGGTCAAAGGTCATGTGGGTTCATGAGAGGTCAAAAGGTCAAAACTTTTTAAACAAGATATTTCAAGAAAGGTGCAAGCGACTTTGCTATTTTTTAGGTGTGTGGGTTGGTTGTATTAATTAAATGTTCTGTATCGATTTTGGTGGAGGTCAAAGGTCATTTGGGGTCATGAGAGGTCAAGACATCAAAACCTAGTAATCACGGTATCCAAGAAAAATGCATGTGACTAAGCCCATCTTTAGTGTGTGGGTTGGCCGTATTAAGATGGTGATCCCAGATGATTTTCGCGAAGGTCATTTGGGGTCAGTAGTGTCAAAGTCTGACAAACTTTGCTTGCATAGTATTACAAGAAAGGTAACTTGTAGGGTCCTCATACTTGACATGTAGATGATGAATGGTGAATAAATAATCCCTATAGCTTTTGGTGGACGTCAAATGTCACTTTGGTTCACAAGGGGTCAAAGTCTCAATATCATATTTATCAATGCGCTAAATTGTTAAAATTTATCATTTAAAATCCAATCTGTTAAGATAACAGTTTTAGATTGGAACAAACTACCCAAGGAGATTTGCACACCCTTGGCACCTTGAGGTGTCGTCTGGTCTCTTGCTGATACTTCTCTTTTACGTCATTGCGTTTGTACCCCTTGGTACTCTGCGAAGAATCGAAGACGACGACGACGACCACGACCACGACCACGACGACTGTGATGATGATAATGACGACGAAGTGAACATGACATCAGTTTGTTGCAAAATATTAAGTTTGACGTTTCCGTACATTTGGCAAATTTTGCTCTGCCTGTAGCAATTCGAAAATTCGATTGGAGGTTATGTACACGCGAACACCAACGAAATCGTAAGAATGAAGAAAGCACTCCCGCATGTACAAACACGTCTTTCAAAATCAGTTTCGTATCTAGTATGAACACACCCTAGATTGTACGTTATCTTAAAGGTTGAATATTCATGGCTTGCACTTAGCATTATCAAGTCCTTATTCACTGTTTGTCGTTCTTTAACGGTACTTTTAAATAACAGCAAGAACTTCAAAGACTTTTGAAAAATGTGATGGGTAACAATTTCCTCTGCTTCAGGAGCTAGTATAGTTGCAAACACAGAGATGGTAGGAATAATACTTAACATTCTTGGGGCGTTGATCTGGTTTGTGGATTGGATGCAACAATTTTCAAACAGCCGGTTATTTAGTAAGTGAATAAGTTAGTTAGTGATTTAGTGAGTTATTCAGTCAGTCAGTCAGTCAGTTCGATGGAGCTTTACTGCCCAGTTTCCAACCTGTTGGTTCAAGTCGAGCTGGTCACGGCATTTTTTTCCATTTGTGACTCACAGGCTTGTTTTCCATACTCCATTGCTTATGCGCAGCAACGCGCAAAACGGCAATAGGTTCCATATTTTAGAGTCTTTGGTAAGACTCGACCTGAAAATCGAACCCAGACATTCCGCGTGAGAGGCAGATGCTCTATCGCTAAACCAAACAGTGTTTGGCAAATACGCGGTCCTACACACCCGTAAGAAAACATGCATACCCAACACACGTTAACACACATATACAATAGTCCTACACTCAAACTGACGTTCTCTCCAAGCCTAGAATCATCTAAACGCCCACACTTCAATGCGAGTTGCCCCCTGCCCAGCATGATCGACATAGATACGTCTAGAAAATTATTTGCCAACCAGCGTAAACATGTGTAATCTATATATTGAAAATATTAAACAAGATATCCACGTACATTAGAGAAACGCCAATGGAATAATTTAACACCAAAATGTATATTTTGGTCGGAGGAGCGGGATGAGGTCCACAGGGTGAAAATTGTTCCCCCGCCCACCTTTATATTGTTCCATAAACTTAGGTAAGTCAAAGTCGATTCGTTAATTAAATAAAAAAGAAATACGTCAATATAAAAAATACATATTCGACACGGGCTATGATGGGTAACTCACTTAAGGCAACTTGAAAAACGCTAAATTAACATGATTTACCATGTAATATGAGATAGCTATACCCACGGGTTCAATCTGAAGATTGGTGGTTATTAATTTTCTACCACGATTTCGTTGAATCGGTAATGTGGCCGACAGACACAGGAACATGCTGGTAAAGGCTTCTTAATTTTATTTGAAGCCATAAAACCAAACAACCGGAAGGTTTGACGTTTGACTCCCGGTCGGAAGAGTGGGTCTAAGTATGGTACGGGAGTTTTATACCACAAACAATCTAAAGTTTTGACCATTTAAACTGGCTCATCAGTAGACCCCACATTAAGTCTGAAAGTCCTCGTTCTTGTCATTCAAAAGGCGAACAGTAAAGTGTAGCCATTGTTGGCCTGGGCACAAACTAATGTGGGGCCTCTTGAAATATATTTTCCATTTGAAAACAGTGTTCACGAGAAGAGGACAAACTTGGTGGTTACCTTTTCCCGCCTGAATAGAAATGAACTTCAGAATTATGAACGCATACAACATTTTCAATAGTGGTAGGGGTCTGAGAATTTGGGGAACTGACTGTCTTCACTGAATGTTTCCATCATTTGACGCTGGTGTACAAGCTTTCTAAATGAAATTACCCCTAGATTGCTATAAACCTCCATTCCCAGGTTTCGAAAGGAAGATTCCTTACATGGTAATTTCTTAGATTTCTTAGAACACCTTTCGGACATTTAATTTCAGATTCCCAAGATATGATCACCTCTCTGCTTCGTTTAAGGGGCTTAGTGTCGCATTTTCAAAATTGTTGCACTTGACTGTGCGGCAGCAAAAAAATTTTCTTGGAGAAATCTCGGCTTGTAAAATATCGACGTACTTTTCTGAATTTGAAGCTCATTCAAGTTATGTGGAGGTTTTGTAAAACTAGGCTATGAGCGTGGGTACTGGTCAGGGGGGCGTTGAGGATAAACTGCCTAAAATGTACAATCCTGTCCGAAAAAACTAACCTAAACGGAGCACTACCATTAGTTGGCGTGATGAGTTAATAAAAAATGAAAAACCGACCTTGAAATGACATTTTCCAGGCTTGCAAGTAAGATCTAGGCAGTCGTTACCTTTAGTAATTATTTGCTGCAGCAGCAAGATGTTCACTTTGAGAAGGAAATGAACAAATTGAAATATGATAAAAAAATTACCTGTATAAAATACATCACCACCATTTGGGGGTCCAAACTTTAAGGCTCTGTTTCCACCTGTGCACCTGCCCGTCTGTATGCGTAATCGGGTCACTGGGACTGGAAACTTTCCCACAACTAAGTTGCAACTTTCGCCCCATTATTCCACCATCTGCGCAAAGTGTAAGAAAATGTGTGTAACACCATGGTGTCAGTTGAGGAAAAATTGCTTTTCCGATAAGCATGACTTACTGTTTGGGTAATTCTTGTTACCTTTACAATTTGCAATGAAAATTTAGCCCTGTGGTCTGCGGTTTATAATGATGTCATATTTTCGCGGGAAACTTTGAAAAATTATGTTAGGTCATTTCTGGCAAAGTTCTGCACAAGACCTTGAAATGGGGCCCAGAAGAAGGCCTTATGATGAACTGCCCGAAAGTTTGACGTTTAACTGTAATCATGAGGTCTGTTCTAGAAAATTTTGAAAAATTCGGGGCATGCTTGCAATGGGAGTTTTCTTTATAATTAAAATATGCCAAATGCTTTAAGACTAAAATGAATTTTTCGGAATCCCTGTCCGAAATTCGGGTATTGCAGCAAATAGCTCTGTCATTCTCCTTCGTTTGGAAAAGTGGAAGACTATTGTGTGGCTATAGGTACGATATTATAGGTACGATATGTTACATAATATGGTAGGAATTGCTAACTGTAGGCATCTTTTTGATGTGTTTATAAGACAGACATTCATCTGAATGGAATTTCACTTGTAACTTTTACCGGCTTATGAGAAGTGGAAGAACTTTGCTAAAACTAGATAGTCTTATTCCTTTGAACCATCTTTATTTTTCTTTTTTTCCGTTTCCACGATTCGTTTTTCCTTATTTTTGTTTTTTTATTTCCTTGGGCATGTGCCCACTGGCTTATGGGTAAATCTGGCTCTAGGTGTATCTTAGCAAACCTTACCGCCATCAAACAAACGCTTTCCAATGCGTCACGGAAAAAAGCTGTATTGCAGGTAATAGGACTCGAAATGTGCCTGTTCAGACTTTTATGTGGCGCGCTTTTGTTTTGTATACGTTCTATATAGGGTGGTGACAGTGTTCCGTGGAAACTGCCATTGCGTCTTGAAATTGTGTATCTTTTGACGCTGAACTCCAGAACAGAGGCTAAGGGCGAGTGGCGGTAACCACCTTTGATCAACTTTGTCGAGAAGCCTGGATGGATACAGGGATACATCATAGTCACGACGACCACGACTTACTTAAGAGGAATGCTGTCACCAGAACTTGAAGCAGTGTTAGTAGACTGTCCTGTTTCACGATTGGCTTTTGAGAGTCTTGTTACAGTATTTATTATTTTCTCTCCTAAAATGTAAAAACTGCTTGGTTTACCTTTTACATGCAGTACTGAAGTCCTAAAAATATTATTAAAGATGCTTTGAAGAAGAATTTGTAGGGAAATCGTGAGATTTAACTATTGCCTTAAACGAAGCTTAGAGGTACTCCTCTTGCCCTTTAATGCGACTCTTAATTAAGGCAAAATCGTTTATCGTTGTTTATGTGCTCACCGTACCCACATTTTTCGAAATGTTCTCTGAAGAAAGCTAATATTTTCTTCAACGGGACACCAAGGAGCCAAAAATTTACCAGATGTCACCATTCACATCACTGCGTCGCATGTGCTTCCGGCTATTTATTTCACAATTTGATCATGAACAGAAATTCACTGCGTATATATGTACTCCTGCATTGTATCTTGAAATTTTAAGCTACTACCATGACGCCTGCTGTGTATAATCTATATTTGATTTATAATTTACATGTCAACAAAAGCTAACATTCAGTGTCATAGTTTGATGACTCATTTTCTCCTTATTCATATACCAAAATTTGTGCATTTTTTGAATCCGGATCGAGATTGGAAACTAGCTTGTTATAAAACTCTACCGAATGGTGGACTAAAACAATGTTTTTAATTACACTGATATATTATAGTCTGTAATTGCAGTCTGTTAACTATGATTCAGTAAACATTTAATCAAAGCAAATACTAAACTCCGTACTTTTCAAGTATCAAGGGGTATTTATAATTTTCTTTCCTCAGCACATTCTCCCCATCTTCGTTCTAGTCCTCGTCCTCTTCTTCGTCCTCGTCCTCTTTTTCGTCCTCGTCGTCTAAGTCGTTGTGGTCGTCGCTGCCGCCGTCGTCGTCGTCGCATCATTTTGCATTCGAATTTCATTCGGTGGGCAAGATGATGGGCCCATTTCACTGGGGGATTCAGCTTTCCACCCCCCTCCCCCTAACAAGTTCGTTGCGATCAGCTAGGCTTAAATCGTTCACTTTTAGGTCATTTGCATCTCCATTTAATGCTTTATTTTAATGCCCACCATTTATTTATTACAACAGGGTGATAACTTAAATCCAAACCGTAGGCACTGGAGGGCCGTTGTCCTCAATTAAATTGAAAACCTATGAAATCGGCTGGATCAGAATTTTTCCTGACCCTTCCCCAAAACCCCTTCGAACCGAAGTCTCCCTCTCTGAAGGAAACTAAGTGATCCTGTGTGATAAACGTCCTTCACATATAATTCTCCGCAGATACATGCACTTTACAAATCATGCCACTGTGCCACAAATCATTTCCAACAAAAATATAAAGTTAAACATGAATGTTCTGTATCTTTACCCGCCCTCCCCTCCCCCTTTTTCTTCAATCTCCAAATGATAAGTTACAACCCAATAAGTAAGCCTCCCGATTTTCAATAGAAGTGTTCTTGTTAAAAGGAAAGACATATTTTGAATTGGAGAAGAGCGCCACTAAATTGCGGTCGTGGGTATCAAAGGCTGTTTAAATGATATTCACGATTAAGTACAATTTATCTATACATGTTCAATTTTTTCATGGCGTCAACGAGTACAACTTGCTTCTCATCACATCAAACGACCGCATTACCCATTACACATGAAACGGTTGCAAGCGGTCGGCAACTTCATTTCAATTCCACATGGTTTTCTCACTTCAAATTTTAAAATGAAGCTATCTCCACAACATAAATCTAAATCTTCAAGCCTTTTGGCTAAGATCATGTATAGTTTCTGTTCTTTTCATCCAGTCTAGAATCATATCACAGACCTCTTATGTAGAGGGCTAAAGGGCAAGAGGTTAACACCACTTCGGAGTCCTAGTAAGGACGTAGCTCCTTCCCTGTGTGGAGCACGCAGGAGTGCCAGTTTGGTTTTAAGGCTTCAGTGTCGCCAGAGAGAAGAGGAAAATTTAGATATGTAAACTCAATGTGAACAACACATACACAAAAATCACAAAGACAGCAAGAGATACTATTTTCAACTTACTTTTGTTTCTCATGTACATAATCTTACAGAAGGCTCATATTAACATAATAAATAACTCACGTAGGAGGCAGACAATTCATGAAAAACATTTCGGATAATGATTACATCACATTATTCAGTTTAAGATTATCTTCATCTAAAAAAGCTCTTTTTAAGTTTTTTCACGCTATTCAAATCAAAACACATCTTAATGATGTAGACTTCTGAATACACATATGTTTATTTAATTCTGAATCAAACAAATTTGGTTGCCACCTGCACAAGTAAATTGAAGATAATGACATAAGGTCAGCAAGTAAAGTGTCAGCTTTATTAGGGGCAGCAGACAGTATGGCAGCCCTAATATGAGGGCAGCAGACAATATGGCAAATAACAATAAGTATAACAATGTAAACCCATCATTCAACATGAGACACATTGCACATAATGGTGTCTTGTACAATAAGCATTTACCAAAATAATGAAAAAATGTTGAAAACTACCAATGTAATAAATCTAATTGCAGCATTCTCAGGATGTCAAATTTCACAAAGTTAGACACAGCATATCTCCAAGAAACAATGGACTAAAATTGTGGCTTTTTTAATGCAAATCTATCCATCAGCAATATCCTTAATACCTCCATTCACTAACCCACCCCTTTCCCTTGCCTCCCCACCCCTAAACATTTCCATGGCACCCATCCACTATTTCTTTTCTCCCCCCCCCCCCCCTTCACCTTTCTCTCATCAATCATGTAAAGGAGGTATCCCCAAAGGAGCAGAATATTACAGTGCTATCTGATTTCAAGAAACATCTGCCTTAAAATATTTCAGACTTTTTCTAAATGGTGCATAAACTTTTCTTTCAGTCCCCCAAAATTTCTATCCTGACAGCAAAACAATGACCAGAAACTGAAGATTTAACAATTTTCATAAGAAAAAAATATTAACCCCAAAACAAAGCAAAAATATAAAGAAAATTAGAAAGCCAAACTGCACAATTCATACTTGCTTGGTCAACACTTGGTACTTCTTTAAATGACAGTGTTGTAAATTTCTAAATAGTGGCAAGAAGGACAGAAACGGCCAAACCCTCACTCTTTGACTTCTAAAAGACTGTGTCCCAAGTTCAATATTTATATACTTCCATAAAAAATCTACATTCCTTCAAAGTCCCCAGCAAACACTTATCCTTTGTGCAACCCCACCCCACCTACCATCTAGCATGTCCTGCCCAGCATTAACTCAAAGTGCAATTAACTTATGGGCTCCTCTTTAAAGCCTCACACCTTGGGAAAAATCTAAAGTACTGAAACTACTTTCACAATCCTTTGCCAATCTTTTGAATATTCATACCATAATAAAAATGCCAAAGACAGATCATTTTTTAACACCATTTTTTTCCAAGGAAATATAGGAAGAATCAATATAATTCGCTTGGGATGTTAAATATCATGTTAAGTCCACAAAAATACACACTGACAGACACTTATGTGAACAAAGTCATGCAGAGGCTAACCTCAGACAAATGAACGCTGCAATGCTATCAAAGTGTAATACAATGGATGACTCTATTTGCCATGACAAATTAAATATTTCTGTAGTCACTGATCCCAAATCATCAATATTAATTATAACTAGACCCCATAAATAATTAAGCATTCCAAGTAAATTGCATTTCACAATGGTGATGTTCAGTCCATACATGTATCTATGGTAAAAAATGTTGTTGACTCTGAAACGTTACCACTGACAAAAGTAAATACATTTAATGAATGGAGGGCAATTAAAGCACACATCTTTTCATCCATCCATCCTGTTCTAAGTAAACTTTCTTTACAACTTATCTATGAAAATCAAACACTTCAATTAACAAAAGAAAAATCTGAGGGCAGTAGAAACACATTTTAGTGATTACAAAACCTACCAAGTCAAATTTTCTGCAGCTTCAAGCTCCTCCTAGATTTCACTTAACCCTTTACGGTTGTTTGGGTCCTTTTGGACCCAGACGGAGAGCGCGGCTGTCGCCCATTTTTACTGTTTCACGCGGAGCTCGATACTGCAAGTAGTTACCCGAAAATTTGGCCACAACAACCAGAGAGACAATAGTTTACGGTCACGGGGTCAATAGCCTACGGAAGCTGATGAGGGGCGTGCTACGTCCGCTTTTACGCCCACTACCAATTTGCTCAAATATGCCCTGGTTAGAGCACACGGGTAAAGGATTAAAGCAAAGAAAGGAAAACATTCTTGCATAAACTGACTTCCTCAAAAAAAGACAAAGCTCCATTGATCTAGAATAAAATTTCATATCAAAGAACTGTAAAGTAATACTTTTGGTTTTCCGTTTGTGCACAGTACTCCCCACTTACCACCCCAATCCATTTGTCTCAAGTAATACTCATTTAACCCCCCCCCCCTTTTTTTTTTCTGCAATTAATGCAAGCACCTCCTGCTCAATAAACCTTTCTCACAAGACTATTCAAGCACCTTTTCAATTCACTTCTTAAAAGCATTTGCAATCTTCAGATCACCATCTGCCCATTGACAATGCCCCCCTTCCTTCCCCCCTAATGCTTACTTTATAGAATAATTTTCAAGAAACTTTAGACAAATTCCATTCGGAATTTTTCATACAGCAAATACAAAGACTTATAGACTACAGATTGGTACATTGCTACTTGGCCAGAATGAAATGCCATGAAAAAATAACATATGCCAAAATGGTATCCCATGATCCTTTATTTTTGATATCTGGAATAGTGTTTATTCTCCTTTAAAATAATAAATGTCAGTTATTCTCTCATGTCACATAGTTCTATATTCAGGGTTGTTGTATGTGGAGGAGGGAGAAACTACCCCTCCCCTGAGATTTCAAAGTGATACATACACTATGAGCAGTGACATAGCCACAGGGGAAGTGTTGGGTTGTAAGCCCCCTAAATGACCTAACCTTGAAGAAAAATTAATTGCAAAAAGCACATTAATATGCCCTTTTTTTCCCCTCCCCTAAGACTTTTCCCTCATGTCGTGCTCCCCCCCCCCCCAACATAATCCTTGCTACACTTCTAACTATGAGCTTAATGAACATGGCATTTAACATAGGCAGTGTTTCAACTGCCCCCAAGAAATTTTGCTCAGACTATGGCTCTGATATTTAACATCAGCTAAATAGACACTGTGCATGTCTCCTAAACCTCAGAATCTTTCTACAACATGCCTCTTTCAATCAAATATTCCTTCCTAAAAGCCTGCGGTTTTCAGATGCATGTTTGTCATATATTTCCAGAGTATGGTTCACCAACAATGCATTACATCCCTTCACTTATATTTCACATATTATTATTTCAGTGAGTAGATGTTGTATCAAATACAAACAACAAACTCATACCTCTCTACCTATTCCATAATTCAAACGAGTTAATTTGTTAGATGGAGTTTTACTACACAGTTTCCAACCCACCGGTTCAAGTCAAGCAGGCCACAGCCTTTTTTCCACTTGTGGCTCACTGGCTTATTTTCCGTACTCAGTTGCCTATGGTGAGTACCAAACACAACAGACTTAAATACTGTAACTACATTTCAATTTGAACTTAGTACATTCCTCACCAATTCCTCACATACTATTCAGATAACTAGCACACACTACCTCACATATTGCTCACTTAAAATCTCCTCAAATTTATGATTCATCATTAATTCAGTGTTTTAAACACTTTCCCACTACTTTGTGCCCATGGGAACAATCTCACAAATGCATACACTAATACTCTCCCACATGTAGTGTCTCAACACAGAAGATACCTGACCAGAAAGGAAAACGTAAGCCATCACAAAAGGTAACTTCTTATAGGAAAGAGAGAGAGAACTGACAAAATACTCTTAATATCAAAGCAGTTTTCTAGGGAATTTCCCATTGAAGCTTCTCACATTTTACCTAAAATACCGGGAAAGTATTCATTTAAGCGCACTGATGTTACCATAGTTAAAAAAGTATATCTGTAAGAGTTTTAATCACATTACTTAGCAAACTACGTGTAACTTTCCCAACAGAGAGAGCATAGCTTTTTTCTAGTGCCTTGCAGTCGGCAGACTACTACTAACTTACTCGATGTGCTCCTACTAAATATTCTGAACATCTCATTGACCACAAGCAGTCCACTGGGAAAGTTCATGAGACAACCATCGGTAGAGACTAATTAGCTTGCCCACTAGACTACTTGTGGTTACTAAGCTGTTCAGAATATTAAGTACAAACACACTTGGTAGAGAAGTGGTCTGCCGACTGCAGGGGAATAGAAAAAGCTATGCTACCTAAAGCAGCCAAGTTTAACTCTCCCTGAAATTGTTTTAGAATTGAAAAAACATGAGGACGTTTTAGCATGCACTTTAGCAATTTCAGCAGAAAAAATTCTGCAATAATGAAGTTTGTTTTTATTTATTCTTGTGAAATTTTCACATGCCTCTAGATTTTACCATGGATGTAAAAATGTTGAAAGAAATACACATTGCGCCCTGATTAAGTTTTCTCTTACAAAATACAAGCATTGCCATAAAAATTGACAGCAAAGATAAAACTGTATAAATGACATAGAATGTGATACATTTGGCAGTGATGATTTCAATGCTTCCAAACATCCTGATTTTCATGTTCCAAAAATGTAGCCACTCAGTCAATGAAAGCCGTATTTTTAGCTCAATACCTGAGATCAACAATTATGCATGTCCTTTAAAGTTCACCATACATTTTCAATCTGCACTTTCCTAATTATACAGCCAAAAAGGAATTCTACTTAATTAATTATTAACAGCATTAAACATTGTTCACTCCACACATGAGCACAGACCTTTAGTACAGATTATGTCACAATAAAATATTTAGAAAATGTTGGAACCAAACATATCTGTAACTTTTGTGTTGAAAGAAATATATATGAGGGGAAATTAATATTTGTATATTCCCTAAAAATGTGTCACATGCGTACTGTACATACTGATGGCATTCATAGACATGTAGCCTGGAACGATGCACAAAGATTGGACAACCTTCTTTACACAAAACTTATTTTTGCAATAGCGTCCTCTTATTCCATGCAACATAGGACAATACATGTTATCTTTTATAGTGGGTACACAGAGGATACTTGAGCAAATTTTGAAAGCAATGATTGTGAATTCACGTAAAACAAATGTGTGACCCCCTCAGGTGGTGATTGCAGATTCAATGAAAATCACAACTTCTGGGAAATCTAATGACATTGCAATTATAGATGCCATGTAAGTATTCCACTGTATGCCATCACTACTATATTGAGGGCCACTATACAATGGAAATGCAAGATGCCATCTATATCGTCACTTACGTGATGGCACCATGACGGTGACAATATTGTGAACATGAGGTACTTTTCATAACATTAACAGGATGGTGGAGCCAACATACCAACACTTACTCATCCAGTGACTGCACCATGGTGTTTGCAATAGTCTTCAGTTATACTACATATCATTATTACCCATCCAGACTGATTAAGCTGTTTAACCTTTGAGTGATATAATCTTGTAATACTTCAGCAGGAAATATTAAGAGAGTACCATACTTGGCGTTTGAGAACAACTGATGCATCAGCACTGCATCTTAGATAAGTACTTATTAACTGCATAACTGAAAGGTTAACATACCCAAAACCCCTTCTTGACAACCTTTCCTACCATTCCCACCCCACCCCATTCACCCTAACCATGATGAAACATTGTTTTTTTCTCATCTGATTAATTCACCAAAACTTGCATGTTATGGTCAAACATTTCATACAAAAATGCAAAACTCTTCTAAAGAAAAAATAAATTGGCAGCAATCAGCAAGAATATGAAAAGAGCAAATATGGTTAAGTCCCCTCACCCATTTCCACCTCACTGTTCTCAACATATGGATTTATCTTGTCCCTTCCTCTTAAATCACACAACAAATAATTTAATACAACTAGTTCCTCACTCTTTTAACATAAACTTTTACCTTCAACACCAATCCAGCCAACCTTATAATGTTCCTTTTTTTCGCAAAATTCATGTCACTTTTTAAGTGCCTCAAATTTTTTCCTAAACCTGACATTCTCATCCATTCACCCATGTCCTGTGCCACATGTTTTACAATGCAAATAAGTGGTCTTTGTAAGACCTTCCTTCAAAATTAGCCCTACCATTATTCTTAACAAAACTTACAGTTAAAGATTTCTCGTACAGTTCTACATTTCCTATATTCCATTACAAGACCTTCAAACCTGTGGCTATACCTGCATAACACATTAAGTACTCTCTTCCCTCTAAGACCAACTAGCATGGTCCCCTGTTACATCTCTTTTGGGCTACCTTTTCTCTGTCCATCGCTCCTGTCAACCTTCATCCTCATCTTTATCATTTATTTCTAGTACTGCAAGTAAGTAATCGTCTAGCACAGCGTCAAGGTTTTCTTCCCTTCTTGTAGCAAGTTCAATCCCTGAGGGAGATGTCACCTTCATACTATACCTTTCATGAAGTCTGCGTTCTGATGACATATCAAGGTTCGCAGGAAAGACATCTCTTAACGAGTGTTCTCAAATATAACATGAGGGTATTGGCAGAAAGACTGACAACATTAAAGGAAATGATGCTGTCCATAAGTACACTTGACCTGTCTAAATATATCAATTCTATTCTTTTCTGAAGAAGAAAATACACCATAAAGTTCATTTTTAAACAAAACATTGGGCAAAATTCGCACAGTGAAAAAAATTACTTTGCAACAGATATCAGAAATTACTGCATAGAATACCTCTTTTTGACATCGCCTACCACTTTGCAACCTACTTAAAAAATTGATAGCCTAAAATCTCCTTTTTCAGTCGAAAATCTCCATCCTTGGGAACAGTTGTAGAATACTACTTGAAGTTCCAACCTAGAATTTGAAGCCAGTCCAATGCCGAAACTTGGAAAAATGAATGATTTTTTTAATCGAAAAGTCATTAAAACAACTAAAAGCTGTAGGTGTTAACATCAAGAAAAATTCTGACTTTTTACCTAGATCTGCATTTAAGACTGTTCAGAAGTATATGGTTTAAGAGAGGGTTTCTCTACAAAACAACAAAAGGCATCCTTCTTAATTTTGACAAGCTGTTATTTCACCATGGTAACATTTTTTCCTGCAAGAATCTGATGAAATGACACGAAGTTAGTTTACTAATTTCTGGAAGTTTATTGATAACTTTTTGAGCCTCTACGATATCCTCCCAATTTTCGGTGCAGCGGTCATACAACTCCAAAGGTATTGCCGGCTAGTACAGCTTACGATACTAACACTTCAGTAGCGAGGCCGGATCTTTCAGTAGCGAGGCAGGAACGTGAGGATCCACACACTCTAGAGGCAGCCACTGATCGCAGCCTAACTTGAGAGCATTCGCCTAATCCATGTCACCGACCACTCTGAGGAAGGAAGGAAGAAATACCTGGTAAAAATGCTACAATTTCTCAGAGAATATGTCAAATTTTGTTAAAGTGGCAATCAGAGAATATTTTAACATACTTTTGCTTACAACTAAAAGAAAAAAAAATATCTGTGATCTAAGTCTAATCCAGTGATTGTTTACAGTTTGGTAAAGGCTGTGCAGCCTTGCATCTGTCTGGCACTTTGTTACCTAACAGATATTCACACAGTTTCCATTTAACACTAATTGACACAGATTTAGATTTTTTTTTAAACTGAAAGATCTCTTCAGTGTTTTTACATTTTGGTAAAAATTTTAAGGAAGGAAAAAATGGACTGCTGGAACAAAAGGCTCATAATGTATATTAAACTCTGATTGCTAAATATGAACATTCAAAGGATCTACACAGCTGACACAGCTCATGATGACAAAAGTGACCTAAAAATGTGCCTCTTGAGAAACTAAAACTGTCAACAGTTTTCTCCGATTTCAAATACTACTACAACCAATAGTAATTACTTTTAAACCTCTCACAAAAAGTTGATGTAATTTTATTGACTTACCTATGACAACAAAACTTTGTGAAAAGATAAACCTTTATTCAATTGATCTAACAAAAAAGAAAGGAAAATTGGTCAATTTGGTAAAGAACAAGAAGATCAGAACAGTGGTTCACTTGTCATTGTTCGAAGGGTATAAACGTTAAATGCAAATGCTAAAGATGCAATAGAAACTTGATACTGAAAATACTAGGGGTAAATGGCAAAAAATGGGCTTCTATTGGCCTAATGGTTCATATTTATAGTCCAAGGTGTTACAAAATATTGTAAAACAGGAGTACACTTCCACAAAGCGCTCACAAATATTGCCAATGCATCCAACCACTTGTTGCAATAGACTGGAAAAACTAGCCTGATATAAAGCTATCTGCTTTCCTGGTAATATTCATACTAGGATATATTTAATTGTAGTGTTTGATAAAAAAAACAGACAAATTCTTTCATAACATTTGTTTTTCAGTACCTTTGCGAGATGAATTTCTTCCTGAGGGATACTACTAGTACCCTTCCTGGCAACGAGCTTGAAACATCTTTCTAACCTCTTCGAGCAATACTCTGAGTAGTCTTTTACTGAAACCTGATGAAGAAATGTAAGTGGTTCAATCAACAGAGAATAGCAATCCAGACATGAATATCATAGCACACAGATCAAACTACTTGATAGATGTCTCTTGTAAGGACCAAAATGGCATACAAGAAGTGTTTCAACATTTCCACAAGTAACTTAAAAATTTGTAACCATAGCCACAGAGTAGCAGTACACCTAAATGCGATGCCACTTGTACTTATGGTGGGACAGATAAACCAAGAGGTTCCTTGAACAAACATATCAATTGACAATCACAAAACAGCCTAGAAGAAAATGCCAAAAATATTGAAAGTTGTCGAAAATTTTCTGGAAAATGGCAGACCAAAAACTTTTCTTTGCAGCTATAGCAAGTGTATGTTACCACAGACCATGTACAGTAATGTACAGTAGCATCATTCTACAGTGTACCCAGAAAATAAGAACATGACGAAACTATTAAACGAAATCACAGGCAGGCTTTACAAATTTGGGTTTTCTGTGACAATGTTGATTTTTATCAAGAAATGCAATTCTTAAGAAGCTAATGCTGTAATTGCATACAAAGATTAACATAGGTACGGTGCCAATAAAGACAATATTTTCCCATCCAAGTTTAGCTTGATTTTCTTTTTTCAATATTCTAAATTTTGCTTTTAAAAAGTATGAAAAAGTACTGTAAAGGGCATTTCACAAGGAAGAAAAGATGCTTGCTTCAAAACTTTTCTTGTAATCACATAATTATGACACACAGTTTGCCCTAAACTTCCGAAGATTTTGAGGATCCATTTATTCCCAAGTTCAGCAATAGCCTTATAGTACTAAATACAATTGGTGACGCTACTTCAATTGACATTGGTTCACCCTATGGCTTCAAAATGGTAGGATAATGGTAACTTTTCCAGTAACTTGTGGCCCTAACACAACAACCTTGGACAATTCAAACTTAGTGCAGGTTATTATATTTACTTATTTTGGAGGGGAAGTAGACAGGTTTCTTTCTTTGAAATGGAAAACAGGACACATATAAAGTTAGTTTAGAAATTTTAACTGTTTGGGGCAGATTTGCACTTCTTTAAATTATGATTAACTAGCTTCCTCTGACATCAGTTTGCTATGATCCATCTACATCCTCCCCATCCTTCAGTCCGCAATATCAAACACAATATCAAACACTAGAGATCCACATGATTTGGTCGAAGACCAACGACGACAGACTAACATCAAAAGTAATACCTATTAAGGAAGTCATTTGCCTTAATGTATATTTATGGTAATAGGGATGGGTCAAATAGAGTTTCTTTATGACTTATGATTCATACCTTACCTAACCTGTAACATAAACAATATGCGGTGTAAAGAAGGGCCACAGATACAAAGTGAGAGTAATTTGTTCTATAAGACCATGCATGTAGGCTAAATAATTGAGTTAATAGAGAACAAAACCTATGAAGTGATCAAGCCTCAATTAAAAATTAACATTTCACCAACTCTACGCAAATCATATTCCCCATCCGTATGCTTGCGAATGTAATTATCCAGATATGTGAAGAGTGTCTGTGTCGGTGGGAAAAAATGAGGCCAATACTCAGAAGTTCCCATCCTGCCCGTAAACTTTCCCTGGAGGTCGAAGGAAAAGGTAAGCATGATGTGAAATTTTTAAAAAGATATGGACACCTAACATACTCACATTACTGCACGGGGCTTTCCTATAAATTCTACCCCCAGCCCAAAGCCCCTACAGCTCTGTGGAGTAGTCCCGGAGATTGCAAATTGGCTGCTACACATACACCCAAACCTTTTTACTTTGTCATGAAGCGTAATGCAGTCCTTGTGAGATTCCCACATTACCTTGATGTGTGAAAGTCTAGTGATTCAGGGAGTACATTTCAAGTGGAAAAAGAGTTAAAGCACACGGATGGGTTATTTATTTAGCTGTAAGTGCTGATTTAGTCCCCTGAGAGCCTCACATGACAACAAAGATATGCCTAGCCACGTACTCTCCCAGTTAACGTTGCTAATAGGTACTAATATGGTTTGTAAGGGTTTTGCGAAATGACCTATTTTAATTAACTTGGTCTACTCGGCTGGTAGGTTTCCTGGTAAGGTTTTAGATGGTTCATTCATAACAAGTCAAGCCACTAACAAGCCTTCTCAGCAGCATTACCTTACTTCTAGGCTACTGGATAAGAACCTGTCAATAACTCTGACAAGTTTTTATCTGCAATGTTACCAGTTTATCATGAGTTAGCTGTGCAGCTGTCATGCCCAGGATACTCAACTTATTTGCCACATTGGTTCTTTTCAGTTAAGGCAATGCCATGCTAAGTATTTATTTCCTTCAATTTTTCTTCCAGTAACATTTTCAACAGTGGCATCTGTACTCAGTTGGACTGCAACAAACCGTGTTTTACTTCTTGTATTTTGAGGATTGCTGTACGTACTGACAGTCACGTTTAGCACGAGAAGGAGGCTTGTCTGGAAGGCTCTATGCAGTGAAAAAGCATCCTTTACAACAGCCCTTTTCTGCATAACGCTTTCATTAATTTCTTTTACTTGTCATTTTAGGAAAAACCTTATGTCTTGACTACTAGAGAGTTCTCACAGAAAGACGTAGCAAGGAGGGGAAACTACGTAATTTGTGTGTTTCGCTGGTACTTCTGAAAGTTGGAAGCAAGCCTAGCCTTAAAGGCGTTTACATTACATGGATCCTTTCCAGGTTTGTTAATCTCTCTGTTGAATACTAGATTCCCTTTGGAACTGCACAGATCACGCACTAAGCACCATTTTTGTAAAGAGGAATCTGGAGACAAAGTGAACCATTTTGATGTTGGTTTGAGGTCTGGTTCGATCTTTTGAAGTTTTCTCATGCACATTTTTGATACTGCCAGCCAACAGACATGCCTGTAGGGCCAAGAACCACCCATTCTATCCAGAAGGTACCATTGTGATAGAAAGAAGAAACTTTCAAACACATGAATCTTGCAGAGTGCAGTGACTCAACCCTAATTAACTTGGTCTACTCGGCTGGTAGGTTTCCTGGTAAGGTTTTAGATGGTTCATTCATAACAAGTAAAGCCACTAACAAGCCTTTTTTTCAGTGTACTTAGCATTTTTTCAGTGTACAAAGTCCATGCACAGGCATAAAATGGGGTACAGTAGAGAAATATCTCACAAAGATGCAATAAATCCTTCAAAATGTGAGTCAAATCCTACTTTGAGTTGCACAAGTCCTGTATAGGCTTTCAATTACATTTTGGTATAATTTTAAAAAATTGTAAAAAATCACCTCTCCCTTAAGGAAGCAGATAGAGTCCCTAAAAGGAACACTTTTTTGACATGTTATGGAATTAGCTGGAGTTTTTTGTAAGTTTGTCATAATATAGTAAAAAAAAGTGCAATGAATGACCAGCTGGTCAGCTTTCATATGAGGGGTAGCTTGACCCTGGCGAAAACTTTGACAAGCTTTTAGAGGCCAGTTTACCTTTTGGATTTAGTGTGTAAATCAATGGAGGAATTAATGGGGGTATGCTACCAGAAGCACGATAATGGAAAAAGAAAAAAACGCCCCAGTTTGAATTGGAAACCTTTTTAAACAGTCTTCTCTGATGCTGCTTTGACTTCTTATTTCAAACAAATACAACCTAAATGGGTTAATGCATGTGTAATGCATGGGCAGAGTAGTTTCGGTAAAGGTAGGGTTTGTGGGACAAGGGTGAGCCAGAATCAATAATAATTACGCAGGGATCTGCCATAGCCGTACGAGGGTAATTTTCTATGAGGGGACAAGAAGATTTTTTGCAAGGATAATATCACCGTTAATCATGTTTTCCCTTTGCTTTGCCAGAAGGGAACAACTGCTTTTGCCCGAATTGGGAGGGCGAGTGCCCCCTGCACCCCCCCCCCCTCCCCCTCGTTCGCCTATGGTCGCCATGGCAAATTTTCTAGGAAGAAAAAAGATTACAAAATTTTTCCCCATATTAGAGAAACCTTAGGAAAAACAATGTCACCCCCACTCAACAGTTTAGTGTTCCGCACTTTGCTCGAAATTGTAGAATATTCAAGTAAATGTGCAGGAGAAAAATAAATCGTGACGTTTCCAATTGTAGGATGACGGGCAGACCGACAAAGAGGTACATCTCATGTAAATGTCTAAATGCATTTAAATATTTGCCCGAAGAGTAGCAGTACTGTAGCCTACATTTGAACTATGAAAGCGTACCTGAAGTTAAGTAATTGGAAAATTTAATTTAACAGCAGGAAAATGAATTTTAACAGACAGGGCAGGTTGCAATACCCCCAGTGTAGTGTATGTACTTTACTGTACAAAATGTCCTGAAGCCATTTATGTAGGTGAAACAGCAATAGTTTTAGAATACGGTTTAAAAACCACAAACACAGCATTAGAAATAACCCTCCCGGCTTTCCAGTAGCAGCCCACTTTAATTCACCAGGTCACTCTCCCCACAATCTCCGTTTTTTCATCACCAAACAAGGTTTCACCAGTAGCAACAACAGAAAGCCGTACGAACAGCGGCTAATACACAAACTCCAATCCCACAGCACTGGCCTTAATCGGGACACATCTTTTTTATCCCCTTACTCAATCAATAAGTAAAGCTTCAGTGAGTCCGTCAAGTTTAACTGTCTTGGTCATTTCTGATGAAGACTGCAAGGCAATCAAAATGTTGTTTGTGTAGTGTTCTTCTATGTGTATCACCATTTCGTTGGAATTAAAGCGTTATACTTCGTACTGACACTATTTAGTTTATTTTCCAACACACGGTATATGTTTTGTCATATAACTATATAACTCTATACATTTAAATATATATATTTATATGTATATATATATATATATATAACTTTATATATCTATATATATATAACTTTATATATATATATATAACTAAATAAGTGAACCAGTGCGGTAATGAATAGTCGCATGAAGACCTTAGGCCATTTTTCCTCAAACATAGGCATTGCCTTATACTGAAAGAGGATTAAATAAATCCTCTTTCAGTATAAGGCAATGCCTATGTTTGAGGAAAAATGGCCTAAGGTCTTCATGCGACTATTCATTACCGCACTGGTTCACTTATTCATATAAGGTCGCTACGTCACTCGACTTATATAACTAAATATATATATATATATATACATATTTCACTAATTCGGCACTTAGGGGGGAAAGTTGTTGTCGAAAAGTCGACCTTAGGGGGAAAAATTTTGGGGGCGAAATATAAGTTTCACCTTAACGTTTCTACACACTTTTTCTATAGGAATACGTAAACGGATAATGACGCCCTCCTAGATTTACATAGTAGGTGCTATCACTTCAAAGTTGTCAAATTTACGGACACCTAGCTTTTAACACGAACGGATGGCTGGCCATTGAAATAACGTTGTTTATATTTTTAGACGTTAGGGCGAAGACTTTTTCTTATGTATTTCATTGTTATTTTTTCGCCCTATGTACGCGCAGATATAACAATTTCCCCCTAAGGTGGGAATTAGCGTTATATATATATATATATATATATATATATATATATATATATATATATATATATATATATATATATATATATATATATATATATATATATATATACATATATATATTCATATATATATGTATATATATATATATATATATATATATATATATATATATATATATATATATATATATATATATTCAATTGTGTTCAGCTGGATGGCATCAACTTTGATCTTTGGTTGGGCTTGCGTCAAACGAGAACTAGTGCTGTTCCAAAAAAATTAGGCGCCTGCTCAGGAGGTGAATTGCGAGTTGCTTCATCTGTTATTTGAACAAAGGCCAAACCAACTTGGCTTCATGGCTCAGTGGTTAGAGCGTCCGCACTAGAAAGCGGGAGGTCCCGAGTTCGAATCCCGGTGGAGTCAACATCGTTTTTTCACCTCAGCCAGATTTTCCAGCTTTACCAATTTGATTTATATATATATATATATATATATATATATATATATATATATATATATATATATATATATATATATACCATTGAAATACAGGTGTCTTGTATGGTGTGTTGTATGTATATGGCGGACTCACATATACTTAACTGTATTTAAATTTTTTGTTTATTTTATTAAAACTTGTGTGATAAAGATATAGCAAAATATACACTATCAGAGGTTAAAGGGCATCATCAATAGTTACGGGTATTTTTGTTAAATTTTTTATATGCCCATATATGGAAATATAGTAAATAAACTAGATATACCTTTTTGTCTCCCTAATGGTAGGATTATCCGCATTGTCCCCCAAGTGCAAAATAAAGTGTTATATATATATATATGTATGTATGTATATATATATATTTATATATAGTTATATATATATATATATATAAATATTTATATATATATACAATATAAGTAGAAAACACCAAAAACACGAAAATATTAAAGCACAAACAAGATAAGAGAAACTTATTTCAAAGACACATGTCTTCGTCACCAGCGTCAATGCGGAGTGAAGAAAAATTATGAAACAACAAAAAAAGAAAAGAAAAAAATAAATACAAATCCTATCGAGAATGTGAAACAGTACTGGCTTCCCTGTTAACCACAGAAGGGAAGTCACTCAAAACTCAAAACACCAAGGTCTTTGTTTAGGCCGCTGGTATGTGTTGACAGTTTTAGCATCCACTTGCTTTCTAATTTAAGCCTTGGAGTGACAGATGGGTAATTACAACCGAGTAGGATACATTTTAAAAATTAGACAAAGAGAGGTTTGATTCACTAGTGAAATGCTTGGATATAGGATAACTTATTGATTTATCTAAAATAGTTTTTTGTGGTTGTTAAACCTCAGTCTAAATTTGGTGACGGTCTGACCCACATAGTTGCCTTTCTCACACACGTTACAGCACAGTAAATAAACTACATTGGCCGTGCCACAGTTTAAGGTAGTGGGCGGATGTTACAAGTAGTGCCCGGAGAGGTGAAAACTTCGTCTGTGATAATGAAAGGGCACACCTGACACCTAGGTTTGCCACACTTGTTGTCTGTGTTTCCAGTTACACGAAGCCTGATGATGTAAGGAGGGATTTGAGGTAGAGGGGTTGTCGTCTCGCAGTTAAAGGTGGGTCTTCAAAAAGTTCGGAGATTGAACTGTATGCCCGAAGAATAGCAAAATCTTAGCGAATACATTAATGTAAATTTTGTGTTTTAGACGAATAAACAGAAACAAGTGGAATACGTGTATTTTCAACTTTAGTTTTGTAAGACAGTAGTTTGTCCCGGTTGAGACCGGAAGCCTTGCCGATTCCCGCTTTTTAACAGGTAGGAGGTATTCATTATTGAGAAAAAATTCCACGAGGTCATTAAATTTTTTTTTTCGTTTTCGGACTGGATAGAACAAATACGTTTGATTCTAATGCATTGAGAAAAGAAAATAGACTTTTTCAAACTTAAGTAATGCTAGCTCTTGAAATTGAGGTAGCCATGCATACCTGTTGGTAAAAAAAATCGCTGTAGCTATGGAACCACTGTTTAGCTTAACTAGTACGTCAAGGAAAGAATTTCCTTGGCAGAAAAATCAAATGTTAACTTAATAGAAGGATGAAAAACATTGCAAAATGATACAAAAGAATTTAGGTTGGGTAGGCCATGAGGCCAAATAAAAAAAGATGTCGTCAATATATCTATGAAAGTGCAACGGCTGTAAGGGTTAGTCTGCCAGTATTCTGGTCTCAATGAAAGCGATGAAAATTACGGCATAACTAGGTGCCATTCTAGTACTCGGCCATGGCAGTGCCCCACGTTTGGATATAATGCTGGCCATTAAATTCAAAATGATTGTGAGTAAGAATAAATTTAATGTCGGTGAAATCCTTAATGAATTGTTGAAATAACCGTCAGAAGACAACACCTTTTTACAGCCTAGGATACCATCTTCATGTGGTATAGTGGTGTATAAAGCACTTACATCCATAGTGACAAGAAGGGAATCGGGCGGGATGGGCTTAATGTCGTTGAGAATTCCAAGAAAATGAGTAGTATCTTAAATGTAACTTCTGAGGGTAGGTAAAAGGGGGTTAAGAATACTACCGACAATCCCACTTAAGTGCTCAGTAAGCGTACCGATACAAGAAACAATAGGTTTACCGGGCGGGGAAATATTTAGAGATTAGGCCAAGTTAAACCTCGTGGGCTGAGAGTTGCGGTATCAGTAGGGCGTTGTCAGAATTTTGGTCACGGAGGGGGGTGAGCTTCGTGATCGTTGCCATGAGGGAAGGTTTTAAGGGGACGGGGATACGTCTATTTTGGAAATTTATTTTAAAAAGTGAATGCCCTCAGATGCTATTTGGAACAAAAAGTGAGGAATTCTTGGATTAGTGTTCTTCTAAAAATTTCGTTTTCTTGGACAATAATTGCTGTGTATATGAAGTGTTTTGAATTTAGCTATCCAATAACCTTCCCGTTTGCTCAAAATGGCTTTCAGATTGTGAGCAGAGTGACTTTTTTAATGATGATGACTTTAATGTCAATAAAAGAATACCATTTGCTGGATAAATGTAAAGCCAATTCACAACCACTTTTTCCATTCACCTACTTGACTCATGGTTCCTAAACCGACCTTTAAATTCAGTAGATGAGGAGCCAACATATTGCACGTTGCATTTATTTATATTATATATTTAAGTTTATGCATATAAGCGTACATATGAAACAGAATACTGCCATCACGGTGTTTATAGTACAAATGCTTCACTACGATTTAAGCGCCTGATGTGGTTATAGTGCAACTGTTATCATATTAACTGTACACGCTAGCCCAAGTTTAATATTTGACATCTATTATGAGTGCTATGATTTTTTCGGGATACGAGTAAGACACGCTCAGCTGGTTGATTGTTAGAGGAAAGTTATGATATAAGGAGAAGTTGCGGATTTGTGTTGACTCCAAGCCAATTACCTGTTTATTAGGGCAACTTAGAAAACGAAAGACACCTTAACGGGGGAAAGCAATTGGTGGAAAAATCGTTATATTAGTCTACACATGGGATGTGAATGACTTTTTACAGCTGGGAGGTTTTTTGAAGAGAAAAAGACTTTCTAATCCTTACATGAAACTTTTAATGGGATGCAAATGATAAAAACTTTGATTCATTGATATTTGCTGTTCCTCACAAGCGCATCACAAGATAAAGATGCATCTGACATCAAATGGCGTGATCTTTCTCGGTGAGTGTTTTTCTTAACGAAAAGAAATTTTCGGTTAAGTCCTATGTGACTTTTACTTGTCTTAGAGAACTAGTCACGCATTTTAATCAAATACAGGTCCCATTTTGTAACAATTTGACTATTTTTGTTGCTTAGGGTAAGAGTTTTCCTTAGCTAATACCTTTAATATGGATAGTAGTAGCGCTACGGGGAGGTATGGGAGGGCGCCCCCTCCCCTAATATGTCTTAGAGCTTAGACCAATAAGTAAAAAATATACCTCTTCTAAAGCTCTACAAATCTTCACCCAAAGGTATGTTAAACACTCACTGCTTCCGGAGACTTTCGCGGTTCGGGTTTTGCCTCTAGACCATCCGCCGCAGGAGGGCTTGTTTTCCGTTTGTTTCTTTGCGCAGGACTTAATTATCCCCATAACATTTTCCTTTGTCCCTAGTTTTCCTACACCATGGGTATTTGCTGTAAAAGTGTATGAACGTAAATTTTGAAGTATTTCGGGTTATCTTGTAGGCATATAACATACAAATGCCAATCGTAACAGGAAGGAATCAGAACATCGGTTCACAGTGCATGACGGGAAGGTGCACCATAACAGAGACTGCATGAACAAAATAGGACAATTGTTATCATTGTACAAGTGGATAACAAATCGTATAAAAAAGGGGGAACCTCTCTATCGGTTATATTCTGCTAACAAGAAAACGCCATATTCGCCGATAACTGAGAGTTTTAATGTCTCCGTTCCAATGGATGGTGGCGTTACGCTTGAACAGTCTTTCAGAAAGTTGGAAATTGAAAATAGATGTATATTTAATAAATTAAAAAAATTAGATTTATCGAAAAGTCCGTCCAACTCTTTTTTCTGAAGTTGTTTCTGTTGTGACTTTGTCATCATTTGCCGAAAATATTCTCCAATGGTATAATTTTCCTCGATGATTCGGCCTTTTCCCTCAAAAAGGATCCCATACGCTATGACTGTGCCAGTGCTTCATTCCAGGTCATTCCCAGTTATATATCGCCAGTGTTTAATATCTGTGTGAGCCACTTGTGAAATTGTGTAAAATGTGTATGTAAAACTCTCTTAAAATCTCTGAAATGAAAGAACTGCATTAGCGTAAATTTCTAGAAAAATTTTTCTTTTCACACGTACAGTCGATGTATTTAGCAAATATTTTGTGATCCTCAACATCCTGGGTTGGGGTATTTCTTTGCGCATTTTCAACAGTGTGCTTTACTTTAATAACAACAACTGCTCACATTTTTAGTTCGATACGCGTTCATAGATCTAAAGTGAACATGAATGTTAATGGGTGTATGTTTGTAAGCCAGGGAAGCTTCGAACAACTTTGCACCTCTCGCTTTTCACACACTCACAATCCTCTCGCACACACGCACATTTTGCTAACACATGTTGTTGCCTTGTTTACCTGATTATTTTTTACTAGGTTAGTCTATAATTTTCTCTGACCATATTTTAAGGTCTGATATTTGCAATATTTGAGGAAAAGAACTAAAGTCCATTGTACGTGTCACTTACAAGCAGGCTATTTTTCAATACTATCTCATTACTGGAAGTCTTGTATTATCTTCACAGGAACAATCCTGGTGTCATTCGTTGTCTTTCTTTCCTTGGATTATGAGACATTTTACAGAACAGGTATGTATTGCCCCCGCCCTTCCCTTTTTAACTGATACAATAAACTTAAAGTCAAAGGGTCGTTTTTCATTTTCTTTAAAGTCTGATCTAATTTTTTCTATGCCCATCTGATTTGAACAAACAGTGTTCCTATTTTACCCGAAGCCCATATGATCGTTAATTTTTTTTTTGAAACAGCAACATGATCTTTCAAGGTCACCAAACATAGTTACGTTTCCAAATAAACCTCTGAGTTAGGATGCCCAGTTTGGGAAGAAAGCTAGAGAGGATAGAGAGAAGAGGGTAGAAATAAAAGTCACGGTGATAAAACTCATTTTGTCAGTCTTGGATCACACGACCGTTACGTTTTTGAAGTTTAAGATTGAAAAACGATTTTAGACCGAGTCGGGAAAATAGATAAAGTTGTTATAGTAAGGGTTGGATTAACATATATAGCAAAAAACGTCAGAAGTCAAATATTCACCTTCAGTCGGGTCTCATCTCCCTATACCTAACTCTGTTGAAGATATGTCATGCAACGATTCGTTTTTCGGTTAAATGTGGTGTCTATTCTTTTTAGTCAGTCAAAAGCGGTACCACACATTACATACCCATGTCACCTCAAAACAGGAAAGCATGAGATCTCACCAGTTTATGCATTCATTAATGTTTTGATTAAATTGAAAAATTGATAAAAAAGATGATAAGATTGTTCAGTAGCAGATGTAATACAAATAGAGCTCGGTGTTATTTGTAATGTCATATACACTGTTTCATGACTATTTAAACGGGGGACAGCTAGGCAACTGTTAGCCGGGGTTTATCATAATACTTACTGCAGTTCCACATTCGCCATGTGAAGGGACGGTGAACATGCCAATATGATTCCAAAGTCGGTCGTAGGGTTTGGAAATGAGTAAGGAAAGTTTAATTTGTCCTTCAATTGTCCTCCAGTTTATTTCATGGGCCTGTCTAGGTTGAATGTGATGAGGATATTTTGGTTCAGGTTTTTCTACATAACAATGCATTTAGCAATAATGTTATTAATTCAGGGAAAGACAGGCAATTAAAAAGATTTCAATAATTGTGCACCTCCTGGAATTTGTACTGTGCGACTGTGTATTTTGTGGAACCAACTTCTCATTAACGATTTTGATATGTGTACATTTGGCTTAAACTGGATAATTCAAGCATTAAAAGGGTTAAAAAAGCGGTTCCAGGAGGTATTACAGGCTTTGTTGGAAACAATATCGGTGGATGATTACAAACGAAAAAAATCCCTAGATACTTACCGAGTAAACCACTCCGGGGTAGAGGTTGTCACAGGATACATTTTCGATTTTGACTTGAATAAATAGGACCCTCTTCTCTATAAATGCAAATTTTATCCGTACTGATACAAGTTATCCCGAGAGAAAAGGGTAAAATCTAGTGAACAGCATCTTGTATCAAAAAGGTGCAAAATCATATTAAAAACTGTGTAGGTTTAGTTTGGGGTTTGCTTATAGTGTGGTGTAACAAATAATAGTAAGTCCGGAGAAAGACATTCGACACTTACAACTTCGCCAAAAGGAACCTCCTTTCTCAGATTGGAATGCGACCAAACCGGTGTGTGGACTTAGTGAATATGGGGACTATTTTGTAAACAAACAGGATTTAACACAACGTATGAGAAATTCAAGGTGACTTATATAAAAGTCTTATCGGGGCTCGGAGGGAGCTTTCGTTTTTGAGGATCTTTTGACGAAAAAGTGTCTCTGCCAACAAATGGATGTAATCATTTATATTCTTTCATCGGTAATGACTAAATCAAACAAGGGCAATCACTTTGCTGCAGCTCAGCCTGTCCCACGTCATGTAAAAGTGTGCAATCATAATTTCTGTTGACTCTGTACCTCAGGTTGTCAATACTTTAGAAACTGTGATCTGAATAATGGAATTAAAAGGGACATTTTCACAGGAAGCCAAATACGTAGAAATCACACAAAATTTTTATCGCGTTTTTAACTCCTATGTCTTCGTTTAAAAGCAGTGTTAATCCAGTTCCTGTCCCGATGCGTCAGTGGAATTTGATGCATCTCCTTATACCAAACATCGTTTGCATCTTCTCAATTAATTTGTCACAGTAATTAGCTAATCCTGCCCCCCCCCCCCCACCCCACCCTTACGACATGAAGGGAATAAAGCCAGTTGCCCACAACTGAAAAAATGCCATGACCGAGTCGACTTAAACCATTTTGTTGGAAACTTGCCGTAAACTCCATTTAACCTAACCTAACCCACGATACAAATTTGTCTATACATGGCATTTTAACGTCAAGTAACTCGTGGACTAAATTCACACGGAGAGCAATCGAGTCAACACATTTGTCTGGGCCAACAGTTTGGAACTTAAGCCACTGAACACTTTTCAAGGGTAAAAAGGAAAATAATTTGAGCCTTAATCATTCAATGTGACTTCAAGAACAAAATGGCGGCATTTTCTGAATATTTTGCCATCAAATAAATTTCAGAAGATATTAATTTGAAAAACTTTCATTTTCAAACTATTTTGGCAAAGTCATGTTATCTAAGGTGGTGGAAATTTTACTACTTAGATTTCTGGCAGGGTTGTTGCCTCCCACGGATTCAGACTTGGATTCATGCATTTGGACGTTTCCACGATCAAAGCATCAGTTTCTTATCCCTGCTATGTCTCAATGTGGGGACAATAGTCCACTTACAACACGTTTCACTGGTAGTTGTTTTGCATCCACTATCACAAGATTTTGCCAACACTACTTTTACACACATACAGATCACAATGGGGGCATAATATAATAAACGATAAGTTTTGTCATAGTTAGTAAAAGCTACTTTTACGTGTAATGCTATCAGATTATTTTTCACATAAGTTGAAGAGCTATCATAGCTACATGTATTGCGAAATCCAGTCAGCGTGTTGCCTCGAAACACTTACGACTCACTCTTTTACAGTATTTCAACCTGCAGTTACACGTCGTTGAGCAATGAAACAAAGTCAAGAAAAAATCTGTCAGATCTCATTGTTTTTCAAGGGGGTGTCAAGGCATGGCTTTCTGACTAAGGCAAGGTCAATTTAAGCATTTAATGTTTGTGTGTGCATGTGTATGGTTTAAAAGAAAGTTGAGGGCGCCTTAAGTGCAGATCTTTCCACAGCCGTACATTATTCAAAATAAGCCATATTTGGGCAAACTTGGTATTATTGACGGGGGAAAGTGAAGAATATAATATGAAACATTAAAAAAAAAGAGAAATGACGTAATTCACAACAATGTGCATATTAATGATAAGAAATTGACGTCATCGTAATAAGCCTATTTAACTCTTAATGTTATCTTAAGGTTTCAATGCGAATTATTGTAAAATCTATTAATTACGCTAATCAATGATTGCATTTACCTTGTCCATTATTACTGTACTGTAATATATCTTCTGCAATAAATACCGCATGAAAAGGGCAGACATAATCTATAGCAAGGGCGTTGCACGGATCTATACTGTAAGTATCACCTTTTTCAAGAAAACTTGAACATTTTTCCAACGTCTAATTGTAGATTATTCTCTGTGTCACATATTGTGTTTCGCTTTTTCTGACCAGTTATGAAATTTTGTCAATCTTTGAAGATCGAGATAATATAACCTGTCAGGGGGATTATGAAGAGCCTTAATTTCATTTTCCATGGTCTCCTGATACCTTTATACATTCTAAAGAGTTGATAAGGTGATAACAAAGTTATTTTTTCTTTTTTATTCAAGCGACTCTTACTTTTGGACCAAATCAAAACTTGAAAAAACAGAACCCCTCCTTCAAACACTTTCCTACTTCAAGTCCCTTGATATTTGTTCCCGACCGAGAATTTCCAGAAAAACTTACAGGCGGTCATCGGACACTTATACGCAGTGAAACTGGAGATAGCTCAACAATGAGGGATTCTTGGGTACAAATAGAAACACCCGTCCGACAAGTCAAAATAAAGTACCTGAAAAATTCTATCAAAAATAGTACCGTGTCTTCCCCTAACGCGCTCTGTGCATGCGGACGTTGTTATACTGTCACTCTTTATTGTCGGGCAACTGGTGTTTTCTTCGTCGATATAAAAGTTGCTCATAATTCGGTGCTTCGTGCCACACCTATTCCAAAACGAGATAAAGAATACTCGGACGCGTCATATTTTTTCATAACAGTGAAAGGAATTCATGAAATTTGGTCAACCTTAATTTCAGACCAAGATGACACACTGACGAAATTAGATCCCATTAGAGTTAGTTCATCAGGACATTATAATGTAAGTCTGACACTTATATATACAAATAAATCGTCCGCCTTTGGTCTGGAAAAATATCAAGAAAAGGAGTTGCGTTGTCTTTTATGCCAAAGGAATGGTACGTGTCATATAACGTTACAAGTCAATGTAACCAGTGGAAAAGCAAGATCTGGTTGGGTGCTTACCAAAAAGGATGATAGTCGCATGAATAAATATATATTTAAGGACAAAGACTCGGTGTATTACTATTATAGATCTTTCAAATATGACAGAACTTTTTTCAAATGCCCAACTTGTGAGGTTCAGGAATGTTTTAACAAGTGTTTAGTGAAGAGGAGATTTATGTTTCTTGGTGATTCCCATATGGGAATAACATGGCATGTATTGCAAAAAGATATTACACGCGTTAAAAAGGAAAAGACCGTCCACTGGGATATGCGAGAGGATGGCCACGGAGTCTATCATAATTTGTCACCAGACAAAAATATGAAAGGTTACAAGCAGGGAAAAGTACCACCGGTGTTTGTTCCAGGACGAATGATTAGGGGACTTCAAAGTGGTCTGTATCTGAAAATGCAACACGATAACAAATTTGATGCTTGGATTTTTAGCTCGGGACATTGGGATTTGAGAGATACGACAATAGAGGATTATATGTCACATCTTGATGAACTATTTCAGATGTGGTCGGAATTCCGACGTAAAACTGGTGTTTGGTTGGTATGGAATGGTGTACCTGCTTATTCATATAATCGTGATTTGTGGGGAGGTTTAGAAAGAAGGACAAATATTAAAATTGCTTTAGCTGATCATGACACCAAAGATCTCTGTAAGAGATATAATATTACATACGTGCCATATTTCGATATTTCACTTCCTTTTTACCCTAAATCATGTGACACCCATCATTATCTATGTTATGGGAAGATCTCACCTATAGGCTCTGCTCAACTAAATCTACTTTTGCAAACAATTTGCGATGGCATATAACGCCAGTGGTACAAATTTATTGAGGCTGTTAAGAAGGGACAGGGCTATTTTTCTAATACCGAAAATCCTACAAACTTTCACTGATATGAGTGTCTAAGAGTTATTGATAAAATGACCTGATTTACTTACCGTATCTCTTGTATATATAAGGCCTAATGTTAGCTTGACAAACGTACATAGCGTACAGATAGAAACATGTTCACACTTCTATCATTCTGTCCTTCTGAAATTGTAAAATTATAAGTGATAAAGACCAAGCATGTCTTAAACCGTTTGAATTCCAATTTAAAATGACAATGGTATTAGTAGCTGGCTAGGGTCGTTTCTGAATTCATACTATTTTATGGAAAGTGACAAACTATAAAGGCAAACAGAAGAACATTGTGACTGGGAGGATTCGACTAAGGTCGACCCTGCATATCACCTGGGCTACAGCGCGGTGATCTCAAGATTCAAGTAATTGTGTCTCATCGAACAGTGCAGAACTGAGGTAATGCAGTTTGCTAAAAGGATTTACAAGGCTATTAAGTACCTTGCCTCCAA
Source organism: Holothuria scabra (assembly GCA_037179385.1). Classification (NCBI taxonomy): domain Eukaryota; kingdom Metazoa; phylum Echinodermata; class Holothuroidea; order Aspidochirotida; family Holothuriidae; genus Holothuria; species Holothuria scabra. Next base: position 72,675,424 of record CM074179.1, read on the forward strand.
GAGCAGTACCGTGAAATGATAATGCGATTCTATCATTGTCCTGACATAGGAACATACATTGCAAGGAACGGTCGATTTTGTGGAATGTGTAAGCGAGGTTTGCCCGGGGTATGTTTTAGTCTAATCACACCACCCTGGTTTAGGTTGAATGCCTTTTAATACTCTATTTCAGTACAATGCCACTCGGGTCTACAATTCCTTTATAAACAGCACCGCCACACAACGTGGGATGCAGCGTCATTGTAACATTTATGACTGAAATAAGTGATGGTCCAAAAAGAGAACCAGCTCTTATCTCATAGCAGCACTTTGATGGAGGACAGCCAAGAACATGCACAGCACTCCTGGCTTAGTTTCTTCAAAATTGGTGTGCTACCCGCAAAACTATCCAGACAGAGCACCGTCAGTTGGTGGCGACTGTTTTCAAGCTCAGAAACAATTTCGATCGACAGCCGAACATGAAATTCCTTTGCTTGTTTGTAAACTCTGATTAGTCGCTTTCTTAAGCTTTTCTCATTAAATGACCATATTACAATATGGTCAGAAAATCATCAGTAAAATTTTACCTAGCATGTTTTGAATACGGCATTATCTTCCGAGACATTGCGGTTATCTAGTGGCTACTCTTTTCTTCACACCGTAGAATACTTGGGGAACTTAGACAAATGATTTGCATATTTGGTGGGAGATGTAAAGTTGTATCCCAACCTGCATTTTTCATGATATAGAAAAATGAGGAAAAATATCCGCTACGCAGTTAACGCAATTTAGAATAAAATGCGTGATGATGTTTAAAAGATAAAGCCCATATCACTGTGATTACATAAAGTGTGAAATTTTAAGGCTTTTTTCTTTTCTTTTTCTTTACAAAGTATATTGATTTTATGCACTCAAGGCAATTCAACACAAAAAATACAGCAAGTTCTTCAAGGAGCTCTTCACATATTCTGTTTGTGTTCAGTGCTGCAGTTCGATGTTGTCGGAACTTGGTTTTTGGTTGGATGTTAATAGTGTATATATTGAACACACTGCAGTTATAGCATGATCCAGGTTCTCGTGTACCTTTGGGTTTGTGGCAGTTGTTGATGGTCATGGTGGTGGTGAGTTTTTTCTGTTTGGTGTTCTTTCTATTAAAGTTTTTATTGTTGGGTGATAGTGATTGCAGTTTGGTCTGGGATATTTTTCTGATTGGGTGTATGTGACTGTTCGTGGAGTGTTGGTGATTTTCGTTTTGTTTGCGAGGGTGTTGATGGTGTTCGGTATTTGGGGTTGTTGACTACATGTTAATTACTTGAAAAGTAAACCTTCTGTTTCAGAGCCAATGTGAGTTTGTTTATACATAAGTTTAACTCTGCACCACACTTACACATTGAGTTAAAACTTACAAAATCAGATGTGTAAGGACAGAACGGCACTGTGGTTGGTCACCATATTGAAGAGGTTGTCTACAGTTGCATATGTGTAATTTTTTACTCGAAAAATATTACCCATTTAATAGGAAATGACTCCGAATTCTTCACTTAAGGCCTACTCCGAACTAAATTTTTAATTTCTAGTAATTTGCCGAAATTCTCAATTGGTACAGCTCTTATGATTGGCAGCGAATTCAAGAAATGCAGAATATCGAAGCTCAATAACCCAGCATGCACTGTACTGTGAGTGTTTTTGTTTAACTTTGAGTATACTCACCCTGAAGGAATAGAATAAAACAGTGTATGGATGATAATGAAGATTAGACCGTTGTAGGGCCGGCTAAAGTGAGTAAGTCAGGATAATTAGAACGTTTGGGTGAGAAGATTAGGACTTTCATTATTTCAGGTAGTCCTCGGACTCAACGTTCCCCCGTTTTCACTTTTCATGTTCATCTTGTTAAGAAATGTACTGCACGCAAATACAAGCAAAGCCTTTTTGTGATAATGTTGAACGCCACACTTTTCTTAAAAATGTTTCAACCAGTTACTGAAGATTGCAAAATGCAAAATGTGACATTATCAAAAGAAACTTAAATTTACTCTAAGAGTGAACACGTGCTATTGGGTAAAGTTAAAGCAAAGAAGTCGGTTCCACAACTTCCTGCTATACGCTTTCTTGTAAACTCCCATGGCTACCTCAGGTTTAGAAGTTGCCATCACTTAAGTTTGGAACGTGCGATTGCTTTCCCTCAAAGCATTGGTATCAAATATATTTGTTCTTCTGGGCATACATCGGAAGTATATCACTAACATCATTTCATGATTTGTTTAAATAATTAATTGCCACTATAAAGGGTAATCAGTGAAAATACCTTTAACCACAAGAACAGACTGTTGTCTTACAAACTTTAAATTGGAAACACAGGTATTCCACATGTGTTTCACAATTTTTTTTTCTTTTTTTGAAACTGAGGACTCACCGGTGACCGTACATAAGTTAAACCGTTCAGGGTTCGGTAATTATTGGACGGACAAGACCATTTCTTAACTTTCGAAGACTCTCTCTAAGTACTTTCTCGCCTAACTCGAATATCTCCTTAGATCGTCCAAACTTCTAAAGATGAATGCGCCAGCAACGGGGAGTTTGACAACGGTGGGTGTCACGGGGACCGTTTCATTATTGCCGCAGGAAAATGTACCCCCCCCCCCCGCCACTGTTTGTATTTTATTGAGTTTCATTCATTGTGTCCATTACTGACATCCATTTGGAAGAAATGGCTAAATTGAACACCACCGCGCAGGCTAGGTTTGACTTTGAAAATACGACCGCTCCCTGGAAAGTCTCTGTTTTCTAAACAGTTAGGTGCGTTAACACCAAAACAGAAATTTGTCAAGGCTTTTCGGGTCGTTAAATTTTTTTTTTAAACTTATGTCTGAGAAGTGAAACTTCTGTAACAAAAAACAAATAAAATAAAATAAAACAAGAAACAAAGATCGACCCTACTTATTGCACTTAATCATTGATACATTATCTTGTGAGACAGAGGAACAGACCATGGCTAATGTAATCCTCTGTTTTTGCAATCTTCCTTTCAAGCACTGGTGTAGAATTGGTATGTCCATAGAGTTTTGTTCCGAAATATTAAATTGTGTTCCTGAAATCCGTCAGTTTAACCTACCAAATCGTAAATTTACTTAGAGATAAATAATGTTATATTACGACGAAAGAAATGCCAGCCCAGTGTAACACTCCCTGCAACTATTTTTCTTAGAAGCCTAGAAGTTGCTCCAGAAACATTTAAACTTACGGGGGTATATCTATATAACCTTAAAATATATTGATATAACTACAGTGGATGTTCCCAGTTAAGTCTTTCTTTTGAAAACTTTCAATTGATTTAGTAAGTGAATTTAGTTGCATGTCGCCATACCTTAACAAGCAGTAAACAAACATAGCACATTACGACTACATCACATATTTTACCACTGAACCCTTTATCCAAGCAGTATTTAGTTAAAACGCAGCACACGTATGGAATCTGTATAGGCTTAATAGTCCATCCACTTTTTACAGGCAGACTGTTTTATAGGATCAATTGCTTTATTGATTTGATATGTAAAATGTACTACGCATGGCACGCAGAAGCGAATATAAAATACAAACAAATAATCAAAGTTTGCTCTAGAATTTATCAAAATATTGATTTAGTATTATCGTCACTAAAATGAATGCATAGTGTATTATGTCGTAGAGGCTTGCACTTGCATACCGGTTCAGATGACTAGAAATAGAACGCTTTTAAAATTATTTTTTACATTGTCTGAGTGAAAATATTACTTCATGTGTGAAACAGGTGTAATAGTTTTTCGTCTTTAAAATATTGGTAGACTAATTTAATTTGTTTAATTAAATACATTTAGATAGCTGTAGATATAGAAATAATGTTAAATCTCAAACATTTTACATTTAAAGGCGTTTTAGAGACAGAGTTTTGGTACATATACTCTGTAAAATGTCAGACAATTATTTTGACCAAACTTTAACCAACACTAGGGAAATGCTACCAACCTTTGAGATAATATTGATTAATTTCTGTTGGATAATTGCCTTCACATATTGTGCATTTCTTGAACTCAATATGTAGGAGCAATTCACAAATTGTCCATTTGAACAAGGTAGTATCAGTTGTTGAAAACATTACTAATTTTACCTAATCCCACAGCTGGATACTTTTCCATTGCTTTGCCTATTGTTGGACAATTCATTACCAGCATACTTGTTAACAAATAGGTTTAGCTATACGTCACACCAAAGTAAATATTTTATTAGTTTGTCATCAAGGATCGGAGATCGCAGACAAGAATTGCGCATAAGGTATCATCGAGTGCAGTCGCTATCCCAAGTTTTTATGAACATTGAAAAGACCATTGAAGGCTAGTGCTAGAATGCCAAAACTCAGCAATGTAGGCTAAACCTAGTCCAGGTTGAAGCAATCTCACCCTACGGATAATGACTCGAAACTTGTGTTCGTAGGCTAGCCTAGCCCGATATTGACAAACCTAAGGACAGTGTGCCTGCACTTACTTGCATCACTAACTTCAAGTGTTCCATAGACATTTTTAAAGTTCGATGCCACGCCCGTAGTCCTACATGTCGCCTTTAGTTTTTGTTCTTTTGTTATAAAAAAAATAAACAAATCACCTTAAAAGTATGGTTTCTCTCCCTCGTCTTTGTCACACTACATTTTCATTGGGCATAATTTTGGTAAAGCGAATACCCAGGATTCTATGCGGTGCTGATAAATTGTGTTCATTTGGACCTATATAAGAATTGTTACCCCCAATAACCTGTCATGAATAATGAAATCCTGATATAAATAGGCCGTCGTACGAAGTTACCTCCCCAGTTGTTCTTGAAAGCAGGCTGCCAAGCGGGGCTTGCTAGAAAACACAGAACTGTAAAAAGTGGCATATTTTCAAATTGGGGTGAGGTTCTCGGGCATAGGTTCCAGACGAGCTTGAACAACGCTATAGACAAGCTGGGCTTCAGAAGCGCTGTGTATTTTTTGGATAAAACTTGAGGTTTTACTAGGCCAAAGAAGGACCAGAAGGACCCATTTTGGTTTCCATAGCCAAAATGGATCCTTCTGTTGCCTGTTTGACCATGGGTCACTTTGAAGAACTACTATTTTCTCAGTTTACCGGGCCCCGACCTGTACTTTACAAAAGGTATATTGATGATATTGTAGGAGTTGCCACTGGATCCCGCCGTGATTTAGAAACCTTTATCGACTTTGTTAATTCCTTTTGCCCCTTTTGTAATTTACCCTTTGTATCTCGGACTCATCCGTTGTTTTTCTCGACCTTAAACTGTCCATCAACAACCGTACAATTACCTCTAACCTACACTTTAAGCCACTTTGAGCCAACCGACTCGCATAACTGTACCCTTCCAACCATCCCAAAACCTGCACTAAATTTATCCCTTATTCCCAGCTCCTGCGAGCCAGGCGAATATGTTCGAAGGATTCTGACTTCTCCACTGCCTCTGAAGAAATTTCATCTTTTTTTTGAAAAACGTCAGTACCCTGCCAAATCCTCTCTAATGCCCTACGCAGAATTCAAGGAACCAGCAGAGAGGAATCCATGGAGAAAAGAAACAAATCTGGTTCAAATTTACGTATTCCTTTGGTCATTTCATATCACCCTTCGGTCCGTCCTATTTTACGCGCTATCTACAAAAATGTAGAGTCGCTCCGACAAGACCCCTCAACCCGTGATGTTTTCCCGGAACCCCCAGTCACTGCTTTTAGAATTGAGAAAAATTTAGCCAACCATTTAGTTCGGGCTTCCCTCCCACAAACTTCTTTCGACGACACGGTTGGTACCTTTCCATGTAACCGTCCGATGTGTAATACATGTCCAGTTGTTGGCAAACACGACCTCGTCAACATTTCAGGCCCCAACGGCAATAGCTTCATTGTCAAACAAACATTCTCCTGGATTTCCTCTAATGTAGTCTTTGTTTTAGCTTGTGGAAGTTGCAACTCCTTGTATGTGGGAGAGACCAAGCGCCGCCTTGCAGACCGAGTCCCCGAGCACCTAAGGTCCATCAAACAGAATCTCCATGGATACCCGGTGGCTGCACATTTCAATCCCCCTTCACCTTGTTCAATACAGCACTTAACCTTTACCGCAGCTATAATGTGCCGAGGCTCCGATCGTGACCGCCTTAGTGCTGAAAACCGACTTATCATGAGGCTATGTACTCTCGCTCCACACGCCCTTAACGTTAGAATTGACCTTTTGTGATATTCACCCTCTTTTGAGCCAGTTTTAACTCCTTTTACACCTACCCGTTCATGCTCGTCTTTTACTATGTACCTTTTTTCGAGCCTGGTTTTGTCTATTTTTTTCTTTATTCCGGCCATGTTCGTTTTTAACGTGTACTTTTTCATCAAGGACCCTCTCTTTCTTTTTTAATTTTGTGTTTTCTCCTTCGCACTCATGTTTTCTGACAATCACTTCCGTCCGGTTCTGTTTTTACACTGATCGCTTCGGATTTGTTATTTTTCGTGTCCAATTGTTGCTGTTAGTTGTTCAATTTGGTTCTTGCCACCTGATGAAGGGTTAATACCCGAAACGTCGTGGAGTTTACCGCAAACTTTTAAGCACTTTTTACTACCTGTTTTCGATCTGCACAATAAAACAGTGCTCCGCAGCATTTCGACTTTATTTATATATATATATATATATATATATATATATATATATATATATATATATATATATATATATATATATATATATATATATATATATATATATATATATATATATATATATATATATACCTTACTGTGGAATAAGGGGAAATTTCGGGGCAAAATATCAACGTTAGGGGGAAATTACCGTTAGGGTAAAAATCTACGTTCCCCTTAACGTTTTCACACACTGTTCTGATGGGAATACGTTAGTGTATTGTAAAATACATACGGGGGTACGTAATATACCTAATTACTTCAATGTTGACCAAATTACGGACGCCTATCTGTTAACACGTACAACTAATGGACTATTTACGTACATGTATATGTTTTCCTTAAAGGCGAAATATACAGTAATGTATTTTATTGTTTTTCATTTCGCCTAAACGTATCAAGATATACAAACTTCCCCCTAATGTTCAATCTAGGGGTATATATATATATATATATATATATATATATATATATATATATATATATATATATATATACACATATATATACATATATAAATATATATATATATATATATATATATATATATATTTATATATATATATATATATATATATATCTATATATAAACATATATATATATATATATATATATATATATATTGTAACGATATGGGGGTGTTTGGTACTTCTCGGTAGCGTTGTGACTTGCAGGGTGGGGCTCTTGGCCTATGGTCTTGTGTTTTGATTGGCCAGAACGCGAAGAGAGGCAAGAAAGGCACAAAGAGACGACTCGATCTTGCAGCGTTTCCTGTTAAACTTACATTTAAATCAAATCACAGTAAATACTGGTAAAATTCCCCAAGGCTAAAAACGATATAAAATAACTTCCTCGAAGCTACAGGCTGACGACTAAAGGGGCAATCAACACCTACTGGAGAAGAACATCCTTTCCTTACTCTGCCTTGGATAGAACTCACATAGGTTATCAACAAAAACTTATTCAAACTTAATCTGGACAATAGAACGCAAAATACACTACTATTCACGGTCAAACGAGATCACAAAGAGATGAATATGCATGAACTCTACACAATACTGCACCTGTACACCAGAATCAGACCACTCTTACTCTGGCATTCATAGATTAACAAAAAACATGTACTTAAATAAGTCGGAAAAGCTGCACCTAAGACTGTCGACATTCCTTCAAGTGATACTATGGACGTGTTTGATGCCGCTGAGAGATTTTCTGGTAATTCTATACTGTACAATTCCTTTCCTCTGAGCTGAAGTGATTCTGCCCCTTCTCCTGGAAGGAACTGAAGTGGTATGATACCCATGCCCACAAGGTTGCTCCTGTGAATTCTCTCATAACTCTCTGCAATCACCAGCTTGATCCCACCGCTGCCACCAATGTAACGGTTTGGGGGTGTTTGGTTCTCCTCGGTAGCGTTGTGACTTCCAGGGTGGGACTCTTGGCCTATGGTCTTGTGTTTTGATTGGCCACTTGCGACTTTCGAATGAGCAATACAAAAGACGAGTTAAAAAAACTGTAAAAGCTTCGATTGGTGTATTCTAACTAATAAAAACGACTTCGAGTGATTAAAAACAAGACACAAGGTAAAATAAGCTGACATTATAAGAAACAGTAATTGGCAAGAAATGACAGCAGTTATTGGCAAGCGTAACTTCAGAGGCGCCTTTAAACACTGGCTGATAGTTGAAGGGCGTTAACCTACTACCAACCTGAAGTGTAGACTGTCTTGTTAGCTTGTCCTTCCCTGCTGTATCTCCGTAAGTGTGCCAGGCATGTTAATGCGCTCTCGGTGTCTAACTGTCTCTGACTAACTTGTATACGTATACCGTACTTCTTTTAAATAAACACCTTGAATGGCATTTGAGTAATCACCTCTTTCAACATAAATGATAAGACCAAGGCTTACAATAACACTTAAATTTCTAAGATAATTCGCATTTGTAAAGTTATTCACTACTTTACCAAAGAATACCCCAAAACATGACATCTTTTTTACAACACATACCTTCTTACGTAATGTTACATGAAGTTACATCACGTATGCAAAGCAGCAAATACAAATAATAGGCATGAACAATAAAGGGATTATCTTGTAGATAATCTCTCTCAACACACAATAATTAAAAAGAGTCACAACTGGTACACAATGAAATAACCTAAATAGAAGAGAAGCGTCAATACAGGGATCAAGGAGCTTCGCTTAATCCCAACTCATTCTCACGGCTCCGCATAATCCCTTGAAGCTATATACTGCTCCGCATAATCCCATGGAGCTCTATACAGCTCCGCACAATCCGATGTAGCTTCTATATGAACCTGCAAAGCTCCTTGACTGATGCATGCAAAAAAGTATCAGCGTTACAATATATATATATATATATATATATATATATATATATATATATATATATATATATATATATATATATATATATATATATATATAAATTTCTCTCCTTGTTACCATAGTACTCCCAAGCGGGATGAAAGTGCGTAAGTTGAAGTTGGCAGATCCAAGTTAGAGTGTGTAGGTCGAAAGTGTTGTGGTTATAAATTCAATCATGAATTTTATACCGATCCAAGGTAGAGTATAAACTCTTATCAAAGAAGGAACGGTTAAAGAAAAACACCAGAGAGAAAAATTGAGCCGCACGGGGGACCGAATTGCTCACCATCCTCCGCCTTCCGGGCAGAATCTATGACCACTACGCTATTACAACTCGTACACATTCTAACTTCGATCTGCCATATTCGACTTACTGATTATTCATCCCGCTTCGGATTACTATGGTAACAAGGATAGAAAATTGATTCACGTGGGTACTTATAGCTTGTTTGTCAAACAGTGTTTGGCAAATGCGCTGTCTTACACACCCATAAGGAAACATGCATACACAAGATACGTTAACACACATACGCAAAAGTCCTACACTCAAACTGACGTTTTCTCTAAGCCTAGAATCATCTAAAGGCCCACACCTCAATGCGATATTTTGCTTATCATGTTTATTTTTTTTTTCTTTTTTGTCTATAACTGAATTATTGGAAAGCCAACGATATTACCCCCCACATTGTCATTGGGGTGGCAGTTGCCCCCTACCCCGCAGGAACGACATAGATACGTCTAGAGAATTATTTGCCAAACAGCGTAAAACGTGTGTAACCTATAAATTGAAAATATTAAACAAGATATCCACGTAAATTAGAGAGAAGCCAATGGAATAATTTAACACCAAAGTGTATATTTTGGTCGAAGGGGCAGGATGAGGTCCACAGGGTGAAAATTGTACCCCGCCCACTTTCACATTGTTCCATACACTTATGTAAGTCAAAGTCGATTCTTTAATTAAATTAAAAAGAAATATGTCAATATAAAAAATACATATTCGCCACGGCTATGATGGGCAACTCACTTGCGGCAACTTGAAAAACGTTAAATTAACATGATTTACCATGTAACATGAGATAGCTATACCCACGGGTTGTCATCAGTTTTCTACTACGATTTCGTTGAATCGGTAATGTGGCCGACATACACAGGAACATGCTGGTAAAGATCTCTTAATTTTATTTGAAGCCATAAAACCAAACAACCGGAGGGTTTGACGTGTTTGACTCCAGGTCGGAAGAATGGGTCAAAATCTGGAACGAGAGTTTTATACTACAAACAATGTAGAGTTTTGACCATTTAAAATGGCTCATCAGTAGACCCCACATAACACATTAGGTCTCAAATTCCTCTTTTTTGACATTCATAAGGCGAACGGTAAAGTATAGCCGTTGTTGGCCTTGGCACAAACTAATGTGAGGCCTCTTGAACTATGTTTTCCATAACATACAGTGTTCACGAAAAGAGGGCAAACTTGGTGGTTACCTTTCCCCGCCTGAAGAGAAATGAACTTCAAAATTAAGAACGAACACAACATTTTCAACAGTGGTTGGGGTCTAAGAATTTGGGGAACTGACTGCCTTCACTGAGTGCTTCCTTCATTTGGCGCTGGTGTACAAGTTTTCTTAATGAAATTACCCCTAGATTGCTAAAAACGTCCATTCCCAGGCTTCGAAAGGAAGATTCCTTACGTGGTAATTTCTTAGATTTCTTAGAACACCTTTCGGACATTTAATTTCAGATTCCCAAGATATGATCACCTCCCTCCGTCGTTTAAGAGGCTTTAGTGTGGCATTCTCAAAATTGTTGCACTTGACTGTGCGGCAGCAAACAAAACTTCTTGGAGAAAACTCGGCTTGTACAATATCGACGTACTATTCTGATTCTGAAGCTTATCTCAGGGTACGTGGAGGATTTGTAAAACTAGGCTATAAGCGTGGGTGCATTTCAGGAGTCGTTGAGGATTAACTGCCTAAAATGTATAATCCTGTTCGAAAACCTAAGCTAAACGTAGCACTACCATCAGTTGGCGTGATGAGTTAATAAAAAAATGAAAAATCGACCTCGAAATGACATTTTCCATGCTTGCAAGTAGGATCTAGGCAGTCGTTAGCTTTAGTATTTATTTGCTGCAGCAACAAGATGTTCATTTCGAGAAGGAAATGATCAAATTGAAATATGATAAAAAAAAATACCTGTATAAAATACACCACCACCATTTGGGGGTCCAAACTTTCAGGCTCTGTTTCCACCTGTGTACCCGTCCGTCTGTATGCGTAATCGGGTCACTGGGACTGGAAACTTTCCCACAACTTAGTTGCAACTTTCGCCACATTATTCCACCATCTGCGCAAAGTGTAAGAAAATGTGTGTAAGACCATGGTGTCAGTTGAGGAAAAATTGCTTTTTCGATAAGCATGACTTAATATTTGGGTAATTTTTGTTCCCTTTACAACTTGCAATGAAAATTTAGCCCTGTGGTCTGTGGTTTATAATGGTGTCATATTTTCGCGGGGAAACTTTGAAAGAATTAAGTTAGGTCATTTCTGGCAAAGCGATGCACAAGGCCTTGAAGTGAGGCCCAGAAAAAGGTCTTATCATGAACTGCCCGAAAGTTTGACGTTTTACTGTAATCATGAGGTCTGTTCTAGAAAATTGTGAAAAATTCGGGGCATGCTTGTAGTGGGAGTCTTTATAATTAAAATATGCCAAATGCTTTAAGACTTAAATGAATTTTTCGGAATCCCTGTTCGAAATTCGGGTATTGCGGCAAATAGCTCTGTCATTCTCTTTGGTTTGAAAAAGTGGAAGACTATTGTGTGGCTATAAGTACGATATTATAGGTACGATATGTTACATAATAAGGTAGGAATCGCTATCTGTAAGCATCTTTTTGATGTGTTTATAAGACAGACATTCATCTGAATGGAATTTCACTTGTAACTTTTACCGTTTTATGAGAAGTGGAAGAACTTTGCTAAAACTAAATAATCTCATTCCTTTGAACCATCTTTATTTTTATTTTTCCGTTTCCATGATTCGTTTTTCCTTATTTTTGTTTTTTTTCCCCTTGGGCATGTGCCCACTGGCTTATGGGTAAATCTGGCTCTATGTGTATCTTAGCAAACCTTATCGCCATCAAACAAACGCTTTCGAAAGCATCACGGCAAAACAGCTATTTTGCAGGTAATAGGAGTCGAAATGTGCCGGTTCAGACTTTTATATGGCGCGCTTTTGTTTTGTAAACGTTCGATGGATAGGGTGGTCACAGTGTTACGCGGCAACTGCCATTGCGTCTTGGAATTGCGTATCTTCCGACGCTGAACTCCCGAACAGAGGCGAAGGGCGAGTGGCGGTAGTCACCTTTGGTCAACTTTGTCGAGAAGCCGGGATGGATACAAGAACACATCACAGTCACGACGACCACGACTTACTTAAAGAGGAAATGCAGTGACCAGAACTTGAAGCAGTGTAGTAGACTGTCCTGTTTCACGATTGGCTTTTGAGAGTCATGTTACAGTATTTATTATTTTCTCTCTTAAAATTATTTTCTCTCCTGCCTGGTTTACCTTTTATATGCAGTACTGCAGTCCCTAAAATAGTATTAAAGATGCTTTGAAGAAGAATTTGAAGAAAATGGTGAGATTTAACCATTGCCTTAAAATAAGCTTAGGGGTACTCCTCTTGCCCTTTAATGCGACTCCTAATTAAGGCAAAATCATCCATTTAAATCCAAATCTTGTAAATGTGCCCACCGTACCCACGTTTTCGAAATGTACTCTAATGAAAGTAATATTTTCTTCAACAGGACACCAAGGAGCCAAAAATTTACTAGATCTCACCATTCACATCACTGCGTCGCATGTGCTTCCGTCTATTTATGTCACAATTTGATCATGAACAGAAATTCACTGCGTATATATGTACTCCTGCATTGTACCCTGAACTTTTAAGCTACTACCATTAATCTATATTTGATTTATGATTTGCATGTCAACAAAAGCTGACATTCAGTGTCATAGTTTGATGACTCATTTTCTCCTTATTCATATACCAAAATTTGTGCATTTTTTTTTAATCCGGATCGAGATTAGAAACTAGCTTGTTATGAAACTCTACCGAATGGTGGGCTAAAACAATTTTTATAATGACACTTATTTGTTATACTCTGTAATTATAGTCTGTTAACTATGATTCAGTAAACTTTTAATCAAAGCAAATACTAAACTCCGTACTTTTAAAGTTTCAAGGGGTATTTATCATTTTGTTTCCTCAACACATTTTCCCCATCTTTGTTCTAGCCCTCGTCCTCTTCTTCGTCCTCGTCCTCGTCCTCTTTTTCGTCCTCGTCGTCTAAGTCGTTGTGGTCGTCGCTGCCGCCGCCGCCGTCGTCGTCGTCGCATCATTTTGCATTCGAATTTCATTCGGTGGGCAAGATGATGGGCAAGCCATTTAACTGGGGAACCAGCTTTCAACCCCCCCCCCCACAAGTTCGTTGCGATCAACCAGGCTTAAATCTTTCACTCTTAGGTCATTTGAATCTCGATTTAATGTTTTATTTTAATGCCCACCATTTATTCATTACAACAGGGTGATAACTTAAATCCGAACCGTGGGCACTGGAGGGCCGTTGTCCTCAATGAAATTGAAAACCTATGAAATCAGCTGGATCAGAATTTTTCCTGACCCTTCCCCCAAAACCCCTTCGAACCGAAGTTTCCCCCCCTCTGAAGGAAACTAAGTGATCCTGTGTGATATACGTCCTCCGCATAATACTCCGAAAATACATGCACTTTACAAATCATGCCACTGTGCCACAAATCATTTCCAACAAAGATATAATGTAGAACATGAATGTTCTGTATCTTTACCCGCCCTCCCCTCCCCCCTTTTCTTCTCCAAATGATAAGTTACCACCCAATAAGTATGCCTCGCGATTTTCAATAGAAGTGTTCTTGTTAAAAGGAAAGTCATATTTTGAATTGAAGAAGAGCGCCACTAAATTGCGGTCGTGGGTATCAAAGGCTGTTTAAACAGGGAGGTGTAATTAGACCTCTAGTTACACCTCCCTGGTTTAAATGATATTCACGATTAAGTGCAATTAATCTATACATGTTCCATTTTTTCATGGCGTCAACGAGTACAACTTGCTTCTCATCACATCAAAAGACCGCATTACCCAGATAATTATTACACATAAAACGGTTGCAAGCGGTCGGTAACCTCATTTCAATTCCACATGGTTTTCTCACTTTAAATTTTAAAATGAAGCTATCTCCACAACATAAATCTAAATCTTTAAGCATTTTGGCTAAGATCATGTATAGTTTCTGTTCTTTTCATCCAGTCTAGAATCACATCACAGACCTCTTATGTAGAGGGCTAAAGGGCGAGAGGTTGACACCACTTTGGAGTCCTAGTAAGAAGGTAGCTCCTTCCCTGTGTGGAGCACGCAGGAGTGTCAGTTTTGTTTTAAGGCTTCAGTGTCGCCAGAGAGAAGAGGAAAATTTAGAAATGTAAACTCAATGTGAACAACACATACACAAAAATCACAAAGACAGCAAGAGATACTATTTTTAACTTACTTTTGTTTCTCATGTACATAATCTTACAGAAGGCTCATATTAACATAATAAATAACTCACGTAGGAGGCAGACAATTCATGAAAAACATTTCGGCTAATGATTACATCACATTATTCAGTTTAAGATTATCTTCATCTAAAAAAGCTCTTTTTAAATTTTTTCAAGCTATTCAAATCAAAACACATCTTAATGATGTAGACTTCTGAATACACATATGTTTATTTAATTCTGAATCAAACAAATTTGGTTGCCACCTGCACAAGTATATTAAAGATAATGACATAAGGTCAGCAAGTAAAATGTCAGCTTAATAAGGGGCAGCAGACAGTATGGCAGCCCTGACTGAGGGCAGCAGACAACATGGCAGATTATAATAAGCTATAACAATGTAGTCCCATCATTCAACATGAGACACATTGCACAATTTCTTCAAATCCATAATGGTGTCTTGTACAATAAGTATATACCAAAATAATAAAAAAAATATGTTGAAAACTACCAAAGTAATAATTCTAATTGCAGCATTCCCAGGATGTCAAATTTCACAAAGTTAGACACAGCATTTCTTTAAGAAACAATTAATTGACTAAAACTGTGGCTTGTTTAATGCAGATCTATCCATCAGCAATAGACTTAATACCTCCATTCAGTAACCCACCCTTTTCCTTGCCTCCCCATCCCTCAACATTTCCATGACACCCATCCACCACTTTTCTCCCCCCCCCCTGCCCCCTCCCTTCACCTTTCTCTCATCAATCATGTAAAGGAGGTATCCCCAAAGGAGCAGAACGTTACAGTGCAATCAGATTTCAAGAAACATCTGCCTTAAAATATTTCAGACTTTTCCTAAATGGTGAATAAACTTTTCTTTCAGTCCCCCAAAATTTCTATCCTGACAGCAAAACAATGACCAGAAACTGAAGATTCAACAATTTTCATAAGAAAAAATATTAACCCCAAAACAAAACAAAAATATAAAGAAAATTAGAAAGCCAAACTGCAAAACTCATACCTGCTTGGCCAACACTTGGTGTTTCTTTAAATGATAGTGTTGTACATTTGTAAATAATGGCAAGAAGGACAGAACCAGCCATACCTTCAGACTCTTTGACTTCTAAAAGACTGTGTCCCATGTTCAATATTTATTTACTTCCATAAAAAAATCTACATTCCTTCAAACTCCCCAACAAACACTTCTCCTTTCTGCAACCCCACCCCACCCACCCACCATCTAGCATGCCATGCCCAGCATTAACACGAAGTATAATTAACCTATGGGCTCCCCTAGACAGCATCACACATTGGGACAAATCTTAACTATTGTTACTTCTCTCAAAGGCAGGTCATTTTGCACAACATTATTGGAAGGAAATGTAGGAAGATTCAGTGTAATTCGCTTGGGATGTTAAGTATCACATTAAGTCCGATGTACAAAAATACACACTGACAGACACACATGTGAACAAAGTCATGCAGAGGCAAACCTTAGACAAATGCACACTTCAATGCTATCAAAGTGTAGTACAATGGATGACTCCATTTGCCATGACAAATTAAATATTTCTGTAGTCACTGATCCCAAATCATCAATATTAATTATTACTAGACCCCATGAATAATAAAGCATCCCAAGTCAATTGCATTTCACAATGGTGATGTTCAGTCCATAAATGTATCTATAGTAAAAAATGTTGTCTCTGAAACATTACCACTGACAACAGTTAATACATTTAATGAATGGAGGGCACTTAAAGCACACATCTTTTCATCCACCCATCCTATTCTTTTCACGAAGCCATCTTTACAACAAATCTATGAAAATCAAACACTTCAATAAACAAAAGAAAAAATCCGAGGACAGAAGAAAAACATTTTAGTGATTACAAAACCTACCTACCGAGTCAGATTTTCTGCAGCTTCAAGCTCCTCCTAAATTTCACTTAAAACAAAGAAAGGAAAACATTCTTACATAAACTGACTTCCTCAAAAAAGACAAAGCTCCATTGATCTAGAATAAAATTTCATATCAAAGTACTGTAGAGTAATACTTTTGGTTTTCCGTTTGTGCACAGTACTCCCTACATACCATCGCCAGTTCGCCACACTCAATTTGTCACAAGTAATACTCATTTAATCCCCCCCCCCCCCCCTATTTTTTCTGCAATTAATGCAAGCACTTCCTGCTCAATTAACCTTTGTCACGAGACTATGCAAGCACCTTTTCAATTCACTTCTCAAAAGCATTTGTTGACAAGAAAAACACCATTTTCAAGCTGAAAAAACAAACAACATTCCATATGCTAAGATAGGGCTTCAGATGTCACAGTTCCAGTAATCTTCAGATCACCATCTCCCCATTGACAATGCCCCCCTTCTTTCCCCCCCCCCCCCCCCAGCCCTAATACTAAGTATATAGAATAATTTTTAAGAAACTTTAGACAAATTCCACTTGGCATTTTCCATACAGCAAATACAAAGACTTATGGAATACAGATTGGTACATTGCTACTTTGACCAGAATAAAATGACATGAATAAATAACACATGCCAAAACGGTATCCCATGATCCTTTGTTTTTGATATCTGAAATAGTGTCTATTCTCCTTTAAAATAATAAATGTCATTTATTCTCTCATGTCACATAGTTCTATATTCAGGACTCTAGCATGTGGAGGAGGAGGGGGGAGCTACCCCTACCCTGAGATTTCAAAGTTATACATACACTATGAGCAGTGACACAGCCACAGGGGAAGTGGTTGGGGTTGTAAGCCCCCCAAATGAGCTAACCTTGAAGAAAAATTAATTGCAAAAAGCACCTTAATTTGCCCCTTTTTTCCCCCTCCCCTTAGACTTTTCCCTCATATCGTGCTCCCCTCCTCCCATAACATAATCCTGGCTACGCTACTGACTGTGAGCTTAATGACCATGGCATTTAACATGGGGGCAGTTGATTTTGCTCAGACTAAACATAAGCTAAATAGACACAGTGCATGTCTCCTAAACCACAGAATCTTTCTACAACATGCCTCTTTCAATCAAATATTCCTTCCTTAAAACCTGCAGTTTTCAGATGCATGTTTGTCATATATTTCCAGAGTATGGTTGACCAACAATGCATTACATCCCTCCACTTATATTTCACATATTATTATTTTCATGAGTAGCAACAAACTCATACCTCTCTACCTATTCCATAATTTCAACAGGTTAATTTGTAAGTTAGATGGAGCTTTACTGCCCAGTTTCCAACCAACTGGTTCAAGTCAAGCAGGCCACAGCCATTTTTCCACTTGTGGCTCACTGGCTTATTTTCCCTACTCAGTTGCCTATGGTGAGTACCAAACACAACAGACTTAAATACTGTAACTACATTTCAATTTGAACTTAGTACATTCCTCACCAATTCCTCACATACTATTCAGACAACTAGCACACATTACCTCACATATTCCTCACTTAAAATCTCCTCAACTTTATGATTCATCATAAATTCAGTGTTTTAAACACTCTCCCACTACTTTGTGCCCATGGAAAAAATCTCACAAATGCATACACTAATACTCTCCCACATGTAGTGTCCCAACACAGAAGATACCCAACCAGAAATGAAAATGTAAGCCATCACAAAAGGTAACTTCTTTTAGGAGTGAGAGAGAACTGACAAAATACTCTTAATACCAAAGAAGTTTTCTAGAGAATTTCCCATTGAAGCTTGTCACATTTTACCTAAAATACCGGGAAAGTATTCATTAAAACGCACTGATGTTACCATAGTTACAAAATATATCTGTAATAGTTTTAATCACCTTACTCAGCAAACTATGTGAAAAATTCCAAACTGAGGGAGCATAGCTTTTTTCTAGTGCCCTGCAGTCGGCAGATTACTACTTTACTCGATGTGCTCCCACTAAATATTCTGAACATCTCATTGACCACAAGCAGTCCACTGGGAAAGTTAATGAGACAACCATCGGGGGAGACTAATTAGCTTGCCACTGGACTACTTGTGGTTACTGAGCTGTTCAGAATATTAAGTACAGCACATTTGGTAGAGAAGTAATCTGCTGACTGCAGGGGAATAGAAAAAGCTATGCTATCTTAAAGCAGCCAAGCTTAACTCTCCCTGAAATTGTTTTAGAATTGAAAAAACATGGACATTTTAGCAAGCACTTAAGCAATTTCAGCAGAAAAAAGTTTGCCTTAATGAAGTTGGTTTTTATTTATTCTTGTAAAACTTTCACAAGCATCTAGATTTTACCATGGATGTAAAAACGTTGAAAGAAATACAAATTGCACGTTTACAAGCATAATTGTATGCTGGCGTAAGCTTGATCTTAATGCCGTATAATTAAATACATTCTCTTTTGCCTTTTTGTAACCAACTGGCCACTCAGAATGATAAGAAATATTTGCATATTCATAATTATTTATGACTTGAAAAGTGCACATGACCTTTTTACTTTACAAAGTCTACCTCAAACCTGTACCACTGGTCAATATTCACGAGTCAGTAATTTATCTGAGTACAAATGATAAAATTACTTGAACATGTCATGTTTATTCATAACATCAATTATGCATGCAAAAAGTCTTTTGCTACATGGCACAGTCAAACATCACTAAATATATGACTCAACCACAACATTTCAGAACCCTGATTAAGTTTTCTCTTACAAAATACAAATATTGCCATTAAAATTGACAGCAAAGATATAACTGTATAAATGACATAAAATGTGATACACTTGGCAATGATGATTTCAATGCTTCCATACATCCTTATTTTCGTGTTCCAAAAATGTAGCCACACTGTCAATGAAAGCCGTACTTTTAGCTCAATACCTCACTGAGTTCAACAATTATGCGTGTCCTTTAAAGACCACCATACATTTTCAATCTGCTCATTCCTAATTATAAAGCCAAAATGAATTCTACGTAAGTCATTATTAACAACATACAACAAACATTGTTTCACTCCACCCATGAGCACACATTTTTAGTACAGATTTTGTCACAATAAGATATTTAGAAAATGTTGGAACCAAATCTATCTGTAACTTTGTGTTGAAAGAAATATATATGAGGGAAAAATTACATTTGTTTATTCTCTAAAAATGTATCACTTGTGTACTGTACATACTGATGGCAATCAGTATGTACAGCTATAAACACTTGGCTTGGAAGTATGCACAAAAATGGACTGTAGCATAGAGCCAATGAATTTGAGTTGAGCTGAAGACTTTCCTTGCATAAAACTTATTTTGCAACAGCGCCCCCAATTTCAAAGCAATATAATTACATTGTCAAGGACAAAATATGTTATTTCTTAGTACAAAGGATAAACACAGAGAATACCTCAACAAATTTTGAGAGCAAAGATTCCAAATTCATTTCTGAAAAAAATGCTTGTGACCCTCTAATGTGTTGATTGCAGTGGTTGGGTTGCCATGTAGATGGAGTACCACAATGCCATCAACCCCACATCTCACCCCTCGCCCCCTAGGTATAAGAACCACTTCAATGAAAACCATGACAGCTTATCGGGCCTTCTATCATACAGCAACACAAGATAACATTTGATTTATTTAACTGTATACCATCACTAATATACTGATGGCCATTATACAATGGCAATGCAAGCTGCCATCCATATTGCTACTCATGTGATGGCACCATGATGGTGACAATATTGTGAACATGGGATACTTTTCATACCATTAACAGAATGGTAAAGCCAAGATACCAACACTAACTCACCAGTGAGTGAATCATGGTGCTTGCAACAGTCTTCATCCTTACTACATATCACTATTACGCAACCAGACTGATCAAGCTGTTTGAGTCATATAACATTCTGGGATAAGGAGTGCACACTCTTGCTATATTCAGTGTGGAAGAGAGTACAGTACCATATTTAGTCATTGAGTACAACACATGCATCAGCATAACATCTCACATAAGTACTTATTAACTGCATAACTGCAAGGTTAACATACCAAAAATCCCTCCCTGACTCCCTCCCCCCCCATTCACCCCAATTTCCATGGAACATTACTTGTTTTTTAATCTTGTCAGATTAATTCACCAAAACTTGCATCTTATGGCAAAAAGATTTCATACAAAAATACAAACTTTTCTAAGGAAAAAATAACTTGGCAGCAATCAGCAAGAATATGAAAAGATTAAATATCTTTAATCCCCCCTCACCCATCCTCCAACCCCCAACTCTGAGCAGTAAAGTTGATAGTCACCTTCTTCCTACCCACATCCCCTAATAAACTATACTTTACTGTTCTCAACATATGGATTTATCTTGTCCCTTCCTCTTAAATCACACACCAAATAATTTAATACAACTAGTTCCTCACTTCTATTACATAAACTTTTACCGTCAACACAAATCCAGCCAACCTTATAATGTTCCTTCTGTTCACAAAATTCATGTCACTTTTTAACTGCCTCAAAATTTTTTCCTAAACCTGACATTCTCATCCATTCACCCATGTCCTGGACCACATCTTTTGCAACACAAATAAGTGGTCATTCTAAGACATTCCTTCAAAATTAGCACTACCATTATTCTTAACAAAACTTACAGTTAAAGATTTCTCCTACCGTTCTACATTTCCTATATTCCATTACAAGACCTTCAAACCTGTGGCTATCTGCATAATACATTAAGTACTCTCTCCCCTTAAATACCAACTAGCATGGTCCCCTGTAACATCTCTTTTGGGCAACCTTTTCTCTGTCCATGGCTCCTGTCAACTTTCACCCTCTTCTTTAACATTTGTTGCTAGTATTGCAAGTTTGTAATCGTCTAGCACAGCGTCAAGGTTTTTTTCCCTGCTTGTAGCATGTTCAATCCCTGAGGGAGATGTCACCTTCAAATTATACCTTCCATGAAGTCTGTGTCCTGATGACATATCAAGGTTCGCAGGAAAGACATCTCTTTACGAGTGTTCTCAAATATAATATGAGGGTTCTCTGAATCACAGCGCAAGATGTCTGGCGCCATCACCATGGACAGATTATTAATGTCCATCTTTGTTGATGCGATGATATCTTCCTTCACAAAACCCTGCATTGGTAAGGAATGTAAACAATTGGAAATTGTTATTACAGTTTATTTATATCCATAATGACTGACCAGTATTGTGTTACAAACGTTTTAAGGGCAAGAGCCATCTGCCCCAACTCATTTTAAAACAACATGTAAATCTCACAAATGTCTTCCTATTTCTCTTCAAAGTATCTTTTATAATATTTTAGAACTTCAGTATTGGATATTCAAGGTAAACAGAACAGTCATTTACACTGAATTTCACAGAGGAGAAAAAACACTGTCACATGACTCTCTAGAGCCAATCATAAAACAGGACAGTTTACTACACTATTTCAAATCAGAGTGACTGTAGTTACCCTCTAAACCAATGGGCCAGTAAACTGGTAGTTGTGTATTGGCTGAGAGACTGACAACATAAATGGAACTGATGCTGTCCATAATACACTTGACCTGTCTAAATATATCAATTCCATTCTTTTCTGAAGAAGAAACTACACCATAGAGTTCATTTTTAAACAAAACCTTAGGCAAAATTCACACAGTGAAAAAAATTACTATGCAACAGATGTCAGAAAACATTGCATGGAATACCTCTTTTTGACATCGCCTACCACTTTGCAACCTAACCTAACTTCTTGATAGCCTCAAATCTCCTTTTGCAGTCTCAAATCTCCATCCTTAGGTACAGTTGCAGAATGCTACTTGAAGTTCCAACCTAGAATTTAAAACTTGTCCAATGCTTAAACTTCAAAAAATATATGAAAAATATAATACAACCCAAAAGGCATTAGAGCAGCTGCAAGCTGTAGGTGCAAACATCAAACAAAATTCTGACTTATCAAGAAAAATTCTGACTTTTCACCTAGAGATCTGCATTTTAGCCTGTTCAGAAGTGGGCAGTTTGAGGAGGCGTTTTTCTACAGAATGACAAAATTCATGCATCTTAATGTTGACAAGCTGTAATGATACCAGGGTAACATTCTTTACCTGCAAAAATCTGATGAAATGACACAAAGTTAGTCTGTTTATTTCTGGAAGTTCATCTATAATTTTTTGAGCCTCAACAATATCCTCACAATTTTCGATGCAGCGGTCATAAAACTCCATAGGTATCAATGGCTCGTACAACTCACGATACCAAAACTTAAGTAGCGAGGCAGGAACATGAGGATCCACACACTCTAAAGGCAGCCACTGATCGCAGCGTAACTTGAGAGCATTCACCTCATCTATGTCACCAGGCACTCTGAGGAGGGAAGAAATAAATACCTCGTAAAAATGCTACAATTTCTAAGAGAATATGTCAAATTTTGTTACCGTGGCAATCAGGGAATATTTTAACAAATTTTGCTCAAGTTTGGCTCTGTGCCACATTGGTGAGACTTAAAGCTAACAAAAAAAAATATCTGTGATCTGATGAAGTGATTGCTTACATGGTGGTGAAGCCTGTGTACTCTGGCATCCGTTTGGAATTTCCTTACCCAACAAATATTCTCAAATTTCCATTTAACAGTAATTGACACAAAATTAGAGTTTTTTTCGAAACTGAAAGACCTCTGCAATGTTTCTACATTCCGGTAAAAAATCAGTTAAGAAAGGAAAAATGAACTGCTGGAACAAAGGCTTAGTAATGTCTGTCAAACTCTGATTGCCCCTTGAAACTTAACATGAACATTTATATCTACACAGCTGAAACAGCTGATGATAACACAAGTGACCTAACAATGTGTCTCTTGAGAAACTAAAACTGTAAACAGTTTTCTCCGATTTCAAATATTTATATCCATTTCAAGCATTCTTCCTGAATTGATAAAAGGATTTTTCCTCAATTATAAACATGAGCTATAGGGCCAAGTCATAAACAGATAAAAACTGAAACAAAAGTTCATAAAGCTATAAGACAGTTTTTTGCCACAGAATATGCACTATGCACAATTAAGTGTTATCGTGGCACCAAATTTTGTCGTCTGCAAGGAACGCATAACTTAGCATACAATCTGAAACTGTCCATGTCTCCAAGACATATCATGAGACAACTTATGAGACACTACATAACACTTTCATACACTATATCCAAGCTAACATTCCAAATTAAATTTTCATAGTACACTATCTAAACACCATATAGGCTGCAGTTGGCTCACCTAAGCTGCAGCCGCCTAACCATATTTAGAGGCTGAATCAATTAATCCTGCTATTGTAGTGTATGTACACATTACAATAGCAAGATAAAGCAGGATGCGTTTGTGATTTTTTTAAAAAACAAAGCATAACCTCAACTGCTGCAGCTTAGCTGAGGCAACATCAGCCTATGTTTTTGAGACGTGTGTTATGAAAACTCAATTTGGAATGTCAGCTTAAATGTTGCATACATGTAAGAGAGCAGGAGCTGGCAAATTTGCATAAAGTGGCTAAATAGAACAAAATAAATCAGATGCCCAAAGTTAAAAATTTCATTATCTCTAAGTGAAGGTTTAACCCTTTACCGTTGTGCTCCGATCGGGGCATATTTGCGCGCCTCGGGAGTGGGCGGAAAAGCGGACGTAGCCCGCCCCGCATCGGCTTCCGTCGGCCGTCGACCCCGTGACCTTAAACCACTGTCTGTCTCGTTGTTGTGGCCGAATGTTCGGGTAGCTACTGGCAGTTTCGAGCTCCGCGTGAAACAGTGAAGATGGGTGACAGCCGAGCTCTCCGCATCGCATGGGTCCAAAAGGACCCAAACAACGGTAAAGGGTTAATGTCACCTCAAAACAATGGCCTGGCTGTTTTTGTAATGTACATACAAACAATTCATTGTTGCAGTGACTGCAGCAAAGCTGAGGGAGTTGTAACTTAGAGATTTTGACATGGTGCTTTAATAGTACAAAATAAAACAATTTCAAAATGTATCACCCATGTCGCTAACTGAGTGACAGTATAAAAGCTTAATGAATATTAATACTATCTATCACCTTGGTATAACTGAGTTAGTTTCTTAGTTAGCTGTAGTTTTACGGCCCAGCTTCCAACCAATTGATTCAAGTCAAGCCAGCCACAGTCTTTTTCAGAGTTGTGACTCTGACCTGTTTCTCTACTCCATTGCTTATGCTTAGCACCAAGCACAATGGCAGTAGGTTTTGTTTTTGAGTTTTTGGTATGACCTGGCCAGGACTCTCACTCCCAACCTCCCAACTGCAAGCCTGATGCTTTAACCACTGAACCATACAGTTTGTCGAACTGAGTTACAGTATAACGCCCTCATGAATATTCATATCCTGTATGACCTTCAACTACCGCAACACAGGAAGTACCCTTACCACTGACATACCTGAATATTCCTTCAGTTTTCTGAGCTCCCAGACGATGTACTTCCTCCGTCAATGCAACCACAATCCAAGGAAGTTTGCGGTCTGGAAACCTGGTCTTCTGCAAGGCCATCACATCCTCTAGCAACTCACCAAACATGGAGGGATTAAAGATAGATTCCTGGATGGACAAAGGAAAATAATTTGCATAAAAGAGACGAAATATAGTTTGATACAATGTTTTAACGCTTTTGCTAATGACAGGGGTCCATCTCGCCATACAGAGCTATTCCTTGCACACAATACATGGGTTCAATTTTTTATGGAGCACTGTTTCCTCTAAAAAATTATACATTGGGTCAATGCACTCAGCATGCGAGAATTTGACTCATTCAGAGTTTCAGTTTTGTGGAACTTTACACACTTCTTTTTTCATTTTTTCCCCACAAACAACAGTGCATAACATTGACAAGCCATTGCATTGAAATCGCATCATAGCAGTTTAGCCTAAACACTGGTATGGAGGCTATCTTATTTGCATTCAAAATAACCCATGATGGTGCACACATGTAAAAACATTCCCTCTTAATGGCTATTCTATAGCCAAGACACAGTTCTACACCATAGGTCTATACTGAGCTATTCCAGGATGTATTTGGTGTAGTGGCAAATCCTTACATATACAGCACAGGTAAATTAGACTTTTGCAGCAAAACCATGCAAAATAACACCCAGCAAAAGGGTTAAGACAACATTCCACCCTTTTCAATATTGTGGGCCATGCTAGACCCTAAGTTCTTTGTCATATTGCTGTATCAGCTACAAAGCTTTTCACAGGTCAGAATTTTTTTTTGACAATTAAAGATCATACCTTTTTATAAAAGATGATCCAGGAAAAAAATAAAATTTATGACAAATAAGGGATACATTAACAAAATGCCATAGCAAAGGTCAGGAACTCCCATTTTTGTTGATCATACTTCAATGTAGGCCACAAAAAATTGAATCTCATAAGTGACTTTTGTAATAAAAACCAGTGGAAGGGGTCCCTTTTTATTTGTTAACACAAAAGGAATGTTTGATTGCGGGATTTGGTTGCAGTGGTTTCAGGCAACATATTTATGTCAAAACTGTCAGAGACGATGTAAGAGATAAAATCTTCTCGGGAAAAAATACACATGGGAAACATTTGCATTGACCTAGGATGATTTTGTTGTTAATGAAGAAGATGAAATGTTCACTTGACATCAAAAATCAGGTCAGTCAGTGATAAGAATCAAGCTACCTTTATTAATGGCTTATACAGTTCAATTATTTTACTTCGTCACCCCAAATTAGCACCACCTACATTGCAGATGGTTTCACCTAAACCTACAAACTGTCCTCCTCTAAGTCACACCATCCTCCCCTAACTTCCGCCTTCAATACCCATATCCCCTTATCCATTTATAAACACTCAGCCATATCCTGCCAGCAGTCTGAGGAAATTAAATTATCGAGGATAAGGCCATCCCAACGAGAATTTCCAATCCCATGAGGGTAGAGGAAGTCAACTCTATTGTCTTCTTCTTGACACAGAAGTAATTAATTTGGACAAATTTGGATAATTAATTAGGAACTGAAAGACCCAAATGATCTTTTTTTACACCACACACTGTGACATGAACCAATCAGTATCCATGATATATCAGACATTGCCTTTATGTAAAGTCTCTCAATGAAAAGATTCAACTTTTAGGTGATTAGATCACATACAATTTCCTTGCAATAAGACCTTCAGCAAATATTTTTCATGTACTTGATTTCAACAAGGTTTACATACTCTAAATACATGTCCTTTTAAGAACTTTATTTTAAAACATTTGGCTTACACCTATATTAAGCAAACTCAGTTCAAACCTACACTGAAGCCTAGTCAAAGATTGCTATGAGACTTGAGAAAAAATATTATACTTCCACCCATTTTTTTTTCTTTTTTTTCTTTTTTTTTAAAACACCATCCAATACTCCAAACCAAAGTTGAATTATGTTGTTTTCAAACTTTTCACATTTCCAAACTTGACTACAAGTAGGGTTGTTTAAAATCCAGAAAAGCTGCAATGCACTTTGACATAACCTTTTTGTGAAACCAGAAATTCAAAAGGCTCAGAAATTCCTTTCTGTATGGTAGCATGTGATAACTTTATACAAGTTTTCAAGCCTTTGCTTTTTCAGTCCCCAATGACCCTAACTGACCTTGAACCTCCACCAAAACAATAGGGATGAACTACTCAATACAGCCTATGCACAGATGAGGTAAGAGAATCATCAGAAAAACTCTTCTTGAGGTATTGTGATCACAAGGTTTTGACCTTTTCATCTCTGAGGCCCTAAAATGAGCTAACCTACAAACAGCTACTAGTACAACCAAGTCTAATTACTTTTAAACTTCTCACAAAAAGTTGATGTTATTCTATTGACTTATCTATGACAACAAAAACTTTGTGAAAAGTTCAACCTTCATTCAATTGATCTTACAAAAAAGAAAGAAAAATTAGTCAATTTGGTAGAGAATAAAAAGTTCAAAAAAGTGATTCAATTCCCTTTGTTCTAAAGGTACAAATGTTGAATTCAAATGCTAAACATGCAATAGAAATGTGATAAAATAACATTGACAATACTAAGCCTAAATGGCTAAAAAATGGGCTTCTATTGGCCTAATGGTTCATATTTGTAGTCCAAGGTGTTACACAACATTTTAAAACAGGAGTACAATATCCCATTCTCTTACAAACATTGCCATTGCATCCAACCACTCGTTGCAATAGACTGGAAAAACTAGGACGAAATAAAGCTTTCTTCTCTCCTGGTGTTATTCATACTAGAATATATTTGATTTGAAGAGTTTGATAAAAAACAGACAGATTCTTTGATAAACTTCATTATTTTAGTACCTTTGCGAGATGAATTTCTTCCTGTGAGATACTCTTAGTACCCTTCCTGGCACCAAGCTTGAAACATCTTTCTAATCTCTTCAAGCAATACTCTGAGTAGTCTTTTACTGGAACCTGATGAAGAAATGTAAATGAATCCATCAACAGAGAATAGCAATCCAGACATGAATATCACAGCATACAGATCAAATTACTTGATAGATGTCTCTTGTAGGGACCAAAATGGCATACAAGAAGTGTTTTAACCCTTTCCAGCAGTAACTTGAAGACTGTTTCCATAGCAACAGAGTGATGGTACACTTGAATGCAATGCCACTTGTAATGAAGACTTATAGGGGGACAGATAAACCAAGAGGTTCCTTGAACAAACATATCAATTGACAATCACAAAACAGCTTAGTAGAAAAGGGCAAAAATGCAAAGATGTTGAAAATTTTCTCAAAAATGGCAGGCCAAAAACTTTTCTCTTCAGTTATGACAAGTGCATGTTATAAGAGACCATGCACAGTAGCTTCATACTACAGTATACATAGAAAAAAGAAAATACGAAAAACTTGAAACTATGACAATGGAACCACTGCCAGGTTTGAAAAATTTGAGTTTTCTGTGGCAATCTTATTTTTATGAAGAAATGCAATCCTTAATAAGCCAATCCTAATTGCATACAAAGGTTAACATGGTTCACATATATAGTTAATAAAAAGAGAGAAGTTTCCTCTCAAAGTTTAGCTTGATTTTCTGCTTCCTTTTTTTTTCAAAATTTTGAAATTTGCTTTAAAAAAATATGAGCAACTTCAAAGGGCATTTCACAAGGAAAGCAAGATGCTTGCTTCAAAATTTTTCTTGTTTTCAAATAATTATGACACACACTTTGTGCCGGTAAAATAATCTTCCAATGGTTTTAAATGATTGACATTCCCAAATGCAGCAACAGCCCTATAGTTCTAAATACAATTGGTGGCTGTTCTTTAATTGACATTGATTCACCCTATGGCTTCACACTGGTAGGTTAAAGGTAACTTCTCTAGTAACTTGTGACCCAAACAGACCTCACACACAGTTTGGATCAATATAACCTTGGGCAATCTAAACTTAGTGCAGGTTATTATTACTTATTCTGGAGGGGCAGTAGACAGGCTTCTTTCCTGAAAATGGAAAACAGGCCACAATGTAAGTTAGTTTAGATATTTCTACTGTTTGGGCAGATTTGCAGGTCTTTAAATTATGATTAATTAGCTTCCTCTGAAATCAGTTTGCTATAATCCAACTCCCCAACCCCCACCCACCCCCGCCTATCCCCAATATCAAACACCTATGACCAAATGATTTAAATTTAATATCAACAAGTTTAATCCTTAATTTTTGCTTACATGTCACAAAGTCTAGAGTCTAGAGATCCACATGATTTGGTCGAAGACCAAAGACAACAGACTAACATCAAAAGTAATACCTATTAAGGAAGTCATTTGCCTTAATGTATATTTATGGTAATAGGGATAGGTCAAATAGAGTTTCTTTATGACTTATGATTCATACCTTACCTAACCTGCAACATAAACAATTTGAAGTGTAAAGAAGGGCCACAGGTACAAAGTGGGAACAATTTGTTCTATAAGACCATGCATGTAGGCTAAATAATTGAGTTAATAGAGAACAAAACCTATGAAGTGATCAAGTCTCAATCAAAAAGAAACATTTCACCAACCTTACGCAAATCATATTCCCCATCCGTATGCTTGCGAATGTAATTATCCAGATATGTGAAGAACGTCTGTGTCGGTGGGAAGAAATTGAGGGCGATACTCAGCAGCTCCCATCCTGCCCGTAAACTTTCCCTGGAGGTCAAATGAAATGGTAAACATGACGTTAAATATTTCAGAAGATATGGAGACCTAACATACTCACATAACTGCACGGGACTTTCCAATACCTTCTACCTCTAGCTCAAAGTCAGCATCCCTTAAAAGGGAAAATAAGTACCTAATTGGATTGCCACCACCTGCATGGGATTTTCCATTATCACCAGACAAAAGCTCCTATCCTATTAAAGGGGGTGAGTGAAATACTGTACCATGTTTCATGATTAACTAACTCTTGAGAGTCTTAAAGGCAGTCATTTGTCACCCCAAACTACAGTTTCAGTATACATATATCAAAACTCTCAATTGGTACAGCTCTTTTATTGGCATCACATTCAAACAATGGATCATAGCTAAATTACACAGCATGGGCACTGAGAGTATCTTGATTACACATTATGGACTTTTATGGCCACTGGGACAAGCCATGAAGCAATAAACTAGGATTGTGTCTGGATAAAGATGAGTTTTAGATAAATGTGGGAGGGGCTACAAGTAAGTAGGTTGGGAGAATTGGAACTGTTTGGGATGATGAAAATATGCCTTTAAACAATCATTTTCTCATTACATTACAAAATTTAGAGAGGAATTCAGTTGATTATGTGGAATATGCGATATTTAATTCTTGAAACTTCATGAGATATACTTGAAAGTGCAATAGGAAGAAATTTGTGGATCTGGCTAATGTTTAAAAACAAATTGGGGAGACTGCAATTGGCCTTTAAACTCTTCGTGACTACATAACAAAATGGAATTTGTCCATGACATACATGTACTTCCTGACCCCAGTTAAGCATTGAGCACAGTTATTTCACACAATAGCCACACATAAAGAAACACAGAAGGTATTATGCAGTAGAAAAACCCCAGTGCCAACCACACCCCACAACGCCCCTCCTCACACCAGTCCAACTCCCACCCAACCCCATCAACATAACCACCTTAGTTCTACTCCCTTACTCATTTCCATTGCAAACAATCGATCAGTATTTGTAATCAGACTTACTCAAAGTAGTTATCTGTTGTTTGTCTGCATAGTTGCATATAGATCTCATCTCTGAGTGGTACCAGGGACCAGCCCTTACTAATCAGCTCCAGACACAGGTTCTCCTTGGTTGTCCCTTTAAATGGTCTATCACCCATGTAACTCTGAATCAGTGTGTCCAGTCAAGGAAAAACACATTCAAATTCAACTTGAA
The DNA here is from genome assembly GCA_037179385.1 of Holothuria scabra. NCBI lineage: Eukaryota > Metazoa > Echinodermata > Holothuroidea > Aspidochirotida > Holothuriidae > Holothuria > Holothuria scabra. The sequence continues at coordinate 72,706,414 of CM074179.1, forward strand.
TAGCAAAAATATGATTCACTCTTCTCTGCTATAACAATGACCTAATTCTGACAAAGAGAAACTACAAATAGATTTTCAAAGCAGGGCAATAGACAATTGGTTTCAATCCTTGACTACACCAAATCAGACAATATTGATAATATATTGATTGACTGATTGCAGTCAACAGCTTTTTGTGATCCTGCAAACTCAAATAAGTTTTCAGCATCTGTGAGATCCATGATTTATAACATATTTATAACATAACTTATAGCATACTTACTGCAGGTAAGTAGGGATTACACAGGGACCACTGAGACAGGGACCGCTGAGACAGGGGCGGGGGGGGGTAGGGGGCTTTACGCCCGGCACTTTTTTGCTGTGGGCATTTTGGGCTGCCTTAAACTGCATTTTGGGCCCCCTTAAACTGCATTTATTTTACTGGACACATTGGACCACTTCGATGATTAGCCCCCGCACTTCAAAATTGGCTCCACAGCCTCTGTTACAAAGTGTAAACAGGAGGTAAGGAGGGGTTAGTAGATTATAACATATTGATAAGCAAGACTACAGTTAGCGTCATTAAAAACCTTACATTCAGCCCATTGAGTCATACACAATGATGACAAGTTCCACATTTTCTAACAACTCTATCAAAGTCCCTCTGTCTCCTCAAAGTGTCTGTCTGTGTAATCTATTTTTGAACAGTGTCTTTATGAGTAATCTATTTTTGATAAGAGGAGACAGCCAGATGCCCAAATAATCTAGTTATTGCTCAGAATAAACACATCTTTTACATTCATATGTTTCCAAGTTAATCTGAGCAAATTGTTCTTTCCAACATAATTTTAATTCATGAATTATAAACCTCTAAATATTATGCAAATGTGCGACTCAATCCATTCTTTCCTTAGGTTAGTCAGATGAGGTTTAACAGCTCAGTTTTAGTCAGGACGACCACTGCCTTTTTTCCAGTTGTGGCTCACTGGTTGTTTCCCAACTCCACTGCCTATGTTGAGTATTAAGCACAATGGCAGCGGCTTCCATTTTTCAAGTTTTCTGTATGACCCAGACAGAGGTCAAACTCCAGATCTCCTGGTTACAAGTTAGCTGCTCTAATGACTTGACCATGCGATCAGTTCATTTTTTCCTCAGCATACAAAACAAAAAATACTTGGCTAAGGTATTGACGCACAATCAAAGGACTGGAGGTTCAATACCTTCTTTTCAGGTTTAGATATTTTTGTGTCCTTGGACATGACACTCCATCTCAAACCAACCTGTCATTAAAACTCATCTACTCAGATTACTGTTGACTGGATGTAATGAGTGAAGAGGTTCCAGGCCTTGAGTTTAAGCGTTTCCAGGTGTGCTACAAAATCACTCTCTAAATTAGGGAGTGTTGTAGGTGTGTTGTTTTCTTAAACTGTTATAGGTTTATATGAGCCCCAAGTCTTCATCCACACTTGGAAAAAACTTACCCTCCTGACCATGATTTGAGGTGTGTGATAGTGTGTGATCTCAAACACCTCAAAATTCAAGGTATAAGGTTTTAAAGATTGTGATACATCAAACTTAAGCATTATAGTTCTTTATACATGATTTGCATACATGGATCATGCTTAAAGCCATTTTATCATCACTCCAAAATAAATTTTCAGTGCAGGGGTATGAAAATTCTCTATTGGTTAGTGTCCTTTGATTGGCATTAAAATTTGAAAAATCAAAAAATTCAAAAAAATTCAAAAAAGCTTCCATTCCAAAAATGAGAAAGGTTGTTTGTTTTACACATTAAGGTGTTGTATGCTCACCAGGGCAAAGCCTACATGCAATAAGCAGAGTTCAAACTTTCATAACTTTTCCATGACGATTCAAGGACCTTGACTGGTACTGTATGTAAAAGACTTTTAAAACCAGTAAGATCCCATATTCCATCTCTTTTGGTACAAAATCATGCATACAGTATGAGCTTTGAAAAAATCAGAGCAATAGGTCTGCTTCCTAAAACTTCCTGACTTTTCCAAGACCTTTTGGAAACTTGTTCATTTTCCTGGAAATTTGGATTTTGGTTTTCCCTAATTTCCAGGACCTGTATCAAAACTGAATAAAACAGAAATTTGTGATCACACAAAAGAGGTGATTTTTACAGTTATGGAAGAGGCTCCCAACAGCTTGTAATGTTGGAAGGATTGAAACTCTCTATAATGGCAAGAACTGCCCTTTGAAAAACAATCACACCTTCTATCCTTCCAAGTAAAAAACAATGATCCTCAACCCTTTCTCGTTCCAATGTGTAATATTAAATTATAATTTTTTCCTTAAAAACATTGGTGGTGGTACAATCGTGACCAACTTTTTTCAATCAAAGGATATGTTTGAAAGTTTCAACAGCCTCTTTCTTCACCGCCTTGTCTCCTGTTATCAACATCGGTTTCTTGATTGGTTCCTGTAAATAAACAAAGACATACTCCATGAGTCGTGCCCTGCAATGTTGATTTACCTTGATTAGCTTCACGGCGGTTACCACAGCAACCATTTCGTTACAACATGCATCCATTAAATCGGAGTGACATTTCACGTAGAATCAATCAAAGGTATGTTATCCATTTGCTGCTGAAGGCGAAGCAGAGAGCAGAAGCAGCGATGATTTCAAGTTTATAACTTGCTTTGAGGTTATTAAGTTGAAAGAAGTTAAATTCCCTTCCAGTGGGAAAGGCTCAAAGAAGGTTGCTCAAAAAATATCAGATTCTACAGTTGACAGTCAGCGATTTCTAAGCATGTTAAACTTCAAGCCAAACTATGTGTGTTGCAGAAATGTATGGGTTTGATAGCTGTTAAGATGAGGTTTAAAGGGTCAGTCTCTAACCAATTGGTTTGAAGAGCCAAACCTCTCACCCCAAGCTACAATTTTGGTATGGGGTTTCAATCAAGGGTAATATCCAAATAGAGAGCAGAAGAATCAATGAATTCAAGTTTATAACTTGCTTTGAGGTTAAGTTGAAAGAAGTTAAATTCCCTTCAAGTGGGAAAGGCTCAAAGAAGCCTAAGAAGGTTGCTTAAAATATATCAGATTCTACACCCCTTCCTTCCGGGTAAAAGGCAGATGCTCTTACTGTTAGACCAAACACATGGTCAGGACAAGGTAAGGGAAAGGGAGCTATACTGAATAAAATTTGTCACGTCTAATTTTAACAAATTGGGAGACTGTCATTTAAGACCTTCTCTAGGATTAGGGATATAGTAATAACTATGGGAAGAACTTCTCTGGGGTTTAATTTTAATCATTTGAAACCAGTAATTTGAGAAACTGAAGTTCATCAACCTTTCTTAAAACTCCCCTAATAGAATATTAATGCATTTAATCATTTGTAGTTAATGCATCTTCTGACACCAAGTTGATGAGTCAAATGTGGATCATGTTTGAATGAGTTGTGAGGCAGGGTAATTCAAACTCTCCAAAATATCACAGCAAAGCAACCTAATAGGTGTGTCATACATTTTGCAGTAAACATGCATGAAAGAACAAAAACATTTCACACTTCATCAGGAACATTGACCACCCTTGCTGAGGTCAGAGCAGGCGCATCTTACATTTTGTCAAAGCAAAAAAAGAGCTTACACTTGAATCTATACTGGACTTAGTTTAGGATATGGTGCAAAATGAGGTTTGACAAACTGCTACTAAGAAAAAGAAACAAATATTTCAATGAATTGATGATACCAGTGAAAGTGTCTGACCATCTGGGAATCATAAAATCATATTCTATGCATGTACACAGACTTAAAGATTTTCACATGTATGTATTTACATGAAACAGCTACAGCAAGGTCTTTCCTACTATAAATACATCTGTAAATAATAACCCCTAGCGTTCAATCAGAGCTAGCGTGTGATTAAGGTGTACATAACAAACCAGCACTTTCACCTTTTACCAGTAATATCTATCACAATGCAAATATTTCAATTGAGAAGATACAAAGTAATTGTGGCTTTATAATATATTTTTTATGCCTACATAATACCAGATGTTTTGCTCATTCAGTTCACCAGAATTCTGATCACAAGAGATCTCATCAAGATCCTCTAAGCTTGTATAACTTCCCAAAGGGAAATTAGTGTGTACATTAGGTCACGAAGTGATTTAATATAATCATGAGATATTTGATACTTTGTTTTTTCTGGGTGGCAAGAGGTTTTATCGAACCTTGAATGGATGGATGGTCCATCTCTTTGTCATTTACCTTTTTCAGAACATAGAATAATTTTGATGGCTTTCACAGAAAACTTGGACAGGTCAACTCAACTCTTATTTCAGGATCGTAACCCTTGACCATGAGCAACAGCCCCATGAAATTTTTAATAATAGCAACAAGCCATTCTTGAAAAATTGTGTTTTCTGTGTAAAACATTACTAATCATTTGTAATTCTGAATCCACTAAACAAATTTAGTTCTAATTTATGTTGATGTTTCCAAAGGTCTAGGCCTATGGGTGGCAACTTGGATGTTTAGTAAGACGCCCACAATTCTAATCCATTAACATTGTCTGGGGTGTTACCTTGTCTATACCATAATTCTGGCCCATAATATTATATAAAATATTATATGCGGTATGTGGGTAGACCAGTACACACAACATCACTGAAACCAACACCAAGTGGGCGTTGCCACTTGCTTCAGTTGCTACCATTCCGGTCACATCAACTTCTAAAACATCAGAGTTTCTGAAGACTTCTTTCAGCTACATGGTATCTTCCAGCCTTAAGTTTAATGTAAAAGTACAGTACTTTCTAAACAGAAAAAATTGTATGACTAACAAAAAGTGGACCAACTTCAAAATATTTTTCATTCCATATCACTGAACCAAAGGAAGAAGCACACCATATCCATACCAAACAATATCTTCCCACCCCCTGTCTAGATTCCTACAATATAATGCAATATAAAAATGTCGAGCAGCCCACATTACTTCCATGTGAGGCAAACATCCTTCCTACGTCCTTCATAAAGTTGGACCGCTCAACTGAAATTTACAAAGGCTCCTTACAGAAATCAACAACTTCCATTTTCCTAATGACGGTCAAACATTTGGTGACCATCTCCTCCGACGTAGCTACTTCCTGCTTGTATCGAGAATGCTTCCATCTGAGGTGAAGTTCCTGTTTCCCATGCAACCAAAATGAAGAACACCTGACCTCAAGTTGAATTCACAAATTACAAGGTTATCTACCTGGCTTAGCACAGGGATGCATGCAAAACAGAGGTCCATTTCCTGGAACTTTGTTATCCAGGATTGTTGGCCTGGGGAAGGGTTCCCCTTGGATAAATTTTTTCACATCAGAAGAGACCTACTGTAGGTGGAAAATGGTGCCAACTTCTCTAGTTTGCAAGTAGTTTCATGCAGCAAAAATAACAAATCCCAAATTTTTCTTCCTCTACCCCTGGACATTTAACCATTTAAAGGGGAAAAAGTTTAGTCTGGCAAAATGGAATTCATGACAACCATGCTCAAGATGAGCAATTTCCCAAAAATCAAGAAATTTCTTAAACTCTTTGTTATAACATTCTACTCAGGAAACTCACAGCCTCAGGATGAAACAATATTGCTTTGAAGACCAATTTATCTAGAAACTGGTATGCTTGCTTCATCTGGTCAATTCATTTAAAAGCCCTAGACAACGAAAGTGTCTAACCTTGTACCAGAATTCGGCAATAAAAGTACACAAAGTCAACAGAGGCCAGGATTTTCATATTTCAAGTGATTTTGCAATTTTTGGCCTTTTTTTCCTTCAAAATGGCATACTTCTCATGACTAACTTGGTCTTTGCACCTCTTACAAAACACAAGCACAAAGATGTCAAATCCCCAAAATATGCGAAAAAACAAAATTACGTCCCTAAGCCCATGAATAAGGTACTACAGTATTTAGGAAAGCAATCAAGTTCTTGTAGTAACTACACCATGTGACACATTTAAAATAAGCCATGATCCTTTTTTTTTCAATTGGGTATAGTATCACTGAGTATCAATTGTAATTTTTCATGATGAAAACCTCCCATCCATTACTTGTGTAACTAAGCTCTATGTTTAAAGTAGATTTAGTTTCACCCTCTTTGCTCTGTTGAAATTTTAAAAATATTTACTTCTTCAATTATAAAGTCACTTTCAAGACTGTTTAACAGCCACATGCTTGAAACTATAATAATACAATATACTCAAGTTTATTGGTGCCTCTCCTTTGACTTTATTACGGATTATGTTACAAGAAACCGCAAACTATATTTGACTGACACAATCAAAGGATAATACGAAAGTAAACAAAGGAGGAGGCTATACCATCCTGTATTATCTTTGTTCATGGTTTCCATGGTAACATATACTAATCCTGTATTTGATGTACCCATTCTTATAAACAAGAGCATGCAGGATGCTACCCACAACATTGCAGGTTCTATAAATAAGACTGAGGGATGATGAGTCACCAGCATTAACCATCATGACTATTCAGCAGTACATCATAGTGATATAAGCCATCATGAATATTCAAAAGGATCACATCAAACCCCCAAAAAGAAGACTAATTATTCTTTTTCAAATAACAAACTGAAATCATGTCACAAGAATTGAATTTGTATAAATTTAAGGGTGGACCAACAGATTTCTGCAAGGTTCACCAAATCACTGTCATGGCATAATTTCTTGAGCATAAATAGCACTTTACTGATCACATCTGCTTTAAAGTAACTTTTTGAGCTAATGTAATCTTCCCAAAACTCCCTAGAGCAGAGAGCTAGTGAGGGCAACCTTCATCTTCACTGTGCTATGTTTTCCAGGGTCTAGTATTCTAGTCGTGGGTGGAATTACATGTGAAAGAGGAGGTTAGTATCAGGGTTCATAGATCTGAAGTATATTCTTCAAAACTGGGTTCATGATCTTCCGAAACTGACAAATATTGTTCACGGATAAGTTCCTATAAATCTGTGTACTCTGAACTTTTCACGGTGTCAGGATTAAAATTCAGCATGTTCAGCAAAATTTGGTGATGCAACTGTTGGCATAAAGTGACAAAGGTATCCCGACAGCAATATTACCATGACCATGAGGTTATTGAAACTTTATTAACCTTTCTCAGTTTATAGAGATGACCCTACAGAAAGTTCACTGAGACACAGTAAGGTAAATGACTTTCAGGTAACTGTACGGTAAGTTGAAATGCAAAATCCTAAGTAAATTCAGCAATTATCCAGTGATAGCTAATTTTGAGAACCCTGACCAAAGTATTCCCCTTTCCCCTTCACCTTTAACACACCCTATGCCTGCATTTCCGAGAGTCTCCAATTAGGATATCACTATCCTTAACATAGAAGTATGTTGACCTATGTACACAATTAATGCCACATTGTCCCTCAGGGGGATTCATATGAACTGTGTTGTAAACCACAGTTACCTCCATAGCAGTATGAGTTATTTAATCAGACTTCTAAAGACCCAAGGATAAGTATTTCCTTGAAAAACATGAAAATTTACAGGAACTTTTTAATTATTTTGAAAGTATTTTCAACTTTATTTCTCACAACTTTCTAGAGTGCTTATAGTATATCCTTCCTACCATGCTAATTTAAGACACCTTCCCCACTTTGTGCCCTTACCAAGCAAGCTGTCATATCCTGCCCCCAAAATATAAACTGCAAATGCTACTCCCATCACAAACACTTTCTTTTTTTGCTAAAAGCCCTTTAGTTTGTCTGTCTGTCTGTCTGTCTGTCTGTCTGTCTCCTCACAGGAACAGCTGCATGTACACAACATGAAATATGTCATAATGTTTCCTTTCCTTCCCAAAAGGGTTCACTGATCTCTCAATCAACCAAATTTTCTTGCAGATAATTTACAGGGAGAATGTTTCTTTTCTTGGATCATCAAAAATTATTACATGACGCTGGTAGTGAATAGCAAGTTTTAGCCATCTCAAGCTGGCAACTAATAATCCAGAATCTATCAGAGAACTTCCTGTTCAGGTATCTTGAGATCAATAAAAGTTGAAGCCATTTGGCCCCTCCAAATACTATTTGCTCAATAGAGCAACAAGGTTGGTTTGAACAGGGTTAACTGCCGCAATTACAGAGACAAGCTTCACCCGAGAAAACGCCTTTTTTCTGGGTAACATTGGCTAAAATGTCCTATTCAATTCTAGCAGCATGACTTTTGGATAGAGAATATTCATGAACTGTGACCAATACTTTTAAACAATTGATACCCATACTATGCTCTTGTCCACAATTCAGATCAGATCTCATCTGCTTCAATTAACTCCAAACACTTACGAAGCAGAGAGTCAGGCCAATAGTGTTGTTATTTGCGGTTTTTCAAAGTGGCAGAATACAGAGATTGCACTCTCTTGAATAAAACAAAGATACAGATATCCTGTCACACAGGCAAGATAGGGAGTAGTTGGCACATCTTATGTTCTGCCCCTTCCAAACCAAAGTGAAGAAATGAAGGCCCATCTTTCCAGGTATAAATAAAACACTATTTGGTACAATTCTTTAAGTTTGATTTAAAAGCTGACTTTGAACTGTGAAGGCCATGGTAAGCTGAGCTGAGCTGAGTAGAGTTTAGTTTGAGCAAACTCAATGGAAGGCAGCTCATGTCAACTTAACTTATCCCTACTCAGATCAGCCCAACTCACACAGATTCAAACCAACTAAACCCATCATTGTTCATAACAGCATATTTTGACACAAACACAATTTATCTGACGTCTAAGCTGACAAGAGCTGAGCTGAGCTTAGATGAGCTGGTCTGAAATGAGCAGAGCTGAGGGAGCTCATAGTGACTCAAATTATAGCTCAACACCACCCAATGCAACCCAACCAACCCCATCCAAACTCATATCAATTCAAATCAATGCACCTCTGTCCACAAGAGCATATCTGGCAGAGACTCTTTTTCCCCTGATAAGCCAACTCAACCCAGCTCAGCCCAACTCATGCAAACCCTACTCAGCTGACCCATTTAATTAATTCACAACAACCTACCTTTGTCCATGACAACATATTTGACAGTGACACCTTTTTCCTGAGCAGTCCTTTCTTGTGCCTGTTAAGGTTTTCTGCAGCATAGTTCTCCAAGTCACTTTCTGAAGAGGAGGGCTTCTTGGGTTGTCCCATTACAGTAAGGGAGGGACTTGTTTTCATGGAGGCTGGGATGGTACCATGTTTCTAAATGGGGATGACAAAATTGAGTCATATTTAGAAATGATGAAAGCAGCTTACTTTATGGTAGTGATGTCATTAAAAAAATGAAACAGAAAGAGAACAATAGGAAATATTTTGTCACAAAAAAGCAGAGCTTATTACAATACAAATGCCAAAAAGAAACTTACCTAAATGAAAGACTATAAAATTTAACAAAAGGGAAACTATAAATGATTAAAACTGTTTGAGGGGAACTTAAAGAATTACATACATTACCGATGAAACAGAAACACCAGATAGTAAAAATATGCAATTGTATTAAAGTAACCGTTAAATATTTAAAATGGCTGATTAAGCATGGTCATAACACAGAGAAAGTGAATAAAAGTGAAACCAACTTTTTAAAGCTTGTCACATATGAGTGAAACTACAAAAATACCATACATACTTAAAATGGCAATAAATAATACATTACATAACAGAGGCAAAAGGAGTGAAAAATATTGCCAAAGGAGAACAGGTTAGTACCTTAATTGACTGAAACTAAATTGTCCGTGGCAACGGAAAATTTTGCAAATTGAAAGCACATGAAATGTATCATTTTCAATTACCAACAAAAACTAAAAGGACACTCTTCCTTGCTGCGACTAACAGAAGAATAAGAATGCTCATGTTAAGCATTTTATGCACTAGGGAAGGCACCATACCTTTGCATAATTTTGTTTAATGAAGTAATTCCTGGAGTGACTCTACTTCACAGGTGTCTTAAACCTGACCAAGTTTAACGACCACTGACTAAATTAGCTTTAATAAAGTGCAGCTCACCAGAGCATGCATATACATATGTTGCATTCTAAGATGTAAAAGTTCACTAACCAGTCACTTAGTAATGGTATCCTAGCAACACTGACCCCAAGACATCTGTTATGTCTGACCATGCAGGAAAATGATTGATTCTAACATAACACTGGGATAGGAATTACAGTACCACTCCAGTCCACAGACTTCAGGTTCAATGACAGTGTTGGTGGTCTGTTTCTGTTATCTACCTAAGTTGTTTGAACTGTTGCATAGCATGAAATTTCCTTTCATTCAATCCCTGTCCCTTTCCCCTTCCCCTTAAACCCAATCATAACTTTATCTTGATGGACAGTAAATTGTCTTCTTATTTTTTCTGCCTAAAGTCCCTCATATGACTTAGAATCCTTTCACTGTGATTTTTCGATTTCAAACCAGGAGGAACCATATTTGAATAAATTATATTAGACTTACTGAAAATTTACTTCATTTTCTCAAGTCCACTATCAACCCACCCCCTTCACTACTTAATCTACACAAACAGCCAACTCACTTTCCCTTTTTAACCATCTCACTTTAATTATCTTTATATAATTCTGTGCTTTATTTCTTCAATGTAAATTATGATTAAACCTACTTTATCATACTCAACTATTTATCACCCGCTCTTTATACTTATCCTCCCCCCCCCCAACACACACACACTACAACATGAAATCTCCACCACTTCTTTTCCCCCTACTGTGATACCTTAAATCAACACCTATTTCACACTTTTGATGCAGCAAACATCCATATTCACCCCCTCCCCCCCCCCCCCCAAAAAAAAAAAAAAAAAAAACACCGCAGTAAATTTGTGTCCACAAAGAATCAACCTATTACCTTCCACTCTCTCAATAGAGGACCAACATATGGGTGCACACTCTACCTTTCTCAACCATCGTCCTACAAAAATGTTTAACTTGCAAAAAAATTGTCTACTTTTTTGTCTTATGCTTGTTCAGCAATGCTCACCTTACACAGTAAACCCACCATTCACATTCTTTTCCAGCATACCGTATTTTCTAAACCCACCCTCCTATCTATTCTTCCCCCACCTCACACACCATCACACATGCTCAAACACAGCTCTGTGTATCTTCTCTCCCAAATCAATATGTACACACACTATTTTAGTACCTCATTAAAATTTATCTCTTTTTTTAAAGGAAGATCAAACATACATTTGTCAAACTACCTAACCATCAATCCGTTTCCTCTCCCATAAAAGGCATATATACACCATTCTTTGAACCGCATGACCCCAACAAAAAGTTAACAACAACTTAGCATTTACCTCTTCCCGTTGTGCAGCTATACAAATCTTGCAAACCTCTGACAAAGACAGTCTCCTTATTCTCTTTTGTTTTGCCTCCATATCATCCAAAGTCGCAAAAATGTACCACAAAATGATAAGAAATTTACTTGATCCAAACAACAATTACAAAACAGATTGCCCAAAACGTCTTCACAATATAGCACCAATCTCTGATAAAATATCTTTCCCGATACAGAATATCTCAATTAACACCTCAGTCCACGATTATCAAATCAATAATGAGACTATTTTCCAAGCTAAAACTTATTTATATCACTTCCCCGGTATTACCAAACTTTCAACCTTTCAGAAAATTCCCCTAAGTTTGTAACGGTGTGTATTCTACAACCTTGTGATCACTTTTGAATTGAGTGATCTCTGTGAGTCAGTGAGCCTAACCTATTATTAGCTAATAACCCAACCACTTCCCCCTTAATAATAAAAGCAACTTTCACTTTTGGATGTTCCCATTCGGCCAACGGGGGGAGAAATGTTAAGTAGCTTCTTCCTGAAGTACAAATTACGTCAAAGCAAAACTATGGATTTCGTCAATACACTTTGAAAATGACATGTTTTGTATGACGTCACAATTCACATGAAATAAAATGTAACAAAAACAAAAGCTTTCTTCTCCATTTTTCAATAATGGAGTGGACCAGGGGAACTTTTTCACCTAGCTAAATGCTGATTCAAAACATTTCTTCTTTTCCTTCCTTTTGAGATGCAGATTACGTCACAGTTCTAAATGATTATGAGCAATTAGGCAAACGGAAATGGCATAATAGCATGACTGCCAGACAAAACATTCTTTGTACAATAAACATACATCAAAAGAAAACATTTTCTCCTGAGAGAAGAAATGCTGTTTGTTTAGCTTTCACAAAAATAAAATGTAGACTTCCTTTGATAATTAAGAAGGGAATTTCCTACATTTGAAGAGGGGAAGGGAAAGCTATAACTTTAATAGGAAAAAGCCTAAACCCTAACAATTTTGTAGTTTTTGTAATTTTTTTTTATAATTTTGGAATATATTTATAAGGATAGGAATTACACTTTGCTTTGTAAAGAAAATGCAGTCCTCCCCTCCCCCCTCCCCCACAAACACACACACACAAACTAGCAAATACCTTCACCATAAATGAGGAATGGTTCCATTAGATGTTAAAAATTTTGAATACTCTGTTGTAAGATTTATGGGGAACAAATACTTGGTTTCGATTCCATTTGATACTGTTTGTGTTCCAAATCTTTTTCAGAGGTACTAGTATTGGTATATTAAGAAAGAGGAAATTTGCGAAAGTTTGCTTATTCTGTGCTAAATGCTTAATATTGCTTTTCAAAATGCTTTCTATTTCCTTGTTTTACCAAAATAGCAATATTCAGAATCTGTATAAAGGGTATAATGAGAAACCAATTCAACAAACTACTACCAATCTTCAACTTCTTTGTAAAAATTTTAAACAAACAATTCATTCCACAAAGTTCGATGAAACATATTGCATTGTGGTCTAACTGGGTAAGCTTGTTAGTTCGACAAAGTAAAAGCTGTAGAACTAGTTTCCTCGTTTATAAACTGTCATGTCTCAGCTTTATTTAGGCTGAAAGGGAATCAAAGTACATCTCTGGCTCCAAACATTTTGCATTTAAATTACCTTTCCTCATTTTAAAAGACAACGACTCTACTAATTGTGGCAGAACACAATTTACACCATTTTTACACAGCTCTAAACTATTTAAAATATGACTGTTATGAGATACAGGGCCTATTCCTACATGATGACAATAAATGATATGTGGGGCAAATTCATGCATTTGAAATTAGTGGAAGCTGGTAGGATATAGTATTCCTCTGTACCAGAAATTATTCAAATTAATCATGACTGTTTATAAAGGATACCAGACCTATTCCTATTGATAATGATATATATGTGGCAAACTTGTGTATTTGAAATTAGTGGAAGCTGGTAGGATATAGTATTCCTCTTTACCAGAAATTATTCTAATTAATCATGACTGTGTAAGGATACCAGACCTATTCCTATCGATAATAATGATATATATAGGGCAAACTTGTGTATTTGAAATTAGTGGAAGCTGGTAGAATAAAGCATACCCTTTTACAAGAAATGCTTTTAATCAATTCTTTCCTACAAGAATGGAACAAAGTGATTCAACTAATCTCAATTCATTTTTATTACTTCCTAAATTACAATGTGTAGGGATATGCTTTATTAGCAATGCAACTTTACAGTATTGTCCAGGTGAAATACTGTCCAACGTTCTACGTTGTGACCTCTGGACATACCGTCCAGTGGCAGTGGAGATATACTGTCCAATTACAGCATATGCTTGAAAATACTGTAAAAAATACCAACAGCCAGATATTAAGATCCTTTTCTCTTCCAGAGACATTAAAAGGGGAAACACAGGCACCCTTAAAGTATTGTAGTACACTGACCTGTTTCATGATTGGCCCTTGAGAGTCATGTGACAGGATTTTTTCTTCTTAAATATAAAATTTACTAGGAGTTTCTGTTTGTTTAACCTTGAATATGCAACATTGAAGTCCCTACTGTAAGTGTTAGAAAAGATACTTTGAAGAAAAATAGAGGTGTTGGATTTATCTCTTGCTCCAAAATAAGTTTGGGACGACTGCTCTTGACCTTTAATTACAGTACACCAAATGATCCTAGGAGGCTTCTTCATCCAAGTAAGTTGGTCTTGCGCCAAACTGAAGTGCCCTCAGGTGCACCAGTCAACTAGTCGTCTATGCCCTTTCATGACCCTTAATTGGATCTTCCATTAATTTTGCAGCTATCAATACTGGATTCATGCCTGACCTCATTCGTGACTGAATTATTAAAAATGACATGGTTACTTTAATACGTCCACAAAATTGGTCACAAGGATCTGTCTAATGCATTCACTAGATGACCTACTTCCTGTTATCTGTATTTTCGAAATGACCAAAAGATTAAAATTCATCACTGATTTACCACGTACAAAACTAACCACATGGATGAAAAGGTTTACAAATATATTTGGCGATTCTTAAACTTTGCTGGTGACTTGACATTAGGTCAATTCCACACAATTATATAAAGAAAGCACAATCATATTTTGTATTACAGTATTAGGATAGGGATATCACTATAGTCCTTTCCTGGAATGATAAGCACAACATATCAACCAACCCCTCCCCACACTGCAACACTACCCCACGAACTAATGGGCATTCCCAGTTTTTTTTTTTTTCTCCTTTCAGCCAGGATGCATTTTTTCCTCTGGTTAAAAGACACACCCCAATCTCCTGTCCTAGAATGCTTAGGGTGCACACATCAACTATCTCCACCCCCCTCCCCTGCCTTATCATTTTGCTTCATCGCCCCACTTAATGACAGGCATTCCCTGTCTTTCCAGTTAATAACTCCTGGGGTTCACAGATAACCCCCTCATCTCTTGTCCTGCAATGCTTTAGAGTACCATTCAAAAGCACTCAGGCTATCCTCTTCTTCATCAGGTCCCTGCTATATTGCGCAAGCACCAGTAATTTAGAGGTATTCTCAGACTTTCCTCTCTTTTTTGAGATATGATTATTCCTGGGGGAAATAGGCATTCCCCACCCCCATCCCCATCCCCTCACTGCAAAGTACCATGCATAACCATCTTCAGGCCCCTCCCCATTTGACCCTCTTCAAAATTGCAACATCACACCAATACTTGGAGGGTATTCCCAGTCCTACCATCAACAGAAACCACCTGCTCACTGCTCTCTACCTTCCAATCCACTCAATTACTTCCTGACTACGATGTTAAATTCATTTCAAAAGCACCAACTCCCACAGTTTCTGCTGTAAAGTGAATGCTTACATTCCTTTTGTCCTAAATCTCAGGTGACTGACATAAATTACTATTTTTAGATCACACTCGCTATTCCTTTGCATATAATACATTTTACAAACTTTGTGGTGCCATCCAACTACTAGAGCCACTACTTAACAGAAATTATTTGCTATTTTTTCACTTAGTTCACTTTCTTTTATACAAATTAAAGTCAAATGAGAAACAATTTTTTTTGCAAATTTTGCAAATTCTGAAAAAAGGCCTTTTTGAGTTTCACAATGGTAGTTTCATATCTTTCTGCAATCACTACAGTTTCATGATATACATTTTATATACTATTTATAGAACTGACATTAAGGGTTATTTATACCATACACAAATGCTCCTATACATACTTCCATTGTGTCCTCACAGCTATAAACCCCACCCTCCTCTCAATTAAATACACTACACGCAGGAGTGTTCCCTACAGTAGTGTGAAAATGCATGACATGTAACAAGCTGAAGTGTTCCCTACAGTAGTGTGAAAATGTATGACATGTAACAAGCTGAAGTGTTCACTACAGTAGTGTGAAAATACATGACATGTAACAAGCTGTGAGCTTTTGTTTTTCATTTACAGACATATGAATGATATATTTTTAAGATGTAAGTGTTGCCTTGGTAAAGAAAGAAAAACTCATTCCTTTACTTCTTCTGGAAGAGCAAGAGCAGTCACCCCTAGTGTAGTAGACCATCCTGTTTCATGATTGGCTGTTGAGAGTCATGTGACAACATTTTTTTCTCCTCAAATGTGAAATTTAGTAAAGGGTAATGGTTTGGTTTACCTTGAGTATGCAATATTGAAATCATAAAATATTATGAAAGATAGTCTGAAGAGAAATATGAAGAAAATTGTGATATTTAGCTGTTGCTCCAAAATAAGTTTGGGGGGACTGCTCCTTACCTTTAAGTCCTTGCCACTCCCTGGCAAAGAGCTTTCAATCTATTGGGAGTTCTGCAAGCCAGAGAAGTCCCACATCCTCAAAAGATAACACTTATCATTGGTCTCCTCTAGTTATCCTACAGCTCTGTTTAATCTTTAATATTACAGTAATTAATCTCTTGCAGTATTTCATTGCATTGTTTAAACATTCAATTATGTATTGAATATAACGTGCCGTTGCCAACACTGTTCTGATGCAAACAACATATTTTACTATGTATGTATGTTCACACAGACGAACTGAATCTTTTTAAACTTCTTTCACTCCTTACTCGATCCCAGCCTGCAATCATTTGTTACAAACATCCATGGATGTATAAGTGCCAACTTTGAATTTGTTTACACCACTTTTATTTTCATTAATCAATTTTTTTATTTATTTATTTATTTATTTTTATTTATTTTTCATTTATTTTTTTTGTTTACTGATCCTTTTTATTCCACTTTTAAGTTTAGCAATTGCTTAAAATTATTCATGACATTCCCTTTTTCACTATTCAATTTAC
This sequence comes from Holothuria scabra, assembly GCA_037179385.1. NCBI lineage: Eukaryota > Metazoa > Echinodermata > Holothuroidea > Aspidochirotida > Holothuriidae > Holothuria > Holothuria scabra. The sequence continues at coordinate 72,723,076 of CM074179.1, forward strand.
TAATTATGCAAATTATGCAAATTCTTGAAATTAAATCAAAGTGATCATTCAATACTACAGTCCAATTCAGTACATTATTTTGGCAATGACAGGAATGTGTGCATTCTACACCTCTTTCAGTTACAAGTACAATCTTTCATTAAAACCTTTCTTTTTTAAATTTTTCCTTTCATTCTAAATTTTATTCAGCTGAGTTTCATTACTATCATGGGACTTTCCCATTTATGTCCAAACAAATTTTATTCCAGACTACATTTTTACCTAAAAATGCTTTTTACTTCTAAAAACACCACTCCTTTCCTGAATCCACACATTTCCCGATACACTCACTAATTCCTTATGATAACCCAATTTGGTAACATCCTGGTAATGAAAGTTTAGACTCTCACTTTATAACAAATCACCAATCAGCTTAGAAACTAACCTACTTAATACCTATTAATTCTGATGATGATGCATAAAAAGGATGAAACTGATTTGGTTCAACCCATGTATGTAACAATGATATTTCCTAGCCTATGACAGTGATATATGTTTATTGCACTGTCATTTCATGGTTCAATAAAAATTTACTGAAACATGAAAATCAGTCCACACATGACAACACCTTAATGCTCAAAGACTCATTGGATATGAAATAAGATATTTAAAATTGGATTCAATAACCTTGATAACTTCCTAAAGTAGGTTGGGTAGTAAAACTTTGTTGGTGGTAGGTCACTTACGTTCATTCATGTTGAAGAAATGTGTTAAAGCATCGTAAACACTGACATCCATACATGGATAGAGCATACTGTTTGATAGATTGTCACTACCTTATGTGTGAGTAAAAGCGCCCCAAGATGGCCGTCTACTATGGCTTTGTGTGAAAGTTTGGACTTGCTCAAGTATATACCATATTTTGCAAGAAAGTTGAAATATTTTTGAAATATGGCACGGTAAGGTCAAAATTACCACACTTACTGCAGGAATATGATACTCTTTATCAATCAAGTTAAACCTTTGTTTGAAATATAACAGAGCCGTCGTCAAATCACACAAATTATAGCCTCACAGCGGCCATCTTCGTGGGCTTTTTTGTCCCAGTCAGTGGTGACCATCTACAGATAGGATGTACACATTACATACTGTGTCCATGTATATAAGTCTGTGATCGTAAAGGTCAATCTCCTAAAACTGCTATCTACGATTTTCTGCCGAGTAAATCCTAGTTAATTTCAGAATTAAGGAGGAAAAATTTGTCCCATGATTCTTAAAAGCCATTCATACAAGATAGAATTCTATATTATAAACTACTGTACAGTTGGGTGAATGCATTTTCCCTTTAATGCTTGCGAAGAGATTGAAAAGAATTTGTACACATTACAGCTATTAAACCACACCAAAGGTCTTTTGACAAAGATCTGATATCCTAAAGAAAACAATGATACACCTGTCCTATGACTCATGCATGACTAGGGAACAACAGATCAGAATAATAAACACACAGGGTGTAGCAAGGATCCCATACACTCCAAACATAGCCCAACAACTCCGCACACTTGACTAACACTTTGCCAGCGAACAAAGTGGAGGACCTATCTCTGCATGCTGATAACCGTCAAGTTACATGGCAATTTATTCTTAAAAGACTATGAGTAGGAAATTCGTTATTTTGGGTTAAAGCACAATATAATGAATAAAACCTCTGCTGTTGTTAGTAAAGAGTAAAGTAAAACTCCATATTATCCTGCAGTATATTACTTCAGCTGGATCATTTCTTTTCTATAATTGTTATGATTGCGTTTTAGCTATTTTCTTTGCTATCTTTGTGTTTGTTTTGTTTTCTTGTTGTTTAATAAACTTTGGGGAACTAGCTTATTGAACTTAACCATTCTATCTGTCCTTTTGTTATATTTTTATATTATTATTATTACTTTGAGGATGAAAATAGAAGAAAATGGACAAATTACCAGCAGAAAAAGGAGGACCCACTGTATGAAAGGAATACTTAATCATAAACAGACGATTCTCATCTTTCTATTGTTTGTTTGCTACTTTGAAAATGCCCCAGTGTGAATCGCCTCACAGGGACAGCTTGAGACCCCTCCCACCCCTTTCTCCCCCTCCCCCGCCCACTTTTGCTGCTTGTTTAAAGTTTTAAAAACATCCTGTGTAAACTAACAACTTTGCCTTTAATTAAAAATGGTACACTTTGCAGACAGTGGATTGTACTACTGCTGAAGATGGTAAACCACAGTAGGTCTAAATGTCTTCATTTTACTGGGGCAATCGTAATTCATACCAGCCGTGCAGGCTTCATCACATAAGATCACATGATTTGCATGTCACATTACTATTTTACACATCCTAGTCATTAATGACTCCAAGGGTCTCTTTGATGACTCAAGAGGAAACAAAAAGTTCAATGGACAAATTCAAACATAATTCAGCAGTGTCAATGTAAGGGAGACAGACAAAGTAGAACAAATACAAATTTAGAGAAACAGAAAAGGCATTCACCCGAAATAAAATGAGTATACCTTCCTACTAATGCATCACGCATGGCTCCATTTAATCACATCATAATATTTTTATTACTAAATGTTCTGATAAATTTCTTTCAGAATGTTTCAAGGTCTATAACTTGATGAGAAAACTAATTGCTCCCTGCGGAGAAGAAAACCAGACAGGCTCTTAAATTACAGAAGGAAGTTTGTAGAGACTATAATAACTACCTGATTGCAGCAATGCGTAAGCTAACCAAAGATAATGTAACACTGTACTGCATGCACAACAAGAGGTATGAGGATTGTACCTGAAGTCAATAGGGCAATGGCGCCCTCATTGTCAGCATTTCTTAAAGTTGTGTTTATCAGTTTAAAGGCCATATCTTCTCACCCCAGATAGTAACAACTCTCCTTAGTAACTTATTTAATCCCCTCCCACAATTGTCTCAAACTCATCTTCATCCAGACAGATTCTCAGTTTATTGCTTCAATGTGAGTATACAACTACACCCCAGAATGAAATCAAAATACAGTACAGTACAGTACGTGTTGTGTGATATGAGCTGCAGTACTACATTTTTAATTTGCTGTCAATCAAGGATATATGTGCCAATAGAGAATTTCTGCAGACTACTACAATAATTGTAGTTTGGGATGAGAATTGATGCCCTTAAAGTTTCCAGCACATGTGATCAGAAGCGGTATGATGTTAGATGTTGGATGGAGTTTTACCCCCAGTTTCTAACCTATTGCTTCAAGTCAACACAAACTTTTTCCAGGCTCACTGGCTTGTTTTCTCAACTCCATCATGTGGGGCATCACGCACAACGGCAGCAGGTTCCAGAAGCAGCATGAATGAAAAATCACTAAAGAAGTTACTATAGCACATTTCACAAATCTTATTAAATCACAGACAAGAGAAAGTTTGGTAAGGGCCAAACTAGACTAAATTCCACAAGCTATGTTACTTCTAACCCCTGTCACAACTTTGTTCATTTCTTCATGAACAGACGCAAATGTCTCATTTCTTTTGAAGGCAAACCATTCAGATTTTCCAGGTATGCTACAAATCACACTCCTCAGAAAACAAAGGAGTGTGATAGGTGAGCTGTTTTATTAACCTCTAATAGATTTTATTAGCTACAAATCTTCATCTAGGTGTGCACAAAATCACGCTCACAGTGATTTGATGTGAGTGATGGTGAGCATACAATACCCTTGAGTGTTCATCAGAATTCACTTATTGTATACTGTGTACGGTCAGATAATCTGCATATTTTCATTTTGTTTTTAATCAAGTGGCAGTCATAAAGCTAGTTTAGAGTATTTAGCATTTATGCTGAGAGGAAAATGTGAGGAAGCATGAACAAGAAATTGCTTACATTGTCAAGTTAAAAAAGAAGTTAATTTGGAACAACTGCTTTTGCTATTTTGGTATACGTGCACACGAAATAAGAGGTGTTCTTTACTGGCCATGTCATATCAGGGATGTTTATACCCTTCACAGTCAGTGTCCCCTGCTGAAACAACAATCTTTTCAGCCAAGAGGTTGGAAAATATGTAGCAATTTTTCATAACGTTACAAAAACGGCCGTGAATGCCAACTTTTCAGGATACCTTATATTACATAAGTGGATGCAAAAAGGTCAAAATGCAACTTTTTATTATTGCTGTTGTGCCTGATGCCCCAATAAGTCACCTAGTATGGATAACCATGAATCCAGTGCCAACAAAAATGTCATGGGGGTACCCCTAGATTAAACAAAAGGGTTGTGAGTTGATTCAGAAAACTTAATCTAGCCTAGCCTAACCAGAACGAGCACAACATATAAACTTAAACCTACATGCACGAAACCACCATGATTTTTGTGTTTCATGTACAGTAATGATGCACACAGTATCATAACTTCCATTGATACAACACATATCCCTCTCCCCTAACCCATTCATCTCTTTCAACTGACTTTCCTGAGTAAAGAGCTAGCATGTGTTTAATTAATCAAAAAGTCACCAAATTAAATATTTCAGCGGTCATGAAGGCGAGAGACAAATTCAAACAAATGCTTCATTAACTTATTTCCTCCAGACTGGAAACAAGCTTGATTGGAACATGAAAACATTCATGACATGATTTAAAGCCAGTCTCGCAAAACCTGTAAAGATAATTAACATGAAATGAAACATGCCTGTGATAAAAATAACAGCAAAATATGAAATTTCTGTAAAAAGGCATCAATTCAAAGCAAATATGAAATGTATCACAGCAAAATGATCAAAAACGAGACAAAAGCTTCATTTTATTAAAACAAAGGGAAAAAGAAAATGTAAAGAGAAAAAAAAAGACCATTGAAACAAGTGAAGAAGGTGAGTGAGCTGGGCTTGCAACATCCCCACCACAGAGGGCAGCATTCATGTTTGTATAGTGGAGGGTAGCATTCATGAATGATATCTAATAGAGGACAGCATTGAGTTTCACTTTCAAGAAATATGGCCAAGACAATAATTTAGTGTCATACACTCAAGTGCAGTCAGATTCTGAATCTAAATCTCAAGGAAATTGAATATATATGAATTATGAAAAGGAATAACTTTTCTTTTCAAATAGAAGGCTTGACTCAGGCAATAGAAAGTATTGCTTTGTTTTGTGTTCAATAAACCATTACCCCATTCATATTCTAAACAATGCTTTATTTAAAGTTGTGATCGTAAAATAAATGCATTGCATGGCTGGTACTTTTTGTAAGTCTCTTTCCCATGATGCAATTATTAGTGGCTTATTTTCTATATTTCTACATTATACTTCCGTACTGTTATTTTTCATTTTAATTTTTTTTCAGGCAATTGGCAAAACTTTGCATTTTATGAATGTGGTGCATTATTATGGTGCTCTTTGAAAAAACTGATCTTTTGCACTTCCCAGTTGATGGGTTATTTTCCTTCTCTTATTTCTATATTATAATTATGTCTTGCTGTTTTTTCCTTTTTTTGGTAGCAATTTGCGAAACTTGGTACTTTTTTGAAGGTGGTGCATTACTACAGTGCTCTTTGAAAAAATTAATATTATGCAATTCCGGGCTTGCAAAATGTGAACTGCATCCAGTACCAAAACAAAAGTGCTTCATGATAACGAATTAAAAAATTTCTACAAATAGAGAAATTGGTTCTTTCAAATAAAATGTTACTTAAATATGATGAGTTTGTTTAGTCTAGTGGGAGTCTTATATTTGGGACCTGGCAATAGAATAAAGGCTGCAACTGCTGCATCCCCCTCCCCTCAACATAATATGTACACCCCCCTACCCCTCCCCCTTCCTAATACACAATCACTTGGCCTATTATAGTTTCCTAACTTTTAATGGGGGTAGTGGCAGACCCAAAGAAGAAACAGTCAGCAACTACATATATCAGTTTTCTATGTTAACAAGAAGTTTGACACAGTCTATCACAAATAGTAAACCAAACCACACAAACAGCAAATTGTCTTTTAGTTATCCATTTTAACACTTGTTAATAGAACAAATATAATGTTACACATTTAAAGGTAAGGGATGATATTTCTGTGACTTCTACATTAGAAACCGATTGGTTAAAATTTATTCAGGATTAACAATTGCAATCAATATATTTAACCATTTCCTGAACAAAAAAAAAAGCTAAACCACTTTAGTATTGTCCAAATCATTATTAGAAACAGTTTCTTATGAAATTAATTTGAAACAGATTTTTCTCTCATAAGGGTACCACAGCCACAGGAGTGAAACCAGTTATTATATTCTTTTTTGCGAAACAACTCTCATTACTCCAACCCCCCAACCCCACTCAACCACCCCACCCCTCAATTTCTTAAGCTCTGTCACTTCTGTTTTTGTTACGGTAGCATTTGAAAGTAAATGCTGATATAAGTGCAGACAAGAAAGTAACTGCTGACTGCAAAATTAAATCATACAATGTTTTGTTCGGTCTGCAAAATTTGAGCATTTCACACTCACTAACATAAGGCCCTCAAATTTACAAGACAAACAAGTGCAGTCAGGCATTCATAAACCAAAATATCAGTGCAAAAAGTTCATTTTGATAATCAGTCAATAATCTTGGTTTTAGCATTCCTCCCCCCAGTAAAAACCTTACATGATTGAATATTATGCTCGTCCATCTCAGGCTAACCTCAAATTCTTATCATCATATTTCCAGATGAAAATTCACCACCTCCTTAAGACAGACAATCTTTTTCCTTCCTTCTTCTTCTCAATTATTTCTTATCCAATACCATTTATCTATCCTGAATGCAAAACCCTTTACAAAACGACACTTTTAATATAACCCACTGAGCTGTCTGCTTTCAATTTTAAATTTCAATAAACCCTATCGTCCGACTCCAATGTTTCTGCTATTTGTACAGACTCTCGTCTCCCCTTCTTATATTTCTTGGAATAGCTCCAAGCTATCAGCGTCTGAGACAATGCTTGACACATTTAATACACAGTCTTTAGTTTAAACTGTTTCTTCCCTCTTACTGTCCTATCCTTGCCAATCCTCAGGTTATTATTCACCGTAAGATTTTTTTTTACTCTTCTTTCCTTTTCATTTGCCTATTCTCAATATTCTGCTCTATAAATTCTTTTTAAAATAAAGAGCTTTCTTGACAGTAGACCTAGCAGTTCACTGGAGGACATTTACGATGAGTGACAAAGTCAAAGCATTACGTGGCATTCCCATTTTTAGCAAATTTCTAATCATGTCATTTCATGCAAGATAAACCTCATGCGATGAGAGATTGTGATGTTCATGCACTATTTTTAGACAATTACGGCATGCTACAGTACCCCTATTCAATTTGTGACTGACTCAAATCTTCTAATCACCTCATAACATTTGTGTCTCAAACATGCCAATGGCGTGTAAGGCACTTTTTGAAAAATTTGTATGTAAACTTTGACCAAATAGGCCTATAAAATACTGAAAATACTAAGTGTTTGATCTTTTCCATTCAATATTTTGAAAGTCTTTTCTCTTTTTTTTTTTCTCTGAAAACTGAGTTCTTTTTCTTCTTCCACTGTTTATTTCTTATGTTAGCTCCTGAACATTTTCAACAAAAACAACCACTTTCTTACAAAGACCAGCTTACTTTTGCAATTAGAAGTCTTTATTACACACAATTACTTTCTATTTTTCTATTTGCAGATTCTTCCCCACCCCCACCCACTGACTACACCCCTGTAAAGAAATTTTTTCTGTAATGGATTTTGTTCCCATTGACTGAAATTGATTTGTTTTTTATCTTCATTTGACAAAATCTTAAAGTCCCTTCATCCCTCACTCCTTTAAATCCACATTTTTTTTGTATTTAGGTAATTATTCAAGACCATTACTGAAATGTGAAGTTTTTCATGTCACCTCATTTTGTCAAAATCAAAAATTTGAAACCAAATGAAAGTCCAAATATACGGAGGTCTGGGAAGGTTTTGGAATTTTAATTTTAAATAAAATACTAATTTTAAAATTATCCAAATTCTATGGCCTCCAAAATCATTTTAAGGGGTTTCACTGTTAATACAAATCATGTGCACATGTTTTACACAAGAAAAGTGTTTTGCTGCCTCTAAAAATTGTGGAATATTCCAATTAACCATGAGAACACACAACATGATAATGGGATGGACAAGTCCATTATGACTCAAAGGGTACTCTGTGCAAGCTCACACCACCCACCTTCGCCACTCTAGCTGGGGGAGATCCCCCTGCTGCTAGAATTACCGCTGAGCTAGGCCTCTGCTCCTGGACCGAGATACTTCTCTCCATGGGTGGGGCTCCAGTTGGTCCACCAGAGGAAGGGACATCTGAATCCAGTTTCTGTCCTCTCTGCAGGGAAGCATGGAAGAAATTTGCAGGGTTGTTGCCTTGGTTTGAGCCTGGGGAAAGGGGTGACCCGGGGGTGTGCAGGGGACTGCTCGTGTCCACATTTGTTGATGTCTCACGGGAAGATTCTTCAGTACCTAAGTGTGAGAAAAACATTTTTTTCAGTATCTAGGTGCAAGACAAAAATATTCTTTAGCACCTACCTACCTGAAAGACAAAAGGTATTTTAGTACCTGGGTAAAACAAGAGATTCTTCAGTATCTCGTTGAAAGACAAAAAAAATTTTCATACCTAATTAAAACAGGGTTCCTGCACCTTAAGAAAAATAACACTTCATGACTTTTCCATGACTACTCATGACCTTGAAATGGCTATTTCATTACCAAATTTTGTCTGAGATTTGATTTACTATTATTACTATTAAATCGGGCAATGATGGCAACAAATAAATGAGTAAATTACTTGTTAGAAATTAAAAAGACTGATCTGGGTTAAAGTATCATGACTTTTCCATGGCTTTTGTCATGTTTACAATATTCCATGACTTTTCCAGGCATGGAAAATGAAATTAAAATTTCATGACTTTTCCAAGACTTTTCCAGGCAGCAGGAACCCAGTTAAAAATAAATACTGTAATGTTCAGTACCTATTTAAAACATAAAATACTCTTCAACACCTAGGTACTCTAAAACACAATTTTTTATTTCAAATATAATGAAACAATCGAGCACAAACACACAGAGAATTCATGTGATACAAGAAAGATTGGTACAGAGCATAACTTACATTACTCCCCTTCCACTTGAAGCAAGGAATATCATAAGATACAAGTCCTATAGTATGAGGAAAGATATGATCACTAAAGGGGAACTTTTATACACCTACATCATTTAAAAAATCCTACCATATGCAAGCTGTAAACTGGCTGAGAGGTTTAGATTTTCCAGGTGTGCTACAAATCACACTCCTAAGGAAATTAAGGAGTTTGGTAGGTGTGCTGTTCTATTAACTTAACTAGATTTATATGATCTCTTATCTTTATCTAGGAGACGAGGAGTGCAAAAAGTGAAACTCTTCACTGTGATTTGAGGAGAGTGTTGGTGTGTGATTGCACTCGCATGCCTAAAAATTCAAGGCCTGTGTAAACAAGAGCCCAAGGGCACTATGGTTCCTTGCATTAAAGATGATATTGTATTAAGGTAGTCCCAAGGTAAGGCATAATTTGCACCTTTAACCCCAATGACTTTTGGCCATCACCCAAAAACATAGGGGCACATTAAATTTCAAAATCATACAAGCACTTGCCGTTTGAGAGAAATGGAACACTTAACTTTTCAAATTATCACACTGCACACTGCCCACTTCCATGCGACAAATACATTCATCACCTTTCACTAAAATGTCATTTACTTGAGTTTGGGGTAGTATAGGAGGTTAGTTAATTGCCTTTTTGGTCAATCTCAACAATTCAAATCCTGACCTTAAAAAGAAGTCACAAAGGTCAAATACAGTCAAAGTAGATCAAAACTGATTTTAAATAAACACAGTCTCTTCTGCACCAAAGAAATTTAACAGTCATCTGGTCATTCCTGACCACCAAAATTTATGATGGATGACTGAAAATTATGTCATGGTTGTCCTTTAGACTACCCAATGTGTTTGCCTGAAAAGCAAAAATAAGGAAAAGCCCACAATTCTGCTACTAAAGGCAGCCCGATAGTGATTTATTACCACCAATTTCTTCTTCACAATTTGGCTAGAAGACCAAGAAACAAACATAGCTCTGTAGAATCTAATAAATGACTTTCAACTTGACCTTTTAACCTAAAGAGGGTGTTAGAAACAGCATTGTAGTCCCTAGGGTAAAAGCAGAGGTAAAGAAGAGAAACTGCTTTCATATTTTACAATTGAAATTGGAATCTTAGCTTGCACTGTGAATAACTTTATTCAATACTGTATGTGAGGAAAAGATTGTTTTTAATAATAATTGCATTACTGTCCTGATTGTTAACTAAACTGCTTTTAGACTGAGAGGGGGTTATAATTCTTCTTTTCTTTTAAACATTGCATTTGTCTAAAGGCATTAAACTTCAGCTGGACTTTTAAACCAATTGAACAAAGACCCAAAGAGTCTTCACGTGCACTTTACTTAGACGAACACAACTTTCCATTATTTCCACTATGTTACTTGGTTATTGAGTAATTGCACCGCATACCTGGCATTGCAATAGGCCTACATATGACCTACATGTACACACTAGCCTGTCATTTAAATGTCAGTTACTCAAGTAACGAACATTGTAGGAGGGTAGTGTAATAGCCTTTTTGGTTCGTCTGATCAAGACAAATCTTGACGTCACAAAAAAGTCACAAAAAAGTCACAAAGGTCAAAAGGTCAAATGAGGTCAAGTGAGGTCAAGGGGGGTCATCATGTGCATTTCACTTAGACGAACACAAATCTCCATTACACCACCTCTCTAAAATGTTTCAGTGGCAAGATATCAATAAAACATTACTTTTTGACCTTTTGACCCTTTCCAATTATTTTGGTTAATGTACCAACATTTTCATCTCCTACCAATCTAACTTATTCTAAAATGATGCCACTGCTTGAACAACCGACACTGAGTTACAGCTACTAACAGAAATTCAGTTTTTGGCCTCTGGTGATCACCAGTGACCTTTGACCTCCACCAAAAACGATAGGGCACATCTACTCCACAACATCTACATACATACCAAGTTTGAAAAAAATTGATCACTCGGTTATTGAGTTATCGCACCACATACCTCGCATTCCAATCCGTCACATACACACACACATACACACACACACACACACATACATACGCCAAGGTGACTGCATAGGTTCCTTTGTTACACAAGGAACCAAAAACTATGGAAAATATTAAGTTCCATTCAAGAACTTGAAAGAAGGCAAGTTGGAGAGGTCTACTCTAAGACCCAAACTGTCTTACTCAAACTTTCTAATATTTATGCAAGGCCTCAAATAATGAAACCTTGTTTAAGCATGTTGTCATCAGTGCTGCTTGACTATGACATCACCACTAATGACAAATATTATCATACAGTCTAGTACATCCATTGATCCTACATCTGCCTCCCCTCCCCCCCCCCCCCCCCATCCATCCTTCCATCCTCTCTAAATACTGTATTGGAAAATGCAGTCATCATATTTTGAACTACTGTAATCTAGTTGTCTTCCCTCTTTTATTAATAGCAATTAAGAATGACAAAACAATTTTTTTCTCACTGAAATGAAAAATTAATTAGAAAAATAATTGCTTCACTTTAAATATGCAATATTTGCATTAAGTCCTTAAATATAATAAAAGTTACTAAGAAAGAAACTAGAGAAAAAACAGTGGGAATTACAGCAGATGCTATTTCAATAAAGTTTGCTGTGAATGCTTTTGCCTTTTAAAAACCAACACTCTGAATACACACCCAAAACTATTACATTTGGGGTACAGTAGTTAATAGAGTTATTAATAAAATCCTCCATACAATTTTCTTCACTGAATAGGACATTCAAGGATTTTTCTTAATAATTATAAACAAATTACATTCAAAAAAATTAATAAGTTTTTGTTATGTCCTACCAATATGTTTTCTGATTCAAATCAAAACACAAATTCCTTGAGATGAAGTGCCCCAATAGAAATGTTCCAGAAGATTTCCAAAGCTTGTTTTAATGGTCATGAAAAATCTTGTCTGTGTTTTCACAATTTAAAATCCAATTAATGTAATTCAAAACCAAATTTAAGAGACTATCAATCCGAAGCCTCCCTTAAACCGGCTTCCTCAAAACTGTTTCCTGTGGGTTTAATTTCTTACTGAAACTTTGCACAACTGAATCATTAAATTTCATCATTCTTGTACTACAACACTCTGGATTTGCCTAAACTTCCCATCATCCATTCTCCAATTTCAAGTTGCAATATTTTGGTGCCTCTAGTAATGGAAAAGACTACCTCTTTTTCTTCGAGAATAAACACTTTTCTTTACCCCATAAAAGAGGCAAATCATTCCGTAATGACAGTTTGTGTCACCGAATCCATGGAATACATCTCATGCAGACTCACTAGGGATGTTTTAATGCCAACACTATCAAGTTTCTCTTCCAAACTAATAATCCAGTTTTAGATTCCACAAAACAGACAGCATGCTAGCTTCTCCCCCTGTTCGTTCCTCAACAATGAAACCTTCCGTTTTGAGTTTCCACTAGGCTAAACCTCTTCCTACCTCCCTATTACAGCTCCTACGATAGAAAATAATCAGCATATGTAGTCACTGAACCACTCACTGCTGATAGATGAAGATGTTAATTCACAAATAATACCTTGACGTCGGTAATTTATGACCAATAACTTCAGCACAGATGTGGCACAAGAATCAGTCTTGCATAACGATATCCCAGCGTGGCATGGAATAATTGCTACCATATATTTCTCTATCACAGAAAGTATGTCATACTAATAGTGTCACATTTTGAATCCAAGCAGAATTGTATAATCTCCCACAAGACAAATGTTGCAACTTATTTCACACTTGGCTATGTTTACCAAAAGACCACAACAGACCTACACCCAAAAATTAAGATTACAAAAATTTCACAAAAAATAACGATTTGGAAATATATTATTAAATCCTAACATGTTGCCAATTGCAAATTTGCACTGAACTTTTATTCCTTAAACCATTTGAGTTTATACTCTTTTGCCCAAAAAAAGAATGCACTACTTCTCAACAATCTTGCAACTAGTTCTATCCTTCAATTCCTTCCACTCTTGACAAAAAATCTCATTTTAACTCAAAAAACAAAATCCATTTACTACTGTACATATATTCCCTTTAAATTTTCAAAACTCATACTGTAAGTTAATATCCGGAATCTCTCACATGTAAACATTTCACCTCTAGTTCTTCCTCAAGCTCAACTTCACAAGATAGATAATCTATTTCCTCATGGCAAGATGTTTTTTCTCGTTCCTCTCATGTCTCCAAAATTCCCAGGTACTAGTTTTAACCAAATCCTAGTACACTTTAGAATATTCATGCCTTCAGACTTCATCATTTCCTCGATATACAACCATTAATGTTCGTTTATACGACAAAAGACAGTTCCTTCTTGATATGCTCTCCATTTTCCAGTGTTTACATTTCCATCCAGATAATGTAAACAGAACAAATTAGTTTTTAATCATCCAAACCCTGTCAAAATTTACCCAAACTTTTTTTCCGTCCTCATAGAATCTCGCTTTCATATTACAGGAGGACACTCAAACCTGAATTTGACATTCCCCCGGAGAGTGACATCTACACTTCACAAGGAGGAAGATATCTCAACATTTGCACAAACGGTTTCAACAAACTTCAACAAGAGCCTTCAAGAGTAATTCCTCTCCCATATCCAAATACTCCATTGATATGCTCTATTGATAATGTAGCCTCCTATGAATTAATGAGCATACCATTTGCTTTTAACAGAATTCAAATCGAAGTTTCCTGTCGTTTTCCCTCACTCATTCTACACAACATCCCCACCGTACACTTTCACAACTGTACTGTATGATAATGAATACTAAGATCTTTTATAACAGCTGTATGTATATCATTGGCAAGCCTGATGAATGAATTATGAATAGCATCAAAACTTATACCTTTTTTATTACGGGGAAGGCCTTCAGGAACATTTATCTAGAATATTTCCACTTCAGTTTCTTTCAACATTTCTAAAAGGTTATCAAGGAAGGACCCAACTAAATGATTGTACATGAAGTCTCATAATCTACAGCTTCACTTAAACATACTGTGAAGTACTGCACACAGGGTTGTCAAACACGAATACTTTCACGCTATCTTTCAAAGGGAATAACAGAAAAGGGGATTCATGTGACAGGAAGGGATTACTCTCCTTGTAATCATATCTACTCTTGTAATGTTCTCTCACGGCAGATAAGACATCCCCAATTAATTCGATGCCTCTGTACACAAACAGTCGTGATTTACTGCAACAACTGTCGCTGAACAGATGTCTCAGTATAATTTTACTTAGTGAAAGAAACTGTCCCAAATGAAGCAAAGTCTAATCTTGGCAAGCATTCCTAGAGAGAACATCTGTACAACATTTGTTCTGAAACGGACATGAACTTACATACCACAGTTGAATGGGATCAAAAGTATGTAATACCCAAGCTGGTATTAATATAATGTACAGACTGCTATCAAGTGCTACCTTGAGAGAAAAAAAGTACAATGCAGAGAGAGAGCCAAGAAATAGCACCCTATTATATGTGCAGGTACATACAAGCTAATAGACATATGCAGGTATGCAAAGCGGTCAAGGACAAGTGATTCTCCGCATTTTTAATGTGAGTACTACTGCAATGTTGTAATGTATGTTGCAGTCAATATTACTTACACACAGCTAACATGACAGGTTTCACAACCATGACTATGTTAGAGAGTACCATATGGGATAGTCATAACCAAAATGCATGCGATCAAAATACCAAACACTAAAGAAAATTGTGGCAAATTTTGCAGAGTACCTTGGCTACGAATCAAAATGGAAGAGTTTGGGGATCAAAGTCAGTCCCATATTCAGAGCTCCCCCACGGCCAACAGAAAGGTGTCAATCACGGGTATTTGATGGTGCAGGACGCAATGGATAATGCCAAATAGTTCTATGTATTGATTGTTTGCTGGTTGTTCTGTTTTTTTTTTTTTTCCCTCTGTTGGTTGTTCTGTTTTTTTTCACTCAACACTTTGTAGTTTGAAAGCAGTGGGAGCAAATTAATTATGTGTAGAAATAGTAATTTGCTTGCTAAAAATATTACAAGAAATGTTATATTTTTTTTGTTTCTTTTTTGAGGGGGGAGTATTTTTTGCAGGTCTTACACCAGGATGGCGATTTATAGTGTGAAGAAAGGCCACCCCTCTAAAACCCCCCTGTGGAGATGACTGCTCATTGCCATGCCTGCTTATTACCAGTTAATTAATCTTCTTTAAATTAAGGGGGGGTGAGCAAGTTACATCCAATTAATGACACACCAACACAAAAGGGTTACATAACTAGTGTCAATTAAAAAAAAACGTAAAGTTTAAATATGGTTTCAAATATAGTTCATATTCCGTTACAAATATAGTTAACAACATAAGGTACATGTCCTTTCCCCTAGTCCCCTCTTATGACATGAGGGAAATACTGTGGGCAAATTCTACAACCTCTAATCCACATGGGGAAGGGGAGGGGAGGGAGTGAGAAACAACCTACCAAAGGAGAGACCCTGGACATCTGCATCTGATTAACAGTTTTCAAAAATACAATAAGCATTTTTCATTTGAGAACCCTCTAACATGAAATGAGGTACTTGATATGTCTTACAGTATTTACAATGGTCCATGACATTACAACGAAAATTTAAAGGCATACACTGGAGACAAAATTCATTAACTTTAAGATATGCAGACAAATCTTCTCTTTCAGGAGGTGAAAACTGCATCTCAATAGCATGTAGCATTTGAAAAATGCAGTTTTGGAAACAATGTAATTTTTCCTTGAGATTTGTTGCATCGTGGGAAATCTGTGGTTATTAGATCGGTTCAATTCAAAAAAACAATTTTATCTGAGGCAATGTGCCCACATTGTATCACTTTCTGTGGCCTTCCTGAAAAGCAGAGGTGTTTTTTAACAAAAATAAGAAATCTTTTAAGTGAAATATCTTGAGTTAGGAAAAGGGTACTGCAAAAGGAAAAAGACATGGTGTGGATTTTTTATTACCAGACCCTTGTGGAAAGAGACCAGAATATGCCTTTAAAGGCCCAGTTCTCTCACCCCAAACAGTACCAATTCTCCCGACCTTCTTACTTAAGCCCCTCCCACAATTGTCTGAAATTCATCCTTATCCAGTCACAGTCTCAGTTTATTGCTTCAGGGTGAGTATAGAAAAGTTCTTTGTGTATAATCAAAACACTCTCAGTATAGTTCATGCTGTGTAATGTACGCTTTGGTAATCTGCATTGTTTGAATTAACAGCCAGTTTAAAAGCTGGCCCAATGGAGAATTTTGGTACCCCCCTACAAGAAGTATAGTTTGGGGTGAGAGGATTGGCCCTTTAATAACATTTTGATATACTTTAGCAGAACCCTTGCAAACCCTGTCTAGTTTAAGAGATTCCTTCCTGCCTTTAATCAGATCCTATGGTTGATTTGAAATAAATTCTGGTTCCTCCAGCTAAAGTAGTACTTACAGCCTTTTCCTCACCTTTCTAGTAAGGGATCAGGATCATAGAATGGGCAAACACCCTAAGGGGGGCAGTTCAACCTCATGCCTACATAGAGTGCCCCACTATTAGTTACCATGTGGTGTATTGTGTGTTTAAATTTTGAAAATCACAGAGGACTGTTGCCCCACTGCCCCCAATGGCCATGGGCAGGCCTTGAATTTTGAGGCATGCCAGTGTGATCGCACACCCACCACTCAGCTCAAACCACTATGAGGACTGAGATTTCTTTCACACCTCAATGAAGAATGCGAACTACATAAATATATTAAAGTTTAATAAAACAGCCCACCTACCAGACTCCTTAATTTCCTGTGGAGTGTGATTTGTAACACACCTGGAAAATCTAAAACTTAAGCCCTGACCGGGGATGCATCAAGAATTTTAGAGTGCTTCACCAGTGTTGGTACTTGGAGTCAGAATTTGGGGTTTACCCCCTCCACAAAATTTTGTGAAGGAGTTAGGTTCAAAGAAGAGGATTTTGATAAAATGATGACATAAAGACATTCATTTTTTCCATAAAGGTGTTTCCAACAGGTACAGGAAAAGTCCAGCATGCCACTGAACAAAACTACCAGAATTGTAGTAAAAAATGTAAGAACCTCCTGATCCCACTCCCTCATGCAAATACATCTCAAATAACATCTCAACCCCCTCCCCCCTCAAAATGGTGTACCCTTAAATGAATGCTTTAGCCATTAATCTGAATTTATCTAATGATATCACACTGTCACCTGACCACAACACATTGGAGTTAAGGATTGAGACTTACAGTAGTATGAATGAAATATTGAAATTAAAGCCTTACCTTCAGTATCAAAGCTATGGTTTAGCAAGGCCTCTATTTCAGACACAGGTTCCTTATCTGACAATTCCTCCACCGTGTTCTCGTCCTGGCTTCCATTACTGATTGCATTCTGTCCAGAACCAGGTCTTTGAGGGCGATGGATGTTAAGGGGCAGGGTTGGACTACCAGCCCTCTCTGCATCTCTCTTATCCATCTCTCGTAACTTTTCTAATTGTTCTTTCTCCTTCTCTTTCTGGTGAATGAATTCTGTGTTCATGTAAATTGTGCTCCTAACATCCATTCCGCCCTGGGGGTGGTGCTCTGGGGAAAGGTTGGCATTGGCAATGGCATGAACATTGGCGGCTATATATCCAATACCCCCAGTGCTGTCTATACTGGCGTTCCTCATGTCACTATTAAAACTAACATCATCAGAAGATTGCGACACATGAGAGTGAGAGTCCGAGGTCACTGGCCTCGCCGAGGAGTCCGAGTGCTGGGATGAAAGTGACTGCTGAGAGTTGTATGAAACTTGTGAAGATTGCGATAGCTGACTGTCAGAGTGTTTGTGAGCAGCATGACGGCTACTGCGTATATCAGGCGGTGCAGTAATGGTGGTTACTGCATAGGGTACCAGCATTGGTTGAGTGGGGTATGACTCCTGGCTGGAGAGGGAATCTGGGGTAGTAGTCCTCTGGCTAGGCCTGCCGTGGTATGACATAGACTGCACCAGAGGTGGATGGTCCCCCTGTCTAACCCTCAAGTGGTGGTTCTGGTCCCCAGGTTGCATCATCCCATGGGAAGGGTGGTGTCCACCAGGATAAAATTGATTAAAATGTTCCCCTGAATGAGAATGCACTATTCCACTTGATGATACAACAGGGTACCCTGGGGGAATACCCTGCCCCTGGGGCATGCCTGTGGGTGGGGACTGTTGTGTTTGATGCTGTCTAATAGCAGCAGCCCTGACACCCATTTTTGGCATCCTCTTTTGCACTTTGGGTGAGGTAACCTGCCGGCCCCCTCCTGTGTGAGTCCTGCTTGGTGATTTCTCATTGCTATCTCTTGTCTTTTGGTTTGGCTTACCATGACTAATTGAGGAAGAATCTGATGTAGGTGCACGAGGGTGTGTACCATACCCTTCCCTTGAATGATGTGAGCTTTGCGAACTCCTGCTCTCAGAACGTTCAGCGGATAAAAAGTCTTGTGAATGATCTGAGCTTTGTGACACATTACTGGCAGTACTTTCTACGTATGTTTCTTGACCAATGTCCCTCCTAGTGAGGGCGCTCTCCCGCTGCACCATGGCCTGCTGCTGTATAGGATTATTTTCGTTCAATTTTCGAACCTTTGGATCAGGAACTGCGCCACCAAGATATTCCATCGGGGCGCTCTCTGAGCGTGACCGACCATGAAAGCTCTGATTATGTGGGTAGGACCTTTGACTGGTCTCTATAGGCTGCAGAGGGGCTCGCTGGACCCTTGGTGAGTTAAAGGCTGGAGTGGGCCGAGCTGCTGGTATCTGATGAATACTTCTGCCATGCTGAATACTTGGAGCTGTGTCATGTAACTGTTGCCTGGAGAAAAGATAAAAATGACAAATTAATCTAAATTGTAGGAACCATTGATGCTTTCAACTTCTACTGTATTTTGAACCTATACCAGGAGATTATATCATCTAAATTAAGGATGTATTACTCACCTTGAAAGATAGGTACAAGATTTGATCAATAGGTACAGAGTTGAAAGATTACAAAATAAGGAAGCATGATAAGATTGTATCTAAGAGACACAAATGCTTAACACTACAGGCATAATTAGTAAACAAAACTTTCAAACAATCTATTTCAATAAACGTTTAGCTCTTGCATTGCATAATATTTTAGAATAAACAGTCATTTCTGTTGAAGATAAATGGTGACAAAACACTGAATAATCATCTAGCCCCCTTCTCTAAAATATGATACTTATAAAGCTTTTCCAAAGTCCATGTGTCCTCTCAACTTCTTCAGAAGTTCCAGTCATCAAAACATTGATATGGATCTTACCCCTTCCCATAATCAAGTCCCCTCCAATTACATATGATACCTATCAAGGTAATCCAAAATCCTTTTGTGCTGCTGCCTGCCCCTTCCCCCTTCTAGGGGAGTCGGTATCATCTACATAACTATAAGGATCTTGTCCCCCTCCATACTCAGGCCAGTCCTATCACATATGATGCATAGGCCAATCAAGTTGTTTTGCACCCCCCTTTCCTGTGTTGTCATAGGTTGGAAACTGGGCCGTAGAACTACATCTAACTAACAAACTCCTATGTTGTCAAGTTTCCTCTCTCCTACTGGGAGAGGTCAGATTATCCAAAGATCTAGATTTGACACCCATCACATAATGAAGCCTCATCCCATCACATATAGTACCTATCAAGTTGTTCCTCCCCTCCTGTGTTGTCAAGTTTCCCCTCTCCTATTGGGTGGCTCAGATCATCCAAAGAACTATACAGACCTGACTCTCTCTCATAAACAACACTTCCCTCATCACATCTGATACCTATCATGTTGTTCTGAACTCTTCTTCCTCCTGTGTTGGGGTGTGTCCCTTCCCTTACTAGGATAAGTCAGATCATCTGAATAATGAAGTGAACCTTACCCTCTCTCATCACACACTGTACCTATCAAGTTCTGAACTCTTCCTTCTATGTTGCCCGTGTCCCCTCCCCTACTGGGAGAGCTCTAATCAAATGAAGAAGAAATGAACTTGAACCTCCCATAACCAAGACCTCCTCCCATCACATATGATACAGTATTAAGTTGTTCTGAACTCAGATCATCTAAAGAATGAAATAAACCTGACTGTCTCCCATAACCAAGCTCCCTCCCATCACATATGATACAGTATTAAGTTGTTCTGAACTCAGATCATCTAAAGAATGAAATAAACCTGACTGTCTCCCATAACCAAGCCTCCTCCCATCACATATGATACAGTATTAAGTTGTTCTGAACTCAGATCATCTAAAGAATGAAATAAACCTGACTGTCTCCCATAACCAAGCCCCCTCCCATCACATATGATACAGTATTAAGTTGTTCTGAACTCAGATCATCTAAAGAATGAAATAAACCTGACTGTCTCCCATAACCAAGCCCCCTCCCATCACATGATACCTATCAAGTTGTTCTGAACTCCTCCGCCTGTGTTGCCGTGTGTCCCCTCCTCTGCTGGGTGAACTCAGATCATCTGATGATGGGTGATTGTGGTGATGTCTGTGATGGTGGTGTTTGTGGTGATGTCGATGCCGATGCTGCCAACGAAAAACACCAGAAGGTCAAAATTAAAAAATTTCCATTGCCTTTAAAAATAGTGCTCTGAATGTTAATACCATATACACAACCAATGAATCTGTCTGAGGCAAATGATCAAATTTATTTCTTTTCCTTGTCTGACAATGAAATAAGGCTTGAGTCTAGTGACAGATTCCAATAGGGTTTTAGCAAAACCTACAGAAGACATTTCCAGATAGCCTTCTATGGTAAATGGAATAGTCCAGTTGTGAAACAGCTGAGAAAAATGGGTACGAAGTAGATAACATTCTTATATCTAGGGATGAAAAAGATCACAAGTGATTTGAAGCCAGTAATGATGGCATATGATTGCACTTGCATGCCTTAAAATTTAAGGCCTGGCAACCATGTTGCCAGCACCAAGGGGGGGGGGGGGGGGCATGAAATGCCACCCAGTCAGAGCCTTTGCCCCCCCCCCCCCCACTCAGCTCCTAAAGTATAGTGTCCTTTCAGGAGTTTTCAAGGGAAAATAATTCCTCCCTGTTTCAATCATTCCCAAATTTGAACTTTTCAAAGTAAAACCAGCCTGAGAGCTCTCTGTAAAATGCAAGTCACATACTTAAACTTCCTGTCACTGAAACTTTTCACTGCAGAGCAAGCTCTCATGGGCATTGGAGTGTGCATACATGTTTTTTTTTCTTTCTGACATGTTAAGAGAATTTTTCTTGCTGTAGTTGTGAAAACATCCCTCTAATACATTATGTACCACCTGGTATGCTCGATATATAAACTTAAGTGTAACAGATATATTCCCTGTTAATATACTGTACATATTGCATTCACCTTTTTGCTTTAAGAAAAGTGTAAAAAGTGTCAAGAGATTGCTAATAAGTAGCTTTTAAACATACTGTCACTTTCCAACTTTTCATGTTGTCAGCTAAGGAGAGTAACAGCCAAATAAGCCTAGCTTGCATTAAAATCATTTGGAATCTTTGCTTTGGATGATGCATTATGGACCAAAATACACCTATCCTGAGACTTAATTTTTTACCAAGAGATTTGCTAAAACCTCAGAGCTTCCGGGGGCTTGGCCCCCTGGACCCCCACAGGGGCTTTGCCCCTGGACCCCACCAGGGGCCCTAAGGCAGGCCCCTGGACCCCACCCAGTAAGTCTCGCGCTTCGCGCAAAAATTTTTTGCCCCCCATCATTTTCTTTTGCCCTCCATTTGCCCCCCTACTTTTCAAATCCTGGTGCCACCACTGCCTAAAAACGTCCCATTGGAACAACATCTAGGCCAATTACAGCCATTTTGCTCAAAAATTTTGGCCATGCCATCTTCGAATATTATTTCGAACTCTGCATAACATACAGCAAAAGGGTTGGAGATACAGTATCATAAAGACAAGGAATGACAAGGCCAATGTATTTTATCATATAGGGCACACATACTAGTATGAGTATCCCAAAGGCCAGCAATGCCAAACTAATCTGGTAAGATATGCTTGCTGTTATCATTCTAGGAAAGACACAAATAGGCCAACTGTTCTTGAAAGGTATACCACATTGAAGGGTACTGAGGCCATGGCTAATGAATGGACGCAATATCCTTCTTGGCCTTGGCCTTTCACCATTTTATCCTGAAATGACCTTTTTCAACCCCCTCTTACTCCGGGCTAGAACCCCAGAAGCTTGGTGGATCTACTCTGTGATAGCTGGAGTTAGACGCTGTTTGTGTGAACAGCATACAGTACGGTATTACCATCAAAAGTGTTGTAGCATGATACTCAGAGCCAATAGAATCCCAATTTCAAGTAAATAAGCAATTCTTGTACCATGAAACATTTTATGTACACATTGCATACAATGTGCAAACTTAATGAGTGAGTAATAATTACTACCAAAACACTACAGGAATGCTTGTTACACACTTAGACATACTGTATCTCAACCGGTTTGCCTGGACATTAAAGGGCATTTAAAATAAGTTTCCCAAAACTATAATTTATTTTGAAACAGCAGCTACATTTCACATTTTTTTTCTTTATTATTACTCTTCCATGTATAATTTGTGATATTTCAGAACAAATTTTGCATGTGTTCACAGTAGACCACTGACCTACTTGTAAACTTTACAATTCAGTGAGAACATGGTTCACATAATATCTCATGGTTCTGAAGAACCTGCATACAGGAAGTGGGGTACAGTAGGCTATTTGCATACAGGAAGTGGGGTACAGTAGGCTACTAAACTACACTATTAAATCCAAATTGCCAAGGGGGGCTGGCTGTATTGTCTCTTTAAAGGTATGTGTACACCAGCAATATTTCCAAAACATATCCTTATTGCAACCAACCCAACACTCTCATTATTTTGTATCACAATAGGGACAGGATATATGCAACAGACTCAAAATGTTTGGAAGAATTTTGAAAATGTTTTTAAAGAAATGTCAGGTCAATTCTTTGAAAACAAATATATATTTTTTTAGGGGGGAAGAGAAGACGAGAGGAGGGGCTTTTAGAATGTTTTGGGACTATTGCTTGTGTATACAGACTTTGACTGCAGTAATTGAAAATAAACCATGTATTGTTCTGTTGATAGTCTGTGTAATCAATTTATATAACATGATTCAATTGGTTAAGAGGTGATGTGCAGTCATCCCAACTTGAGATACAGTAGTGTAGTGAACTTTCCTGTTTCATGATTGGCTCTTGAGAGTCATGTGACAATAATTTTTCTCATTATTATGAAATATACTAGGAGTAATTACTGCTGGGTTGCTGGGTTTACCTTGACTATGCAATATTAACTCCCAAACTTATATGAAACATTCTTTGAACAGAAATTTATATGAGATTTCGCTGTGCTTCAAAACAAGTTGGGGCAACTGTTAAAATATGAAAAGGTTACTTTACATTCAATATCCAGAGGCCTGAAAAATTCAAAATTATACTCCAAATTGCTGATTAATTTTGCAGTGGTTGTGCACCTACAGTAGAAATATTGAATTATCATTTATCATTCATTTTGTACATTCTGAATGAAGACAAACAGTTTGCATGTTACCAATTCTTTTGTGATGACTCAAACATTAAGAAAGGAGAAAAATATGCTGAAATTCTCCACAAATTGACATTCTGTTTGAGTTTGGGACATTGATAAAATTGTTTTTATTACCTCTAGGTAGTGTCCTAGCATAGTGAACAGTAAAATCTTAAAACCATCCTTACATCTTTTAAAGTACCATCACAGCAAAAATCATTTCCTGAATATTTCTCTTTATTGTGGACAAGAAAGTATCTCAGTTTTTCCTTATATTCCTCTTCCTGACCTATTTGCTTCATATTTATCTCCTGTGACTGACATTTATTGACTAACGAATGTTGCTTAATGATGCCTTACATTAGGAACCCATCTGCTCTAAGATTCAGAAATTTGTTCTGTATTAAATCATTTAAACTGTTAACTAATCCAATTTAACTGGGTCTTGGACTTCGTGTGATTACCACGCAAAAAAAATTTAACCATGCATTGGGAGAAAATGAAAACAGTTTATCTGTTGTGTAACCAAATGGATAAGAAGAAATATATTACACATGACCTCCTCTTTGTGAGGCCAGGTAAAAGTGTTTAGGTAGTCGCCCCAAAATTATTTTGAAACAACTACTAAATTTTGCTATTTTTCTGTCATTTTTCTCCCAAGAAGCTTCCGGATATTTTAAGGCTTAACCATTCAACATTCAAGGTTAACAAAGATATTACTACTTGCTAACTTCACAATTCAGTGAAAAACACATTGCCACATGACCGTCAACAGCCATTCACTAACTAGTATAGACTACTATCCTTGCTCAAATTGGGGTGACTTCATTTACTGTGCATTGTTTAAATTAGCTGTCAATCAAAAAGCTGAGCCAATTGAAAATTTTGGTACCCCCATACCAAAATTATAGTTTGGGATGAGAGGTTTGGCCCTTTAAGGACAGGAGCTCCAAATGTATAGTCACCACACCCACTCACCCCTTGATTCTGTCGTATCTTTGATGTATCGGAATCATCAGACCTCGCTTCTGTATTCAGCTTTAGAGTCTGGTGAAAAAAATTGAAATAGACATGCTATAATTAGAAATTAACTTTTAGGATGTGTGGATGGTTAAAGTATAGCTAGGATACACAAACACCCAAATGCATTTATGTGCAGGAAAACATGGGGGCCATGCGTGGCTAAGTTTCCTCCCACCCACCTTCCCTACCCGAGAGTCGAGAACCGGTACTGTCTCAATACCGGTCCTGCGTGTTTTACAATACCGATACCAATATTTTCATGGTATCGCCCAACCCTACTGCTTACCTCCTTTTATGATCCCACCTACTCGCAACTAGACCTGTAACTTTTTGCTAAGTAAGATCTCTGCCCGCCTTGATGCAAGTGAGATAGCCCACCAAGTGAGGGCAACCTCCATCTCAGCTGTGCTATTTGTTTGACTGGGTTATTTACCGTGCAGGAAGTTCTGCTCTAAATGCTTGTGTATCCTAGCTATACTTTAACCATCCACACATCCTAAAAGTTATTTTTGTCAGTGAATATAATGATCTAGTACCGGTAATTTTTTCAAGTACCGGTGTTTTCTCAAGAACCCATATTAGTAACACACCAAATATCTTCGGTATTTTCATTACCTGTACCTCTAGTACTGGTACTGACATCAGTACCAGTATACCGCCCAACCCTAGTAAGCAGAGGGGTGAAGTACATGTCCAACAACAATGGACATGTAGTCGCTGTATCACAGCAGATTTCAGGTCAAGAGGTCAACTTGAATCATTGTGGAGCCTATGTATACCATCTGACTGATAGACTACAGTACCTGTAGCAATGACCAATTACCCAGAAGACAGGCTAATTCAATTAGCATTAAACCAAGATGAATTCAGAGCAAATGACCATACTAAAATCACCCTATCCTGGTGGGTGTATTTACAGTACAGGGGACTGTACTACACTTGTCCATTGCTACATGCCTAGTTGCTCTCCTTGTGCATGGCTAGGGGGTTGTAGAATATGCCCACAGTATTTCCCCTGTCGTAAGAGGCGACTAAGGGGAAACCAAATCTGAACTTGATCGAACCACACTTTTTATTGAGTTGACTGACACTACAGGCCTACAGTAACACATTCATGTTGGGTATGTCGTTAAATCTCATCTAACTTACTATATCCCTTTGCTGAATGATCCCAATCTTGTTATTCTGCCCCTTGCTACATCTAATTTGCATTATTCTTTCATTCCCCATGCTGATTGGAGAAGTTCTGACACCGCACGTGCCCTATTCACCATCTTGGTATAAACACTCTTCTTTATGTATATACAAAAGTGCCTCAAAGCAAGGAAGTTACTGGAAGTTCATGGAAACTAAAATCTTTGAGGCAAAAAGGAACTGAGTGAAAGGCAAATGGGGTCATCCTAAGAGCAAGATGGTAGCAGGTTATAGTACCATTTGAATGCATAAGATGCATAAAATACAGCAAGGGGCAATTATAGGTCTGCAAAAAAATATAATCAATCCAAATTTGCAGTGGCCATGGGGGAAAGCCATTTACAGTATTATCCATAGATCCCTGGTCTTAAAATTTAGCCACTTTATGCTTATACTTAGATTGTTCACCCCCTTCACATTGTGTACAGAATAACAAGATTGAGATCGTTCAGCAAAGGTTAAACGTGGCAATCAGAGTTAAATGTGTTGGTAAATCAAACATTTCACATTTTCTTTCTAGATGATCCACTCTTAAAAAGATGTAGTGTAACTTTTCAAACATATATTCATTTCCAGGTGAAAATGAAGAGGAGATATAGGCCTACTTAATACAAAGACAGTGAGACAGACAGACAGACAGACAAAAAAGAGATTTATAGACAGACATAAAAGAAAAAGGTTGACTTTAACTAGCTGACCAACTGACTGACATGTGATTCATGATTAACTGAATGGTTAATTGACAGACAAACAGGACAACAAAATACGGTAGTTACTGCACACAGACAGCAAACACCATTCTACTGTATAAGTGGTTTTTGTTGCACTTCCAGACTGACAAACTCACTGATAGACTCCTCAAAACTTCCTGGTTTCAGGATCTATAAGTATCGACACTCACTTGTACAGGTCTCTTAATTTACAAATGTTAACTCTAGTTACATGTGTTACATAGGAGGTAAGGAGGGGCCATGTAGATTAAATGAATGTTCAAATGAAAGATCAACAGACAGACAGACAGACAGACAGACAGACAGACAGGAACACAAAATAGATACATATATACAGACAACATCAGACACCATTTTACACTGTGTTCATCCATACAGTAATATACCAAACCTGACTTACTGCCATTGACTTCCAATTCCTGAGATTAGTTGTAAATATTTTAACCTTCTTCATCTTAAACGATTCAAAATCAGTTTTGATTTGACACAAAAGTTCACCAACAGTCAAGCACTGTCACATGATCCTCTTAATAGTTTAATTCCGTAACTATATAATAGTACAAACGATAAGTCTCCAATATAAAAATCCTTATACAGCACAGTTTACAACGTTGACAATTAATCCTCAGATGGTGGCCATTGTTATTTTTGTGCAACAAAGATTATCCTCTGAGGTGAGCCCCTAACTGCAGGTGGACCAATGCTCCAATTAATACTCGCCATTTTCAACATCAACACACAAAGACAATTTCAAATGAAACCTTTCCAAACAAACAAGTGTTATAGAATATTGCGTGGATGGGAATGAATACTGTAGATCTGCAAGTGTAACTACATCCAATACAGTACACGTACATATAATACAGTATGTTGTCACACCTGATGTGCTGTTGCTGGTAATGATATCCTACAAACAAGTGCTTAATAAGCCTCTTCGTTGTAACAGTGCAAGCACCAAACGCTAAAGATCAGATACCAAAATGCTAATTGGTTTAAGGCCCAACCAATATAAGCCTAAGTACTAACTACCAGCATAAATTAGAGGTTTCCACAAATTCCACTGATCAGTGATGTCATCACAACAAACTGTATCTATAGGAAATGAGGAAAAATGCAAAGTGCAAATACTGCACTTTGAAGTCTGTAAACCTAGAGCAACATTCCCAAAATATTTAGAACTGCAACAAAAACATTCCTGCAGTTTATTTTCAAAAATTCAACATGACATTTATTTGAAAACATCATCATAAAAATTTTCAAAATGTTTCAAAATTGTTGCATACCCTGTCTGAACTGTGCAACAAACTAAGTCTTGAAGCAAGCCGTGTTTGGGGTTTATTGCAAGTGGACGTTTTCAAGATGTTTTGGAAATGATGCTGATTGGATAGGCCATTTGGGGGTTTGAGAGGAGTACAGTATTCTATGACAACAACAAGTAAAAGTCAAAGCCAAAGCCAAAGCCAAAGCCAAAGCCAAAGCCAAAGCCAAAGTCAAAGTCAGTCAGTCAATCAGTCAGTCAGTCAGTCAGTCAGTCAGTTAGATAGATAGAGTTTTACGGACCAGTTTCCAACCCATTGGTTCAAGTCGAGCCGACCACGGCCTTTTTTCCAGTTCTGGCTCACTGGCTTGTTTTCCCAACTCCATTGCTTTGCGGAGCATCACGCACAATTGCAGTAGGTTCCACTTTTAGAGTCTTTGGTATGACTTGACCTGGGAAGCGAACCAGGCCTTCTGTGTGAGAGGCGGATGCTCTTACTGTTAGACCAAACACGCAGTTCTATGCTAAAGGAATGTACTGTGCATGTCTTGAGTTTAGAGGTGTGCGAGTGCCATATCCCACAATATCACTCATCTCATATCACTATAAGGAGTGTTATTTTTCTGTCCACCTAGCTGAAGATTTGGAGCTCATATAAATCTATTCAGCTTCCCTACCACCGTCCTTAATTTTTTAAGGGGTGTGATTTGTAGCACTCCTGAAGAGTTATAAACCCGAAGCGTGGTAATGTATCTCTCCTTTTTTTTCTCTTGATAGAATTTAAAGACGTTTCTGCTTGTAAAAAATTCAATTGTTAACAGCCATACCTCTTATTTAAAAAACCTGCTCCCCCTACAATAAAAACAAGTAAATCAATTCATAAAACATAGTTTACATATTAATTTTCTTACCTTGAAATCACATCCCATTTATGCGCCTTAACTTGCAATGGTTTCAACTGCTTTGTACCCCATTCAATTTTCTTCTCCAAAATGCAATTTGTTAAGAAAATTTTGCGCGAAACTTCATCTATAAATATCCGTCTTGCACGACTTTCATCCAAATATTCATATCCACAGCCCCAACAAATTTACCAAAATATTCGAGGTGTAAAATACGACAACTTTCAAAAGTGGAGTATCACTTCTAACCACAACGTCACACTCTATTCATTATCCTCTAAGCTTGTGAACACTGTATTAATTTTTCTCTCCGTTGCCGTGACTAAACCTTAAATATTCCAATTAGGCGAAAGGAGTCATTTTTACTTTCCACAAAGTGATGCAACTCCCACATGGAAGCCAAACGATAAACAGTTCTGACAAAAACTTGGCGGTGACCTCATCTTGCCAGTTCTTTGGGGTCTTTCTGCCAACAAACATCATTATTAACTTTGACACTCACGTGTCGGAAGATTTCAGAAGATTTCGTTTGCTCCTCCCGTCGGCTAAAGTTATGAAACCGAGTAGAAGAGCACTAGCTTGCTTCTTTGTTGACAAACTTCAGAACGAGTGAGCCAAACCCAATCAAGCCTGCACTTTGGGCGAATCTGAGAAACCCAATAAAGCCTGGATAAATGGCTGAGCAAACCCGAGTCCATTGTCAAAGCCTGATGTCATTGTCAGCTACTTTATTAAGTGTTTCTAACCTATTAAAGAGTGTCATTTAGAGTCGGAGAAGGTAATGAAGTCTGGCCAATAATCGAAACCACTTTGCTACGATGATAATAATAATAATTGGCACACTTACCACATGAGGCATGAAATATAATCTTAATGAGAGCAAACAGTGAGGGTTCAAAGACAAATTTATATATATATATATTCAAAATTTGTAGCCTGAACAAGAATAACAAGGATTATTATGACTTTGAATAGTTGGTTCTACAAAGGCATTAAATTTAGAACTTGGCTAATAGTACCTGTGCTTTCAATTATAAAATGTGCTCTCAGGGTACCTAAAGCAATGTTACTAGATTATGTCTAGATGGGAATGAATTTCAGACAATTGTGGGGGGGGGGAGGGGGGCTTAAGGGACCAATCCTCTTATCCCCAACTACAATTTTTGTAGAGGGTAACAGAAATTCTCAATTGGCTTAGCTCTTTGATTGACAGCTAATTCAAACCATGCAGAGTACTAAACTTTATATTACATAGCATGAACAGCTGAGCTCTTCTCTATACTCACCCTGAAGCAATAAACTGGGGTTTAGTCTGGATGACCATGAATTTTAGACAATTGTGAGAGGGGCTTAAGTAGAAGTTTAGGACAATTGGTATTGTTTGGGGTGAGAGATTTGGGTCTTTAATAATCCTGTTCTGTTTCCAGAGATGACTTCATTTTTCCCAAGCAGCATTTTAATTTCTTTAATCTAACCACACAGCTCAAAACATCAGGAAGGAAACTTTCCAGCAATCTGATTAGTTTGTGAAGCCAAAAATTTTGTGTCAACTTGGTGGGTGCTCTGCTTAGCCAGTTACTATGGTTTATTTCTTTCCTGTAATCAAGGAATGACCACCCTACTTCTGAAGTATTCATAGCAGTCTTCAGAGTAATTCCATAATTCAACTAAAACCATACATAACCTATGTGGTATCCCAATGTACCATTTTACAACTATATGGTGGACATTACATTGACCTATGACCTTTAATTCTCATCCTTTCTCACCAGGATGACTAGAGCTCACAAAACCCTGTACATTAGCCTGTGAATAAATTGCTACTAGGCTTCCATATACCCATACAGCTCATCACACCTGACATTTCAAAATTCTTTTCAAGTCAAGCATGAGAAATATTTTCCACCTTACAGAAACAAATAAAGTGACAACAAGGTATTTTAATGGATGGTCTTCATTCGTCCTGCAAAAGGAAGCACTACACCAAATACATTCAATAACACAGTCTATGGATACAGGAATTGAGACAAGGTTTCATGCTCTTATACAACTTCTTTCCAATGACATTTTTATGGCTGACTCACAATCAAAGAAATTGATGTTACTAAAGTTGCAGTCTTTGTCAATTTGAGTTGGGACACACTCTATCACTATGATAGTCTCCTATCTTGGACTATACTTACCATAACATTCTAATTCCATATCCAAAGTTGAGACTAAAAATGTTTTATCAATCTTGTATGACACATAATGAGAAACTATTCAGTAACACATCACTGTGCAAAACACACTTTTTCTTGTATGATTGATTTCAAAGTATGATACAAGCAAAGGATGTTGATTTACCCCATAATTCATTTTAACAATGTCAAAACCAAGCTACCCACACAGCACTGTACTGCAATAATCTGTTCCCATGCACCCCTGTCAATTTCCTTTCTCACTGTTATCTTTTCAATGGCCAGCTTGATACTGTACCAGGAGTTTGGTACATAATCCCCCAAACTCCCTTGTTTGGGGATCTACTGTAAGATCCCTGGTACTTACCTCCTATTTACATCATGTTAGCCTACTTACAGTACCTGCAGTAAACCATTTTTAAGTCAACAGCATGATAGGATGGACAGAGAGAAATTTGCCTGATTGAAGGGCACCTCATGCATACTGTAAATTATAGATACTAAGTATAGGGCAATGTAGATCATTAATTTCAATATGTTTGTGGTCCAGCCTACTAAGTGTTACATGCCAATTAACTTTGGTCATCTGGTCATTGTTTGGTAATGGCAACTAGCCACCACCACCCCCAACACATCACCGCCCGTCTGTACATTGGACAAACTTTCATGCTGTCAGGAAACATGGGCATACCTAAATACAAACTGTGCCTTCTGGCTCAAGCATTCCTTATGTCATTTTAGGATTCCATTATCCTTTCCATTTTGTGCCTTGAACATTTTGGAATAGCTAGTTTCTTAATGCCTTCTTTCTAATGCCTTCCTATGCCTTGGGCATTCCTTCTTTGGTATCATATGCCTGAGGAATACTTTCTGTATGTCATCCTAGGCAAAAGTTGGCATTCCTCAAAGGGCAAGAGCAGTCACCAGCTCAACTTGAAGTAGTGTAGTAGACCATTCTATTTCATGATTGGCTGTTGAGAGCCATGTGACATTTTTTCTCCTCAAATGTAAAATTTAGTAAGAGTAATTGTTTGGTTCACCTTAAGTATGCAATATTGAATTCATAAAATATTATGAAAGATAGTCTGAAGAGAAATAAGAGTAAAATTGTGATATTTAGCAGTTAAAGTTTAGGGGGACTGCTCCTTACCTTTAATTGTCACATTTTGCCTTTTGAATTCCTTTTAGTGCCTTTTAATGCCTTGCTTGGGCATTGCTTTTAATGGTATCATAATTCAATCATACAAGTCTACATCATATGCATTAGGAATGCCTTCTTTATGCCATATTGTGCCTTGAACAATTCTTCTGTAGATCATCCCATGTCATAGTTGGGCTCCTTAATATTCTATTTTAGGGCAAAGTCATTTATCTAGCTAACAGAGCTTGCCAAGTCACTTACAAATTCCTTTGCCAAACTGCCCTTACTGCCAAATAACTATCCCCTTAAGGGATTAATCTTTTCTTTAGGTCATCTAGTGCCTTACACCAAAGAAGCTAAGAACCACAACCAAGTGCACTCAGTTCACAGTCCTATTCTTCAGCACATTGTCCACTACAACCCTACTCCCTCCTCACACACCACCCCCTCCCCCATCTTCTTTCTTCACCAACAACTCATACTATTAGCCTACCTATAGCTTAGACATGCCTGAGTTTGGTGATTGTGTTGTGTTTCAACTGTATTTGTACCTTAGTTCATTTCAACCATCCTCAGGAACCCATCCCCACCATCAGAAACAACCATACTATAGATCATACATATCTGACAGTGGTTTGACATGAGATATGGCTACACTTTGGTTGTCATGTGCTGCAATGTTTATATTTCATCTTACAAGGATCAGCTCTGCTCTTAATCAACTCCCCTTCCCTGCTCCCTCCCGGTCATCAACCAGATTCACCAAAAACCTCCTGGTATGAGGATCTGCCGTCATTAACTTACCTCCTATATTACACTTTAACCCTTTACCATTGTTTGGGTCCTTTTGGACCCATACGGAGAGCGCGGCTGTCACCCATCTTTACTGCTTCACGCGGAGCTCGAAACTGCGAGTAGCTACCCGAAAATTCAGCCACAAAGACGAGAGAGACGATAGTTCAAGGTCAGGGGGTCAACAGCCTACGGAAGCTGATGCGGGGCGTGCTACGTCCGCTTTTCCGCCCACTCCCGAGGCGCGCAAATATGCCCCGATTGGAGCACAACGGTAAAGGGTTAATCCCACCTACCCACAACTGTAGACACTGTTAAACTAATAGCACAGTTGAGATGGAGGTCACCTTTAGAGATGGCTGCATCCTACTCTACTGCTGGACACCAAAACCTTCAAACCCAACTCATGTACAGTGGGATTACAAGTGAAACCTACAGATACAAAACTGTAGAAGGACGAAGTAGATGTATATACATACCTGCAATTTGGCAAGAGGTATAATATCACAGTTCTGTGGTCTATGCCAGACAGTTTGTTGTAGCATCTCATTGTAATAATAAAATCTTGATGTGTTTGGATCAAACAGCTCCCACCATTGGTTGTTATCTCTCTTTTTCCTG
Organism: Holothuria scabra; assembly: GCA_037179385.1. NCBI lineage: Eukaryota > Metazoa > Echinodermata > Holothuroidea > Aspidochirotida > Holothuriidae > Holothuria > Holothuria scabra. The sequence goes on from CM074179.1 coordinate 72,756,684, forward strand.
TTGAAAAAACAAACAACGACAAACGAAAAATATGAGAGAAATACAGTACCCCCAAAAATATTGCAGCAAACACTTTTACACGGGAAGATGCAAAAAAATTAACGTCAAGTTTACTGTATTCAATAACAAACATATCCTGTATGAACAATTCTCTCTGCCAGAATAATTTACAGTTGGATGCTAAAGGTGTTTAGGGTACATATAGGGGGCAATGCGCACTGTTTAGCAAGAAATTCTCTTACTGGCTAACGATAGCCCTTTAATCCCTAAGTTAATCCCAAATCCTAATAAGGGATACAGTGGATACAATACAAAGGCAACAGTCAATCAAGAAACGCTTTGTTAAACACTGCGCATCTACCCACATATAGCCACATAGAGCCGAGAACACACTTTAGTTCACAAATTCTATGCAGTACTGTAAGACCTAATTAGCTACTTTTCTTCCATTGATAATGTGTGTGGATATTTCTACAACAACCTGGGAGGCATCACACACATTATTCATTTGAATTTTGGTGTCTTATGAAAAAGCATGAGTGTTTTTCATATGAATTATAGTCTACCATGGTAATGCATTACAGTCTACAGCTAGAGGGTGCACCTACATTCTTCTTCTGCTACATTACACATTCCAGGAAAAATGTATAGTTGTTTCAACTGCATAATTTTCAAGAATATCTCCTCATAAAGTATTATCTGCAAATGTCAAAGTAATATATACAGACCATCTCCTTTTCATGAGCAAAGGTTTTTCTTTCCTTTGTTCATTTGTACAGCATGTCAAAGGGAACAATTTGTGTTCAGAGGGCGCTGTTTACATTTAGTGTCCTGTAGAACGTACTCTGTACTACCAAGGATTTCCACAGAAAACAAGAACACACAGTACATTTAAATATAATGTACTGTTAACATAGCAATAGTGCACATTTTTTCTCCAAGTCAACATGACTTTAAAATTCCTACAGTATACTAGTCTTTGATGATCATGACGATGATGATTTATAGCTGCTCACAAAGCGTGCAATTTATTTTCATGTTTATAGGTGTAAATAAAATAACTTCATCGGCTACCCTAACACTGAAAGGAGCCAGCTTTTTTCAAGAAAGGGTCCAGAAACTGTGTACTATTAAAGCTTGCAGCATTTTGTCCTAGGTACACTATCCATACATACAACATAGCTGTAAGAGAAAGTTTCAATAGCGCTCTAGGTGAATTTGAAGTACATGTGGTATCCATGATGTACAAAAAAGTAAAATTTGTATATAATACGCTTTCCGACATGGTGAGGCTAAGCCTGTTTTCAAATGCAGTTCAAATTTGGTACAAGTCCTAAGCTTCTAGTTGGTTACTCTTACAAGAGGCAGCAAACACCATGGGCTACAGCGGTCATATAGAATAAATTTACAGATTCATTTGGCAAGCCGTCTACAAAATTTGTATATTTGCTATCTATTAGGCCTAACAGAAAGACAACTGGTACCTGTTATACTACACTTGAACACTTAACTTTGTTCATCTGTGTCACTAATCCCACAAGATATATGAGCAATAATTTGAACTCAATACTTCCATCCTGCCTCCTAGGATGAAGACAGATACATCCTCCTACAGTACCTAAACCATCCTCTCCGTTCTAAACTTTCTTCATCACTTTTCCTACAACATCACTCCCCCGCATGAATTGCTTCCCTCTATCATCAGTTCAAGAAACGGACAGATATTCCAAACATGTTACTTATTGACAAAAATGTCACAAACTGGCATGACATGAATAAATACAACTTTGAGTGTAGTCTACAGAAGAGAAGGGTTACCATTTAACCTAGGTTTATTAAGATTGCAGTTACTTTAGAAGCAAGAGTTAAGGACTTTGCAAGGATACCACGACCCCAGTGTGTAACAAACAGTGAAGAAGACAGTTTAAACCATCCTACATAAATCTGCAAACTTAAAACAGGAAGCTCTCTATCACACTGTGACAATTGATACAGGGTTGAAATAAATCTTTCTACGAACTGAACTATAATCACATGCTGATATGCCAGAGGTAAAAACTTTGCCAGTTCCACTCAGTAACAAAGCTTTCGGTGTAGCTAGTCTACACAATTTATACAAAAGATCAGACACTCTGCATTATGCCCCATAGCCTTCTAAAGAGGTGGTCACTAGGGAACTGTCACCAGCTCTAAATAATTTAACCATTTAAAGATGACATTGCCCCTTCCATGCAGGGAAGAATTAAGGAAGGGCTGAGGGCAATTTGCCCCTCAAACATGCATCATGTATAAAATAGCCCTCTCCCCCCCCCCCCTCAAACTGGAGTCATGAGGGCAGAATAGCTGCATGTGAAAGGCTGGGGCAGGGCAATCTGATGCGAATACATTTGCTTAAGATTAAAAAAAGAGCCCCTGGGTGCTAAAAGTAAATTGCCACCCTGTTGCTAAGGCTACGTAGCTGCATAGCTATTCCACAAAACTCTGTGTAACAAGGTGGTGCTGGGCTGAACACAAAGCAACTGGCCATATAGTTGCCTTTGCCACCTGATCATTTTTCTGACTCCCCCTTGTTCACAACACTGATTGATATGTCCACAGTCATTCTCATCATCAGAGGTTTAGGTCTATAATTTGTGAGCAAATTACAATAATTTTTTTGGTTTTTTCTATTTCATTTTTTATTTCTTTTTTTTGGAAGGGAGTACAGTATAACAAATTGCATTGCCTTCATTTTTTCATGTTCTTCAATCTCCATTTCTATACTGCATTGAATTTAGGGAAGAGCATTACACAAATTACTGTTCCACTTCTATTATCATACAGTTTCAGCTTTTCTAACGCACTGGCAGCGAAAGATGGCTACAGTACTTTGAAAATATTAAAACATCAAGAAGCTTAACACTGTGGAAATAGTGTAGCCTGGCAGGGAGTATGATACAAAGAATAGGACTGAAAGGACCAGTCCTCTCACCCCAAACTATAACTCTTATAGGGGTTTACCAAAATTCTCAATTGGCTCAGCTCTTTGATTGATAGCTTATTCAGAAAATGCAGAGTACCAAAGCTTATATTACACAGCATGAACTGTGCTGAGAGTGCTTTGATTAATATGTACACATTGAACTTTTCTTCATTCACCCTGAAGCAATAAACTGAGACTCTACAGTATCTGGATGATGATGAATTTCAGACAACTGTGGAAGGGGCTTCAGTAATAAAAAGAATTTGGTACTGTTTGGGATGAGAGAATTTGGTTTTTAAAGGGCAAAGAATGAAAAGGGAGGGTGTTTGTCAAATGTGACCAGTACACATATTAAAGGGCCATGGTGCCTATATAATTCTCCAAGTATAGAGCAAGATTTATGAACACAGTAACCTGGGTATGGCTACAAGAACATAAACAGATAAAATTTTGAGTAATGATTGAAACTGCTGACCTGCAAATTGTGAAATATTTAAATATCTTTTCATATATATCTCTCAAAAATTGGAAAATGAATTTGCCATTAACATTTTTTAAACTAAATGATTGTGTTACAAATATCCATGTTTTACCTGTACAGCACATGTTTAACAAATACTGCACAGTACCTCAAGCTTTTCAACAGCTTGGGCTCAATACACATTCTGTAAGACACTCATGTTGAGTAATTAAGTACAGTACAATGGGAAAAAATTCCATTACACACAGCTATACACAGGTATACGGCACCAGTAATAGGTCAAAACTAATCAGTTTTTGTCAGTTTTAGAAAATTATGCTATTTACCAGTGAATAAATAGAGATCTTAACACTGATTACAACCAGTACAAAGATCTCGTCTGGTTTCTGAAAATTTAATTCACCATTTTTTAATGCAGCAATTCACTCCTAACTATTGTACAATACAACAATTGGCTTGGACCAACCTTTATGCATGGTAAAGTTGACTTGTAAACTAATGCCATAAAACAAGATTTTCTCTATGGCAAAGGCAGTGGTGGGGCAACTGCTGAAGTACATTGCACAACCAAAAGCTATAGTACTAACTGTTGGACACTTTTAATATGAATATCAGGAATTTATTATTTATAAGGTATTTAGTTAAATGAATATCAGGAATTTATTATTTCTAAGGTATTTACAGTATTATACCCCATACAGCTGTGCATACAGTACAAACATCTGTTTTTATGAGTAAGTACCTATATTCAATTTGGTTTTCAAAAATTGGTGACCATGCAGACACTTTTTCAAATTATGCCCCAAATCATTACAAGTTCGGAAAACACAAAATTTTAACTTTTTCTGCAATTTTTGCAAATGAAACTTGGCTTATTGTGCTAACTTTAAGCATTACCTTGTGTTAGTGACCCTTTAACAATCTCACAATATCAACTAAATGATCCCCTTTAACTATAAAAGTTGCCCCAGTCTATAGACTACTCCCTATAGTTACAGTGCTTCAGTAAGCTGTTATTGCCATGGATACATTGGTTGGTTCTAGTTAGTTAAAGTTTTAGAGCCCAGTTTCCAACAAATTGGTTCAAGGCAATTAGCTGGCCTTTTTTCCAGTTGTGGCTCATTTTGGATACTAAAATCTAGACCATATAAGACATAACAGGGAGCTTAACTAGAGTGACCTTCAGCTCCAATGTCACAGCACTTTCAACACACCCTAATTATCTCTTTACTCTCACCAGCCAATGTAATTTTTTAAGCTCCTTTTTCTTTATTTAAAAGTGACTGTTTCAAAACTTCAAAGAATTTCAACAATGTAATAATTTAATCCTTGACCAATTCTGTAGGCAGCAATGTAAAAGCTGCTTGGGCTGAACCATACCACAGGGAATGACAGAATGATGTAGGCTAAATAGCCTATTATGCTCAACAAAGAATAACAGCATGCATAGGTTAATTAAAAATTGAAGTGTCCAATTCATCTGGGTAGGGCTAATTTGTATTAAAGGACCAGTCCTCTCATCCCAAACTGCAATTTTGGTAGGGGTGTACCCAAATTCTCAACTGGCTCAGCTCTTTCATTGACAGCTAATTCAAATGCCACAGCTTGTAATATTACACAGCATGAACTGTACTGAGAGTATTTTGACATACATATTGAGCCTTTTTATACTCACCCTGAAGCGATAAACTGAGACTGTGTCTGGATGAGGATGAATTTCAGATAATTGTGGGAGGGGCTTAAGTAAGAAGGCTAGGAGAATTGGTACTGTTTGGGGTGAGAGAATTGTGCCTTAACTTTAGTAATCAGCACACATATAGTTAAAATTGTTTGGTAAGGTTTAACAGCTATTGTTTGTAACCCACTGGTTTAAGTCTGGCTGTCTATGGTCTACTTCCAGTATAGTACGTGGATCACTGATTTGTTTTCCTACTCAATTGCTCATAATGAAGTGCTCAGCACCAAGCATATATTGGTTAGGTTCTATTTCTAAAGAGCACACATACATGAATAGTTTTCCATGCCTAACATCTATTTTTATGTTTAAACTGTATTGCTGCAGAAACCATTGATTAAACCATGCCAGATGATATCATATCCTGAATGTAGGTCATGCAAACAGCTATGTGATCATACACAGTCATATAGAACAGGAAGAATCATTTGTTTCAGTGAAGATTAATTAATAACCTTTGAGAAATACCTTAAGTTGCAACCATAGGATTCCTTACAGCTGGAACTGTGAGGCCCCCCCACTACATGAAGTAGCCCTTACTTAAACTAACTACCACTGAATGGTTTAAAGCCTGACTTTTGAGTGATAAGTCAGGTTTTTACTTGATGTTAACATCCTCAGTTTATATCCACTTCAATGCTAAAAGGGTTTTATCATATTTTTTTTTTAATTTAAGGGTGGGAGTGGCTTTAACCTGTAGGTGTGAACATCAAGTAAAAACCCGATTAAGATTCCCAAAAGTCGGGTTTTAGACTGTTAAGTGATGGGCAGTTTTGGTATTAAAGGGCTATTTCATGCCATATGACCCCCACAAATAGTGTGGTAGACTATGCTACAGTAGTGATCCCTTGCAGGTCATACTTGGCAATGTTTTTCTCCCTCAGTTATAAAGTTTACAAGGCTTTACTGTTTGAATTATGAATATGCAATGTCCTGATACATCATGAAAGACTCTAAATGGATGAGAAATAAGACAAAATTTGTGAGATTTTGCTGTTGTTTTGAAATATAATAGTCTAAGGGTGACTGGTTTTCCTATAAGGACATATTCACCAAAAGATTATGCCTTGGCTATATTCTAAATGAGTGATAAATAAGATTCTTACAAGAAAAAGTTTGAAATATTTTTTTTTTATATAAGGACTGGCAACTCCCAGGCCCAACCATGATGGACCTGCCATACCGCCAAGACAATAATGGGGCTGAGGTGGGCGCAATCGGGCTTCATCTACCAAACTTGCAACAGTTCTATGTACATACATAAAGCAGCTGCAATGGTATACTGCAGTACGTACAGATGCTCATGTCTCACAAGAATATGGTCCCGGCATGCAAGAAATTATGACCCATATTCAGGAAATCTAAGGAACCTTGTAAATTCAAATTTGGGAAACCATGTGTTTACTTGTATCCCAGACAGGAAACTAGAAACTTCACCACCACAATACAGTATACGTACATAGGTTTATCAACTTCCTGGTGAGGTTATGCCATAGTGACTCATTGTATAGATCTCTCTGACTCAATGTACTTATTCTTTTATCAATAGATTCCCTGGCATTCCTTAGACCTTTGGCCAGACTGGATCATCTGCTTAACTCTGTAGCTAGTGAATGACAGTACTTGTAATCTTGGGTCTGCCTTACTCTCAGTTTCATACAAAATGATTTCCTGTATATTTTGGGGGATTTGTAAAACCACACACAGTTTGAGATGACTGTCCATTGAAACAAGTAGACTCCTACAGCTATAAGTAGCCTATATTACAAGTTTCACAAAGTGAATGCATTTAGCCCAACACCCTGTTTTTGAAATAAAAAATGTGTGTACACATTTTCAGTCTAGCTATTATCCAAGTTCACTTAAGTATACAGTATTTCCTCATTCCACAAATTTTTAATTTTTCCGTGTTGCGAAAGCTAGCCTTCAAAAAACTTTACCTGGTTTGTACTGTAAATTACAAACATTCTGCAATTTATCAACCTAATCTTGTATTTCATTGTTTACAGATAATCCCCAAAAGGAAGAAGAGTCTTTTATTTGTTTATACTTTCTTTAGAACTTGATTTTTTAAACTAGGGCTGTTTCTTTTTTATCTTTTTTTTTTTCTTTGCTCTTTGTTTACAAATAATTACTGCAAACAGAGTTCCAGCTGAAAAGAAAACAAGTCAACAAGAAAAAACAAAAGCAGTATACCTTACATTATTCCTATAATTTCACACAATAGTTGGCAAATCTTCTCTGTTGCAAACAAAAAACACTGCACAGGTACATCTGTGAGCAAGAAATTTCAAAGGGTTTCAAAGAGCAGCATCTAGCTGTACAATAAACAGTGTTTGGGTTAAATCAAGGCTACCATCACAAAGAAAGGGTATTACTGCCAAGTCCACATAATCCTTTAAATAATTACTAAGTAACAGAGTGAAGTTCAGTATGACCCGTTCTTGCTATTAAAATGGTGACCAAATTATTGCACTCCTAATTGACATTAAATTACTGGAGGCAGGCATAGATTATGTTAAGCGCCCTTCAACCTTAATTCTAACACTGCAAATTTGTAATTTTGACCATACACACTGTACGTAAAGTTTCAGTGGGAAAAAAAAACTTTTATCTGTGTGCTACTGTGTACTCGTAAACATTGGATAATTTTTTTACTTGAAATCATGAATGTGACCCTCAAACATGAATTGAAAGCAAGAGTCACTCCACTTTGCAAACACTTTAAATATTTTATTCCACAAGAAATGACAAGTTTGCTGAATGAAGACTTCCCAGTGATCTAACCAGTATGCCTAAAGACTGATTCCATACCCAAGAAAATAAATGTTAGCTGGCCATCCTTAGATGAAGAACTGATGTTTATAACCTACCAGCCCCTCCCCCCCAACTGCCCCATGAGGGGAAGCCCCTATGCTTCCAGAAAATGCAGACAGTTGATTTTTAAACCAATCAGGTAGTACCATGTACAATTTGCGCTAAACTTCAACAACCTGTGTGCTACCCATCTCATAAACCTGCTAAGGTTCCTAAATTTTGCAATTCAGTTGCCCTGATTCCTTTTTCAACAATCAGCAAAATCCAATTTTACTTTCCAACAAGTTTCAAAGGCATGCAATGTACAGCACAGGTCTGTTAACCATCATGAAAGTTTAAAGGTCACAAAGGGTGCTCATAATTATCTATGATTTTATGAATCATACTTTTTACAACACAGTATGATATCTCCATACATGAGACATTTTTACGACTGCTCACATTTAGTCTTACATAATTCACCTAAAACTGAGGTCACAAAATGACGTGTATAAGCCATATGAAATGTACCAATGTAATTTATTTCTTTTCAAATATCATTTACAGAGTATTGTGTCATACTGACCTTGTCAAGTGTCTCGGTGTCCTTACTGTTATTCAAATCCCTTCAAATATCTTACAATTTACGATAATCTGTAACCACAAACCATCATTCTATAGTACATGATTCATAATTTGTTCAATCATTTTGTCTCTGTGAGTAATATCTATAAATTTCTCATTTGTCATTCACACAAAAAAAATTCCATATCTTCACAGCCTCTCTATTTTGGCAACAAAAATTTACTCTCTCAATGGTCTAATATTTTACAAAACTTTTCCACAAAGAGAATGATTTAAACGTGGAGTCAGACTGCCAGGCAAAGTATCGTTGAGGTCAAACGCCATGCCAGAAAATTAAATAAATGGCTTGTGCCCAAGGCTAGTTGACATGAACCAAATTCAATTTCACTGAAAGATTGGACTGGCTCAAACAAATCTTAAATCGAAGTTGTGTTTGAACAACAGAGTTGGTGTATATACAGTGGCTTTACAAAGTGACAATACTACAAAGGATTTTGAGACATCATAATCAAATTTTTGAAGTAATGCACAATATCCGCTGTAATTCCCGCTCTCAAATCTGTGATCATGTAGCTTTAGCACTCTTATGTACTTCATATGTACAGTATAGAGTGACTAAAAGTACCCTTACATTATCAGACTACAGTATCTTTAAGGTTCAAGTTTTTATTTATGTTTTGCAAGGAAGTACTTCGGAGAATTGAAAAGGCATGTTGCTGGCTGAGTGTACTACTTGAAAATGCATACCACACATGCATAGTTGCTAACACAAAGACATGGAAGAGGGGAGGGGTGGGAAGGGGGATGGGAAGGGGGATGGGAAGGATGGGACGAGACTAATATTAACTAATTTTTGGGAGGGAAGAATATACTGTACAGTGCTGACAGTGCTTCCTACTGTATAGCATGTGCAAAGAATTGTCACATAAATGTATAAATATGCAAAAAGGATCTCTGAGTAAAATGGATTTCACCTGAAACTGGGTTATGTACTCAGGACTGAAATTAATTGTTTGAATTAACAGCTTCCATGGTATCAAAACACTGTTAGCGGCATAAATGACGAAAGTGTGGTAAATAATGTCCAAGCTGGGACAGGGGAAGGAGGGCCAGATAAGTCCTGCAATGCTGTACTTTTCATGGTAGATGCATTGCACATTTATGCTGTAATTCACATCACTCCTTCTAGAAGCTACTTTCAATGAAACTGATACTTCAGTCAATACAAATTCATTTTAAATGGCATTTATAAGCCATTTGACCCAGTTAAAAATCACATACTCACTTTGCACGCAGTCACTTGAAATGAAAACCCTAACGTTTAAATTGTGAGGCCTAATTCCCTTGGCAAGCTGCACACTTTGTGTACAGGTATCTGTATTTATACCAACTGCAGTCTATGGGAGATTGGAATAGGGAGCATACGCTTGCGCAACCTCAGTCAGCAGTGCAGAGATGGTCAAAGATGGCAAACATACCCCAAGCCCAACAATGTCAGGTGCAGTGAAGAAGTTTGTGTGATATATTGGCAAGGCAACAAAATCAGACCTTAAAAAATATTACTGCTCATACATAGTAGAACAATGAACTTGTTTTATTTCTGTCAATCTTCAAGTCAGCTGAACAGCCTGACAGGTTTACAATGAGTCATGATAATCAATCCTGCCAACTGCCCTGAATGGTACATTCCCCTAAATAACCCCCAATGCCTACCACCTATACCTAACAGTACTCTGTAATTCCAAATCCCACAATAAACCCAGGTTGGTAAGATATAATAGCACAGTGATGAGAATCAGGCCTTGAGTTTAAGATTTTATACAAACTCCTCTAGAAATTAATGAGTGTGGTAGGTGTGCTGTTTCATTTAACTTAAAACATGAGCAACAGCTCCGATCCTACTCTTCAGCTAGGTGTGCAAAAAATCCCCCCTCACAGTGATTTGAGGTGGGTGTGGTGGTGTGCAACTGCACTAGTGTGCATCAAAACTCAAGGCCTGGAGAGCTAGGACATATAGCACTAAGGTACCTGTAGCTATACACCGGCAAAACCTAAGAGCTCTCATACCAGATAACAAAGGGTAATGTAGATTTCTGTGGTTGAGGTTCCACTTTTCATCACACTTGCTCTTCATGAATTAAAAACTTGAAATAATTTTTCAAGGCACAGTAAATACATTTCTTGTGATGAATACAACTGAGCCAGTCCATCCATGATTATTAATCTTTGTTAACTGACACAGCTAAAAGTCTATGATTCCCCCAGCCATACTCTACATGATGTCATTAGGCAGTATATAGAACTTTCTATATGTACACACTAGTCTTCATCAAGTTTCAGCCATTAGGCTATAACTAACTCACCTAGGTCTTTGCTCTCCACAATTTATAAACTTAAAAATAATTTTTTTTGAGTTTCAACTTGCAATATCTTGTGGTGTTTACATCTAAGCTAGCAGTTGCCCCAGCCTACATACTGTAGATAATGTCGATCACTATACAGTATACTGTACTGTAGTATGTATCTGAATACAGTAGAACTTAATGTAACACACCATTTTCAAGCTCCCATGTCTTTGATAATTACACTTGGTCTGACCACTTTACCATCTGTTACACTCGGCTTATACATGTTCCTGATTATATTTCCAAATCTCCTTTGGCTATATTCAGCTTCACGAACATTTTTGTCCCAGTGTCACCACAGCATACATCCTCAATTAAACGCCTTGCTTCTCAAGTGCATCAGCTCTGTGTACTTTTCATTTTGAGGTTGAACCCAACCATGTGTTAAAAGTTCAACACACCAGTATTACAAAGAAACAATGCACTGGTATGTAACTGCAAACTGTAAACTCCAATGTACAGTCTGAAATCATTTCAGAAAGACTTCTTTTTTTAATACAGTGTTTGAGGTTCATCCCCAGTGGAACCCTCTAAGATGGGTCAGTCCAAAGGGCCCACTATGTTTCAATGCTTAACTGCAATGTACATGCAGAGGAATGGAAAGAAATTTTTAAAGCATCTGTTCTTTTTATCGCAGCTATCTAAAATGTCTCTTGAGCACAATTTTGAAAGCAAAAAGGCTTACAATCTATCACTTTATGTACAAATACTGATTTGAATGTGGCTACCTAACTATCTACAATACAAATTGCACCTGCTGCAGATCTGACCCAGACCCTAATCTGTGTCAATTAAATGCAATTTGTACCTCAACTCTCTCTATGTATAAAGGAAGAGAGATACCCCCTTCCCTTAGACCCCAACCATACAGTAGGAGAGCAATCAATCAAATCTAATTGCAGTCCTCTCTAGAGTTTCTGAAATGAATAATGCATATTGATGATATCAAAGTTTATATTATTGCAATGTTTTTAAATATTATTTGCCTTCCTAGAAGCACACAAAATGATGTCTGGTGTTAGCACCATCTATTCCAAGTTAGAACTTGTCCGACTCATTAACTCATGACCTGCCTCGCAGCTGGTTCTAGTACTGTCAATATAAATGTACCATGAAGACCAAACCCCCCAAAAAATGGCCATTTATGCAGGAAGGAAAATGCTCTGCTAAAGGCTGGATATGCACATATTATACACTCATGCCTACAGTGCAGCATCCTGCTGAGGACAGCAGAGGAGGCCTTGCCTGAAGTAAAGGGCAAAGAGACCCATGGCAATAGTACACATCAATACTTGTTTTAAATTGTTTTATATTATAAATTATTAGCAAGGAAACATGTAGTATTGAAGGGAATTTCTTAGGCAACAGCTATCTTGTGATGGTCCTTAAAGTTCATCACCGTGGCAACATGTTATAAGTCTGCTTAAGCAATCTTTGAATGGCAAATTGAAAATTTTTGGTAATTTAAAGGTGGATGCATCACTTCCCATTTAAGGTCGTATGTGGATAACTGATCATGCATACCATGAGTGTATTGCAATTACATACTGTATCTGTTGAAGCAGTGTATAAATTAAGGTACATTGGTGACAGAGGCAGCCATTTACTTCATGCATACTGTACAGTATGTTATCAATCATGCACTGTGTTAAAATGACCTATAAGATTATTTTTGTCAATTAATTTTACTAATTACTGGGGAAAATATAACTTTGTTATACCAGACATTCATATTGCAAATTGTGTGCCTCTGTAACTAGATCTAGAGCTATACCTTTTGATTACACAAAGTTAAAGCTTTTGGTCAAGAGCAGTCTCCCAAAACTAATTATTTTGAAGAACCAGATATATATCACATCTTCCCTTGTATATGTTCCCTTTCAAAGCATCTTTCATCATATTTTACAACTTCAATATTGCATGTTCAATGTAAAACAATCAGTTACTTGTAGCAAATTTCACATGTGAAAAGAAGAAACACGTGACTCTCAACAGCCAACCATGAAACAAGACAAGTCTACAACACTACTTCAAGTTGAGATGACTGTTCTTGCCCTTTAAGCAAATATTTTACACAGAGGTGCATCAACAAACTCGGCCTTTTTACTATTTATGTCATTTCCACTTCCCCTTTTCTAAGTATAAAAACACCTAGCTCTGTTCAAGGTTAGCGTTTGGTACCAATTCTTTAATTGAAAACCAATCTTCCCCTCAGGGGATAGCAAAACATTGAAATCATCTCCCCTACTGCTTGAACCCCACAGGGGTCAGCGAAGGTCACCTAAACGACTCGCTTGACAGGGGGATTCTTTCATCCTATCCATCACAGTAGAGCCGATGATGATACCCGGAAAGATGAGGTGGAGGGGAGATGACAATGAGGGCAAGACGAAGGTCATCTGTCTCTAACCTCTCCTCATGTTTAGGTTTATCAGTATAGAGGAGGCCATCCACAGGCAGATACGGTGAGATTAAATTAATCTTGAGTCATATCTGAGCATATCAGACAGATCTGACGTTAAATTTTCAGTACATGAGCTGAATGTATAAAGCTGACTTGGGAATTCTAGTCTATAAACCCTGTCTGAACAGAATTGAGCTAAATGTACTGAAGAAGAGTATAAGCTATGCTAGACTCAATCCACTCTGCAATCTGATAGCCAGGATCAAAATGAATCGCAAATATGTCATCAATATTCTATAAATAGAAATCACCAAGATTAAATTCACAAGTAGGCCTACAATGCACACTACTACCCAGCTGTCTACATGCTAGCTAGCCACAGCAATATGGTAAAACAGAGTTACTGTATAATATAGGTTTCATATGTGCAGCTTCTCTCCCATGATAGAGAGAACCAAATAGACTCTAAAACCTCACCAAACTAATTAATTAACCTTCCATGATGTGATATCATAATGACACATAATATATGTGTAGGCCTTATATTCAACCAAAACAGCAGAATTTATGCTAATTGACTTTGCACCAACACATTGAGATATCATCAATCTAATAGAAGTTGACCACCAAGTCCATTCAAAACAGATATATCAATCAAGATAAGAAGCAGGTTACTATACCCTCCCATAACCTCCCCCCCCCCTCCCCAAAGGGTGAAAAAAGTTGGGAAGCTGGTGGGGTGATCCCTCCCAGGCAATTTTGGCAACTGCAGGAAGGGGGATTTTTGTTTTCATGTGCATGCAGAAACCAAATTGAGAATTGTTAGGAAATTTTACTCAATTCCTGGGAAATACTTTTACTCCCTTCCAAAGAAAAAAACTTGTTACACCCCCACCTTTAACCAAACTTAAATCTGGTTTCATAGTCTGTGAGCTACTGTAGGAAACTCATCTACTACTGTAGGGGCGTTATGTGAGAATAGGAGCAGATGTGGAACATGAGAGATTCTTAGATCCTGCTATGTTCTCTATACGGCATATCTACTTCATTTGTGTGTAATTGGTCACAGTACATTTCACATATCATGTATGGATGAGGTATTATGATTCTGTGCAAGGATCACCTGCAAGAATCCCTCTCCTTCTCAAAATCTCCAAAAGTAAACTATCCCCTGACTGACTGATAGAGGTGTTGACTGATACTACCAAGCATGTATAAACAATATAATACATATCTCTGTCAATTCCATCATGTCAATACAAAGTTTATGTTTGTTCAACTACCACTTTAAATGAGTGCCTGCCTTAGGAAGGACTTTCAATGCTCCCTGTACATGTTAATGCTAATCAATGTATTCCTGGAAAATATCATAGAATGACCTAAAAGATTTCATAAATAATTCAATGCAAAATGACAGCTGAGATCATAGTGGGTAACAAAGGGTTTTCCCTTAGGGCAACTTGGGCAACAAAACTGCAGTGAGCTCCCTCAGTAGTAGATCGCCCAAACTACAGCAGGAGAAAACTCTTCAACTACACAGTGAGGGGAACTTAAACACAGTTTTTCTTTTTTTTTTTCTCCAGGAAGGTAGTAAAATTTCCCACAATATACTCACTACAGTTTCATGTATAAATGAGGGAAATTTTCTCCCAGTTGCCAATATTTCCATCCACAAGCCCAAATTTCCTGGGAAAGAGCCTCCCAGCTTCCCAACTTTTTCCATCCATTATGAATCACTTAAAAATTTGCCATAATTTCACTCAGTTTTTGTATTTTGTAATTCCCTAAATACAGATGGTACAATTCCAAAGAATAAGCATGCATTGAGCAGTTTAACTGGATTTCTGGCAATTTCAAAGACTGAGAAAGCTAAGTATGCAGTATTACAAGTGCTGAAGGACATGCTGTGCACATAACATGAACATTATTGTCTATTTGAAGCTTTTCATCTATGGTAGCATGTCATTTAAATCAGGACTGCTCATTTACTCTTCTATATGTGCCTTTCAATATTGTTCTGTCATATCATTGATCAATGCAAAGGTTTAATCACTCAAACAGCTATTTTCCTAACTTACTCAGGCAGAACTTAGTATACAATTTATTCTTTTACATTATTTCCTCACATTGCTGCACACAGACCGCAGTATGAAGCACATGATATTCTGCTGTAGTGAGGGTTTAAACCCCCTAAAAGCGGTGTATCAGGCCTTTCATCACAGAAAACTAGTCTTGACATATCAGAGAAGGCATGCATGGAATGCAGTTGTAGCTGTATACCAAGGGATGACAGAAGGATACCAGATCATTACACACTGACTGTATACCTTGTGAATGCTAAAGAACACTGCACGCTGTAATTATACTGTGCATCAAGAGACTTTTCCATAATTTCAGCTATGCTGAGTTTGAAGTGAATGGAAACTTTTCGGTCTGTAGTGTTATGTTGTAACAGGGTAGGTGGGTGCATAACCTGCACAGATCTCTGAAAAGTGATCAACTGAAAGACTGAGAAATGTAACAGAAAGACAAGTATGACACTGGCAGATTTAAAAAGAAATAAGCCTATAAATAGTGTCATTGTTTTAAACAGATCAGCAAGCCTCTCCCCCCCTTCTGGACCACCCGGCTACCATGCCCCCTGTCCCCTCAGTAAAGATAATGATGACACAAGGGCCAGTTAGGATACAGTAGCTGGCATTGCATCTGTAGTGCCATCAGTTTCATCACCAGTGATCATTCCATGTACTGCATGTAGATGGAAGTCAAATAGTGACAGCAGCTCTTGAAGGTGCATAAAAGGTATTTGAAAAAAATTCAGTTCAGCCACATTATATTTATTTCACAGATAAATGTTTGCAACTCCCACCCCTCTCTCTAAAAGATCTCTTCTTGGTTGCCAACAGAATTATTCAGTTAAACCTCTGGAATTCATTGAACTCTTTAGTTCCCTATAGTGGACCTTAAATCCAGCTAATACAAGTTAGAATGTAGACCTGTACGAGTGTCAATCCTACCAAGCAACATTTTATTGTACTACATGAAGCTCCCAGTAGTAAATTCAAGAGTACGCAATTTATACAGCAGACCCTGCCAAGCAGAATCACAGGAATTTCTGAAAGCTGGGATGCAAAACATTTAAGTAACTTACAGTTCATAAGCTCACAATGTATTAATTAAACATACATACTGTCCTTGATCAATATATGCACAGTGTTGAAATTTTCAAGCAATTCAAATTCTAGTGTGGGTTACAGATATGAAAAGTTCAAATTTTGACCCAGTTTTGCCAGGTACATTTAAACAGAAGATTCAAAATATTTTAAAAATTGCACCAACAGCACTAAGGGAGATTGAACCTCACAAGGTGTTTGAAATTAAGGTGGGGGTGGGAGGGGGGTGAAGCAGGGTGGGGGAAGGAAGGGCGGGGTCAATAGAAATTATACTACTGCACTGGACATATAAAGTGCCAAATTAAGAACAAAAATGCACTCTGCATGCTCTGAACACTTGACAAAAAATTCGGTAAAGTTGTTGATTGTAAACAATCGAAGGGACAAAGGAACAAGTTATGTTTCATTGTAGAAAGAACTAATCATGGTCAAGAACTGTTTCCACAAGTGGGAAGCATATATGTAAACCATCTGTATACCAACTTAAATTGGGAGTTAGTGTAAATTATACAGTAGTCAGGCTGTTTGTACCAGTCATAGTCAAAGTACTTTCAATGATACTGTACCTCCTCTGCCAATTAAGCATTTTAAATATTCACAGCTAATTGGGCAGTACTTGTTCACATCTTGGTTTGGGCATTTTTGGGGGGGAGGGGAGGGGTACTTTCTTCATTTTTTTTATTTTTAACTTATTATTTTTTTTTTTTTTTTTTGGAGAGGGAGTATTTTTCTTTGCATAGAGTAAAGGCAAGTGTACTTCATGCTAATATAATTATAATTACCAACTGCAGTCAATTTCAATCCTTATTTTTGTACTGAGTGTAGTTTTCCTATACATCTCTCAATCTCTAAATTCTTTACACCAATACCCTCTTACCTCTCATTTCATTGTCCCCTAAAGAGTAATATTTTAATAACAACAGAGCCATCCATGCACTCACATTTGTTCAAGATTTCCATCTTTATCTCCCTATTTTTCCAATCCCAATACTTTAATCCTAATGTTATCTTCGACAGACATCTAGATGCTTTCATCCGTCTCAACGCTTTTAATTTTCATACCGATTCCCTCTACTTCCTCACAAAAAATCCCTTCCACCTGCTCAGCATATGACAAAGAAAGGCAGACTGCAACCCCTGCTGCTTGCAGCCTGCCACTGACAAAGGGTTAATACAGGAAGCCATGTGTGTACATAACCTGTATGTATGTTATTGTGCGATTACATCTGTCAGGCTCGATCTAAATAAACACACTGGATCAATAATTTAATACAAATCCAAGTTCAGTCACAAAAATTGAAAACCTGTTAAGCTTTTTTCAAACCTTGTGTCATATTATGATGTCACTTAGGACATGCCATTATTGCAGTAAGTAGAACCCACTATTTACTGGAATTTTCTTTCACAAAGTGTGTTCATTCAGAACAAAGAGAAATGGTCCGATTGTATCCCATGGTGCAACACACAGGATATTCACCAAACCATGAAGTATTGTGGAAGCATTCTATTGTCCTGATCAGTGTTGTTGCTGGGACTGAATTAATTAGTTAGAATCCAGTAATAATGACTCTAAACAGAGTGTACTCCAAAAATTCTCTCAAATCATGAGAAAAGAGTGAATAATTTGATTTATTGTCCCCTTATAATTAAGGACACTAGTTAGGATGGTACCATCATATTATTTCAACAAAAAAAAAGCAAAGAAAAAAATTCTGCAAAAATGTCTCTCTTTTTCAGGTTTCACCAAGAATAGTTCAAACCATTTTGTTCAACATAATACAGTTTTAGTGAAATTGAACTTGGTGCTGCCAGGCTTAAGGATCATTATAGTCCCACAGGCAATGGAAAAGCATGCCTCCATTTTCAGAAAAATTTATGGTTGTCCTTCGGTCAACCATTTCACTAAATTTAGTTGTTCACAAGTAAATCTGGTTGTCCATAAAATTTTTCACTCAATTACAAAACATGAACTGTGTTCATGTAGGCCTACAGTATTACTGGTCTTGAAGATTGCAAAGATGTGATGTTTGAGAGACAAACACGCTTGAAGCCTGAAATTTTTGTATGATGGAAAAATTAAAAGATTTGATCAGTCAGCAGTATACTTCTTTAATGTGAAAGGAAAATGGTTGTCCATTGGACAACCACCCTTTAACTTTTGGTTGTCCCTATGGAATTTTAGTTGTCCCGAAAATCGAGCCCTGAAAAGTCAATGTGATGTAGCCAAGTGTAGCCTACTGAACAGAGGATGTTTTAACTTTTTAATTCATACTTCAGCCTTCTAACCCAAGATGAAGTGTTAGTCATTTAGCCCAATCATTTCTCTAATATGACATTCTGGCTATTAAAGTAGGAGATCTTGGGAGAGATTTTAGGAAAGCATTCCTTTGAGAGACTTATACCTTTATGAGGTGCAATGTTTGACCCTAAGAGTGCCCTTGCAAAGGAGGTCAGGTGCAACTTGCAACTTGTGACTATACTGGAAATCAAAATTTTAAGAAATTTCTCTAAAACTTTCAAACCTTGGCACGAAATGCTCATGAAAATCATTTGGAGCAACTACTCCAAGTTGGGTTTGAAATTTGTTGCACCAATAAAGGCTGGCTGTTAAAGTCCCTGACTGACATGGTCTTAAAGTTTAACACCTCTCTCCCCATTGAAAATATATTATTGACAGAATTTATGGGCCATATACTGTAGCAAAAACAGAATGACAGACACTTGGAACTTGGAAGAGAAATAAGAAGAAAATTGTCAGATTTAGCTGTAGAACTCCCAAAAAGGGCTTTTCCCAAAAAATAATCTGTGGCAAATGACTTGATCCCCTTAAAGTATTCTAGACAAACTTTCACATCTTTCAACAGTACTATCCTGAAAGAACATAACCACATAAAATGTCCTACAGTATTTATGCAGTTTTTATATTAGGTCTAACAACCCTTCCTGTCCAAACATTTTGAAAAGGTCATCTGAATATTGTAAGTCCTACCAGCTTATAAAGGTTTTTATCACGCTATGAAAAACTGTGAGGGAAAAGAAGGGGATAGCGATTCCAAATTTAGAATGTTCCTTGGGGCAATGTCGTTTCTCATTATACATGTTGCAGACAGCAAGTTGTGACATGTTAGCACAACTAAATATTAAATTATGGACCCTTGAGCGAACTTCTCAGGCCCTTTTCCCACAGTTTTTACAGTATCTGCCCTAAATACTAAATGACTAGAAAGCAAATTCCTTTTCCACGTCAATTTTTTTACTCTTCATAAAATAGTGCTTGCTTCCGATATACATGTAAATGAAGTAATGACTTGGGATTAGACTTGACTTGGATAACATGTTCCAAACCAAGCATCCAACAATTGTTATTTCCCTGTGGGGTAATGGGTACCTAAGCTTAAGACCAATTCTGAAAATCATGGTTAGAAGCAAGTGTCTGTGCAAAAGAGTACTTACGAATGTTTTGATGTCAGGGAGATGGGTTCAGGTCACCCTAATATAGACCCATAACTCTTTCCCTAAAGGTTATTCAGTACATTTGCTCACTTAATTCCACTGCCCCTTCCTTCGGAAATGTACTTACTCTAATCTAACTAATCTGGCTAACTTAGGGCTTGAAAGAAATATCATGAAAAAAAGAAAAAAATAACTTCTCAATTAAAATAGGAAGTAACCGATCTCTTATTTCTCTCACAATTAAAATTTTTGCCCTCAGATCTGATTTTTGTCACAAAATTACTAGTTTTTGAGGCATTGTACACTGGAAACAGCTGGTTAGTTTTAAAATTCAATAATTTCCGTCAACAGCTTTTATTCCACAGCATGAAAACTAACCATTTAGAGTTGCACTGCACATGTTGCTTGGAGTAAAGAGTGGAAGCCGTATAACCCAATAAAACCAGGTCACCAATCAATACAGGTTAATGGTGTTTAGTACTTGTTTAACATGATAGCACCAGGAAGAGCTCGAAGGATTATATAACCAATTATCCACATCTTATACGTGCAGTGTGCATTTGCAGTGTTAAATAGCCAGTAGCCTGGGTTAATTGTGCAGGTAGTCAGGGTCTTACGGCCCAGTTTCCAACCTATTGGTTCAAGTTGGGCTGTGAACATGTAGCGATTAATCGCTAAATGATCCCATGTGAATTGAACGTTTAATACAAAGCTACAAGCGGTTAATCGCAAAACCTGGTTTTGACAGTTTTTTATCCATTTGTATACTCTGATGATCCCTGGTTTTAGTTAAATGGAACATCCTGGGCACATTTGAACCTTGTAGGCTTCAAAGTTTCGCAATAATTTGATTCTGCCATGCAAGACAACAACTAAATATTTCTGCATTACATTCAGTATCAATCACTTCATACTGATTTTTTTTTTTTGTAATAAGGTAATCTCGATTAATCGCTAAACGATCGCAAATATCTGAGGTTTAACATTTAGTTATTTTATTAAACGTTCACAGCCCTAGTTCAAGTCATGCCAGCCACAGCCTTTTGTCCAGTTGTGGCCCACTGGCTTGTTTTCCTTATTCCATTGCTTATGCGGAGCATCACGCCACAATGGCTGAAGGTTCTAAAACAAAAAGGTTGGACCAAACACATGGCCACACGGCCTGAGCTGTGCAGTACCAAACCCTTTTCCAAATTTTCAGCAATTACAAAGGACTGTGGGAAGTATTTTTGAGGTATGTTCTATTGCTGCTACAGTGAAATATCATTGACAAAATCCTTCAATT
The DNA here is from genome assembly GCA_037179385.1 of Holothuria scabra. NCBI lineage: Eukaryota > Metazoa > Echinodermata > Holothuroidea > Aspidochirotida > Holothuriidae > Holothuria > Holothuria scabra. The sequence goes on from CM074179.1 coordinate 72,777,963, forward strand.
GAAGACCCAAATGCTACCCCACAATTCTTTGTATTATCTGCTTATTGGAAAAGGGTGTATTAACAACTGCCACAATTCAGTAACCTAAAAAAACTACTTACCAAACATTTCCCCAAGTTCATGTCCGAACAACGATCAAAAGGGGATTCCCAATCTATGGTAGCAAAATTCATTTTTTTGCAGGCTTTTGCAGGCTTTGACCCCACCAAAAACCATAGGGAGGATCTCCTCACAATAATAGGCCTACACCCACATTCCACGTATGAAATAGATTCAAATTTCCTACCTTGAGATGTGTCCTAATTAAGGTCATTGCACTTTCCAGTTCAGTTGGGTTTTTGCCATTCTTGCTTTTTCTGCTGGCTAATAGCAACTAGGCCTAACCTGTTCCCTATTTAAAGGTGCAAAGGTCTGAGAATTTCCTCCTTTAAAACTGACACAAGATCTGACTGCCATTGACAGGTCATGAGTGGTAAATGTTTAGATAGCCTGGGCACAGCAGCCCATAAGCATGGAATCTACAGGACCAATTTAACCGACCCACACATTTTCTACTTTAAAAATATCTTGAAAACCAAAGTTGTTTTAATTTGTTCTCATGGATACAGTGCCTTTTAATTTGTTGCAATCCATCCACTCAAAATTGTTAAATGTAACTGAAAGTTACTGTAATTGAGAATGCAAGTTACAGTACATGTGAATGCACTACTAAAGTTACTCCTGTATTTTAATTACATGCTTCATACAAAACTGATAGCCTGACAATTTCTTTACCTTTCTCTCTGCCAAGTTGTCTTTCTACTCAGCTAACCTTGAACATTTGCATAACTTCCATTTCCTTTCAAATCAGTTCAAACAAAAAGCATTTTCAAAATTTTGAAATAATTGCATTCCATTTGATCAAGCAAACCTCCAATTCTATCTTAAAGACAAAATAAAATCTCACCATGAAGCCAACAACAGCTCCCAAAGGATTGACAACAATCTCAACACTTCACTTCAGATGACACTTTGGGCATCAACGAATAAAAGCAAATTTTCAAAATTAATCTCAATTTTAAAACTCACCAACTATCTTTTTCTCCACTAATAACCACCCAGAAGTGCAACTTTCCTAATAAACATTTTGAAAAAGATATCTTAATGTAAGCGGCAAAATCTTGCAACATGAGAGCTCACTTTGCAGATAATTAGCAATTTTCATATTTTTTCAACATAGTTTGAATTCCCATGAGACCTCTAATAAACTGCAGATGGATATTATTCCATGAGATTTGAGAAATTTATTTGTCTGAAGAACAAAGCAATTTCTTGCAAGTATATGGTACACTTCACATAATGTATGTGAGGAATTTTCAAGCACTGTCTTACACTTAGGTAGTGAATATGGCAGCGTAAAATATGTGACTTGCTACATCAGAATACAGTATATATACATGTGTGCTTTCTCAGAGAAGTATCTGTGTTATAGGCCTAATTTAAAAGTTTAAGTGTATACCAATGGGCAATGCAATGTTATAACAGCTCTAAGTGCATGATTCTAATTAGACACAGCCTGCGACAGCACGCACAAGGTAGTGAAGGCACAGCTGTAATAGAAACACCATGCTGGGAGTGTGTTGGTTACCAAGTTTAATATCCCAACAAAGAACATCAAGTGAAGACTAAAACCAAATATGGACTTGATTTGTGAAAATCCTACTACTGTACCTCCATACTTCGGGTAAAGTTTACACGTAGATCAGCATGCTAGATTTGATTAAGAGCAAAATATTATGTTCACAGCATGTTTGGAATTAGACGAGGGATTGGGGTTGGATAGTTTCAGAGAAAGAGCATTCTACAATTATGAAAAGTTCACACGTGTACAAATTTAGGATTATAAATTTATGGAGTAATTTGCAATTCATGAATTTCATGCATGCTGTATATTTGGTAACTGTGCAAAGTCATACATGCACAAAACCATGCTCCATAATTTGAACTGAAACTGTATAAATTATTTCTAGGTTGATTTTCTTTCCGATATATTTTTTTTGCTTTGTGTTTGTCTGTACAGGTCCAATAGCATTGTGTGCAATTTGGCCTGTGTGCAGCTTGGTCAATTGTACTACACACATGCATGCTACACAGTATAAAACCCAGTGCTAAGTTTTTTCTTCCCCTTTCAGAGCAGCACGGTAGGTTAACAGTACATATTTCTGCCCACTTTCTATCTCATAAATAATGAAATCAAAAGAAAATGCTAAATTATACTTCCACATGACCTGCTAAGCAGCCTTAACTTTTCAGCTCTGTGAGTCATATGTCTAAAGCCATCATTACCTACTCTACCTCAGGAGACCAAGTCTTTCCTGGAATAACAATACAAGTGGTCTCTAATCTCTGCTTATTAACATAGCAGATTGCTTTGAGTGATGGGATTTCCCCCTATATGGGGGATTTTCTGAGATAAGTAGCCTGTAATTCTGTCTGTTGGTTTGCTAGAGGGCTCTGGAGTACTAGTAATATTATCACAATTGGGATTATCTCATGGAAGAGCTGCAGGGCTTTTATTTGTTGGATGGCAGCTGTCCAGCATACTTTCTGTACATATACTGTTCTCATTACTGACAAAAGGAAGTGTACAGGGGTACGTGCATAAAGAGTGAAGATGTTTAGATGCAGAACTCCACTGAATCAGCCATCCAAAGTATAGCCTAATCATGGAAGTACTACAGTATGTACACATGGGATGCACCAATGTTGAACTTTCATAAGGTATTGTATGTAGGCACAGTGAATGAAGGGGGCACATATATTCCACACATACTGCTGAAGGCTATTCATAGTGGTCATACATTACACTGAATATGTACACCTATCAATGGCAAAATAATGACCACACTACTACTGGCACAGTATTGTACAGGGTTCAGTTATTATTAACTCCATGGGTGCTAATAAGCTACAGGTACACTACCAAGCTACAGTAGGAGCACATCTATGAAATAAACTTACTGTAGAACTTTCACGATTGCAAACAATATCTTCTTATTAACGCAAATAGATTTAGGATAAGCGGTAGCTATATATCGATATGCATAATATACAATAATTCAATTTTAGCTATATTATCGATATCCATTTTTGATCATACTGTAGAAAACACTATATTAAAGAAAATATCAATATCTACTACAAACTGTGATATACTGATTCAACTAAAATATTGATAAAATCGATATTGTTCACAAATATCAACTGACATTCTGCAGCAGTGATTCATGACTGATATCCTAGTATGCACATTCTCTGATGTTTGCATTGATACTGTTTTGTCATGTTTCAATGCAGCTTAGGCCTAGCCCAAAATTTTATGGCAAAAATATGTATGATGTGCATATTATACATATTTTGTCAGAGATATCGATCTTTTGTTTTGGCAATATCGCTAAGTTAACTTGGGACCATCAAATATCTTCTTGAAAACACTGAAAATTATCGTACCTGTGCCAATTGATTCATATTTTTTCTTTCTTTTCTTTTTTTACAAGTTGTAAAGTTCTGCAAGATTTATAAGATTCAAAGGGAAAACAAGGCTAGCCTTTCCATTTGTCAACAAAAATTAATCATATTTTTACTACATACAAGTATATCATACAAGCCTAAAACCTGCTCAAGGTACATTCCAAATGAAAACAAACTACTGGATGGCTTTTAATATGACATCACATGCTCCCTTAAAGTCAGGTTGGAGTATATTTTAAACATGCATGGAAAGAGTTGGGAAGCTGGGAGGCCTCTTTCCAGGGAAATTAGGGCATGGAAATTTCTTTTTCCTGTAAATGAAAATATACAGTGATAATTGTGAGGAATATTACTTTCTTCCTGGGAAATAAACATTTTTCCAGTCTTAATTGTAAACTATGTAGGCCTAGAAGACCACCACTGGGGTTGAAAAACATGCAATTTCCCAAGGAAGGGAGTAAAAGTAGGCCCTATTTTCCAGGAAAGCCCCGGAGAAAAATTGTTTACTAGAAAGGGAGTGAAATTCCCTATTTTTATGTACAATAAAGGGAAATTTTCCTCCAGGAAAGGAGCCTTCCAGCTGCCCAGCTTTTTCCACCCACGGTAGACTACACTGACTGACACGCTTGCAAGATCATGACTGTGTGCACACTGTGTATACCACAGTCACTGTGCACACCATGCAGTGCGATCAACACAAACCCCTGTGTACTTGGTATGAATGTCCTCCAACAGAGCAGATCCGTGATGCAATTGTAAAAACCATACAGTACCCATTCCCAATGCAACTTTCCCCTTTGCCAAAGTTGTTACCCTATTCATGTACAATTATGAAGTACTGGCAAAGTGTACACACTGAATCCAAACTATTAGTTTTCCATGTAAATTGATCGTCCTATCAGGAAGTAATTCAACACAGTTAAAATGCAATGGTTATTCATGTTAATGAGTTTACCACATGTGGACACTTATTTAAATTCAATTAACGGTCAAACATTTTATAACATTATGCTACACAGGGTTCCACTAATATGCAGCCAGATCTTTGTGACTGTGCATAGTGTAAATGTGTGCATGTTTGTTTGTTTGTTTGTTTGTTTGTTTGTTTGCTTGCTTGCTTGCTTGGCTTTTATTTTCGTCCTTCCCCAGCTAACCAATTAACTCAAACTTTGCATTAATCAATTTGACCATACTCTTGCAAAACCTGGCCATATAGCTAGATCCCAATTTAAAAACTTTACTTAATTAAGTGACATCTTCATTATTATTTCCTTGCACAATATCTCATTAATATATTTTCCATCTGATTTCGTGTTTCCCTTTGGACAAATAAAAACCCCAAATTGAACATTGGCTTTACCTTGCATTCATTGGTGTATAGGCATACTAGTTGGTCTAAGTTGTGCTGGGACCAGTTATTTAAGAATTTTGAGAACATTTACTTGCAAAGTGCTATTAAAAGGACTGACAAATATCTACAATTAGATACTGTTATACTGGAACACCTACAGTAAACACCAAGACAGCTAAGTGCAAACTTTATGCAGAGATGCCAACATTTACATCCATACTGTAATTCAAGGAGGTTTCACTCAGGAATCAGGGAGATTCTCTAGAATAACATGTAACTCAATGGGGGAAAAACTTTCTTGAATCAGGGAGATTGTTCTATTTGCTAGTTGGAATGGACAAAAATCCTTGAATTTTCAGGGAGCCTCCCTGAGAATCAGGGAGAGTTGGCACCTCTGTTTATGATCCATACTGTACCTTCTTTTTTATAGTTTCCCTGTTTAGTCATACTGTTACTAACTGTAGTAGACTTACATAGCTACCCAACAAGCAAATTCAGCTACTCAAGTCACAGTCCTTTCAGCATTGCATTTCCTCAGGGCTGCTGGGACCCTAAACTGCTACAATTTCAATTTATTGCATTTGTGTACAGTTTATGTGATTCAAAACATCCAGGTCACAGATACGTACATGTATAAATCAGGGGGCATACTGTAAACTTACAGTTCATTAGTCTAGCATTCCACACTCATTAAAATCTCATTAAGTACTTGCTGTTTTGTGTTGGCAACCACTCTTGTTCTTCACAGCAGTATCTTGAGGTCAGAACTAATTTCAAAAGGCTTTCCTTGAACAGCTTCACCAATGGAGGAAATCTAACAACCCTTTATACTTACCAGGGAATGTTATCAAAGGAAACAGTCTCAAAATCAAAAGTAAAAGGCAAATAATGTGGTTTTGTAATATGAGGGTCACCTAATTGAAACAAGAGGGCAGGCCATAATTCCTTGAGTGATTCATGAATATGAAATATCCCTCTGGAAGGAACTGTACAGTATGTATTCTGAACATGTACACGTGTGGAACTGAACAGAGCCATGCTGGTCTCAAAATTAAGTTTTCATTGAGTGACGACATGAAATAGCCCACTTTCTCATAGTTCTAAAACCACAAGGCCATAACTGCAAAATATATGAACTTACAGTAGTAGGTAAATCTGTAGGTTGTACATGCAGGAATGGAACTAATCGAAGGCCACAAAGCAGTGTTCGCGCTAAGCTGCGCGATTGCGGGATTCCCGCAACAGAATCAATAATCCCGCAAGAAAAATATTTGTCTGCGGGAAATTCCCGCATCATTTTTCTTGCATAAGCGATAGGGTTATAATCAAAGCACAACTTATTTACTTGTCCGTTATACGAATAAAAACTCTGAAAATCGATGCGTCACCGTTTGTATAAATGTTTGTGTAAAACTGAGCTCTACACAGTACACCCTTACACCCATACTGCATGGACTGGGTATGCATGTACTAGCGCTACCTATAGTGTAGGGCTGTAAGCTAGCGTACGATCATGCAGCAGTGGCAGCTAGCTCTGTGCAGTGTGTGTACTGAAACTAATCGCTCTGTGTGCAAACATCGGTCGTGTTTTAGACTGTTGTGAAGTGTGAAATGGCCTCCAAGTCAGAGTTGGATGATTTTTTAAACCGCTACAGAGTAGCGATAATAATGTAAATAGTAATACTACTAGTAAGTTAGGCCTAATACTACTTCTACAGTAGTAGTACAGTACTAGTACTGGGCCTAATGTTAAGCCTAGGTCTGCTAACAAAAGTTGTAAAACTAAGAAGAAAAAAGCTGACAAGTTTCAGTTAAATTGGCTGAAAATTTGGCCGTGGTTATGGTACGAGAAAGGAGAAATATTCTGCGCCACATGCAAAGAAGCCAGGCCAACTGATACATCTAACTTTGTTGAAATCTTGTTTACTCTTAGGCCTATCAGTTATTGGCAATGTTAAAAAATGTACTTCATTAATCTCTTTATTGGTTTATGCAGATTGCAGACTCGACTTAACATCTCAGAGCTTAAAGACTCCCCCCCCCTAAAAATGAAAATCCCCCCTAAATTTTTCAGAAGGGGGGAATTTCCCCCCCAAATTTCAAGTCCCAGCGCTAACACTGCCACAAAGGCCATATTTTTCTTGCTGCCCTTTAAAATTTAAATCACAATCACCGCCATTTGGCCTCTGTGCCCTACCCATGAGGTTACATTTCAGCCAGTGCAAAATCACTCGTTTGGCCTTGGTACCCTCTCAGTTCACGTGACATGTCCTTAAAACTGATGGGGAAATGGCCTTGCCCTGCTGGAACCTAAGAAGTTCCAGCCCTGTACATATATTGTTTGACTGTACCAAAGAATAATTACAGGTACCTGGTATCACATAGCACTTTGCTAGACACAAAATGGACAAATTGCAGTACAAATTAGCGAAATTGTATCCATGGTTTACAGAAGGTTATGTGAAATATAGATTTAAATGGTCCAGCTTCTAAACAGCTGGTGTAAGTCGGGCCAACCCGAGCCATTGTTCCAGTTGTGCCTCGCTTGCAAAATTGTATGGCAGATGCTGTTCATAAAATGTAGGCCTGACCGGTATGGGTTTCTATTATGAATTTGGGCTAGAGGAACCCCAAAACGGAAAAATTGCAATGCAAATTCACCCAATTATTCCCTGTGTAGGCTACTCCTTGAAACATACTGTGGTCCTGTCCAAAATACAACCATTTTTGTGTCAGGCAAAATGGTTACAAAGTAAAAAAATACTCAGCCAAACAATATGCTGTAGGTCTCAAGAGCAGGATGTACAGTATTAAAAGTTTAGTCTCTATGAAACATTTTGTGCTGTGCCACTGGCATTAATGATATTTTGTGGCAAGTCCCAATTACTGCCCATTTCTGGCTTTCCTGCATAAACCCTATAGATGATACACAATGGCACATATTTATTTAACAATACCATCATGGTCTCTTTCAAAAGTTAAAATTTAACATTTGCGGATGACCTGGATCAGGAAGTGTACTGGCTCAATGCGAACCTTATAGATGCGCCAAAAATAACTTAGTGTAAAGAACCGACTGGTGGCCGAATACCACACCAAACCACACTTTGTCCAACTGAGTTCCCTGAAATTTGCAGCTGTATACTAAATGGGAAGTAAAATCTGAAACTGGGAAGTTAAATCTAGTCTCAACCCTAATAATGAGTCCTACTTTACCTTTCTTCAAAATGTCCAAATGACCAAAAATAAAGGTTTAATAGGTGCAAAGTAGAGTACTTGCCTCACTCAGTACACATCGAGTCCTTCTCAACTGCCTGACACTGGCTGGTATGATTTATGTTTAGGGACAGTCCAAGTTTTCCATTATGTAGGCCTAATCAGTAGAAAATACAATTGCTTTGGTGCCACTACATATGGAAGTGGTACTACCAACTGGTACCAAGCAAGATTTTTAACACACGAAAAGATTTGGAAAACCATTAATTATACATGTGAAGTGTTTTGGTTATCTTCTGATCATCCCTACGGTCTCCCTGTTACACTAATGTAGCTAAACACAATATACAGTATTTCTATCTAAACCAAAGGTGAAAGTACCTGCAAATGCAACTGAAAAACATGGGGCAGAAACTGGATGGTTGCAGTGTAATTCTTCATCAGAAAGTCCCAAAACAATCCCAAAATTGTGAAAGTGTATGTTGGGAAAATAATTGCTAAAAATTATGAAAACCACAAAATTATCACCAAAGTTAAGTAGAGCTACAGTGGAACTTTTACCTAGTAACTACCATAACATATTGGTTCATCAAGCTTTCTTCCAACTGAAATTATCGCAATGAAAATATCTTTCTCACAGTTTCATGTTTGACTTTATAGAATAAACCCCAGAGCAATCCCTAGCACCATAAAAATACAGTTGAGCTATGAATGCACTACAGCAAGTGTACCGATTTCACATGACCATGTGGCGATGTTTTAAAATGGGATAAATTTACTGTGTGTTAAGTCCCAAATACTTCACTGTTAAATTTTCTTTAAAGAATGCTGGTGCAAATGTTTCCCAGATTGATGTTTATTTTACATCAATTGATATTACCTTCAAGCAACTATCATGGAGAACAAGTAACTTACACAGAGGCATTCAATGGCGGGTGCCAAGCCAACTCTCCTGTCCTGAGATTGCCGTACATCGGCCGTTGGCTCTTCGGTTCGATGATTTCCACCCATTCTACTTGGCTGAAAAGGGTAAGAAACAAGAAGAAGAAAATTTAAAAAAAACACATTACAAATACAGAAACCATGGAACTCCTTCTTGGGAAGAGGTTGGTACATTTGACAATGGTCACAGAGACCACCTTCCACCTGCCACACGAGGCCCCCTCTCCCTTCCAGTATAGTATCTCAAGAAACAAGAATGTCATAAATATTGCCCCAAAATATTATATATTGCAAAAAATTTCAAGCATGGGATTAGTCATATCCACCATATCCCACACTTTCAGTGAACTATTTTCATCTTTCTTTGGGCAGAACATTAGACACAAAATGATGGGTACATCTGTAAGCATTCTCCCTTATGGATTTTCAATGGCCAGTACTGTACCACTGGTTCTGCACTCCCACTAAAAACTTCCTACTCACATTTGAAGATAAGGATCCTACAGGATAGGATGCTGGCTTTCAAGAAGCAGTTTGCTCTGCCCTGCATCGAATGAGAGCAGCTTGAAAAAACTGAGAACTTCTTGCAAAACTTAGCCTGCAACCAAAATTAGGGCTCAACCGATAATCGGATCGGACATCGGATCGGGCCAATATTCGCCACCATCGGTAAAATATCGTATCGGCATTATTCAGCTAAGTTCACTTGCTGATGTTTACCGATATTCTGTATCCTGAAAACTTTGTAAAAATTTCAAAGGAACCTTTTACTGTACTATGTGGTCTTGCGCCACCGTATACAAGTCATTTCCTACACCTCAGCAGCAAGAAGTCAATGGGCGTCTTTTTTCTAAAAGTCCCTTTGACTCTCTGGCGAAGAGCCAAGGGGCAAAAACCAAACATTTACTCCCAGAGGAGTTCTGCTCCCTTAAGGAGCTAAACGTCACTGGACGTAACCTCAAGTTCACTGCAGATACATAAAGACACTCTGTGAATCCTTGCTGTAGGATAAGTAAACGTTAGTAATAACAAGCCAGCAAAGTTGTTATTCCGTATGTAATATTTTACAAATTTCAGTTGCATTTTCCCTTCACTTTTGTCCCATAGTTGTTTGATGGCAGTTTCGTACATTCCTTATGCTCAAATAAAGAACAAACCTGCAATACATAAACTGTATGATTAAATTTCTTTCATGAGTTACTCTGTTGTTGTTACAAACTTTGCTCCACCTTTTTCATGATGGAATGATCCAATATTGGCATGGGTAAGACCTAGTGTTTGCACGTGGTATTAAAAAAAAAAGTTTCAAAAATGGTCCCGATCGCAACAGCCCTCAGGTTCGGTGATTACCCATTTTTTTCTTAAGTCCTCCCGATTCTCTGGTGAAGAGCTTTTTGGGGAAGACAAGCAATACTCCCGAAGATGAGTGAAGTAGACCTATAGCAACGAATTGTTCATGCTCCTTTGGGTACTGTTTATGCATGAGAAATTAACAACTGTATCGGAGAGGTAGCGATCACGTTCACAAGTTCAAATCAAACCGACAGATATTAGAAATATGACAGAAAAAAACCCTTCTAAGAAAATCAATACTTCTTTACACCTTTGCCTTTTTCATATTTTAAATTTTGAACGTTTTTGGACTTTAAAAGCAATCCTGCTAACTTCACCTCGAAGCTGTTTGTGTTACTTCTTTCAAACATAAGTTAAAAATATCTACCGATCCCAGCATTTGTTTACAGTTTTCTCTAACATGTCCGAAAAATGACGTCATTCTTGTTAAATTTGCATCTAGTGCCAACACCCACGTTATTGTGGCCTCATTAGAAACATAACACGAGGTTTATTTGCTTTGTGGTGAAGAAACAAACCAACAATCCTGGTGTCTTAAAGGTATATTTTCATCATCCCAAACAGTTCCAATATTCTCCCAACCTACTTACTTCTAGCCCCTCCCACATTTATCTAAAACTCAGCTTTATCCAGACACAATCCTAGTTTATTGCTTCATGGCTTGTACCAGTGGCCATACAAACTTCCATAATACTGTATGTAATCAAGACACTCTAAGTGCCCATGCTGTGTAATTTAGCTATGATACATTGTTTGAATGTGATGCCAATCAAAGAGCTGTACCAATTGAGAGTTTTGATATATGCATACTGAAACTGTAGTTTAGGGTGAAGAATGACTGCCTTTAAATTATCATCAACACTTACGAAATCACTGCAGTCATATCTTGGCACTAAACATATAGTGGAAAAGTTTCGTTTGCATAATATTGACACAATAAACCATTACATCGGCCAATTCAAGGCTTGAATTTATTGCAAAGTTTGGTTTTTATTTCGGTATACTCGAGGTAGCATCCCATATTGTGTATTTTAGTAAATCGCCGTTAGTATTACAGTTTGCAGGGTCGGGTTAAGACAGAGTTGTTACAGATTCTTGCAGAATATACGGTACGCAGTACATCTTCTATGCAATTTTCTACGTAAAAAAGAACTGACTTGCAGTGTTGGCACGCCCGTTGCTACGGTATGAATTACTGTAGCTTGCATCCCGATTTTGAAGTTAGTGTATGTTGCAGCATACACTGATCTGAGAAGCAACACTACTGTACATCAGCATGTTTGGCCCTCGCACCGGTGAAAATTTCAACTAATTAAATAGAGTACAACAAACATTCAAACTCAAATATAATTTCAGGTGATCAGTTCATTCACAGTCTTGATTAAATTCATACTAATTTGCAAACTATTAGACATTTTAAAGATGACTTTAAATAGGAGTAAATACATGGGCAATGTACATTAAGAGGCATTGCTTATAGTAACAACAAAGAAATCTTGACCCACTAGTAAACGGGGAAAAATTGTGGGCCTTAATGCATACGGCGGGGGGACAAAAATATCGGATCGGATATTGGCCGATGTTGGGGAAAAAACATCAGACATCGGATCAGCAGTGAAAAACCACATCGGTTAGGTCCTTACCAAAATTAATAATTGCATAAAAGAACAGGTTCACTAGCATCAAGTGGGCAACATATTTTTGGGTTCAAACTTTTTTTGGTTATGGAGCAAACTTGTGTCATATGTTTCCGCAGGACCATGCTATTGTTTCTTTGTCTGCCCTCTTACACTTGAACGTAAAGTGCTGTCTTTGTTGCCTAGAACCTCAAGTGTTTTGTTGGTTTATGAATTTCTTGCAATCACAACAGGGTGAAAGTCTTTGGCATGTATGTTGAGATAAATTTACTTGGTAGGCTATAGAAGGATTCCGGGTCCTTCCGTTAACTTGAAGTTTAAAGTGTAACTTACACATTTCGAGTTACAGTATATGTTTTAATTACAACATACTGGTTTCCAATAAAAGTCAAAACTTAAGCAAGAAAAATTTCTGTGGCATTGAGCTCCCACTTTAATATTCAGACAATCATTTAAACAGTGAATCAAGTCCGCTCTCAGGTTCCTGCACTTTCTCAGTGGGGAAAAATCACACCCCACTGGGCAAGTCTTTCAAATTCTGAAATCATAGGCTAACACTTGTCCTAAATTTAGGCTACCAGACTCTTCTAGGTCTAAGGTTAAGCTAGGCCTAGGCCTATATGATTGTGACTAGGCCTAGGCTAGTATGTGTCCATCAATCAATAAGCGTTGAGTTCTGTGCACCTACCATACCATGCTTTTGCATGCAGTGACCGACTCAAGAAGCAAACCAACTCAAGATACAATAGGCCTACTAGCCCAGGAATAACTTACACAGTCCCTTGCTTAACTTCCTAAGACTTAGGCTAAGTCTTAAGAGCCATCAAGGCAATAAGATGGGTTAACAACCATCAAGGCAAAATGAATGATTTTTCGAAAAACCTACAACCTATGACACTTCTAGGCACTGAAAGCACCAAATCAACTTACCAATACATAGTTTTCCCCTTATAGTCTCCCACAGTACTCGAATGAATATCATATTCATAGCACTCCATAATACAAAAATTCGGCTAATTAACTAAGCTGGACAAAACGGTAACATTAGGCTCCAATAGCCCACACTAAAACCGTTACTTAGGCTGGTAACAACTTGTAAACAGTACTAACAACGTACTAACGTTATGCCTAACGTTACTTCCGTACTACCGAAGCAAATCGGAAATAATACGACCAATATATAATTTCCGAGTACAGTCCCTATTAAGATACTCATGAGTTTCTTACCCTTCTGTCATCATGGGAATTAAAATAATATCCTCGAATTAATCCTAAATTAAGTCACGAATGACAAATTATCGCTACGGAAATACGTCCATCGCACTACTGTCTCGCCTTCAAACATATGATGTCGTTTATGTAAATGAGGGCGAGGCAGCGTCTGCTATGCTGGGCATTCCATCCAACGCAACATAAAGTATAAACATTACATATTTCCTCTTTTTTTGTTGTCTAAGAAAAGATCAACGTAGATGCGATGACGTTGAATTATTCCAGATTATTTTATCTCAAAATTATAGAAAAGAAAATGATCACGAAAATTGCGATTTTTTTTTTGAGGATTCCATTAGCAAAACTATGTGTCAATCTCTCGGAACTTGTTCTATAAACACTCAGATGGGCACTTCTAGCAAGGGGAGGATTTTCTAAAAGTATGCCTTGAGAAGGTTACCATGTTTTACAACAAGAAACGAAACGTGTAATTTTTTTTCAACAGTTCAAGGAAAATCCTTCTACTGTAATACCATTAGTAAAAAAGTGAAATAAAAATCTACAGACGTAGCCATACACGCACAATTATATAGGTGATGTAGCTCCATTCGAGTTCAATTATTAGCATACTTACCATTGATATAGTAGACATATCGATTAAATAACGGTCGCCTATTCATGGAGGTGTCATCTGGGGCCAACATCTAACACCTCGATCTCTGTTGCATTGTATTGACCATTAATTAACTTGGTTCATGGTAACTCCATGGTTGAGGACCCAGGAGACGGTGCAGATTGAATAAACTTTAGTGGGTAACGAGGCTCGGGGTGTAACATGATCTTAGCTAAAGAGCTACATCTTGCAGCATGCCCGCGATTCGATGTTGTATCTGGTCAAAGTGTAGGACGTTGAAATGAGCCCTGAGTGTTTAGCATTTCAACTGGAAATACGGATACAGTACTGCCATTTTCTATTTTTTTTTTTTTTTTTTTTTTTGAAACTCTACCCCTCTGGAAGTATTAAGTTTCAACACCTTCGGTGTCCCCCCCCCCCTTTTTTTTTCTTCCTCTTTTTAGTTGAATACAAGGTAAAACTTTACTTACAAACAAAGAGAGAACTGATTCAACCTCTAATACAGTGAAAGGTGCTAGTTAACCCCATTCGAGTGGCAGCTCACCTCCAAGACTGAGAGCGGTGAGAATTACTCCAAGAAGAGTAAAAATTTACTCTTCAATGAGTGCTTCCAGTGATAACTCTTTTCTTGAGAGTGGTCCCTGTACGCACTGCATCAAGAGTGAAACTTGGCTCTTTTGGAGTGAATCATACTCTTCTTGGAGTGAACTTTAATATTGTCACACTTGAAACGAGTGAAACTTGTCTCCTTTTTTTATAATTTTTAGACGGTGTAAAGGATAGCCTATACGACGGGCAACTGTTCAGCGAGCAAAAGTATCTCTCTGTCCGAGGGCGCTATATGATTTTGTGAGAGCTTAATATTTTGCTCGGTAAAAATGCCCGTCTCAAAAACTCAGGGAACGGGCTCAGCAAGTGACATAGCATGCAGTCCAGAACAAAGTTATGTCAAATACGTGAAAAAGAAAAAGTCCTTTAGTCGACATATTTTTATTCAAGAACATTGTTACCCGTCATAGTTCCCTACAAGTGCAATTAGTTAGATGGGGTTTAACGACACACTAACACGAATGTGTTACAAAGTGCCACCAAGTAAGAAAAATTTACAATGTTGAGGACCTAAAATCGGAAAAGGGGGCAATTTCCACCATACAGATAGCAAAGCGGGGGTCGTGTCAAATATTTGTGTTAAGTTTACTTTCCTTGAGAAAGCCAATAATAAGAGAAGAATCGGTTTGTTCAAACAAAGTTGTAGGTCGGGCACGATGTAGTAGTTCTGGCGAATATGGGAGTATTCATAACAGTCACCGAGAATGCGCCTGACTGTGACAGCACAATCACAGGGTATACAGTATGGTCTCTCATCCCTATGAAGTAAACAGGCATAAGTAAGGTAAGTCAGACCGCGATGTGGGCCCTAGTAAGAACCAAATCATCCCTCCGTTTGCTGAGGACTCCATTTCCCCCCAGTTCCTACCATAGGTTTTACTTGGTACAATTTGTTTTCGGGAAAGGAATCCCACAGTTCTTACCCCGGCCAATACACACGACAGGTTGACTATTTCAACAGCGTGTATATACCATGCAACTACTAGTTATCCGAGCAGGGTTTCCATCCTCAGGAAATTCATTTGGGATTCGAACTATCAGAAGGTTTTGAAAGCTGGGACATGAAATGTAACTTAATTAAATAATCAAGTCAGTAATTTGGGAATACCGAAACAGGACATTCAAACGTGGTTTCCTTTCTCCCATCCCCCTCTCAGAGCCAGCATCAGCGTCCGAAAATTGTGTGGACATGATTAGATGGGGTGTTGGCTCAAAATTAACGCCTACCCCAATACCAAGGATCCAAATCTTGTGCTTTTGCCTGGTCGTTAATTTCCTCTTCCCTCCCTTTCATGATTCCCAGAAGCGCTCCCATTGACTTCCCAGGTTTGGGGCCAAAATCATCTCCATCAACGTAAGAAATCACTCATGAACCCTACATTAAAGTTCCATTTGTTAGTAGTATGCATTTGTGGTATCAATATATCATTTAAAACACTAGCAATATACAGTAACATTTGGAACTGGGGGTGGAGTTGGCGTGGTGGTTGAGCCTTGCAAGCTGGAGGTCTCCGGCGATCACGGGGAAGGGGATATGTCCCCCGATATTTTTTGAGGAGGGGGAATCATATCAAATGACCTCTCCACCCAATATTTGAGTCGTGAAGAAAAATATTTGTAACCAAGTTACTTTTTTGTTTTATACTGTAAGTATTGTGCGATTGATGTGACATGTCAGCATGAAGTCTTAATTTCTGTTGCATGTTATATTGTTATTACCAAAATTTTCGCGCGCGTTCCTCAAAAGTAACATTTGGTTTAAATTGTTTATACGAGAATTTCAGACATAATTGAATAAAAGTATGTTTTTTTTAATAGTAATTCATGTGTCTACTAAAACATATTAAATCTATAACAGTTTTCATTTAGCTGCTGTTTGCTACTCCCCTAGCTTCCTCTTGGTTCGATTGTCCGAAGATGAGGTAAAATTTTGACATATACTTTGGCAACTAATGCATTTTTTTCCGCAGAGAAAAAACGCTTCCCTTGTAGAAAATACCTAACTGAGCCCATTCTTATGATACGCAAACATGAAAAGACAATATCACAGGCAATGGCTTTACAACACGCTTATTTCTTGTCAATAATTAAAGGCCTAACCCTCTTACCACAAAGAGTTCTAGTTCTCCTAACCGTCCTAGTACTGAAGTTCCTCCAACAACATACTGTATAAAAACCAAAACACATCTTCATTCACACACAATCAAAGTTCAGTACTGCTTCAGACTGCTATAAAAGACCCCAAAACACTATCAGCACAGTTCATATAGAAATGAGCTACAGTAGAGCCAATGCGCATCGTTTATGAAAAAAAACCTACAGAACTCAGCATTTCTTTAACTTGCTGTCAATCAAAGAGCTGCGCCAATTGAGGATTTCTGTAGACAAAAATTGCAGTCTTTTTTTCTTTCTTGGGGGAGGGGGTTGACTGTATTAAAATAACATTAGAAAAGTCAGCAAATCAATATGGCACCCAGTTACTAATTCTTTTTACGATGCTTCTTGTGAAATCTACTCCTTCGACTCATGACATGACTGTGTAAATTTGTGCGAGAGCATCAATAATAAAAGAGGGCGCTCTTCAATAATTCACTTAAAGGTATCTGATAACTCCGAGAATTCGATTAAATGCTCGTTTATACTTTATGTAGGATCCTGTTTGCAATTTGATCAAACCCTGTTACTACAAGGCATCGAGAAATTTGGCCAACGATGTAAACCCGACAATCCGTCGTCATTATCATTTGAGCTTGTAGTTGTTATATATTTCATATATTTTCAAGTTTTAACACATGTATGCAAGGGTGGTCAGCAATATTTGCAGGAGCTGTTTTCAATACTTTTCCAAATAAAGTGATCTGTATGCGAAAAGTCCAAGTAAAATCACCTTCTAGCGTAGCCAGTAGCATTTGGCCATCCCCCCTCCCCCACAAGAATGCGATTTTGCGTTTGGTCCAACAACGATTTTAATTCAAAAGAGATTATATATGGTACCAGATTGCATGTAAGGGCTCAACTCAGCCTTTCATTTTTAAACCTTTTACAAGGGTCGGGTCCCATAGACCAGTAGCGTAGCCAGGATTGTGTCATGGGGGAGGAGGGGGGGGATGGGATTGAAACACGACATGAGGGAAAGGTCTAAGGAGAGAGAGAGAAAAACAGCCGCTGTTTTACGTGTTTTTTGCATTTCAAGGTTGGGTCATGGAGGTTCAACCCCCAAAACCATACCCGTGGCTACGCCACTGCCATAGACCCCATGGATAGAGATGGTGTGAAAGAGCAAATTGCCTCCCAAATTTCTGCAAGATCTACATATCGGTCAGAGGTAAAGAAACATTCGGTTAGTCGTTAAACCTAAAAAAAATCTGGCATGCTTTGTATACACACAGTACTCTTAAGCGTGGCCGGTTTACTTCAAAGGATTGCCAAAAGTTAAAAATTACATATAATAACGGTAAAACTTTCATGAAATTGTGACAGCCTAAACCTGAATCGATTATTCGCTAACAACACTTTCCGCTCTTTGCAACATTCTGCCCGAAATGTTAACACATTGCTAGCTTGAAAGTTGCAAAACAGTTCTGGCATGTTTTCAACTGCCAGATTGCACAGACAGACGGGATAGAATACATATGCGTACAGTACCCAAAGGTTTGGCCCAAAAATGGCAGCTTAGGTACATTTGTCTGGCAATTTTCTGATGCGGTAACTTGGACATTCCCTATATTGAAGGACATATTTCATTGCAAACCTACCGTATTGAAAAAAATCATTGCAAACGAAAGTTTGCAGAGCGGCTCTTTTTCAGATAGCCGGGAAGAATTAAAAAAAAAGAAATAACGACTGTCGATCGTCTACTTAATAAAGCCTGGGAAATGTCATTTCCGGCAGTCAACAGGAGGGGAAGCAGTTTTCAAAAAATGTCTGTACGCTCATCTGCACCATGTAATATTAGATCTCCTCTTAGACATTTTTTTAAAGACAGAATTAAACTTTTTTGAGGGAGAATCCTCGACCCCACCCAATCTCACACAAACAAGAAATGAACTCATCGTTGGTGCACCTCTTACCTCTGTTGCCGCGAAAATGCGATAAAACGATCATTTTCTATTATTTTTCCACTAGCAGTGCACACCTACAACTTTTTTGGGCAAAATCAGTCTCAATCCTTGATAAAGTCCGAGGCACCGTGCCCATTGAAACCCGCCCGGCAAATTTTTCAAGGGTGTCATAAAATTTTGTCTGAAAAAATGCATTAGTTTGCCAACTCTTTACATGTCGAGATACTGTGAAAAGTTAGTTTTTTTTACAATATTATACAATAGAGCTATTACAGAACAGACCTACTTCCATTCTTATACAAACCCGGAAAGCCATTTATCTGAAGGATCGGGTTTTTTTAAAAATTTATTTACGCTCCGCGTCAACTAATGGTGGCTCTTCTAATAAATATTCGGTTTAAAGCAATTGCACAGCTTAAGAGAAACCCTGTCTCCGTCTCTGAAATAATAATGTCATTTAAAGTGTACCTTTAAGTCTAAAATTTAAAAATGTAAAAGATAGAGCGTAAAAATGAATTCAAATGGCCCAACTCCCATCTTTACTGGACATTCATGAGCTGAGATATGATATCTGAAGTTTACTACTCAATTTTAAATGGTACATTGGGTAATAATTTGTGATATCATTGTTGTACTACTCAAATTACAATCTTTGTATCTCTGTTTTTCTGAAAGTTACTGCATCTTGTTCCAATACGTGATAGCTCTCTTACACTTATGGGTGATGTGATTAATTTAATTCTCTGGGTACAACATGCTATACAAGCAGGCAGGAAGCGTTTAAGATCATATAAACATTTTTAAATCTTAAATGGAAACAAAGCAGGTTATGTGAGTTGTACAACAAGAGAATCACAAATGAATGCGCAAAAGTTAATATTATGGAACAAGCTTTGATAATGGGAATTTGATGAATAAGATTCATTTTGGAACATTTAAAATTCTATACTTCAGGTACACTTTAATATCTAATGCCACAGTTTATTGTCCTAAATTAAAAATGAACAAACGATTTACCCAAAATATCACTCAGATAAGTTGGAAAAACTTACACACAACTTCTGGATCCTTGTATATCAGTTACCAAATAAATAATCGTTTCAAACTTTACACCTGAACACATGAATTATTTAGCAACTGGTTTTCAGCAAGGCAAGGCGTTGGTAGCTAATGAAGCGTCACGTGATAGACAGAGAGCTCATTTCGTCATTTTTCAGAGAGAACTCGTCGGTGACGTTAAAGTACGTAGAAGTACCACGTGGCAGGGTGTGGATGACACCCCGGGAAACTCATGTAAAAAAGGAACCAAGTCTTTCGTTTGCAATTTCTTAACTGTCCGAGTACCTTAAAACATGATGATGGCGAAAAACAATTTCCAGCAACCCCTTTGTTACCAATGTATAGTTACAAGTGATGAACATATCATTTCACTGACAAGTAGATGTAAAGGGACAAAGGGAAGACAGCTCCTTGATGGGACTGTAGCACCATTAAGGATCAACAGAGACAAAGGAAGGGGGACAGAGCAGGTGACATAAATGATGCCGACTTTTATGTTACAAAAACTTAACTTTTGTACATTTTCTTTCTGTCATAAAATTCCAAATTTTCTCCAATGTAAGCTCTTGACTTTGAAATAGTTTGTCTAAAATAAACAATTAAGTTTCGGAAACTTTTAAAATTTTATTGGAAAGCTTCAATTACTAGACCTTCAAGATAACATTATGCAGCAACAACAATCTTCAGTCGATCACTGTGCAATCATTCTCAAATTTGCCAACTTCGGAAGTTCAGATTCTTCCATGAGTAATCTCCAAACTTTTTAAATTTCTTATAAAAGAAACCCAGAATCCAGAAATGTCTGCAATACAAACTCCATAGCCACAAATATTTGTTTCAAAAAGGCAAAAATTTCGGCCCGCTTCGCCCGCCACAAATTAATTCCCTGATACAGTGGTGTTTACACTTCAAAGAAAACTCGGAAAATTTAGGTGCTTGCCCGTTCCCCTGAGGAAGCCTTCTCACCTCCCTGCGGCTTAGTTACTAATAACAAGCCTGAGAAATGCCATTTCCGACTGTCTGAGGGGTCCGATATTTTCAAAATTTCCTCTACGTTCCGCGCCAACTGACTGTTGCGCTCCGCTTAAACAGTCTTTCGGTCAAGACTTCAGGCAGGGAACCATTTACCTACCGTAAGTGCTTTCACATATACCTTTCATAAGTTACCTTTTAACCCTGTCAGTTGAATAGTCTTTGAGTAGATCGATTCTGTAGTAACTTGAAGAAAAAACGTTTTCAATGTTCTTCAGTTTGCAGAGGGTATATTTGTAATGAAATTGTTGTCTACTGTAGCATGGCTGGAAAAACGAAGATTTCTACCTTTTTTGTGCCCAGTTTCATTTGAAAAAAAAAAATGGTTTATAGCATTTTTTATTTAAAAATCGCTCTTCCTGGTAGAAAAAAGGAAAAAATTTAGCATAAATAATTGGCTTATGATATTCTGCGAAACGAAACGAAACAAAAAAAATAAGTTTAGGCTACCAATGGAATAGAAAACTATAACGGATAACGGGAGGACAAAAATCAATCGGTCAAAGTATGCCTAGGCCTATGTACATATCTTTTGGTCTGTTTCGCAAAATATCATTAGCGTGGTGGAGTAATGATAATTTGCGAAACGAAACGAAATAGTCCTAGCCGCCGTTACACGGCGTACAGAGAATCCAGATCGGATTCTGATCCGATTTAAAATCCTTCCCATTAATTATTCTCTTTTTCCATTTATTTTACATTTACGCTCAACATAAACTTTTACACGGTGTTTCAGAACTGTAGATCAAATATCGTGTAGGCCTACTTATCTGCTGATGATATTTTGCGAAAAGGGGCAAAAATTATGTTCATAGGCCAAGGCCTACTTTGACCGATTGATTTTTGTCCTCCCCGTATCGGTTATAGTTTCCTATTCCATGGGTAGCCTAAACTAATTTGGTTCGTTTCCTTTCGTGTCGCAGAATATCATAAGCCCAAAAAATGTAACTTTGGTCAGTAGGGTAGGGTGAGGCGCATAATCCAAAAATTGCTCCGCCCCTCCCCCCATACACACACACACACACTTTCAAATTGCTTCCTACGTCACTGTCTATACACCTTGTTTTCGGGTTATTCACTGGTCTGTATGTTCCTCAAAATGTCGATGTCCTTATGGTACGATGTTTGGCAACTTAGGCTACGCTTAGGTTAGGATAAGGATTTAGAGAGTAAAGGGCAAGAGCAGTACCCCTCCCCAAGCTTATTTGAAGCAACAGCTAAATATCACAATTTTCTTCTCATTTCTCTTCACAGTATCCTTCATCATATTTTGTAACTTCAGTATTGTATATTAAAGATAAACCAAGCAGTTACTTCTGGTAAATTTCACATTTGAGGAGAAAACATTTTGTCACATGACTCTAAACAGCCAATCATGAAACAGGACAATCTACTACACTTATCCAAGTTGGGGTTGGGGGTTGAAGTTTAAGGCTAAATCGCTGGGAACAACAAAATCTAGGGAAAATATTTAAGGGAAGACTGTAGGCCTTTTTAGAGGAGCACTTTTACTTGAAAATTACACCAATGGTTTGGCACAGTTTTGTCTAGAACTCGTCTCATTGACATTTCAGGTAATTTTTTGGGCAAATATTTTATCTCCGACTGCTGATGGACATGCTTTTGTCAAACGTCCAGCGGTTTGATCCTGTTTGCTTCGATAATAATACAATTATGTCGGACCTACTCAAATATTTCGGCTGGGTTAGCCCCAAACTAGTCTCGGTCAAGACGTTGTCACACCTTTCCTACTACCAGAACTCAAATAGAGGGCGGTCTTTAACTTGACTGTTTTGCAGAGAAGTTTGCTTTCAGAAATACCTAATACAGAGTTGAGAATTTCTGCAGCAGTTGAAGGCGTACTCCAAAAAGTAGCAGATGTTGTTTTATAACTAGTATTAGGGTCTTGACCAAGACTAGCGCGCAACATGCAGAGGTGACGAAATACTTTTTTCTTGCGACATGAGACCAAACACTGCGACGAGAGTTCCCTCAGCAACATAAAGTCAATGTATAATAAGTGCATGGTCAAAAGGTTGTCGAAAGCAAATTAATTTTGTTGATTAAGATTTGAAATTGTTTTGTATGAAATAAATTGAACATTTGTAGTTGATAAAGACAAAGTTATTGGAAGTTTTCGATTCTTTATAAATGGGGGCAGCATGAAGTAAATCGGTGGGGGTTCGGGAATTTCATATTTTATCATACCACGCACAGGATAAACTAGAAAAATTTTCCAACACGAGGGCCAAACTAGTACGATAGGGGGTAAAAATGCACCCTCCAACACCCTACCTGTGGCTGCCTCTTCTCTAGCACGATGTACATTCCAGGAAGATTTGACAGGCTAACCTCGACACATTAAGAATGTTCATTGTGTAAAAATGGCCTCTTCATTGCATGACACTGTAAAAATATTCTGCCTCAATCCTCCCCCTGTCCTCTTTTATATCCGACATGGCTAACCTTCCCGGCCACCAGCCGACCTGTCCAAGTCCGACTTTAAGCCTCAGAAAAGGGTTATATGGCTCAAGATGAGCAAATCTTGGCGTCACCGGTGCTAGGGGGTGAGTGTCACGTTCAACAATCTTGGAGGCATTTCGACAAAAACTGGTGACTGAAGTTGACAGTCAATTCCCCCAGGACTGTCATGTTTAATTAAAATAACTCTCATAGTCTCCTTTTATAACATATATCCTGTTACAACACGGATTTACCGACAGAATGATTGGATGATTAGTCCTGGCCAACCTGACTATAATAACTCTGTTGTATGCGTGATCTATCTTCAGTTTACATGTTTTCTGTCCCATCCACTTGAAGTGGGTAAGCTTTATTCTTGAAGCCCATAACAGCTAAGACTCCCCACTAACTTTCGAGTGCTTCTTTTTGTAGTACTCTGCCTATCAGCATTTCCGCAAACCAAAAGGCTATGGACCCCAAGCTCAGTTTAAGCTTCCTCATGACAGGCAGATTTGTCATAGAGTAGACGCCTTTTTGGGGTTTACGAAACATTCATCAGAAAAAATAAAATTCCTTGGTAGAAAAGGCTTTTTAATTCTTCTTTTTAATTCTTAAGGCAACATCAAGCCAAGTGGTACTTTGAAACACCGATTGTGTCAGAGGCGTAGGGGACAGGGAGACATGGTACCCAGTTCAAGAAAGCACCTAGTCGGGAAAAGTATTCAATACCGCGCAGTTACATATAAAACCTGAAAAAAATTTGTTCATTCCCACCTGGAGTGGCGCCAGGATTTGCCCGACAGGGGGCCAAGCTCCCCGACAGGGGGGCCAGCATTTCAAGGCCCCGACAAAGATGGTGACTTAGTCCCGGTGGGACGTGACTCTGCAGAATTTGAGGCGGGCGCAGCGCGCCGAAATTTTGGACTCTCTTTTTAACAAATACTTAAAAATCTGGAGTTTATTTTGAAGAAAAAAAATAAAATTTTTGAAACAATTTTCACTTTTGGAAGGACCATAAAAAGTTGGGGTGTTTATTGAAGAATCTATCCTTCATATGGGCAAAATCAAAAACGTTTTGTACGCGACAGCTGAAATTCTGTTGAGGTTTTGCATGTAACAGTTCTAAGTTTACGTACTAAGGTCTCAAGACGAGACTAGAACTTTGCCCGAAAAGTTTTCCCTTTTTTAACGAAGATTTGAAAATTAGGAGCTTATTATATTGCAGAAATTTGCGGATTTAATATAAGAAAATTTGTCTGTTGCAAGGTTAAAATGAAAAATTTGGGTTCTTAATTAAGTGATATGCCTTTCAAGAGCAAAATTAGGTAGAATGTCGGGGTGATTTAAAAAGTTGGTTTTAAGTGCTGTACTGAGCAGCTGAGTATCCATCGATATAGGAAAATTTTGCCACTTTGAACAATCTGAAGCTTATATTGGGGGAAAATTGTAATTTTATGACAGACCTTTTTGTAAGAAAAATCAAGTAAGGGGTGATCTGTAGTTGTGTTGTGGTTACTGAATATCATCAGGCAGATTAAGGCCCTCGGACCATATTCGAAAATTTTCCCGCGGAAAAGTTTGGCTTCCCATATATTTGAAGTTTAATATCTTATATATTGAAATATATAGGCGTACAGGAGCGTTTCGGTTTGGGAGCGGGCAGAATTTGTCCCGAAAAATGTAATCCTGTCCGAAAGAGCACACAGACATTTTTGAAAAATTGAGGACCACCAGACAGCAGGAAAGGGCATTTCCCGGGATGGTACGGTAATTAGAAACAAAGTAGTCATTGATTTGAGCTTTCTTTCACAATTGAAATTTCACCTTATAATACTGGCCCAAAACGAAGAATAATATGCCAGGATGAATTGTTTCGGTAAGTAATCTGTTCGGCCAAAATATCTAAGCGGAGCGCAACCACCAGTGGGCGCGGAACGTACAGAAAATTGTTAAACAATCTAGTCTTTCAGATTGTCAAACAGCCGGAAATGGCATTTCTCAGACTTGTAACTAGAAATGGAGCCATCGTTATTTTGAGCTTTCCTTTGAAATGAACGTTTAAATTCAACAGAAAAAAGGTCCAACTTGCTATAAGTGGATCAGAAAATTCCCAGATAAAAGGTACTGCTACAATTAGATGTAATGGTATTATCACTTTTTTTTGGGGGGGGGGGGGGTTGCTGTGCAACGGAATTGAAACCATATTAATGTGTTTGACTCTACTTGAAATCTTCGTTGTATTCAATTGCAAGATCCAAGATGAAATTTTCTACGTGACTGCCCTAACCCCCCCCCCCCCCCCCAGACTATAAATGATTTTACTTCCGACGTATTTGGAAATATGTCACGTTACAAGGTGGTTTTAAATGAATTTTCAGTAAGACTTATGGGGAGACATTCTCACGCTACTGTTTATCATTATGTGTAGCTCAAAACATCCTGGCCGATTCTCATTACCGTTGCTAGAAGTCGGCTGTCGGGGCAGGCCAGATGGCAGATCATTGGGCACTGCATGCACCTGAACAACTTCTCGTCTGTTTTTCGTCAGGGAAATTCGGAATTGTGAGTTTCCTTGAAGAATATGGTCTTCTATTGAGCAAAACCAAGAAGACCGTGCGGATTACTGAAGTTTATAAGACCCGCATCTTTTATCAGTTTAAGATGGGCATTCAGATGAAGGTTCCCCGACGAAATTGGGTTTTCTTAACAAGAGGGGGAAGGGCAGTCTTCCTCGACGGGGACATGACCTTGAGGATTGGAGATAGGATGAGGGATAACAGAGCTTGGATGAAGTGGTTAAAACAGATTTAGATAGGCATGAAAATACCGTTGCAAAAGAATTAAATAGTTCAAAAAGAAAAAAAGTTCATGATTATCCTTCCAGTAACTTCAGTCCTTTACCTTCATTTTAGGCCTCCCCGAAGGAAATTGCCGTCAGTTCCACGACGGGGAGGAGATAGGACAAGGCACATGAAATGAGGTTTAACCGAGCAAAGAAGAAGTGATTGAAAATCGATTCTAATGTGTATTAAAATAGCATTTCAAAACAAAAAAATTTTACCCATCCAGTCATTTCATTCCTTGTAGGCTTTTTTTCGTTTTCTTTTTATTATTTTTTTTTAATTTTTTTGGCCTCCCCGACGAAATGGCCGACCTTCGGTGGGCCAGTGGTCGACGGGGGGGGAGGGGCCCACCCCACCCCGCTGGCGCCACCCCTGATTCCCACACTCATTGGATGCTGAATGTGATTAAGACCCTAAATTATTCAATTTTTAAACAAAGAAGAAACCCATAGTTTTCAAAGTTACTGCCATAAAACAACTAAAAATCCAATCTTCCTCCACATTTTTCAACTTTGTTTTTAAGAAAAGCCCCAAACTTCTGGAAAATTTTCCAGCTCCGAAGGATAACCTTAATCAGTACCCTGTAATTTGTAACAAATAAACTTCAGTCGTCCTTACAATTTACTTAATTTTGCTCTTGAAAGACAGATTGTCTCAAAAAAAATCCAAATGCTGTAATTTCCAATTATCCAATATATATGCTCCTAAGTTTTAATTTTGGTTAAAAATATTGATATCCATGTGAGCTTCAAATGTCAATATGCCTCTCGAAATTTCGCATCCCCTGTCTTTTTCACAACTTAGTGCCCATATCTGGACTTGGAGTTGCTGCCTCTGCCTTCCCCTGCCCCTCCCATTGGGCAACTCCTTTCGCCATCCCTAGGGTTGAGAAGGCTAAAATTTTTATTTGCATTCATGATTGTCAGGCTCCGAGAAAATTATTCTGTAGAACAAGTCCAGTTGCATTTTAAGTGGTCTCTGCATGTGTCATTCTGATGCCATCTTGCACAAAGTGCCATTGCACACATCTCTATGTTTCATATGTTCAGTCTTTTAGTCATGTCTATCCCACAAAGCAGCCCAGTCATGATGTGGTTCTTGCCATTTTATAAGTGATTCATGCAGAAACAGGGCCTTTGGGCTCCCACTAAAACTCAGTATTCAGTCACATTTCCCAGATCAATGTTTCTTTAAAAGAGCTCATCAAGTTGATATCGATAACTTGATTGAAGTGTTTGGAGGTATTACTGTTTGAAAATGCTAATAATTAACATGATTAGCCATGTTTTACATCCAATAGTTACAAATTTTTGAAAACTGAATTGAACCATTAAGTACTCACTGATAAAACATTTCTTTGTATGAAGGATAAGGGGATTGTCTTAGTTTGACCATTTGTCACTGATTTGTGAAGAAAGCTTAATGCCTTTGGGAAAATTTGTTGAATTACATGAACCAACTCAATAAGCCGCTTTAAGGTTTTATTTTTTTCCCCACATAAAATTATGTAGGCTCCTGTTCAAAGCTGCTACAGGCATCCATTTGTTCATAACATTGAAGAAGGGAGGGTCATTGTCTTCCTTTGAAAAAGTCCTATGTAAAACTGCAGTCCATGGGCAACCCCTCAAACATTGGGAAACATGTACCCCTATTCAACCCCCTCCCCAATTTTGCTGTTCATAATGGCTGCGTTTAATCTACATAATCCCAACACAATAATTTCATGAGTATTTGTAACTTCCCTCCATTCTATCATAGCAGACAAGACCTTAAAGATGAAATAGAGAATAGAATGACAAAGGCTATATTTTGTGAAGGAATTATATGCTGTATTAGTTTGTAGTATCTGCAGAATAATCAGGTCATGCTACAGCAGGTAATAATGATGCATTTTATGTGCTTTACATATCTATACGAGCAGGCAGGTTTTAAAAATGTCAAAATATTCCACCAAATTTTTCATCTCACTATAAATGAAGATTTAAAGAAAGAAGCTCATTACCGATGGAAAAGATCCATAATATGGTTTAAAGTTCCTTAATTTGGGTGTCATATAGAATTAAAGTTGACCTCAGTTTGATCAAGGTTGCAACTAAAGTAAAATTTGACATTCAACATATGATACATAGTAGGAAAATACACTGTACAACTAAAAAATCAAAGGCATCATCCTACAGTATCTGAAAGTTTTCAAATAAGGCAGTCCTAAAGTAACTCTTGCAAGACAGATGGAGATAACCACACTAGCATGTCGTCATTTTTCCACCATAAGAAAGCTGCAATCATAATGACATAATTGTTAGGATAGTACTACTTAGTTGCATTTTTAATATGATGATGCTGTAATAATGCAGGTCAATGAGACAAAAGGCACGGCACAAGCCCATCCTACTCCTTGTCAATAAAACCCTGTTCCAGAGACGTACAACGGGTTGGATTGCCATCTAACCGACTGCAGTTGTACCCCCTTCTCCTGACAACTGATATCAGGGATATGCATGTCCAAACAGAAGGAGAAAATTGAGGTAGGAATACCTGATCAAAGTTCACAATATCCAAACACTGAGTCAAGTAAAATCCAGGCAATGATCCAGAGGTGGCCAGCACCACTTATGTCATATGTCTGCAGCAGGTAAATGCTTACCATGTATCACAGTTGATTTTGTAATGTAAATATTGAGCTACAGCTTTACAGCTCAATTTCAACCCAACTGGTTTTAGTTGGACCGACCACAGCCCCTTTTTTCCAGTTGTAGCTCTGTGGGTTGCTTTTCCTAAGCCATTGCGAATGTTTAGCATCAAGCACAGTGGCGAGTTGGTTCCAATTTTTTTCTTTTGTAAAACAAGCTGGTCAACTTGTTACACAATGCAAAATTTTGAAGATTTTCTACATACAAGAATGCAATGACAAATTTCTTTTTAATTTTGTGACATAACCACATAAATTTCAAAATTGCTGTGCAAAGAACAAAATTCATTCCATACTGTAAACAGTGCTACCACGTTAACCCTATAAAGTTCCTCTCCTTTTCAAGCATTGATACAGATGCGGCAAGTAGCGGCCAACCTCTTCATCTCCTGATCAAATTGTCCCATCTCTCTTGAGAATCGTCCATGAGCACCTATCTCATATATTGGCACATTTCACAAAAATGAACAGGTTTCCTTCACTTCTTCCAAAAATTTGGATCTTGCTGGAGTTTTCTGCTAAAGTTTTGATACCATTGTTCTAGAACAGTTGATGGAATAAAGGATACATTTGGCTGTGGAGTCATGTCAGATTGTTTTATTGCAAAGGAAGATGCAAAATTATAAAAGTTTTCTAGTAGTTTGGTAGTGTACTGTGTGACACTGTCAGTCTTTGAAGCCTGAGGATAGAAAACAAAAAAAACCTCTTTGAGAAAAAAAACAACAGATATCATTGGTCTAAATATTGGTAAAAAAAATGATCAAGCCCTCCAATTACTAAATAATTTTATTTATACTGAACCTGACAAAGTAACATGCTTATCGTAATGCTCAAAGTTGGAAAGAAAATATAACACTGTATAATTGGTGCAGGTGATTGATTTAGTTCTTATCCCAAGAAAGTCTTCTTAAGTGTTAGAAGTGGTCACCACGAATCCATCTATAAAACTGACATAAAGTTCTAAAGATCTAGGAAACATTTGAGCAGCATATTTCGCCATATTGAGAAAAACTTGATTGGTGAGAAAACTGGCCTATTTATTTTGCACACCAAAACTTGTGGTTAGTTAGTTAGATGGAGTTTTACAACCCAGAAAACTTGTGGTAGACCTGTACTTTAGAGTTCCTGTAAAATGTTTTCATATGACTTCATAATTGGATACCTTGGTCCACTGAAGGGCTAAAAATTACCAGAAATCACTTTGGCTCAGAACTGCTTCTCCGCTAGCTATACATACTACACTACAGTTTTTGCCCAGGGGTTATAGAAAGTGGCGGGACTGTGACATCAGTAAAAACAATGTAGAGGTTGTGCAGTGAGTCACTGGCATCATCATTTTATGATGTCAATGCAAGGCTGCCACATTACTCTCAGGGTTGTCACCAGACCACTTTCAGAGCCAGGTAATTTGTGATCACCATCCTGAGGGAGCAGTCTAATGGGAGTCAGTGTTACAGCTCCGCTTCGAAAAAAAAATTTGCATGTTGGAGAGCGCTTACAATTCTAAAGAAGTCCAAGAATTTGATTCAGTTAGGCTAAGAAATTTGGGCTGAGCGGTGATGCTGATATTGATGGCCAGTACCAGGTTGTTACTTCGAGAAGCGGGTAGCACCGCCTGGTGCCGCCCGGCGTGGTGACAAGATGGCAAAATATCATAATAGGTGAACACTTATGGCTTTTGCTTTTCATTCTGAAAAACTCATGCAACAATGACATCTTCTCAGACAAAAACCTTCTTAAAAAGACAGGTTATTTTGGCATCATAAAAAAACCCATTTTCATCTGGTATCCAGATGTGAATAATCATTTTCTCTGCTTGAAGCAACAAGAAACTTGCTGTTCATTGACAATGTAGGTACAGCGCCATGAAGCAAAAGATCAATGATGTGTGCCAGGTGTTGTATAGGAAAAAAATATCATTTTTAGCCAACTGACTAACAGCCCGCGGAGCGCAAAAAGTCTTTTCCTTCAGCTTGTCGCTACGAAAAATCTTTATTTCAACTTTCTGTAGAAATCCTACAGAAACTTCATTTACATAGCTCTACGTGGATTGGTTGAAGCAAGGCTATGGAATGTTTATATGTTTATTAACAGGCAAACATTTGTGCCATTGTACAACAGTACTTGGAGTCACAGCGGTCAATGTTATTCAACACTGGTATTGTGTGGTACCATGCAAGCATATACACATTGTACAGGAGCTAAGAACAAGGGATCACACAGCCACGGGAAAAGACAGTTCGATACTTTTCAACAAATCAAATCTTTGATGAAAGTTTTTATTGTTTGGGTGTGATCAAAACTTCCATTTAACTTAAAAACTTTAAGAGCCGTAATAAGCCTATGTTTTTGTTTTGTTTAATTGTCTTGTACGTTCAACATAGCATTGGGTAGATTAAGTTGTTGGGCACCGCCTACCTCAGGAACAGATCAATTGTGGTGAATGCTCATGAATATTAAGGCAATCAAATTTTGAGCTAATTGAAAGGAATATCTAACCATCACCGGCAGGCTCTGAGGGGCGACAGCCTAAAGGGGGCTTCAGCCATAGAGGTGCTACGCACAGTACGCAAGCTTACTTACTGCAATTTGCAACTTTTATACCCAAACTGATTTCTAGACTGGTATGCATGGCTGCAAAATGCAATCGAGATAATATCTAAGGGCGCCTGACTTACCTGAGCTTGTGATACTGGTGTCTGTTGCATAATTTGACTGAGTGGTTCTACTGATATTCCAATCTGTGATACATTTCCTGATACCGGAGCCATGCCACCCATGAAAGAGTTCAATGCTGGGTTAGAACCTGCAAAAAAAGGAACAATTAATTAAATGCTAATCAGCTTCCACCCCAAAAAAGAAAACATTTTACTGCCAGGAAGGATGACCGAATGGAAGGAACATGTAGGTAGAAGTACTAAATAATGACTGAAGTTCCTACCATACTTGTAAATGCAGTAAGATGCCGAATCTACTGGCCACTTTTGACTATTTTTTTTTTATTTGAGGTATGGATGTACAGGACTCTCTCTCAGAGGGTGGGGAACTCTATATCCAACCCTGGCAGGGCATAATCTCTGCCTGACTGAGGTACCTAAGTATGCCTTATTTAGCAAGGTTCTGGCCAATTGGAGGGCTGCAGCCTGCCAGCCCTCCTGTAAGGCCATGATTTGAGGGTAATATTGGTAAAGTATTCAAGCCTTGAGTCTGAAATTTTCCAGGGGTACAAATAAATTTAGAATGGTGGCAGGTGTGATGTTATTGTCTAAATTTCATAAATTTATCTGAGTTCCTATTATTTATATGGGTGTGTAAGTAATCACATTGCTCACAATTATTTGAGGTCAGTGGAGGTGTGTTATAGATAGCACTCACACACTTCAAAATTCAGTGTCAGGAGAACTATTGTATCTAAACACTCCATTGACTGCAAGTTAATTGCTTGCCTCACAAAACTGGGTTCAATGTCTTTTTGCAAGCTCACCCCTGCTGCCTCCCCCCCCCCCAAAAAAAAGTGGGGAAGGGGAATCTATTTTACATGAAACATAGAACAATGTGGTAAATTTGCCAACCTTATTCTAAAATTTACTCAATGACGCACACATTGAGATTTTTTCCAACAAACTGCAGAACTTGGTTCTATATGAGAGTTGGGAATGCTTTCTAGTGACTTTGGTTATTTTAAGCCTTCCAATGCCCATAAGATTAAAAAAATTAGCTAATACCCCTACCACAAAAATATATGCAGAAGGCTAACCCAGTTGCAGGCATCCACATAGTCAGTTCATAAAACGATGCAACCCTTTACCAATATAAGAAACTTTTGCTAGAGTCTTGAGGTTGGTATAGGTGATTCAGACAAAGACTAGACTAATGATGACTTGCTACATACTGTATGAAATTTTTTGTTCCAAAAGAGCAAGGTGAAGACCCCTGAAGGACTATAATCCCTACTCACTTACAGTATACTGACTTTTAGAAAGATTTGCAACATGACCACTCAATCATAGATCAAAAGAACTAGAGCCGTAATTAAGCTACTGTTGTGTACATAAGTTACCGACCATGACTCACTTCCTCTTCCACTCTCCGCTTCCCTCACCTTTTCTAACCATGTTGCCCCTCCCAGGAGCCAATCCAAGGGGGAAGGGGCCTTTACAGCCTCAGCCCTCTCTTTTTTGCCAGATCAACAATAGAACATATGGGAAATTAGCATTGCAAATCCCTCACTTCCCTGCTTTCTCTTACGTCAGCCCATCTTTTTGGAATATCTGGATCTGTGTCTGCCTCCCATTACCCCTCCTCCTACCCCTACTCTTTGAGTCTTCCTACCCCTACCTTTTGAGTACTCCTACCCCTACTCTTTTGAATCCTCCTACTTCTACTCTTTTGAGTCCTCCTACCCCTACCTTTTGAGTCCTCCTACCCCTACTCTTTGAGTCCTCCTACCCCTATCCTTTGAGTCCTCCTACCCCTACTCTTTGAGTCCTCCTACCCCTACTCTTTGAGTCCTCCTACCCTTACTCTTTGAGTCCTCCTACCCCTACTCTTTGAGTCCTCCTACCCCTACTCTTTGAGTCCTCCTACCCCTACTCTTTGAGTCCTCCTACCCCTACTCTTTGAGTCCTCCTACCCCTACTCTTTGAGTCCTCCTACCCCTACTCTTTGAGTCCTCCTACCCCTACTCTTTGAGTCCTCCTACCCCTACTCTTTGAGTACTTTGTCAAATCATACCCTACATGTTAAAACAACAATAAAATGTAGGTCTGGATCCAGGGTTGTGGAGAGGGCATGCTGTTATCACAACCACAGGTAGAAAAAGTTGTGAAACTGGGAGGATTTTTCCCAGGGTATTTTGTCATCTCAAAGTGTTGCTAACTTCAGGGAAATTTCCCCTTACTGTACAAGAAAATATTGGAAGAACTGCTGGAAATTTCACTGCCTTCATGGGAACTAAACGGTCTTCCAGCCTTGAATGCAATCCAGAAATTCTTGGAGTTAGTGAAATACTGTACTGGCCACTACAATGATGCATGCTTTGTCGAAATAGAAAGTGGAGATTCCCCTTACTCCTCCCTGTACGCAGCTTTGCAATGGTGCTTCAAATTGATGAAGATAAACTCTCAAACCTCACCTTGCTTCAAGCCAGAAATCTTAAATATTGCACTAGGTTTATCATTGGAAATAAATCCAATGTAATGCCAATTCACTCCAGTAGGTGATGCAAATCCAAAGTGAACAGCACCACCAGTCCCATCAGGAAAAGGTGCAGCACCCGTCATAAAAATTACAACATGGTTGACTGACTCTGAGTTTGGGATCTGGCAGATGAAGTGAGTTTCATCTGCCTGCTGAATGTCTGTTTGAACCTAAAAGACAGAACAAATTTTGTGTTGTAAAACCAGATGTATAGAAGAGATTTCTTTTAAGCAGAAGGTAAAAACCTGCCTTGCAGGTAGTTAAAGTACCCCTTTTATAATTATCCCAAAATGTAATTTCAGTGTATGGGAATGAAAATTCTCTAGGCCTACAGTATCAACTGTTGCTCTTCAATTGACACCAGAATTGGAAAATACAGTAAAATAAATGTGGAATAGCATATATTAAAAAAATGCCTACCAAGACATGGCCTACTGTAAGGCCATGTCTTGGCCATATAGGTTACTTCTAACTACACAAGGAGGTGATTTATTTGGTAATGTGTACCCGGCGGAACGGTTGGTGGTTTTCTAAGCTTCTTAGCTTCCGAAACCACCGCCTGCCAAAGCAAACAGGACTGCGTCCAATTTTAGATGCAAACTTCATTACCATAATATGATTTATTCACATACTCTCTAATGAATCATGCTATTGTTTTTGAGTGAAAGTGGGTACTCCCATGGTCGTAACCTGGAAGTCTAGACTGAAACCTGAGATGCCCTATACAGTAATTATTGAGTTGCAAAAAGAGTGTGCAGTGGGTATTACTGGATGTGGGTATTACAATGATGTAACAACTACGTGGGTGGTATGGGCTGCTACAGAGAACCAGATGTTGCCGTCTTGTGAATATTCACAATACTCAACCAGTCTCCAGGCCACATTCTTTTATCCAAAAGAATTTGTTTGGTGTTCACTTTGGCAGGCGTTAGGGAAAACAAGGAATGCGGTACAGCCTGCTGCGCAGGTAAGGTAATGTGAGGAGGAGCTACAAAATGCACAGCTAGGAAAACTAGAAGGGTCCTGGATGGCAAATGTGTCCTCACAGTACTACTTTAAGACCTTTTGTCAAAAGGCATATTGCAATCCCACAATCAGACAATCAAATCTAGAGGTTATGAATGTTTGTTTTCTTATTCATTGTTTAGCTCTTAAGGCAGGCCAGAAACTTGAGCCAAACTACATGTTTAAAGAAGTAGCAAACTTCTCAAATGGTACATGTCACTTTGGTAAATGCCAAATTGAAAAGATGCACACCCTACCGTAGCTCATTTCCAGTGCTCTGATTATACATTAGAGTCTTGTATTGACTGAGTAGGCAGGGTACAGTATGTCCGTCCTTAAGCAATAAGACCAAGATTGCAAACGTTTTAGAATGTTATGGTGCAAGAGTGAGAAGAGAATTAATATGTGTGGAGAAACGGAACTGTCTACAAAGCCTACAACTTACGTATCACGTCTGAAATTTCTCAATTAATCAAAAGGAAAAAATTCTTTTCAAGTTTTATATTTATGTCAGATAGAATGCAGTGTAAATTTATGATGGACAGTTAATTGTGGCCAGCACATTTTTTGATGAAATAATTCACTGTCTTGTTAACCGATTTTTTTTATGTGGCCGTTATACGATTAGCAGTATGGTGTACGGTGAACTTGGGCATCACAAATTAATTAAAACAATTGAAATAAGGATGAGTAATTTTTGGTATCGTATTATTACAGGTAGTGAACATAAACTGTTGTGTATACGTGATGTATCAATTCTGAAGAGCTCTTGATGTTAACGGTATTTACAGTTCCCCTTGGTTAGTTAAGATCAAAAACATTTTGAATCAGTCTGGAATGTCTTAAATTGTCTGAAGTTTACCAGAACATTTAGGCGTATCCTAAATAGACAGGACTTACACGTCCTGAAAGTCCTGGTTAAACAATCCAATAAGTAGAGGATTAAGTAACATCTATGAACAAGAATGGTTGACAGAGGTTAATAATCATTCACACTGTAACATTTATAGGATGTTCAAACAGAGACTTAATTTCGAGAATTATAATTTAGTTTGCCTAAGTCCCCCTGGATCTGTAAATCTTTGTAAATATAGATGTAGTAATATCAACATTCCCAAATGTTTTTCACATTCAGTTCTGATACCTCCCCAGAGGTTAAACAGAAATAAATTGAACTTGAACTAGTAAATGTCACTTTAATGCACATTCAACAAAGTCATCATTTCAAAAATTGCCACCACTATATTAACCGGTGTGCCGGGAATACAGCTTGCCTGCTGCTACGCCAAGAAAGAGTTGGTTCTCAAGTGACGATCTTCGTGTTGGAGTGCACGATATGCAGACTGGGTTGCAGCTGGGTTTTCTGCCACGACAGTTACAGTTCTGGTTGGATACTACAAGCAGTTCTCCACAAACGGAATATACGGTTGTAGGTGTGTAAAGGCTAGTGGACAAGTCAATTAGATTGGATTAATAGATTCAGATCTCCTCAAAGATGTCAAGTTCAGTTTACGTATTTGATTACTAAAAGTTTCAATAGATGGGGAGTTCCTTACGGCTGAGGGTAAGCAATTCCACTCAGCCACTGTCCTAGGAATAAAAGAGAACTTATAACAGTCCTTTTTTACAGCAGGGTGATGAAAGGAGATCAATGAAGACTTGCGAGTGGAGATTCCATTATTGTCAGGCTTAAAAATATATCCATTTAGATCAATGGCAACTAAGTGATGGAGAGACTTGTACAGTAAGCTCAACCTAGCACTGATCCTGCGTTCCTCCAAAGTAGGCCAGTTTAAGTCAGCAAGCATTGACGAGACACTACTTTTACGTCTTTGGTCTTAACAGACGAATCTGGCAGCTCTGAGTTGCACTGCTTCAAGCTTGTTTATATGCTTCTGATGGTAAGGATTCCAAATACTTGAGCAGTACTCCAACCTTGGTCTAACAAGGGATTTATAAGCAGCTTCCTTAACTTTTGGGGAACAACTGTACAGGTTACGACATAGCAAGCCAAGGACTCTGTTTGCTTTGGGAGTTATTCTGTTAATGTGATCGGCCCAGCTTAGTTTGCTGTTAATATCCACTCCAAGATAAGTATGGTTGGGAACTGTTTGTAGAACACTATTGTTAATTTTATACACAGTTAATAGAGGTTTCACAGCCTCATAGGTGCTTGTAATTGTATGCCATGCCAACATGTTGTACTTTCCCCTGGTGCAGTGAGGTACGCTGTAGGCTTGCCTACCCCAAATTTACTGGCATACATAAGCCAAAGAACTTTCTGTGAAAGGCCTTACTTTCCAGTATGGCTGGTAAGAAACTGGGCCGTAAAACTCCATCTGGCCTAAAGTTAGGCATCACTATGCTAGCTACTGCAAGGCATACTCGTACTAGCGTAGTAGGTTAACACTAACAAAAGCTGTGTTTACAGTTATACTAATACGTAATAGTTAAAGGCAGTCATTCATCACCCCAAACTACAGTTTCAGTATACATATATCAAAACTCTCAATTGGTACAGCTCTTTGATTGGCATCACATTCAAACAATGCATCATAGCTAAATTACACAGCATGGGCACTGAGAGTGTCTTGCCGATTACACATTATGGACTTGTATGGCCACTGGGACAAGCCATGAAGAAATAAACTAGGATTGTGTCTGGATAAAGATGAGTTTTAGATAAATGTGGGAGGGGCTTGAAGTAAGTAGGTTGGGAGAATTGGAACTGTTTGGGATGATGAAAATATGCCTTTAAGGATGAGGTTAGTAATTAAGCCTATAGCATGATCGATAACCCGTGCACAGCTTAAATACAAGCGACAATACGAACAAGTTACCAATCGTCCCGCTACTAGACAAGCAAACATCGACATTTCTGACGGTGGCCTTGTACTTCTGTCTGGTCTTGCTGCTAAAAAACCATCCAACTTTCGTCCCTTCTTTCACAATAGAGCAGAGCAGCAGCATCAGATGTCACACATTCACACACATACAGCTGCCCCACGATACTGCGAGTATGTACGTGCGCGGCTAGTGCTACTTGCAGTACGGCGGTACGCGTATCGCGTATGGGACGGATGATATGTATGGTCTGCACTGTACTATACTGGAACCTTCCAGAACTTTTTTTGTGCGTGGGTACGTGATGGTGGAATGTTTGTTTACGGAAGTGAGTGCAGTAGTACTAGTGTAACTTGAGGGAGTTGACGAATATCATGGGCGTGGTCAGGAGGAGGATGGTGCAAACGACTCATTTTTGGTAGGCTGAAAATACTTTTTCTAAATTCCTCCCAACTCTCAGGCAAATAGACGTTTGGCGAAATCACCGAAGAAGTTATTCGTCCACCCAATGACACTACTTGACCAACTTATCACACGGCCCTCCGAACGTTTACATCAGTTATTGTGTTATCAGGGAACTGGCTATGGCTCCATTCTAGGCTATAGCTCCAATCAG
Source organism: Holothuria scabra (assembly GCA_037179385.1). Lineage (NCBI taxonomy): Eukaryota > Metazoa > Echinodermata > Holothuroidea > Aspidochirotida > Holothuriidae > Holothuria > Holothuria scabra. Next base: position 72,816,238 of record CM074179.1, read on the forward strand.
GACAGAATGAAAAGAACAGATACTGCGCATGATCTTAGCCAAAAGATCGGGAAGTGGCTAGGTTGGACTAAAAGTAAACGTGGGGTGTAGGTTACACCAGGCGGTAGCCAGGATTGTGTCATGGGGGTTGGGGGATGGTGTCATCGGAGGGGATTCTGACCCCAACCCCCGTGGCTACATATGTCCAAATTGAAATTACTTTCACACCTACCCAGAAATTACTACCTGTGAAAATAACACGTTGTCAGAATTTGCGGTTAGTTTGTCTCGGTACTGGTCCGACATGGGATAAAATGCTCTCTAATTAGATTACTCCTTGGACCCCGGGCCACCAGGATCGAGTTATCGACACAGGCTAGACGAGGCTTTGTCTGTTCCCGTGGTACAATGTTCTCGAATATTGGAAACATCAGCACTTGTGCGAACATTTAATACCCCGGGAATAAAGACCCTTAAGTTGTAACCATGTCCAAATAGGCCTAATCGAGGTATACGACAACGGAGAGCATCGAACCTTGGGAACATTGAACTTGAACTCCGGGTAGACCCCCGTAGAACTTGTGCTATATCCGTGTGCATTGTTGCTGATGAGGTATTAAAAATACGACCCCTCCTACGACCCCTCCTAAAACTAAGTTTGACATTTTTTTTCTTTCACCCACACTCAAGAGTAAAATAAACAACGAGACCGGGCCAAGAGTTAGGCCAATATGTTAAAGACGTCGGAAGGACCAGGAGACAGAGGTGAAGATCTCCTCGGGCTCTGAAAAATGAAAAAAGGAGAAAAATCCACTGCTCAACCAGCAGTGGCGTACGGCGCGAAGAAGTACTGCGCCCCCACCCCAACCCCACAAAAAAAATCCGCAAAATCTAAAATTCGGGCAGGAGTTTGGATGAAAAACGGGGAGCCACGTATTAGTTAAAAAAAATGACATTATTTTTCAGAAGATTGCAAAGCGTGCCCGATATATTACAAAGATATGCTCGCAGTGGCGTAGCTACGTGCTACGGGGGGGGGGAGGGGGCTGGAGCTCCTTCCCCTACTGAATCGCCCAGCCCCCAGCAGCCCCCACCCCCACTGGCAACCTGGGCAAAATATTATATTCATGCTGGTAATATTCAATCCGGACTACCCGTCCACTATGACATAGATACACTTAACATAACATAACATAACATAACATAACATAACAGGTTAAAGGGCAAAGGGGGGCTGTAAAGGCCCCATAAGATGCCCTGTAATCCAAAAATCCCCCAAAACAAAGCAAACCACCAACACCTAAAGAGCCCAGAAAGATTAGATTCTACCACAGTCATGGAAAAACTTGTCAATATTAACCTTAAAACGGTGCACTGATGTGGAGTTAACAACCCACTCAGGCAGGCTATTCTACTCACTAACAACCCTATGAGAGAAACTGAACTTCCTAATGTCAAGTCTAGCAAAAGACTTTTCAAGCTTTTTGCAATGGCCTCTAACCCGAGGATTACTCTGGACCTTTAAATAACTGCAAGCTAACAAAGGATTCCCTTCAGATAGAAATTTGTATACCTGGAGCATGTCCCCCTAATCCTTCTCAGCTCCAAAGTGGTAAGCCCAAGCAGCTTAAGCCTTTGGGAATAAGGTAGATTTTTAACCTCAGGTATGAGTCGGGTAGCTCTCTTCTGAACTTGCTCTAAAAGCAATTTGTCCTTTTCAAAGAAGGGACTCCAGGCCTGTGCAGCATAGTCGAGATGGGGTCGAACCAGCTGCTTATACAAATTTAGCACAATTTCTTTACTAAAACTCTTAAAATTCCTCCTGATCAACCCAAGCACCCTATTTGCCCTTGCAGCAGTAGCTGCACACTGCCTAGATGACTTTAAATCTCCTGTAATAACTACACCAAGGTCTTTCTCAGAAGTCACTTTGTTCAAATTAGTACCATTCATAGTATAATCATGGTGGGGATTCTTAGAACCAAAGTGGAGGACTTTGCACTTATCAGCATTAAAAGACATTTGCCAAGTCTGTGACCATGAAAATAACCTATCCAGATCTCGATAGATCTTCGATAGATCCATGCAGTTGCGGGGTATTCTGCAATTTTGTCGCACTCTGAATTTCAGAATGAATTCAGGTAGATTGTGACAAGTTTCATATCTTCGGAATCTCTTGACTTTTACTCGTCGGGTTTCTGGATGGATAATTTTCTAGCAGATTTAGACTGGCTGAAATTGCCTACTTGGTGTGGTTTAAAGTCCGCTCCTAGCATCTGGCCTGTTTCTATCTCCTGTAGGGATTTTTTTTCAATTCCTGGGGATGCACAAATTTGTTCCAAAGTCATACTTGGTGTGGTGGGTAGAATATTTGAGTCAAATATGGTTGGTAGGAATTTGCACTTTGCACGGTCATTGCTGCCAGTCATTGGCCAGTGCAACAACCAAACCTATTTTGGGTCAATGCAGTCTCAAGGGTCGCAACTAGGGTGTAGCCAGTTTTTTGTTTTGTGAGGGGGAAAAATCGACCTATCGTCCCTATTCTTGACGACCGTCCTGGGGTTCCCCCTCCCCTTTTGGAAAAATTTTTCTGCTTCCAAGGCCTTAGATGCAAAATGGTGCGATATTTTGCTTCTTTTTTATACTAAATCAATATGTGCTGAAAATGTCCTGATTCCATGCAATCATATTTTGGATATTGTCCAAATTTTTGCATTAAAGTACCGAAAGCACTAAAGACCTAGGCCATACGGTCACCTCCTGAAACTCACTTTTCAATGGCGTGTGCAGTCCATTGTACAACAAATATAACACTGAAATTATAAAAAAAAAAATATGGATTAGAATGTGAATCATAACAGCATCGATAGCAAACATTTGAATAACAACAAGGTACATGAAATTGTGCAAGATGATTTATCAGAACTTAAAATAAAAATCCTGTCTTTCATACTGCTGCAGGTCACTGAGCTTTTATCAAAGCCACCTCTAGGCGCGTGTCCAGGATTTTCAGCACGGAAGGGGAGGGGTCAGCAGAATTTCAATCTTTGGGAAAATTTATGTTTGTGGCTATCTAAGCGGAGCGCCACCATCAGTTGGCGCGGAGCGTACAAGAAAATTTTTGGTTTTACAAACCCACCGGAAACGGCACTTCCTATGTGCATATCAAATGGGTTTTGAGGTAAACAAAAGTGGTCGACTCTCCAAAAACTCAGTGACGTGTATGACCAATATGCTTGTGATAAATTTAACCGTGATGATAGGTTAAGCTCTTGATTTTGCCTTAAAATTCTTGCGTGATGTTGGAGGATATTACCCGGCAAAGAATAATTAAGCAACTTTCAGTGGTGTTTAAAGGGGGTGTTTAAAGGTTTGAGTTTAAATGTTTTTGTGGCCTTTCTAGGTAACAAGCCATAGCATGGTGTGCTATTGCTAGACGCGTTTCGCCCGAAAAAATTATTTTCGGGGCTCATCAGGAGCATGATATATAGTAGGAAGGCAATGGTGCCAGAGTATCACGTATAAACTGGTTGGAATAGATGTTATTCAGATAAAACATTTGGAACCACGGGCGGGTCCAAAGTGCATTAAGTGAATAATTGTAACTCTCCGTTAGCAGGTATGCCGGGCAAGGTTGTGATTTGGCTGGCTTGAGAGAGTTACGATGTGATAGCCCTTTCCGATACAACATTATCCCAGTATTATTCGCGGGACCGACCAGTGTGTCGGAGGTTCCTATTAAAAGAGTTTATGGTAATGTGGTAATCGCGAACAAGTGTAGGATATATAGGACATTTATGTAATCAGATAAATAGCTCAAACGCTCGGTAGGTTAATGCCGCTGTTGGGCAATAAGTCATTGGTGCTATTTTGATAAGTGCGGTGAGTGAGTCAGAGTACCGCTTGTACGCCCGCAAAGAAAATACACTGATATACGAAATCTGATTGGTTGACACGTATGATAGATAAATTTTCGCGATTTGGCCGGTAATCGGCCAATGTGGCAACCTTGGGCTGCGGGCGCGAGACGACCGGAAATTTCTGTGCCGACTGCTTCGACTAGTTACGAAATTGGATGAGCAAAGCATCGTGAATCTCGTGTTCTTCTTGAGCAAGCACGGGTAGTGATACATTTTATCTTGTAATTTTCCGATCAAATACCGACTGCTTAGATCCCCCTATAAGCCTGGCAAATGTCAGTTCCCACTGTCTAATGGTTACGATTTCTGGTAGCGCTCCGCGTAGATGGTCTTCTCAGCAGAATTTTGGTTTCAAGTGAACAATTTTTTGAAAACGGAACCTCGGAACAGCAACTGCTTAGACCCTCTATAAGCATAGGAAAGGACATTTTTGACTCTCTGAAGGGTCAGATTTTTCAAAATTTCCCTTACGTTTAGCCCCAACGTATGGTGATGCACCACTTAGACCGTTTTATAGCAGAATTTAAGTTTTAAGTGAACATTTTTCACAAAAGTAAACTGAAAATAGCGACTGCTTTAGATCCCCCTATAATCCCAGGAAATGCCATTTTCAACTGTCTGAGGGGTCCGATACTTCAACATTTTCTGTACGCTTCGCGCCAACTAATGGTGGTTTACCACTGGCAAATTGAAGATTGAAGATATGAGCGAGCACCTCTGCTTAGGAATTGAAATTTTAGGAGCGCGAAGCGCGCGGAAAATTTTGCTTTTTTGAAACAACTTATGCCGAATATGGAGCTCTTATTGAGAGGATTCGGGACTTTGGAATTTCATGAGTTGTTAATATCACACAGTAGACTGGTTTCACAAATGGCAATTTTTCCGAATTCTTCATTTTTCAGCGACGTCTGCCTCTTGTAGCTACGCCGCACAGGGTGTCTAATGAAAGGAGGCCAGATGCAAAATGGTGTTAAATGTTTCAATATTTTGAGTTACCAGGAAACTCAAGTTTTAAAAACATGATCTTGAAAGTGTTGGTAATTACTTCAACGGACTATACAGTCAATGTTAATTTAAATACCGGGTATATAACTAAATAGAATCACAACGAAAATTGTGATGGCTTGCGAAGGACTTGCAAAGTATAAACTTTAAATTATTGCTACAAATATCGATATCGTAATCGGAAGAACACTTCTTTCATAACACACATGTATAGCCTACTATTTCTCTTCCAGGTCTCAAAGAGTGGGGGTGGGTGGCTTTCACGTAAGTATCCCCTCCACTAAAAAGTGGGGGACATGTCGCTCATGCCCCCCCCCCCCCATGATCAACGCCCATGCCATGGTTTTGCAAGTTAGCAATGTAGATATGACATGGCTCGTCGTGTGTGAGGGAGACAAATATTGTCTTAAAAATAATTTGCATTCTCAATCACAGACCTGTCTGTCCTCAAGTTATGAGATTTTTATTTTTCCTAACCAAAATTAGGAAGATTTTTAGAAAAACAAACTGGGGGCTGATAATTTTCAACTAAAGCAATACAAATACTTCCTCAGGCCTGGGCGCTTTGGTCAGATAAGGCTATGCTTTGCACTTTGCAAGTTGCTCTTCAGTTGCGTATTTCAACGTACGCTGCCATACCAGGTATAAGCAGGACTGAAGTCGAGTGCGGAATAGGACTCGAACTCGTGATTTCAGAATTTGAAGGACTCGACCATAGAGGAATGGCTTTTACGCCACTTAGAAAAAAACCGGGACTCGAGTCCTTGAAAGTTTTAAAATTGCCGGACTCGTGACTTGGACGCTCCGGACTCGACCGTCTTACAGCACTGGCTGGTAAGCATGGAGTATATAATATTTGTAAAGATGATAAAATGCTTACTTTAGCATCGCGAATAGGTTTAAATCATTTTAAACAATCAAACAAATAAAAATGTGTTCATTCATGGTCAAAGTTTTCAAACTTAAGCCTATAGGCTTAGTCTTAACTGTTGGTCATTTTCAGAATGTCACAAATGAAATGGAAGACTGAGAGAAGGGAGAATAGCACATGAAACCGCAGGAGGCCGGGAGATCTGCTTGAAACCACACTCTAAAATCAGTCACTCTTTGTTCGAGTGAAAAGTGTAAATTCACTCCATTAGAGTGATAATTCACTCCATTAGAGTGAAGTTCCCTCCAAAAGGAGTGAAGTTCCCTCCAAAAAGAGTGAAGTTCCCTCCAAAAAGAGTGAAATTCACTAGAGGAAGAGGGAAAATTCGCTCTTCCACGAGTGCCTGCAATGATCGCTCTTTTTTTAAGAGCGATCACTGTGGGCACCCCGTCAAGAGTGAAACTTTGCTCGTTTTAAGGGAATTTCACTCTTTTTAGAGTGAACTTCACTCTTTTTGGAGGGAACTTCACTCCTCTTGGAGTGAATTATCACCCTAATGGAGTGAATTTACACTTTTCACTCGATCAAAGAGTGATTAAGTTCACTCTTTTGATTTTAGAGTGCACGGTCTCAGACACCCTGTAAAACGATGAGAATTGACAGGTATGCCGTCTATAATTTGAACACAGACCGTTGGTGGTTGAATGACGTATACCAAAATTTTACACAATTTTGCTTGAAAGTAAACTTCTTTTGTTTTCAAAAAGCTTAGCGACCTCCAAAAGAACAACCATCGTTACACTTCCTCAAATGTTGTATCCCTCCTTGCATACCTTTCGGCGTACATCCCTTGGTTGGGTTGCTCAAGTTCCTAATCATAACTTTTGAATCCATGAAAATATCGTTCGTAACTACAAAAGGTTACGCAGACGTAGACTGACTGTAGCGGATTCCTCTCTATTGCAATTTTAATTTTTAAAGGCTACGTTGCAAAACCACTGGTTCTTCACTCAACATTGATCATTTGTCATGCCTCTACCGGTATAAATGATACATGAAGACTTTCCACTTTATCCTCGGCAAGTTATTTCTAAAGAAAACCTAAAAAAAAATCACATTCCTATGGAGCGCCCTTTATTTGACCAAGCCTTCGACACTGCAGCACTCGGATGAACGACGTTGACAACAATAGGCAAACAAGCATTTAAAGATTTGAAATGCAGAAAAGGGGGGGGGGGGGAAGAAATGTATTAGGGTCGTCTTTGAACAGAAACGACACAAATTTTCTTGACAATTTTAAAGTCTTTAAACCCTTCTTGCGCATGCTTTATAAGCCGGTAGACGCATGGGCGTCCGCAGGTATGGGCAAGAGGGGGACTTGCCCCAATCTGGAAAATCAGAAATTTGGAAACAAATGAATAAAAAATAAAGAAAAAACGAATAAAAGGTGTTTCCCCTGATTATATTTGCGGAAAAGAGGCTTCAGAAATGCCATTTGTAGCGATTTGGGAGTTGTTTTGGGCCAAAATTTCATTGCGTTTGGAGCCAACTCATGGTGGCGCGGAGCTTTTGCCCATCCCTGGAAATTTTTGCCCCCACCCCCTGAATTTTTTCTGCGGACGCCCATGGGTAGACGGAAGTTCTTGAGGACACAAATACTTCACGGAACAATTCTTGCGAAAATTGTACTTCGTAATCAAGTGCCCAGCGGATTACACCTTTGTTTTCTTCAAATGCGAGGGGGTGGGAGGGGGAAGGGGGTAACGCAGCGGTACTTGGAGGTGCTTTAAACTCCAAGACCGCTGCTTTTGGTGTATTTCCATACTGGCTTGGTATACTTTCATGAATATACTTTGCCGTTGATTAATGCAATGTTTATTTTGAATTTGGCGAAACTTCTCTTTCTATAAACGGAGGGCCCTTGCTCCGCCGATGAGGGCATGGTACCGATGCCCAGTGGTGGATCAACCAGTGTTCCATTAAAGATTTAGTGACCATTGAAAATGTTAAAGATTACTGGGAGCGGACAACAGTCAAATGATCAGTGTATTCCAGAGGAGACAGAAGCCGGTCTGGATTCGAGAAGGTTTCTTTTCAACGATCAAGTTCTCTTTTGCGCTGTAAATGGTCATGAACCCGTCAAAACTGAAACTGACCAGTATCGGGCAATTGACTGAGTCAATGATATAAGTAAATTTTGCATTGTAATTTTTGGCGAGGAAATTCTTAGACTAGGAAGAATTTCCCTACCGATCTTTTCATTTAACCCCACTGGAAATCGCTTAAAAATTGCTTGAATATTTGCAATATCTTTGCAAATCGCTTGTAGGTTATGACGATGTTTGTTATGACGATGTTTAATTTCTTCTCAATCACTTCATCAGGACGCAAAAATCTGGGGGACCTGGAGAAAATGTGGGGGCCTAAACCCCCAGCCCTCACCCCTCCGTGGCTACGCCACTGTCTGATGGCGACATGCACAAAATTAAAACTAGTTACATAACTCTGAGTGTAGCTATGATCACCTGAGACAAAAACGTTTAGCCTACTATAGAAATCTGTTTTTTTATGTTTGAATCTTGCCCTCTCACCCCAAACTAGTATCGATAGTCCACAGAAATTTTCTATTGGCTCAGTTGTTTGATTGACAGTTCGTTCAAACAATTCAGAGTACGGTACCAAAGCTTATATGACACAGCAGCATGGACTGTACTGAGGGAGTTTTGATTATACACATTGAGCTATTTATCTTTACTCACCCTAAAGCAATGAACTGAAACTGTGTCTGAATGAGGATGAATTTTATACAATTTTGGGAGGGGCTTAAGTGAGAAGGGTGGGAGAATTGGTACTGTCGGAGCAGGGAGGAGAGGGGAGAAATCGGGCATTTAAGCTTAGGGATAACTGTAAGCGCACCATTTTTCATATTCTTACATTCGTAAAGTACAATTCCCGGCCGGTGATCTGAAGGGTTTTTAAAGCCCCACATTTTCTTAAGTTCCCTCTGCGCCATTCAGTAGTGACACTCCGATCAGATAGTCCTCCTGGAGTTCACCCCACTTACAATTTTCCCTTCGGCCACAAACTGACCTGGCCCCTTCTGTCAATTTAGTTCTGAATCCTACACTGCGACCTACTTGAATTGGAGGTCGGATTCTTCAATAAAACCCACAAAACCTGTCATACAACTATAATTTTCTGCAACATAAGCTTCAAATTTTCAAATGTTTGTTTAAAGTGGGAAAAAATTGAAAAAAAAAAAAAAAATGGTGGATACAATGTCTACTTATTCACCCCGACGTTCTACTTAGTTTTGCTCGTGAAAGGCATATCACTAGAAAACCCAACTGTTCAATTTTAACTAACCAAAAACATATTTTCTTTCACTAACTTCCAAAATCTCTCTAACATCAGTGCCGTCGGAAGGTATTTTCGATCGGGGGGGGGGGGCTGACTCGGGCTGACTATCTAAGCGGAGCGCCACCATCAGTTGGCGCGGAGCGTACAGAAAATTTTGAAAAATCCCAACCCCTCAGACAGCTGGAAATGAATTTCCTGGGCTTGTTAATAGTATCTAAGCAGTCCTTATTTTGACCTTTCGTTGTAATAAAATGCTCACTTCCCAAAAAAAAAAAAAAAAAAAACTATATATGGCAAAATTATTGGGGGGCTGCAGCTCCAGCCCCCCGCTTCCGACGGCCCTGAACATGAGATTAATTTTCAAAATTCAAAAAAGAGGAAACGTTTTCGAGCAAATTTTCAGTCTCGTCTGAGAGCTTTTCGCAGGCCGTCGGCAAAATTACTAGCCGCAAACGGATTTCAGTCACCTATACATTTTTTTGTTTTATTTTGCTCATCCTGTCATATGAATGGCAAATTCTTCCAACCACGCCCGAATTTTAATGGCTCTTCATGACCAAATTTAATCCATAATTTCCACATTTTCTTTAAGTTAAGCATGGAATTTTATGTATTTGTTGAAAAAAGGGACACTTGCGTCTCGAATTCTGTCAGTCACTTCCCACTGGCAACTCATAGCCTTTGTCGGGGCTTCAAAATTCTTCCCCCTTGTCGAGTCGCCCCCCCCCCCCCCGTATGTTCAGTTGGAACAAAACTTAGAATGCCGATTTTCATTCAACATATACGTGATTATCTAACTATTGACGGTTTCAAATTTTGTTACGTCACAAATTGGAGGGATTTCTCCAAGAAGTGTATCAATTAATGTCCCAACCCCCTCGTGTTGGACCAAAACTATAGATCCAATCGGTTTTCTGATAACTATGGCACCCCCCACCCCCCCAAAAAAAAAAGACAAAAAAAAAAGAAGAAAAAGAAAAGTTTGAGCCTTGTGAAGTTTTTTGGATACAAGTATTTGCCCTCTATACCAGGGGTGAGGAACCTTTTTGATTGGACCGGCCAGACGGGAGAAATGAAAACTTAACGGGACGGCACTTTAACCCAATACCTGCTTTTGAATTCAAACGTTAATCCCAAGACTTTCAAGAAATTTAAATCTTTATCCATAAAACACAATGTTTTTATATTATTGTCGATAGTTAACGGGGAAAACAGGACTACCCAGACGCGGATACAGACACTTCGAAATGGGAGCCTGATGAACATGAAGGAAGAGGTGTGTGAGAGGGTTACACTCTAAAAAATAAAAAAGTGAAATTTCACTCGGGCGTTAGAAGAGTGAAAATTGTGAAGTTCACTCTAAAAGAATTGAAACTTACTTCCCAAATACTGATATTCACTTCAAAAGAGCGAAGTTTCACTATTCATGGACTGCCAGAGGGAGCACTCCTAAAACAGTGATCCCTGCAAGGCACTCGTTAAAGAGTGAATTTTCACTCTTTTTGGAGTGAATTTCACTCCTCTTGGAGTGGATATACGTACGGATGGGTCATGATTTTTTACCTAATCTTGCTCGAAAGACTGCATAAAGGGCACTGAGTAGACCTTTTGAACTTTTTCTAATCTGTCGGAAACCTACCATATATTACTATTATGCTAACTTTGTCAATGTTGGTGCATGAAGCGTGAAGAAAAGCCGGGGGGGGGGGGGGGGTTACAACTAATATCTGTACGTTTGCAATAGGTTTGTGGCCATTAATGGCAAATGCCATTTCATCCTTGAGGCATCTGGTGGACTGCAGTAAAGGAAGCTTAAAGAAAAACGTCACTTGAGGGTCGGCGCATGCGGTCAGATTCATCGCCGTAGTCTGCCCAGCTTGCTCTGAATTAATATGTTAATTTGGAAAGGAAAAGCCTTTTAGACCCATTATAGACATCAAGTCCCATAAATTGAGGATTTTCCATTAAAATGCCCAATCAAAAAAAAAGTATGAACATACTTACCTAGGGTCCCATGTTTAGTCCCCCTTCCCACTGCATGGTCCCCTATTTCGTTTAATTATAGGCGCCCGCCCCGAGGATCAGTCCACCTTTTCATTATTCCATCTTATTTAGTCCGCGTCTCACTGGTTCCTCAGCTCAATTGGATTTAATCTTGTGGGTCACGGGCCTACCGGTTTGGGCTGTTATTTGCATGGACTTATAAACGCAACTATTTGGTAGGCCTATCCCTCTCCCGTCCATCCCTCTTGATCACGCCAAGGGACGCAGGTCATAGGTGTGAAAGTTGAGGTGACCATAGTCATGTAGGTAGCGGGCCACTAATTATAAGTCCCATTGACTTACACACTAAATTGGGCTACTTCCGTGCCCCCTAGCTCCCAGTAGAAGTTTTCAACCAGGACATACTACCCCTCTGATCGAAGCCCACAATCTCGGCTTTCATGGCACTTTCAAATTTTTATACCATGACCATTGAAATTTTGAGCTAGAGAGCCTTGAATGATAGGGATGTGTTTCCCGCCATAATAGCTACTTAAAAACGGCATTTCACAGAGCGGAGAAATACAAGAAAAAATGGCACTAAAATTGGTCAGATTGCCTTGAATTTTGCACAGTATGTATTTCAAATCATTGTCTACAAAATCCAAATGCAAAAATGATCATATTTTGTAATTAACACAGTCAGAAACAACATCCCATAATTCTTTTTATGGCGCTTTGTCTGTCATTAAACATTTTCACAGGCACGAGTATTGGAGTTAGTGGTCCGCTACCTGTATGGGAAATTATTTTTCTGTCCGGGAAGGCTATCCATGAGGAGCGCCACCACCATAGGTTAGGTGCCGGAGTACACTCAGGAAGCAGTCACCCGTCATTAGAAAGTAAACAAGTTGTTATTTTGAGGCGTTTGTTGGAAGAAAAAGATGTTCACTATAATATAGAAAAAAAGCAATTGCAAAATGATCAGAAAACCAGGTCATAAAATACGGGAACATAGCATTTTTTGTTTGTTTGTTTGTGTGTGTGAGAGGGCAAATCAGCCATTAGCCACATTTTTGACTGAAGTCCTACTTAAGTGTGCGAGGGTCTCCCTCCCTTTTTGGATTTTGTTGATTCAAAGGGAGCGCACAATAGGCTATTATATTCAGCCTCTTTCTTTGCTAAAAGAGGAGGGTAAGAGGCTATGGGATGTACCGTATGACATCCCTGTGCTGATGAAAAAGTGAGGGAATTGTGCCCTGTCCACCTAGGATCGATGGGTTTTCTATGATCATGCCCGTGACCCCAAACAGGGACCGCGGAGACGCAGGACGGGGGAGGGGGGCTTTAGCTTCCCTTCACTTTTTTCTGCCGTAGGCATTTTGGGCCGCCTTACATTGGTATTATATCTTTGAACATATATTGGACCCTATTTGGCGATTATGCGATTTTAGTTATACCCCACTTCAAAATTCGCTCCGCGGCCCCTGTCCAAATACGGGACTTGTGGATCCGTCGCCGTGATTTACATGAGATGCCATGGTTCCATGTCGGTTTCATTTTGTGTTTCGGTTATTACTTTATGACAAGTAAAATATGTATATGTTGTGGATTTGTGGCTGCAATTTTCTCACCGGAAGTGGTTGACTTTCCGACTCTTCAATCTAATGTTTTCGCTATTTTGACGTTACGTGTTGGTGGGCGGGGTCTATTGCCACTGTTGATCAAAATAGATCATCTAAACTGACTCGTCACCCTGTAGAAAAATCATATGTGTGAAAAAATTATAAAAATTAAAAAAATAACAGGAAATGATGAAATGATTTTGAAACTTCCATTGAGATTTAATTTAAAAGAAAAAAAAAAACAAACAAACTTCGAGAAATGCACACTTTGAAGTATCTAGTTTGTAAAAGCCGTGCTGTAGTAGTTTGGTTTTGAAACTTGCGCATAGTTTGTACACATACAATATGTGTAGACTGAATTCCAGTCGGCCGTGCGGTTAATATTACAATACTGGAAGTTGAAGGAAATAACGATAACCTGCAACGGAGAGGTAAGTATTTAACATTTTATTTAGGACAATAAAGCCAATGACAATTGTGAATTTGCGGAAATTGAAATAAATTTACGGTATCATTTGTCCCGGATTTTCAGAAGTTTGTGTATGAAAATTGACTGTTCAATTGGTCACTTGAGTTTTTAAATGAAACAGGTTTATTTGTGCATGAAACCGCTTCACACTACAGTGACTGTTGTGTACGTGTGCATCATTGCACGGTGCACCTGTTCGAAAATCTGAGTGTGCATTCTCGCTTAAGGCTGCGAATATTCTGTGAAGTAGGCCCGATGCAACAGCACAACTGAACCTAGCCTAGGCTAGGCCTAAATTAGACAATTTCTTTAATCCTGGTGATAAAAAGTGAAGAGGGTACGTTGATGGAATTGTTGTTTATTAGTCCTGACGCTAGGGTTACTGCACCTTAATTTAAATAGCATCTCCAAAGGTTAGTGTGGTTGGATCTGGATCTGGAAAAATACTGCACAACACTCCTGGTGGTAGCCTAGCACTAGCACAGTGTTTCCACTCTCCCTAAGAAGAAATAATCTGAGCATTGAGGCCATTTCTTCCGATTCTTCTTGATCCGCCTTCGATGTCAAATGAACCATGATATCGTAAAAGCAAGTTATGATTTAACGTTTACTATTTAGGCCTAGGCCTAGGCTAGTGTAACGTGGAAACTTCGAGGCGGGTTCAAATTAGGTACACAGAGACGGACTCGACATTCACCCATTTATTACAGTACTTCTTCTTATTCCATCGTGAGCTTAACTACAACTCTTCCCTTTCCTACTTTTAACTTAACACGCACATACAAACATACGCGACACACCTAAACTATTCTAATGCAAATTACAAAAGAACTAACCTACGCTCATAACTAAAGACATAACTATGTGCAAAACTCGCTGAACCTACAGGTGAGTAACAGAGAATACAAATCAAAGATGATCAACACAGAGAACTTTAAACTAGACTGAGATGACTACTTTACCGCTTACATTACTCTCCCTCCAGAAAAGAAATGTCCTCATTTCTTGTTTGTATAAAATACGATTTTCCGGCCAGTCCTGAAAACTAAATGTAAGTAAACCAACAACTTAAGCAACCACAATGCAAACATTTAAACTGTCTTCACATTTCAACAAAACATTCCAAAAGCCTACATATTTACACTGAAAGCTAAATATTTTAACTAATAGTTATAAGTATACAAAAATAGCAATATTAGTTCGAACAGTATGTTATTTTTCATCTTTTTTTTTTGACGTTTTTCCTGTACAATTTACTATTCATCATACATTATTTTCAAAATACGTTTAAGAAAATTTACACAAATTTCAGCCAGGTACATTTTTTGACTTTCCTACTATGAAAATGGTTGTTATGAATATAATGTTGTCATTTTTTCTATTGCAAAATATTGCACCGTCGAAAAGTTCGTGATTAATAAAAAAAAAATCATTTGAAATTTGAGCATTTGAAAATTTGAATATAAATGATTCAATATAGCACATAGTCTTTAAGATATTGAGGTTGTCTGAACTGGCGTCCCACTCTAGATTGTGGAGATCTACGGCTTCGATATGGTTTAAGTCTATTTACGTGCACTGCTTTCGGTGTCGAACTTCGGTTTACGTCGCAAATAAGATACGTCACCGGATATTGGCTGCCGTCATTATCTAGTACCAGGAATGGACCCTTCCATTTTAGTTCTAACTTCCTTCTACTGTTCGCGGGATCATTAATCATGACTTGGTCCCCTGGCTTAAATGCTACTGTCCTATTTTTCCTATCGTATGTTTCCTTTTGTTGATTCTGTGCTGCACCTTGGAGCAGTGAAGCAAACTCTTTTGCGGTTGACAACCTTTCTTTCAGCTCCTCACTGAACTGATTCAGATTTGTGTTACTTTCTAGTTCCTGCCGACTATTCCCAAGCAAAATCGTCAACGGTAATCTAGGTTCTCTACCATGTGTTAAGAAGTAGGGGCTGTACCCTGTGCTACTGTGCACACTTGAATTGTAGGCAAGTTCTATGTGAGAGAGATACCAGTCCCATTCACCCCCGTTTTGGACCAAGAATTTAGAAAGCTGATCTTTTAAAGTTCTGTTGAACCTTTCGACCAAACCATTTCCTTCAGGGTGGTAAGGTGTTGTTCGGCTCTTAACAATTCCCAACTGAGTACAGGCGGCTTTCACAATATCAGACTCAAATTGCCTACCTTGGTCTGTATGGATCACTTCTGGTACACCATGTTCTCTTACATAGTCGTAAAACAAGAGTTTTGCCACTGTTGAGGCTTTCTGGTCACTCATTGGATATATATTTACATACTTCGTAAAGTGATCTATTGCGACCAGGATGTATCTGTTCCCTTGACTGGTGACAGGTAACTCTGTAATGTCCACAAAAACTTTCTGAAAAGGATAAGAAGAATCAATATTTTGCAAAGGAGCTCTAAAGTGTGGGGTAGGATTTCTTCTAGTCTCACATGGGTAGCATTGATTACAGAATGTTTCAATGTCCTTGATCATAAAAGGCCAGTAGCAAAGTTCAAGAGCCCTCTTTAGAGTCCTTTCCACACCAAAGTGTCCAGACAAGGGATTTCCGTGGAGGTAATTGAGTACATGTGGAATGAGAGTCTTCGGTATAATGGCCTGATACGTAACCGGCTTTCCAGGTTTGTTTTTGAATTTCCTACATAGAACTCCATCCCTTATTTCTAATTTAGGAAATAGATTCCAGAGTTTTTTAAGGGTTTTCCCTCTTCCTTTCATTTCCCTTATACCTGGTTTACTGTCATTCTCAACCCATGACCTAACTTCACATAGTACTGGATCTCTTTCTTGCTCAAGCAGCAAATCAAACTGGGCCAATTCTTGTGCTCCCGTGGACGGATTTACATCACCGCCTATGCCTGTTTCAACATCTTTACTTTGCTTAGGCGTTGCACCAAAATCTGCTGTAGATTGATCTCTATCGACCTGAATTTCATTTTCCTCATTATTCGGGGATACATTAAAACAGTGTTTCTCCTCCTTAACAGGTTCGTCTGTATGCCTTTTCCCCATGTAATTTCCATTTGACAAATCAGTAGGTGCTTGGGAACCTTTTTCGCATGTATCAAATTCCTTTCCATACTTTGAAAGGTTAGAGATAATATTGTTTTCTACCAGTATCTCATTTTCATTTGTTGGCCTTCTTGAAAGGGCATCTGCGTTTGCTTTGTTTTCTCCCTTTTTGTACACTATGTCAAAGTTAAAGGGCTCTAACTGTAATACCCATCTCGTCCGGCGTCCTGTAACATCATCCTCCAGTGCCAATCTTCTAAGGCCTAACAAGGGTTTGTGGTCAGTAATAATCGTAAAAGACGTACCTTTGAGATAGTGTCGAAAGTACTTTACCGCCCATACGACAGCCAACATTTCTCTGTCGAAGGTCGACCACCTTTTCTCCGTCTTTGTGAGCGTGTGGCTGGCGTAGGCGATTACCCTGTCTTTTCCGTCCTTCACTTGTGATAAAACTGCTCCGATAGCTGTATTCGATGCATCTGTAGCTAGTGTGAAATGCTTGCTGAAATCTGGAAATGCAAGTATAGGAGGAGATGTTAGAGAAGTTTTTAGAAATTCAAAAGATTTTTCTACCTGATCATCCCAGATGAATGGAACATCCTTCTGCGTCAGTCGTTGAAGAGGGGCGGCGTGAAGGGCATATTTGTGTACAAACCGTCTGTAGTATGAGCAGAGTCCTAAAAATGCTCTCACTTCCGTTACATTCTTTGGTCTTGGCCATTTCTTCACTTTTTCAATCTTCTTCAAATCAGGTGAAATACCGTCTTTTGAAACAACGTGACCTAGGAATTCAACTTTCTTCTTGAATAAGTGACACTTTGCTGGCTTGAGTTTAAGACCTGCATCTACAAGACGTGAGAAAACTTCTCCCAAGTTATTTAAATGGTCTTCAAAGTTCTTCCCCATAATAATTATATCATCTAAATATACCAGACATTTTGACCAGTTAATACCATGCAAAACGAGTTCCATCAACCTTTGAAAGGTCGGAGGTGAATTGACCAGCCCCATCGGAAGAACATTGAACTCGTACAATCCGGTGCCCGTGCTGAACGCGGTCTTCTCACGGTCTTCCGGGGCAACCTCAATTTGCCAATAACCACATATGAGGTCAATTGTACTGAAATAGACTGATCCCTCTAATGCATCTAATGTATCATCAGTTCGGGGTAGTGGGTGAGCATCTCGTATTGTGAGTGAATTGAGCTTTCTGTAATCAACACAAAATCTATATTTACCATCTTTTGGACTGCATGATTCAGAGATCAGGTCATCATGTAGTAATTTGTCTACCTGCTTCTGGATTTCCCGTTTCATTGTCGGCGAAGTCCGGTATGCCCTCTGACGAATCGGCGGGTGGTCCTCTGTCTGTATTCTGTGTTGAATAAGGTGAGTTCTTCCAATGTCTCCTTCGTCTCTGCTAAAAACTGCCTGGTGTTTCTGTAGGAACGTATTAACCTTCAACTTTTCCTCTGCCGTCAGGTCAGCACCTTCTATGTCTACTAACTATAACAAATTTTCAAAATTAGCAGGGGTTGAAATGTGATTACAGAAACTGGCCACGTTATTACCATTCTGGATGGAATACTCTTCCTCGGGTCTGCCGCAAATAGCGAAAAATTCCCCAATTCTGGCTCCCCTTTGCAATAGTACATCATATGAATTGGGATTCATTACCCTCACAGTAGCAATTCCTTTCTCAGCTTTTGACAACGTGCATGCAATGCTGACCTCTGCGTCATTCGTTAAATCAGGCTCTAGCAAACCAACATAATTGTGTGGCGTATCACCAATGGTGGGCGAACAGAGCTGTATATCAATGTTAATTTCTGATTTTGCCGGAACTGTTGAACTGCAGTATGCAATAGCCTTACAGCACAGAGGGGCGTGTGCTCTATCTTTAAGTAAGGGTATATCTTCACCCCACAGGCTTAACTTGCCTTCAGGTATGTTTATATTAGCAGCATGTTGTAACAAGAAATCCCAGCCTAATAGTACTCCTTGAGTGGTATTTCTTGAGATTTGAAAATCATGTCTTACATTAACTCTGTTAAGTCTAACATTGGCCGTCAATTTACCTAAGCATTCTATGGTGTCCCCCGTAAAGGACTTTGCAGGCTGAAACAGTTTATTAATTGGTTTCCTATTAAGTTCTGGAATTTTTGCTTTTACCTCTTCACTTATGAAACTTACACCAGAGCCAGTGTCTATTAATGCCTTAACTTCAGTTCCTCCGAGAACTATATTAACATATGCCGATGGTAAATCGTCTAGTAATCCACTTTCCAGTTCTTTCTGTGAAATTCTGTCCGAATCAACATCAACTTTTTGGGGCGGGGCCTTGGATTGAATAGTTGGCGGTTGGCCCTCATCGCCAACTACGTCTAGTTTCCCTGGTTCTTTTGATTATAATTAGGTTCTTCCTCCGGAAGTTGGAATCGTACTGAATTACTACTCAGCTTACGTACGGGGGAATGCCTGTATCTATCGTAATATCTTGAACTATCCCGATAACTTGGTGACTGATTTCTAACACGAGAATGAGGCGAATAATGTCTATGCCGATAATTTGGTGAGGGGCTTCCATACAGGTATCTTCCATTATAACGAAGGGGTGATCTACTGGGGCGATAAAAATGTTCATACTCACTCCGTTCCGGATATCTGCTATCTGAAAAACCTCTGGCGGGACTTGAGGATGGACTACGAGGCTTTCGTCTGAAATATGATTCATGTCGTTCAAGCATATGTTCCATTTTTGAGATTCTAGCCTCGTTTCGTTCAATCTTATTTCCAAAACTTTGAACATCCATATTAAGAACTGTGAATTTATCACTTAATTTTTCAATGTTCCTTTCAATCCTTGTCAAATTACCTTGTAAAGTGTCAACTGACGAGACTTCGACGAGAGGCGTACTTGAAGGAGTAGGGTCTTTAATTCCAGGTGAAAGAGGTGGTATGGAAATTGACTGACCTAAGTGTTCGGCTTGAGTTACTTTATTTATTTCTTGAGCCCGTTCCACTTGAAGCGCTACTTTGAGGGCGTCCTCCATGTTTTCTGCCCCCATTTCTCTAATTCTTAATTGTAAATAAGGCGACAATCCTGTAACAAATCTCCGAAATTTTTCACCCTTTTTGGCGTTTGCTCCATAGTCTGGAAAAGAAAGGTTTACAATTTGCGATACCTCCGCTGAATATACCTCTAAAGGTTCACCAGGCTTTCTCTTTCTAATGTTAACATCCACATCTACAGTCCATTTCGATAATCCAAACACTTTGTTAAGGGCTTCTTTTACTTTTTTATATCTTTTTTAGAGGCGTCTGGCAGTTCGTCCCATACGTTGAACGCTGGCCCCCCGAGTCTAGACGGCAAAACAACTGTTATTTCTGGCCTTAATTTCTCTGGCACAGCTTCGAGAGTAACTTCTAAACGCCGAAACCATTGTGAAAATAATTCCTTTCGTGGGCTGCCATAAAATATTTCAGGCAATTTAATGCCATAAGGCAGTTCGAATTTACTGTCTGTCATTTTACCTAATATTGCGGTGACATGAAATAGAAAATTAAGACTAAAAGTTACCGTAAAAGTCCACAATAAAATATCTCTAGGGTGTTGTCCAAAATACATTGAAGCTTTTGTCGAAAAATGTCCGAAGAAATTGTGTAAAACTTCCGCTGCCACCAAAATGTAACGTGGAAACTTCGAGGTGGGTTCAAATTAGGTACACAGAGACGGACTCGACATTCACCCATTTATTACAGTACTTCTTCTTATTCCATCCTGAGCTTAACTACAACTCTTCCCTTTCCTACTTTTAACTTAACAGGCACATACAAACATACGCGACACACCTAAACTATTCTAATGCAAATTACAAAAGAACTAACCTACGCTCATAACTAAAGACATAACTATGTGCAAAACTCGCTGAACCTACAGGTGAGTAACAGAGAATACAAATCAAAGATGATCAACACTGAGAACTTTAAACTAGACCGAGATAACTACTTTACCGCTTACACTAGGTTTGAATCTGGCATTCTAAAATTGCAGTTGCCTGCATCCCATACTGTGAATGAATATATCTTTGAGCATGCAGAGCTAGTATCATTTAGGCCTATTTATTAGTTATTAGGCCTACGTTACACTCCACAGCACATATGACTATAGTTTACAGCAATTTGTATGAAGGCATGATTCTCTTGCCTTTTGCATTAATGCACTGTACATAGGCTATCTAGCCTAATACTATATTACTAGCCTAGGCCTATGCCAATTTAGCATCCATGGTGTAAAAACTGAGAGCCTAACTCGCGGGCTGTTACCCTTTATATAGGCTATGACACTTTGCTGCTTAAAGTAGGCCTACCCCCCCCCCCCCCCCCCCAAACTTTCCAGTATGGTCTGCAGCAGCCACCATCTCATGCTAGGAAGTGTAAATTTTATGGTTTTGTGGTCTGTTATGTTTTGCACCAGGAGGGGAGCCACGGTGTACCATGTACAGTAACATTACTAGGCCTACTACACTACACTGTAAAAAAAAAAGCTCTTAATTTAAGTAAAAACACTTAAATTAATGGTGTCATTTCAAGAGGTCAAGGTACTTGAATTTAGTGTTTAACTTCTTAGAATAAGTGCTATTTCTCTTAAATCAAGGGAAAAACTCTTAAATTAATGGTGTCATTTCAAGAGGAATAAGGCACTTAAATTTAGTGACACCTAATTGCAGTATTTTTCAACTGAATTTAAGAAGCAAATCTGGCAAAACAGGCAACATTGGTGAAACAGGCAACACTGTCACTGGATTCAAGAGGGGCTGAAATTCCAAGCTCTAGATTGAAGAGCAGTTTTTTTTACAGTGTATACACTTTACACATGTACAGGCTAATTATCATATCAATTAATTTTAGCCAGGTCTTTCCTATTGCAGAATAGAAAGTTGTGATGGGAATCTAAATGTGTACAGTACTTGGCTTATTTTGAATTTTTAATCCATAGTTCAATGCAACTTTTGAAACTGAGAGGAGCAAAGGCCGGGGAGGGGGGAGGGGTAGGTTGCAGCTTTATAGATTGACATCCTAGCTGGTCATTTGGAGACATTGACTTTACTTGGCTTGCCTATATGGTTGACAAAGTTCTTCCAATTGTTTGTTCCAAAGCTGACAAACTTGTGCATAATATCAAGAGTTTCTCTGTATTAAACAAACCATGTTTGGTTGGAAAAAGTCAAATTATATGCAAATTTGAAGAGTGATTATCTCAAAGGACAGGGAATTATCATTTCCCATCTAAGACCCATCTCCCAGGCCAGTGTTATTGATGCAAATTTTTATTGCAAAGTTCAGTAAACACAGTATAGCGGAACTGGGGGTGTCACCATGAGTTGGTGTGTATCTTGTATGCCAGAAAATTTCTGGCTTCACAAACATACTCGAGATGGCCAGAAACAGACCTTCTTGTTGTTCTAAGTTGTAAAGTAGGAGTATAGAGTGGAGAAATTTAAATGCTGTGTCCAAAAAATGGAACCATCTCAGAAAATACAATAGAATCTGACTGTTAAACAACTAGCAAAATGTGAATTTGAACTGAGGAAAATGAGCTTACAAGGCGGGTTGTTCTGCAAAGTTTATTTTTTGCAAAGTGTACAGTAGGCCTGCTTTGATTTTCTTTAAATTTTTTGATGTCAGATTTCAGTGTTTAATTCATGTTTCTGTAGACTTGGTGTCCAATAGTCTTATTTTACCTTACTATACAACCATGATCCCTGGACAATTCTCACAAAGATAATCCCCAAGATCAGCCGAGAGCAACATCCGGTAATTCCGCTCTTGGCTAAAGTTATGAGTGGGTTTAGGCTAGCTGACAAAAGCTTGCTTCAAGACCTGCGGAATTTAAAGGGTCTTAAAAGCCGTTTACAGTTTAATGCAGCTTAAAGCATTGCTGCAATAGTATCTTCTTTTTAATTAAAATGCCAAGAAATTGACAGTTCCCTAACTTTTATGGAAATTGAAAAGCAGGGGGATTATTCACCTTCCTCTGGGAGGGAAAGGCAGGGAATAATTTAGCATTCAAATTTTGCATAGCAGTTTTGAAGATTTTTGAGATGTTTCACACATTGTTTGTGATTGTGAAAATGCAAGGGTTATGCACACAAAAATTTGCAAAACAATTTTTCATTTGTGTAGCTCAACTTGGTCTATTTGTGTAGCAAATTGTGATGCCATACTGGATAAAATATTCCCTGGAAGGACATATCTCTCGTACCCCCTCTCACGGAAAGACTGTACTGGCAGATTATTAATATCATGGCTGTCAGTCAATAGTGTTCAAAATTTGCATAGCAGCTTTGAGGTTTCTGGGCTTGAAAGCCCTCTTCTTAAAACAATATTGACAAGCTGACAACCCTTGTGAATATGTGTACAAAATGGGCTGCTCAGTTTTGTATTTAAATTTATTCATAGATCTAGCAATTTGTCCACTTTTTGTGTAAATGGCAATGCAATTTGTCAGATAAATTATTTTCTGATCAATATGTGAAATTCATCTCATTTAGTTTATTGCAAAATGTCAATTTGCATAAAGTATGTCTCAAAACTACATTGCTAGGGCATTTAACACTTATGTTTAGGCATATTTTCTGCCAAGATTAGAAATCCTTTTTGGTGATGGCACAAACATGCCACTGTACACAAAGTGACCTAGAACTTACTATTATTGAAATGTGAAACTGTCCCCTAGGGAGAGTCTCAAACTTCCTAAACATTTTACTTTTAGAAATACATGTGTGAGAAAATATAAATAACTGCCTTAGAAGTATTGAAAAATCAACCTAATATGAGGTAAGGGGCCTGACCTCTGTGACCCCGAAGGTCAAATTGTAACCAGAGGGAATCTATTTTGTTCAATGAAACATGGAAAAATTGTAAGGAACTTTTGGTGGTGTCTGGTTGGTTGTGTGAATGGTATTTTATTAGTAATGTATTGGTAATGCTAGTACAGACTGATCACTTGTAGTGTCACAGGATGTTGAAAATACAGAAATTTTTCTTTGAACTGTTGGCAATTTGAGGATGTGACTTTGCAGATTTTGGAAGTTTCCAATTTGTCAGATATCACAGGTGTGGAAAGTTAAATGGAAGGAAAGCAGATGAAGTATTTGAAACCCACTCATGTGGATATCTCCAAAGCCCTTTTGGAGAGCTAATTATTTACAGTAGAACCACAGGCCAGGGGGAGCTAGTGAGAAAAACTTGAAAATTAAAGATATGGTGAAATCATACAAGGAGTAGGTCCTCATAAACTTGCATAAGTTGCTAATTGACTGGCTAGGAAAGTGCACGTGGCAAATCAGGGTGGTGTGCCGTCATCAAGTCTGATCAAGAGCTGTTGGATTGATTTGTTGGAAATCATGGTCGAGAAAGAAATTGAAATGGGCAAATTAGTGTGGCTTTCTACGAAGGAAGAATTAATTTATGGTGGGGTGAATGTGAAGTGTAGGTTAACTTTACAAGGAAATAAAACTGCACAGAGTTAAAGTGTACTTGTGCAGACTGTTGCTTTGCTTATTTGATGTAGTAGCTTAACACATTTTTGCAATGATCCCAGTACGTGTTGCCACTGTCAACGATATGTTTTCCAACTTGCATGCAAGTTTTGATTTTTAGTATTACTTTCAGTAAATTACAGTATTTAGTACATGCCTCAGTAGAAAACCAATTTGGCGTGCTTGATTATCTTCTGAAAATCCCTAACTTCTTCACAGCCAATTTCCATTGCTGTAAAAGCATTATTCTACCATTGCAGCAATTTTGAAAACCATGCAGCAATTTCCTGTAATATTATTCACGTGAAGATGAACGGAAACTTATCAGGGTACGTAGAGTAATATTATAAAGGTGGCTGCAAAAGTGTTACCAAATTCATAATTTCATCTAAGATGGTTATATTTATTCTATGGTTTGATAGGCTAACAGTAAGTAGGCCTATGTGTTTCCCATCTTGGCTAGGAGATGGCATGCATTGGCCTAAGACAAATCATAAGTTGTGTTTGAGGATTCTTAAGAGTAGGGATGGGAAAGGGTGAGTGTGATCAAACCTTCTTGTTTGAGAACCATTTTTAACTCCACATTAAATTGAAAAGTTGCATCCATTAGTCAACCATCAGACACTATTAGGCTTTATGACTATAACTTACTGTACAGTAAGCCAAGGCATTATGTTGCATGTAGACCTATGTTATTCACAGTTCTGTGTGCTGTACCGTACATAATTGTCTGTTTGCATTCTCTCCCCCAGCCTGACAGTGGGTTTGTTTGGATTTAATAGATGCAAAGAAATTCAAGATACTATACTATGTGTACAGTCCTCTACATTTGATAGAGCCCAAGAATGTGAATACACGGTTAAATCCCAGTCATAAAAAGTGTAGTGAATTCCATTTTGCTGGTTGCTACCACAGCATCAGTCTGTTTTTACAATGTCTGATTATTTATTACTTCAGTGTCATACAGCCAATCTCTTGAGATATGTGAACCTCAAAGAATGAAAACAGCCATCAGTCATTACTCCTCAGTCCTACCATCCCCACCAATATGAATTCAGAAAGGTGTCTTGGCTTTGAGCTAAAGGTTGTCATGCTGAACAGTACAGTAACGAGAGCTAATTGGTAAATAAGCTGTGTGAGCAATTGAAGATGAATGTACATCTAATTGATCTATTGGGGAATGTGTAGAAGATACATCTTAAGTTGACAGTAAAGGCAGTTCAAGAATCATGGTCTGAGTCCAAATAGATCTGCTAAACAATTGAAACTTAGGGTTCTAATTTTTTGGCTGGGTTAAAATAATTTGTTCAGTTCCATCTAAGACACCCTGCAGTTTTCTCCTTATAAGGATACCGGTGCTATGGCAGAGTGGATAAAGGCGGTGGCATTTGAAGTGATGAAGCTTAGCAACCGGGAGGTCTGGGGTTCGATTCCTGGCCGGGTCAAAGTAAGGTGGGTTTTTCATCCAAGAGCAATCTACGGTTTTCCCATTTGAACTGGCCTTTGAAAAAATACGAGATTTGTTGAGTTGGTTGCCACCCTACGTGAAGTTTTAATTCATAAGCCACACCTTCTCCCACATTTGTGGTCGCTTAGCGTCATAAAACAACTGCCCTTCAAGGCCCGATTATTATTATTATTACTATTATTATCTTCCCATCTGAACTGGCTGTTCAAAAAATGAAAAATTAAAAAAGCAAAAAGAAAAAAAAATATATACTTTGATGTCATTGCTCAGCCACTAGGCATGAAGTTGAAATTGTAATCCAGCTGCTGGTCACAGTTGCCACTTTGGTAGCTTGTGGCATTTTAGAGCAAATGTATGCCATTTCAGGCAGAAATGAAAGCCTGAAATGTCTTGGCTAGCCTCATCTTTACAGTGCGCAGTAGCTCAGCTGGTGGAATTTGGTTCCATTGCCAAGTTTGAATGATTTGTAAACAGATTTTTTGGAAGTCCAGTATAAAACTCAGCCTGTGGGCCAGGACTTGGAGAGGAAGGCATGCCTGAGGAGGGAGTGTTGTTCTTAGGGTAAGTTTACTGTACAGGACCAGGCCTTAATTGAGCTTTAAATTCTCCAGGTGTGCTACAAATCTTCCGCTACATAAAATTAAGAAGTGTGGTACTCTAGGTGTGCTGTTTGTTTCAAATCTTCATCTATTAGGGTACAAAAAATTGACACTGCTTAAAGTGATTTCAGGTGAGTGCAATTGCACTCCCATACCTAAAAATTCAAGGATGATAGGCCTACTTTTTGTCAATTTTTCAGAATCAGAGTGACTGCATGTAACTTCAAACTTGTTTCAAGTTGGTAGGAAGTTTGACTCGTGCCTATAAGATTGTAACAACATCAGTTGATGTGACTTTCAGGACTTCTGTTTTACACTGTAGGAACAGGAACACCACAAGGCATATATGGGTCTTTATTTTAATTAGGGTACCAATGGTAAAATACGCTGTTAAGGGCAACTGTCTCGCTGTTTTAATCCACATTGTCTTTGCTATGCTTTCATTTTGTCCTCACTATTCATGCAAGTGCATACTCTTCAAAAAATAAAAATCATTGGAAGTTAATCCTCCCAGTTTTGATGAAAAAGTGCCTAAAATCAGCAATTTTGGGGGCAAAAAGTGTGACATTTAGACTACCATAGCAGGAGTTACATTTTCCATTATTTTTACACTTATTTTGCTCTGTTATTTTAACTTAAATGGTTGATGAGGTATCAATTGTACTCTTGTAACTCATATTTTATGAGAAACTGACACTTTTCTATTTCTTGGGATTCGACGAAAGAGGGGTTCCACGTGTAGCATTTGGTGTTACAGTTACAGTGTGGAATTTCAGGATCTTATCTTCCAGAAATGACCTACAGTAAACACTAAATCTTTCTTATTTTAGTGGTTAATTGAAGCCTGTGCATTGTTGAATGAAGATTTGGGCAAAAGACCATTGTACTGAAAGAAAAACATTCATGTAGCCATATTTTTCATTTTGACAGGCTGCTTTGGTGTTCCTGAAAAATGTTACTGTGTGAACATTCAAAGTTAAAATACCACTACTTCCTACATTTGATATGTTGTCATTTTTAGCTGAACTATACTTTTTAACATGGCTTTTTAACTTACAGGCAATAAAGCTGTGCCAACTTGTGTATGATTTGAAATGTCATAAAATATTATTTTGGTGTTCCCCCAATCTCAGTTACACGTGGAACGCATTGTTTGTACCACAGCATTGAGGTGAAACCCTTGACTAAGTAATCATAAGAGGTTTCAGCTTCAGATTGCTAAGATTAACTAAATAAAACACATTTATGATATTAAACAAATCAATATGTAGGCTAAGTGGGACAAACCTATTTTTGGTGTTCATGTTACACGTGGAACTTAAAATTTCCAATGAATGTGGCTATTTTGAGGTCAAACGTAACCTGAGCATTCATAAAAAACAACTTGTACAACATCATTTGGGCCTAAGCCTATAATGAACTTAGTGAATACAGCAATTCCACCAATGGTTTGATATCATAAATGATGAAACATGAATTAAGGACTCTTAAATGTCATGTCACAGTCTGGTACCCTAATTTAAATAAAGACCCACATGTATGTATGTGCAGTACTAAAGATCCCTCCATTTCTGAGGAGAAGGCTGTCAACTTTCAAAAAAAAAATGGTACCCAAATGGTTGTTCTCAGATGCTTAGCATAAATTCCACATGCCACAGAAGTTATTTTTATTTTGCAATTTTGAGCAAATAGGCCCATGATGTTTAAGTTAGTTTAATGAAGAGAAAATGAAAAGATTGTTTAGTCTTATAGGAAGGGTTATTGGTACAGTGTTTTGCCTGACTGTACTGTACTCTGTACCAAAACCTTTTTGGAAAGGTTAGTTGTACAAACCTTTTTGAAGCAGGAATCAGAGTTTTTGAGATTTTTTAATCCTGCACCACATTTCTACATTGACTTAAAGGGAAAGGTTGCATTTGTTTTGCAAGAAAAATTTATCCTTTTAGAACTAACATTTATTGACACAGGGTGAGAGATTATCAAAAATAGGGCAGTATGGTAGCCTTCTTTTCAAGGAATAAGCTTCTCACAGATAGAAATTCAGTTGTTTGTTGCTCAGGGAATAATTTGTTCACCCAAACTTTCAACATTTCAAATAATGCAATGTCCTTGGCTCTTTTTGGACATACTGTACAGTAGTATGTTGAAGAGATGTAGCTATTGCTGGGGTTTATGATTAAGACTGAATTGTTCGGTAAGTTTCTGAGCCATTTTCTTTGTACTCTTTGTTGGAGCATTTTAAACACACTTTTTCCCTTTAAAACTAAAAAAAACAAATGCTCCATCCATCATCATAAGTTACACTATGTTAAGGTTAGTGTAGGTTGTTGAGTCTGTGTGGATTTTTTACCGAACAAATATTCAGAAATTTTTATTCATAAGTAACACAACGTAAACATTTCTTCTAACCTGAAAGACTTCTTCAATGTTTCTGTTCTGGGAATGTTTAGAGGGGAAAACTGAGGTTTCAGAAAAAAGGTTTATTCTTCGCCAAACTGTGATCGTCCCTTTAAATCATATGAGAGACTTAAGTAAATAACATTTTCAATATACTTGTTTCTGTTTACTTTCAAATTCGTGACAAAAGTCCATCAATTGATAAATATCTCAAAATCAACTATGTGTAGCTGCTTTGTAAATCATTGCAAATTTGAAGTGTTGTTATAGGCTGTAGAAGTTAGTACTCACCAGGATGCTTGCTATTGCATGTCTACCAAATAAATATAAATCAGGATGTAGTTGAGTCATTTGGTTTATATTTTTATTGTGAAACTGGTTGGAAAATTTAGTGACCCGGTAAGTTCCAAATGCATGATTTTAATAGTACCCTGAAAACAAAACATTTAGCCCAATATTTACAAGTTAGCTTATATCCTTCATAGTTAGATCATGGTGCTGATGTAAGGAGTGGATTGCTTTGAAGGCGTTAGGCCTAAACATTTTTAGTCCTACTAGATTTGTTTGAAACTGGTTTGAACCTTATAGGCCTAGTATGTTCGGTCATTACATTTTATGGTAAAACAGTGAGGTACATAATTTATAATGAATGAGGTAAATAACAATTTAGGTTTCTAAATACTGTACTGTTGAAACAGAATAGAAGCAGTCACCCCATTTTAAAGCCACTGTTTAATCATGGCCACAACAATCTGTATAAATTTACAGACTTACTTTATTCCATACAATGACTCTGTAGGGCACCCAGATGGTACATTTATTACATTATGTACAACCTCCTCACATGCCTCTCAAACCTTCAGGAATGTAATAATTTCATTAGAATGGACCTTTTTGTCCCTTTTTATTCTCCAGTTGTTTTAAATTTTAAATTCTGCTCCTGTGTCTCTTTTCACAACAAGAATTAGAAAAACATGTTTTACTCTTGGGAAAATATCTGACATTTCAACCTAAGTTGAGCATAAAGTTTCCATTTCTCAAACTGCTTGAAGTTTTGTACCAAAAAATGTAGATGAACAGTACCTCACTTAGTCAGTTTTAGACTGTCCCGTCAATACAGCTACAATGCATTACAGTTGGCTTGAATTCTTCCCCAGAGAGGGAAGTGTTAATGGTGCGTGACCCCTTAACAGACAGGCAGAGACAGGGCTCTTAAAGAGGCATAGTATGCATGTTTGCAGTCACTATGTTGTGTAGTTGTAGAACAGCTCTCACTTTCTAAACCATTAGTTTAAGCTTGGCATTCTTCCCTTATATTTTTCTAGTTGGCTTGTTTATTGAAACCAAAATTACCAAAAAATTATCATAGATTGTAAATTCTGTGAGATTTCCAAACTCTGGGTTTTGCATCCTTTAAAATTTTTTTGACTACCCTACAGAATTTGGCCCATTATCCTTGGGGAATTCTTTAAGTGGTGTGTACTGGAATAAATCACAGGGTTAATGTGCAGCCATATTTTCAAGTTACTGTAAATTTTATTTGGCAGCTGTGATTTGACAATGTACAGAACACAATTGGTGCAACTTAAGAGCTGAAGTTGCTGTTTATTCCTTGAATGCATTCACATAATCTCTGTCATCACTTTTTAAACAGTAAAACATTCAGTGTTTCATTTTTCATCTCTATGATTATGGCTTGCATGAGTACAGAGTTCATCAACTTGCTACTAACAAAGGTCTGCAGTATGTCAAGCTAATTGTGATTGAATGCGAAGTAGTTCTGTTTGTGTAAACTTCATACAATTTTACAAGAATATATGCATTAGGTCATGTCTTTGTAAACTGTATGGTACTAAGAACTGTTCAGTTAGTTAGTTCATAGTTAGATGGAGTTTTATATGGCCCAGTTTCCAACCAATTGGCTGGCATCTTGTTTTCCCTACTCCACTGCTAAATTCACCAAGCACAGTTGCAGCAGGTTCAGTAGTTGTAAGAACTGTTCAGTAATAATAGTGTATGCAGTGTTATGAGGAAGGGGGTGGGGAAGGTCTTCTGACAGGGTGGTCAGGAACCATTGCCAATGGGACATGGTTCTGAATAGTTTTCAAAGGTTAAAATTTTGGGCCTGCCTTCTGTGCCAGAGAGTTAATTTGCTTAAATGCCGAGCCTCTCAAAATTTTGAAAATTTGACTGAGGTCTGACTGAAAGGGATAATTTATACCCTCTCCTATGCTAAGGTCAAACAAAATTGTTTGTGTGTGTATATGTGGGGGGGGGGAGAGGGGGGTGCAGATCTAAAGACACAACATGTTAATTTTAGAGTACAGTTGTTTGAATAAAAGCTTGGGTGCATGGAAAGTTAACTCAATTTGATTTGAGAGGACCACAGAAACCTAGGTCCTCTCCTTGTACAGTTGAGTACCTTGTTACAAGAAAGAATGCCGTTAGTACTGCTCTTCAGTCTAGTACTTGGTTGCAACTAAATTACACCTGCCATACTGTACAGAAGTTTTTTTCACCTTTCAAGTCTGGCAAAACCTGACTTCAAAGCCATTTAAGTTTCCTTTTCACTGGGTGTGTGCAGCTAAGACTTCTAATACATGCAGTGTGTAGCACTTGTCATACTCTAGAGCTTAGCTGTATCAATGTTTATCATTTGCAGCAGTCACTAGTGTGAAAGATTCACAGAGAGTACAATGTCTCATGCCTGGAGCAAGCTTTTGTGCTTTTGTCTCCGCTGTGGTCCACTGCCAATCGATAAAAGAGTTCAGCACTATCCAAGGCAATACACCATGCTTAGATGAATGGGCCTGACCTATTCAATAGCCCCCCACAACAATCTATTGTTAAATTGTGTATTTAACAGTCTTTCAGTGTGGTAGTACAGTCTTACAGAGAGATGTTTATCTAAAGTGTGTTGTTTTCATTTCATTGTTATCAGCAAATGAGTCATTCATTAGGCTGTTGCATATTCATGAGGCAGAAGTGTTCCATTTCATTCAGTGAATTCAGGTGTACATTATCTCCACAAGTGAAAAGTGTGCCTTTGTTACAAAGCTGAAACTAATGTGAAATTTGGTGAGTGATGCGTGCCAGGCAGGTTGTCTCAAATTTTTCGTCTGTACAAAAGCAATATGATCTACAATAGGTGTAGCTGCAGTTATGTATAGTCACCAGGAAAACTATTGGTGTAAATTGAAGGGGGAAAATATGCTGTAGGCAGAAATTTTCCATTTCCATGCATAATTTAGGAAGACGATGTTAAAAATAGATGACAGTGTCTGGAAATAGTTTTGAAAATTTTCAGATTTAAAAAAATAGGTCTGATGTTGTGTATATCAACAATTGCTTTGCCAAAACAGAACAATAATTTTGATGTGTGGAAATGGCATTGCTTTCTTCAAATGCTGAGATTTAGTTCAGACATTTAATTATATTGGTGCAACAGTGTGATACAAATTTGTGCAGTTGTGCAGTTTCCGTACCCATTTATACAGTATGGTTACCTAGGGTTGCTTACGCATAGTAATGAGGTTAGGGTTACATACACATAGTAAATAAGGGTAAGGGTTACGTGCACACAGTAACTAGTTTCAGGGTTAGGGTTAATTTAAGGAATAGGGATACATAAATTGCATATATGCATAGGTATGCCACTTCCAAGTATAGCAACCTAATTTGTACCCAACTTTGCGTATACTATGGTCCAATTAGTCCTCCCGCAATGGTCCAACATTGTTTACATGTAGTATGTTCAGGTATAGACAGGACGTTCAAAATAAACAAGCATATTCTGGGACTTATAACTAAGAAGGTCTGTGAAATGTTTTCAACAGGTTGCCCTTCCACACTTCCACTACAAGTATTTTTTAAATTTTATAAAAATGTACTGTATGCATGCCTACCTGTAAGGTTTTACTTTTTGGGTGGTCCATGCCTTCCAAGGAACCATTGATTCCATTTATTGCCATACCCCAGGTGTTGCTATCATTCGTATCAACCAAATTGTGTTCATTGTGTTAGATTAGTGTTACAGTCACAGGTGCTGGTTATGAAATATTCGAAATGTAAACAATTGGCAGACTTAATTGTTTCGGAACTCTAATTACGATTCTCATGGGTAAAGAAACATCTGTGCACATTGCATGTGCTTGTATACATGTATGCCTACATAAATGTACTGTACTTTAAAAAGCTTTGTACACAACATGAAAGCCAGTTTGCATAATTCCAAGCAAATGATGTGATCAACAGATCAGTGACTCACTTGCATTGTGTTTGGTTTAGTGGTAGTCTGTTATAGCATCTGCTTCTCACCTTGGTCTCCGGAGGCCTGGATTCAATATCCAGGTTGAGTCCTGCAAACGTTTAAGCAAAAAAAATAGAACCTGCTGCCATTGTTTGTGATGATACTGTGTTGTGAATAATGGAAAAGCAAGCTTGTGCTCAGTTACATCTAGATGTTCCAGCATCTCTAGATGTTCTGACCAAACGGCACCAAAGTAATACTCTTTGTCGGTACCAAAACTTACATTTTTATCAGCGCCAAAGTACTTTACTGTTGATGCCAAAGGACATTCTCATCGGCGCCAAAGTTCATTTTTGTCAGCACCAAAGTACATTATTGTTTGTGCCAAAGTACAATTTGTCAGTACCAGAGTACTTTATTGTCGGAGCATAGAGATGTAGGGATGTCCCCCAGTGCCCATCAACTGGAAAAAACGTTTGTGGACACTGCTAGATTCTAGATTAAACTACAATGTTGTATTAAGCTGAGGTGTAACATCTAACTTACTAATTAACCCACACCTCTTGGTCCTAGGTAAGGTAAGGTAAGTGGGAGTTTTTTGGGCCAGTTTCTAACTGTCTGGCCAGCCATGATGCCTTTTTTCCAGCTGTGACTCACTGGCTATCATCTAGGTCCTGGGAGGGTCTATTGTAGGATTAGCCTCTTCAGTTTTAGCCAATTCAGAAGATTCTTTTAGTTGAACTCTTCCACTGTGTTGGTTGAAATATTGAGAAAAAAAATTTAGAGACCATATAATGTTACCATTGACCCTGCATTGACTCGTTTTTGTTACCATTGACCATTTTCCATTTTTAAAAAAAAAATGGAAAATGGTTCTTCCATTACAAATTTTGTCAAGTTTTTTCCCCCCAGGAAAAGGAAAAATTATGCAATGTAGCCCTTGAAATGTTGTTTTTATTCAGATTTTTGCAAGTACAGTCATAATAAAACCACAGGGAATTTTAGCCAAAGCTGCAGTGTCCTGCAGAGTTTGGGCATCAGTTGCCATGGTTACAGAGAACCTTGGAGTTGAAACCTGCTGAGCCAATAGACCATAACAATATTTTCAAACACACCACATCCATCCATCCATCCTCTACATAGCTAACATAAAATTCTAGTGCAACAATCCTTTGCCCTGTTATACAGCTAACCTTTCCTCCCCAGGGGTCTGTATATTTTGGCTGTGGATTTTCTCTGGTTTTCATACAGATGTGAAGAGTAATATTTTAACAGTCTTGACTAATACACAGTCATAAAAATGACTGTACAAACATGAACACCACACACACACACATGCACTGTGTATGTGTGCTTAGTACATATGGCTCTAATTATATTTCAGTTGACTCAGGGTTTTGTGTGGACACTCCCTCTCTTTGTTATGTTGATATCACTTGACAAATCAATGGTGATTCATTGAGGCTCAAAAAACAAAAAGTTTCATTGACTGTAAAGGAACAAGGAGAAATTTCCCTGGTTTGATGTTATGAATTACAAGGCAGGCTTTATGAATTTAACTTTCAATCATGGACAGTTTTCACAGTGGTATAAATTGTAAGAATAGGCCAGGCACATTATCATGATGTGGTAAGCCTTTTGGCTTGTCATTTTTGGGGGCATGAAGAACAGAGACAGTAGTTAACAGTTCTGTCAAATTGAAAAACAAAACTTGATGTTTTGTACTATTTTGATGGAAGTTAAAATGACATTGCAATTTTACAGAGTTGGCTTTTTAGAACAACTGAGAATTCCTGTCTGTAATCAAAAATAAACAATAGTTACAGAAAGACGATGAAAGTAAATTTTGAATTTGGAAATTTCATCAAAATATCATTTCATATTCAATTTTCTATGCAACAGTTTTGAAATACAATCTTGCTGAGATGTTAAATACATCTTCTTTGCCCCAATATATCTAGACTAGTGAAAAGTTTTTGGCAAGCCTCACATTTTACTCATGAATTGCTTTGTACTTTAAAAGAAGGGTTCAAGGTCATATCAAGCTTTGATATGTTAAGGGGGTACTTATTTTAAGCATTTTGGTGAAATTTGCATTGAAATCGGATGTGCGGTTCTCAAGATATGAGCAAGTAAACTTGTCATGTTTTCATCAAACAGTGAACTTCAGGCAAGCACATATGACATCACATCCCCACATTAATGGGCAGTCTTTTGTTTTTCTTTAAACTTTACAGCTTATTTTCTCCTCAACAACCCCACATTATCAAAATGTGATAAAGAAGTGGCATGAGAACTTTCCAAACTTTTACACTCCCCATGGGGGTCCTTTCCCCATTAGCATCAAGGTCAACACAACCGTCTGAAAAAGCAAAGGGAAACAAAGCATTTCTTTTCTATATGAGGAAGTGATATAATCTCTGCTGCCCTCAATCTCACTTTGGAACATAAATCTAGTAACTTCATTGGCTGATATCTGGAGAAAAACATGTCATATTTGAATGGAAATTTAACCACACTGCGTAGATTTAGTTCTTCTTTCACAAGTGAAAATTAATTTTTTGCTTAAACCTCCCCTTTAAAGGGTGTTTTGGAATATTGTTAAATGAGATATATTGAATGCTTTGTACGGGAATAGAAGAAGCCTTTTTTTTAACGAAAAAAGGCAAAGTTGCTTGTACTATAGAACTGGTCCGGGGTCCGTTAGTTTCCGCCGTCGGTAGTTTCGGCCTGTTACTTTCCGCCCCTAAAATTCTTAGGGCAGAAAGTAATGTTTGGTCTATGTGTTAAAAATAACTGTTAACTTCAAATTTCAAATCCAAGGACAAGACAACAGTGAAATTTGTGGATAGGCCTAAAACTTTTTCAGTATCCTCATCGAAAAGAATGGATTGTATGACCTTTGTTCTAAACAGCAAACCTATAGTTACGGACTCATATCTTGTTACATAAGTAGTCTGCTTGTCTATAGGTAGGCTTATGCTGAATGTGTGAACAATTGTTTACAGCACTGAATACTGTATACCTGTACGTAAACTATTAATATACTGAAGTCTACAGTGAGAATGTTGCTTGGAAAGACGTCAACATGGCAGTAAATGAGTGTTGCATTGAAAAGTAAAAGACATCGATGAAGTTTGAAACTTTAAAGAAAAGTTGATGGAATCTTCATTAAGTACCACTGATATCACATTCCATTCCATTACTTTCTGCCTCCCAAGAAGATGTTTTCTGCTTAAAATAAAAGGGGCTGAAAACACCGTTTTTGAGGGGCAGAAAGTAACGAGGGCAGAAACTAACTGTAACCAAACCGGTCCACCTGAGGACTCTTCAGTCTTGATCACATCCAACTTCATCAGTTGTGGAACTGATTTTAGAGTATTTTCAAAAGTCTACAAAGTCACCTTAATATGTTTTTCCCACTCAGATTAAAAAGCAAAGAATTCTGTAGAACTTTCCACCTACAAAATTCTTTGAAACCTCTTGACCCTAAAACCACAAAATAATTCCTTTTTGGATATTTACTTCTTTTGACAGTGAATGGGATTTTAGATTTGTAGGAATTGAGGGTCACATGCCATTGAGATGATCAGTAATGGAAGCTTGAATCTGAATGGACCTCTTTGGTAGCTTCAGGTAAAGTTGTAAGCTTTGCATGTGTAGGATGGGTATGGGAATCCTTTACATAGTTGGCAGTTGTGTGTGAAATATAGTTAAAGGGCATGAAAAGCAAACAGGGGCAGTATTTACCAACAAAATGTTAGTGGACATTAAATTATGAAAGGTTTCTAGTACTTTTGACTTTTAAGTTAGTTTTTCAGTTCCTGTCCCCTGTTGAGTATATAAATCTGGCTTATATTTGTTGGATTTAGGTTGCTTGTAGGCCTATACTGTAGTGGGGATTTTATTACCAGATTGCCAGACAATGGTATTGAGATAGAAACTGTTATTCTGGCAAAGTATTGCACATTTGGTGAAATTAATGTGACTTTAAATGCAGGACATATTGTAGACATCAATGAACAAGTAGTTTGTAAAATGCTTTCATTTTGTAAATTTTTTTGTGAATCTCCCTCTCTCACCTCTCTTTGCTATTGCATAGGTAACCCAAGCAGTTATTTTTGGTAACTTTAACATTTGAAGAGAAAAAACATTGTCACGTGACTCCCAACAGCCAATCATGAAACTGGACAGTCTACTACACTTTTTCAGTTTGGGATGACTGCTCCTGCCCTTTAAATATAGGTCACTATTTCATTTCTAGCTTGCAACACCTGGTCCTATGTGCAGTATACAGTATACATCAGGACCATGTGTTTGGTCTAACCGTCTTCCGCCTTTCACGTGGAAGACCGGGGATCCATTTCCAGGTCAAGTCGTATCAAAGACTCTTAAAATGGAACCTACTGCCTATGCGGGTGATGCTCCACATAAATCAATGGAGTAGGGAAAACAAGCCAGTGGGTCACAACTGGAAAAAAGGCAGTGACCGGCTCAACCTGAACCAATAGGTTGAAAACTGGGCTGTAAAACTCCATCTCACTAACTATGGACAGTATTCAGGACTTTAACCAAACATTGTTTTTCCTTTTGTATGCACAGTGAATACATTCCAAATTGGCATAGCCGTAGAGGTGTTAATTGCTATTGCAGTGCATTACATCCTCTTGAAAATAGATCATTGACCAATGACCATGGAGAATGTTTAAAGTGTCTTGGTATCTTGTACTTACACATACTAGTGCAGTGTTTACATACCGGCAAACGTCTTATTTGATTATCTTAGGAGAAAAGTATTTAATCAAGGATTAAGAATAGCATTTCATTAAAACTCTGTGACGGTTATGACTGACCACTATCTTACCAGGCATATGATTCAAACTTGTGAATAGCTTTGGACAAGTACACTCATTGATGTGTGTAGTGCCTGTCAGTTATGCCCAAAGTAAATGTTGAGTGGATCAGTCAGTATATCTGAAACCAATTTGGCAAGAACTTAAGCACATTTATACATATTAAACTCCCATACTCTCTATTATCCCAGCTCACAATCATTGGCCTCCCTGTTGTAGTGCACTGATCAAGTTTAGCCATGTTCTCACTCTACCCAGTGAGGTGGATTTTGATCTAGTGTAACTGAGGTAGATCAGCATCGATTACCTATAATCCAGAGAACTTGCGTTGCCATTTGAGTGAACAAGATAGATCAACTTGTGATGTGAACACAATGTGCAAGCAGGAAAAGTCCAACAGTGTTTGCAACTCGCATTATATTACATTACATTACATAGTGGGAAGCAATATATACAAGAGATCTGGGGTCACTTGGTCCATCGATTGTGTTCACATGACCAACTTTGATCCAGCTAGATCTATCTGATCCACCTTGGTGCATACAGTCTCTTCAGTAGGCCTATATTGAAGAAAAAAAAAACACAAACAAAGAGTGAACTCTCACATTTACCTCAGTTTTGAATTGAATCAAACCAGCAATTCAGAGAATTTCAAACCAAATTTCCTTCAAAGTGTGTGTGCGATTTCTGACTGCCACATTTAATTGTCATATTTGCAAGGCCCTGTTCAGTTAACTACAGTACATTGTAGCTTAATTACATGCCTAAGTTTTGGAAGTACAACAATTAGGACTTCTGCTGCAGGATGAAAAACTTTAGATTGTTTGACTCAATTATTACAGTAGATGCTGTCATGTGACTGTCATGTGATTTTCATGTGACTGTCATGTGACTGCCATGTTGCATTGTGAAAGCTTTGCTGAATTGCAGGTGGGTAAATACTATTTTTATCCTTTCTTTACTGTATACATATACCGTAGTACAATACTATTGCATTGTGTCGTGTCTAGTGCACGGGAAGAGCCTTTACGTGTAATCAGGGCTACAGTGCATGTTGACCAGAATAATAGTCCTGCCAAAATCATACCAACATTGATCTGTTATGTAAAGAGATGCATTTTCAAGTCATGAGTTTTTAAGGCACTGTGCAATCTGATTTTTTTGTCCACTGAACTGTATCCCATCTATCAAAATTATGGAAAATTAAAGGGGGGGCATGCATATTCATGATTATATCAAGGGCAATGTATCATCAATGACGGCATGTATGACAAAGAATGAAAGAAGAAGGAGATGCAAAAACTTCATGTCTCTATAAAACTTTTAACTGCAGCTTACAGTATAACTTTAGATGCCCATATTACTCATGTTTATCACCTTAGGTTGTATGCCACTTGCCAGGCTATTATCCAACGCTATTTTAGCAGAAGTTGTACAGTAATTAACAGTGACATCAATGCGGAAGGAGTCAATTGTTCTATCAGAGGTCATTTGTTTTGAAGTGGGTAGATTTAAAATTTCATACAATCTAGCTTCTTGCTTGATTG
The DNA here is from genome assembly GCA_037179385.1 of Holothuria scabra. Lineage (NCBI taxonomy): Eukaryota > Metazoa > Echinodermata > Holothuroidea > Aspidochirotida > Holothuriidae > Holothuria > Holothuria scabra. The sequence continues at coordinate 72,855,147 of CM074179.1, forward strand.
ATTCACATTGTGTGCAAGCTTCTAAACAAGACAGGGTGTGAATTTCAATCTCAAATGCCAGTGCCATTTGTTTTTCCTGTTTTTTTTCACTGCTTGCTAAACTTGTTTTCAAGTGGTAGAAATTGAATAAGCTTGTGATGAATTCGAAAATGCTTTAAAATTTTGCAAAAAAAATGAAGCTGTGCCAAATTTTCTTTTCCTGTCATGGAACTGTGTGTCCAGTGAGAACAAGCTGTGATCAAGTGGAACAGCACACTTGTACAATTGTGTAACTGAATACCAGAGTGAGATATCCTAGGGAGTGAGGTTGAAGGAGGTCATCAGGTCAAGAGATCAAACTGGTATAGTTGTACTGTGATGGCCAGTTACCATCCATGTAGGCCTACATGTGTCTATAGCAGTGTTTCCTCTGTGGGAGTAATTCTATGGGTCATATGCTCAATGCAATTTGTGAGATAATTTGACTCCTAGAGAAATTTCATTTTTGTGGAACAGCTGCATACATAAAAAAAAAATCATGGTCAGAAAACATGATTACAAAAAAAAAAAACATTAAAAGCAAAAGTTCAACAAAACATACAACCCCCTTCCCACACACATAGCTGTACAAGAATCTATTTCACTCCTACTTACCTCATCTCTTACACATATGAACAGCTCCATCTATCGCGGAAGATGTACTGACGAAATAAGTCCTACAGAGGGCGTGCGCTAGTTAACCCTTGACCCGTCCTTGCTTTATCGTCAGCGGAACGATGTACCTCGCGTGTTTTTTTGCTAGTTATATTTTCTCGGATTTTGGATTCTTCTGGAGCCTCGCCCGTTCTTGTCACCTACGATCTTGACGCTGTTGACGTTCCGAACCTTCCCATCGAAGTTTTGATGAGTATCCTTCTTTTTAGGGGTGGTTTCTTAGATCGTAGGTTTTAGGCTCAGTTTTCTCGTGTTTCGTTAGGGTTAGGCTGGGCTGCCTCCCACTGTTAAGTGTTGGTTGTTTGTGCCATTATGTATTATGCATTATATATATTATGTAATATGTATTCTGTATGCAACATAAATTCTGTTGCTTGGTTTCTGCTCCGAGACGCTGTTATGTTGTCGCAGTCTCGGTTTCATCTTGCATTGCTACTTTACTGTTTTAGCAGTTTTTTTTTTTTTTCTGTAGGTAGTTAGAGTTACTTCCCTTGCTAGGCTTTTAGCCAGTCTAGCTGTTACGTCATTTTCTAGTTGGCTGCTACAAGCTAGCGGTCACGCTTGGCTAGGTCCGACCGTGCACGGTGTTTGTGCCCGGTATTGTTCCCCGGTGACTTTCCGAGCTTCCACTAGCACAGCTAGTGGTCACGCTTGGTTAGGGCCGACCGTGCACGCTGTTTGTGCCCGGTATTGTTCCCCGGTGATTGTTCCCCGGTGGTTTCTTTGTGAGGATTCTCTAGGTGTTCCCCGGTGATCTTGGTGTGAGCTTTCAGGCTCTTCCCCGGTGATTGTTCCCCGGTGGTTTCTTTGTGAGGATTCTGTAGGTGTTCCCCGGTGATCTTGGTGTGAGCTTTCAGGCTCTTCCCCGGTATTCTCCGTGTGAGTTTCTTCTTCCCGGAGTTTACGGGGCAGGGTTTCTGATTGTTCCCCGGTGATGGCTGTGCGGGACTCCTGGTGTTCCACCACCTCGGGTTGTAAGGGTTTCCCGGGGTTTTTCCCCGGGCCTTCCAGTGTGGGTTTCCCGGTTCGTTGGAGCGGCCCCGGTTACCCGGTCATGTGTATTTATATGTTGTTATTTTTCTGTGTATGCTGCATGTTTTTCGTAGCCACTCTCAGTATTATCCTTCCTTAGCTAGGGCTTCAGACATGAATTCTCTCTGTCAGGTTTGCCGCAAGTTCCGGCCTTTCAGAAGCTGGGATAAACATTCTAGCTGCCCACTATGTCGGCCGTGCGGGAAGGACAGGACTTGTGATATCTGCTCAGACTGGGATGAGACGTCCTGGGCTTGTGTGAAGAAGTATGTCCAATCCAGATCTAAGCCCGCTTCCAGTGATACCCCAGTACAATCTGATATTTCAGTCAGCGACCGTGGACCTACGGCGCATATGACTCAAGATGACCAGGATTCAGTCAGCGTCCGTGGACCTACGGCGCATATGACTCTTGATCCAGTAAGTGTCCGTGGACCTACGGCACGTAATACTGACCGAGGAAACAAGCCTCCTGACCCTACCAGGGGTAATAAATCTTCTGCTAACCGGACTCCAGCGAAGGCTACCCGGGCTCCGAGTTCCTCGAAGGGCAAAGCCCGGTGAAAGGCCGGGCAAAATCAAAATCTTCAAGCTCCAGTAAACCAGGGGATCACCCTTCCGGTTCAGGTGTTAGTCGGTCCTCGAGCTCACAGGCCCCGGTACCCCCTTCCGGGGATTCTCAGGGAACTACTCCCCCGACACCCCCCCCGCAGGCTGGGGGACTTTTTTGGTGAAGATTCCTTTTCTGGGGATCAGAGAGATTTCGAAGGCGTCGGCCTTCATGAGCTGCTACAACAGACACAGGACGATCCTCCGTTGAGGCGAAGTACTCAACAGTTGGCTACTGGTGTTCAGTCTTCTGACACCACTCACAGGAGAGAAAATAGAGGTAGAAAAAGAGGCCTGGGTGACAAGGACTCGACAGATTTGATGTCCGAACTGCTTTCTTGCCTCCGCCAAGTCTTGGAGCCACAGCGGGAGGCCAAAGTCATCTCGAGATGTGGACCATCGGTCCCCCACGGACCCGGAGGAGGAACCTCATTACCCTGCCGATGAGAGAGATTCTGCGGGAGAAAACGTGGGCGAGATTCCACAACCCCAGCGATCTGATCCTTTTTACCCAGAGATTTCGGCCTCGGAAGAATGCTCCGGTGATGAGGACCTTGTGACTGGTACAGATATTCCGACTGAGGCTTTTCAGAATGCAGTCGAAGTAGTAAGGAGGGTGTTGGGTTTTGACCTTCCCCCGGAGCAGCCCCCGGTCAAGAAATCGAAACTGACTCTCAATAAATCCAGCCGTCCTCCGCCTGCAGCTCTCCCGGTGGATGTGGAGTGTATGGAACGCTTTGAAGCCATTGCCGGGAGTAAGAAATGGACGGCTTTTCCTAAACGCCGCTCGTCTACCGCTTTTAGGGTGGAAGAAGCTGAGTGGAAGGAACTATTTTGCACCCCTCAGATCCCTCCTGCGGCTAGAGATAAAACTTCAGTCGGCCAATATTGTAGATTCCAAGGGACGCTTTTTCTCAAAGAAAGGAGAACTTCTGAGAACTTCAGAGCCGAGTTGTCCAAGATTGATATGGCGGCTAGAACAGGGATGAGATTCTTGTCGTCTTTATTACTTCTTGCGGAGATTGTCAATATGGCATTTTGCCAGTCACAGGAGATATTGATTTGCAGTTGGGACACTGGGGTGTTGATCAACCTTCTGGGACCTATTTCTCGTTTAGTTTTTGATCACTTTGCTAGAGTTTCTGTCAAGGCTTCTATGCACCGAAGAGCTCTTATCCTGAACAACCTTACCTGGCCTTCTCACTCAATCAAAAAGAAATTTGAAGATGTTCCTTCCTTGGTCCGGACTTGTTTAATGGGAAGTTCGAGGAATTTTTGCAACAGGAAGTAAAGCGACATAAAGATATGAAGGATGCAAACTTCAGACCTAGGTCTTCCTTCAAGCAAAGGCCCTCCTGTAGGCCCTCAACTTCTTTGTCCTCGATACGCTTTATGAGACGTTCGGATGCCCGGCGCCTTTACGTCAGCCTCTTCCGGCCTTTCTAGGCCCAGACAGGGATTTCCCTTGTCAACGCATGAGGTCAAACAATCGTCCCCTAGCAGACAGGCAGGCTCTTGGAAACCTCAACCATCCAGACCTGCGACGGGAAAGTTTTCCAAGCCCTAGGGATGCCCACCCCACCGGTCTGCTTCCGACGGTGGGGGGGAGACTAAAACAATATGCACAAGAATGGGAAGCAATTCAACCCAAGGCTTGGGTGCTCGACGTAGTGACGTTTGGTTATTTGATAGAGTTCACAAGCGGCCCTCCAGCAGGAGGGCTTTGAAGATAACTCAAATCCCGACCGATCCAACCCCAAACGGGCTCTGGAACAGGAAATCACAGATCTTCTCCAGAAAAAGGCCATCCGGATCGCCACACACGAGGAATCACCATTCCTCTTCGATCATCCTTCTTCCTCACGCCAAAAAGGCAGATACGTGGAGGCCCATTTTAAATCTGAAACCAGCTGAACAAAGCTTTCATTCACCCGAAACGTTTTCGCATGGAAACTCTAGCATCGATCATTCCTTCTTTACATCAGGACATGTGGGCCACAACTGTGGATCTCAAGGACGCCTACTTGCACATCGCAATTCACCCAGACCATCACCGCTTCCTGGCCTTCTCTTACAACGGAACAGACTACGTGTTCCAAGCTACGGCTGAGGTGCCTCGGGTTGATGGCAAGCCTAGTAGATGCTCTGCTCCTGTGTCGCCTAAGAATGAGGACACTCCAGTTTCATGTCCTCAAGCATTTTGTTCCCAAGTTGGACAACCCAGAAAAGCACATCCCGTTGACAGAGGATGTCCAAACCTCATTTGACCTGGTGGATTCACGACGCCAGCCTGACCCAGGGCAGACCACTTCAGACGCACCGACCCTCGGTGACTATAACAACGGATGCGTCCCTTACGGGATGGGGAGCAACCTGGGACCATCGAACTTTAGCAGGGAAGTGGACCCCTCAGGAGGCAACCCGTCATATCAACGTCCTGGAGCTGGAGGCGGTGTTCCAGGCAATGAGTCATTGGAAAGACCTCCTGGCAGGAAAGGCAGTGACGGTCATGTCGGACAACGCAACCGTAGTGTCCTACGTCAACAGACAAGGGGGCACGAGGTCGGAGACACTGTGCATAAGGGTTCAGAGCCTCATCCTACCCTGTCTCGAGGCAAACATCCTGCTGAAGGCCTCACACCTAGCGGGAAAAGACAACGTCGTGGCAGATGCTCTCTCAAGGGGCTGGTCTGTGGATCACAAGGAATGGTCTCTGTCTCAGGTCTGGGCGGATCACGTGTTCAGCTTATGGGGACGGCCACACGTGGATCTGTTTGCAACCCCCCAAAACGCCAAGCTGCCGGTATTTTGCACAAGATTCTTCAACCCGTCAGCGTGGACGACAGATTGGTCAAACATGTTCCCGCCCTGGAACCTCATCCACCTAGTACTGGCCAAACTCCGCCGTTGCAATGCCAGAATGATACTCATAGCTCCTTTTTGGCCGAACCAGCCGTGGTTCCCCCTCCTTCTCAGCATGCTGGTGGACGAACCATACCGCTTCCCAAGGAAATACAGTCTGCTGACTCAACTTCAAGGCAGAGTCTGCCACCGGGGCCTTCAGACTCTTCGTCTTTCTGCGTGGCTTCTTTCAAGCATCACCTCAGAGCGAAAGGCCTTCCTACAGACATTGTCAACATCGCCGCGGGATCTAGGAGAAGATCGACTATTCGCACTTACGATACCAGACTTAACAGATTCAGACAATGGGCGTCAGACCATGGTTTCAATCCCGTGGAAGCTTCCCTTCTCCAAGTAACGGAATTCCTGACGGCCTTAATCCACGAGGGGAAGCAAGTCAGTACAATAAGAAACTATAGATCTGCCATCGCCGCAGTTCACAATGGGTTTGAAGACGGTTCTGGCGTAGGTGACAACCAAACTATTGTCCACCTACCGAAAGGGATGTTCAACCAGAGACCACCTTCTAGGCACTTACCTCCGTCCTGGTCTATCAACTCTGTTATCAGTCGGCTATCCAGCTCACCTTACGAACCACTATCCTCAATCAGTCTAGAACATCTGACTAACAAAACGGTCTTTCTGCTGGCTGCGGCTTCCGCAAGGAGAAGGAGTTTCCTACACGCCCTCACAGTGAAGGAGGGCTTCATCCGGTTTGACCCGAACGGCGTGAGATTACTGCCAGATCCCGCTTTCCTAGCTAAAAATCAGACGATCTCCTTTAACCCTTCCGAGACGTACGTCCCAGCCATGCAATCGGTTTCCTCAGTACAAGAGGATACTCTGGTATGCCCGGTGAGAGCTCTCAAGAAGTACATTAAGAGAACTAGACACTTAAGGACGTCCGACAACCTCTTCCTAATCCCGAGGAGTCCTTATAATTTAGCTTCAAAGGCTACAATCTCCAGATGGATCAGGAACCTCATCCAGCCCTTTGCACTACCATCAGAACGCGTGAGAGCCCATGATGTCAGATCTCATGCGACCTCTAAAGCATGGTTTCAAGGTGTCCCCGTGGAAGATATCATCAAGGCGGCGGCGTCCTTTGTTTCCTGTTACCTGTTACCTCACAGATACAGTTTCGGCTGAGGGGTCTTTCGCCAAGGCAGTGCTGAATCACCACAAACAATCTTCTTCCAGACAGTCTTCTCTATCGGCTCGGTCTCCGGTCCCAGCCGTCCCGCCATGCAACCGGTGCTAATCTGTTCATATGTGTAAGAGATGAGGTAAGTAGGAGTGAAATAGATTCCCCAAAACTTACCTGGTTTGGGAATCTATAAACCCTACTTACCTCATCTGGATCCCGCCTCCCGGCCCCACTCTGGAACCTGAGAGATCTCGCCTAGGAATCTCGTCTGCACGGTGGCTTTACTTCACCTACTATTGTTTATTAACTGCTGTGCCTGCTGATGATGTCTCGACCTTCTGTACACAACCTGAGCCATTCTCCGTAAGAATCGGTAAGTCCTGTGGACTTTTTCCTCTTGCATTTAGTGTTCTCTGTTAATCAAGTGATTTTGTTTCCGTAGTCATTTGGTGGTTTACCCATTGGTACTGCACTGGTCTAAACGTTCCCGGCGAAGTCTCTCGGGTTCCGCTGCCGCTAAAGCAAGGACGGGTCAAGGGTTAACTAGCGCACGCCCTCTGTAGGACTTATTTCGTCAGTACATCTTCCGCGATAGATGGAGCTGTTCATATGTGTAAGAGATGAGGTAAGTAGGGTTTATAGATTCCCAAACCAGGTAAGTTTTGGGGATTACATGCAGGAGTTGAAGAATATAGGGCCTACCAAACAGACAAAGTAAATGTCCATAATGGATCTTCCTAAACCAAAGAGTAGGCCTTAACTAGTGGTTAAATTTCCAGAGCAATGATGAAATTGTATAAAAAGGTTATTTGACTGTGTTGTAGACCCAGATTTGGAATTTGCACCATGAAAAATGCAAACAATACAATGACAGTTAATGTCAATCATTTGTCAAGTCTTCTGAGTTGCCAACCCAATAAGCCTAAAAGTGACTTTGTACACAAATTTACATAGTGGTACAACAAAATAGAATTGCTGTTTAATATGAAAGATTCTGATGAAGTCAGGGTGTAGTGATTAGCATGCATGCCCAGTACAAAGTTCTGTTTCTCTGTATTAACTCTATAGATACAGTAGACAACAGTCTCTCATCTTGGAAGTGTTGGTATGTATTCAGAAATTACATGCTCTACCATTGAACAAATACAAAGAATTGAAAGAATGAAAGGTGCATGTGTTCAATCAGTATACAGATTTACATAAATTTATCCAAACTTTTCCTAACTTAGGGAAAATACAGTCATCCCAGCTTGTGAAATTTACATGTGTGTCAGGGTTAACTGCTTGGTTTACATTGAGGCAATATTACAGCAAGTCCTGAAATTTTATAAAAGATACCGAACTTTACATTTATAGAAAATGAAAACAATATTCTGAGATAGACTGTTGTTTCAAACAAGTATGTGGTAACTGCTACTTACCCTTAAATTTTGATGTAGGCCTACATGTATGTGTTCAGGTCTTCACTGTTTTGCTCTGAGGCATTTAGGTTTAATCTGTGAGTTTTGCAAGCTATGTGCTGTTTTAGATTATTCAAACTGTGTCGCCCACTGTAACTGCAGTTTCTGCTCCCTAAGGCACTGCAGTCTGTCAGAACAATTAATTTACATTTTACCAAAATGTTATTGGTTATGTGTGTTTTTATGATATACTGTAATCAAATTGATCTACAGCATGTGCACATTTACGTAGGCTGGTTTAAATTATGCAATCATAATAAAACAATACCTTTAAACTTTGAACTGTGCCCTCCCTTTGTGTAACTGTTTTCACAAGCCTCGTAATATCATGTTTTCATGATAAGCTTACTTAAACAGCTATAGGCTGGTAGAGCTTTAAGAATACTTTGCTTATTGAGTATTCATCTTGTACATTTAGGCTTGCATACTGTAGGATGTAAGTACGTGAAGGTCATATAGGCATGTGTCCGTTTTACCATGATATATTTCATGGTGGAGTATGATTTGTTTACAAACTTCTTAACAGTGCTATGTGATGTTATCATTAGAGAACATTCTGATTGGCTGTTAACAAAATTGTGAGGATGACACATAGAAAAAACCTTAAATTTCCCACGCTTTATCTTGTGGTAGTTTGTTCAACAACAAGACAGTTTACCCAGAAACATACTGAAGACTTAGGCAGACCCTGTAATGCACATAGGACTATGTGCAAGTATTACACAATTTCAATTAGTCATGAATGAAATCAACATGGAGCCCATCAGTCATTCTGGAAAAAAGGGTCTTGGCTGGCCTGCATCAGATTATAATTATTTTGCATAATAAGATTTTCTCTTCTGCGTTAATTGAATCAATAGGCCTGTTTTCTTTATCTTTGAATAAATTCCACAAATTTGTACCTCTTCTGACAAAAACAATGCTATTCAACCATTTATTGTTTCTCACAAGAAACCAATTGCCATTGCTTTCCTTATGCACTAGCTCTTTAAAAGGACACAGAGTATCTACATCACCCCTCTCTTACCTCCTATTTACCTATGTAATCTCCACTTACCCGCAACTAAACCCTGGTAAACTAATAGCACAGTAGCCAGGGAGGGCGCCCTCCAAGAGGAGGCCTGCCTCCCAAGTCCTCTTCCCACTTACCACCAGACGGTTGAACGCAACTTTGGCCTTGGTTAAGTTCTTTAAAAGGACACATAGAGTATTTATGGCTAGTGCTTTTTGGTGCACTATCTTCTTATTTGTTGCACATCATACAGGAATTAAGTCACCTAGTTTTGTAGACCTATGCTACGTGTTGTGCTGTATTCATAGTATATACTTTATAAATTGTCTGCCCTGACATGGTAAACACTTCTGAATTTGTCTTAATTTAGCATGCATTCCTTAAAAAATACATTTCATACCATCTGATTATCACAAATTGTACTTATATGCTTCAAAGACTGCTCAGCTATGAGCATGACACATTATTCAGTCAACAGTATGCACAAATGGACATACTTTTTCTGTTTCAGTTCTCATCTATCACTAGGTTGCACACCACTTGACTAAAGTTGCAGTGCTATATTGTGGCATTCCAAACATTTTTGACATTTTTGTAGCTTGTTGGGCTTCATTGATTTTACACCTATGTGGGAGGGGTTCTGTACACTCTGTAGTTGTAGTGTTTAAGTCAACAGGAGGGAATCTTCTTCCAAAGTGATTGTAAGGTTTGAAGTAAAAAAATTATGGGTGATTTTTAACTGTTCACATGAAAAGGTGTCACAATCGTATCCTAAATAGGCTAGATATTTTAAGAATCAAAAAGAGCCCAAAAATAAGGTCATATTAAAGCTTGGAACCTTTTGAATCATTATATGTTTGACAGTATTCAAAGGTGAAAATTGAAAATTCATTAAACCATTGTGATGGCATCTTCACACTTTACCGTGAAACTGTAATTGTTAAGTACTGTATCTGACTTAGTAAGCTACAAAGTTACTGCATGGCAGGAGTGCTGTAATACTATAGTACAGTACCGGTCCGTTGAGGTTGAAACGAACGTCGAGAACCGACAGTCGTTTTAAGCCGACCTACGTCGATCAAAGTAAATTCACAAAACCTGCCAAAGGTTAGAAAACAAGATCGTCTATTTTGACGATCTGAGCAAGACAGTCGAACATAGTAAAGATTATACACAAAAGGCTGTGGTTTCCAAATGAGCTCTTTGCGGTTTGCGAGCTCGGTCGTGTTTATGTGTCATTATTGAAAAGGAGAAAGGTGAACAATGGAACTTTTCAATAGTGAGATTGTCATCGCATGATTGAGCTTGACTAGCCCTGGGTTAGGACAGCGATTAGCAAACCTACACTAGAACGCCTGCATGCTTAGTTTTTGTGAGAATGTAATAAGTTGTAGAGTTTAATTCCAGTTAATAAACCTTAACACTCACTTAAAGCGTGATATATCTATCGAAAAGACAATAACGTTAGACCTAATTGAAACGTTATCAAAATCATTTAAATCATAAGCCACGTAATTGTCACACAGGTCCCGGGATATCAACCTCGCTCGAAAGCCCAACTTACAGTACTTTCCGGTACGGTAACACTGTCATACAAGATTTACGTTTCTCTAAGCTTGTCATGCGTGTACAGTTAAGAAAATAATACTCCGTGCAGATATTGCAATCGGCACGTAAAGCGCTACTAACGTTACTCGTGTCAAATTCCGGAATTGCCTGCTTAGTTTAATACATGCTGGAATTTGATTTGAGCACGAATGTTCCCTACATAATTAATTGTACAGCAACTGTTTTATTGAACATAAATTGACAAATATGACCAGCCGTTGGAGTAGCAAACACAACAGTAACGCAACAAACAGATCGTACCAATTTGTTTGGAAAACTCTAGGTGTCAATCATATCATGTCCTTTTCTTCCCTACATGTTTATGTGCCAGCAAATAAGTCTTTTTGTACGAAATAAATCCCCGTGTCTGTGTCTTTCTTTCACTACTACTGGATTTTCTTTTTGACTTTTCCCTGTTTTTTTTTTTTTCGAAGGGCCTAACCTGATTTGCAGCACGGGGTTTTATAGGGTTTGCTGAAATGTAAAATTGCACGAAAACTTCAGCTGTTCTCTACAATATAAGCACTTAAATTCTGCACTTCACAAGGCTAAATTTGTTCGACAATGTGTCCCGCTCTCATGTTAAAGACGTTTCCAGCCAAAGAATAGATATTAAAGATTTTTCCAGCCAAAGAATAGATATTAAAGATTTTTCCAGCCAAAGAATAGGTTACCGACCAGTATTAAATAAAAGCCCATGCCTTTTAGACGAGACGTGATAACATGAAAAATTAAAATTTATTGAATAAAAATAATAATTATTCACCGTCAACGGAAGTTCCGCGATGGATTGTACTCCGTCATAAATGCTGAGACAAAGAGCAGGCCTTGATCACATAGTTAACCACCCATCTTAGGGTTGAGCCAACACCATTGCTTTATATTTGTTCAACAGTGGCGACGCTGAGGCGCATGAGGGTTTTATTCCGCTCAGATTTCGCCATTCCTTTCTGCCCTCCGCCAGTTAGGCCAGATGTTGCCCTTATAGTTTGCCCCCGCCCCATTTTGCCATAACCTTGGCACCGCCACTATTAATTAATGTAACTCCCCAAGCAATTGCCTCAATTTGAATCTTACCTGGTTAGTATGAAATCTCTCACACCTGATCGTCCAAAGGAGAATTATTCCATTAATATTCCATGCAGAGAAAGAAATTATAAGATGGCAAGCCGAGTGATGACAATTATTCCATTTACATTCTAGGCAGAGCAAGGAACTGTAAGATGACAAGCCGAGCGATGAAATTTGCGATTAGATAGATCTCAGGGCCTTCAACAACTCAACTTAGTTGAATATAACACATACGGTCCACTTCAGATTTTGTACAGGGATCGCCGTCATATTTACTTCGCGGCGGGCTGTGTCGACATTGTCCGACATTAAACCCAGTCCCTGCACCTTCCATGACACCCAGCACTGTGAGGCGCTATGTATACAATAAGATGCCAGCCAGCTTGCAGGTTTAACAATGCAATGTACAGTGCTATTAATATTAACGTGTGGCCCGAACCGATTCCACATCGATTCGTACGTTCTACATGTTGCGGCGACCGGTAACAAGTTCTGAAAATGCTTGGGAAGTCCCGTTTCTTGTCACGGATATATCCAGTCGCAGCTACGGACAAAACACTCACCCATTGGTTCAACGCGATCGTTCCGTGCAGCTGGGTGAATGACCTCGATTTTCTCACGGGCAGCACTTTGATGTTAACCGCGGCGTAGACTGAAAGGTGCGATGGCTGTCTAGAAACTTTTTGAGTGTCAGTCTTCCGTCATCAAGGCGCCTTACGTGTGACCTGTCTAGGCCGTGCCCTGTATTTTCTTGCATTGCAGCTAGAGAGACCGAAACTACAGAGTCCGCGAGATCAAAAAGTTAAAAACTTGCTGATCTTTTCAAATTTTCGATTCCCGGATTTTCAGTCTCGTTACCCTTGGTCTCAATGTGCACTGCCTTTTACGGAGGACTTAAACAGTATTTGAGCAGTAACACATATAACCGTGCAGATACTGTATAGTCTCCCTTCATGATTATTACATTACGGAAACCAAGTCCCCTTGTTCCCAAACTGATACGGTATCATCCCCACAGCTCCCACCCCTAAGTTCATCCACTGTATCGTTTCAGTGCTGCACCTATAAGCGTGGTGCTTTCCCGTTTAAGTGAACTCTCCAAAAATGACCGAGCATTTGTAAAACATGAAACGACCCAAAATGTATTAGACAAACTTGAACAGAATCTAATCAATAGGCGGACGAATTGCAATCTTTTCAAAAACTTTGACCAGAGTGGGGCTCATAATTGAAACACCAAAGAGAATCAAGTTTATTCCAAACAAAAGAGTAATTCATGCCACCACGATGTTGAAGTAATCCTTTCAGAAATAAATACCTAAGTAGGCTACAGTATAATACCACAACTTTCATTGTTCATTGATCCTAGCAACAACGGTACTGCATGCGTCTCTTCCCAACGGGGAAAAGATGTCCAGCGTGGCGATTCTCCCTTTTGTCTTGTATTAACCAAAGTCGCCTTGGGCATTGGTCAAATTTACCCCGAAACGGCGTGGTAACCTGGCGGTCTGGGTGCGAAATACATCCCTTCGATGATTATCAATGTTTAGCGCCCTAGTTTGGAAGTTTGGACATAAATCAGTTACCCTTTAAACTTTCAAATCTCACTGTTGGCACTGTGGGGGGGGGGTTTGGGGTGTTGGGGTACCCGGTGTTCATGGGGTTCAAGGTTCAGTGTTCCAGCCCGTATTCTTTTCATCTCGCTGGTTTAAAAATGATTGCAAGGTTTGTTATTCCATGGGTTTGATTTTCCAAGAAGTGTCGATGTTCTCAAGATTCGGAAACATTGAACCTCGGGAACAGCGAACCCAACAAAAATTGACATAGCTTCCTGTTGGGTCGCTGTATCATATTTTAGAATGCCATAATCTTGTAAGTTTGTTATATAAAACTACGGCATGCCGACCAAGTGAATTTTTTCGTCCGCCCACTGAAGACTTATTTTGCTTATATGTTATCAGTTTAGCTATTTAAATGATTTTCTCAGGTTGCAAACATCGTTTCCTCCTTTCAAAATATTCCGAAGTGGGTATCTGGAGAAATTGTTAACAATAGCGTTTCACCCTATTCCAGATCTTTGTGCAGTTCACCTTACTGTACGGGGATTTTGTGGAAGAGCGGTAGGCTTTGACCGACTCTGTTTAACTTTCTAGTTCGCCGACCAGTTGAGAAAAATGTCTCGCCAATTTCGTAGGGCTCCTCCCTAGCCCGCACAGCCATGATAATGATCAGTACCTAGAAAATCGGCTGTGTACGGCACATTTTGGAAAACCGCCAAATTGTCATGTCAAAATGTTGACCGCGCGAAAAGCAAGAGTCATATTCCCAGGCACCTGTTCATCATGCACCTCGCAGGTGACCTAGTTCTCTGTGAAATGTACTGCACGGTACCTTGCAACGTTAATATGCAAATGAATTGCTCGGATCACCAGTTCATGTACTGTATCTGGCCGGGTACATAATTAAGATGCGCGTGAGGCCTTGCGTGATTGGTACGTTGGAACAGGGCGAGTCCAATATGTGAATGTATAAGTGAGTGGGGTTTTTTTAGTTATGTGGACGTGCGGTACCAACAAACAACATTAATTCATTTCCCTTGGTTTCAGGTGATACTTGCAAGGACCTGTTTCGTAAAATTCTGTATCTTCGACGGAGACCGAAGTGTTGGTCACCTCCGTGCAGAAAATTCCCCTACTTTTCATGCACCTTTGCTGACATAGGTTGGGTCCACGTGTTGTTACCAAATATAGATAGGCCCTTGCAACGTTATTTTGCATACTGTACGGTACGTGATAGTTAGCTTCTTGGTTGTGCTTGTTAGGAAAATATTAGTTGTAGTTTGCGAACCGTTAATGCAAGTTTCATGTAGTAAAATGTGTACCCCAATAATGCGGGATTATTACTTTGGATTAAAAAACTGAAAGCAGAGGTGCAGAATAGGATTTTGCTGCTGTATAAGGTAGGGCATAAAGATAAATGACATTGCTATAGAGTAACTTTGTTACTAGCAGTACAGCTAACATGGAGACAAGATCATGAGATTCGTGACTCATGTCGGTTTAATGGCGAGCCCGAGAGTCAACGGTACTTCGGAATAGATCAAGTCTAGTAACAATAATTAGCTACAGCAGGACAATGGTTAATCATTTTCGTTCAGTCAGAGGGGGGGGGGGGGTGGTAAACACATGAGAGCTCTAGATGGGATTAAACATTTTTCAGCGCGAATTCTAAACATTGATATGCACAGTGGGTACAGATATATTGCTTTTCTTTTTAATGCTTTTTCCAGTTTCTTGCAACAATCTGCTAGATTTGTCCTTCGCCCGATAAAACATGACAGCCCACTGTACTTGCGCCGGTGGGATGGGAGGTTACTCTGCCTGCAGGATATTGCGTCCACCCCTCCAGGAAATTGCGGGAAAAAAATTCAAGTGCACCTCCCTGCTTGGAATGTGCAATTTCCGTTTCTGTTCAGTAACTGAGAATAGTTGTAAGCAATTGTGCCTAGCAACAAAAAAGGTACGGTAATCAATAGATATCGTAGCCTTTAACCAATTCATATGAAAATGGTGCGATTATCAGGAAGGGTTTTTTTTTTTACTTTAAGGGGTGCCCAGTTCATTTCAATGTATTCTGTTGAGATACTGTATAACTTACTTGCACAACAATTATCGGATTCCAATTTTTTCCACGCCGACAAAACCTGGTCAAGTACATATGCAAAAGACAGAAAAAGTAGAAGATGAAGAAGAAAGAAAGAAAAAAAAACTAAATGCCAACTTAGAATTAGAACAAAAAAATGTATCAAGCGTCTGCACGTTTTTTTGTGAACTTCCGAATGTATGATGAATGAATGATCCGAATGTTCGCTCGAAAAAAACATCATTCCTACGTATGAAAGAAAAAAGTGCATGAATAAAATGAAACATTGGGGGGGGGGGGGGTTAAACAGCAGGAGGAAATAGAGAAAACATAAAGCTGAAGGTTTAAGGCCTGCTGCAGAACAGATATTACAGCAAAGTCACATGAAATCGCGATGTAAAATTTAACAGGAATATTACTGTACAAAAGAACGCAAAGTTGTGGGATACAATCTGCACGCACTTCAAAGAAAAAACAGTGCAGTAACATGCACCCGATTCCCCGGGCCGAAATTGGAAGACATTTTGCAACATCAACTGCATCCAAACTAGCAAATGTACTATACGCAACACTGGTTTTTACCCACGGACCCAAGACGGCCAGGTGTTTGTGGTTTTGATTTGTGAAGCGTTCGTTGTTTGGATTGTTTTGGATCGCTGTTGTTTAGCGCCGTGTTTAGGGGGGGGGGCATTTTCGTATTGTAGTTGTTCACTTTAGTTGGGTTTCCGCCCTTAACAAACTTGCCCTTTTAATGTCGGTACACCCAAGAAGTATAATCTCCACCATGACAACAGTTCGTAAGAAGATAAAGATCGCCTTAGTAGTTTTGTTGAATTTTCTTTTGCCAAATGAAGCGATAGGTATTGCAACATCCCCCCATGATCTGTCTACATATTGAAAAAAATTATTTCATCTCTTACGCCTATAATATGTATTGATAAAATTAGAAAGGGGCAAAAACAAACTAGCAACACACAATAAATGAGTTTTTTTCAGTTAACTTGATCATTTATTCGTTAGTTTGATTAACCCGTGAAATGGTACAGGACAAGCTAGCGGTCCTGCATTGTGTGCTGGTGCGTTGTTGAACATTTCTAAGTTGTTTCCCGATTTTACGAAAAGCGTGTTGAAGTACTAAACAAAAAGTGCAACAACAGTGCAATTTCCCATTACATATTTTGGAGGTGTAATATTTGTACCTTCTCCGAAAGCGCGTATCGTTGTTTTGTAGACAACTATGGTACGTCGCACAATTCCAACAGCTTAAACAATTGCCCGAGAGTTAAACGGTATCAAGTTAGTTTGAAGAGGTTTCACGCTATACATGAATTATCCCGTCTTTTTGCAGTAGAAAAAACGTAGCTGTTAAAATATTTTGGACTGGCCACACTGTCTCGCAATCTCTTTTAATTTTAATGACAAATCAGTTCCTCTGCAGTGTGACCGTGTACTCTAAACAAATTCGGTCAGTGAAGAGGATTAACGATGGTGTCTGCATTGTGTGCACGGAGGCAATTTGCGAGAAAACCGCAGTCGAAGATCGACAAGATTAAGGACGATCTTATCTATTGTTTGGAAAACCACGATCAATTTAAGCCTTTAATGAATAGCCGCTCACCAAGTTAGGTAAGGAAGGAAAGGTTTTACGGTTTTTGACGATCCATAAAATTTAGGTTAGATTGCTGAAAGTCCTTGTAAGTCGAAGTGCGTCGATGTACGTAGCGTCCGTCAACGTATTTCAACCTCGACGGACGGGTACTGTAGTATGTTCAAGTTCAGTTTACAGTACTGTAAGTGTGCACAGTTTGCTAGCTCAGCAAACGTATGCCATACTGCTAGCCAGTATTAGCTCCTGCTCTCAAAAAATTTATGTAAGTTTGACGCTATAAATTTGTGTTCAGTTGGAAGTCTGGGAATTTTACTTATTACTTGGACATTTAATTGAAAAAGAGTACAAAGCATGAAAAGAGACTAGCAGTCTGAACATACACAAAGTTGGCAGAGTTGCTTTGCAGCATACACAGTGCAATCTACTTACCATTACTTTACTACCTCACCTGTTTCACAACTGGACTAGATCCCAAATTTATAGCAGAATGCTACAGTTTCAGAGATGTTTCATGTACACCAGTGTAGATTTTTTATTGCAAGGTTTCCATGGCATTCCTTTTATGAGGTGGCCATCTCACATGATTTGGCTGCCATTGGAATAAAAATCACCATAATTGCCACCTGAACATTACTAGTTTAATAGAAAAGAAGGTACTTCCCTCTCCCACAACTGGAAGAAAGGCCATGGCTGCAGCTTGACTTGAACCAATCGGTTGGAAGTAAAGTGGGCTGTAAAAAGCTGTCTAAGTCTCCCTGTTGATGTCAGTGAGACAGGATTTTACCCCATTGGCTCAGTTACCACCTCACACATCAGTAGAACCCTAGGGAAACCCTGTGTTGTATCTATACATGTAGTGTATTATTGAAGATGGGACAGACAATCAACTCTTCAGACACAAAAATTCATGCTTGAACCTTTGAAAGCAATTTGATGTGCAGATCCAACCAACTGGCAAAGAAGGTTGTTGACCAGATGAAATTTAAAACTCACCAGGACAAGTGAAATGGTAGGTTTTTCAAGGAAGGTAAAGGTTGAATTATGGTTTCGAATACAGCAAAAGTTAAAGTTTGGTTCCAACCACAGTGCAAGTCGTTCCTTCTACTCACTTCTTATGGCAGGTGGAAAATACTGTACCTGGACATATTGTACAACCCTCGACCCATGTCGGGGGGGGGGGGGGGGGGGGGGGGGAGGAAGGCTGACATTCAGGATATCTACCAACAAAATTCAGCAGCTATTTGTACAGGGTGTAAGGTGTTCAAGCAAAAGTGAAATTTTCAGTGCTTTAGTCTGCAGTGTGTGTGCTGATATTAATACAGACTGGCAACTTGGTATGTATACATTGTATCCTGCAGTACATTGAAAATTGAAGGAGTGCTAGCAGTGACTTACACGTTTTACAGCATGAAGGCTGTGTATGTATGCTGTTGTTTTCACAGCAGTATACTGTTGTCAGGTGTACAGCTGTATAGATCTGGAAAGCCTAAAATATTACACTAATATACAGTAGTGCATCTTTAGGACAGACATGCTTTGTTTTGACTACAGCTAAAAGCATTTTGACAGGAGCCGTAAAGTAGCGTTGTAAGTGGTCCTTGTCTTACTCTGTTAGCATGAATAAATCCAAGGTCATGGTTTAATTGCCTGTGGCACACAGCTTCAAGCATTTACTGCACTTGAATTAGCCCAGTTTGAAAAAAATTGGTTTTAACACAGCAGAGTCCTGGGTGACAGATGTCCTGACAGCTATGTCCTTAGTGATACTGTATAGGCCTACTGAATGACAATACATTGTGTACAGGTACAGGTATTAAAGTGTACCTCAAGTCTAGAATTTTTAAAATTTTAGAGGTAACAAAATGAATCTTATTCATCCAGCTCCTACTGTTATAGCTTGTTCCATTGTTGAGACATTAAATGTTGAAATTTATCTACTTAAAGCAAATTAGTCCATTGCACAATAATTCGTGATTTTCTTGTTGTACAACTCACATTACCTGTTTTGTTGGTTTCGATGAAAAGAGAAACCTATGCATTCATGATGGCGTGCGTGTGTATGTATGTGTGTATGTGCGTGTGTGTATGTGTGTGTATGTGCGTGTGTATGTGTGTGTGCTTGTGACACTTTGCTTGTTTACACGATATCTTGAGAAGGGAAAATCTGACAATTCTCAAACTTGGTACACAGATACCCCATACTGAGAGGAAAAACCCTCTTGATTTTGGTGGAGGTCAAACGTCATCTGGGGTCACAGGGGGTCAAACCCCAAAATCCTTGTTTACACGATATCTCAAGATAGGAAACTTGGAAAAATTTCAAACTTGATGTGAGGATGTGTTATGTTGTAAGGAAGAACCCTATTGATTTGGTGGAGGTCAAAGGTCATCTGGGGTCACAGGGGGTCAAACCCCGAAATCTTTGTTTACACGATATCTCAAGATACGAAACTTGGAATAATTTCAAACTTGACATGTTGATGTGTTATGATGCAAGGAAGAACCCTATCAATTTTGGTGGAGGTCAAAGGTCATCTGGGGTCACAGGGGGTCAAACCCCAAAATCCTTGTTTACACGATATCTCAAGATACTAAACTCGGAATAATTTCAAACTTGATGTGTGGATGTGTTATGATGTAAGGAAGATCCCTATTGATTTTGGTGGAGGTCAAAGGTCATCTGGGGTCACAGGGGGTCAAACCCCAAAATCCTTGTTTACACGATATCTCAAGATACGAAACTTGGAATAATTTCAAACTTGACATGTTGATGTGTTATGATGCAAGGAAGAACCCTATAAATTTTGTTGGCGGTCAGAGGTCATTTGGGGTCACATGGGGTCAAACCCCGAAATCCTTGTTTATACAATATCTCATGGTGGGAAACTTGGATTCATTTCAAACTTGATACATTGATGTGTTATGATGCAAGGAAGAACCCTATTAATTTTGTTGGCGGTCAGAGGTCATGTGGGGTCACATGGGGTCAAACCCCGAAATCCTTGTTTGCACAATATCTCATGGCAGGAAACCTGGATCCCTTTCAAACTTGATATGTTGATGCATTATGAGGTAAGGAAGAACCCTATCTATTTTGGTGGAGGTCAGAGGTCATTTGGGGTCACATGGGGTGAAACCCCAAAATCCTTGTTTACAAGATATCTCCAGATACAAAACTTGGAATAACTTTAAACTTGACATGTTGATGTGTTATGATGCAAGGAAGAACCCTATTAATTTTGTTGGCGGTGAGAGGTCATTTGGGGTCACATGGGGTCAAACCCCGAAATCCTTGTTTACACGATATCTCAAGGTAGGAAATTTGGATTGATATCAAACTTGATATGTTGATGCATTATGATGTAAGGGAGAACCCTTTTGTTTTTGGTGGAGGTCAAAGGTCATCTGAGGTCACAAGGAGTCCAAAGTCTGAAAATCTCCTTAATGTGATATCTCAAGTATGGAAAGTTGGATGAAGTTCATATTTGTTATGTGGATGTGTTATGGTTAGGAGATGGTCCCCATTTCTTTTAGTGGAGGTCAAAAGTCATCTGGAGTCACTGATGGTCAAAGTCTGAAAACCTTGTTAACGTGATATCATATGTTTAGGAAGCTTGGATACATTTCCTATTTGGGAAAGTGGATGCATTATGGTCAGGAGATGGTTCCTCTTGTTTTGGGCAGAGATGAAAGGTCATCTGGGCTCCAGGGGTAAAAGTTATACCCTTTTAAATGTTATTTTTCAAGATAGCTGCCTGTTTGTCTGCCTGTCTGTATGTTGGTCTGTCTATCTATCTATGTATGTCCTTTATGGAGGTCAAAGGTCATCTGAAATATCAAAATTATTTTTTGAACATACTAGTATAACATTTGAGCAAGAAGATTAACGGTGCATGATGGCATTATTTGAAATGAAAAATTTATGTATCATCGAAACCTCAATGCATTTTTGCATTCTGGTTTTCCTTTAGAATTAAAAATGTTTTTATGAGCTTCAACACTCCCTGTTTGCTTGCACAGCATGCTGCACATCAGAGAGGGCTTAAAATTAATCACATCACCCCTTTAGGGTAAGAGTGCTATATCACACCTTGGTACAAGGTGCAGTAACTTAAAGAAAAACAAAGAAACTGAATACAACAATGAAAAATTATTGCACAATGTACCATTTCAAGTTGAGAGAATAAACTTCAACATTTTATATCTCAGCTGAAGATCGTGGGTGTGTTGTTTTATTAAATTTTTATAGATATGAGTACCCATCTTCTGCAAGGTGCAATAACACTGAGAGTGATTCGAGGTAAGTGATGGTGTGTGATTGCACTCACACACCTCAAAATTCAAGGCTTGCTACTGTACTTCACATCACATACAGAGCTGTTTAAACTTAACAGCTCAAAATCTGAGTCCTTTGGTCGTTGACATTTTTCAAGAGTCTGTAGAAAACGTGAAGGGTGTCTCAATTTGTCAAGAGTCCCATAATTTAAGTATTAAGCCTATAACTTCTACAGTACTGCTGTAAATACTGTAGAGACTAACATAACCAAGTTGAGTGAGTGCTTCTTTGGTGGAAATGAAGATCAAACATTGACTGAGGCCCAGTGCTTATGCTAAGCTATGATGTGATTTTGATGCAGTGGCTTGTCAATTTGATGCACTAGCTGATATTTGTGGGAAAAATGAAAAAAGAGGATGTAATAATTCCCCACATTTGATATGTGGACAGTTCCACAAAACTGAAATTTCCAAAGAGTCAAATTTTTCTCATACTGGGTGTATTGATCCAATGTGTAATTTCTTAAAGAAAACAGTGACTGGTATCTGGTTTATTTCATGTTTGACTAGTTATGCAGTTTGTGAGTTTTTAATCTGAAAGATTTTGCAAGATTTTGAGCAACATTTGATGAGCAAATAGCTGGGACTTTAGCTCCTCACTGATATGCAGAATTTTTTCCTGCAGTGCGCTAGGGGGATTTAAAGGCCTTAGAGTTCTCTCACCCCAAACAGCCTCTCCTTCCTACTTTAAATGCCTCTCCCACAATTATCTGAAATTCATCCTCATCCAGACACATGTCTCAGTTTATTGCTTCAGGGTGAGTATCAAAAGGCTCAATGTTACATTTATAATCAAAACACTTTCAGTACAGTTCATGCTGTGTAATACAAGCTGTGGCACTTTGCATTATTTGGATCAATCAAAGAGCTGAGCCAGTTGACAATTTCAGTACACCCCTACCAAAATTGCAGTGTGGGGTGAGAGGATTGTTCCTTTAACATGCATCCGAAACCAAGAAAACTGGGTTAGTGGAAATCCCATACACAGATATCTGGATATGGACAAAGTGAAGTGAATGAAATCACAACCCTGGGGAATTTTCCCCTATTGCATCTTACAGACATTGTGAGTTGATGATTTTTGTTGTCAAAAATAAGCTGCAAATGACTTGACTTGGAGACTAGAAAATATGTTAAATTTTTCAGGAAGGGAGGAAAACTATATTACTGTCCCATAAGGGAAAAATAATTCCCACATTTCACCCTAGGTTTCCATGTGCAGGAAGGAGAAATTTCCTTGTAATTGCCAATACTTCCTTCCAGACCCAAAGTTCCTGGGAAGATTAAGCTTCTACTGTAGCTCCGCAACTTTTCAGAACAGAGCGACTTGAGAACTCTGTGTTTGCATCTAGACCCACCTGCTTGTAACATGAATACTGGTTTGGGATGTTGAAAAGGGGGATGTTTTTTCTGGACCAAGGCAAGTTATGTAAGATCTTAAGACGTTTGTGCTTTAATTGTGGACTGTCTGGACACCTCAATACTGTACCATGACTCAGTTATTGTGGTTGTAAGCTTCAAGATAGAAGACCTCTAAAGAATGAATTCATGGCTTTGGGGAATGATTTATTTTACTGTGAATGCTCTGTAAGCTACAGTACTTGTTTGTTTTCAGACAGTGTGGTTTTAATTGGAAATATTCACACATTGTTGTGGTTCATGATGTCAGATTTAAAAAGAGTGTGAGTTGAGCAAGCTGCCTTTTTTGAGCTAGTGTTGAGCCAGTAGTTTATAGTCTCTTAGTGCAAAAGAAACTCATTGCTATGCAGAATCAATTTATTTGAATTGAAGAAAATAATTTCTTGAATGGAAAGAGGTATCTATATAAAGGTGTATTTGTGTGGAAATATTTTAAAAATGCTGTGTTCTGATTTGGAAACAGGAAGTTCACTGTAATCAGCATATTGGACACTGTTTGGATATTGATGATACACTGTACAAATTGAAATACATAGAAACAGTAAACACTTGTTTTGTTTGATTAAGATCGTGCACAGTCATGTGGTGTAATACAATAAGGGGAATTTGAGTTGGCATTTTCTACCGATTTTGTGGAAAAAAAGGGGTAGGAGTGAAGCCAGTTGGACTTACTGGCAAAACAGTCTTTAGAAAATTAATAGGGTGCTTTAGGATTGATCTTACTCTACATAAGTGTACATACGGAGTTGGTCTACTGTAATATTAACACGGATGGTATCATTACTGTAGATACTGTAGACTGAACATTCGGGATCAAGGCAGACTGTTGTGCTGAATGCACTGTATTGTATACATCCTACTGTATTGAAGGTGTTTTAAATTGTAGCATATGTAGCCTGAAGTATTGATTTACAGGTCAGTTGCCTGGAGCACTAATCTAAGTACAGTACATACACCAGACAGTTAAAGCCTAGAAAATTTATTCACAATAAAATAAAATGTTGCCATGTTAACGATTTTGTCACTCATTTATTATGGTTTATTCTATAGCCTAAGTAGTGAAAAAGACAGATTTATTGGATTTGGCTGAGAATTAGAGCAACACAGGTAAAATTACATTGCAAGTTTCAGTAAATTAGCGGTGGTGTTGATCTGCAGGTACAGTACTAAAACGTAGCGTGGTAAAGTAGCCTATACTTTGACCTGTAGCTTGGTAAAAATCCATTTGTTAGCTGACAGAATGTCAAGTGGTGTTTTTAGCAGAGGGGAAATATAAAAGGTCCTGGCAAAAACTGAATTATTATTTCTTTGTTCAACTTTTACTCTAAAGTACTTAATGAACTACCATATAAATTGTAGAAAAAAAAAGAAAAAAAAAAAAGAATTAGGTGAATTCATACCTTCCTAATCAATTAAAAATAGTGAACATTTTTCAAAAAGTAGAGGGCTCTCTCAAATGAGGATGCCATCTTAATATATGCTTGGTACTTTTTTGATAAGTATGGGTTCATATTAGATAAGCCTACATCACCCCTCTTGTGACACATAACATGTGTTATCCCACCTACCCACAACCAATTAGTTAGAAACAGAGCTGTAAAACTCCATCTGACTTGCCCATCTACTCACATCTAGCTAGACTTTGGTAGAACAACTAGTGGGGATGTGTGTTGTGATCACCATACTGTCCCTTGTTGAAAGTACAGTTTTGGTTCTTAATGAGTTTGGTTTGAGTGTGTTCACTTTGGTGCTATTATCACTGATTTTTAAATGGGTTAACTGAGTGAGTTTGTGTGAGCTTGTAAACGATACCTTGCCGGGTACCAGCCGCTCACGAGAGCTGAAGCCAGCTCGCACGTCTTTCCTCGCTCAGGCGGAGCTCGTAACTGGCGTAGCTACCCGAAAATTCGGACACACAATGAGCTCTGTCAGGTGATATGCAAGGGCCCGCCCTCGCTCGCGGCATTCACGTGCTGCATGACATAGACGGCTAAAGGGGAATTCTGACCATCTCCTTACGGGGAACAGTTCTGTGTACCCCGTAAGGCATTGGATACGGGTATGCCCTGAGTGTGTGTGTGTGTGCACTTGGGCACTATTATCACTGATTTTTAAATGGGTTAACTTAGTGAGTCAGTTTGTGTGAGTGTGTGTGTGTGTGTTCACTGGGGCGCTATTATCACTGATTTTTAGATGGGTTAACTGTAGCTGCCTTGATCACTCATTCATACTGAGTGTTTCAGATACTGTAAATACTGTGCACCTAATGGGCCTTCTGAACTCTTTAGTACTTGGTACTATTACAACATGTATAAACTATATGAATAAACTATGTTTCCTATTAGGGTACTTAGGCCCATTAAATGGTATTTATTTGTACACTGTGTTCTGTCAAGTACATGGCAGCTGTTGTTGTACAGTATAAGTGAACAGCCTGTCAAAACAAGAGACACATAATACAATCATACATCTTCTGATGTTAGAGAGAAACGTATAATCTGCTTGGAATAATCTAGATCATACTCAGCTGGATATCAGAGAGGATGGGAGATGAAGATACCAGTAACATATCATCATTGTATGATTATAGTTGACATCTGAATCACTAGCTGGGTCACACAACCATCTTGTATTGAAATATTCTACAGGCTATAAGCATGGACATGGGCAGTCCAGACAGACTATGCTTGCTCTCTGGGTAGGATGGCCATCCCGATCAATGACAGAAAAGGAAAGCAATGTTCCTTACGTAAGGTTGACCTATATTAGTGGAGTGCCACCAAAAGTTGATGCATATAATGAAAGAATATGTTTTGACTTTACAAGTACCCTCAGATGGCTGGAAGTGGTCAGGTTTCTCGTTGCTTTAAAAGATCTGGATCTGGAGTAAAGAAATTGGTATACCAAGTCTGAAAATGATAACATTTCTGAAAAAAGAAAAGAGAAATGTTAATAAGCATCCAGGGCCATGTTAACCTGCATGGAGGATAACATACTCAAAATCTGGATTGTCCATGCATTGGAAAACTGGAAAAACTGCCACCAAATCTCTTGAGCAAAGGTTCATACAATCCATAATTCTGTATATCTTGAATTCAGTTTGTTTTTAATTTTTTACTCTTGCTTTTGACACTACCCACTTGCACAGAATTCCAAATATTTGTGTAAAGGTTCAACAGTTCAAATAGTTCAAATTAGGATTTATACAAGATTAAATTTTAGAAAACTGAATAGGCCTAGTACCAATTTCCTACATTGCAAGAATACTGAGTCAATGTGGTTTCTCTCTTGCAAAAATATATTTGTAAACAAGTTAATCCTTTGATGCCCAATTTTATTGTCATTTCTTCCCTGCCCTGGGTAACTGTAACTCTGCTGTCCTTCTGTTACACATGGGACATGCTTAGTACTGTACATTATATCTTTGTAGTCTACAAGTTGTCAAGTTTGTGTCTACAGCCTAAAAACCTTCAGACTTGATAGTCTTGTTGCAATTTTGACCTTCACTCCCAGCCAATTAGTCTGAGCACAGTTTTATGCCAATACAGACCTCAGTGAAGCCTTGAAAGCCCTGCTTGTCATCACTGTGATAATGAACCAATGACCTTGCATCTACTGTACTGTGAAGGAGCTGCTGAATGATTGTATTTTAAACCTTACAAACAATTTTAAATGTTTCTTGGATAATTATTGGAAGAAGGTGATCCC
This sequence comes from Holothuria scabra, assembly GCA_037179385.1. NCBI lineage: Eukaryota > Metazoa > Echinodermata > Holothuroidea > Aspidochirotida > Holothuriidae > Holothuria > Holothuria scabra. The sequence continues at coordinate 72,881,393 of CM074179.1, forward strand.
TTTTATTATTTTTGTCTAAAATGTTACGAAAAAAAAAAAAAAAATACAATTGATCGAAAAAGTTGCTTTGTGCAGTCATCCTTCAAATTCAGAGCTGTTTTATAATTGATGCTTTCTATCTTTTCCATTACAGGAAGCAGGTCTTGAAAATAATGCTGAACTGTAATTGCAGCTTAATGTACTTTAAAGGGCACATGCTCTCATGGAAATTGGAGTATTGAAAGTTTATATCTTTGAAAATTATCAGGTTTAGATGGCCAATGTTTTTTTCTTGTCCTGTGGGTTGGGGATTGTAGAACACAACTTACAGTGTCTAGTGGACACTGTAATTTGAACACATTTGCTTAAATGGTTTGTTGAACAAACCAAAACTAACCTGTGTGTACACTTTCTGTGTAGTATTTCTTGATGGTATGTGTGTAATGCAAGATAATTGTTTCAAATTTTTTGCAAGATTTTTGCAAGGGTTCTAAAATTTTAGGTTTTTTTTTTTTAAAGAGGATGGGTGTAGTATGACAAGTTTATGAAAATTATATACAACAGTCACAACAGTAAGATCCTATCAGTGATCATTGGAAAATTCCCCAAATTTTTAAAAATTTTTAAAGCTAAGGAAACTGCTTGTGTCAAAGAAGGGTATTACCCAGTAATATTCCTGTAAACCATGGGTGGAAAAGGTTGGGAAGCTTTATGGCTCCTTCCCAGGAAATTTGGGCAACCACATCTAGATGTAAATTTCCCTTTTCTCTTCATGAAAATTTAGAGGCAATTGTGGGAAATTTTACTCCAATCCTGGAAAATAATACTTCTTCCCTCCTGGGAAATAAACATTTTTTTTCAGCCAGGCTGTAGACTTTCTAAGTGCATCCCTGAGCATTGGTTTTGTTTTCACCATGTGTAGCTAATGCTATCTCAGTTATTGAGTGCATACTCAGGGTTCTAGCTAGGAAAGATGTCAAACCAGTGGGAGTTAATGGACATTTCATCATTTTTACATGATGTTTGACATATCTCAACATCCAGATGACATTGTCTGTGGTCAGTTGCAAGATTTTTGGTTATTTCTGATATCAGTAAAATCATTCAAATGAATGTTATGTGTCTGATACTGTGTAGCCTATGTTTAGAGTGTGCAGTGTGCTGATATTCAAATTGGGCAGTGAGATTCAAACTGGGGGGTGAAATTTCAAACTGGGTGCTGACTCAAAAAAGTAAATTCAAACTGGGTGCAGCACCCAGTTTGAATGTCCTGGCTAGAACCCTGCATACTGGATATCAGTAGGCTAAGTACTTACGCCCTATAGATGCAAAATTTTGTAATTGGACAGTATTTGGAAGGTCAGTCAGTACAGTTTACTTTGATCTTATTTCATTAAACTTGTAAATATTTGTTCAAAGGCTAGTAGGTCTCTGTTTACTTTGATAGAACCACATACCAATGAAGGTGGAAATTTAATATCAGCAGGCTAAGGAATTTGGTCAAATATTTTGCACAGTGATGTGAAGTTGCCATACAGATAATGTTTAGTTTAGAAGGTTGAATTACAATGCAGTAGATGTAAAGTATGGTGTCAATTTTGAAATGACCAGGTGATACATCACTAACTACTCCCTGTGTACTCTCACCATTGCATTTATGGGGTTAGGGTACATAAGTAGATGGGGCAATATACCATGGACGGGGCATACAAGGCATTTAGGCATGCAGTACTTAGTGTAGCAACACAGTGCATTTGTACTTCAGCGGGTACTGCATAGTCAAACCAGTATTCGAAGACAAGAATCAGAGGGTGTCATATTCCAGTTACTGTACCATACATTGGAAATCTGCATTTAAAGGGTAAGAGCAGTCACACCAAACCTATTTTAAATAGTCAGACAGCTTGAAACCTCACAACTTTCTTTTTAACTCTCATCAACTCATCATTCATAATATTTTAGGACTTAAGTAAATTGCCTTAAATTTAAGGTAAGCTAAGCAGAACTTTACTTGCGGTAAATTTCATGTGGGAGGAGAAAAAACATTATCACATGACTCTCTAGAGCCAATCATGAAACAGGACAGTCTACTACACTACTTTGAAATGGCATGACTGCATTTACCCTTTAAGCAAAGTGTGAACACATTTACGGTCTTAAGAAGCAGTGTCTTTGCCCTCAGACTCTTCCCAGAGATATGCAAATCATTCAAAAAAAGAAGGGAAACATTTTTTCCAGCTGTAAAATTTTGTTGTCTTCGTCTGACTGTGTTTGTTTTTTTTGTCATTTTCAGAGAACAACTTTGACGACAGAAACAGTTTCAAGAGTGTTTCTTTGAATAATGCCAGAATTTCAAGATGGAGGGTCTTCAGATCTGACATATTATATCCGAGAGGCCAATCAGAATCTTACAGTAGACTCGCCAGCAACAGCTGACATCCTGCGATCAGTTGAGGAACAGGTATAACATGACATGCGAAAGAAACGTGTTCCCGGTGAAACATATTTGGAAAATGTTTAAGTGACTTTGTTGTATCACCAACAAAAACAACATAATAAATAGATGGAAGAAATGGTAGTATGGACCATCTTTTTAAAATTATAGACGAATCTGGACAGGATGTGATGGTCTGATTTTAGTTGGCCATTCCTGGGGTCCATCAACTTCAATCTTTTAATTCCCTTCCTTTCCTGTTCCATGGATGAATGCACTCTGAAGTGTATCTTCATTTTCTCAACTTCCCTGAATATGAGGATTTGAGATTCACATAGACAATAAATGAAGACGATTAAAGGCTGATGGACCCCACAAATGGCTGCCTACAGTCACTAAATACAGGCGCTGATCGGATTCGTCTGTAGCAACTGTTCAGAGAATTGTTGGGGAATTAGTGGTTATGGAAAGGTTTGCAAGAGCTCCAGTTATAGGTTTCATTTGTGGCAGGATATTGCTCAAAGTCCTCAAACAATTGCATCTTCTTCACCCGATACTTAACCTCTCCTATTACGCTTGTAATCCAACCTACCTGTAACTTGACTCTGACTCACTCAGTGGTCTGCTTCCACATGTATTCTGTCTCATCGTGAACAGGCAGGTTGAAGCACTAGACCCACTATCCAACGTCTGGTTGCAGGTAGGTGAAATTTAGGAGACTTAGTATTGGGGCTGGTACATTCCCAACGAATGAGTTACGGCAATTTTTAGTAAACCTGCTGGGAGTGGAACTGCAGACCTCCTAAAATCATGCATTGTAAAATTCAAAGCAAAAATGCAGGTTTATTTCATTTTAAAATTTCATAAAAACTTTTCTTAAAGTCAATACACAGTACACAGGTGCATGACATTTGTCAAATATCAATTAATAGCTTAACACAGTACACTTGTGACCAAATCTCTCCTTGTGCAAAAGTTTCTAGAGCCAGTGCATACCTCAACTTAAATCCTGGCTAATGTTAATTCAGCGTGCAAAATTTTCTGGAATTTGTCATGTTTAGTACATACTGTAGTTTTGTAACACTCTTGAGTAAAACTTGATTGCATACACTTGTTTTCCTGCACAATATAACTGTAGGCATTTTCACTCTCTACATCAGGGCAAAATCTATCTTTTTACCTTTGATGTCCCTCCTTGAAATTCTTAGATGAGTTTCAGACTGTGATTGACTTGAATACTGTCTGTAACTAACATGGCCTGCCAGAATTTATACTGAAATAGTGAACTTAACACTGGTACAGTGCAGGTGAATGGCATTACTTCAATGGAGATGTTATGAAAGTGACATTTTGACATTAGGTTGAAATTATCAGGCAGTAAGGGAGGATGGAAGATATGGTGCTGGAAGGACCAGTGAAGATTTGTACATAAGGGGGGGGGGGGGGCTGTAGGGGGGGGGTTCCAGTTGTGTTCAATATCAGGCATCTATGCTGATCTTGAGGTGATATGAACTAACTTGACAGTCTCCTGATGGAGGACCCACACAGTTTTGAATATTGATTTCTTTGGGGATGAGGGGGGGGGGGGGAGAATTCAGTACCACATTGGAAAAGAAACTTGCTAACAGTTTACTACTGTACATCAATAAGAAGACCATGTAGCCCAAATTTGGCTTACGCCCCATATTTTGAAAAACAAAATCGAGGATTTTCAGTGCTCATCAAAATCATGGTTATCACCTTTCGTAAAGAATCAAGATGTAACATTCTTTATAATCTTCATGTTCTTTGAACCTGTGTTTCATTTCAGTCAGTTAACAACCTTTTACAGCCATAAAATGACACAACTTCACATGAAACTTGTTTATAATATGTCTTGTTATTACTACGAAGAGACTTTTATGCCCCCCTCTCATGAACCCAAGTACCTCTCATGCTGTGAACTTGACCTTAGGAAGTCATTGTTCCCTCCAGTTTTGTAACCCAGTGCAAGGCTTAAGAAACCATGGCTTGCCACATGTTGAACAGTCAGCTACAGTGTTATATTGTACATGTACAAATTGTTTAATTTAATTGCAGAAACCAGTCCAGGCGTTTAGGATTTGGAAAGAGCTCTCAGAACTCTGTGTTTGTAGGTTTGTAGTCCCGGCATGTCTTTATGGCTATGGTTACGTAAAGTGTGTCTACCATTACCTGAAATTTGGAACCATACATGTGATACAGAACTGTACACTCCAAGAATCGTTGAGTTATACATGGTTGGTTCTTTTGGGTATGAATTGAAAACAGGTCTATTTTGCACCCATGTTGCATTATTTTAGCAGTTTTTTGCAGAAAGGGGAGGGGGATCGGTCTCCCCTTTCCAGATAAAGATGAAGGTGGGTAACCCCCCACTTTTTCATTTCCCCCCAAAATTAAAAAATTTCTAATATTTTAGTTTCTTACTTAAAAGAGGACATTTTTGCAGTAATATTTGAGCTTACATAAATAAATGTCCTTTAGCACCCTCTATATTGCACCTTACAGGGGCACTGAAGCAAGCTTTTGACCCTCTGGACCCACTCAGAATTTAAGCCTAGGACAGCATCGATTTGAACTTGGGGGTTTAGCAGTAATAAATCCTCCCTTCCCTTCTCCCACTTTTAGTGTTTCTGGCAGAATCCCTGACTAGTTTATAGGCCTATTGAAAAGTGATTGGATGCATGATTTCAGGGAAATATTTCATTTGCTTTGCAAGAAAAATTCATCCATCTAAAACTAATACTGATTGACATAGGTTGAGAGATTGTCAAAAATAAGGCAGTATGATAGCCTTCTTTTCAAGAAATAAAGTCTCCCACAGATAGAAATTCAGTTGTTTGTTGCTCAAGAATAAGTTTGTTCACTCAAACTTTCAACATTTCAAACAATGCAACATCCATGGCTCTTCTTGCACATAGCATTTTGAAGAGATGTAGCTATTGCTGGGGTTTATAATTAAGACTGAATTGTTCGGTAAGTGTCTGAGCCATTTTCTTTGTACTCTTTGTTGAAGCATTTTAAACGCAATATTTCCCTTTAAGTACGACAGTATAGGAGTGACACATTCAAAGACTGTTAAACAGTGCCCTCTGTAACTGGTGTCAACTGGTAGGATCAATGGTCGAATACACCCTCCAGGTGTAAAACACCTCCACAAAGTCATTAATCTTTCACCCCCCATGGCTAGATTGACAGACAAGTTGAGGTCATAGACCCTTTGTGGGTGAAAACTGAACTTGACAAGGAACTGAAAATTAAACAGGAGAGACTTGAAAGAGGATGGAAAGTATCAGAGCATCTATCAGATCAAAGAGATTTGTAGATGATGGTTTTGAAATAGAAGAATAATTTTCCTTTGTGTGTGGAGCTTACGTTTGATGTTGAGAGCTATCTTTCAGGTGGTATCATCTTACTGGAAAAGCTGAGACAGAATTTTCTCTCTAGATTTGAGAAATCCAGTTTTTCTTTGGTACGTACAGAACAGTTTGCAATGTGGCAAGCTGTGTAATTTTATAGAATGATTGTTTAGGAATCATACCCCATTGATGTCTTTAAGGAAGGGTTTTTATGGACATAAGTATGGTAAGGGAAAGTATAGTTGTAATGTTATGTTAAATGATTTACCCAACCTCAAAATCTTAGTCCATGGAGATGATAAAATTTTGGGAATTTTTTTTGTCATTGTTGGCAAATATTACATGTTTCATAACATACATGTCATAACATGTTTCAAAAATTTGCAATTACAGCAATACAGCAAGAAAGGATTCTAGCCACTCTGGTGGGCAATGTTTGGCTGTATACTGTACTGTAGCTTGTGGTACTGTATCAACACTAATATCAATCTACATGAAGAGCCAATAATTTCCAGAATACCAGCTGGCACAAAAGTTTTTAAAAATTTCATGGAAATTTCTTCAAATTCGTGGAAATGATTGCAATATAAATGATTCAAGAGACAAATTTTTATTTGATGCAAATGTGGCATTCCTTACGAGTCTTAAACCATCCTTTACATTTCAAGTGCAGTTTTCAACATCCAGGGCTGCTCCCCCAGCAGTGTTGGAGATTTGAGGGCAGCAAGAGAATATAATGACCCAACTGGTTTGCATACTACACTGACATACAGCAGGCCTACAGCCATCTCTCATAGCCAGAACCTGGCAACAAAGTTATGTCATTGTGTATAATTGTGTGAAAATAGGAAAAATAGATTAACTTTAATTAAGAGATATCAACTTTGCTGAAAACACATGTGCTGTTTTAAAGAGGCTCACTTTTATATATCGATAACTTAATGAGGGTCTCAAATGGTCACTATCACATAACAATGCTTATACTTAGCATAACTAGTCAAGTTTCAAGTCTAAAAGTCACAAAAATGCTTAAATTTTTAATTTTCTAGTGTCCTGACTTGTAACAGTTTTGTACATAATTTGAAAAAGTGTCTGGTCACAAATTTTTGAAAACCAACTTTAACCCTTAAGCACACACTCATAAAACAGTTATTTGTGTGCATGGTATAGGGATTGTGTAAGATTGATCACTTGTCATTTGTGTGTGAAGAAAATTCAAAAGGTTTGGAAAAATTTGTTGAATCTCATGAACTAACTCAAGGAGCTGCTTTAATGCAAACTGAAAAGTAGCGCTCTCTGTTGTTGGAACATGGTTTTAAAATTAAAATGTGATTAACTTTGGGAAAGGGTGAACATACAGTTATCACAAAGGTTGGTCAGCGGAGTTATCTAGATTTCTAATTTCAAAGATCCAAACTGTTGTACCATACAGTGAGTGACTTGTTGCATTTTTATGTGTTTGGAGGAAACAAGCTAATTCCTGCTTTTAAATGTTGCTTTTACCATTACCCATGCATCAGCCATTTATAATTACACTCGTGTACATATCAGCCACAGAAGAATCTGAAGAAGTTGCATACTGTACAGTAATAAATGCCCTTATCAATTAAGGGAGATTCAAACTCAATCAAAATTGAATCCCCCAGCTCTGAAGTGGTTGGGCTCAAGCTAAAAGAGACCTGGAAAATTGTAGTGCTCAGTAGCCTGCATGATTATTTGTGTGAGTTGGGTGTTCAGTACGGTAGTGCTGTCAGAAGTTCCCTGGAAAGTGTAATTATGTGCATGTCAAAATCATTGCAGCATCTTTAGGTATAGAAGCAGGAGAGATTTGTGTATTGATATTACTGTATGTGCTGATTTAAGTCTGAAATCTGTTTGAGATTGGTTCATAGGCCTGTTATATACAACAGAATATGAGTATTAATATTATTTGGTGATTTAAGTCTGAGATCTGAAACTTTCTTAGATTTTAGAATGACACTGTAAATAGGTGAAAAGAAGGCAGAGCAATACTCACAGTCCTTGCAGAAAGAATTTGATCAGTGTTTTGTTGAGCAGAATAATTTGTTAGCCCAAATTCTAAATTTTTATATGAAGCAGTACAACTCGTTGTAATTTTCCTAATATTTTGAGAAGATGAAGCTATTTCCAGAGTTTGTCAGTAAAACTACTGGGCTTGAAAAATCCTTATGTGCTTGGTGCTGCAGAGCTCCCTGTCTAGGTCAGTGTTTGGGCTATTAAAATCCATGACTTATAAGGTCATTGGGCTACTGGCATACACCAGAAAGTAACTGTTGCACATGTACATTTTAGTTAACATATTATACTAGGTTGGGCTTAAGTTAAAGCCAGTTGAGTTACCACAGTCTGTGGCCAGAAAGTGCTATAGGCTGTTTCTTTAAAAACTATTTTTCAAGCACTGAACTGAAGGGGATAAGAAAAGTGCAATTGCCTGCTTTTCTCACTACCTCATCCCCCTCCCTACTATTCTGATCAAATGACAGGATGTTGTTCTTAATTTTGGGACCAAAAGTTCTTGTCAAGCTGATTTCCCAAAACCATTAACCATGTGTTAATAATTGCCAGGATGTCTTAAGTGCACTGTCTATAGATTTAAAGGCCCAGTTCTCTCACCCCAAACAGTACCAATTCTCCTAACCTTCTTACTTAAGCCCCTCCCACAATTGTCTGAAATTCATGCTCATCCAGACACAATCTCAGTTTATTGCTTCAAGTTGAGTATCAAAAAATTCAATTTATACAATCAAAACACTCTCAGTACTGTTCATGCTGTGTAATATACAGTAAGCTTTGGTACTCTGCATTGTTTGAATTAGCTGTCAATCAAAGAGCTGAGCCAATTGAGAATTTGGGTACTCCCGTACCAAAACTGTAGTTGGGGGATGAGAGGTTTGGCCCTTTGAAGTTGAATCTCACTGGCTTTTGGAATTTAGATTTGTTGCAAGCATTTACAAACTCCTAAGAGATTGGCAGGTAGGGAGGATTTACACTAGGCCTTGAGTTTTACATTCTCCTGGTGTGCTACATATCACACTACTCGGAAAATTAAGGAGTGTGGTAGGTATGCTGTTTTATCAAACTTCAATGAGCTAACATTCATTAGTGAGAATAAAAAATTACACCTCTTACACTGATTTGAGGTTAAGTGATGTGTGTGATCACATTTCCACACCTCAAAATTCAAAGCCAGGAATAAAAGTCCTGTGTAAGAAGAAGAGGGACAATGCATGTTATACAGTAGAAAGGAAACATTCTTGACTGCAATCATCTATAAGTAGTGTTCACTTTTGTAATATTTTGTCTCCTTTTCATGCATAACCAGGCATTTGGATTTTAAGGTAAGATTTACTCCTGTAGCATCTTCTCGGGTTTCTTTTTTTGCTGTTGATATTGCTTGCTTTTTTGTCCCTTCTTTTTGCAGTTTTGTCTTTTGGCATTTTTGCCAATTCCAATATTTCTTGTTGCTTTCATGGCATGGCGTTCACCCTTGACCTCATTCTTGCTGGTGTTACACATTACCTACTGTTCAATGTATGTATCATTTGGTGACATAGGTAAATTTATGCTTAACATGGGCCAGACTTCATACATGGGTATGCTAATTGCTGCATTGCAAGTAACTTACCTCCAGCAGAGTCTAGGAAAGTTGAATTGTTGGTACACACTGGTATGGGATTAAACTCTAGGGTTATGATCCTGCAGTGATAAGTGACTAAACGAGCACAAGTGCGGTTAAACATTTAGTAAAATGGTCTTTGCAATTAATCACAACTGGTTTTCCTTGGCAAATCTCTCCTCCTACTTTCAAGCTACAGTTTTGTGCTACAATATTTAATAGTATTACACAAACCAAATTTACTGGTCATTGACATTTGAATGACTTGTGTTGAAACAGCACTGCTGCAAGCATACATACTTAAAAGGTAGGAGCAGTCATCCCAAACTGAAGAAGTGTAGTAGACTGTCCAGCTACTGTACATGATTGGCTGTTGGGAGTCATGTGACAATGTTTTTTCTCTTCAAATGTGAAATTTACCAGAAATAACTACTTGGTTCACCCATGTGCAATAGTAAAGTCCAGGGTTGTTTGATTTAAATCGCATTGATTTAAATCACTGATTTAAATCATGATTTTTAACAAAAATACAAAAAATCAACAACCCTGGTAAAGTCATAAAATGTAATTAAAGATACTTTGAAGAGAAATAAGATTAGAATTGAGTTATGTAGCTTTTTCTTCAAAATAAGTTTGGGGGGACTGCTCTTTACCTTTAAGTTTCCATTGGTGCTATCAGTGTGGAGTCACAAGAGCTGTTTCATGCATTTAGGTGTGAACTATGCGCTGGTTTCAGCTATTTGAAGCTAGTTTTACAGACATAGAAAATGAAATTATGGAAAATTTTGGGGATTAAATAATGATTGTACTACACTATCACAACCCTACCTTACTCTTATTCAGTTCTACCATTGTGCATCATGGCCAATAATTGCATGTTTTTAATGTTCCCCAAGGAAAGTTTCTTTTTAATGAGGACAAGTGAATATTTTGAATTGAATGTTTTGAATGATTTAATTTAAAGTTTTCGAGTAGCTTGGAAATTGTCTAAGTACAGTAATCACTTGTTGCATGGTGTAAAGAAACAGAAAGATGGACCTCTTGTTTATTTGAGAGGAGACAATCTCTTTGAAAACTTTGTTTGTGTTTTTGTATATAGTGTTAGAATTATACTCAATTGCCAGATGTGATAACACCCATGTGTTTCACCTGTGCAGTAATATTATGATGTACTTTCTTTTCAGTCCCTTGGTCTGTGTATCAGTCATGGTGTATGAGGTTGTGTCTAGATTAACTGACTTCACATTACATACTTCTGTTGATATAATCTAAGAATTTTCTTCCCCCTTTCAGTTCTTTTCCATAGACCTATTTCCAAATAGCAATTACAATGAATTGTGGGATATAGTTTTGGATGTACGTCAGTTTTCACCATAGTAAAATGCTGTTGATAAAAACTTCAAATACCAAAACTTTATCCCACAATCCTTTGTAATTGCTATTTGGAAAAAGGTCTGTGGTGGGCTACTATATGGTTATTTTGCTTCATGCAAACATACCAAAGTCTATTTGCTCTGTTTCATAAAATAGTTTCAGTTTCCTGTCCTTCTTAAAACTGAGCAGCTTTTTAATTCAAATTTACCATCTTTTTCACTCTTGACTTTAATACCTTCTATTAACTTATGTACAAGGCTGGACAAAAGTTCATTTCCAGGGAGATGACTAGAATTATATCCCAGGAAGGGAGTAAAGTTTCCCACAATTTTCCCAATGTTTGCATGAACAAAATTTAAGGAAAATTTTCCTTTAAATGCAAATTTTCTCTCCCCAGATACCTAAAATTTCCAGGGAAGGAGCCTCCCAGCCTCCCAACCTTTTCCACCCATGCTAATATATAAGTTACACTTTTACTGTCTGGCAAATTACATAGTCCTGGTTACCCTACTATCAGAGGGCAGTATAAATTGACCAAAGCTTCTACAGTATTAAACATGATCACAAATGACAAAGGGAAAACATTGGAAGATGTAATCTGGACAATTTGCTAGACAGAAAAACATGAAACGCAGTAGGAAGTTAGAGGGTGAAGGGTGCTATTTATAAATTTGCTACATATAGGTTAGATGGCAAGCACTGTAGGCAGTATCATCGCTGCTAGTCCTACTCCCAAACCATGGAGTTTTGGGGGATCCTTGGCTAGTGAAATATTTTACTCTGTTTCTAGTGTCACAAGATACACAAAATGTACTGTATGCTGGAATATGAACCAGAGTTGTCTTATCTGTAAACACATTCCATACTGAGTGCTGTTATGACTCAACAGATTGAGCATGTTCTGGGAATTGTTATGTCAACATTGTGCATGTACTAATCTTGAGGCATGAAGGCAAGCAACTGTTTCAGTAAATTCAGTTGTCCTTTAAATAGATTATTGTCTTAATGTATTATTTGGCTTAATTTTGCATTATGAAAGTATTGTTTGGTAGAAGGCTGAATTTGCTAATTTTTCAGGATGGAAAACTAGCTCTAACCCAACGCATCTAGCCTACTTCAAAACTTGATTAATGGAAAATCAATAGTTAAATACAACTTTTCATGGATTTTTCATTGTCAAATAAAGGATATTTTACTGAAATTGTCATTATGTTATTTCCACAGGAAGCAAACTTTGAGAGACTTACCAAAGAATTACAGCGAGATAAACTATTAGTAGCCAACCAAGTCAACAGGTCCAGAGTTGCCTCAGAGACAGCTAGTCTCAACAGCATCAGGTAAATATTGTGAAATACTGCCCTCTATCTCTTTCAAGATTCTTCAATCTCAAGTGATTGTGTTTGTGTTTTGAATTATCCCCCTCTGTCTCAGTCTCAGAGTAACAGCCAAGCAGTATTGAGCTTGTGCTTTTATTAGCCTTGTGTCAGTTCTTACATAGTGCTGTATATCAGGTTGGTATAATTGTGAAACACTGCCCTCCACAAATGAAAATCTGTTTTATCAAGACTTTGGCTGCCACTAGCTGTCACAAAGTAACATGACATTATATAGTGTGGGCTGCAAGAGAAGCTTAATTTGGAATGATATTTTCTCTGTAAGAACTTCCCTCCCTTTCCCTATCCTCATGGGGTGTTGCAGGTGAATTAAATTGTATGAGAAATTACTAGTGACTCATTCACTGACATTCAGTGTCCTAGCTACTGTACTAATGTCCAGTACTGTACAGTGTTTATGCTAAGCTGCTATGACAGATTTTGACACAATGGCATGTTAATTTGACGCACAGATGTTCGTGGGAAAAAATGAAAAACGGGTTTAATTTTTGTCCCACATTTTATATGTGTACAGTTCCACAAAACTTTTGTTTCCAAGTCCTGAGTCAACTTTTGTCATGCTAAGTGTATTGACCCATTGTATAATTTTTTAGAGGAAACAGTACTAATGTATAAACATGAACTAATTAATTACTGTAGGGGATTTAAGGAAATTACCCATTGGGTATTAGAGTTGTCTTATTAGTTGCTTTTGTGTAGTTGAATTTGACTGGAATGACTTTAAAAAGAAAGGAAGATGTAGTCACCCCAACTTAATTATTAGCATAGCAGGTTGTCCTGTTACATGATTGGCTCCTTAATTATTAGCATAGCAGGTTGTCCTGTTACATGATTGGCTCCTTAATTATTAGCATAGCAGGTTGTCCTGTTACATGATTGGCTCCTTAATTATTAGCATAGCAGGTTGTCCTGTTACATGATTGGCTCCTTAATTATTAGCATAGCAGGTTGTCCTGTTACATGATTGGCTCCTTAATTATTAGCATAGCAGGTTGTCCTGTTACATGATTGGCTCTTTAATTATTAGCATAGCAGGTTGTCCTGTTACATGATTGGCTCCTTAATTATTAGCATAGCAGGTTGTCCTGTTACATGATTGGCTCTCAAAGATCATGTGACAATAATCTTTCTCCTCCACTTTGAAACTTACTTGTAAGGAACTACTGCTCGGTTTACTTTGATCATTTAATTTTTAAGTGCATGAAAGATACAAGTTGTGAGAGGAAAAAAAGTGAGTTTTATACAGTTGTTGTGTCAAAAAAGTTGGGGTGAATGCTTTTGGTCTTTAAGGTAAGTATTGTTGTATTGCTTTTTGACTGTTCTCATACTTGTTAAGCTGGAATTTTTGCTTATAGACTGTACAAGCCATTGAGCCACAACTGGGAAAAAGGGCTGTGGCCGGCTCTACCTGAATCAGTAGGTTGGAAACTGGGCTGTGAAACTCTATCTAACTCACTAACTGACTAACTATACAGTGTACTAGTTGAAATGGATTTGTACTCTTTTATGTGTAAGAACCAGGTTCAGCCTACATTTTGTGGACATGGATTTACACATAGGCTCCAAAACAGCAGCTGTCCTTTCACTCTAGACAACTGGTGTTTTTCGGGGACAACCACTATTAATTTCATAGTTGTCTACGGGACAATCACTGTCCACACACTTCATGTCAGCCTGCTATGTTGAAACTCTTGCTCGCATGCAAATTTCCCCGCATGTCCTTTCAGTATGGTTTGAACTATGTATTGCAACTTCCTTGCTAGCTATAACTACACTATGCATTTAACAACTGAGTCTACAGAATAGAGAGACTTTATGATTTGCAACATTTAAACCTAAAATTTTGAGGGACAACCAAAGTTTTTAACCACTTGTCCCTAGGACATCTGACTTTTCACCCTAATATTGTGTCCTGGTTCTAATAGTTGCAAGAATGGATATTCACGACATACTTAAATGGATTTGTACTATAAACTTGAACTGGAGTTTCCAAAACCTTGAGGCAATTTTGCTTTACAAAATCTGTAATTTCCTGTATATTAGAGACGGATGTTTGCTATGTTTCTGCTCACAGTGAAATGGTACAGTCTTCATAACTCCTCCCTTACTGTACCCCGTATTTGCCTTTGTAGTCATCACTTGCAAGCATCCAATCCTGATAAACTAATAGCACATTGGGGAGAGGACACCCCTCTCACCCCCATCTGAGGTGTGGGAGGGGGGTTTGTTCTCTAGTCCTGAGACTTCTCCCTTACCTCCTTACCTGGATGGACACAACTTTGGCCTCAGCTTATTTCTCCTCAAGATTTTTGCCTATCTAGTATAGGTTCTTTTTTTCCATCTCAAGCTGGGAGACTTGAAGTTATGCATTATCTTGTAACATTACCAGCAAAGTTTGTTAAAATGATTCCATCAAAAAAAAAAATAGTACTGCCACACCCGTCAGGGTAACTACATGCTGTGCTGTAAAGTACCGGCTGTACTAAGTACTGGTAATTAGTAGGAAAATGTGGGATCTGTTCATTTGCATCATCTGTTTCCTACCTAGATGCAATCCCCACTTGGCTGCAACTAATTTCCTAACAGTTTTGAAATCGTAATAGGTCAAGTGCATGCAAAGGTGAAAAAAGTTTGGAAACTGGGAGGCTCCATTCCAGAAAATTCGGTCATCTGTAGGGAAATTTTGGCAATTGGAGGGAAAATTTTCTATTTCTGTTCATGAAAATAAATTGTGGAAAATTTTACTCCCTTCCTAGTAAATAATTTTACTTCCTGGAATTTTTTTTTTCCAGCCCTTTTCAAGTGTACAGATGCATATGGTACTACAATATACTTCATAATGTGTCAGCTGTATAGCTTCTATGATTAAAAATAATCTTAATTAATTTTTATCATTAGACTACCCTTGATGTAAATATCATACAGTGGTGGGGAATATTGCAATGACTGATTAAGTTTATAAGTTGCTGGTTTGCATTCCACTAAACCGAAGCTTTAGAAAGATGGACTAGTGTTACAAGTGTAAACTCTTTTTCTGCTGTAACAAGAATTTGTTTGATATTGTATATAGTTGAAAGGAGTAGGAAAGGTTGGATAAGAGAGAGTATGGATAAACCCTTGTCAGAAAACTGTTCAGGAAAAACTCGTGAAGGGGTGCAGTGCCAAAAGTGGTGTTGTGGTGTAGAATCCTTTCCCCCCCCTTTGTAGGACTGTGGTTAGTATGTAGTGCAAAGAAATGATTAAAGTGACAATTACAGGCTTTAGTTCCTGTGAATGCAGCTAATGAAAAGTATGTGAACTAAGATATGATAAATCCCATACACAGCTAGGGGAAATGTAATGATTGGCTTCAAATTTTATTTGTGGAACTACCAAACTGTATGTTAATGCAAATGTCAGATACTCTAGACTGGCTTTCATGTACATGTTACTCTGCTGCTGTGTTTATTAGAGTTGTGAGGGATAGTCATTCTCATATCGCATTCTGTTGTAAGAGGGGACTAAATGAGAGGACTTGAACAGTATTTAAACAGTTTGACACTATATAATACATTCTTAATGGTGTGTTGTTAAATCTTATCTAACTAACTAACTCACTCAGATGCATCGTGTTCTGCTTGCTTCAATAGTTGCACAACAAAGTCCATAGTTCGGTCAAATAAGCTGTTACAAAAGTCTTGTTTGCTTGTTCCATTTTTCATTAATGTTTAAAAGAGGGTTTAGAAAAGTTTACTTTCATTTTGTATTTTAACTTCACGCTTTGTCTAAATGGGGAGTGAGAAAAAGTTTTGAAGCTGGGACACTCCTTCCTGGGAATTTTGGGCATCTGGAGTAAATTGTTAGCAGTTAGAGAAAAAATTTCTCTTTCTTGGAAGTATAGGGAGAATTGTGAGAAACTTTACTGCCTTCATGGGAAATAATTTTACTCCTTTCCTGGGAAATGAACACTTTTCACAGCCTTGTGGATACTTGTGGATACATTGAAGCAGTAATGAATTGTAGTCAAATATGGTTAAATTAACTTCATTTTTTGACCAACAGTAAATGGTGGCCTCATTTTCTTTTCTTTCTTGTATAGTACAACCAACGACTCATTTTCGTTTAGAAGGTCAGCCTTACAGGAGTCTACCCTTGAAGAAGACAGCACCCTGGTAGGGGAAGAAGTAAATACTACTGCACTTATTGACTCAGCAGTGTAAGTTTAAATCAATTACCAATATGTGATATAGTTTATGGGATGTGGGAAGGAGAAGGGGGTTGAGCTTTATGGGGGATTGTTTCAACATTGGGGAGGGGGGAGGGAGGGATGACTTAAATTGCCTAAACATTCATGAAGGAGACAACCATTGTAGGGAGAAGGAATTAAAGGGCCAATCCTCTTACCCCAAACTACAATTTTTGTAGGGAATTACTGAAATTCTCAGTCTATTTCGCGCCTCTCTACCTCCTATTGACCTATGTATATCGTTATTGCCCACAATAACCGTCTGGCAAAAACCAAATAACACCGTTGTAATCCCTACCCAATTAGGGCACACTATACCCTAGCTACTTCCTTTTTCCTTTTTGCCTAATCGTGTTTACACGTGTGGAAAAATTGTCTGGTAAAATTCCGCTATTTTTTACGTACAATCTTTGTGATTCTGACCAATCCTTTTGGTCTACGCCGTGGACTGCTCCTTGATGCCTTCTATCAAAACCATGAGCATCCTCTTTCTTTCAGGTCCTTTTTTTTTCGGGGTTTTGCTCAGCTCTTTGAATGACAGCTAATTCAAACAATACAGACTTCCAAAGCTTATATTAAATAGCATGAACTGTACTGAGAGTGTTTTCAATGAGCTTTTTTATACTCACCCTGAAGCAGTAAACTGAGATTGTGTCTGGATGAGGATGGATTACAGATAATAGTGGGATTGGCTTAAGGAAGAAAGTTAGGAGAATTGGTACTGTTAGGGGTGAGAGAATTGGGCCTTTTAAAGGCTAACCAAAGAATGACCATGCATTAGTGCAGGATAATGCACAATTCGAGGGTTAATGAAAGAAATACTCAAGTGTGTACAAGGATAGCATTAACCAGATGATTTGAAGTGGTTAGGGATTGGCAGTCCAAATAGTTCTTTGAATCGTTTTTATTTTCTGTTGATGTTTTATCAGCAATGTCTAGCTGTCTGTCACTCATATTTCAGGCATTTTCCCTCTTCGTTTACAGGAAAGCTTTAGGGAAGGCCAACATGACAACTATGGAGAGCATTCATTACACAAGTTACTCCCCTCAAAGAAGTGACACATACTTACAGAGAAATGACAGCTATACAAACGGTAAGCATTCAGGACAAACTTGTCCCATTCTGTCTACAACTTTTTTATTACATTGACCTTCTGTGATGTCAATAACAACAGAACTCAAACAGACCAGAGTACTTTTTGGTACACCCTGTGTTGAAGATGTAGATGTGTGATCATGCAGTCTGGATCAAACGAAGGGAATTTGTAATCTACTGTAGACTGGAAAAAAGTGCCCTTTTTCTGAGAAAGAGGCAAATTGTTCTTCAATTTTCTTTGTTTTTCCTTGTTCAAAAAGGTAAATTTGTCCCTAAATTATGCCAAAATTTCGCTTTCAAAATTCCCCTTCCAGTGCACAAAGTTCCCAGGAGAGAGCCTCTTAGCTTCCCAACAAGAATGATGGGATAGGGTTTTGGTATCTGTCCCTCTTTTCGATCAAATTAGTTGTGGAAAACAAAATGTGTACCAAAACTGTATTCATTTCATAATAATATGAAATCACTTTTTTGAAGATAATCCATATCAGAGTGGTATTTTTTCAATTTTTTCAAATTTCAATTAACAATCTTGTCCATCACATCTCTTGCCTAACATAATAGCTTCATAATTATGTGTAGTGTTTGTTCCAAAATACAAGTAATAATTTAAAAAAAAAAAAAGATGCAAAATAGTTTGAAAGTAATGAAAGGAAATGTAAATCAATTTTAGATATTCTTTTTTTTTGATAACATTTTCAAATCATTAGCAGACATAATTTGAAAAATCCCATGTGTTTGGTGCCTGGGGTTCTCTTCTTTGGCCATGTTCCCACTTTATCCCCAATGCTGATCCCTTCAAAATCAATCAACTGGAAAATTTTGTGACCAACCAATTATAAGAGTGTTCCCCTTTGATCGTGTATCTGAGATCTCATTGCCGCTTCCGGTTCAAGTTATGGGAAGTTGTGTCATTGAAATTATGCGTGCATGGTAATGTTTGTTTACACAGAATTTTGTAGTGCTGGGAGCTGCACCACTGAAGTGCATCAATGATCTGGGGTCACTTTAATCCCCCTTTGTGGGAGGTCTAATCCTCCCTAAAGGGGCAGTCAATCTCTTGGGATATGATCCAGGGAACGGGAGTGTTCTCATTTGTGGATTGATCTCCTGTGCGGGGTCTGAACTGGATCTGATTGCTGCGTCATACTCGAGTGGGAACTTACTTTCTTATGCATTCCAGAATGCGCGACTGAAAATCATGTGGGGCTACTGACATACACATTTTACAGCTTGATTAGACTATGTCAGACTTGAACGAAGTCCTATTGGGCTATCACAGTCTCCTACCAGAAATTGCACTGGGCTACTACCATCTTAAAAGATATTTTGGAGCATTGGTTTTGTGAATCCACTTATATGATAGTAAGATTTTCAAATCAGTAGGGGTTAAAGTCAGACTTGTACTACTATAAATAATGATGCATACATAATGCTTTCATATTTCTTTACTGCAGAACCACTGGATTACGACAACCCTTCATATGTGAGTCATTCTGAAGTTTCTCAGTATACATTCTTTGTGTGGGAGTTGAGGTTGTTAATTTAATATTTGGAAAGAGATAAGGGTTGTATTCATGATATACCTGTTATGTACAAAGTACTTCCAGGTACAGTTGAAGATAAAGTGTGGAGGGTTTTGGGTATGTGTAGATATGTCTGCTGAAAGCTGTATGAGAGGCAAATAATTACCAGTTCAGGAAATTTCCTGATTCCAAGAAATTGGAAGTTTTGAGCAAAATTTTTCAGACTTAATTTTTCCTGCAGTGGCATTACCAAGGAAGGGGAGAGTTTTTTTTTTTACATTTTTTTCATAAAAAATACAACATGCTGCATGATCAGCCTTGAAAAACAGAAAAAATAGCACCATTTTCCATACAGGCTCCCTCATGTGGAATATTTCTTAAAGAAGAACCAACTTTGCTAGCATCTCTGAAAGAATGCAACAATTTTTCTTAACAAGCTCTTCTATAGCAGAGAATGAAGAAAATGGAAAAAGATCCAATTTGTGTCACTGTCTTCCAATGAAACTATCAGAATTAATGAATTATATGACCAGAAATATGCTCTTTGGGACAATTTTATGTTGAGAATTGCACTGGAGGCATGATAAGTTGTCACTCTATTCCTGGCCAGGAACCACACCCTTAGGTAGAGTCGACACCCCCTCTCCCGAACTGTAATAAAGGCTACATATTAGATAAAATTCTAGATTTCTGTTTATTTGTTTACTCTTTGAAGTTGTCTCAGAACCTGTAATATGTGCAGGTATAGTGTTATATACATTAGACTTGTACAGTATATACCATGTATCACAACTTCTTTTGCATTTTATACCATTTAAGTTATGTTTCAATAAAAGCAGTATGCATAGGAACTGATTTGTGAACTTTACCGTATATATTTTGTACTATGTCTGTTTCCCTTGACAACAAGTGGTTCTCTGACATTTTTATGAATGTAAAATTTTGTTAAAGTTGGCAAATAGTTGCTACACTGTGTGAAACTCATAGAATTTGAAAACCAGTGGATGTTAGTAAGATACATACATGAATATCACTTTGACCTTTTCATATGATCACTTTCCTGAGAGAATTTCTTTTTGGGAGGATTGTAGTTTGAAAGTAAACAGTATCTCAAGGAGAAACTTCCATATCAATTATTTTCCCCTTTAGAACATCAATGTTTTTTTTCAAATTAAATCAATTAATGTTGAAAATGTGAGAAACCTTTGTACTGGAATGGAACCCCTGCCATCATCTAGCCTGATCTCATCATTATGAAAAAACAGTGGGGGTTGTCATAAAAGTAAACTCAAAAAAGGGGCTGGGTTTCTTATTCTGGAAAATTCTTTAAGGAAATATCAAGGAATTTTTCAAGAGATTTTTCCTTCAGCTAGTAATTACAGTATGGCCCAAGATATTAAAGAAAAAATGTCTTACCACCTTAATTGATCTGTCAAATGATCAGCTCAATACTTAAAGAATAATTTGATTAAGTATAAATTTGGAATGAAATCCAACATTTATTTTAAAAACTGCCGATGTAGAGCCCTATGAATCTTATCACAATTAGACCCCTCAAAGTAATCTGTAGAACTGTACTAAACAAAAAAATTCTTTAGAGAGAAAAGAATTTTCATGTTGAGGTTTGTTGAAAAATAAAGTAAATGGAAATGTTTGAATTTGGGTAAATTCATGGAACTCAAAAAATGTAAAAACTACCACATTGGAACTAAAATCGTATAAAGTGAGATTTGCTCTAAATGAAAATTGAATCCTTTTCCATGTCTGGTGATTTTTATTTTATGAAGACAGTTTATATTGGTTCTCCATTAATTCTACAGGATTCACCAACAAGAAGTCATTTTAGTGAAAGACCAGACGCTCCTGGATCACCACATGGCTCTATGTATTCCCAGTCACGATACCCATATGACAATGCTTCACCAGCACACCGTAACCCACCACCATTTGGTGGGGATAATGATTACCCCCCTTCAGAGGACGCTTACCCCCAACAGAATGATGACTATGGTTATAAAGATGATTACAATCAAAGAGACCCTAGTGGAGTCACCAGTGGGTATGATTCTGATACCATACCCCGTGATGGGTATGGTTATGATTCCCTTCCAAGGGAGAGAGCCCAGGATGATCCCTACCCAAGGGATGATGGTTACCCCGTAAATGATCAGGGGTACCCTGGCGATGACCAAGGGTATGCTGGTGATGAGAGAGGGTACCCTGCTGAAGATGGTAGATACCCTGAGGAGAATTACTCCCGTGATGATGGTTCTATAAGACAACCGCCAGATGACCTTGACTACCCAGGACATGGTTACAACCAACCACATGATGGGTATGGTGCTTCTGGGAATTACCCTGGTATGAATGGTAAGTACCCTGGAAATAGTCAAATTGAGTTTATTTCTGGTTGAAACCTTGACCTTCATGACTTGATTGTGTTCAAATATAGTTTCACAGTGGAAAATTGTGACATAACCAATCATTGAAAAACTTGAATTCTGAAACATGAAAAAATGAAGGTTGGTACCACATTGGTATGCAACATTCAGCCAATCAGTGCTTGTGTGTAATTTTGTAGATATTCACATAGAAAGAGATGGTGAATTTGTAGTGGTTCTGCTACTTTAGAGAAGTTACTTTGAAAGTCTTACAACTTTCTTATGCTCAATTTTTTATGAAAATTATGAAAGGCATGAGGAGTCTGTGAGATTCTCCACAGACTCTTTCTAGTGTCTGCCCCTTCCTGCTTTGTGTGCAAAACTGAGGTATACTTTAAACTTTTTGTAATCATGGAATTTGAATTCTCAGCAATTTGAATAGAAAGTGCATCATTTAAATGCAAAGTTGTGAAAAAAAGTTTTCAGTAAAAATGATTACTTTTGCTCCTTGTGCATGTAAAACAACACACACAAAATAGAAAGCTGCTAGTTCCCAGAATTTTCCAGACCAAAGTTTTTCCATAGAAAAATGGTTTTCATATATCTGATTGCTTCTTCTGCTGCTAATTTGGTTTTGTGGGAAGTTGTATGCAGTATTCTGGCATTTTTCATACTTAACAGAGCCTTAATCTCTTATTTGCAATGAGTATACCTAGTTACTCTTTAGGCTGCAGTGTATCCAGCAAATTGAACAATGTTGCTGGTAAAAACTGACAGTAGTCCTGGCAACACTGTTACTGTGTTTTGTATACGTGGGCCTTATGCGGAAATCAAGTGCGTTTTCAAGCTGCACTTCACAGGGAATTATTTTGACATAAATTGATTGATGCAGTGCCACTGCAAAGTATTATGACATACTGGTATTTTGATAATAAAATTGCAGGAAATCAAAGGGTTTTATGGTAGGAACTTGCTATGCACATTTTCCTGTGAATAATTATGCAATTCAAAGTTTGAATTTGGTGCAGTGTTCAGTATTGCTAAAGCATGCACTGGCACTTCACGATTAGAGCAAGAAATAGGAAGAACTGAAAAAGAAAAAGAACTTCAAAACAGAGCAAAAAATAAAAAAAAAAAACCCAAAACTCTTCCTCTCCTAAAAAAGAAGAAGAAGAAAAGAAAAAATCAGTCAATTTGTAATTTTTGAGGGAAAGATCTTAGAATGCACTGCATACAGTATACAAAGCATGGTAATAGCCTTGTAATTTTTTTGCTGGGAAAAGAAAAAACCAGTGCAGTATATATAGCATATTACAAGCAGCTGATGGCTGACTTGTTGAATGTGGTTTTTCACCTGCCAGTGGGTGTGGCTACCAAATTATGTTGTCACATGGAAGAATATAGCAGAGCTTCAGCTCACTCCATCAAGTTGCAATGCTGCAGTCATGTCATATTGTCACTTGCTGCACAAAACTCTAATGTGTATATACTGATACAAAGTATTTATTCACTTCTTCTTTACCTAAGAAAAAAATAAATGCTTCAGCTTTTCCTGCTTTGCTGAGGCAGTTCCAGTCTGAGGTGTCTCTGAAAGGGTCATTGACCTTACAAATTAACCCATCCTATTGTTTCAATTGGACTGCTTTTTGTCTCAATATTAATGCTAATTGACCAGTGTCTGGCAGGACTAGGAATAAGCAGTTGTCCACATATCCTAGACAAGTGATTTATACCAGGGATATTAACCAATAATTGTTACAAACACCTACACCTTACACTAACACCACACTATATGTAAGTCTGCGCCATGTTAAAAGTTTATTTTTAGGGGCAAATTTTATACAGCAGGATTCTTTTAAAATGTATGCAGTTTCCTTTACTGACTAATCTATAGGGCCGTGAATTTACACAATTTTCAGTGAAATAATATGGTTGGCCAATACTTTTTTTTTTTTTGGAAGTACAACCCTTAATTTGTAGGAACACTGAAGTTTTGTTACCACTTGTTCCTAGGGCAATTGATTATACCCAAGTATACTAAAATAGAATGTAACAGAAGAGTATATTGCTTGCATGTTCAGATTGGATGTTCCTACGATGACTTTTAAAGCCTGTAACCTTTTACCTTAAATGCTGTAGTGTTAGAACTGAAGTTTGTTCACTACTTTCTTGTTATGATTCTCTGTTGCATGCTTCTGTGAAGACGTGGATGATTATGGACTTCCCTGGGAGGAATCTACCCCAGCAGATGCCCCCCTCCTACCCCCCAGATATAAATCCTTTGAGTTTGTAGAACCCCGGTTTTACGCTTCGCCTGTATTACTGAACCTAGAGTTCCATCCCCCTCCCAACCTCCCCACTGTCACACTGGAAAAGATTGAAAGCCCTTTGGAACCAAGTTTGTCAAGTAAACTGGAAGAAAAGGATGAACCAGACGTGTCCAAAGGTGAATCTAATGAAGGTGCTGATGAAGGGGTAGGGGAAAACCCCCAGACTGATGACACCAGTGAGCAAGGTATTAGACTTGCTGTGTCAGTCACTCTGTTGTGAACAATTCTTTCTCTATTTACAAGTTTCACAGTAAGCTCTTTGCACAACTTTCAAATTTTATTAAGAACTGTATAACATGCAGTAATGCTTGTTGCACCAATAACAGAGCCTAATTCAGATTGATGCCATCAGAAGTTACAGTAAGGTACTGATTGTGTCAGCCACTCTGTTGTGAACTATTCTTGCTCTTACCAGTTGTTATTAAAGTAAGCTGTTGGCACAACTTTCAAATTTTATTAAGAACTGTATAACATGCAGTAATGCTTGTTGCACAAGTAACAGAGCCTACTTCAGATTGATGCCATCAGAAGTTACAGTAAGGTACTGATTGTGTCAGCCACTCTGTTGTGAACTATTCTTTCCCTTACCAGTTGTTATTAAAGTAAGCTCTTGGCACAACTTTCAAATTTTATTAAGAACTGTATAACATACAGTAATGCTTGTTGCACCAATAACAGAGCCTACTTCAGGTTGATGCCATCAGAAGTTACAGTAAGGTACTGATTGTGTCAGCCACTCTGTTGTGAACTATTCTTGCTCTTACCAGTTGTTATTAAAGTAAGCTCTCGGCACAACTTTTCGTTCTATTAAGCACGATGTAACATGGAGTAATGCTCCTTGCACCAGTAACTTAGTCGACTCCATATTGATGCCATCAGAAGTAAAGGTCGTAGACTTATTTCATCAGTCACTCTGTTGTGAGCTGTTCTTGTCACTTACAAGTTGTATTGTTAATACTGAAACTCTTTGCACTCCTTTCGGCTCAGTTAGAAACTTAAAACAATACATCATACAGTAACACCCCTTGAACCGATAACAGAGACTCCAGACAGATGCCATCAGAAGCAAAAATATCTGACTTATTGGTTCAGTCATTTTGAAGTGAGCACTGAGCACAATTTTCTCTTTGTTCTCATGTATGAAGTTAACAGGTCACATCCTCAACTACACAAAATAACCTTTACCCAGACACCACTAACAGCTAAAACTTGTGTTTTTGAACTGTTACATATTTTTAAACTTTCTTTTTAATCATATCCAGTTTGCTGTGAGTTCTTTATCTACATGTTGAATGAAATTGGTTCATTCATGTGAATGAACATCATACATTCATTCACATGTTAGTATGAAAGCCGTATTGATTTTAAGAGTATTGAAATATTCCAGGAATATTTTCAAATGGAGCCTTTTGAATTTTTAAATATCTTTACAATTCATACCTCTTAATGTTAAGAACCAGCCACTGTCACAAATTGGTAAGTATTTTTCTGGTAGACAAGAGAATATATTTTTGGTTTTGTTAAAAATTTGTCCTTTATTTGGCCTTGTATTTGTTGTTACATCAATGGGTTTTTGGTTTCTCGTTATGACATCAATCGTCTGGGCTGACCTTGCTCTTGATTGCTCTTCTTCAACTGGAACGTATTTGTTGTTGGTAAAGACAGCCGTACATCTCCTCTTCGGTTCTGTCACTTTATTTGCCCATGAATATTACAGATATAGAATTATGCTGGTAGTCAAAGACCTGTTTGGTTACGTTGTTTCTTCAGCTGGTGAATAGTAATACCACCATTAGTATTAAGGTAGAACTGTCAAAATACAGTACTGATTCACAGCTGATGGAAAGAAATGTCGACATCGTCGTCCAGCGAGGAACTTTACCGGAGGTTGCTTCTTGTCAGAAAGAAGAAAAGCTTGTGGATTAAAACTTGTGAATATTTTTTGTTTTGTTCTTCTTCAGCTCAGAAATGTTTTTTGTCACATCATGTTTGGTCCGTTGTCAAATTTTTCGTCATTCACACCTTGTGCCATTTATAAAAGGTGCTAATAAGATTTTGCAGTATTAGGAAGGAATGCAGCAGATCTTATTTAGATGTGATTTAGAATTGATCTTTGCTGAACTTTTCCGTTTGAAGTTTGTCAAAACGAAATACAACATGGTTTGGAACTTACCAACACTGTGAGAAATGATGGAGTTTTTAAGTTGAATTTATAATGTAATGGTATATCCCGTTTCAGGAGTAGCCTCTTGTAAGGATGCTAATAATTGCAGGAATATTACAAAACAATGAAGCAGTTCTTAATTAGTTGCGATTTAGACTTCTTTTGATAATCAGGGAAAAGTTTGACTCCTTTGCCGATAGGAAATTTTGACACTTTTCTATAACTTTGTGAGAAGTGATGGAGTTACCAGGCAAAAATACAGACATTCTAAATTGAATTATTGAAGCAGTCTATCCTATTTCAGGATTGGCTCTTGAGAGTCATGTGACAATATTTTGCCTCAGTAGATGTGAAAATTTTCTAGGAGCCTCTGCTTGGTTTACATTAATATGCAATATTTTAGTCTGGAATTATACCAAGAAGGGTACTTGAAAGGTAGTAAAGGAAAACTTTCAGATTCAGGGGTCATTTCAAAGCAATTGTAAGGGGGGAATTGCGAGGTGAGGACACTGCTTTTAACAGCTTATATTCCAGGGAATTGTTGTCACAGCTCATGACATGGAAAGAAGTAGTTGTAAACGCATATTTTCATAGTAACAGGAATTGCGAATTGGCTTTGTTTTCATTTGTGCTCAGTGTGTAATTTCCTAATTGCATCCATTGGACAAGATGAGGTTTTTTTTGGTGGCTCTTCCTACGTCATATATTCCTTTGCATGCATGATGGTTCTACCTGTTGACAGTAGTAAACTTAAGTTTATGGAGGGAAGATTTCATTACTAGTGGTAGAGATTCTCATTACTGTGGTAGGGATTTATCGATCCCATCTTATAGGCATGAAAATAATGATTTGACAGCTCCTTAACCCTGCTCACCTGTCCATGGCAGTATACAGCTGGAAATAGTCACCCAGTGCTCAAAACTAGCAGTTTTCCAGATAATTGATTCTTACCTGGGACAACTGATATTTATTTCCTACCTAGGACAATTCTACCTGTACTGGTCTACACACTTCATATCAGCCTGCTTTGTGGTAAAACTTGTTTATAGGGAAATACTGCCTAGCAGGATTCTATTAAAATGAACATTTATACAACTCCCTTACTGACAGTACTATTTGACTCGAGTTGGAGTTTGTACAATTTGCAAGAAATCACCAGTATTATCTAATGGTGGGACAACCTATACTTTGAAGGAATGACCAAAATTTTCATCCATTTGCCCCTGGGAGAACTGATTTTCGTCATTAACTTTGAACCCTGGTTACCCTTCAGTGTTGGTGTGGGTCTGTGGGAAAAGCCTTGCATGGAATTAAAGGCGCACCACCCCTGTTAAATCCTAGGGAAACCCTGCAGAGTGTTAACTGATCATTGCAGATGTAGTACTATATTTCCTACAAGGACAACTTTGTTTATTACGGTATTAAAGTAATACCAATCTGTAGGGTGGAGTTAGAGTTTGATGGAGTTCTACGTCCCAGTTTCCAACCTATTGGTTGAAGTGGAGCCGGCCACAGCCTTTTTACCAGTTGTGGCTTACTGGCTTGTTTTCCCTACTCCATTGCTTATGCCCAGCATCACGCACAATGGCAGTAGGTTCCATTTTTAATGCCAGTCTGTAATCACTAACCTTCATATCAGTATTCAGCATAGCCACCCATGTGTGACCTGAGCAGTTCAAGCTTGGTCGGTGGGTTGATATATTTGTTGCGTGCCTTAACTGTAGTCCATCAGTATCTGCCTATCAGAGGAACAGTACTGTTGTTGTTATTACTGACAGTACTATTTGACTCGAGTTGGAGTTTGTACAATTTGCAAGAAATCACCAGTATTATCTAATGGTGGGACAACCTATACTTTGAAGGAATGACCAAAATTTTCATCCATTTGCCCCTGGGAGAACTGATTTTCGTCATTAACTTTGAACCCTGGTTACCCTTCAGTGTTGGTGTGGGTCTGTGGGAAAAGCCTTGCATGGAATTAAAGGCGCACCACCCCTGTTAAATCCTAGGGAAACCCTGCAGAGTGTTAACTGATCATTGCAGATGTAGTACTATATTTCCTACAAGGACAACTTTGTTTATTACGGTATTAAAGTAATACCAATCTGTAGGGTGGAGTTAGAGTTTGATGGAGTTCTACGTCCCAGTTTCCAACCTATTGGTTGAAGTGGAGCCGGCCACAGCCTTTTTACCAGTTGTGGCTTACTGGCTTGTTTTCCCTACTCCATTGCTTATGCCCAGCATCACGCACAATGGCAGTAGGTTCCATTTTTAATACCAGTCTGTAATCACTAACCTTCATATCAGTATTCAGCATAGCCACCCATGTGTGACCTGAGCAGTTCAAGCTTGGTCGGTGGGTTGATATATTTGTTGCGTGCCTTAACTGTAGTCCATCAGTATCTGCCTATCAGAGGAACGTGATGGTCAACAAAATGCAGTCATGTGATTTTTGCATCTAGATTTTCCTGCAGTTATTTTTAGCATATTTTCAGTTTGACTGATAGGCTGTATTTTAAACCTATACATGCCTTCAGCTGTAAGGTGCAATTTGCACAAGTAAGTAGAAACCCTTTCATAATGGGATACCGTAGATAAAGGAAACCCTTTTTATTCCTACCACTATCATTTGATTGGCCCAATAAAACAGCACATTTCTGGATTTTTGTGTGATTTCACTTGTTTTGTGCTTATTTTTTCATTACTCTCTCTCCATTTATTTCCCTTTAGACTTTAGACAACAAATAACGTTTTGCCAAGTGATAGCAGCATAATGACAAAGAGGTCCCCTCCAGTCCTGCCATTGTCCTCTTTTTTTATAAGGCATCAAGACTTCATGCAATAATCTGAATGTTTATTGAAAAATTTGGAAGAATCTCTGTAAAAATAAAAAATTTGTTTCTTTGGTTGCCCAAGTGAGGTCACAGTAACAGAATGTAATCTTTGTCTGTTTGACCATCTCTTCAAGATTTGTACATCAAAATAAACCCCAATTTGTGTTTCTATTGTATCCCTCTTTTCTTGTCAAAAACTTCCAAAATGACCCGATTTAAAAATTTGAAATGCTTGTGGAGGTATTTAATGTCAGATATAAGGCCTAGTAGTCTCATTCTCTTGTTCCATGTCATCTCATATTTATACATGTAATTCCTCAAATTTCCTGCAAGTCCATCTTGTATAATAAGATCCTTTAGCACTGGGGCTATGTGCACCTACATCAGGGCAGCAGAAATGTAGCTAGCCAGATTTGAGTGCTAGGTAATTGTCTGATCTGGGAAAAGCACTTCACCACTACCCCATGGCATCTACCATTTTTCCGCCATGAATATTTCATTTCTTACATCAGTTTACTTTAGCGAGTGAATCTGGGGCTGGTTTAAGGTCTAATAAGGCATGTTTGTGGGGGGTGGGGAGAGGTATGTTTTCTTGGTGTGCTGGGTGTCACAACCCGTAGCTACATCCCTGGGGGGCAGTCTTTCCCTTTCCATCCTGCCTTGAGCAGGATTTGTTTACCCCTCTGTCTAATTTTGGAGAGTTTTTGTCAATCCCGATATGTTTGAGATTCATTTTGTTTCTCAGGAAAGTGCAGGTGGTTGCTTGGGGATTTCCCTTTTCATAGTTCGAAATTTATCAAAGTAATTTTTGTAGTGCATGGATGAAGCTGTCTGCAGAACACCTGTCAGACGGTAGTACACTAATGCTACTAGGCTGATTCAGGTTATGCTGGCTTGCAATTGTTGTTTGGGTTTACATTCAACTTTGTTTTGCAAACTCAATCCTTTTATTTCTTTGTTGCATTGTTTACAAGCATTTTGCCTTAAGGTTTTGGAAGGCGAGACATCATTTATGCAAGAACAGAACCTTGGTTTGCTTCCAGACACAGGCACCATTTAACAGTGCATAGCAATTCTTTGATCATTAGTCAGGCGTACATTACAAACCAGCAATCTACCTAATGATCACTCATAAATGTTCTAAAAAATAAAATTTTACAACATTATACTAGTTATATATAGGCAATTTAACCTGGCAAGAGCCATCTTTCTACTTTATAATAGAGTTAGTGCTAGGTTAACAGAATTCAGCCGCAGCATTTTTCTTTTGTTCATATAGATGGAGATTTAAGAAGATCCCCGGCGTTCGATGGCGAAATTGTACCACAGAATGCTGCTATCCAGGAATCTGCATTGGGAAATGAGCACATGGGTAGGTTTAATGTGTCTATTTCACTCTTCACCTACCTCCTATCACCTATTGTATACCATTTATATCCATACTTACCGTCTGGCAAACTAATAACAACATAGGAAGATAGAGGGCGCACATCGCCCTCAGCTGGTAGGGTTAGTACGGTGTTATTAGTTTGCCAGACGGTAAGTATGGGTATAAATAGTATACAATAGGTGATAGGAGGTAGGTATCGTCCCTCATAATCACTCCTAACCAGGGGGTTTTGAGGAATTTTAGGAATAAACTGCATTTGTCGGAATATTGTTGGTGAAAAAATTGTTGAGACTCCAAATTTGGGAAAAGTAATGGACAATGCAAAAATTCCTTATCTACCACAGAAAAGTACTCCTTACTGAGTTTACTTCCTCTAACATTGAGCTTGATTTGAAGGCTATATAAGGCTCAGCATATGTAGTACTCACACTTACATAAACTTCATAAAGGGTGCTCATGTCTTATTGTTCATGATCTGCATGCAAACGGAACATAGCCTAGGGCTTTCCTTGTGTGTCATAACACTAGAACTGAATAGCAAGTTTTAGCCATCTCAAGCTGGGATTCCATCTCAAGCTGGGATTCCATCTCATGCTGGGATTCCATCTCAAGCTGGGATTCCATCTCATGCTGGGATTCCATCTCAAGCTGGGATTCCATCTCAAGCTGGGATTCCATCTCAAGCTGGCAACTAATAATCCAGAATCTATCAGAAGACTTTCTGTTCAGGTATCTTGAGATCAATAAAATTAAAGGCATTTGCCCCCTTTGAAGACCATTTGCTCAATAGAGCAACAAGGTTGGTTTGAACAGGGTTAACTGCAGCAATAACAGAGACAAGCTTCACTATGTAAAATCTGTATGCTATTAAAATTATGTCATTTCAACAAAAAAAGGAAAAACCCAGATTCCATGATTAAATGTATTAGTGGTGTCAGTACCATTGGTTTATGCCCTCAGTTTCCATGATTCTTTGGGTGCATTTAACAACAGGAAGTCTTGTGTTTGCATGAACACCTGAAGTGGAGCGAAATGAAAATTAAGTGGGAATGCCCCCCTCCCCCTCTCCCTGAAATATCACACTGTGAAGAAGTTCCATCAGCTAATTTCTGTTTGAATTATGTTGATTACAGAACAATGTTAAGGTTGAAGCTTTGTTGCTGAATTGAATATTTATTGATCAAAACCAACTGACCACTTCATGCATACAATTGTGATATTTCTCTGCTCTAAAGTTGGAAAGAAATCATTTCGAAAGAACTTACGATTCAAAATAAGCAGAATTGGATTAATAAAGCAGAACTGGATTAATATAGCAAAATTTGATTAATATAGTAAAATTGGATTAATATAGCAAAATGTGATTAATATAGCAAAATTGGATTAATATAGCAAAATGGGATTAATGTAACAAAATTGGATTAATATATAGCAAAATTGGATTAATATAGCAAAATTGGGTTAATATAGTAAAATTGGATTAATATAGCAAAATGGGATTACTGTAACAAAATTGGATTAATATAGCAAAATTGGATTAATATAGCAAAATTGGATTAATATAGCAAAATTGGATTAATATAGCAGAATTTTATTAACATAGCAAAATTGGATTAATATAGCAAAATTGGATAATTGTCATCATTTGCAGATGTAGGAGTATATATGTGCACATCAAACGGAAAGTACACATATTATACCTGCATTGTGAAAAAGGTGGCCAGCTTTAGTTTCAGACCTCACCCAGTTTATTGAACAGGTGTTTGGACATAAAATACAGTCTTGTCATTTAGACTAGCAACAGTATTTTAGTTGTCAGTTACTAATACATGAGGTGTGATAGGATATGGTTCCTAACCTGTGCGTGTAGAGAAGGGTACCCCTACCAGTACATTTAGTACTTTGGTGTCTTATTGATCTGAATAACAAGGTGGAATCCTGTTTCAGTATTACCAGCATTTCTTCTCTACATTCTGACTCATATCTGTATTGTTCAATATTGACACGTATAGATGGTTTCTTGCAATGCATTCTGGGATTCATGTCCTCTTGTTACAGGTAAATCTTTATTATGACCTTTTTCCAGTTATCCTAAGGCTTCAGTTCCCAGAATTGTCTTGAAGGAAAATGCAGTATTTCGTTCAGCATATACCAGTATGGCATGCAAAAGATGAATCTAATCAGCAAATTCGTATTTTTTACACCTTACACCTTACAACTGGTAAAAAGGTTCCTAAATAAAAGATATGACTCATCTTCTTTAGAAAATGCAATAAAATCTGTGCTGGATTTTGGATGATGTCACAAGTTACCCTTTTCCTAACTTTAAGAACTGATTGGATACACTATCATGATGTCACATCATCCATATCATATATTGAAAACATTCCATTTTGAACAGTGCATTGAATCAGTTTACAATCGAAGCTTAGACAAGTGTAATTTGTGACTACATCCAGAATCCAGCATAATTTTATTGCATTTTCACGAGACCACAGGTCATCTCTCAGCCAGAAGGTTTTAAGTTGAGGCATTAAACCCTTACCAATGGAATCAGATCAAAGTACATCATTGATTTTACTTCACAAACAAACTTATCTCCTCAAAATATTCATAAACATTACATCAGAGCCTGACTTTCGAGGCATCTTAGTGTGATTGCACACCATCTCTCACCTCAAACCTTTGTGAGAAGTGTCATATTTGGCATAGAACAGTTTCATTTCATTTCATATATTTGTTTCACCACTCAAGTATATACAATAACATAGTTCAACAAAATTATAGAAGATAAAATGAGAGTGGAAGAAAGTGCAACTAAAAGCCGAAGGCTTGTCGAGAGTGCACTCCCTAAAAGGAGAACAGGAAAAAGGAAAGAAAACTTAACTATCCAATAACAAACTAAAATTACATAAACCATCCCATGAGCAGACAATCCCTACCCACAACAGCATATGCCGAAACCCCACCCTGCCCTAGGGGAAGAACAAATGGGAATAAAGCATCAATAATCATTGTTAATATACCTAGTATAATTACTATGGAATGAAGTGAGGGTTGGTTTGCCTTTCAAATAATTAGGAATGGTTTATAAGGTAATTTTATCAAACAGCATCTCTACCACATGTCGAAATTTCCTGAGGAGTGTGATATGCATATTTTCTGCAAACAAACAACATTTTCCATTTATTAGCTACTTCCTGTCTACAATGCAAACAAAGAAAGGTCCATGTTCTGGCATACTTGCTAGCCATCCTGTTTTAAATTGGTGGTATTCCCTTTTCTGAGCTTAAAAACCCCATAAAAATCAGACCATTCTGATTTTCTGCCTTGCAGTATTAAAATATGGCAATACTTTAAATGATTACAAAATTGCAAAGCAACAACTTGACCAAAGCAACATCAATATTTGCATACACCCTAAGTTATTTCTCTATTTGTCAGCATTTAGAAAAGGGGAGTTCTACCTCCTCAAACAATAGCTCATCGTGGTTACTGCAAGTGATACCAATGTTTGTCAGCTGTTTTAGGGTCCATTTTCTTCATATTTCTTTTGTTCACCTGTGCCATTAATGTTGTATTCAATTTAAAACCTGACTTTAATCTCCTTGTTATGTGGTTTTACGTTGTTCACAGCCTCGTATGTAATAAAAATGATTGAAAATGTTGAGGCTTATGGACCTTAACAATTTCTTATCATTTTTTTTTCTGCTTGATATAGATAGCATTATTTTTTAATTAAAAAATGTGGTCACTTAAAGTTATTTTTCAGCTATTATTTCAACAACTTCTTATACTGTAAATATGTAAAGCATGGGTGGAAGTGTCCCAACTACAAGCCATTTTTAAAGCAGACTTGGTTGGTACTTAAAATCATTGCCTCACTTTAATGAAGAGATCAGCAATCCCTTCATTGACAGTGGTGACACCTTAAAGGGGCTCATTGAGTTGATACTGATAACTTAATGAAAGTTTAAAATGGTCACTACCACATTACAATGCTCATAGTTAGAGTAACCAGTCAAGTTTCATGTCCAATACTCACAGGCAAAGTTAAAATTTTGAATTTTGTGGTTCCTTGACTTGCAACGGTGTAATGCATAATTTGAAAAAGTATCTGGTCACGAATTTTTGAAAACAGAATTGAACTGTTAAGGACTCACTCATAGAACAGTTATCTGTATGTAGGATGTGAGGATTGTCTAAGTTTGACCATTTGTCATTGATATGGGAAGAAAACTTAACAGGTTTGGAAAAATTTGTTGAATTCCATGAACCAACTAATAAGCCTCTTTAAAAATATATGTGGCACTATGTACTACTAACCCTTTATTGAGTATGTTGACAAACATTAAATGTCATCGCTTAAGCCTCTGCACACTTTTGTTTTCATTACTCTTCTCATGATGTACCTTTTCTAATAGTACCATTTAAGTATTTTCTCAGACATTCTTATCTGAGCATATGACAGGACACTTGGTACAAGTGAATAATTTGCAGGTTGGGTTTACACAGTATAGGGTTTAAAACAAAGGTTTTGTGCTACAGAGTTTATTCCCAGGGCAGAGAGAGTGGACTGTCAGCTGTTGTGACGGGCCCGCACATTTGGTTTTGGTTGTCAGTTATGTGGGTATGTTTGTTTGATTGTCAGCTGTGAGGGTATGTTTTATTGCCGGCTATGAGGGTACCTTTGTTTAGATTTGTTCATTAACTGCACTCAGGTCAAGCAAGGGTAGTGGCAGTAGATTGTGTGTTCTTGAATATGCTTGTTACTAAAAGTATAAAAGTGTGGACAGAGTAGACAGAAAAAAAAAGGAGTGCTTCACTAAGACCAAGGAAAGAATTAAGGCCAGAGTCATTTATCTAGCTGGTGGTTATTACCAAGTCACTTTTATGTATTTCCTGTAACCTACTGCCCATACTGCACACTGAGATAAATGACTCTCCCTTTTGTAATGGCTCTGGGTGGTTAGCCTCAAAAAATTGTAAATAGCCCCAAGAATTAAGTCACAAATGACCCTCTCCTAACTGGGCAGCAAGGGGAGTTGGGCACAGGCAGACATAAGTGACTTGGCAATAACTGCCAGTTAGATATAAATGAGAATTCTAGTCAGAAAAATGTCAAACCATGTGGGAGTTAATAGACATAGCATCATTCTCAGATGATGTTGGCCATATCTCAAGATCTAAATGACATTGTCTGTGGTCAGTTGCATGATTTTTGGTTATTCCCAATATACTATAATTCCATTGAATTTTATGTGTTTGATACTGTGTAGCCTATGTTTAGAGTATGAGTGTTATGAAATTCAAACTAGGCAGAGAGGTTCAAACTGGGTGGTGCACCCAGTTTGAATGGCCTGGCTAGAACCCTGTAAATGACTCTGCCATTAGTATACTGTATGCCTGTAGGGTTAGGCATTCTGAAGGCATACACTGGCTAATTAGTCAAAAACATTTAACCTGATTTCTATCTTAGCTAAAAATGTTTTCATTTTATACTATTTTAAAAGAGTCATCTTACTGTAATTTTCTATTTAAGCTGTCATTCAGCATTTGGTGTGTTAAAGAGGAACCGAGGTAAAACATTCTGATTTCAATATCTATAGGTTTTAAAATGAGCATGTAAAGTTAGCACACTCACAACTATAAATGAAGTTAATGTAAACATACAGTAGGAGGTGACAATGTGTCCCACATTTATCAACCAGTATGTTTTTTGTGTCAGATGTTACAACCTTTTTTGACCTGCATGATCTCATATTTTTTTATTAAATATGAATGGATGAGAGTTAACATTCTTTTAATATTTTTAACATTCATATTTTTTTTATGATCAGAACACTTGATTGCAAAGTTCAGCAATACTGTGTAAAAATTTTTTTGTTTAGGCAAAGTATTATTGGCTTAGTGTACAGGGAAGATTGAGGTATGGTACCATGTTATGTTATAGTGGAACCTACTGTAGACCTCTGTTCATTACAACTTGAAATGTAGGCATTATTTAAACATGGCTACAGAGGATTCTAATCACTATTACTATACAGTTGCCATATACAGTGTTATAGGTGTGTAAGTTATGGGTCATGTGAAATGAAAAAGGTTGTTGCTTATCAGATTTATATCAATTGTTACTAAGGGATGTATTTTCTGTTTTCTTTTAACTTTAGGAGATGGTTGGAGGTCACCAGACCTGGCTGAGGTGATTGAGTTCCTGTCCAGTCATGACGAAACTGTTGTATCCAATGCAGCCGCATATCTCCAGCATTTGACGTATGGGGATGATGGCATTAAAAACAAAACACGGTGAGGCTTGTTCAGTTTTTTAGACAGAAAGGTCTGAGTGTGGGACATAGATCATATTAGAGACTTTGTAAGCTTAGATCCACAAGCAATCAGCATACACAGTTTTGGCAAAATCATGCTTCCTGGATGGTAGAAAATGGCATTTCTTCTGCCTCCTTTCTCAGTTAAATATTAAAGCTCTCTAAATAGTATTCCTTGAGTGCTCTCATTTTCCATTTTTCTTCACTCAATACATTGGCTATATGCCGGCACTAAGAATTATCAGGATCTACCTGATGCTCCCCGAGTTCAATATTCCCAAGGTTCGATGTTCCCTGTTTTTTGTATTATCTCAGTGATTTGGCGATGATTACAAGGTTTGTTATTCTTGGGGTTCCATGTTCCCAAGATTCCGGAACAGTGAACCCTTGGAACATTGACATAGCCCTGAATTATCTCCCATACTTAACATAGTTTCTGTACTGAAAGATAAGTTGCTACCAATTTCTTCTTTTGATGTTGTAAAGTGTGTTTATTCATATTTATTTATTTTTAATCATATTTATTTATTTATTTATTTGTATTTTGTTTCATCTCCATCAGTGGTCTAAATGGTATTCCTGTCCTTGTTGATCTTCTCAACAACCTGTCACCAGAGATTCACAGATCTGCTTGTGGTGCCCTTAGAAACATTTCCTTTGGGAAAGCAAATGAAGAGAACAAAGTGGCTATTAAGAATGCAGAAGGTATACCAACACTGGTTAGATTGTTGAAACATGCCAATGATGAAGATGTGAGTACCACCCCTTGAAAGGAATTAATTGATTTATGAAAATTACCAAATGTCGTCACACATGTAAAGTGTCTTTGCATTCATATGACAAATGGTCAGACTGAAACAATCTTCATATCCTACGAGCGAATAATTTTTTCATGAGTGGAGAATTGTTAAACAACTGAATTTCATTTCCAAAAGTTTTTGACCAGCTTTTTTTTTTTTTTTCAAATTATACACACAACAATAGCAAGCTGAAGTACTGGGGTACAAAAAACTATAAGCTTTAACTTTTTGTGGAACTATTGGGTATAATCATGAATTTATTATGCAAATTATAAGCATTGTCAAGTGGTACCTTTCACCACCCTTGATAGGATATCAATTTTATCTCATTGTGTCCTTTAATGCTTGAGTGTAATAGCATATGCTGACAACCCTGGCAGTGGACCCTTTGTTAAATAACATTTTACTAGGATGGAAGGGGTTTTGGTGCACATTGCTTTTGTCAATTACTTTTTACTTTGGCTGAAAACAGGGCTCCCCAAGGCCCTGGGAAGTAAGCTATTGTGATTACTCTTTTGCAAAAAAAAAAAAAAAAGGGGGGGGGGGTGTCTGATGGGTCCTGGAATGGAAATAGTATGCAGTAAATGTGATCAATGAAATATTTTTTTGAGGGGAGCAGGGGAGGGGGGAGGGGAACAGGGGAGGGGGGAGGGGAACAGGGGAGGGGGGAGGGGAACAGGGGAGGGGGAGTGGTGTGTAAGTTTCATCATGTTTAAATCTATAGATGGTGGAAGGTGAGGGAGAGGATACTGATTATGAAGTTAAGTAGCTAGTCAAATGTTGTAGTATTTCATGTTTGATAAAGCACTGTTGATTATTTTTTTTTTTTACTATTTCAGACCAGAGAACTGGTTACTGGCACTTTGTGGAATCTTTCTTCTGCTGAGGTGAGTTACTCTCACATCTAAATTTTTAAAGATGCCAGATTTCTGGAAATATTCTTGATCAGGAAATTATAAGTCTTGAGAAAACTTCTCAGAAAAATCATTTTGCAAGACAAGAATCTTTTGGCCAAGGGAGAGTTGTTATTTCTGCTACTGGTTAATAATTGAAAAACAGAAAAAAGGTTTCCATTTTTGCATCTAGACTTTAATAGTCTCTAAAAAGCCTTCTCAAAGGAAACCACTCTCCCTTAGACTTAACAATTCTGAATAAAAAAGCCTCTGAAAATGGAACTCTTCTTGGCTCACATCTCAAAATGTATACTGAAGACTTTAAAAAATGGAACCTAATGCCGTTGTACTTTGTGCTCAGCAAAAGCAATGGAGTAGGGAATGATCCAGTGTGCCACAACTGGAAAAAAAAAGCTGTGGCGTGCTCAACTTGAACCAGTTGATTGGAAACTGGGCCGTAAAACTCCTAATTACTATACTTGCTTTGTTTTAAAATATATAGTTTAAGCCTTCCATTTCTGGGACATGTCAGTATACCGATGAACCACTTTTACTGTGAGTCCCTTAGTCTATCTTAGACTTATACAGAAATCTGGTTGCTAAGTAGCCCTGGGATTTGTTGGCATTTTTTGGGGTCCATCTTCTAATTTTTTTTAATTTGTCTGATAAATAGTTGTATTTAATTAAAAATCTAAACTTTCTCTATTTATCGTGGGGTTTCCAATTGTTTGCAACTAATTTTAATATTGGTCTTCGCTATAATTAAGGCTGATGGACCCCAGGAATTCTGCTAACATTACTGGTCTGCTGGATTCATTTATGGTATGACTTAACTGTTAAACCATGGAGAGTGTTTAGCCTAATTAGCCTAACATTTACTGGTATACCCACTCACGTACTTCATAACATTACTGATAGCTTCAAATGCTAAGCTTTCCTAGCCTAATATTAAGTGATGGCGTCATTACAGCAAGAACAGTATACTAGTAGTGTGTGCATATTCCTAGTCATGACTTTGCTTTTTATAACAGCACATCTTGAATTTATTTTCCTTGGTTTAAAAAAAAAAAAAAATTCATCAGTTGCAATAGACTGCACAGATACACCCACCTGTTTAGTTCACATTTTCAAACTATGTAAAGATTAGCTAGGTAGCATGATTGCACTTTTTCATTAAATACCACCAGTTTTTCTCAAGGTCACAAAAATATTGGAAAGTAGTCAGATTTGCCTCACAATCCTTTTATTACTGCATTCATCACAGGAAAAACCCTTGCTTGCCCTTGACACACTCTGCCAAAGTGTTTAACATTTTTCCTGTTAGATCCAGATAAGTTTTCAGGGATGAATTTTAGCGGTCGTCCGGTCGTCCGAGAAGACCAAAGTAACCACCGAAGGTTGTCCTTTGGACGACTAATTTTTACCTTTGGTAATGTATATTGAGACACAAAGCGTACAACAAACACTCCCATGCAACCAAAACATCTTAACATTTCATGAACTCGCATATCAAAACACATCTGTACCTTCACGAAAAGCCCACCAGAACAAAACAACCATGGATACCACGGTACGCACAACGGCAAACAAGCAGCCTCGTGTACGATCATTGTTGCAGCTGAACTTTACAGAGCGTGCTCATACACATTCTCCGGGTTTCTTTTCAACGTGCTGGCGCGAAAAGTTCTTGGAAAGGACTGTTCACCTGTCTTTGTTGTTATGTAATCAGCATCGGGCCAATTATTCTGTTATCGGTAAATAATTGGCAGCGGTAAAATATCGCCATTCAACCGATCATTACCAACGATTATTTGCAACTTGAAAGTTACTCTTAGTTGAGTTAAAATTCCTGTAAAAACTCAAATCCTTTAAACTTCCCACCAAAGTGGGATGCACTGATTATGACAAATGTATACATTTTACCCCTGCCGTTTGATATTTTCCGCTAGTATTACCGGTAGTATTACCTTAAATTAGAATTGCATTCAAGGTGTATTCCTTGCTGTCTGGTAGAAAGCGCCGCGTAAGTTGCTGTACAAACGGTTCTGCACAAAACACATAGAACAGACCATCTAGCTGCAGTGTTTTGCCGTTTTTTTCAAATCCCCAAGCTTTGTATACATATCTGTGCACGTTTTGTATACTTAGCATGTAGAATCTTGTGAAGTTTGGTGGTTATTATCTTGCATAAATTAAGCCACCCCCAGCATTCCTTCTGTTATGTTATTCACAGAAGGACTTGTGCAATGTTGTCATACGACGTCATTGCAAACGAAAACAGTGATGTACGTGGTCTCATGCAGCAAACTTCTCGGCCCACGCATACACTAGACTTACATGCGTGTCCCTTTTTACCGCCAAACAAGGTATCATGATTTGCTTGGTGACATCGTATGCATAGGATCCATTGCGAAATTTAAATTGGCCCTTGCATCGTGATTGGTTCAATAGCTTTGATTGTAGCTAGCCAATCACAACTCGCGCCTTTGCCTATGTGATTTAGTGTGTGAAAATACTCGGTCTGGAGACAAGTTTTCCCCGTTGAGTTTGTGTTACCATGATCGCACTTGTCATGCTTATATAGCTGGCTAGGGAAGCCGGGCGAGCCCCGTGCTAAATTCACCTAGAAACGGCATCTTAAATCTCTGCACATGTGGATTTTTCGGGGATCAGGCTTACGTGCATTTCAGTTGCACATTCTTTTTAAACTAGATGTATAGTTTGGACAAAAACTGCTAACAATATATGGGGATATTTATATCCGGAAGGAACCATAAGATACGTTAATCGGGTGCATTTGTTTTGCTGCCCAGAATTGCTAGATTATCATGATTGCTCTACACGTGGTTCATTAAATCGGTAGAGTAGCTATTAATGCAACAGCAAATGTTCCGACATGATTGGGGGATAAAAACTAAACAAAGCACGATGTCGACCTTAGAGCTAAATTATCAAAGGGCATGTGATATCTGCCGCAAACAATTCAACTGTATTAACGGTTGATTTGTATCTCTACTTTTGAAGTGAAAATATTACGCCTATACAAAAAAAGATATTCCGTTCGTAACGATTCCCAATATTTTCCACCCTGAACTGGTTATGGTAATACGATATACAAGATGCAAGGGGCTTTAGAGACAAACATGTCACGGTGACTTCCCTCTTTCTAATAATCGGTATCGGGCCGATATTTTAATTAAATAATCGGTAAAAGGGTACTGTATTACCGATTATAGCATAGTCGGTCAGACACTATTAAAGCTGAAACAAACAAGCTTTTAAAAACGCATTTTGTTCAATAGACACTTCATTCTTTCGATTGTCAGATTTTGATTCAAAAGGAATGAGTTTCTACCGTTCAGGTTTAGTATTAATGCACCATATTTTGACAGTTCAACTGCATGTCCTAATGAATAAGGTGTCTAAAGATCACATTATTATTGTGTCTACCCAACACTGGGAAGATATTAGAAGAAACAATGTCTTTTGTCCGTCCTTGAGTAAGTGATGAACAAAATGTGGGGTGGGGGCGGGGGGGGGGAGCAGCAATGATCAAGGTGGTCAGACTTCTATCGTCTCGGAGATTCCCCAACTGTTACTTCGGGTATTACTATCACTCAGTCCAGATTCTTGAAAATGGTGTATTGAACAGAAAGTTGCAGGGGCTCTGCATTGACTAGGCCCATTTAAGTGTATTGTATGGGGGTGTTCTCACTGTGTATACAGAAGGTTTGTGTCTTCGTGTTTCTGTCTGTTATGGTTTTCCCCTTTCATGTGTATTTTCAATAAAGTGCACTCTAGATATAATGCAATGCAAATAGCAGCCAGTGCAATAAAAATAAAAGAATTGTCTTGAAACCACAAAATGCACATTGCACAACTTTCTTGTTTTCACATGTCTTTTGTGGAGGACGACTAAATTTTTGGGAGGACAACCAAATTCTTGCAGCTGGTTGTCCTTCGGACAACCAATTTCAATTGCTTAAAAATCATCCCTGGTTTTTATTCAAGTATTGGGTCCAGGATGGAAAGCAATTAAATTTTAGGATTGGTCGATTCCATTTTTTTTGGATTCAGGTGCATTGTCGCCCTTTAAGTTTTGACTGAGAACAGACTACCCTATAACTGCTACAAAAATATCATTTTACCAAATGGCAATTTGACAGTTATTACCCCTCATACATGTATTAACACACCTGCAGGTTTACATTCATTTTTTGTTGCAATGCCCAACAGCCAATGTTAGAGAT
Organism: Holothuria scabra; assembly: GCA_037179385.1. NCBI lineage: Eukaryota > Metazoa > Echinodermata > Holothuroidea > Aspidochirotida > Holothuriidae > Holothuria > Holothuria scabra. The sequence goes on from CM074179.1 coordinate 72,923,800, forward strand.
CCGTAGTGAGGTTTGAAGTCATGATGGAACAAACAGAAAGAACAAAAGGGCTTGTTGTGTTTACAAACTACATTGAACATGACTGGCATTTAGCTTGATGTTGTCATAACTTACTGGTGTAGGAAAAAAATTCCAAGGGCCCAAGACTAGAGAAAAGGCAGAGGATGTTGCTAGATTTATGTTAAAGCTGTTCTTGCTCGTATATGAGCCCTCTGAAAGAAACTGCCCAAGACTTTAGAGTCATTATGCCCTGATTTTTAGGCCTTGGGTTATAGATTTTTCATGTGTGCTACAATGATACTCCTCTCGAACCTTGAGAGTTTTGTAGATGTGCTGTTTCCATGAACTTTTAATTATTTAAGTTCCCATACTAAATGTAGTTGTATATGAGGAATAATACATCCCTCATTGATTTTATATGAGTTATTAACATGCAATTGCTCTGGCACACCTCAAAATTTAAGGCCTGGAATTTTTGATGGATTATGTTTATATCGTACTTATGATCTTTGTTTCATCTCTTACACAGCCCCTTAAAATGGCTGTACTGGACCAAGCTGTGCCATCTCTCATCCAGGATGAGCTTATCCCAGAAACTGGCTGGAATCCAAGAGTAGATGAGAGAGTTATCTTGCGAAATGATCAACCCTGGAGTAAAGTATTTAAGAATTGTTTAGGAGTTATAAGGTTAGTTTTAAAAATGAAGTTACCCTGGTTTATTTTGAGTCATCTGTTCCTTGATATGAGAATTAAGTTCTAATATAACTTTAAGGCTTTGAATGTCTTGTACATTAAGTTGTCGTTAGTAGAAGCAGGGTTCTCACTAACCCAAGCTCCCGGGTCCCTGATGCACAACTTCGACTCGAGACGCTTGAAACAAAACCCTGTGTGTCCCACAGACATGGGCACGGGCAGGGGATTTGCTTTCAAAATGCATGTTAAATTTTGGCAAGGAGGCATAGAAAGTTTTGTGTTGAAAAGTTTACACGAACCCATTGCCTTAAAATGTTCATTGGCATTTTCACTTCACAAAAACCATGTAGGAAATCTGCCTACCAAAGTTTCTTATCACCGCAGTTCGTATTCAGCTAGACCAGAAAACATTCTCGGACGAGATGATATTAGTAATGTGGCCCAGTTCTGCGATATCCCCAGTGCTACTGTACGTACGTATTAGATCGTCTGCCGCGCTGTCCAGCTTAGTCAGAGCAACATCACTTGTCAATGCCAGATCAGTTTTACGCAGCTGCGTGTTGCAAAAATTACAGCAGAACATCTGAATGGAAATTGCGGAGCGTCACTGATTATTTCCCAGGATTTACTTATGCTGCATATGGGACCCTGACAAATTTGATGGGACTCTTGGAAAAAAAAGTTAAGGGTTCAGGGACTCTTGGGTTTGGGGGGCCAAATGAGAACACTGTAGAAGTGAGGCTTATTAAGATGGTATATTAATGATGTATTTTTTTGTCACAAATGTTGAGATTTATTGTAAAATCCTAACGATGATGGTCAAACTAAGTTGTTCTGTACTAGATTTATCCTGTACAGGTAACACATAACTGAAAACTTAATGATCTGGTAATTAACCATTAAATTAATGTACCTCAAAATTGTGTTAATTTACTTAAGAAAATCAAATGTTGATCACTGTGTAATTGTTGTTCTTATATTTACAAGTTCACTCCTGTTCTTACGAACAACTGTACAGATCAAAGTTTCAGCTGTATGTGTACTTCATTTAAGAGAGACTGTATTATCAATGAAATTAACAAGCATAACACAAACTACAAGCTCACAATTTTATAAATACTACAATTTTCACATTTGCTTCTTTTATACGAAGTGACAATTGACTAAATGAGCTAATTAGAAGCATATTCATCCAACATTGGTTTTGTTTGAGCTGGTCACAAAATAATGGATATCAAGTCAATGAACTCTTAAACTGTTCATGCCTGCATAACATGATATGATAAATGTTTTGTGGGCTTACTCAAACAGTCTTCCAAAGTCCAAAAGCGAAGGACTTTGTATCTCTTTGAACAAACATAGAGACACCTTAAGCACCATTCTTTTTAGCATGATATTAAACTTGCGTGCAACCTTGTATACCTGTAAATGTGACTGTAACCCTTTGGAATGCATGGTTTTGCTGCAAAACAGTATCACTCACCTGCATTCTGCCATATCCAATTATAAATCTATGGTGTGTAATCGTGTTTTGGACATGAAAATTGTGTTAATTTACTTAAGAAAATCAAATGTTGATCACTGTGTAATTGTTGCTCTTATATTTACAAGTTCACTCCTGTTCTTATGAACAACTGTACTTGAAGAGGAGATTTTTAACACACATGCATCGTCTTGGGGCATAGGGAGTGCAAATATGGCGGCTTTCATACAAAAACGTAGCATTTCGCGCAACCAGTATCTACTTACTGTGTATATGTAATATAGTACATAGTACAGTATGGCGGGATGGACCCTTTCTGTAGCAAAAGGGTTGAGGGGAATATTGCATTTTTTTTGTTTTTTTACCAAATAAAAATAATATTTTTAAGCAGCCATTTATAGCTTTAAATGATGGATTATTCAATTTAAGTCATTATTGCAGCCATCTTTTTAAGACAGGGATGAGCTTTTTCAGTGAATTAACTGATTTCAGTGATTTTTCCTCAGCTTCAGTGATTTGCCATTCTTCATTTCAGTGAAATTGTGGTGATCATCTACCTATCAAATAATAGGAAAAAACACTGAATTGTTTCTGCTTGGCTTACAAAAGTCCTGGCACATTTCCACATACTATGTATGCAGTACTATAAAAGTCAAGTAGGATTTTCATAACACTATGCTCTTACCCTACCCTCTGCATTCAACAAATGTGCAAAAAGTTGAAGTGAATATCACATGGACCTAGGCCTAGGCCTAGATTAACAATGTAACATTAATATTAACATGATAATGTTACATTATGCTATTCTTACTTACATTATGTATGTGCACAACTATGAAGCTTGCACTAGGCGTTCCTCTTGTTTCAGTGATTTTTCCACTTACTCGGGCCCATCCCTGTTAAGAACATTGTCTCTCACAGGGAGAAACCCAGTTATTTGCTACTAATAATAATTAGGTCAACCAAACTTTAAAAAAATTTAAACAATGCAATTTCCAAACCTCTTTTAATGCATAGTACATTTAGAAGATAAACTTTCTTTGAGCATTGTAATGCATATCAAATAAACACTCAGTTCGTACAATAGCATATGCATTCTTTCTAGCTTTTTACCGGCAAATGTGATACATCCCTAAAAAGGTACTAAGCTTGAACAGTACATATCTGGGTTAAGAAATGTATTCTTTCAAGCTTTAGAAGGAAGAAATCTGACACCCGTAGCCATATAGTGATGTAAATAAAATGGAATTGCTTATTCATGTTCACTAATATAAATTCATATTCATGAACTGTAAAGCAAATGCATATTCATGTTAACTGTAATATAAATGTTTATTCATATAACTATGCGATAAATGCATATTCATTTAACTACTATAAATAAAATGTTTCACATTGTTTTCTTGTAGGAATGTGAGTTCAGGAGGAGTTGATGCTAGGAAGAGGTTACGAAAATCTAAGGGACTAATTGAGATACTTATAAATGTAATCAGTGGTGCTGCTGGAAATAATGATATGGATAACAAGGTAAGCAGGCTGTTTAGGTTGATAATTTGACAGCCCTTGCTCACATTCTTCAAACCTACTGCTGCTGCTGTGCTTGGTACTCAGCATAAACAATGGAGAAGGAAAAACAAGCCAGTGATCCACAACTGGAAAAAAAAAGGCTGTGGCTGGCCGGACCAGTTGGTTAGGAACTTGGCTGTAAAACCTCATCTAACTTTTCCTTATTAACCAACCTGGTTATAAACATATGATGATATCAACCCCCAATGACATTCATTAATATTAAGGGGAGAATCAGGTCTGTTGTGTGATAATTCCACTGTGGATGTTTACATCCTCTAAAGTAAGAATAATCATGACACTCTCAAACCTACAAAATATGTTCCAGAATTGGATTTTACTTTTGAAATGTGTTGCTTTACTCTATTGTTAATCCTTGGCAAATGTAGGAAAGGTTCTTATGTTTGGGTTTGTACCCTTAATTGGATATTAAGTTCCACTTTTGGTTTTATTTATAGTATTTTGTTACCAAGGATGTGATAGATGACAGGTGTTATATGTGGAGGGAATGAGTATTGTGATCTGATTAACTTTGTGAATGATTGATTGACTGAATTATCGATTGATTAATTCATTGAATGTGTTAAGGGTTGGGGGGGGGGGGGACAGTAAAATTGGCAAACAATATTTATTTATATCGTGTCTTAAGTTTTATGATGGACGCCGGGTGAATCAAAATAAAAGTCACTGAGGAGGTCACCAATGGTTGTACAGTTTTGTGATAGTAACTTAATGAGGGTATTGGTAGCTAGCTTTACAGATTCAAGGAATTGCAGCATATTTTTAATTTTGACAAAAGGTATAATTATTCATTATAGTCATATTATGTTTGATGTTTAACTTATGGGATGAAACGTTTTCTTTTATTAGTGTGTAGAGCATGCTGTCTGCATTGTACGCAACCTGTCGTTTCAAACCGCCCAAGAAATAGACCACCCAGATACTGCTGCACCCAAAACGTCCACCCAAGGAAACAAAAAACCACAACAAAATGGTGAGTCATGGGATTTGGAGTTGATATTAGATAAAATGGGGCAGGGGATAGGAGCAGGTGGGCAGACATGGGGAGTTGTCCATGTGTGTCAGGATAATTAAAAGGAAGTCCTTTGTGAGCTGATGATGTAGGGTAAGATTGAGAGGGACGAGGCATTGGTACTGTTTGTCTGCAGAAATTAGTCACTTTTGAGTTGGTATAGGGGAAGATTGAGTTAAGGGGGGGAAGGAACTTAATGTGGGTTGACAAGGGGGAGTCAGTGTGGCATTAGCAGAAGGTATTCATTTGTGAGTAGGTATAGGGTAAGATTGAGATGGTGGGGAGAAGGGGGGGGGGCTTGAGGTGGCAGTTGCAGAAGGTATTTGTGAGTTGGTATAGAGAAAGATTTTGGTGGGTGGGGGGGGGGTGACATTGAGAGAGAGTAGTCCTTTGTGAGCTGGCAAAGGGTTAGATTGGGGTAGAGTGGTGGCAGTGTCACTGTAGGTAGTTTTGTGTTAAAAGAAGTAACCATTGTTTACCTGTACTTTGAAAATGGGGGATGGGATCAGTATGGTTATGGAGAAGCGAAACTAATAAGTTTCCTGTATGATATTCAGATGTAAATTTTGCTTAACTTGTCAGCTTATGGCAGTGGGGTGGAGGGATGATATTTAGCATTATGTTATAATACTATACTACTACTACTACTAATACTAATTTTATTTGTCTCTCATTTCTTTAACAGCCCCTCCAGCTGGCAAGGCTGATGTCTTTGGTTGTTTTTCAAGTAAACAGAAGAAGACTCCTGCCAATACCAACACAAACAACAAGTCATCCTCTCTTGGGTAAATGCCTTTTCTTTTTCTTAACCCTGTTTTGCGTTTTAGTGTTAAATTTTTAAATGTTGCCCTATTTTTTCCTAAAGGGCACAGACAGTCTCCTATACTTATTTTAAAACAATGATTAAATCTTACAAATTGCCTGAGTCCTGGTTCATTCTTAATCTTTATGATATTTCAGGTTATAAATACTGTATATTTAGGGTTATTTAAGCAGGTTCTCAGGAAATTTCACAACTGAGTGAGAATAATATTGTCACATGATTTTTAGAGCCAATCATAAAATAGGATAAGACTTTTAAACAAATCTAAATTGGAAATAATGCAGATTACCTTTTCTAAATATATATATTGATCAGCTTCTTAGTTGTTATAGTTTCACAAAATCAATGAACATTCTCATAATGTCTGCAATGCACTGGTTGGGTAATGCCAGCCTGTATATTAACCTTTCCATTTCTCTGATGTAAGTTTAATTTATAGCTGTAAGTTTAATTTATAGAATTTCAATACAAAGATTTAATATTTTTAATTTCCCATCAATTAGAAAGGCTATAGCACTGACATGCTTGAATGTATAAATGTATGCATTTTGTGATCCATTGTAGAAGTCTCCTAGAAATTCCAAGAGAGATACAAATAGGAAAGTACTTTGTGATCTTGGTGGTGTAAACCTTATGCCAAAGCAATTTATCTCCTTCCCAACTTTTGTTCCATTGAGTGACTATATAGACAGGTTACATAATCATTTGTTACATAGCATTAGATGCTTTTATGTGTGTGTGTCTTAACCCCTGAATGTCCTTCAGAGAAAAAAGTTTACGACAACAAAGTGATTGTAAAAGGATGTTGTACTGGTAGAAAGGCAGGTTGGATTTCTTTTGTATTTGTTACCATGGATTCATTTGCTGTCCACAGTGACTGACACTCTAATTGTTGCCATGGTTTCATTGCTGTCCACAATCTTTGAATCTACACCCCCCTCCTCACCACCTATTTATATATGTAATCCCCACTTACCACAGTAAGCCCCTGGCAAGCTTCCAATAGCACAGTGTGACCTCCAATAGAGGTTGCCAGATGATGTCGCCTGAAACCAGGTCCTAGCTGCGTGATATCTTCTGGGCAGGCAAGCAGGAAAAAATGATGTCATTGGACGACCTCTATTGGAGGTCACCTGGTGCCACAGTGCTATTGGAAGCTTGCCAGGGACTTACTGCGGGTAAGTAGGTATTACATATGTTAATAGGAGGTAAGTATCGGTGCTCATAGATTGCCAAACCAGGTGGTTTGGGGGAAACTCTAAATTGTTGCCATGGGTTTATTTGCTGCCTTCTAGTGGCCAAACTTTGATTATACAACATTGTAATACTGCTTATACTTTCAGGAGAGGGACGTTAGAAGTACCTTCGATTGCTGACAGTCACACCCCTGTTGGTGTGGAGTACATATGGAACCTGGGGTCTGTCAGGGTGTATGTAGCCCTCCTCTCAGAAGGGTCTAACCCTGTCACCTTAGAAGCAGCAGCTGGTACTATTCAGAACATTACTGCTGGAGATTCAAGGGTGAGTAAATATATTTGCAGAAGTGCAAGGGGTAGGCATGTTTTAAATTTCTTGTTCATCAGGTTTCAATAGCTATTTGCTTTTTAGCGGGAATGTAACTTGTAACTTCTATTCTGACCTTCCTAATCTTAGTCATTGGAATTTTATATACACTTGTTTAAGTACTTGCATTGCAGGCTATGCAATATTGTGTTGTGCACTTTACTGTGTGATTTGTCACTCGTCTTTGAATGTTGGGCTGGGGGTTTTTTAAAAACTGGGATGGGGATTGTTGAGTACATGTCTAGGAGTACAAGGGATGGGTGTGATGCGACTGGTGCAGAGTTAGTCTTCAGTGCTGGTCTCAGATCAGCAGTAGGTGCCTGAGGGTGAGTGCACACACTTCATGGGATAGTTTAAGGGAGAAGACATTTCTGTGAGTGCAAGTGGTGGGGGTTGGGGAGGGGGTTGTTGAGACAAAAGGACTCATCAGATATATTTAGAGAATTACTGCTTGGGATTCAAGCATGAGTATTCTTATTGAAGTGCAAGGAGTGGGGTATTGAGACATTGGTACATAGTTTTGGGAACTAGTCATTGCATCCCTGCTGGAGGTTGTTCGGATTAGTACACTACTATTGAACCAGGGTTGATGTTGGAAGGGCTTGGTTTCAGACCTGTTTATTTGGAATTGTTTTGCAATGATCTAAGGTCAACAATCCTCATATATACAAGGAGGGGTAGTAAGGAAAATGGGGAAATTGTTTACTTTCACCTTTGAGATCATATATGTGCTATTTTCATTTTTGTGGATTCACGTTACCAAGCCACAGGTGTTTGAACATATTGATTTTGTAATTTGTTGACAAAAGATACTATATCAAAGTTGTTGTTTTAGGAAATTTGTGATTAATAATTTAATGTCTTTGGAGCTTAGTTTAAATAAGTTACGTGACTTGTACTTACTAGTGTAAATTTAGGTTTTAAAAATGATGAAAGCAGCATCATTAATAATGCAAGTGTTTTCACTTAAAGCTTACTTCTTGTAAAGACAAAGTATGAAACTCAGACATGGGCTTTCATTGTTGCAGATGACCATCAACGTTGGTTGATCTCGTATCAGAAGAGAGAAATTTTTGTTATTAATAATCTAATTTCATTTAAGCTTAGTTTGAATAAGTTAATATCATTAGAGCTTACTTTGAATAAGTTACTTGATCTGTCATTTAACTTGTACTTACCAGTTTAAATTCAGGTTTTAAAAATGATGAAAGCAGCATCATCAATAATGCAATATATTCGCTTAAATCTTACTTCTTGAAAATACAGAGTATTCAACTCAGACATGTGATTTTATTGTTACAGATGGCTATCAATGTCCGATCTCACGTCAGAAAGGAGAAGGGACTCCCCGTCATGGTAGAGCTATTGAGAATTGATAAGGATCGTGTTGTACTTGCCTTAGCGAGGGCGCTGCGCAACCTTGCTGTTGATGCCAGGAATAAAGAATTGATAGGTAAGTTTACATATTATCAAGATAATTAATTAATTAAGCACCTTTGTGTGCTCATCCAGACTGAAGCACTCTTCAACCTTTCTGCTTTATGTCAGACTGAGGAAAGAAATCATGGCCTTAGTACTTTTCAATGTATTCTTAAAGGCAGGTACTCATTACATCAATTATATTTTTGGTTTGGTGTTACCAAAATTTTCAGTTGGTGTCTGTTCTTTGGTTGACATCAAAATTGGAACATTAAAAGAAATGCAGGGATGTTTAAATTTTACAGCATGCATATATGTATTGTTGTTTGTATCTGTATAAGTAGGGTCCAGAGCAATTTGTATCTAAAAGGGTCAGCAAGGGACAATAATGACCCACACTGGTCTTTGCTAACCCTTACATGGGCTAGAATGAACCCTTTGATTGCCACAAATTCTCACTTTTACCCTAAATAAGGTGCAAATTTATCACCAAATCTCTAAACTAGTTATTACCAACTCGTCCAAGGCAAAATTTGTGTGCACACTCCACACCAAGCTGCTGATGGTGCTATGTCTAGATGGTGATTGATGCAGTTTGTGTCCCCACTCTAAGATCTTTCTACAGTCCTGGACAAAATTATTTGGACACTTTCTGACCTGCCACATATTCTAGCATGTTTTCCCCTCACCCCTTATTCAACTTTGAGAAAAAGGAAGTGTGCATTTTTTGCCAAAGTGCTCAACCTTTATTCACCCTTGAAACCAACATTGAGATGAGGTGCGGGGATTTGTCCCAGATAATTTTGTCCAGGATTGCCTGAACTTCTTGTCTTTACAGAGATGACTGGCCATGTTTTCATATCAGACCTATCATAGCTAACAGTACTATTGTGCCCTCTCACTGTTACATATATGAATACATTGAATAGGCAGTTCTGCAAATACATTTTACGACTTACTTCAAGGTCCTGTTTCATGTATACAGCATTCCCTCCCCTTGCAGAGGGAACAGCTGTAGTATTCTTTGCAGTATATCTTACACCGCAGGCTATTGTTCCTACTCACACCCATCCCTTTGCCCCATCCCTCACATGTCTTCACAGTATATGCTTCTATTGCTTGCCTGGCAAAGTGAAAACCATATTTTTTAAGCCATAGGGGGACGAGATGACATTCTTGATAAAATTGAGCATTCCTGTGTTCTATTTTCTATAAAAAATTGTGTAATTTGTATAACTCCCCCGTTTCCTACCCTTTGTCTCGAAATTTAATCAATATATATAATACTTTCTTTTTAATTATTTGCTTGCTTCTTTCACTCCCCTCCTCCGTCAACCCATCCAATGCTGAGCACTGTTATTTCCCATGTTCTTCTTCCTATACCTTTGCACAGGCATTCACACAATCCTGGACAAAATTATTGGGATACTTCCAGATGTTTTGTCCCCCCACCCCTTACTCAATGTTGAGAAAAAGAAGACTGCACTTTTGCTAAAGTGCACAACTTTTATTCACCCTTGAAACCAACATTGAGATGAAGGGAGGGGGATTTGTCCCCGAAAATTTTGTCCAGTATTTGTAGCTACAACCATGATTCATTGAAACAGTGTTGGTAGGAGAATCGGAAATGTTTGGGATGAGGAACTTTGCTCTTTCAAAGGATACATAGGGTTGGTTTGTGGAATTCACCAAATTTTTCCAAATCTGTTAAATTTTATTACCTATGAATGACACATTTTTAAAATGTGCACAAACAAAAAGCCAGGATAAACTTTGCCATGGCAGTACTCTCTAACACCTTGGCTAATTTATTAATATCAACTTGGTGAGTCCCTTTAGTAAACCATAGTAAAATTGAATTGTGAAAAATGATGAAACATTTTAAAAGTGTTTTGCTTTTCGAGTTTGTTACTTTCCTCATGTGTCATGAGATGAGTTCAGTCATCTACAACACTTTGTGAAGCTTTTGAGTTGTAACTCCATCATTGCAATTCTGTACTCTGTTTTGTTTACAGGTCAATACGCAATGAAGGATCTGGTCTTCCGTCTCCCTGGGGGAGGGTCAGATAATTCTATCAAGCCCCTCTCCATGGAGAGTTTGGCTGCTATATTACACTTACTACATGAAGTTATCAAAAACAACCAGGAACATGCCAAGTAAGTAATAGTGGGTTAGATGGAGAAGGATCATGAATGGGGGATGGGTGTGGGTGGGGAAGGATATTGCCTGCGTAGCAGACTGTAGGGCATATTCCTTGTTCTGTCATATCCCCACCAAGTCTGCCAAAGTGAACACCAAACAGATTCTTTGGATATTCATAGAAATATGTGTCCAGACTAGATGAATGTTAGTGAATATTCACAAGAAGGCAACATCTGGTCCCGTTTAAACCATGCAGTAGCTCATGCTACCCACAGAGTTGATATGACATTGTAAAGCACACTTCCCGGTAGTACCCACTGGACAGTTGGTTATGCAATGCAGTACGTAGTGATCCCATCAGGTTTCAATCTAGTCCTTCAGTTTACAACAACAAGAATACACACACTCGTTCAAAACAATAGCATAAAAAATGAGGCAGGACATGAATAAGTCATAGTATGGTAATGAAGTTTGCATCTAAAATTGGATGCAGGCCTCTTCTTTTTGGCGGACGGTGGTTTGTGAAGCCTTAAAGGGGAGGTGAACAAACCGAGTCCGCTCCGCGGGATAGGAGGGATATAGACAAGGTGGGGGGAAAGTCTAGGAGAAAGAATGAGCAGAGAAGGGATGCAGGTGGGGTGAGGAAGTGATGTGCATGGGGGAGGGATGTTCATGATGGGTGAGGGGGGAGCAGTAAGGATAGAGTGGGTTAGACGAAGTTGAATGGCCCAGTTTCTAATTAATTGGTTTAAGTTTTGCGGGTCACAGCTTTTTCCAAATGTAGCTCACTGGCCACAAGTCAGTGGTGGGATGTCTTAGGTTGAGCTTACTGGATATTAATCCACCATTAGGTGAATTCCAAGTGTGCAGTGATTGTCTTTGATTATCATGGAGAGTTATCAATCTTTCCATGATCTTCACAAGTCTGCTTTTCGTCCAAATTGTATTTTGAAAAAAATGGAAAATGATAATATTCAAACAGAAAATTATTTATATTCAATATACACTGTAAAAGAGGACATAGCTTTTGGACAGCCTCCCCCCCCCCAAAAAAAAAGGATGTATGATCTTAACAGTTGAAACAAACATTATGTAAACCCATTTACCTGCAGTAATCCATGGACTTTGTGGGATTTTGTTAGTTAGATAAGAGTTTTATGGCCCAGTTTCCAACCTATTCGTTCAAGTAGAGCTGGCCACAGCCTTAATTTTTTCCAGTTGTGGCTCACTGGCTTGTTTTCCCTACTCCATTGCTTATGTGGAGGATCACGCACAAGGGCAGTAGGTCCCATTTTTAGAGTCTTTGGTATGACTTGACCTGGGAATAAAACCCAGGCCTTCCGTGTGAGAGGCGGTTGCTCTTATGGTTAGACCAAGCACGTGGTCTTTGTGGGATTTTATAGCTGTTGCAGTTACCAGTTTGGCCAATTGCTTGACAGCAAGTTTGCCGGCCTGACAAGAACCTTTTCAAAATTCAAATTTATTTTACATTGTTCATATGTTACAATTTCTTCCTCAGAGCATTGCGGAACGCCAATGGCATAGACACTGTGATCACCATCTCCAAGGCCGGCCACAAATACCCACCAGCGGTCATCAGAGGGGCTATTCAGGTAAACAAGAACTCAACGCAAATGAAACAAAAGATTCTTTTCCAATATACATTTTTTTTTTTTCTACATTAGACCTTATTCAGTGAGTCCCATTCAGTCGGAGCCCTAGGAATCAGGGAAAGTGATTTAAAATTTTTGGAGTGGATGGGATGATTTCAAGTCTGTGAAGCCTTTATTCCCTGTTACCCTCATCGTATTTAATTTGGTTAAAGGAACTCTTTAAATTTCATCAACAAAGCAGTCCAGTAGTTACAATCCACAATGTTATCCACGGAAGCTAATAAAGGACTCCCTTTTAATAAAGGTATAGCAGTCTATATTTTGAACTTCCCTCACTGTGACAGGTCGCTGATTGCATGATATGACAAAGGAACAATGCAACATGGTGGCATTAATTGTCATTTTTCCTCAGGTCCTGCACACGCTGTGGGCATTTAGGGATCTTCGTACCTACTACAGATCAGATGGCTATGATGAGAAGGACTTCTTGACAGGGGTGTGGACAGTTAAGAGGACGTCCAATCAAGGAAAGTCACCCTCAGCAAATAACACAAACAGTCGTCCTGTTACGTCAACAGATTCTTCCAACTGTAAGTAGAAGAGTGTAATAAATCCTGCTTGAAGGGGGGGGGGGCAGGGGGAGAGGTGGGAGGACTTTTGGGAAAATTTTAGGTCAATTTTAGGTCAGAATGTACAGTTAAATGAAGACCTGTTTTCCCCATAGTCTTTACTGGTTTTGATAACTTGATTTTATAAGAACTGTGGGCTTCTTGAATTGTTGACGTAATGGCGGGGGGGGGGGGGGGATGGGGGGATGGGGGGGCAGTTGGGAATGAAGGAGATGTGTGTGTGGGGTTGGGGGTGAGAGTGGGAATGTGGTGTAGGTGTGGAGGGCAGATGGGAGAACACTATGACAGGTCAGCAATCTTGAAACGTTATAATGTGCGTAATATTATGTGAATTGTTTGCAGAATCTTGAGAGTGCTGATCTACATCTCCTCTCCTTACCCTCTGTGTATACATGTAATTACAGTCCATCCCAAGCCTATTAGTAGCACTGTGGGTTTGGGTGACCTCCAATAGAGGGCGTCCTAGGTTGGAGTTTTGGGAATTTTGTTGTATTAATATAGACTTGTAAGAATATGAATTTCTTGTGAGCAGTACCTGCTTGGAAAATATCTAAGGTTTACAGAAATGGTGCAAACTCAATTTTAATTTGTCAGGCTACAGTTAAACAGCTACAGTTGGCAGTTTTGCTGCGGTCAATCTAGGGTAAAGCCCCTACCGAGGGCGCCATCTGATTTGTAAGGGTGCAACTTGGACATTACTCTATTTGGAAATTCATTATATGCTTGCTTGGTGCATTACTGTGGTCAGCATTTCCTTCTTATAATACTGGATTTACTTTAAGTCTGGAGGGTAGTCAATTGCTTGCTTTCAGTGTTTTTATTTTTTTTGCTTGGTTTTATATTTTATTGTTCTAACAACTTGCAGTTATTGCAAAATGGAGAATTAATTGCATGGTGAGGTTAGTTGTGAAAATTTAACAAAAGTTTATGCTATTTTGGGGAATGGCAGCATTTAATTTGTCTAAGCTTGTTAACTCTTACTCATTTCCCTTTACCTAAGTTTGCAGTGCCCTCCATTTGGCAAAAGAAATGTCTCATACACAGAAATTTTGTTTCATTAAATCAGTATAAAGCCTTTAGGAAGAAAAATAGATGACGTATCGCTAAATGCTGTTTAAAATAGTATATTGTTTGAAAAATAATGAGCAGTGGAAAATATCTAGGAACATGTTTGAATCCCAAAGAACCTGTGATTAAATATCAGCTTTCTTTAAAAAGCAGTCTCCATTATAAGGCAAGTGGGTGTAGATTAGTAACATTAAAATATTCATTGTTCATGTGTGGTGTAGATTATACAAAGTCCAACCAACCAGAGGTCCTTGCAGCTCCCCTCCCTGTAGATAATTTCTCATCAGAGACATTGGACAGCAGGCGGTCTGACTACCATCAAAAGAGTGGCACGATAGATAGGGGTTATGACGAGAGATCTATTGAGAGAGATTACGGCTACCAGCAGCAAGGTATGTGTAAGGGCACTTAAGGGAAGCCCAAATATCACAAACTTCTTTTTCCAGTTCTCTGGAAATGTTTTGTCATTTTGCTAGCTTTCATACATTTAAATCTGGTGAACTATAACAGTAAAATTTGGCTTTACCATTTGATATATGGTTTGTAAAGTTTTAACCAATATTACCTTCATTTGAAAGGGTCATCATGAGCAGGCATGTCTTTTCAAGATGCCCACAAAAATTAGGAAGTGTAGGTTGAAAACTGTGGTGGGACAATGTAAAACATGTAAATTAATAGGGTTTCTGTAAAATGTTGTCTAACAGTTCAAGAATTACTGTGGTGTAAGATTGTTATCCAAGGGAAGTACTTCCTTGCTTAATAACACTCCATCTTTCCCCTTTCTTATTACCCCTACCAACATAATTAACATCCATTTACTATCAGCTATACCATTAGTTTGATCTAAGTCCCTTGTATGCAATTCTCCTCTCTCACTCCCTCCCCCTCCCCTCCCCTCCCTTGTCCATTTAACACTTCCTCCAAGGTATACATTCATTAATGGCAAATTCTTAAGAACTATGATTAAGTCCAAGGTTCTATAGTGCTTTATCTCTGGTTTGCGGAAAAACTAACTGCCAGTCTGCATGTTATTGTGCATTCCTCCAAAAAATAATGTAGTTTGAAACATGCCCTAGTATTTCCTGTCTGTTGTAAGAGATAGCAAAAGGGAAGGATCATATTTGAATTGTATAAGAAACTGAACATGAAGTTGAATCATGTTTTAAACAACTTTTTGACTAGTTGATTCTATATAATAGGTTTATGTTGGTGTGTTGTTTAAAGTGTACCTCAAGTTAAAAAAAAAAAAAAAACGTATTATATACCATGGAATATGAATTCCAACATTCCAACTCCCACCTTCAGTGGACAATCCTAAGCTGAGATACAAAATGTTGAAGTTAATTCACTTAAAACAAATTGGTCCATTGCACAATAATTTGTGACTTTCTTGTTGTACAACTCACATTACCTGCTTTGTTTTCTTTTGAAATTAGAAATGTTTTTATGGCCTTGAACACTTCCTGTTTGCTTGCATAGCATGTCACATAAAGAGGGCTTGATTACATCACCCTGTATGAGTAATAATGCTTTCACAGCTTGGTGAAAGGTTCAATAACTCTCAGAAAAACAAAGAAATTCAAAGGTTGTAAGTTGAGTAGTACAACAATGACATCACAAATCACTGTGCAATGTACCATTTTGATTTTATACATTTTATATCTCAGCTTAGGAATGTCCTATGAAGATGGGAGTTGGACTGTTAGAATTTATTTTACATGGTCTTTAATATATAAATATATTTTTGAATTTTTGGACCAGCAGTTCACTTTACATCTCATCTAACTTCATCAGTGTATACATATTCCCATATGTGGTAATCTTCAGTTTATGCAAGGTACCATGTTTTACAAGAGAATGATATTGTTTTATCTGGTTGCTCTAGAAACCCTACAGCATCTAAATACATTTGTATTGTATTCCTTTCTTAACAGCCCTGTATATATTCTAACTGCTGCTGAAATTGTAATTACTTAGAGGCTTACACCTCTGTTGTAGGCTACATTCATTAGTATGCATATAACATATTCATCTAAGACAGAGATTAGCTGTGGCATTTAGTGACTTGTTTTCTAACATATTCATTACCAGAAGGATCAAAATGAAATGACCATTGACAGCATATTCTCTCACCACCCTCCTCCCCAACCACCACTGCCACCACCATCAGCTTTTTGTGAATGAGGCTCATTGTGGCAAGAATTGCTATTAGCGCGTCTAGACTAAATCCCTTAAATGGTTAAAAAAGTTATATTACAAGCTTTCCTCTCTTTGAATCAAGGACGGATCTGCTTTAGTAGGCTTTTGGAATAGGAAGGGGTAAAGAAGAACAAAGGGAAGGGAATCATTATCACTCTAAATCATTCTGAAATTTATCAGCACAAAACTCATCATGGACTGTTTTTAAAAGTTTGAAAAAATCTCCATTTATTTTGCATCCCTCTTGTTTGATTGTGTGTTTTTTTTTTTTTTTTTGGAATGGAAATTATCTCCCAAGAGTAGAAAGTGTGGTTTCAAAGTAAACATTCTATGCTGTGAAAGGAAATCTATCTTTCTGCTTTTTCATGATCGCAGGTAGTATGACTTTTCTTCCTGCCCCCTTGCCAAGATAAAGTAAAAGTAAAAAGCTATGATTTCAACTCCTCCCCTCAAAAAAAAGAAAAAAAAGAAAGAAAACCAAACAGGTATAGTGTTATGTAATATTCTCAAAGAGGGTGCATGTGTGTTTGACACCCCCTACTCTAGAGACTGTAGTTATACCTAGAAAAAGTGTATAATTTCTACAGCAGTTATAGCTCGTAGATACTGATGGCATGTTTACTAATTAACTAGTACATCTGTAGGTTTTCAGTGCCATGGCATTGTAGTTTAGTTATGCTGGCTGGATTCATGAATATGCATGTTTTTTGATGTCTTTTTTGCATATTATGCAGATATGCAATTCACAGATCCAGCTGCTTTCATAAGAGACTCCTATTCCACTCACAGTAGTGAAGGTATGGTAATGACCTTATGAATATTCACCAGATTCTTGTCACACATTTTGCACGTCAGTTGGTGAACCTGACCTTTGGCCTCTGTGTTCATCTTTGTTCTTTTGAAGCCATCTTATTTTCTTGAGGTCCCATTGGTTTTCATTTTATTGTTTGTTTTTTTTTCTTTTCTTGTATAAGGTCACTGTTACACCTTCATTGACAGTCATGTGCATGAAGCTATTTACCTTAGGAAATTTTTCCTCCCATTAAACACTTTCCCCCCATATGTCCCTGAATCACTCCTTTCAATAAGCCCACTTTGTAAGTTGTCAAGAATGTAGTTTCTAACTGTTGCATGTCTCACCTTGACTGTTATTGTGTTGACTTCTCAACACTGCTACATGCTCCCTGCTTTGAGTAGATTGATGACATACATTAGGTACAGAAAGTACGGAAAGATCCTAACAAAAATGATTTGAAATAATATATCTGTTTGTCAAATGGTTGTTAAGCATAGTTGTATGGGTTTTACAAAACTCCTTACAGTTACATTAAACTTTACAAAGGGTGGTTAAAAATCCCCCTTTCCCCTCCCCATTAGAAGGAAAAGTGTTTTAATGTATCAGTTGGAGGCTGAACAGGTATCACTGTGGAAATAAGTACAGTCGTTGTGGTACATCACTGGTCTATCAAATCTTTAGATATGATCAGCATCCCCTCTCTCATTTCAAGGCCGTGTTGACACCTATAAGTCCACAAAAGGCCCATTAATGTACCCTTTTCCAAATGGTAGTGACAAATTAAAGTCATTTGGGATAGTTTTAGTTTGTGTCATATTTAGCCACTGTAAAATGACAAAAAGTAAAGGTATCCCACAATCCTTTGTAATTGGTAGTTTGAAAAAGACCTATTGAGCTCATCAAATTTCATTAAAGGTCATGTCACCATTCTTTTAAGTTCTCTGAAAAAAAAAACAAAAAAAAAAACTTGTCCCAGCATGCTGTGTTGTAACTGACTTCTGCAGTACTAATACATTTATGAAAACAATTCCTTCTGAAGTTAATGCAACTCTACTAATCCCTGCACTTTAATATCTTCTAATCTTTTCTGATTTAATTGATGCATGGAAATCTTTTGTTCAGTGGTTTAATTTTGTTTTGTTTTGGTTTTTTTTGCTATTTGCATATTTTTAAAACAAGATGTCTTTTGTTCTGTGTATGGCAGGGCTCTACATTGTAATAAAAAGAGTTGTCCCATGAACAAGTTGTTAAAAGATCTAGTTGTCACTCCAACTTTGAAGTTGTCCCACTATTTGACAACTTAGTTTTCCCAGGCTAAAATGACATGCCTGGGGTAAGTTCACAACTGTTTATTTGGAGTTCTGGTGTAGTGTTTTTTTTTACATTTACAAGAGTGCATGTTGTCTCCTCTGATTTGTTTTATTTCAATAAAAAGTTACTGTTTTTGCTAGTTGTTGACACTTCACCTTTACTCTTTGCATGATGTCAAGGTCTCACTCAGATTTTGCTGTTCATATAAACATGCGTCTGGCATATACTTTATACATGCCATTCAATGGAATGTTATCACTTGGTCATTCGACTTTATCCTTTGTGGACATTTGTAATTTGGAACATCTGTTGTACTCATGAAGTAACAATATCGAAAGTAATAGTCCCATATAGAGCCATTTGGGGCCTCATATTGGTCATCATATTGACCCATGTCGTTTTGCACCCAAGTTCTCTAAGGGTCCCATATGAGCCAGCCCATATGAACATTTTACTCATATGGAATTCTAAGGCCCATGTGGGGAAGTGATATACATAAAATTGGGGTTAAGTGCATGATACCCACATATATGAGGACCTCAAATGTGGGCCCTCTGCATAAGTTTTGGGTGCAAAATTGTAATGGAATCCATACGTGTGTTGGGCCATAAAGGTTTGCTAACTGGACTCTGCATAAATGTTGCCATAGAAGCATGCCCACACACAAACACTGCTGCAATGCCATCCTTCAACAATAAGGTTCTACTACATGAACAACCCCATATAGGTTGCATGTTTATTCCGCACCTGTACAGACTGCGCCTTCCTTTGTATACATTCTTTTGTCTTTTCGTGTCAATATACTCAAACACATAAACAAACATTCTTGTTCATCAGAAAATTTCCCTTCTCTTTCTTTTGTTCTGAGAAAGTATGCAGTCCATTTCTGAAAACTGAGACTTAACTCATACCTGAAATTTGATTTGATTTGTGGCTCTCAAGCCAGTGAGCCACAACTGGAAAAAGGCTGTGGCTGGCTGGACCTGAACAAATAGGTTGGAAACTGGGCCGTAGATCTAACTAACTGAAATTTGAATGAAGTGTAATTCCAGTGCATTCTGTACATTTGTGTTGTGTAGAATTTCTTGTATGCCACCCTTCTCATAAAAAATCATTACTTTTCTCAACTGAGTTTTGACCCTTTTAGAACTATAAAAAAGGAAAAATCCCATGCAATTTCCACCCCCCCCCCTCTATCCCAATGAAAACAGAGAAGATATCCAAGTGAAAATATGTACTATCTTCCTTGTATTCTGCAGGTGTGCTTGACAGACAGGATCCACAAGAAGAAATTCCAATGAGAGACCTCCACATTTCATCGTATCAAGACCAAGCTTCAGATGTTGGTTCCCTTAGTCGATCCCGGCCTCCTGTCGGTGGGGTCCCAGTCTATGGCAGGGTAAGTTAAATTGTATCGGTTAAAGCTTTTGACTTGCAGCCAGGTGGTCTGGAGTTTGACTCCTGGCTGGGTCATACCAAAGATGTTGAAAATGGAACCTACTGCCATTGTGCTTGGTGCTCAGCATAAACAATGGAATAGGGAAAAGAGCTGTAACAGCAAAATAAAAGCAGTGGCCCTTATGAACCGATTACTTGGGTAGGAACCCATCAAACTTACTCGGACGCTAGAAGCAAATTGCAAGTTTTAGCCATCTCAAGCTGGCAACTAATAATCCAGAGTCTATCAGAGAACTTTCTGTTCAAGTATCTTGAGATCAATAAAGTTAAAGGGGTTTGCCACCTTCAAAGACTATTTGCCCAATAGGGTGACAAGGTTGGTTTAAATGGGGTTAACTGCTGCAACTACAGAGACAAGCTTCACCTGAGAATATACTTTTTTCTCGGGAAACATTGGCTAAAACATCCTATATAATTCTAGCAGCATGATTCTATCAGGTAAATAGTAATATGCACAATCACATGATCGTAACAAAGGAGATTCAAGAAGATGTATGAGGTTATGATTGTGACAATTTACAGTTAGGGGAGGGGGTAGGGTTAGCAACCGAATTGGAGGTATCATCAGGTTTTGTTTTTCAGAAAAATTTATGGTTCCCCCCAGGTAGCCTTTTCACTATTTTCAGTCTATGAAGAAATTTGATTGGCTGAAATATTTTTCACATATTTTGGCTCAATTTCAAAACATTGTCTCACTTGTCTTCTTAAGAGCTACCTATTGTGCCATTTTGTTACTTATTAGGCATAAGGGTGCCTCTGTACAATTTATACCCGACACCCCACTTTTTGTTGAAGAAGTGATGTTACAGCAAGGTCAACCCGACTTCCTATTATCGGCTTTCTGTCAATAGTAGCTGCCATGTACAGGTCTATGTAAACAAAGAGTCCCACTGTAACCCTCATTCATAAAGACTGTTTAATTCATTGCAAGCCAAGTTTGCAACCAGAGCTGCCTCAGCAGACCAGGACAATAGGCTTTTCTTTTTGGACACATGTAGGCTGGTTGCGTTGGCACTGAAGCATGATGAATTAGTGTAAACAAACACTGGCCAGACTGCATAGAGCTAGCTTATGCCTAATGAGTGGAATTCAGTTGAGTGTGTGTTCAGGTAGTATTGTCTTGTAGAATAAAAACATGGTTACTGAGGGCAGTGTTGTAATGGAGTCACTAGATTAGTGACTCAAGTCCCCAGGTTTCAAACTTTTAAGTGACTCGAGTCGAGTCATTGACTCGAGTCACTGTACTGTTTCAATGGGGAAATTACTCCTGAATTCTATGAGTCATATCATTTTGAGAGGAAGTGACTCGAGTCGTGACTTGTTACAACACTGGTTGAGGGAAAAAGTTTTATTACTTCTTACGCCTGAAAGGAGAAAAAAGAGTTGAAAGAATTCAACAGTAAACAATTCAGTCTTGAATCAGATAAAAGCAAGCCTCTTTTTAGTAGTTATCTAGAAAGAATGATAGTTGTCTGCATGGAAGTTTAGTTGTCCATGACAGCCACAAAAATGGAACCTGAATCATTATTCATAATGAACTTGTACTGGACAATTTCTATTCAAGCAAAACATGAATAAACAAGAAACACTTTATTGAGTAATATTTTATTCCTTACAATATTTGTGTGAAACCTTAAACATGTTCGCTGTGAAAGGCTTTATAAATATGAATTAAAATTGTATTACCTTGTTGTATTCCTAAACTATAGGCTCCAGAGCCTCAAGTAGAGAGCAGAGCTTTAGATCAAGATGATTATCATCAAGAACAAGCTCGTTCCCCATCACATGAATCTAACTACGCTTCAGACTACGGCAGAACGGACAGCTACAGGCATGATGACTACAGACATGATGACTATAGCCAAAGAGATGACTACAGCCACCAAGACGGCTATGCCCCACAGGATGGTTATACACCACTGGACAGCTATGCTCCTCAAGACAGCTATGCTCCTGAAGAGGATTTGTCAAGGCAAGGTAGTTACCACCCTGATGACTACAGGGATGGTGAGGGTGACAAGGGAGGCAATTATTCTACATTGTACAATTCTCCACAAGTGGACGAATTTTTGAGTTTCCAGGGTGACATGGGCCCTGGAGGGGATAACTATGGACACATTGCTGAATACGGCCAAAATGACTATAACCAGCCGTCTAGCAACTATTCAGTCCGTGTAAATGCTGAATCTGGCATGCCCAACGATCCCAGTAGTGACTCCTGGGTTTGAGGTCAGAGAATAGGGGACTTTCGCAGATGGTGACACAGAAGGTCATCCCCGGGGTCATATTTCCTCCGGGGGTTGTCTGAGTCTCTCTGTGAGATGGTAATACACAGAATGTGCCCCAACAAGAATCTTTTTTTGTTGCAAGGCGCAATGTTGACACATATGCAATAAACTGGTAGGTAGGAATAGTTTAAATTGCTTCAACAGGTAAGCAAATGTATTCATGAGTGTCAGGTATTCATGAATATTCATGCCATCATGAATTATTAATGATTGCATCTTCATGATTGGTTACATTTTCTTTTCAATTTCACCTCAACTGAATGAACCAATGCAGAAGTTTTTCAACATTGAGAGTAACATGAAAATATGTTAGTAATAACACTGGGGATTAAGTTGACTACAGCACAGTGTTACAGGTGTGTCAAGCTGCAACCTGCACTTCATCAATAGTTCAGTTTGATGCTGAAAGTCAATTGCTTTGTTGCACTGCAGGCCAGTCCCAAAGCTGGGGAGGGGGGAGCGAATTTTTTTACTCTCCATAGGGACTCTGAAGAATTACATTGACTAAATACATTTGTACACATTTTGGGCCCTCAGAAAGAAATTTTGCCCTCATCCCTCGAAAAGATTGTGCACCCTCCGCACCCCCCTCCCCTTACCGCCCTTCAGTGCTTTGTCTGGCTATAGGCCATGCTGCTCTCCATTCAGTATGACCAAAAAATTAATGAAAATAATAAAAAGAAAAAAGATAATAATTTAAAAAAATGTCACCACCATTGACTGGCAACTTAAAAGTGTGTAGACACTTAGTTATTTAGTGGTTTAAAACGTTCTAGGTAATATCAAGTTTCTTATCTAGTATGCACAGCATTCAAATAATCTTCACTGCAATGTTAGTTATCACATGACTGGCAGTAAGATGGTCTTTTTGTTACCCCATATCCTTTTGATCAAGTAAGGTCTTACTATCATGGCTTCAACCAAGAGTGTCATGGTACAGTTGCAATGGCATTGATGTCTGTATTCAGGTAGACATTTTCCATACAAAGCCTTTACATTAAATCAAGTGTTCTTCTAAACCTATTGTCTTTGTGATGAACAATTTTTTTGCGGTACAATATATTTCTGTAAAGTTGCACAGGGAATAATTTATCCAGTATCACATCGGATTTTGCTGTACAAAAAAGTCGAATTGCTTCACAAATACAATTTTGAATAGCAGATTTTGTAACATAAAATACATAGGGTTTCCAACCATTTTACCATAAAACCTGACAAAAAACTCAGAATTGCTATGCAAAATTTAAACACTAAATTATTCCCTGTTGCATATTCCAACCAGTGTCATACTTGCCAACTGTTCCATTTTCTAAGCCTAAAGGTCCAGTCCTCTGATCCCAAACTACAATTCCTTCAGGTATTTACAGAAATTCTCCATTGGCTCAGCTCTTTGATTGACTGTTAATTCAAGCAATGCAGAGTACCAAAGCTTATATTACACAGCATGCACTGTACTGAGAGTGTTTTGATTATACACACTGTACTTTTTTAATACTGACCCTGAAGCAATAAACTGAGATTGTGTCTGGATGAGGATGAATTAAAGTAATGTTAGGAAAATTGGTACTGCTTGGAGTGAGATGATCATGCCTTTACTACCCAACAAAATTAGAACATTTCATCAATCTGACTTTTAGTGTTTAAGTATAGTAATAGTAAGAATGGTCACAAAATTCTCAAAGCACCATCAAAGCACCATCTTTGAAAAATGACATCAAGTCATGTGAATATTTAGAGAGGAAAATAGGACTCTGTTGGATGAGGTGTAGCCTAACTGACACACTGGATCATCAGGTATGTCATCTCTTTACTGGAACAATAATACTGGCATGATTGGGATATTATTCATGCAATGTGCTTCCACGTTCTGAGCCTTTATATCGTATACTGTATTTCTCTGTGTGTCTGTCTGTCTGTCTGTCCAAGGATAGATGGTATGTATTGGGTTGAGTGATCTGTATCACAAAATCTGTTCATGACTTATCTAGTTTATAATTCTTACTGTGTGCTATTTTAGCTGTAAGGGCACTTCAAAAATTTTGAAATGTGCTACATCCCTACCATACCATTGCCTTCCATTGGCCTCCCTAGTAATTTTGTAGATTGTGGTGGCGATCAGGTACAAGGATAGTAATTCCGTTGATGGGAGGGGGAATATAGCTGTCACAATGGAGCTTTGTGAAAACCAAATGGGACAGGAAAACTCAACCAAATTCCCTGTGATAAGTGTTAAAGAAGTATTGTTATATTGTTTAACAGCTTTATACAATGGCATGAATGCTGTGACATGCAAAAATGTGACATAAAAAAGCCTGAAATGCTGTACAAGATTGGAAACAACATAATTTTTGCAACAGCCCAAAAGTTGTAAAAAAAACTACCGTATGTAGTGAATCAGTAGTGTTTTTTCTCTCATGCAAACTTGGCTTGATGATTGCCCTAACACACTTACATCTTTACCGTGTCTGCCTGTAAAATATAAGAAATCTTATCGTCCTAAGTTCTTTTTGTATATGAAACCACGAAGCTGTGGTATAAAATAAGAAAATGCATTTCGTTTTGTATTTAGAGCATTTTAGAGTTGATGATTCCTGTGATGTTTAAGTAATAAGTGACAATTCTTCCGGTTGGGTTTGAGTTTTAAGATGTACCCAAACAGCAATATTCTGGAATTAACTTTTCCCTTAGATGGCAAATCTTGTATGCAAAATATGTATTCACACTGACTTGCTAGATAATAAAGACATATTGCCTCAATATGAAGAGAAACAAAATAAGGTCACTTTTGAATTGGCCATGAATGACCTTTGAATGTATTCAACCTGCATAGCTATTGTTCTGTTATCATGAGTGTCATTGTAAGCGGTCATACAACTAGCTCCGCAAACTCAATGACCTGAAAAATGTTTGGCATATGGCCTTGTTAGGTACCTAAACCAAAAATGTCCCATTCCAAAGTCAATTCTTTGATGTACTATAGATATATGTCAATTTTGATTTCTTGCAGAGTAGGTTAAAATATGTTATTCTCTTTGAGATAGCTCTAGAAATGCCGCAGTTTGTAAAGCAAAGCAGAAGATGTGTAGATATGTTTCGAAGACACATGGTATTCCAACCTGGAAATCCAAGATAAAATATCTGCCTATTTTCACTTAAATCAGAAAAAAGGGAGTTTAAGGGAAATCAGGGGCATTCTACTAATTTAGAGAGTATATTCACCTATCTTAACAAGGTAGTTTTATGTATTTTATTTAAGGGTGACCCAAAATTGTCCCTGGGTGTTTTTTTCATGTATCAAGGTAAAACTCTCGTTTCCACCAAGACTTTTCAAGATTTTTGTGGGAAATATTGTTTTCTTTTGAAATCCTTGACTTGTCAAATTATCAGAAGACTTGCTTATTGTGGGTACTGTTTCATGGAGTTACTGTCAAGTTAGTTGGTGAATTTACAGAGGGCAGCATACTGTTTTGTCCGGTCTAAAAATAAAATTGTAATACATGGTGGTACTATGTACCAGAAGTAAAAAAAATGTTAAATTCATAATATTCATCTTGTCTTGATTTTGCCTTTGATATTTTTAATGCCAGTATTGTAAAAGTTTGTAAATATTCAAAGTCTGTTGGTGTTCAGGTTTTTGATGTTGTATTCATTTGTTTATTCATTAGTTATTTTATATTTTTGGACAAAAATAGTACTGAAATTTTAGCTGCTTTGTATTCATGGGAAAGCTACGTCTTCCCTTCACTTAGGCCGAATGTTAGAAACTGCTAGATTCAGTTCGATTCTGCCTGTAAATTTATAGCTTGGTATGGCCTTTTCTAGGTTATTTTTGTGGTCACTTTATGAAGTCATGGTCCAGGATAGTGAAAATTGCGATTCTTGTGATGAGGGACTGACTTGTAGTGCATCACATGGGGTTATTTCTGTGCATGTCTTACGTAATGTTGCCAGGGTGGAATGGGAAGGGGAAGATGTGGTTGAAATGAGGGCTACTTTACATATGTTTGGAGGTTGCCTTGGAATTGAGGGGAGGAGGCAGAACTGACAGATGGAGGAAAGGGAGGATAGTAGAAAGGGGGGGGGGGGGGTGAGAATGGAAGAGAAGATTAAAAATTTTAAGGAAGAAGTAAACTGAAAGGTTTTAAAATAAGAACATCAGACCGACTGGCGAACAGGTTAGAATGGACTTTAGGTATACCATGACAAAAAAATGCACCGGTTCAAGAATTTTCTTTATTCATTTTGTAGGTCACTGCCATCCTTTGCAAAGAAATTAAAACTGCCTTTGTAAATAAGTAACATAAAATTTAGGACTTTGCATGTCGTCTCGTAGAGAAATGTCTAATCCCTAGGAGAGCCAGTTAAAATTTACCTTTTGTTCTTTTCTGGCCTAGGTAACCTAAACTGGTTTCGTGTAAAGAAAGCATCTGTTTTATAAAGTTTGCAAATAAATTGATCAATACAAAATTTATTGCTTGTTGTGTAATGGTGTAGTCTTGCATGACTGTGTGGCAATGCTGTAGATAGGGAGTACAGGAATCTCATTCATTTCTTCAGAATTCATCCCAATAACCCAATAGAATAGAAGATACTATACAGGAAATCCCTGCAGACTTGGTCATGTGGGGTTCAAACTTGACCTATGATCCATATCAACACATATGTTACCGTACTTCATCTAGTGCATCACCACTGCACGTAATTAAAAAATTTCCTCGTTCAGGAAATCCCTCTCAAAAAGGCATGGGAGCTAGGAATGAGGTCCCACCCCCATTTTGGAAATTCTATTTATGGAGTGAGAGGTGGAATTCCTGCTCAAGTTAAAATTGCTTAGTGCCAGGTAGGGTATAATAGTAGTCAACCTGGATGTTATTGAAATTTGGCCATGAAAAGTGGACATTCTAACCATTGGAGTCTTCAGACTTGGACAAATACCCCATGTGGAATATTGGTTTATATTAAACCTTAATTCCATAATATGTTGATGATGGTGACAATGCTTTCATAGCAAAGTTTTGTTGAATATGAAGGCATAAGAACTTTCTGGGGAGACATATCAAACCTAGACCAAATATGCTGCAGAATCTCAATACTTTTATGTATAATCGACAGTAATTTTGAAGCTTCTTAGCCTTTTGGCTAAGATCGTGTAGTATGTTCCTTTCATCCAGTCTAGAATGGGGCCATACATGACAGACCCATGATGTAAATGGCCGGAGGGCCATGAGGTTGGTGGTCAAGTGCTGGACATAATTGCTTCTTCAGGAAGCAGTTTTAAGTTTGGTTTTACCAACTGTCCTTTTACCAGAGGGTCAGGAGGAATTCAGTAAAAGCATGATCAACAGTAATCTTGAAGCAATGGAACTATGCATAACTATGATAATACAACATACAAGAGAAAGCACTGTGTTTTGATGCCTGAACATGCGTGATCTTTCATATTTTACAGCAATAGAGTTAGATGTAGTCTACACTGGACTACAAAAGGCTAAAACTTTTGCTGATGAATAAAGAAAAAGATGTGTCCACTGACAGTAACTTCTCCTAAAACAAAGACAAAAAGACTGAGAGGCAAATAAAAACAACATACATTTGATTTAGCTGTTACACTGAGTCGAGGCTTATGCTTAAGAAAGTTTATTTCATTGGGTGAAAGCCATACATTTGAACTGATCCAAATATTTTTGTCTTTATATATCCTTGGTAAAAATGCTACAATTACTTCAGAATGAAGTTAATGTTTTAATCAATTATTCATTTCCAGGTCATAATTTACAAATCCTTGTCCAAGGCACCACTAAAACCTGAAGTATGGTTTCAATCATGGTGCTGTACATTCTACATATACTGAAATAGCACCCTCTACATGGACTATGCAAATTATTGGCCTAAATGTTTGGCAAGATTAATATACAGGTACTATTGCTTAAAAGTTGATTGAGAGTTTTGGTCACCTGATCAAGAGCTGTTTACAATTTAAGTTACAATGATAAAATTAAAGACTTTTTCCTTACTCAAGTAGGCATAAGAATAATTAATTACGCAGGGTTCCCATAGTCATGGAAAACCCACGTAAATCATGAAAATTTGGAAATTTCAAGGCCTGAAAAAGTTCTGAAATTCAGCAAAATTGTGTGAGAGAATAAAGGAAATTATGACAAAGTAATGTTCTTCCATTCTCACAAATAATCATTCATAATATCAAAATGTATTTGAAGTCATAATGTCAGAATTTATTTTTCTCCTCGCCTCAAATTAAATTATGGAAGATTTCAAGAGGAAGGTCCTAGCAATTCTTTATGTAGTCCTGGGAAAGTCACAGAAAAGTCATGACAATATTGATTCCCCAGGTAGTATAGGAGCCAGGGAATAATTTAGCATTCAAATTTTGCATAGCAGTTTTGAAGATTTTTAGGTCTTTCACAATTTATGAAAACGCAAGGGTTATGCACGCAAAAATTGCTACACAATTTTTCATTTGTGTAGCAACTTGGCATTTTTGTGTAGCAAATTGCGATGCCATACTGGATAAATTATTCCCTGTATAGGAGCCCTGTTAAAAGCAAAATTTCAAGATTCTTCTTTCAATAATTAATGGGTTTATGCACTACTCAAATCATCGTTTATTATCAAACTTAAAAACAATTATATTCTCCCTCATATAACTCTAATTTTGTTTACAGAGTATTTTTTGCTACAAACTACACACCTTTTATCAGTAAGTAAATTTTTCAGTTATAAATTTACTTTAACACTGAGTTCCTGAACCTCAAATATGTTTAAATATTAAAATGGTTTTCACTCACATTTGCAAGAGTATATTTTGCATTTACAATTTCTTTTCATAATTCATTGTTGTTTTAGAGGCCTACGAACTTTACAATATCATTTGTGAAGTTAATTTGAATTTGTCAAAAACTGAGGATTCTAGCACTTACTAAAGTTCATGACATTTTCCAGGCTTTTTGAAGTTGCAAATATTACCACTAAAAATGAAAAAAAAAATGTGCAAAATGATCTTTACAGTATGTATATTTTGTCATGCTTTATGCAGCATGGAAACATGATACACGCATGGCATGACCACACTTTTCCCTTTTTCATGTAGTTTTACCCAATAATGTAACTGTCCAACTTGGTGGCACTATATAACACATTCGTGTTGGTATGTCGTAAAATCCCATCTAACTAACTGTCTGACTATAAAAGCTACATTTTCATAAATCAAGACAATATGGTAATTTTTCAAGACCAAACACCAACATTCTAGAATTTTCAAGACCATCATAAATTTCAGACCTTTCCCAAACTTTTCCAATTTTATCTACAGTGTAAGAACCCTGACAGAGCCTGGAATGACCACATCTTCCAGAAAATTTGCCCCATTTAAAGACCAAATCTTCTAACCCCAGACAGTTTCCAATTCCCCTAACCTTCTAAAGCCCCTACCACGACTGTCTAAAACTCATCTTCATCCACACACAATTTCGGCATACTGCTTCAGGGTGAGTATAAAAGATCTAATGTGTTATATATATATAAATATGGTTAAAGACAGCGAAACAACACTGGATACAGTGCTCAACCAATGGGAGCGAGTATAAATAAGAAAGTAAACACTATTGCATTTCAAGATACAAGCTTGTTTCGAATAGGCATACGTTTGTAGCCTACACTCCTCAGTCTACAAATGCGAAGCATAACGGTTATAAAATAACAAAATGAAAATGAGACGCGCGTGTTATAGACACGTCATAGAGGTTAAGCGCCCATTATGACGTCCACAGAAGAAAGTATTATCTGCAGAACCAGAACGCGCAAAATAGCTTAAGAGTGTGCGGGTTATTAAAATACGCACAAAATCTAAGTGTTTTACAGATCAGTAAGGTGAGCACTCTATGCTTCATTACAAAAAGTTATTATGAGATAACAGCTTCTTTTTACGGTGCCTACAGCTACTAACAAGTTCATTGCTATTATTCAAGGAAGACATATAAGGTTTGTGGATGATGAAGTATTTCTCAGTTAAACAAAGATTGCACCTCTTGCTTGATGTGGAATAAGAATTTCCGTGTGCTAGAATTTTCCATTTGATTGAGTATGGTACGTTATTGTCCTTTAATGTCCAGATATATTGGCTGAGGGTGGTGGCATTCCTCTGGTTTTCATTCCTAAAATTACTGTTGTGGCCGTTGAATCCTGTTTTAAAGGGCTTTTCAGTTAATCCGACGTATGTTTGCACCTTTAGGTTGTCTTGTCTTGTTACTGAGGCTTGGTAGGTTACACCTGATGCTAGGCAATTACCTTCTAAGGGGCATAAGTTATCTCTTCGACAGTTGCAGGTTTGATTACTTTGATCACTTTCTGCTGTCTTCTCAGCTCTTAAGATCGATTTGTTGTGAGAGGAGATGATTTGGTACACGTTTGGCATACAGCTGTAACTAACTGTAACGGTGCTACGGTTCAGTATTTGCCGTAACTGATGGCCAGGCGGAAAACATTTCTCGAGCAAATTTAAGAATTTCCTTTCGACGTTGGTAGCAACGTTTTCACTGTATGGCGGGTTAAACCAAGTTATGTTGCGTTTTAAATTAAATATAAAGGTCAACAATACAGCTAAGTACTCCTCTTCTTGTTAGCTTATATTTTATTCTTTTGAAAGTATCTGCATTTGGTATTAATTTTTTATGTTCCCCAAATCCTTTCTCCTAATAGTTTAACACACTCAAAGGCAACTTCTTTCTTTGCTTTCATGATACCTGAGAACCTCAACATTACATATTCATGGTTAGCCAATGAAATGCTTTCCTTAATTTCATAATTCAGTTAAAAAAAAATATTGTCACATGACTTTCAACAGCCAATCCATAAAGTTGGTAGACAACTACACTCATTCAAATTTGAGGGAATGCACTTCCCCTTTAAAAACTTGTATTCCTTGTTAACTCAAAAATATCTAGACTACTGCTTCACACTGGTGATTTAACATTACAAAAATCTACTTTTAATACTATTTTCATGTCAGAGCTTTTGTACTCTTTCTTCACCCTTTCATTTTTATTATTTCAGAGGATAACAATTTACTTTCATCTTGTTCATTGCAGCATATCCTTTTCTTCTAAAACTGTTTGACATAAATCTCTCAAAATTCCGTCCCTTCATTTTCAAAGGCTTAAAAACCTTTGTTTCATGCCTCTTGAAATTGTAGGAAGAGCAATGCTCAACATGCAAAGGGTACATTCTGAAATCTTCACTTCCACATATATAATCCACTGTTTTTCCAGAATACCCACTAATCAATTTAAGTAATTTGCCATATTTTTTCCAATGTTGCTTCCTTTCACATTCAAGTTCAACCATGCATTTCCCTCTCAAAGTCTGATGTAGACCCTTCTTGAACAAAGTTTTAGGGCAGTTTTTGCATCTGTTACAACTTGAATTTATAAATCCCCTCTTAATTTTTCTTACATACTTATTGAATCTTCTGAAGGTCTCAAGCCTGGAAGAATTTTTCCAGTTCACTCTTTCACATGATGCACGTGGAATCACTGGTAAAATTTCTTCCATTCCTCCTGACACCAGACTTGAAAATTCTTCTTGTCTTTCTTGAAACAAGTTGTATATTTTCTTATCTGTGTCACCTTCCTGATGGTCAAATGTACCCTCAGTGCCACGACTCATACAAACCCCACCCTTATCACCAATGACAGGTTGCTTGTGCCTATCAAGATTATCCATGTTCTTATTGCCATCTCTATCATGGATTCTCTCTCCATCACTATCAATACCTGCAACATCAAAATGTACTTCATGGTCACCAATATGATCACAGCAGCTTCCATCACCATGGATACCATTGTCATGGATACTATCACCATGACAATCACTATCACCACTATCATCCTTGCTGTCACCATTGCTGCCTGTGTTAACATCACTGCCACCATCATCACCATGGCATGAACTACTGCCAAGGCTCCTTACACTGCTTTGACTACCATGGGTACCACCAACATCACCATTCCCTGTTCCACAATGATGACAGTCTGTGATGTCGTCACCATCTTCTACCCCTGAGTTTCCTGAAAAATGAGCAAAAGTAAAATAGATTTATTCAGTGTTTACAAACCAATGCAGTCACAGCTGGGCTTCAAAAAAGTTGGTAAGGTGCACTACTTAAACTGTTGTCACAATGAAAGGTAGATTGTAACTGGTCTACATTCTGTGTGGAATTGTGCAAGTGTTAACAGGTGCAACATCTAACATACATGCAAGTGTTAACAGGTGCAACATCTAACATACATGCAAGTGTTAACAGGTACAACATCTAACATACATGCATATGTTCTCGTGCATGCTCTAAGCCAACCAGTGCCAATCAGTGACATTAACTTAAACACCCTAATAGACTGAAAAGAGTTTTGGACCAAATCAAAATGGCGTAGGTTAGGTTAGAAAGAGTTTTACGGCCCAGTTTCCAACCAATTGGTTCAAGTCAAGCCGGGCATGGTCTTTTCCCAGTTGTGGCTCACTGGCTTGTTTTCCCTACTCCATTGCTTACGTTGAGCACCAAGCACAATGGCAGTAACTTCTGTTTTTAAAGCCTTTGGTATGACCCGGTCAGGACTTAAACTACCGACCTCCCAACTGCAAGTTTGATGCTCTAACCACCTGACCATGCAGTCGGTCTGTGTGGCTTTATAATTCATGAAATCCAAGACCAAAAAGGCAGAAAATTTCTTATTGTCCTTTTCAGTGTCTTAAGTCAAGTCTTCTTCTTGAGTCTGTTTTGTAATAGGGCAATATTCCAAGAGTTTTTCTGCAAGTCCAGCAGTGTTGAAAGGTTCCGATTAAACAAACTTGAAAAACTTAAAGCTCCTAAATATTATGTCAAGCTAACAACACTAAGCAATAGTGAGGTGTATTAGGATTGTAGTATCATATGCACAGAAAGGTATTGACAGGCCAAAACAAGGTTATAGTACAAACACATGAAAATGTCGATCAAATCGATGAACAATATCATATACCAACAATAACATGCTTGAACCTATACTGATCTTAACTAGGTTGGACCTGCACAACCTCCTACGTATTCCCTTCCAGGAAACCAAAAACTGTACATATGACAACTTAATCCATTGGAGAATGTTCCTAAAATTCACTGGAGTTGTAACAATTTGACACTTGATGTAGTATTAAGGTAGATGTGATTTAATGACACAACGATCATAAATGTGTTATATATAGTGTCAATCAGATAAAATGGTAAAGTTTAAATTCGGTTTCAAACACGGATCAACTTAAAAATTGATTTAAAATAAAGTTCAGATGGGGCGCAAATCCTTCCCTTTAGTCCCCTTTTAAGACAGGCTGGAAATATTTTAGGCAGATTCTACAACCCTGGCAAAAAAGAGCAAATCAACAATAACTTTCTACCAAAAATACTGCCAGTGGTAAGATTTACCCTTGAGTGTCCATAATTAATTGTCCACATCTGCTTTTATACTAGCTAACAATACCAAATCCCTACAAAACGTTTTAATTGTTGTAATCCATTAATCTCTGCTTTTTACTCTTCAAAGGCAATCTGCAATTATTTCAGAACCCATTTGTGGAGTTAAGAGTTCAATGTGGCTTATTTTACCAACTCCAGTTGATACTTAATCCCCCCTGTTTATGACTCAAAATAGGGATGGGGGGGGATGTATTCCTTATGGGCAAAGAAGATGTACTGTACTATACATAAACAATTGTTATACCTTTTGTTGAGGGTTCATTATTATCCATGTTGCCACCGTCTTGTTGACTGTCATGTGTTCCATCTTCACTATCATACTCTTGTTTGATGATGACTTCCACATCTTATGAAAAAAAAATGATATCAAAGCCATCAATATGTTCCTCATAACAAAATAAAGGGAATGAAATGATCCACATTTAATACCAGGCAGACCTTTTTGTCTTTCTGTGATTTGTATCTCGAGTTACAGAGCTGTCTTTCGTTTCAGATCAAACAAACCATAAATGTGTTCAGCAATTCATTGACACATGGCACTGTGGGACAACAGTGATGTAATCGAGTCACTAGATTAGTGACTCAAGTCACCAGTTTTCAAACTTTTAAGTGACTCGAGTCAAGTCATTTACTAGAGTCACTGCATTATTTCAATGGGGAAATTACTCCTGAATTCTATCAAGTCACTATCATTTTGAGAGGAAGTGACTCGATTCGTGACTTGTTACAACACTGGGGACAAAGCATAGGATATATGCAAACCAAGCTCAGTTCATAGTGTGCAGCATTCCCTTGCTTTCGTGAAGTACACACATACAACACCAAGCATAAATCTACTAAGTGTCTAGCCAACCAGAACATGTGTTTGGGTGCAAAACCAGCTAAAATTCCTATCTGTTGCCCAAATTTCATGGAGCTCACCACATAAACTGATTTAGTTACAGCCCTGCCCTTCAGTTGTTACCTCTCATTGCAATTTTAGTACAAATATGGAAAAGTCTCCCAAATCTGGTGAAAGCAGTATCATACATGATTTGACTTGTCAACTTCTGGGGATATTAGTATTAAATTTAGTTCTTTCATACTTTATAGAATACTCAATTTCTATTGGTCAATCATGGTGAGCTAATCCCTAAATTATCTCAGGATAACCCATAGTAACCGTAATGGATAAACATATTCATATTAGGCATAGTGAATGTGTCGTTTTAAGGTTAATATGTAAATATAAAAACAATTTTACCTTTTTTCATTTTTTCAGTAAGCATAATTTTGTGTATGGATGAACAATGTTAAACGACTGGACCTGATGAAACCCTTCTTACTTTTTGAAACATTGTACTTCTCTGTCTCATTATATCTTATCACCTCAGGGACGACATGAAGCATAACTTCATATATACTTGATATTATCAGGTTTCACAAATGATCATTGATTGGAAGTACCAGATGTTACAAAATACACAAAAAAGTTGTGTAACATTTCTGGTTAGCAAACAGGATAGTCAAGTATGTGTTAATTGCTTTACGCACAATGTGAACACAATGAGGGCACACATCATATAACTAACCCATATATACTGTAAGTTACACCACACACCCCATTTGATCCACTGGGCTGTCTATGTTGCATTCTCATGAAGAAACGCCAACTTTTCACTGAATGCTATCCCTCCATGCACTCCAGCTGTGCTCATGCATTGCTTTCATTAACCCTCTGATTGTGCATTATAATTCATGGCCCATTTTGTTATATTAATTCTTCTAGTGTGCAACAAGTCCAGAATTCCCAAAAATATGCATAAAAACCTGGGTTACTGTTGCCTTGGATACTGTTGCCTGGGTAACTATTACCTTGGTTATCTGGCACATTTTCATGATCTTCATCATCTCCCTCTTCATCATCTTCATCTCTGATGAGGTCATCAGCTGTACGATTCCTCTGCATCTCATCCTGTACTGGCTCTTGTACACTACTGGTATAACCAGTCAGGTAAACAATACCTAAAAAAGTAGGTACAGGATTCATAAATTAATCTTTCTTCAATCATACATACAGAGCTCCCAGTAGTGGCACACAAATTATGGGGAAAGATCTGGACATAACTTTAATTCTTCCAAATAAAGGTGCTGTCTAGTTTCTAATTTGAAGTCGTTTGCTTAATCAAACAAAACCCAGGCTAATTCTGTTACTAGACTCCATAGGTAGCTAATGAAGTGAAAACCACAAGACTGTTTATTCTATTGACACAATAGACTCCATAGGATCATGGTCTACTCACTCTTGTCATCACAGGGTCTGAGGAGGAAGATACACCAAGTACCCATGAAATACAAGTATAGTGAGCCAAATAATCCTGTTTTACAGTACAATGAGCAGGACCTGTCCAAGTAAGAATTTTTCAGATGGAAAACCAGTAATCTACTTGCAGATTTTAATAACATGACAAATCTAACAGCTGAGCGATAGTAAGCTAATGCTGGGGGCCATGAGCCTAAACTTAAATTATTATTCTTTCATATATCTACATCACAGATGGCTACAAACATTTTAAAACCCAGGGCTTGAAAATAAGCTTTTCCTCTTTAGAGCAAAAAACAGCTTCAGGCAACCTTCATTTTGAAGCTTTTCTGGAGCTGTTTTACCATTGTCTGGAGCCTAACTGTTTCCACCTTTTCAAAGAAACCACTGTTCTCTACATGAAATATCCTCTAACTGTCTCTTACTGTTACTCGTGCATTTTAATAGTTTAGTAAGACAGTCAAAATATGAGAGACAGGAAAATATGAAAATTTCTTGGTGTAACACAAGGCAGCACTTTAAGCATGGTGTGGTCATTCCATCTCAGAAAAACTTGGAAGGGAATGGAAGGGTTAGGGGTTGGGTACAGCTTTGGGTTAATTGCCCTTATTGACAACTTGAATGTGGAAAAGGGGGGATGCACAAGTTCATAAATTCTATCCTCTTTCCTATGGCTATACACTCATCTTTGATAGAGATGGTGGAAGGTTCTCACTCCACATTTTTGGTGTAACTGCACAGCAGGAAATTTTTCTGTTGTTTTGATATTACATGCCTCATGCACCTTGAGCTATTTTTAGCTCTAGACAGAGATCCACTTCTTTGAATTTTCTGGATCAGTCGTGGAAATCTCTGGAGTTTTTGCTCCAGAGCTCCAGTCTATTTTCGAACCCTAAAAACCCCAAAACATGCAGATTAGGAATGATTTAGCTTTTGGATTGCATTTTAGCAGCTCCTTTCTGTAGTTTGATACCCTTCCTAAAAATGTGCTTGAAAGGCATCACTAAAATGAGACACTTAAACTGAATCAACTTCTCAAACAGTAGGCCTATACCATTTGGTGCAAGTTTCTATTACCTGTTCCTTCTGTTGCAAATGTTATTTTTTCTCCCTGCTCAAAGATAAGATCCAGGCACTGTTGACTGATCACTCCTTTTTCTAACGTACATATCACATGTTCCCTCATGTTACTTTTCATAAGTAGGCAGGCATTTGGCCTATTTTTTCCTGGAAGACAGAATTGAAAAAATAGACTATTTTGTAAAGAGTAGCACATTTTCAAAATAAAATAACTAATTACCAAAGAATAAGTCCAAGATTTCTGTCAAAAAGGAGAGATTGTCTCTCCCCTATTCCAGAAGATTGAGGGTATAATCCAGCTTTTCATTTCCACAAAAAGAAAAAAATATCAGCACCTTTATTTATTTAAGAAGAAAATGCCTTTGCAGAAATGTTCACCTTACATTCACCTTTGAAACCCTTAATATAGCAACTTTACAGAGCTCATCTTTTTCCAAGCTGCACTCCACGACAAAAGTAAAGTTCCCCGCTTCCCCTTTCAATGTTGGCTACAACTTTTGAACTGTCAGCTTGGACACAACATTGAAAGGGGGAGTGGGGGTTTCAAGGGGAGTTTGAGAGATCATAAGTGCATTTCTCACCGTACCAGTGATTTTGTTTCATTTGCTTTGTCAAAGATTGTTGTAAACATCAATACAGAGTTGGTATTTGACCAATCTCCCCTTTGTAGCACTAAAAGTCGTATCTTGAAATGGTTTGGGTACTGATTTTCAGAGACACAATTCATTGACGTAAAATATGGAGAATTTTTTTTTTAAAAGGTTAAAGCTGTATGTTAATAGCACACAGCGTTATGAAAATACACAGGCTTTATAGTTTGGTAAATTGCACTATGGCAGTGAATTTTGTGGTTCAGTGTGAAGGTAGGCCTACACTTTTGAGGGCAAGACTTTGTTTTGTGAACCCATCACAATTTTTTGAAATGTGGGTTTCACAAAGGCTGGGTTGGCCAGATCAACAAGGTTGGGTGTTTAATGAAACCAAATCTGTGAAGTGGTGATCACTTGGGAGGTATTTTCAATGTACCCTGATTTCATATGATTTCAATGATTGGTGATTATTAAAAGGTTTGCTATTCTCAGGTGGCATAAATGTTCCCAGCCATTATGTTCATTACCTCAGCTGGGACACATTCAAACCCTGGAACAATGGTCATAGGAATGACTACCTAGCCACCCAGCAATTACTCAAAAGGCATCATTAAAAGAAAGTTTTAATCCAAATTAAGTCCTCATGCATACAATTTGGTCAAAGTTTCTCTTACCTGTTCCTTCTGTTGCAAATGTTATATTTTCTCCCTCTTCAATTGCACAATTGTTATTCACAAAAAAAACAATAACTGACCTTCATATTTGCTTATTCTGCATTCCAGTGACGCTAATGTGAGGTGCTCTTCACACAAAACTTCCCGAGTTAACTCTTGGCCTGGGTGTATTGTCATTCCTGATGAATACAGAAATTGAGCAGAAGAAAAGATAACACTTGTGTCGATAAAGCTTGAAAGGCCAGATGCTCTCATACA
Organism: Holothuria scabra; assembly: GCA_037179385.1. NCBI lineage: Eukaryota > Metazoa > Echinodermata > Holothuroidea > Aspidochirotida > Holothuriidae > Holothuria > Holothuria scabra. The sequence goes on from CM074179.1 coordinate 72,962,307, forward strand.
AAACAGTTCCAATTCTCCTAACCTAGTTTTATACTTAAGCTCCTCACACAACTGTATTAAACTCATCCTCATACAGACACAATCTCAGTTCATTGCTTTGCTTCAGGGGTGAGTGTACAAGATCCCAATACACTGTCAGTACAGTATGGAAAACGATGTGTCAATATAATGAGCTTCTGAACAGTACCTTGCACTTTTTGAATTTGCTGTTAATCAGAGACCTGTGCCAGTTGAGAATTTCTGTAGACTACTACAAAAAATGCAGTTAGGGGTGAGAGTTGACTGCCTTTAACAGGATTTGAGTTGGACAGGTCAATGTTCCAAGTTTATTGCAAAATCACAGAATAACAAAATCATATTCAGTATAACAATGAGAGCAGAGACTTAACCCAACACAATATTTTCCAAAATAACTTGCAGTTATATCTGGAATTTTTAACCTTTCATTCTTAAATGACCCAGGTGCTTTATCTCAGATGGTTAAATATGGTTCGCTTAAAGCAAGTCCAGAGTTACTACTGTACCAGTATAGGCCTCTTAAATTTTAGGGATATTCCTCCATTTAAACTTGACACTTGCACTATGAATTGAAACTTAAAGTAGTTAGTTACTTAGATGGAGTTTTCCGGTCCAGTTACCAACCTTTTGGTTCAAGTCGAGCCACCACGGCCTTTTTTCCAGTTGTGGCTCATTCCCTTGTTTTCCCTACTCCATTGCTTATGCGTAGCATCATGCACAATGGCAGTAGGTTCCATTTTTAGCATCTTTGGTATGACTTGACCTGGGAACAGAACCTAAGCCTTCCACGTGAGAGGTGGATGCTCTTACCCTTAGACCAAATACGTGGTCAGATACTGAATGTACTGTAGTATCATGATTGTTCATTATCAATTATTGTACTAATATAAAAAGCCTGGAATGAGTATTTATGAAGAAAAAGGTTAAAAATAAATTCTGATTTGAAATAGGCCAAACATGCTTTTCAAAATTATTTATTGTCCTTTAGAAAAAAAAAGTTGTAAAAGGTTTGACCCTTGAAAAATTTGTTGTGTGTAGAAAGTCAAAAAGGATTAATTTACCAGATACAAAAATTTCATTAAATTACAAAAATTTAATCCATTACTAGTTTCTGTATCTAAAAAGCCTATATTTGTGTTGCATTTGTAGCTCCAGGCAAAGCAATGAACCAAATATATTTGAAGGCCAACCTCTGCTTAATAGGGGAAATGCAGCAACCCCCAACTTTAAGTAGTTTAGTAGACTGTCCTGTTTCATGATTGGCTCTTGAGAGTCATGTGACAACATTTTTCTCCTAAAATGTGAAAATTACTAGATGTAGCTCGCTGATTAGTTTTTGAACCATGATATTCTTGAATATGCAATATTGAAGTCCTAAAATATTATGAAAAATGCGCCGAAGTGAAGTAAGTTCCTAAGAAAATTGTGAGATTAATGGCTGCTTCTGCAAAATAAATTTGGGACGCCTACTCGATTGCCTTTTTACTACAGTAGGTATTTATTTCATTTAATATGCAAAGAACAGTTCAACACAATTTTTTTCTCAACTCACTTGCAACTGAAGTGTGGGTCAAATATTGCATCATTGCAATCTAGAATTAGGGAGAGCGTCCAAATTTGAATCTAGTCAGGGTAACTCTGCTCCTAGAAGTTGAGGCATGGAAAGATGAAAGGAAGCATACCTTTCAAGGAAGGGTTACCAAGTAAGTACTTTGAACACAAACCCAGGTTAACCTTAAAGAATGTCACAAAAAGTTGACCAGGCTAAACTATTAATTACATTTGAACATTTTCACAGTATTTTACATGAAGTCTGTTAACAAGCGCACAAGTTTTTGTCAGCCACAGAACTTACCCCAAATCATGGTCAAAAAGAATAGGTCCAATGATGCAGTGTATATAAAAAACAGCAGGAATGGTTCACTAACCTGGACCAAACAGAATAAAATACAAAAGAGCAGTCAGATTTGATATTATGATTTATTACAGTGAAAGTGCAGTTGCCCCCATATTATTGAACGGAGCACCTTAATCAAAGTACAGTACAAGTTTACTTTTTTCCCTTTCCATGTACAGTAATTGATGTAGCCTACATTAATGTCAGGCCTATGTCCATGTTAGGAATAGCCTATAGGGCACAACTAACAGCAAATTTAATTTAGTGTCACAATAAGTCTATATCTGTAGGCCTAAAGCTAATTTACTACATTTGCTTGTGCCTTACAGGATTCAAGTTAAGGCCACTGGTTGGAATTTGAGTGATTTGCACTCAATGTATACAAACTAAGATCTAGAACCTTTCGTTATGACTTTAACTCTAATGTCAATTAAACGGCCATGATGCCATTTGTTTGTAAATATGAATGAGTCTATACCACAGACTTCCTATACATAGACAAAGCATACAGTACTGAACTGTGAGTTTTTAAGTACGTATAAACAGACCCTGAGAAACAAACGCATCCAACTGGGCCCGGAGCCGCGGACCAAAATGTAACAGAAAACCACAGCTGGTATCCACACACGTAGCAAAGGAAATGAAAGTGTTCCACCTCAGTGTACTGTAGTAAGCACATGATTGACGTAACTTGATCTAAATGCGGGGATTTTTACACACTAAACTTCCATTGACCGTATCGCGAGTTGTGATTGGCCCATTGCTTTTTTCATAGACTTGCTGTTGTATTTCGGTATGCTACTGGGGAGCAGGCTACGAAGCTTCAGCTTGTATAATGCTGTATTGCAAGGCATATGTCTTATGTTTAAACTGAAAGAATTTAGAAAGCATTTTTTATGTAGGAAGCGCCAAGTTTTTATAGGAGTTTTGAGTTTCTATGTACGTTAACCAAATATGTATTAGTTGCATTTTAGTGATAAGTTAGAACTTCACTTTAAGGTCTGAGGGCAGGGCAGCCATTCCGGGAGGGCATGACGGCAACTTTGGCCATGAATTTTAATCATTTTACCAGGGCATCACGGCAAAAAGGAAATGTACGAACGGCGTGGCTGCCGTTAAATTCGAGGCCTAAGCAGGAATATGATTTTTTTCCTCATTCCAGTTAAACTTTTGCTTAAAATATCACAGCAACAATCACACAAATTATAGCATCACGGTGGCCATCTTGGTGCACCTTTTTTGTCCCAGTTTGTGGCGACCATCTACAGATAGGACGTACACTTTACATGCCCTGCCCATGTATAAAGTACTGTCCGTGGTCTATACTGACAATAAACCTAACAATTAAGATGTGTCCACCTTCAGATTGTGTTGATTGTGTTGTATGTGGAAGTGACAACATAGTGCAAGGCTACAATGTGCTGATATAAATTTAACTATCTATAGGCTACACGTAATGACTGTAGCTTAGCCCTTAATTAACTGGACCCAGCATTACATTCCCATATTTCAACCTACCTTACAGTATTCCCAACCTCTCTATTGAAAACCATGCAAATTTATGATAAAATTGATTTTATGAGGGTCAACAACTACACCCAGATGTTATGATAAAAGTTACTTATGGAGGTAACTCTTTTACATTTGGTACATGACTATTAATTATACACCAGAGTGCACTCCATGTAAAGCCCACGCTGAAGGTACACCAAGGTTTTCGTGATCGTACGCCGGGATTTTCTGTGCACATACTGTACAATGCTACACAGCAATATGCAGGCGTGCGCACACATGTACATGATCATTGTACATTGGCATTTGGCAATGCATGTACAAGTATGGTACACAGTACGTAGCAATCCCTATGGGATTGTACATACTTATACATGTACGTAATGAATACACCATTCATTGGCAAGCAATGTAAGTACTGCAGACCTATAACACAGTATGCTGTACATTTATCATACGACAGGTATTACCTGGCGGACAGGGAGTGCAGCTTTCCCGCCGCTGTGCTGAGAAGGAGTCGGTGCTCACGCCGAAGATCATTGTGTTGGAGTGCACTTAAATGCAGGCTGGATTATACTACTTAAAATTAAAACTGGTCAAATTTTTGCAATTTCAATTATTTTATGCAGGTTTAAACCTAGGTGGTCAAAAATAACCTTAACATAGACACTGAAAAGTGTTCAAGGGTGGTTTTTAACCTACCCACTAAATGAAAGCAGAGATAATTTGGAGGAAGTTCTGTCTGTAACAACATCACACAAACTCATTTTTATTTAGTTTATCAAATCTGACCACTCGGTAATAAAATTTGTGGGTGCACAGATATGTGGAAATAAGCCAGGTGATTCACCGATCACTGTAAGAAAACATGATTTTAAAATTACAAGTGCATCTGCATTTGGTTCTCGGGTTGATATTTTTTTGAATGGTTACTTCTGGTCAACAGGTGGGTGATTTTCAATCGCAATAAGTTTAAATTACAAGTTGGTAAAGTCTTAACTTAGGTAATGTTGTTTCTTCAAGATATTAACAATTTTCAGAAATGTCTTAGACTGTGGGAAATACCCTGTAGGCTAGGTTACATGAAAACCCCTTACCCTATCCCATTGGCTACTGTATAAGGAGTGACTAGAAGGAGTGGACTGTACGGTCACATTCAGTTATACTGGGTAGCTGGCCTAGGCCTTGGCTATAGGGTCTTTTAGGCCTAGTCCTCAGTAAAGGACTGTGGTCGTTCGCTATACTCACTATCTACTGTACACAGTCCTTAATCCATCTGTTTTAACAAGCTGGATGATCAGTGGAAGTTATAAACGTTGAATTTAACTTTCTCCTGACAGTAAATTTTTGACCTAAAACACTCATTTAATGCCACGTAACTATTCTTCTGCAAGTCTTACGGGCACAACCAAACCATTTTTGATCACTAAAATCTTTCGGAGAGGGTAAAAACTTTGGAATGAAATCACCAACTTTTTTGCGTGGTACAATTTCCTTACTTCACTATGTGACTTTGGAACTTTGTTTACAACAATATGCTAATGAGTATAACTGTTAAAATGAATGTGGGCAACTTGCATTAGCTAGTGGACTTACCATATACTGTACCCTAAACGTAGCGACGTCACAATAATATGCATGAGTGTTCTAATGTAAACAAATATTTCAAAGTAAATTTTCAGAAGTTGCAAAGTTGATGATTTTATTTTAAATTTTCCGACCTTTTTACAGGTTTCAAGTTATTAAAATTAGTTGCAGTAGTTGAACATGATTTGGAAAAGGTAATTTATGATAGCAAATTAACATTTTAGGTCCTACCTTTGCTATGAGGAAAAATATATAATTTCGACCGGACATAGTACTGTCAAAGACCGCAACCACGGAATCACAGGAGGAAGTCTATTGGGAGCAATTATGCGACCATCCATACATAGGCTAGTACTAACCAGAGGACTAGTGTAGGCCTGGCCTGGGCCTGGTTTACGTTTGAGCTAACGTTAGGCTGTACAGGCCCTCGGTACTAGTACTGGCTGGCCAACACTATAGCCTACATATACAAAACACGGATAGGCTAAATAGTGTTGGCTATAGCCTCTACAAGTACAAGTTCCGAGCGCCTGTGGTTAGGCTAGGTCACAGGTCGTCTTAGCGTTATCAAGTATTGGGTTTTTATTGTCGCTGGTGTACATAATATATAGCCTTAGCCTATAAGAATTAATAACGTCAGGTCTTTGTAAGCCTAGGCTATACAACGTAACACAAACGTTAGGAGGACATGTGTGCTAAGCCTAACTCAACACTGTTACTAACTTAGGCCTAGTGTTAGGCTAGGCCTGCAGTAGGTTGGCCTAACGTTAGAGCCGAGGGAAGAATCTGTTCCATATCATAATGCCTAACGTTAGCCTAGGCCTAGGGTCTATTCATTAAATTGACGACGTCATGACTTGATCATACTACCCACAAAAAACCTCACAAATGGCACGTAGGCTACTTTTGAGTTTGCACTTCTGCCGTCCACTTGCTCGGCCCGTTACTGAGACTCAGTGACTCTGTCTAAGTAGGTTTACGCGCATAACAAAAACCCACCAATTTCGCAGAACACGTCCATGTTGTTTACACACATTGGTGTTACAGAAGTACCATAATAGTTAGTAAGCTTCAATGATCACGACACAAATCGATATCAGGATGGGGGAATTTGAGCAATGGGAGGGACCGTACCGCTCTAGGGTCCATTTATTTCAGGTTCGATTCGTTGTCATATGCCTGGTGGTAAGGATTTTTCTCATGAATGGTGGTATCTGAACATACATGACAACAGCTGTTGGGCAAATAATCCAATGGACACATTAAAAAACAAAAAACCTAACAAAACAAAACCCAAAAGGGTCTTAATTGGCAGTAGGGAGCCTATATGAAAATGGTAGGTTGGCTTTCTTCTTGCCACTTTCACCTTATTGATTTGGTGCAATAAAAAAGCACAAACGTGTTCACAGTATGTGTCATTTATCATAGGCCTATTGGAGCATTTCAGTCTGGGCGAAGGGAGGGGGAGGGAGCTGAAGATTTTAGGCCCCAAAATGCAAACCCGTCCAGAAGACTAAATGAGCACCACCATTAGTTGGCGTGGAACGAATACAGAAAATTTTGAAAATTGCCACCCCTCAAATAGCCTGGAGTGGCATTTCCAGGCGTGTAAGTGGAATCTAAGAAGTCGCTATTTTGAACTTTCGTTTGCAATGAAGCATTTCATTTCAAAATAAACTCAGGGGGAAGTGATCAGAACATAATTTCTAACTTAATAGAAAACGAAACAGGATGTTCGATTGTAATATTCTGTTCAATTACTTGTTTGATTGAAAAATCTATGCGGAGCTCCACCATTGATAGGTTGGCACAGTACAAATATGAAATATCGGTCTCTTCACTGAGGCAATCACTTGTAATGCCGGGAATTCCCCAGGTTTGGAACTAGAAGCGAAGCGGTCGTTAGTTTTAGAATTTCGTGTGCAATAGAAGTTTTACTCTAAAAGAAAACGGTAACTTGCTCAGTGATCAGAAAATTGCTACATAAAATTTATCACTTGACCCTTTTCTGAGAAAACTATACAACGGAACTGAAAACATGCTAATTTTTTTACTCTGTTGCGGATAGTTAAATTTAAGATTAACTGGAATAAATGAAATTGTCTTGTAACTGGCCGAAATAACTACCTAGTGTAAATGATATTTCTTCTGATGCTTTTTTGAAAAAAGAAAAAGAAAAAAAAAACGTGAAGTTACTATGTGAGTTTAAATAAATTTTGAGGCAGTCTTGTGAAAGTCATTTTCAAACAATAAGTAAATAAAAAACCACATACCCGATTTCCATTATTTTCCCTCGAATTCGGTTTTAAGGGCATTACCGATTTTAGGGACATTAGCGGTTTTAGGGGCATTACATGTGTCAAACTATTGCGCACCGTGCACCTGAATACCCTCCCGTCTGTCCGTGTAATTTGACCATTGAAAGCATCCAAGCACTTTTTTCAACCTTCGCCGGTCCCATGAAAATTCCACAGTGTACACGGGAAACAACGGAATGTCTTTGTACGATGCAGGAGAAAACGCTAGAAAATTAACCAGATTTATCAACTCTCTTACGTTAGTAGTGGAGCATTTGTCTCGCAAACTTAGAACTTTTTTAAGTACCCATGAGATTTTTCAAATTTCCTTCGACAATGTAATAACAATTTATTTTTCTTTCGGTAGGTGCCCTAGAAATTCTCAACATATTTCCAGAATTTTCAGAGAAACATGTGGTTCGGGGATGCAGCCCCAGCCTCCCGCCTTACACTCATATGGTGTCCCTGCCCACCAAACTTGCCCATCTGGGCCCCAACTGGGTTTCCACTGGGCTACTTACTGGGCCCCAGCTGGAACCCATTCGTGTTTTTCAGGTGTTCCCACGTAGGGCCCAACTGGACTAGCCTTTCCCAGCTGAAGCCCAGCTAGGCTTCAGTTATTGAAGCGGGGCCCAGCTGAGCTTCATTTGGGCATCGGCTGGAAAAGGCTGGCCAGTTGGAACACCTGACAAACACGAATGGGTCCCAGCTGGTGCCCAGCAAGTAGCCCAGCTGAAACCCAGTTGGGACCCAGCGGGCATGTTGGCTGGGAATGAATAGCGTATATAATTCCCAACCGTAAATCTAGCAGCTCTATTCTGAATTTTCTCTAGTTTGTCCCTATCCCATTTAACATAACATAACATAACATAACATAACATAACATAACATAACATAACATAACATAACATAACATAACATAACATAACATAACATAACATAACATAACATAACATAACATAACATAACATAACATAACATAACATAACATAACATAACATAACATAACATAACAGGTTGAAGGGCAAAGGAGGGCCAATTAAGGCCCCATAAGATGCCCTGAAGTCCAAGCCCTAATGAAAAGTCAAACCACCAAAGCTTGACAACAGCCCCAAACAATCAGATTCTACCACAGCCATGGAAAAACCTGTCAATGTTAACCTTAAAGCAGTGAACTGAGGGGGAGTTAACTACCCAATCTGTTAGACAATTCCACTCGTTGACAACTCTATGGGAGAAACTAAACTTCCTAATGTCAAGCCTTGCAAAAGGCTTTTCAAGCTTTTTACAATGCCCACGCACCCGAGAATTACCTTGAACCATTAAATAACTACAAGTCAGAAGGGGATTCCTTTCACAAAGGAACTTGAAAACCTGGAGCATGTCTCCTCTAATCCTTCTCAGTTCCAAGGTGGTAAGCCCAAGATGTTTAAGCCTAGAATGATAACGCAAATTTCTCACCTCAGGAATGAGGCGAGTGGCTCTCCTCTGAACCTGCTCTAAAAGAAACTTGTCCTTTTCATAGAAGGGACTCCAAGCATGAGCTGCATAGTCAAGATGGGGTCTTACCAACTGCTTGTACAAATTAAGCACAATATCCTTACTAAAATTGATGAAATTCCTCTTGATCAATCCAAGCACTCTATTAGCCTTTGCAGCAGTGGCTGCACACTGCCTTGATGACTTTAAATCCCCAGTAATTACAACACCCAGATCTTTCTCAGAGGTGACATTACTTAAAACACAACCATTCATGTTATAATCATAGCTAAAACTTTTGGGACCAAAATGAAGGACCTTACACTTATCTGCATTAAAAGACATTTGCCAAGTCTGAGACCAAGAAAATAACCTATCCAGATCTTTCTGCAGCAGTAAGGCATCATCCAAAATGCTAATCTTCCTATAAAGCTTAGTATCATCTGCAAACTAACTTATACGAGATGTAAGAGAACTATTAATATCATTGATGAAAATTAAGAAAAGAAGTGGGCCAAGGACAGAACCCTGCGGTACTCCACTTCTGACTTCTTTCCAAGAGGAGAAGCTACCATTGACAGCAACTCTCTGAGATCTACCATGAAGCCACGAATTTATCCAATCAGCACAATTGCCCTGAACCCCTAACCTATGCAGTTTAACCATTAGCCTGCCTAATGGAACTTTTTCAAAAGCCTTTGAAAAGTCAAGGTAAATGACATCAACGCCATACCCAGAATCAAGAGATGAAGAGACATCTTCCAGAAAGTTCAGTAAGTTAGTAACACAAGATCTGCTTGGCAGGAAACCCATGCTGTGACAGATTAAGTAACTCATTATCTAAAAGATATTTAAGTAAACTATCCTTAATCAAAGATTCCATAACTTTGCACACAACACTGGTTAAACTGACAGGCCTGTAATTGCAAGGATTACTTCGATCCCCCTTCTTAAAAATTGGAGTAACATTTGCTACCCGCCAGTCAGTAGGAACAAAACTCGAATCCAGACACTTCTGAAAAATGATGGAAAGAGGAACTGACAAAATCTCAGAGCATTCACGTAAAATGGCTGGGTGGACCCCATCTGGCCCAGGGGCCTTACTAGCTTTTAAACTCTTTAACTTTTTACAAACTTGTTCCTCTTAGAAAATGACATAACTGATTGAAGAAGAGACTTCAGAACCCGTAAAAGTCCCCAACAAAGATGATTCCTCAGTAAAAACAGATACAAAATAGTCATTTAACAAATTAGCCATATCCTGATGGTCACTAACCAAAGTATTTTCATCACCTTTGAGAGGCCCCACACCCTCCTTAAGCTTCTGCTTAGACCTCACATAGGCATGAAAAGTTTTGGGGTTTATCTTAACCTCCTTGGCCAACTGCTTTTCAAACCTAGTTTTAGTTCCATTTACCAAATTTTTAACTAAGAATTCCTGCTTCTTGTGAGCTGCTAAGTTTTCTGGACTTTTACTGGCCCTATAGCGACGCCAACACTTACGTTTTTTCCTAGTTGCTCTAAGAACTTCTCTAGAAATCCAAATTGGCCTATTTTTAACCGCAGCTTTCTTAAGTGGGATACACAACTTTATTGTGTCAGAAAAACACTGCAAGTGAGACAAACGGGCCGCCCAATCTATGGTTAAAAGCTCCTTAGCACGAGTAAAGTTAGCCTTGCTGAAATCTAGAATTCTTTTGTCACTACTAGCATGATTGCTGAAACAATGTAACTCAAAACAAATAAGGTCATGATCACTGGACCCAATCTTACCATCATTGGCTACATTTCTAACCATGTTCTCATCTGTACTTAACACCAAATCAAGGCAATTATCCTCACGAGTGGGAAACAGAACATGCTGGGTAAAGAAACCATCAGTCACAACCTCAAGAAAATCCCTCCCATGTAACCCACTAGTACAGGAATGCCAATCAATATCTGGAAAGTTAAAATCCCCAAACACAACAGCCTTTTTGGAAGAAATTTTCCTAAAAATTTGGAACAAATTCTGATTATTCTCAACGCAAGAATTTGGTGAACGGTAAACAATACCGACAAGCAAGGGGGTGCCATAATCATTCCTACAGCTACACACCACAAGCAGTTAGAGAACCCACAGGAAAACTTGGTTGTGACTTCAACACAATTTAAACTATCCTTGACAAACAATAAAACCCCTCCACCCCTACCGCCGACAGTATCAATCCTATCTTGCCTGAAAATTTTGTACCCGGGAACCTGAATTTCAGAGTTGCTTACCTCACTATGGAGCCATGATTCAGTAACTCCAACAATGTCTGGATTGTCAATGGAAATCTGTGCAAGAAATTCATCGAACTTGTTAAGAATGCTCCGTACATTAGCAAACACAACTTTGATCCCAGAAACTGCCCTGTCAGTTGAGATATGGTTAAAACCTCTGTGAGCTTGAATAGGACCCTCATCACAACAAACATCAGAGATACTCCTTGCACCATAATCCCTCGCCCCTGAAACTAGTTTGACTAGTTTGACATTTATGCTTGGGATCCCAAATAGCGGAACAGTACTCAAATTTAGGTCTTATCAATGATTTGTATGTAACAGATTTGGCATTCTTGCACTAGTAGTAGATATTTCTTTTCATATGCAGCCCTAACATTTTGTTAGCCTTATTGGTAATTAGGCTGATGTGGGTAGACTTCTTCAAATCATTGCTGAGTTCTACTCCCAGGTAGAGATAATGTTTCACCTCTTCAAGAACAGTGTTGCCCAACATGTAGTTGTTTGTGATTGGGACCTTTTGGTGAGTTACTCTCAGTGGTGAACACTTTGAAGCATTGAAGGACATCTTCCAATCTTTTTCTCAGCTTAGTAAAGAGTCTAGGTCTCTTGGAGCCGTTTGGAATCCTCAGTAGTATTAATTTTACTATAAAGGATACAATCATCAGCAAAAAGACTTATTTGGGAATTGACTTTTGAAAGTACTGTAGGTCATTAATTTAAGCTAAGAACAACAAAGGGCCTAAGACTGTTCCTTGAGGTACACATGAGGAAACTTTAGCTCTATTGGAAGATATACCCGCAAGCAAAACTTGTAGGTGGCGATTAGAAAAAAAAATGTTTCAATCCAATCAAGAGTGTTACTTCTAATACCCAGGTTATGAAGTTTTCCCGAGAGACGACGGTTATAGGCACACTTGTAAACTTCTACAAGATATTGATAGTTTATTGAGAAAGTGGAAAGTCGTGGTACAGAAATTCATTCATTTATATGTTTTTCCACATTGTCAAAAATATACAGACAGAAGGAACATAACAAAATATTTGTGAATGGAAGTGAACTTAAACCCCTTATGAGCTTGACAACGAAGATCACTCCTGATGAAAAGAACCTATAGTTACAAAACGCTTACATTCAGTACCTTTAATTAAATACCATTCCCACTAACTTCGTCCCTTCCCAACCCCCCTCCCCCACCCTCACTTATGACAAAGAATAAATTACCTTCTATGGTTAACACCCTTTGGTTGAGCTAGTTACAGTCAATAAAATCAATAAAAAAAACAAAGGTTTTCAATACTGACGGATGTAATAATGCTGAAGGCAATTTCTGAAAGTTGCAACAGATTGTTTTGCAAGAACTCTGATTGGTAATGAATTCCACAGAGAAATAGACCTGTACCCGAGACTAAGCTGGCTACGAGATTTACGATACAAAGTGTTACGAGGCTTGTCTACACGGCGCGTGGCAATTGTGAATGAAGCGATTATATGCATAGAAAGAGGAAAGTGAGCGAGACGTGAGAGAGAAGATTATTTAGACAACGGTATGTAAAAGTAGGTACGTTTAAGGATATGAGATCTTCCAACTTAAGTAAATTTAAATAACGAAATATTCTATTTGTGCTACCTACGTAGTGACGCACAGGTGATGTTTTTCTAATGGCTCTCTTCTGAAGGATATACAATTTATTAAGATTTGTCTTGGTTGCGCCAGATTAAAAATAATGATAAAAATAATAAAAAAATTGATGAGCAGTAGGAAAGATGGGGCAATACAAGGCTGAGATAAAGAGATCGCATAATTTTCTGAGGTAGTATGTGCTTTAATTTTGACAAAATTCCAGTACCTTCAGAAATCTGATTTGAAATATGACAAACATGGTTTACCCAGGAGAGATTTGCATCAATATGAACACCCCCAAAATTTTGTACTATCAACTACTAGATGAACACCGTTCATAATAACATCTACATCAGTATTAACCTTACCGTAAAATAATAATACTGTAACAATGCGTCTTTTCCAGATTAATAGACAACTTGTTTGAAGCAAACCACTCATAAAAATTTTGAAGCTCATTACATACAGTTCTCTCCAAACCATTTAAATTACGTTCAACGAAAAATATGTTTGTGTCGTCGGCAAAAAGAATTAAGAAACATTTCTTCGAGACTGTACAAATGTCATTTACATACCAAATTAAAAGCAGGGGTCCGAAGAGCCTTGGGGGACGCCACCGTGACATTTCACAGTGAGATTGTCTGAACATGTCCCATTGACGGTTGTGAACCAGCAATGGGCTTGACCTCTTATTTAGTAATGTATGAGTTTATGTAATAAAATGCTATGATCTATCGTATCAAAGGCTTTGGAAAGGTCGAGAAAAACTCCGATGCAATATTTACTACTGTCTAAAGCACTGTAAAGCTTATCGATAGTGTCAGCCAGGCCAGTTAAGCTAAGTGACCAGGCTTAAAACCATATCGATTCTCATGTGAAATAACAAACCTACTCAAAAATGTGTTAAGTCTATTAAACATTAATCTTTAAAGGATTTTCGAAAAGCGTGGTAGGATTGATACAGGACGATAATTGCAAATAGAGTTGGCATTGCTTTTCTTAAAAAGGGGAATAACTTTGGCTAGTTTAAGTTTATCTGGAAAAATTCCAGTTCTATGAGATAAGTTGGAGATGTGGCAAAGAGGCCGCAAAATGTAGGGTATAACTTCCCTTACAATATTTGGTCTAGGATTATCGACACCAGCTGCTTTTCGTGGGTCTAGAGAACCAGTTGCTATCTTTTCGACCTCCTCCTCAGTTGTAGGAAAAAGAAAAATAGAACTTGGATCTGGATCACCACGGTAACTATCAAGAAGTGTAACAAGGGAGGTGTAACTAGATGGAGATCCATCGAATCTTTAATTTATGCTTATCCAATTAGATTGATTCCAGAGAGGACACTAAATTCTTTATTTGGGGATTATTGAACTAAAGGGCGTGGAATTCCTTTGTTTAATACCTTGGAAACCTCATTCATACCTACGGTGACTCCAACAAAAGGGATTATTTGGAACTATGCTGTTATGTGTAAGTAGTTGCCGACAAAGAAGTGCAATACACCATCTCGGCATTTCAAACGACTGGCTATTGCTAATGATCACAATGATCCTGGATATAGACCAATTCTGATGATTTATGCAAATGAGCAAAGGAGGAATAAGACTAAACATTGCTATCGGATTTTCATCAATACTCGCATTCGCTCGCATGGTCGGAATGGCACACCCATAGAGTAAAATACAGAGTACAAGACAAGTAGGTTGTAATCCGCGTCCAAACGCGTCCAAATCGTCAAATTGATTTTCTTCCTTGAACGACTGGCAATATTAAGGCAAGGGACAAATTCCCGATCTGCTTTTCGACACCTAGCAGACGACTTCCCAGTCTTGAACACCTGCTAATACTTCAGTGTTAAGCCTATTGGGCCATAAAGAACAACACACAAAAGAGATTAGTGTCGGCAACTATTACATCTCGAAGACAAGGGTTTTCGATGGATCTCCATCTAATCACACCTCCCTGAAGGGAGGTGGTGTAACAGAATGAATTTTTGCCGCTAAAGAATGGCCTAAGTTTACGAAATGATCATTAAACCTTTTGGCGATTTCGTGTTTATTAGTGACATCATTATCGCCAATTTTAAAGGTTTCAGGGAAATTTGCATTATTATTATCATTTAAAATCTCGTTCACAATTTCCAAGTCCCCTTAATGTCATTCCTATTCTCCTGAAATTTATCAAAATAAAAGTTCTTTGCAATACGAATGAGATGGTTAAGTTTATTTCGAAATTTAGTAAGAATTAATTTATTTTCAATAGATGGGTTTCTTAAAAAATGCCTGTAAAGTTTATCCTTTCTTTTATGGGAGAAATAATCCCTGAAGTGATTCACCGCGACTTTTTCTTTTTTGCTTTTACCTAACGTATCAAAGGAAGACATTCATCATGAATATCTCTTAACAAATCATAAAAACTGTCAAACGCCGTATTTTAATCATTTTTACGTAGTACATGTTGCCAATTTACGGCAGAAATGCGTGAAACAACCATGCGAATGTTATTTTCTGAAAAACTTTGAATATGTACAGCACGATTACCCTCGGGAATTTGGCACTTGACAGAAGTATTAAGAAATATCGGAAAGTGATCACTTATATCAGTCACTAATACAACAGCTCTTAAATTACGACTGGCATTAGCAATAAACGAGGTATTACTCAATATATTATCAATTAATGTAGCTGAACTATTTGATACCCGGGTAGGTATAGTTATAACTGGAGAAAAGCCACAGGTATATGAAGTATGTAAAAATTGATGAGTCTTCATTTAAAGTATCTAGTATATTGAAATCTCCAATAATGTAGCAGTATTTTTTCTCTGTAGGGATTTTATACAAACTGTCATACAAATAATCACAGAATTGTGAAATACTTCCATTTGGTGGCCGATAAATAATACCAATGACAACGTTGACGTTACAATATGGGGCAGTCAATTCAATAAAAAGACTTTCGACAATATCGTCAACTGAACCAAAGTCTACACGTTCTGCATAGGTAAGATCATTTCGGACAAACAAGCAAACACCCCCTCCTTTCCTGTGAGAACGATGATATTCAATGAGGTTATAGTTATTAATATTAATTAAGGGTGATACATTATCATTCAGCCACGTTTCAGAAAATGCAATTCCAGCAAAATTATGCTCAATGATAGAAAGATAGTCAACAATTGAGTCAAAGTTCTTATTCAGACTTCTGCTGTTCATGTGAAATATATTTAAGCCTTCACATGCCAACATATTAAATTTATCTACATCATAATAACAACATGTGTTTGTATTTCCAATCTCAAAGTCAAGGGTGCAGGCTCTCCTGCGGCATTGCACAAAACAGGTGAACAGATAATCCACAGGAGAAAAGAAAAAAAGAAGAAGGGGAACGTCACAAGCTTAAAATAAAGCTGGCGATAAAAAGGGAAATCACTCGTTTTCTTGTAAACAAATGATAGGCATAACTAGGTACACAAGGGAAAGCAGAATTATACGATGAAGCTATTAGTATTATAGCAAACAATAGCAATGCAGCCGTAGGGACCTTGCAGCTATATTGTTATACAGATTACATCATAGCAGGGCGTATGCGGTCCTCCGAAAGATCCTCCCTGTCGGCATGTTCCTCGCAATGGCTTAAAGTAATATGGTGTGATTAGTGAACTTTCTACCCCGAGTTATTTGAACCGGGCAATTGATACATCTCCCTGCTTGAACAAAGACTCGAGCAAATTAGTGCATCCTACTCTTGCTTGTAGGCCAAATGGGAAGACTCGGAGCGGATTTGATAGGAGTTTTCAAAATTGGTAAAGACTAGAAAATGGGAACCAGTCAGTCTTTATCAATCTGTCTGTGCTAAATTTCTAAAACTCAAGAAGTATCGTTGACTGGGTATTAGAATGTGCTTTCCTAGTCAGCGAATTGGTAACTGCTGAAATTGGATAACCTGCCATAGAATTATAACATTACCAAAACATTTAACAGTTTTAGAAGCAAAATTGATCTGGTTTTGCATTGTTTTTTTTTTTTTTTTTTTTTTTGGGGGGGGGGGGGGTGAGAAGTAGTGGTTAATCCTAGGACTCAGAGAATCAAAACAGTCTTTATTCTGAGCTCTCTTTTCCAGTAAATTTTTCGCTGCAATAAAAGTTCACATACTGCAAAATGATCATAGAATTAGATCAACCAAATAAACTGTATCGTTAGCATGTTGATGAAATATAAGATCACCATTGCAATACAAGCTTTTATGCGTGATCGTGTCATAAATAAACACCAAGAATGCAGCTTTCTTTTAAGATTGAATGAGAACTTTGGATACAAATCCATCTGCCTTTTTATATAGATTAGAAATAAGCTTCCTTTTCTATCATCTGTGACGAGACAGTTCAACAATTTTCCTTGGAATGTCCTGTTGTTTCTTCCTTTTTACTTGGAACCTGGAAAATGAGTATTGATTTTTTTTTCTTTTCCAAATAAGACATCTATAAAGTCCTGGGAAATATTTCCAAATTATAGGAAATGGAAAAAGTCAAGAAATACTTTTAATAAATTGGCCTGTGTTTCTGCTGTGTCAATTTTCCCAGAAAACAGAATCGGAAAGCACCCCTTAATTGAAAAAAAAAAAAAAAAACTTGCCAATTACACCAATATTCTGAAGGAAAATTGCTCTCAATTCTTTCAGAAGCACAAAACCACAATTTTAAACCGTTAAATTTCAAAAGGACAAGATATTATAATTTGGATTAACTGAAAAAATGAATAATAAACCGCTCCAGAGCCTTTATTTTTTATTCAAAAATATGCTAAAATTATAGGTTTTGATTTCTTGTAAGTTGTAGTCATGCCGACTCTTGAGTTTACCATAAGGAAGACAGAAAGAATGAAGACATTCATTTTTTTCTTTTCCATATTACTCCAGTATATATTCTTAATTCCCACACTGGGGACCCTATGTGAAGAAAAGTGGCTGAAGGGGTATGTATAGCTGAGCTTAATCCCTTGATGAATAGATCCAAAGAGTGGTCTACTGGAAGGATTGTCAAGAGAAGCACAAGACTATAGAATGGTCCTCCCTAGGCTCACCTGTGTCCTGTTCAATCATCCGTTTCGGATCCTCTTTCTTTTGGGCAGCACTCTTGTGCATCTAGATACCTCTACAGTTCACAGTGTACTTTAACTAGCTTTTTATTGTCAGTTGATTCTGAGGATGGTCCAGGTCAGACCGAAAATATAAGAATATAAGCCCCATGCCCCTTTCTTCTCCAGTACAGTTGATAAGCAATAATGACAGAACAGACCCAATAACTTTATAAAATGCTAAGTCATCTTACATTCATCCATAATATATATATGCGATTTACAATTGATGTATTACTACTGATGTATTACATGAAACGATGGAAAAATACAATTGTTATATACAATTCAACACGAACTACCAAACTAACAATTTTCACACAGAGGAAAAGTGTCAATTCCTTAACGTTCATCTGCTTGTTTTAGTGCAAAAGTGCATCATGTACAGCAAAAAAGTAAACAATTTCTTAATTTAAAGCATTGTAGTTTACAAACAGAATAACTAGTTACTTGTATTCACAGAGTAGTGTCTGGCAGACAGGTACATCTAAAAACTGGATGCTATTCCAAGGGTAGTACAAGAGAAGAAAGAGTGACTCCTGGCATTCTATGATAGCAGGTGTAAGGAACATACATCCCCCATATGGCTAACTAGAAAAGTGAGAACAGTGTTAGGAGTAAAGGCACAATATCTTTATTAACTCCTGATTTGTAACTGGACATGGTGCTGAGGGGTGGGGGTGGGGGTCTGCAGAGGAAGGGGAAGGAGGAAGGATGACTTTCTTTTCAAAAGGAAGATATGGGTGATTTGGCAGCATATGCTAAAGGAAAAAATATGATCTGGTTCTCCCAGACAAGAAGATGTTACAACTGGGGGTGTGGTAATATGAATAAGCTAATTTGCATCCCTCTACGTGAGTGCATGATGACTGCCTCTCAATCTACAGTTTGAAAAGTATAAAGTACTATACTTCATATCCTCTTATTTAAACATTACAGTTCAAAACCTGTTTTGACAACCTAAAAATTGCAACTACTGCCATTGTGCGTGATGCTCCGCATAAGCAATGGAGTAGGAAAAACAAGCCAGTGAGCCACAACTGGAAAAAAGGCCGTGGTCTGCTCGACTTGAACCAATAGGTTGGAATCTGGGCGGTAAAACTCTATCTAACTGACTAATTTGACAACCTAAAATAAACTTCTTTGAAATCTGTTCTTACCGATTGACATGATACCAATACTCAATGTACAGATTAATGTTTTGTCAAACATAAGAAATATTATGAAAAAACTATATAAGGTAAACTATACAAAATGAAATTAATATTAAAATTCCTATTTAAAGAATTATTTACACATTTTACAACAAACTGAACAGTCATCACATTGCTAATATTTGAACCTGCTTTACGACAATGTTGTAACAAGTCACAACTCGAGTCACTTCCTCTCAGAATGATAGTTACTCAATAGAATTCAGGAGTGATTTCCCCGCTGAACAGTGACTCAAGTCAAAGCCTCGACTTGAGTCACGTAAAAGTTTGAAAACTGGTGACAACACTGCTTTACGATAATGTCTACAAAAACTCTGAAACATCATCTTTATAACATATTGGAAAATCCACAGCTGGAAATGATACTTTGAATCAGAAGTGATATGAAGACATTGATTGCAATTGTATCAATACATTCAAGCCTTTCCTCCCCAAAAACTGTTTGAGGTATCTCACATTCACATCAACCACCAGATTAGTCATGAGCCACCCCACCATGAAGAATGCAGCAGAAATTTTCTACATGACACAACAAGTCTAGATTTTCTGGTGATTCCATATGAGTTTACAAGAACTAATTCAAAGAGACAAGGCAGTTTCACATGTGGTGAGGTATTGAGAAAAGATTTTCCATTGAGTGATATCGATAACTTAAGAGTAAAAGGGTACTACCAACATGAAAATGCTTATAATTAGTATGGTTTGTCATGTTTCACACCCAACAGTTTCAGAAAAATTTAAAATTTTTAATTTTGAGGTGGTGTGACCTGTAACAGTCTTGTGCATACTTTGAAAAAGTGTCTTATCATGAATTTTGGAAAACCGAACTGACCTGTTCAATACTCACTCATAAAACAGCTATTTGTATGTTGGATATGTGATATGAGAAGAAAGCTTAACAACTAAGGAAAAATTTGTTGAATAATCATGAACCAAATCAACGAGCCGCTTTAAGTTAGGCCGGCCACAGTCATTTTCCCAGTTGTGAATCACTTGTTTGTAACTTCCAAATGAAATTTAATATGTACAGTAATTTGCCCTGTGAATCTGGCATCTGACAATCATTAGGAGTGCAGTACCTTTTATTAAATTTTTGTGACAATAATCTATTACTTCATAAACTCCCTCAATCATGACCAGGGCTAAAGCTAGAGGATATTTAATGCCAGGTTAAAGTTGGTCTACAAAGCACCATTTGGGAGGAGAGGTGTCCCCACTCCCATTTAAAAATTTTTTGAATTTTTACAGGGCTTTGGTTGAGTAGCCATCAAAAGTCATTTATTGCATTTATTTTATTTCTTTTTTTATCAAGTCATATGCATAATTTTTTTCATTGTTTGATTTTAATTTTTCTTTTATTCAGCATTTTCATTTACTCTTTTGCAAAGTGTATGCCTGTAAATGCGATCAAAATAGTTAAATGTTTTAGAAATATTTCACTTTGGTTTTTCATTGTTTGATTTTAATTTTTCTTTTATTCAGCATTTTCATTTACTCTTTTGCAAAGTGTATGCCTGTAAATGCCATCAAAATAGTTAAATGTTTTAGAAATATTTCACTTTGGTTTGTTAAAAATTAGTAGTAGGGAGGCAGGGGGAGGGAGGACAACACATTCCACCTTGAATACTAGGTACAAATAATGAGTCCTACGTTGTCCTGCCCTGAAGCTCTCTACAGGAGCTAAAAGCGTCACCCCGAGCATTTCGATAAGCGAGTACACTAATTCGTTGCCGCATAGAATTGTGGTACACCGCATGGGATATACAAACCGAGCTCAGCACGTAGCCTAAACAGTTCCCTTGTTTTCTTCAGTGTATACAACACTATCTAAATGTCTAACAAAAATGAAGGAAAAAAGGGGATCAGTGCTACTTTAGGGCAGATTCAAAAGCAAATTTTTACACCACAAAGACAATTTAGACACAATCCACGGAACAAAAACACACTTGAGATCTCTCCTCGTGTTATGGATGGATTAAGAAAGAATGATTTCACCAAATTTTCATGTAAACTCAAATTTTGGAAAAGGTGTTGTAGGAGCGGGATTGGTTTGTTTATCCTGATGATGTGAACATACATGTGCATAACCACCACAATGAATTACCGAACTACCTTACTGGTACAGAAGTTTAAAGATTCACAGCGTCCCCACAAAAATGTCTTCTGAAGAAGTGTGTTCTTTCTTTTCATGACGTGCTCTGTGATAGTGTACAACAAATGCCTTATCGCAATGCCGACAACGGTATCTTGGTGTTTCTGTGTGTATTCTCATGTGTTTATCTAACTTATTTTGGGAGGAAAATGATTTGTTACAAGTGATACAATGGAATGGCAACCTTGATTCATGGCGCCTCATATGCCGATTATGAGCACTTTGTGAACTAAAGTACACCTCACAAAGCTGGCACTGAAATGGTCTTTCTCCAGTGTGACTTCGCATATGTTCTGTAAGATGACCCTTCGTCATGTACGTCTTTGGACACAGCTTACATTTGAGTCGACCTTGTCTCGTGTGAATACTCTCATGTTTTTTAGCTGTATACATACTTGTAAACCTTTTCTCACAATAACGACATTCATACGGTTCTTCCTTTGGGTGATTCTCCTCATGGGTCTGCTTGTCAATGAGTTCATCAAAAGCTTTGCCACAAAACCGGCACCGGTACGGTTCCTGGTCACGATTCTTCCACTCTGAACCTTTCTTGCAAATTCTTTCATGATCTCTGCATGAAGATTTCTTTGCAAAACCTTTCAGACAAATAAAACATTTGTGTTTTAGTATCATCCTTGGAGGATTCTTCTCAACTTCCTCCTCAATAGTTTCAGTTCTTGGACTCTTGGTTTTTGAAGAAACCTTTGACCTCCGCGATGACGAACTTGTATTTCGTCCTCCTACTTTTTTAGTGACTCTATCCGACAAAGCAGTTCCATCATCAAGACTTCCTGAGCCAGGTCCATCGTGGCCAACTCCTTGATGTTTCTTGTTCACAAAGTCAGCATTTTCTTCGACGATGAGGCCGCCATCAACACTTTGTATGATCCTTATTACACTGTCAGTTTGGTTGGTACAATCCATTGCTGTTCTTTCCATAACGTCATCATCAATACTTCCTTTGCTTTCAATTTGGACATCCCTTTCACCAGACTCTTCATCACAGACCACCTGGTTACTGTCACCATCGTTCCCCTCGTCATCATCATGGATACCAGACACCTCCTGTATCATTTCGCCATCATCACTGACATCTTTTTCACTTACAGTGTGACCTTCTCCTATGTAACAAAAGCAATAAACACATGAAATCAAACACAATCTTTTGTAAAAATGCAGACACTTATTTAAAGAATCAATCACACTGCAATAAATTCAGATTGGAATCTGATCCGATTTTTGTGAAATTTTATCAAAACCTTCTACATCTCTGGTCGAAGAAAAAAAGCCACCAAAAAATCTGTTCACCTGTGTAAGTGTATGTGAAATATGACCTGATTTTTTCTGGTTGGCGCACAGACAGACAAAAATTGCTGCACAGACAGACAGGGTTTTTATCAGAAATATGTAGTCTGATAATAGCTGTCTATTGGTGTGACATCATATAATAAGTATCATTTAATTGTCATATGTCCTGCAATACAAATTAAATATTTATACACCTTGGCAGGGATGTAGCTACACTGAGTGGTGGCACCAAGCACTTGGTATTATTCCTACCCGCCACTCCAGGCAAACGCACGTCTCCCGGCCCACCAGAAATCTGCCTACCGAGACCTAAAACTAGCCCTAAATTTACTCCCTCAAGTAAAATGAGGGAAAAAATCAAAAATTAATGGTTGAATAATGGGGTAGATGCCATGGGGTGGGGTGAGGTCCCTTCCACAGACCAGACAATTACCGTGCACTCAAATTTGGCTAGCTACATCCCTGCACTATGGCCCATTCCTTTGGTCTTTCGTTCGGTGACCTTTTTTTGTTACCAAAAGTTTCCTATTAAACTTACTATCTCCAATCTACAACATATTTCAGAAAGGAGATTTCCAGCCAAAGACTATTTTTGTGAAATGTTTCCTCTTACTATTTTGCAAATGAAAATTAGGGAATCAATTAGTATTTTCAGAGTGCAATCATCTTTGATACTGTGAAGCAAAATATTTGAAAAATTAAAGCTGATGCCCAACAATACCAGATCATCCCTTTGATTTTCAGATTCCTGTAGAGTTCAATCAAAATTCTCGCTTAAGACTTACCAAATGCCAAACGCCCTTCAAAATGACATACATCTCAAGGAGAACTGGCTTTCCTATCCACCAGAATAAAATACCTCTGTTGGCAGGTTCTGAGCTTAAGAATTTTCAGATGTGTGACAAATCACGCTTCTCAGGAAATCAAGGAGTGTGGTAGGTGGGCTATTTTATTAAACTTCAATAGATTTATTAACAGGTCTTGAATCTGAGTTGTGTAAGTGTGATCACACACTCTCCTTAAATCACTCTGAGGAGTGTGATTTTTTGCACTGCTAAATGAAGATGAGAGCTCCTTTTAACAGACCTTGAGGTGAGTTGTTGTGTGCAGTAGCACCTGTATGCCTCAAAATTCAAGGCCTCTGTTTGACCATTTTATGCTTAGATATGTGACAACGTATTTTATGTTCCTACAACCTCACAACATGACATTAATTCCACATTACCTTTAGAATTTTATCTGATCTGTGAATGGCAATGCAGGTAATAAAATGATCAGGCCATTGTACTGTTTGGTGAAGGGTCTTCTATTGGCCCAGCACAGCTGTTAAGAGTCATGCATAGGTGACTTTCAACAATACAAGTTTCCAGGAGTCAAAATTACATTTATGTCTGCGCAAAGTTGAGCAACACATAGTGAAAAGGTTCAGCTATGGTTGGACCTTTTTTTTTTTCATAAATATTGGCTAATGGGCATTTCTTCCAATGAAGAAATGATTACACCCTAAAGTAATTCTCATTTTTAGCCCTGAAACTGTAGAATCATTACAACAGAAAAGGCAGTGGAATTAAACTATTGGTACAAAAAGTTCAATACCTTCAGAAGCATCGTCAATACCAGTGTTGGTGTCCTCATGGTCTCTAATTGGCCCTGATAGTTGTCTTTTTCTAGAGGTATAGCCAGTAAGGTACACGACACCTGTAAGTAGTAAAGTACTGTCTTGAAGAAACTTTGTTTTGAAATTCACAAGTGTTTGACCCACAGTGTCTTTTCAATATTATGACTTAAAAGTTAAAAGGTCAAGAGCAGTAACCCCAAACTCATTCTGAATCAACAGATAAAGCTCGTAATTTCCCTCTTATTTCTCTTCAAAGTATTTTTATGATATTTTATGACTTAACTTTTGTATATTTAAAGTAAACCATACAGTTGTTTCACATTCAAGGGGAAAAAATATTCCCACATGATTCTGAAGAACCAACAATTAAACAAATTAAAAATAATATTGACATCAGTCTAAAAGACTTTTTTGTTGAGAAATCTTTCTCTTTAAGGATCATCATGTCAATGAAGGTCTTTTTCTTGCATGTCACCATACCTTTTAGTTAGATGGAGTTCTATGGCCAAGTTTCCAACCTATTGGTTCATGTCAAGCCAGCCATGGTCTTTTTTCCAGTTGTGGCTCACTGGCTTGTTTTCTCTACTCCATTGCTTACGCAGAGCATCACCCACAATGGCAGTAGGTTCCATTTTTAGAGTCTGCCATATGACTTGGCCTGGGAATCGAACCTGGGCCTTCCCCATGAGAGGTCCGGGTTCGATTCCCTGGGGCGAGACATACCTTTAGATGACCCATTTTGGTAATCTGCACAGTTGTAAGAAGTGATGATTTTGAGTCACTAACTTTCAAAAGACTAAAGGAATTGTATTATAATTTTCCTTATAGAATGACTGAAGTAAATGTGACTCCACTGTGACTCCACTTGATTCACATTAAAAGTAGTAAATGACTCGATCTGACTGCAAAATTGAAGAGTAAGACTCGTTACAACTCTGATATAAAAATCCACCAAAGACTGATACTATTAGTATTTTGAGGATTTTTATTTCAAACATGCAGGCAACATAAAGGCCATTTTCACTACCATAACATCTTGTGCAGGATCAATTCAAACTAGGGGAAGTGAATTTGCCTTTTGAAAATGATATTTTCTATTTTATATCTGTCATACTTGTGCCTTCCACTAGGAACGTAATTCTTTCTCCTTGCTCTAAAATGAGATCCAGACATTGCTGGTTGACCACGCCTTCTTCCAGGGAACAAAGTACATGCTGCCCTCTCTCTGTTTTCAAAAGTAGACAAGCACTTGGTCGACCCCCACCTTTAGGAAAAGAACGAAAAAATTCTGTTTCACTTTTTTACACAAAAGATTTTGCAACTCGCTATAGCTTACTCACCTGTCGGTATCAATTACAAATTTTTGAGGTCAACAGGACATAACCCCCACCCCTGTCCCAACAAACCTATGCCCTCGTCCTCATCCTAAGTTTTTTTTATGTAGGTCATGAAATTCTCAATGACCACTGAATTTATATGCATACAGCTTAACCTTAAAAGCTGTAGTCTAGAGAAATTCTCCATTAGCACAGCTCTTTGATTGACACCACATTCAAAATACCATGTAGAGTACTGTATGTCATACTACACATCATGTACTGTGAGTGTTTTGATTACAAATAAGGGCCTGGTATGCTCACCATGATGTGCCTGAAGCCATGAACAAGGACTGCATCTCGATAAGGAGGAGTTAATGACAGTTTTAGGAGGGGCGAAAAGTAAGTTTGGAGATTTGGAAGTGTTTGGATTATGAATAAATGCATTCATTGCTACTTTATATAGATGTGCCACCAACAGTTGTTTTAACTGGTGTTACTGCTCCAAAATGTGACAGTTGGAGGAAAATTGGACTAGTTAACACATAGTAAACTAGACGGTTTGTACTTGCAGGCAAGTACTGATCGACGCCACTAAAAATGGTCTGAAACGAAATCAATAAGCCCAATATGCACCACTTGATTCCAAGCCTTGGTTGACAAGCGTCTTAAACAAGCTTGAATTTTCAATGGTGTGGTTGTGGAGTAAGTACTAAGTACTAGTACTACTCTGCGCAGTATTAGTCTGCGTAGCGGTATTCAAGTCTGGGACTATTTTATGAGTGATCAAATCAAGTATATAAAGAAAGTCAATAGAATTGCATAACGACTTATCGTCCTTCAAAAAAAGACTTCCTACATGCCTCAAATGGGCTGATTATTCCAC
This sequence comes from Holothuria scabra, assembly GCA_037179385.1. Lineage (NCBI taxonomy): Eukaryota > Metazoa > Echinodermata > Holothuroidea > Aspidochirotida > Holothuriidae > Holothuria > Holothuria scabra. Next base: position 72,988,612 of record CM074179.1, read on the forward strand.
TGGAACAACGTCAAGTTGGTGAAATTGGGGAAATAGTCAAAATTTCCACTTCATGAAAAAGTAAAAATAACTGCATGGCAGATGAAATGCTGTATAAGCGTAAGTGTTGTTTGTGTGTAAAGAGAGTAGCATCACACTGAAGATATTCATACGCCGAGCCAAGAAAGAGGGCACAAGTTCACTTGACAAACTGAGCAAATCCAATAATCGAAGCTATAGGCTTCGATTAATAATGAACTAGAGCACCATTGGTGCTGATGGCTCAAACCTGTTGAATTAATGCACAGCAATGACTTCCAGTGCCAAGAAAATCACTCCCCATGCACTGGATACTCCAATCACTACAGGAACTGTACTTGTCATACATGGCTATTATTTCTTGAACAGAATGTAGCCACAATTTAGAATGTTTTAATTTCTCTCAGGTAAAATTACAAGGAACTTAATACTTTTTAGAATGATTATATTTCTCTTAGGTGTAGCCTAAGTGAGAAGCCTCTGTTGCCTTGCTTTCTGTTTTTTACAGAAATCAGGAAGTCTAGTTACCAAGGAAGAAAGCCAGTCTAATGGGCTATGATAACACAATTAGTAAGCAAGAGCTTCCTCTCTGAACGCAAGAAAAAAACATTGACCCTCTTCATCCTTACCCCGAGCGAGTCTCGTTTAGAAACAGTGTAAGGTGACTCTATGCTTAATTAGTAAGTACTCTAATTCATCCTCCTGAAGTTTAGTATGTCTACAAAGCCCCTGCAAACTACTGTTCTCATCCAACAAGATCTGTTTACGTAACCCTGATCAACCTCACATGATTGACAATCTTGCATCCAGACAGTTTTAAAGGGAGTTCAATTCAATGGGAAACACTGAATTTGTGAGACTGGTAGAAATAGAGAGGTGGCATAAAATTGGTCAGAAGGGCATTAAAATTATTAATTATCCAAAAACAGCCAAAAAATTTGTAATCAGCACATGCCAGCCACCCATGTGAACAATTTTGAGGACAAGTTTGGAATGCAGAAATCTAGGAGAAAATAGCATTTCAAAATATTTTCACCTATGACCTTGAATTACGTCGGATAAACAAGTAAGCGTACAAGGTCAACAACCACTACCTGAGTAATATTATGGCCACCTTTCAAGGACAATCAGCACTATTCGCAGGAGAAAAAAAAATTATTCACAAAACAGCCACCAATGACCCCTAGATGTCATCAGTTTGACCTAGACTTTTTGAACACAACACGTAGCCCTATGTCCAATGTCCAATGACCGATGTGTCCAAGTTTCCTTACAATTCGTCGACAAATATGCCCCTGAGAGCATTAAAGGCAGTTGTGAACAGACATGATAGATTGACGGATAGACAGAGTGATGGTGACAGAACACAATATAGCTCCACGGCTCTATGAGCTGGTTTGAGCTAATAAAACAGTATTATCCAAAGAAAATGTCCAATCACCACAAAATATTGCTACATAACTGTTAAAAACAATTCTGTAGATTGTGAAGACTTCAAAAGTGAACTTTTTTACACTGGACTTATTCAAAGCTAATGTTTTCTCTCTCAAATTGATTGCAGAGGGTTTGGACATGTCAAATTTCCCTACCTATAAATACCCTGTCCACACCTTTTTGTCCAGTAAATGAAAGTCAACAAAAACCAGATAAGAATTTGCTCCTACAACTTTCACATCTCACAAACAGTGGGGCATCTGACCTGTCTATGTTGCACCTTTGTTTACATTTTCTGTTCGCTGTCTATTCAAGCTTGTGGTTTCTTGGAGCGTGCTTGAGTGACTTAAGCAGGAAATAGGGTAAAATTGATGATGATGTTAAGGATCGTTATTCCCCTGTTTGATGTTCCCAATGTTCCCAAGATTCGGGAACATCGAACCTCAGGAACAACAAACTTTGGGAACATCGACAGTGCCCCTCCAAAATCCTGAAGGTTTGAGAGACACAAGCTCCAGCTCTTCATGATCTGATACTTTGTTCTAAATCCCATCAAACCAGAAGACACCCGCAATGATGAGAATCTTTATGATGAATGTATTAACTACATCTACATGACTAAAAAAAAGCAGAGACCAACCCAACTTACACCAATTGCCTAGACACTGAGCCCTAGACCATCACCTGCTAACCAGCTACAGTTGCTTGGCCTTATACTGTCAAGAAATCTTTGGGAAAACTGCAGGGAATAATTTAGCATTGAAATTTTGCGTAGCAGTTTTGAAGATTTTTGAGGTCTTTCACACATTATTTGTGAAAATGCAAGGGTTATGCACACAAAAAATTGTTTGTGACTGACATTTGTGTAGCACTTGGCCTATATGTGTAGCAAATTGTGATGCAATACTGGATAAATTATTCCCTGAACTGTGATATTTCCTTCTACATCCTAAAACACGAGTTCCAGACTCGTTGGCTTTTAACTCCAACAAAAACACTAAACAGGCCCCTCACATCATATTATGGGAACACCTCCTTTTTGATATGACATTGTACCATGGGCAAAAACAACATAGATGAAGTCTATCCCACAATCCTTTGCAACTGTTGTTTGGAGACTGGTGTATTGGAATTTCTGGCCCTATGTTGCAATACTACTTTACGTTGATGGCTAACCAAAACAAAGTAATTATTTCCCAAAAAGTGAAGAAGGGTTGATGGGACTACAATACAAATGTTGTATACCGAGCTGACAGTTCAGATGACACAATGCTTCCCATGGTATCTTCTATGCGGGATAATTTTTTTTACTCTTTGAGAATCAATCCATCTATTCAACATAACTCACCCCCACATCTCTCTGCCCTACATTCTAGTGATGCTAGGGTGAGATGTTCATCAGAAACTACTTTCCTCGTAAACTCTTCTCCTGGGTGTAATGTCATACCTTTAGGGAAAAACAAAAACCAAAAAACAAAGCTTTAACTCATCATTTTTATGTCTTCAAAACAATTCAATTAAGCTCAAAAATCTTTTGCATACTAATGTTACTGAATCACATTAACTCTTGCCTCATGCTCCTGCCATTAAAGGGCCAAACCTCTCACCTCAAACTACAATTTTTGTACAGGTGTGCCAAAATTCTCAATTAGCTCAGCTCTTTAATTGACAGCTAATTCAAACAATGCAGAGTACCAAAGCTTATATTACACAGCATGAATGGTACTGAGAGTGTTTTGATCTACATACAAGTTTTTCGATACTCACCTTGAAGCAATGGACTGAGATTGTATATGGATGAGGATGAATTTCAGAATATTGTGGGGGGGCTTAAGTAAGAAGGTTAGGAGAATTGGTACTGTTGGGGTGAGAGAACTGGGCCATTATGGGGAAAGGTCATTTGGCCTGGATTCAGTTTGAATCCAGTTTATATGTTAGATTTTTTTGACTTGTGGTACACTTTAGAACAGTGAGTACTTGGAGCCCACACTCTGAAGGCAATGAATGCTGACGTCGTTAATGGCTGCCATGGTTGCCCTTAACTTCTGGGCTTGTGAATAAGAGCTAATGGTAAAATATTGAAAACACTTAGATTATAACTTACAGCATATAATAACAAACATCACTCAGTGTAGAATCTTACCCCAAATCATGGTTCCCACTCAAGGTTCTGTAGCTTGTAGAAAACTTGAAGTAAATTCAATGGTTTTGGCTTTTAATCTGCAATGAAAATAAAAATGTATAAAAATATACTTAAATGAAAAGCATTCACATCAAGTTTGCTGCTAAATTGAAAAGTTTTGATAGTGGTATCAGTAGATAAGGAGGGTTGTATAAGGAGGCAACTCTTAGACCTATGTACTGTAGTAGCACTGAACAGTGTATGCAATCAAGCTCACATTCCATACACAACGATCTTTGGCATGAACACATAGAGTATTGCACTCCTTGGTGTGGCAAGCGGCAAAAAAGTGATGCTCCCGACATATCAATGGGCTGACCAAATGGGTCAACTTCCACAAATACGTGTAATAGTTACAATAGTTGGATGGAGTTCTACCCCCAGTTTCCAACCTATTGGTTCAAGTCAAGAGGGCCACAGCCTTTTTTCAAATTGTGGCTCACTGGTTTGTTTTCCCTACTCCATTGCTTATGTGGAGCATCACACACAATGGCAGTACAGTAGGTACCATTTTTAGAGTTCTTGACCTGACTTGACCTGGGAATAGAACCCAGCCTTCTGGGTGAGAGGCAGATGCTCTTACCATTAGACCAAACATGCAGTCGTGCACCAATACGTGAAACATACAGTATCATAGTACTGTTCCACCAATATGTGACACAGTACTGTGGTATGTATACCATACATGTGTATTTCTAATGTACAATATGGTGTGAGCATCATGCACTGTACATGTACACTTGTAAAGTAATCATACATGTATGCACACCTACTGTGCGAGAGGTTCTGCCAAAAACTAAAAACAGGATTTTTTACTGCTTAATCACAAGTCCAAATTGATGCTGTCCTTTGCCAAAGTTTAAAAGTGGGTTCATGTTCGCAAAAGCTTGCTTCAAATCGAAGGTTCTGGACTTACTGTACTATAAGAGCAATCTGAAGGTTCCAGTAGCCTAAGTTCAAGCATTGAGTCCACTAGAGTTTCATGCTGCAGAATCTCAATACTTTGTGGATGTTAAGGAGACCAAGTTTCCATATTGTTGCTGATGATATAAATATAAATGCAGTCCTCCTTTGGCACTTTGCATAAAACAATGATCCATGCATGTTTTAATATCCTGATGCATTTCATGCTCAAAAATGATCTAATTCATAGAGAACATTTTTTCAATAATACTGTAACATTTAAGGCCCAGTTCTCTCACCCTCCTAACCTTCTTTCTTAAGCCCCACCCACAATTGTCCGAAATTCATGCTCATCCAGATACAATCTCAGTTTATTGCTTCAAGGTAAGTAAAAAAACTTAATTTATATAATCAAAACACTCTCAGTACAGTACATGCTGTGTAATACAGCTCTGGCACTCTGCACTGTTTGAATTAGCTGTCAGCCAAAGAGCTGAGCCAATTGAGAATTTTGGTACCCCGACCAAATTTGTAGTTTGGGGTGAGAGGTTTTGGCTCTTTAAGTGAGGTCCACAATATTATGCTCCATACTGAAACTTAGTAAAGCAGAAATAATTAACCTGATATAAGCATGTGTGACTCCACTAGGAGTGTTGTACAGTATTCATCCAGATCCAGATTCTTCCATCCCAAATAACCTCACCCCTCCGTATCTTAGGAAGTTACTAGAGTGACACTTAATCATGTGCAGTAATGCCGTAAGACAGTTCAAAAAGTGTGCTACAAATCACACTCCTCAGAAAATTAAGGAGTGTGGTTCATTTCCTGTTTAACAAAATTTAATTGATTTGTATCAGCTATCATCTTAATATAAGTGTGGAAAAAAATCACACTCCTCACAGTGTTATCAGGTGAGTGATGGTGTGGGATTGCCCTCGAATGCCTAAAAATTCAAGGTCTGCTTCATGGTACATTCCAAGTAAAGCAAATTGCCCAAAGGTACACTAAGGTTTTCCTAATCATACGCCAGGGTTCTCTGTGCACCTACAATGCTACATTGCAATCTGTAGACTTGGGTACATACGTACAGTATTTGTACATGTATGTGATGCATACATGGTCATTGCAAATTGGAAATTCATGCACAAGTATATCATACACACATAGTAAGTAGCAATTCTGTATGCCATTGTACATAAGCCTAGTTTTACTGACAGCCAACATGTAAGCTAAGTACAGTAGTGCATACTGTACTTTATTCATTGGAAATACAAGCACTTTGTATAGCTTTTAGTAAGTGTACTGTACATTTATCATACAACAGGAATCAACAGGCACGCAGTGAGACCAGCTTGCCCGCTGCTACGCCAAGAAGGAGTCAGTGCTCACGCCGAATATCTTCCTGTTGCTGAGCACGAAATGCAGACTGGCCTAAAAAGTAAGGCCTAGCAATAGGTTAGTTAGTCAGGTAGATGGGGTTTAACAACACCAACACAAACGTGTTATATAGTGTCATCAAGTTAGACAAAGTAACAATGTTGGGGTAAAACAACTAAAAAAGAAAAAGTAAAAAGATAGAACCGATGGTCAATTTCTACCAAAAGGATAGCAAGGCAGGGGCATGTCAGAAATTTCTATTAAGTTTACTTTCCTTGGAAAAGCCAAGAATAAGGGAAGAATCCGTTTGTTTAAACAATTAAGGTTTTTAGACTAGGTCGGGCACAGTGTAGTATTTCTGGGGAATATGGGAGTATTCATAACAGTCAATGAGAATGTGACTGACAGTGACAGCACAGTCACAGGGTATACAATATGGTCTTTCATGTCCGTAAAGTAAAAAGGCATGGGTAAGGTAAGTGTGACCGATGCGGGCCCTAGTCAGGACTAAATCACCCCTGCATTAGTGTGTTCACTGGGGACTCCGTTTCCCCCAGTTCCTACCTTATAATTTGTTTTCGGAGAGGAATCCCACAGTTCTTGCCATTTTGATTTCATAAAGCCATTGATGTTAGGCCAGTAGTCAGTATGAGCAAGTGTTTGTGACGTCCATCTGTAGAGCTTCTTGGGCAAGTGGGTCGACTCTTTCATTTCCTGGTATTCCCACATGACTAGGGACCCACCCAAGCACAACTTATTTTCATAGTTGCACCAAATTTGAGTAAGCCTTATGGAGAGCTATTACTGAAGGGTGTTTAAGCTCATTGCCCTTTAGTGCTAAGAAAGTGAGTTTGTAACGTTCAACATTTCACCGGGTCGAATGCCATCATTCATTTTCATTCCAATAAGGCTAAGTTAGGCCAAGCCCTTGAACAGGACCCAGCATTGTGTTCCTATACTCTACACTTCACTTCTAGGCCGTAGCCCTGTATACACAAAAACACAGCTCATTTGCCTACTCACGTGTGAGTAGGCATCCCTCACGTTCCCAAAAAGTTACCTCTTCTCACCAAACTTTCCACAGATGATCTTTGTCATCACATTCACCTTCGACATAAGTCTGTTACCCAAATAAAACCTCTAAAAGGGTAATTTTGGCTGGATAATTCGGTGAGTAACGTTAAGCCAATGCACAGTAATTTTTCAGTCGAAGAAGTGTTTGTCATGTGATCTCATATGTGGTCAGAGGTCGTACATGCGGGACATGGGGGAAGATTCTCATAACTTGAGTGGTACTGTAAAAGTCACAACACATTACCTTCAATGGATGAGCATGTGGCGCTTTATGAGCGGCAGTGGTATAAACCCCACACTCTTTCCAGAACCTGTTGGAAAGACCCCAACAACATCTTTTCCATTAAATCCTGCTTGGATAATACTGAGCTGGTCTTCTGTGAGGTCAAACTGAAAACCGTGCTTACATTTGATCTCCTCGGCAGCGACAACGACTTCGTTTCTCGACAACGCCATACTGATCATTACCAGTGCAGGATGGCACGACTATTGCACGCCAAAAGGCTCTCCACATGTGATGATGTTCTAAAAATACATGTTAATGTACTAAAATTACACGTTCATGTATACTCAGTGTACCTTCGAGTTCGCAACTAAGAGCTCTGTCATTTCAAGATTTTTACATGTTACGTCAATGCAGGTGTGCACTCAACGGGCCCACGCACTTGACGGTCACTCCATCATACCAAAAATATACGATGATGTACTAACTTCACAGATCATGATGTAAATTTACACCATGGATCGTATGTACTATAACAAGAAGTTAATCATGTTAAATGTTACGATGTACATGTAGAAACACACGTTGTACATCTAAAAACACATGTTGAACATGTAAAAATGTATGATCGTCTTGTTATTATTGTTCCTTCTGCATGTCATATTGAGTGAGCCTTTCGGCATGCAAGAAGCCTGCCGAAAGGCTCACCAACATATGATGATCATCTAAACTCATGCGATGTAGTAAAAGTACACGTTCATGCACTAACTGGTTACGATGATGTACACTGGTTGCATACGATCATGCACTGATTGCTTATGTACATACATACTAAAGACTCCAAACTTGGCTTGACCCCGAAAATGGCTCATACTGTATAACATATAATAATATGATCAGTCTTAAAGATTTTTCTACCTACATCCTACCGTTACGTGCATATTTCACTGTCGAAACATACTCCACCAAAACAACGAAAATTCCCTTGCTATGGTGACACTGCCCTGAAGTACTACTCCATACAATGCAGTAAGTTACGTATAGTGTGCTGAGTGCACAACCTATGTTATTTGGTTATTTTGCTTTGTTAGTGACTTGACCAAACTTCCTGTCTTACTCGGGCAGGTTAAGTCAACAAGTGAAACAAGTTTTGCACTGTACTGTATGGCAGACCAAAAACGCTGCTCTGACAGAGCAGGTTCAGTTGCTTAACTATGTCCGTAGTTCCCTATTGATTGGTGACAAGCACTAGCTTGCTACATAGGTATCTGTACGTAACTGTACAAAGTCAGTGAAAATAGCTGCACACTGAGCATATGGCAAGCACGCCACTATCGGGGGCTATTTATAACTGACATCAATAAAAATTCTGAGTCAATTTAAGCTTTTTCTCACGAATTTCTGGATCAGGGTATAGAAACTATCGGTAGCAATATATCCATCAGTTACATCACATTTTGGAAATGGAAACAGGAAAGAATTTGGATTTATCTCATTGTGTCTGTTAGCTTTGCAAAAATTACGCCTGCCATTCATAGGCCAACCACTACACTGATTGCATACGTACACATGTACTGAATTCGTACGATCATGTACTAAATGTGCACGTTCATGTACCCAAGGTGCCCATGTGGGTATCAAATGGTAATAGGCCACTGTCAATTCTAAGGGGGAGGCTACGACCTGTGGAACTTTTGATTCGATTAGAAATTTTGACGGTGCATTCATAAAATCCCTTCAAGAAAACAGAAAGTTTTTTTTTTCATTTTTCCATGTCATAAGTTGGCCCTGAAGCCTTATTACAGCCCTGCTGATTGAGAAACTTAGTTCAAGAACGGGAAGCACCGAATCATCATGGGGTCTATTGGCGACGAGTAGGCCTGGACATTCACTTGACATAACAAGTTGAAGTATTAAGGGTCAAAATACACTGCAGCATAGAAGTAGATTGAAAGTTTTGGGGCAAGGACCCCATTGTGGGCAAAAATGGCACCAAACACCTGAAGAAATATTGAAGTAGGCTAGGCTAGGCCTAACACCCAGTGAGCAGCCTCATGAAGTCAGGACTACTGACCAGTCACCATCAGCTGCATCGAGTCAACAGAGAGTCCAACACACCAGACAGCATGCTCTTCCCAGCACCACTCTAGCTCTTGCGCACTCATCATCAACTTCTAGGCCTTAGCCTAGTTCTAAGTCTAACTTCAGTGACTAATGTTACTACTCTAGCCAACCACAATATAACTTATAGGCCAACGGTTTCTCTGTAACCAGCTAGGCCTATCTTTGTGGATATTTTTACTTAGTCAACTAGGCCATTGGTGCTAATTTAGAATCCGTGCCCGGAAGTAGACATAATTTTACTCACTTCACAACTTCCAAAAGAGGGCGCTCAAACTTTAAGTTTTTTTTTTTTTTAAGTAAAAAACCCTTTTCTTTTTTTCCTCACTCGAGGAACAGCGCTATAAGTGTGTGCTGAGGAAAGAAGTGAATGGTTAGTGCTGTGGAAGAAAGAAAAGCATTGTCAGTACCGGGACCCGAACCCTCGACCCTAGCGATATAGCGATTCTAGCATGAAGACCAGCGCGCTTGCCTACTGCGCTACGAGCGCCGTTGCCGGTGGATGGGTTAAAAATAATATAAGTACTGCCTAATAATACTATCTATTACATATAGCTGTAGGTATACGTATTTACGTATACCTAAAGCTAACTGTATGTACTGGAGAGTGTATATATATGTACAGTATGAGATACGTATTCGTAAATGTTTATATACCCCTACGTATACAGTTCCTATGCATGCCTACACCTGCATATGGCCCACCCTAACCCTATACCTATGCGTACGTAACCCTAACCTTATTACTATGCGTACGTAACCCTAACCTTATTACTATGCGTACGTAACCCTAACCTATTATTACTATGCGTACGTAACCCTAACCTATTATTATGCATACGTAACCCCTAACCGTACAGCTATGACGCAGTTCCGGGCACGGATTCTAAATTAGAGCCAGGCCATTTTTACTTGATGTCAACCACTTGAAATCTCGGAGCTAATTTCATCAACTAGGCCTACTCGTGCAGCGTGTCCGTTTCGAAGCACTATAACAGTTAACACTGTAGCCTAGTACTGTACAGGGCTAACGTTAGGCTCCTGTACAACGTCAATATGGTTAGCGTTGATATTTTCGGGCTAACGTTAGGCATAACATTAGGCCCAATAACGCTGCAAGGTAAGGTAACTTACGAGTCAAATCACTTAAAAGAGACTATAGATTCATATTCACAGAAAATTTTCAAGACAATGTAGGTTTGTAAATAACCTATATTTATTAACTGTCCAGCTATCAAGCAGACCGATACCATGAACACCTTCGATAAAATTTCACTGCTTCTAATTTTTTGGTCTCCCACGCCAATTCTTCGTTTCATGGAACGGGTGTCGCGGCAGCGCGGTGCTACGCCACTATTATAATAGTGGTCCGTCGTATGTTTTGTTTCGTTTCGTTTTAGGGTACACACAAAAGCGAAAGGAAGTACGCAAAAACCCCGGGTGACTTGAGAATGTGCATTCCCATAGAAAAATAAAAAACCAACAATACCAACAACAACAAGCAGACAAACACAAATCGCTTTTATAGTAGCCAAAAAAAAAAGGAGGTTGCAAATACATAGCAAAGGTCAAAAAGGAGAGAGAACTTTTTCAGCTACACTCTAAAATCAAAAGAGTGAACTTATTCACTCTTTGATCGAGTGAAAAGTGCAAATTCACTCCAAGAGGAGTGAAGTTCCCTCCAAAAAGAGTGAAATTCACTAGAGGAAGAGGGAAAATTCACTCTTCCACGAGTGTCTGCAAGATCGCTCTTTTTTAAGAGCGATCGCCTTGGGCACTCCATCAAGAGTGAAACCTCGCTCTTTTTGGAGTGAACTTTACTCTTTTTGGAGGGAACTTCACTCCCCTTGGAGTGAATTATCACTCTAATGGAGTGAATTTACACTTTTCACTCGATCAAAGAGTGAATAAGTTCACTTTTTTGATTTTAGAGTGTAGGGAAAGTAAGTTTGCAATTTTAAAATTGCAAAAGCCAGCAGTCATCATCTTCATGATTGCAGGGGTGGCGCTAGGAATTCCCTGACAGGGGGGCCAAACTCCCCGACAGGGGGGCAGCATTTCAACGCCCCAACAAAGGCTTTGGGTTAGTCCTGTTGCGACTTTGCCTGTGTAGTATATTCCTTGTTCAGTCATATACCCACCAAGTATGCCAAACTGAACACCAAACAAATGCTTTGGATATTCATAGAAATATGTGGCCTCGAAACTGGATAAATGTTGACGAATATTCACAAGAAGGCAATATCTGGTCTCGTTTAAATCATGCAGTAGCCCATGTCACCCACAGAGTTGATATGACATCGTAAAGCTCACTTCCCGGTAGTACCCACTGGACAGTTGGTTATAGAATGCAACAGTGATCCCATCAGGTGTCAATCTTCAGTTTACAACAATAAGAATACACCCACTCGCTGAAAACAATAGTATAAAAATGAGCAGGACATGAGCAAGGCATATTATGGTAATGAAGTTGGTGTCTAAAAAGTGGACGTAGGCCTCTTCGTTTTGGCGGACGGTGGTTTGTGAAGCCTTAAAAGGAGAGTGAACAAACCGAGTCCGCTCCGAGGGGTAGATGCAACGTGACTTAGCAGATTTTGAGGCGCTCGTAGCGCCCGAAAGTTTTGGCTTTGTTTTCAAAAAATAAAATTTTTGAAAGAAATTTGGCTTTTGTAAGGAGCATAAAATTTTTGGTGTGTATTGAAGAATCTTTCCTTCATATCGGCAAAATCAAAAACATCATATAGGCGACAGCTGAAAATATTTTGAGGTTTCCCGTGTAATCATACTAGCCCTAGCTAATTTTATTGGAGAAATTTTCAAGTTGGAATTTAATGGAAGAAAATTTGCTTTTTTTGCTAGGGCTATTATGAAAGATTTGGGTTTTTTTATTACGTGATGTGCCTATCAAGAGCAAAATTAGGTAGAATGTTGGGGCTATTAACAGAGTTGGCTTTGGGTATTTATTGTACGGAGTATCCATGGAATTGGAAAACTTTGCCACTTTCAACAATCTGAAGCTTAAATGGAGCGAAATTGTAATTTTATGACAGATTTTAGGGGTTTTGTAGAAGAATCTAATCTTCTTTTTAGACAAATCAAGTAAGGGATGATCTTTAGTTTTATTGGGGTTACTGAATATCTTCATGCAGATTAAGACCCTCGGATGATATTAGGAAAATTTTCCTCCGAAAACAGTTTGGTTTCCTATATATTTGAAGTTTTATGTTTTATACATTGACATAGACATATGGGGCGTTTCACTTTCGGAGGGGACGGAATTGTCTTTTTGTCCGAAAAATGTTATTCTGCCCCAAAGACTATCAAAGTGCAGAGCACACAAACTTTTGAAATATAGATAACCCCCAGAGAACAGGAAATGGCATTTCCCGGGCGAGTAACTAATAATGAAGCAGTCATTATTTTTGAGCTTTCTTTCGCAATAAAGTTTTTCACCTCATAATATTGTTCCGAAATGAAGAATTATTTGCAAGCATGCATTGTTCTCTTAAGAAATCTGCTCGACCAAAATACTCTCTAAGCGGAGCGCCACAATCACCTGGCGCGGAGCGTACAGAAAATTGTTAAAAAATCTAACCCCTCAGACAGCCGGAAATGTCATTTCCCAGACTTGTAACTACAAATGAAACGGTCGTTATTTTGAGCTTAAATTTCTTTGAAATTAAATTTTCACTTTAATAGAAAAATCAACTTGCTAAGTGGTCAGAAAATTACCATATAAAATGTACTGGTACTATTAGATTTAATGTTCCTGGCTCTTTTCGGGGGAATACTATGCAACGGAATTGAAAACATGCTAGTGTTTTAATTGCTTCTATTGTGAATCTTCGTTGTATTCCATTGCAAGGTCCGCTTAAGAGATGATAATTTCTACGTGGCGGCCCGAACAGTACTCCAGACTATAAATGATTTTACTTCCAACGATATTTGAATTTTTGAAAGTATGTCACGTTACACGGTGGCTTCAAATGAATTTTCAGTCAGACCTATTGGGAAACATTCTCACACTACTGTAAGTACTGTTTATCATTAAATGTAGCTGAAACGGCCTGACCGATTTTCATTACCATTGCTGGAATTTGGCTGTCGGGACCAGCAAGATGGCAGACCATTGAGCACTACATGAACATGAACAACTTTCCGTCCGTTTTGTAAGGAAAACTTGAAACTGTGAGTTTCCTTGAAGAATATGGTCTTCTAGTTAGCAAAATCATGAAGATCGTCCCAGTGACTGAAGTGTATCAGACTCACATTTTTTATCAGTTTATCGTGGCCATGTAGATGAAGGCTCCCCGACAAAATTGAAATTCTCAACAACAGGGGAAGGGCAGGGAAGGGCAGGGAAGGGCAGCCTTCCTCGGCCGAGGCATGACCTTGCGGATTGAAGATGGGATGAGAGATAGCAGAGCTAGTAAGAAATGATTAAAACAGATTCAGATTTGCATTCAAATAGCGTTACAAGAGAAAAACATTAAAGAAGTAACTTCAGTCCTTTACGTTCATTTAGACCTCTCCGAAGGAAACTGCCGCCCTTCCCCGACAGGTAGGATATAGGACAAGGTACATGGAACGAGGTGTAACAGAGCTGAGAAGGAGTGTTTGAAAATCAGTTCCGATATGTATTAAAACAGCATTTCAAAACAAAAAATATGTAAAAGATCACTTTCACGGAGAAGGTGAGACAAATTTCTAATGTTCACCCTGTACGCCATCTTTGGTTTAAACAAACTGAGTTCATTGTATTTTAAGAAGCGTCGGCTATACTTGGCAATGGGCCTGGTATAGTTTGAATAACAAAACGAATTAAAATTTTTAGCAATGTCGGGCAATAACTAAGGGGATTATTCCATATAGCTTTTATACAGGGATACCTAGGGCTTGGGTGGGGAAAAAGAGAAAAGCGTGAAAAGACAGGTAAAAACAGCTTGGGAAAAAATGGTCTTTATGTGATAGGGTGTATACGTCAGGATGGGCAAGACTCCCAAGTGCGGTGGGAGAAGGCTTTAGTTTCTGCTATCGAGAGCAGTTGGAAGTTTGGCTGTAGAGAGCGAAACCCTATTTTGCTAAAGATAGCAAAAAAAAAAAAACCTATTTTGCAATAGAGAGCAAAACCTATTTTGCTATTTTCAAGATGGGAATAAAGTTCTTCCTTAAAAAAAAAAACTGTTTTGCTAAAGAGAGCATTTAGGCTGAGTCACAAGAACCAAATCACTGTTCGTGGAGAAACCAATTTAAGCTCAAGGCCTTGGGTTGTAAGTATCCATTTAATTTCTTTCCTGTAAGTCCGAGTCGTAGTAGCATGTAACTTAGGTAGTAAGAAGATGTGGATTAATGGTTTTATTTTGTTTATAGATGTACGTTCACCAGGGCAAAAAACGATTAATATGAATGATAAAGAAATATTTAATGAATAAATTTAGTAAATGTTGCAAGTAAAATACGTAACGTGAACGGGAATGCTGAAATAGCTGCGATGTATATGGGTAGAGTGGGCAATCGATTTTATAAGCAATTTATGTATGAGGGAATATTTGCGTGAGTGAATGTATGTGTGATTGAATATTTTCTTCTGTTTCTTTTAAAGGGTTTCTGTGGGTTAACGGCTCAATAAACGAGAAACACAACACCAACGAGTATAATCACAATTTCTCGTCTCTGTCGAAATCTAAATATACCCCACTCGTGACAATCACCCAATCCAGTAACTTCAGTTCTTGTAGGTTTTGTTTCAATTTTTTAGATATTTTTAGGCCTCCCCGACGAAACCATCGGCCTTCCCTGACGGGGAAGGGGGGAGGTGAAGGCAGTGTTTCCCGACTGGAAGATGTGCATGCCCCTCCCCCCCCCCCCCGCTGGAGCCGCCCCTTCATGATTGACGAAGTTTACTTTGAAGAATCCCAATCCCCCAAATTTATTTTGAAGCAACAACTAAATCTCAAAATTTTCTTACTTTTTTGTCTTCAAGGTGTCTTTCATAATATTTATGACATTCATATAGCATATTCAAGATGAAACAAGCGGTTGACTCAAGTGAAGTTTACATTTGAAGGGGAAAAAATATTGTCACATGACTCTAAAAAGGCAATGATGAAATAGGATAGTCTACTTCACTGCTTTAAGATGGGGTCACTGCATTCCCCTTTTAATCTCTGGTCCAATGGGTTTCCTGCACATAGTTTAAACTACTTCATACTGAAAGTAAAATAAACAAACAAATAAATAAGAAGAAAAAAAAAACACAAAAAACAACAACATAAAACCAAATATCTGCACAACAAATGCCACTTAACATAACATAACATAACATAACATAACATAACATAACATAACATAACATAACATAACATAACATAACATAACATAACATAACATAACATAACATAACATAACATAACATAACATAACATAACATAACAGGCTGAAGGGCAAAGGAGGGCCAAGGCCCCATAAGATGCCCTGAAGACCAAGCCCTAATCAAAAGTCAAACCACCAAAGCTTGACTACAGCCCCAAACAATCAGATTCTACCACAGCCATGGAAAAACCTGTCAATGTTAACCTTAAAGCAGTGAACTGAGGGGGAGTTAACTACCCAATCTGGTAGACAATTCCACTCGTTGACAACTCTATGGGAGAAACTAAACTTCCTAATGTCAAGCCTTGCAAAAGGCTTTTCAAGCTTTTTACAATGCCCGCGCACCCGAGAATTACCTTGAACCCTTAAATAACTACAAGTCAGAAGGGGATTTCTTTCACAAAGGAACTTGAAAACCTGGAGCATGTCTCCCCTCATCCTTCTCAGCTCCAAGGTGGTAAGCCCAAGATGTTTAAGCCTAGCATGATAGGACAAATTTCTCACCTCAGGAATGAGGCGAGTGGCTCTCCTCTGAACCTGCTCTAAAACAAACTTGTCCTTTTCATAGAAGGGACTCCAAGCCTGAGCTGCATAGTCGAGATGGGGTCTTACCAACTGCTTATACAAATTAAGTACAATATCCTTACTAAAATTGATGAAATTCCTCTTGATCAATCCAAGCACTCTATTAGCCTTTACAGCAGTGGCTGCACACTGCTTTGATGACTTTAAGTCCCCAGTAATTACAACACCCAGATCTTTCTTAGAGGTGACATTACTTAAAACACAACCATTCATGTTATAATCATAGCTAAAACTTTTGGGACCAAAATGAAGGACCTTACACTTATCTGCATTAAAAGACATTTGCCAGGTCTGAGACCAAGAAAATAACCTATCCAGATCTTTCTGCAGCAGTAAGGCATCATCCAAAATGCTAATTTTCCTGTAAAGCTTAGTATCATCTGCAAACTTACTTATACGAGATGTAAGAGAACTATCAATATCATTGATGAAAATTAAGAAAAGAAGTGGGCCAAGGACAGAACCCTGTGGTACTCCACTTGTGACTTCTTTCCAAGAGGAGAAGTTACCATT
The DNA here is from genome assembly GCA_037179385.1 of Holothuria scabra. NCBI lineage: Eukaryota > Metazoa > Echinodermata > Holothuroidea > Aspidochirotida > Holothuriidae > Holothuria > Holothuria scabra. Next base: position 73,005,414 of record CM074179.1, read on the forward strand.
GACAGCCACTCTCTGAGATCTACCATGAAGCCACGAATTTATCCAATCAGCACAATTGCCCTGAACCCCTAACCTATGCAGTTTAACCATTAGCCTACCTAATGGAACTTTATCAAAAGCCTTTGAAAAGTCAAGGTAAATGACATCAACGCCATACCCAGAATCAAGAGATGAAGAGACATCTTCAAGAAAGCTCAGTAAGTTAGTAACACAAGATCTGCTTGGCAGGAAACCATGCTGTGACAGATTAAGTAACTCATTATCTAAAAGATACTTAAGTAAACTATCCTTAATCAAAGATTCCATAACTTTGCACACAACACTGGTTAAACTGACAGGCCTGTAATTGCAAGGATTACTTCGATCCCCCTTCTTAAAAATTGGAGTAACATTTGCTACTCGCCAGTCAGTAGGAACAAAACTCGAATCCAGACACTTCTGAAAAATGATGGAAAGAGGAACTGACAAAATCTCGGAGCATTCACGTAAAATGGCTGGGTGGACCCCATCTGGCCCAGGGGCCTTACTAGCTTTCAAACTCTTTAACTTTTTACACACTTGTTCCTCTGAGAAAATGACATAACTGATTGAAGAAGAGACAACAGAACCATTACATGTCCCCAACAAAGATTATTCCTCGGTAAAAACAGATACAAAACAGCTACATTTTTAACAAATTAGCCATATCCTGATGGTTACTAACCAAAGTATTATCATCACCTTTGAGAGGCCTCACACCCTCCTTAAGCTTCTGCTTAGACCTCACATAGGCATGAAAAGTTTTGGGGTTTATCTTAACCTCCTTGGCCAACTGCTTTTCAAACCTAGTTTTAGTTCCATTTAACAAATTTTTAACTAAGAATTCCTGCTTCTTGTAAGCTGCTAAGTTTTCTGGACTTTTACTGGCCCTATAGCGACGCCAACACTTACGTTTCTTCCTAGTTGCTCTAAGAACTTCTCTAGAAATCCAAATTGGCCTACTTTTAACCACAGCTTTCTTAAGTGGGATACACAACTTTGTTGTGTCAGAAACAACATCCCGGAAAACACTCCATGCCTCAGCAGGACCCAAGTGAGACAAACGGGCCGCCCAATCTATGGTTAAAAGCTCCTTAGCACGAGTAAAGTTAGCCTTGCTGAAATCAAGAATTCTTTTGTCACTACTAGCATGAATGCTGAAACAATGTATCTCAAAACAAATAAGGTCATGGTCACTGGACCCTATCTTACCACCATTAGCTACATTTCTAACCATGTTCTCATCTGTACTTAACACCAAATCAAGACAATTATCCTCACGAGTGGGAAACAGAACATGCTGGGTAAAGAAACCATCAGTCACAACCTCAAGAAAATCCCTCCCATGTAACCCACTAGTACAGGAATGCCAATCGATATCTGGTAAGCAAGAACGTGATCAACCAGTCACTTAGGTCAGGGATTAAAAGGGGCTACAGCATATTTTTAAAAAGGACGAGGGATAAGCTTCCCAATTACTCCAGCTTCCCGAAGTCCCTACAAAGCAAATTAGTACCCGTAACTAGTGAAATATGAGGAGAGCATGGAAAGCTCAAAAAATTTTGGTTCCGTCTATTTCAGCAATGATTTTAAAACCCGTAGCTTGTTTTATCAAGAGGAAATTTGAAATAATTGGAAGAAAGTGCCATTAATGAAGAACTTGTGAGCTTCCCTTTGATAGTACACTTACTGGCTTTGAAAACTTTGACAAGGAATTAGAAGCAGAATAACAAAGCATGTTAGTGTGTAAGTCAATGGCAACAATAAATGGTGGTGCGCCACCTAAAATAAGAACTTTTCAACGGCTGACTACTATTATATTGGTGGGATGGCACCCTTTACCAGTTCCACGAAACGGTCCCACTTCGCAAAGCCGGTGTACTACTGTAGCGAGGAAGATGAAAAGCTAATACTTCAAATCTAAAAGATATCGGTGAAAATATAACTTGTGCACCTGTAAGTATCTGATAAAGTTCCTTAACATCTCAATTTATTTAGGCTTCTTATCTTTTTAGCAGTGCGTTCGTATGTGACCTTTCAATTTGCAATGCACTACGTGAATGCATCAAGTTACATTAACGTTACTAGCACACTGGCGACAAATTTAAATGACTGACGCGCGAGGCCTTTCGCTATGCCTTAGTTTAGCCTAGCCTAAGCTAGGCCTACGGAAAAGTATGATGGGCTGCTGTATATACAGTATGCAGTGTACCGTCGAAAGCGCACCTAGCGCTGTCATTTCAAGATAAACACAGGTTATGTTAACCCATGCAGATGCACACTGGACGGGCCTGCGCCTCGACGGCCACCCCATCATAGCTTAGGCTAGGCCTGAGACTTTGGCTAGGCCTAGGCCTAGGCCTAACCCTAATGAGGAAGGACCAATCCTCTCACCTCAAACTACTTGTGGTACCTGGCCTAACATTAGGGGTTAACAGGAACAAGTTTGTAAAAAGTTAAAGAGTATGAAAGCTAGTAAGGCCCCTGGGCCAGATGGGATCCACCCAGCCATTTTACGTGAATGCTCCGAGATTTTGTCAGTTCCTCTTTCCATCATTTTTCAGAAGTGTCTGGATTCGAGTTTTGTTCCTACTGACTGGCGAGTAGCAAATGTTACTCCAATTTTTAAGAAGGGGGATCGAAGTAATCCTTGCAATTACAGGCCTGTCAGTTTAACCAGTGTTGTGTGCAAAGTTATGGAATCTTTGATTAAGGATAGTTTACTTAAGTATCTTTTAGATAATGAGTTACTTAATCTGTCACAGCATGGTTTCCTGCCAAGCAGATCTTGTGTTACTAACTTACTGAGCTTTCTTGAAGATGTCTCTTCATCTCTTGATTCTGGGTATGGCGTTGATGTCATTTACCTTGACTTTTCAAAGGCTTTTGATAAAGTTCCATTAGGTAGGCTAATGGTTAAACTGCATAGGTTAGGGGTTCAGGGCAATTGTGCTGATTGGATAAATTTGTGGCTTCATGGTAGATCTCAGAGAGTTGCTGTCAATGGTAACTTCTCCTCTTGGAAAGAAGTCACAAGTGGAGTACCACAGGGTTCTGTCCTTGGCCCACTTCTTTTCTTAATTTTCATCAATGATATTGATAGTTCTCTTACATCTCGTATAAGTAAGTTTGCAGATGATACTAAGCTTTATAGGAAAATTAGCATTTTGGATGATGCCTTACTGCTGCAGAAAGATCTGGATAGGTTATTTTCTTGGTCTCAGACCTGGCAAATGTCTTTTAATGCAGATAAGTGTAAGGTCCTTCATTTTGGTCCCAAAAGTTTTAGCTATGATTATAACATGAATGGTTGTGTTTTAAGTAATGTCACCTCTGAGAAAGATCTGGGTGTTGTAATTACTGGGGACTTAAAGTCATCAAAGCAGTGTGCAGCCACTGCTGTAAAGGCTAATAGAGTGCTTGGATTGATCAAGAGGAATTTCATCAATTTTAGTAAGGATATTGTACTTAATTTGTATAAGCAGTTGGTAAGACCTCATCTTGACTATGCAGCTCAGGCTTGGAGTCCCTTCTATGAAAAGGACAAGTTTGTTTTAGAGCAGGTTCAGAGGAGAGCCACTCGCCTCATTCCTGAGGTGAGAAATTTGTCCTATCATGCTAGGCTTAAACATCTTGGGCTTACCACCTTGGAGCTGAGAAGGATTAGGGGAGACATGCTCCAGGTTTTCAAGTTCCTTTGTGAAAGAAATCCCCTGCTGACTTGTAGTTATTTAAGGGTTCAAGGTAATTCTCGGGTGCGTGGGCATTGTAAAAAGCTTGAAAAGCCTTTTGCAAGGCTTGACATTAGGAAGTTTAGTTTCTCCCATAGAGTTGTCAACGAGTGGAATTGTCTACCAGATTGGGTAGTTAACTCCCCCTCAGTTCACTGCTTTAAGGTTAACATTGACAGGTTTTTCCATGGCTGTGGTAGAATCTGATTGTTTGGGGCTGTAGTCAAGCTTTGGTAGTTTGACTTTTGATTAGGGCTTGGTCTTCAGGGCATCTTATGGGGCCTTGGCCCTCCTTTGCCCTTCAACCTGTTATGTTATGTTATGTTAACAGAAATTCTCAGTTGGCTTAATATTGAGCTGTTTGATTGACAGCTAATTCAAACATTGCAGAGTACCAAAGCTTATAGTTACACAGCATGAATTGTACTGTGAGAGTGTTTTGATTATGCACATTGAGCTTTTTATAGGCCTAAGCTAGGGCCTACTCACCCTTAAGCACAGAAGCAATGAGACAGATTGTGTCTGGGCTAGTGAAGGATGAATGTCAGACAATTGTGGGAGGGGCTCTAGAAGGTTAGGCATCCATCCTTGGGTCCTGAGAGAGATTGCCACTGATTTTGCACCTGTTCTAAGCCATCTCTTTCAGCAATCCCTTACAAAAGGATGCATTCCAGAGGATTGGAAGACTGCAAATGTTTGCCCTATTTTCAAAAAAGGTGACAGTTCCCTACCTTGTATTACAGGCCTGTTTCTCTTACATGTGTCTGCAGATTGTTAGAACATATTATTGCCTCAAACCTTATGAACCATTTTGAAATACATACCTTACTCTCTCCCACCCAGCACGCCTTTCGTAAGTCACATAGTTGCGAAACACAACTTGTGTCGATAATTGAGGACTGGGCTTCCTCCCTTGATGCCCATAAACAAATCGATGTGTTTATCTTGGATTTTGAGAAGGCCTTCGATACTGTTCCTCATGAACTGCTGAAGACCAAGCTGTATACACTTGGTGTTTCAAATCAGATTCTTCGTTGGGTTGATGACTTTCTTGTTGATCGTAAACAATCTGTTGTTGTCAATGGAACCCGGTCTCCCCCGATGCAAGTTCTGTCTGGAGTTCCCCAGGGGTCTGTCCTAGGACCGATTCTCTTCTTGGTTCATATCAATGATATCGTCGATGGTGTTTCTTCCAAGGTTCGCCTTTTTGCAGATGATTGTGTCTGTTACCGTATTATTGAGTCCGATGAGGATTGTCATAAACTTCAGAATGATATCAAGCAGTTGGGGCTGTGGGCTTCCACGTGGGGAATGAGATTTCAGCCCACTAAGTGTAGCGCTATTACTTTTGCTCAGAAAAAAAGTCCCATACTTTTTAGGTATGTTCTAAATAGGATTGAGCTCCCGAGGATAAATAGTATTAAGTATCTCGGAATTACCATCACTAAAGATCTGAACTGGGAGAAGCATATTCAAAACATCTGTAACAAGGGAAATAAGATTCTTGGTATTTTGTATAGAAATCCATCTTCCTGCCCTGGTGATGTCAAGTTAATGGCTTATAAAGGAATCCTTCGGCCTGTGCTGGAGTACGCCAGTAGTGTTTGGGACCCCCACCAGGTTTACCTGTGCGACAAGCTTGAGAGTATACAAAAACGGTCTGCTAGATTCATTGCCTCTGACTATTCAAGGGAGCCAGGATCAATGACCAGCTGGCTCCTTAAGGATCTAAACCTTCTGCCCTTAACTGAAAGGCGGAGGAAAAGTAGATTGATCCTTTTTTCCCAAGGTATGTTTGGCCTGGCTCAATTACCTGTTGATTGTCTCCAGCGGCCTACTCGTAGAACCCGTTTAATGCATGACCTTCATGTCTGTCTCCCACATACTAGTACTAACTGTTATAAATTTAGCTTCCTGCCTCGAACCATTAAGGATTGGAATCATCTCCCCTTGAATGTAATGAGGGTTGCCTCTGTCCAAAAGGACCCTATTACCTATATTACTGGGCATATTTAGCCTCTCGACGCATGCGTGGTGAAAGAATGTCCTTTGGATGTGTCACCTTTATTGAGAAGAAGAAGAAGAAGGCGAATTGGTACTGTTTGGGGTGAGGGAATTGGCAATGTGTGTTAAACCAACTTGCTTGTGGGAAGGGCTTAAGTAAGTAGTGTAGTGAATATATCCTGTGTTGCTTTAAGGTTTAACTCATTTGTGACCAAAGTCGGCTAGTTAACTGGTCCACCCGAAGGTGCTTCAGTCCGGCGCGCAACCGACTTTGTCGGCTGGGCAACCGATTTTAGTGGCAAGCCTATGCCAAGTGGGAGGAAAGCCGGAGTACCCGGAGAAAAACCCACGTGCATCGAGCGGGACTTGAACCCATGTACATGTGAGACACATTGGTACACAGCAGCTGGAATAGACCACTCTGCCACTCGACGACCCAACATTTGTGACCCTTCAGAATGGTTATATATAATCCTTGTATTGTTATATTTTGGTGCACCTGCATATCCTGCTCAATAAAGCATGCAGTGCATTGGTATAAAAGCGTTTGCAGGTGGTGGTAGTCAGCGTCTCTCTAAACCAATTGCAAAGGAGACACTCGTGTTAATCAGTCAAAGAGATTTGCATGTGGCATGGTAGTGTCTTTATGAACTAATTGTGAAACAAGGAGTTTGTATTATATTTGTATGCTAGCATTTACAAGTGGGATGGAAACTTGTATTACTGTACTATTCTGGTGCTGAAGCTTCTCTAAAGGACCAAAGAGGTATGTATGTGATTGAGTAGAGAAACCTTGAGGTTGGTCACAGCATGTTTGAATATATTTGCAGTGTGGTGCTGAGAGATGGTTTGTGCAATTTCCTTGCCCTGCCTTGCCCCGCTGTTGAGTAGATTCTACGTGAGTTTAGGATGGTGTGTGAACAAAAGCTATTTTTTAACGTTAATAGATGTACAATTTAATGTTTGTGTAGAAACATTAGCAATTAACTTTTTTAAAAGGGAAAAACATTTTTATATACTGATATATTTTTGTATTTCTTTGTGATTTTGATTCACAAAGTTCCGGAGTCTTGTATGTTTGATGTTAGAAGTTTGTGGTTGCGGTTGCATAGACTATATTTGACTCAATGAAAAGAACTTCTGTCTGTCTCTTCTCTCTTCCTCTACCAGTATAAGTAGATTTGGACAGTTGGAACTCTTTGGGGTGAGAGGATCAGGCCTTTCTAATCCAGGGTTCCTGCCATGTGTCTGCTAGGTACTGAATTTGAGTAGAGGCACTATGTTTTTGTCATACATGTCTTATAGGCCTTAATCTAGGCATTTGAACTTGTGCAAACTGCCCACAGATCAGAGTACTGTACTATCCAATCAAAAGTCAAGCACTTATAATACTCAGGCCTACGGACCCCAGCCCAGGCCTGGTACCTGCCACTCAGTTCCCTCTCTTTCAGAAGTATCAGGCTCATTTCCTTTTTTTTAAGCAGTCTTTAAGGCTCATATCTCTGATATTTTTCACAGTAAAGACTTCCCAGGTCTACACAACAGATACTTCAGCTTTAAAATTCATCAACTTAAAGGCGAAATCTCCTCACCTGCCCCAGAGTTTCCCAGATCACCTATATTACTTACATAAAGGCCTAATCTTCTCACCCCAAACAGTTCCAGTCTTCCTGACCTACACTTACAAAGTTGTGTCCCTTTCATAGCTGTTTAAAACCTATTTTTATCTGGACACTATCTCAGTTTGTGACTGCAGTGTGTGTACATGTAAGAATCACTTTTGTCATTTAAATTTGCACCTGTTTTATATTTGCATAGCATATTTTTTGTGAACATTATGTCAAGCACAGTAGTAGAATAGATTGAGTTTGCACTCCAGCTGAGTCACACCTAAATTTATATGGTCTCTCTCTCTTTTTCCTGTATTTTCTAAGTTTTTCCGCCTCAGGCCTTTTACAGTACATTACAACATGCCAATGTTTAATCATGCAATCAAAACACTCTCAGAACAGTACATGCAGTGTAATGTAAGCTACAGTGCTCTGCAATTTTTGGAGTAGCTGTCAGTCCAAGAGGTGTACCTACTAAGAATTTCTGTACACTACTACAAACATTGTAGTTTAAGGTGTGATAATTGACTGCCATTAAGTAATTAAATGTGTGGTGCTGTTCATTTGTTCTGTGAACCATTTATATTCTTATTTTCAGTTTTAGAATAAGAGCCAAAGCCTCTGGATTCAAGTTTCCTACAAACTGTCTTAAGGTTGAATGAACCATGATTTGGGGTAAGATTTAATCTTATGAATATTGTAAGTTCTTGTTTTGTTAGTGATGCTTCAGTTCCCATGCATGATGTATTCTCTCTGAAGGGCACTGAGTTCACACTTTTCACCCCTCTTCACAAAACTGTCTAATCAAGCATATGCTATCAGTTAGATCCTATTTGGCTATGAGACAGGGTTCTTGCCAGCTTTTTGCTATTGCAGTGTGGAGATAAAATTATCTTATAATGGAGGCATTAATGGGCCATTCGTGAAGTAGTCACTCGATAGGTCTTGGGCCAGGAGACCTTCCTCATCTAGTTCCCTTGTGAGGTTCCAGCTGACAGAGTTTTTATTTAAATCACGTTGATTAAAATCATGATGGCAATCATGATTTTACTTGAAAAAATCTTGAATTAAATAAGAAATCTGATTTAAATTGATTTCAGTTGCTCACTGATTAATTTTAAGTCATAATTATTAAAACAAAAAGAAATAGGCCAACAACCTTGCCAGGGGATGAAGTCCTCTAAATGCCACAATTTCAGCCCTTCAAGGTGCATCCACACCATGTGGAATACCGGTATCAATTTTTTTTCAATTTCATAATTGATTGAGCATTTTGCAATAATAAAATTGTACAAAGGCTACATGAGGATCGACACACTTCTTCTACAATAAACAGGCTTGTTTCAATTCCAAGCCCTGTACCTGGCATAGCCTTATAGGTACTGTACCTGTAGTGCTCATTTGGCTGCATGGTTCAATTGCACTTGTTAGAAATAATATCTTTTTCATTGCAGTTTTGTAAAAGAACAACCTACAACTTTAAAACTGAGAAATCTAACAAGCAAAATTAAAAAAAAAATGGATGGTGCATCCCATTAAAATGGGCTAATATTGATGCAAAAAATCTTGCTGAAAGGTGGACAGAAGGCCTTTGCTGCAAAGAAGAAAAAAAATAGTAACAATACTAATATTACTAAAATGTAAAAGAGGGCATCAATGTCTAGATGAAGAAGAGTGCAACAATACCTACAGATAGCAGAGAGCATCAATACCTACATGTAGAAGAGGGCATCAATGTGCACATTTAAAAAAGGGCATTAGTACCCACATGTGGAAGAGGGCATCAGTACCTACATTTTGAAGATGGTAGCAATACTTAAATGTAGAAGAGGGCCTCAATGCCTACATGTAAGAGAGGGCATCAACACCAACATGTAGAAGAGGGCTTCAATGCACACATGTGGAAAAGGGCATCAGCACCTACATGTACCAGTAGAAGAGGGGATCGGTACCTTCATTTGAAGAAGGCAGCAATGCTAAAATGTGGAAGAGGGCACCAATGCCTAGATAAAGAAGAGGGCATCAGGTCTACATGTAGAAGAAGGCATCAGTGCACACACGAGGGCAAAGTACCTACTTGCAGAAGTGGGCACCAATGCTAACATGTAGAAGAGGGCATCAATACCTTCATGTGGATAGTGGCATACTTACCTACATGTTGAAGAGGGCATCAATGCATACGTGTAAAAGTGAGCACCAATGCTGACATGTAGAAGAGGGCATCAATCACTTCATGTTGTAAAGGGCAACCATGCCTTTGTGTTGAAGAGATCATTAAAGCCTTAATGTAGTAGAAGACATCCATATCTTTGTGTAGAAGAGAACATTAAAGCCTACATGTAGGAGAGGACATCGATCATTACTCAAATGTAAAAAAGGGCTTCAATGCATATATGCCATAGAGGTCATCAATGTCTACATGCAGTACAATAAAGCATTAATGCCTACATGTAGAAGAGGGCATCAAAACTTACATGAAAAAGAGGGCATTAGGTCATACATGTAGGAGAGAGCATCTATGCCTTCATGTAGAAGAGGGCATCAATGCATACCTGTAGAAGCAAGCATATACCAGCTTGTAGAGGAATGTGTCATTTCAATGTGAAAGTGGTCAAGAATAGAAATGGTCATGTAACGACCAATAAAATGTTCAGGGAAGCTTGAATTTTGAATTGAAGAATTTTTATTTGCTTAAAAGTCAGGTAGGCCTATTGATTGAATGCACACATTGCCCAGGCTCACTACCAGTGTGATAAGGTCATGCAAGAGGTGGGGTGGCCTGGTGTTTGCTGCAGATTGGTTGCATGTTGTGCAAAGCTAAAAATATCTTTTCATTCCAAAAAAATGTGATAAAAAAAAGGGGTTTTAACAAATTATAAAAAGAACATCAGGTTTAAAACTATATAACTTTTAAACCTGATATTATTACTTTATCTTTTGCGGAAACACTGCATGTTGCCAGATAACTCTCAGGTGGTGCTGTTTTGTACACTAGTATTCTAAAGATGTTTTTTATAAAAGATGAAAGGATTACTGCCATAGATTCAATGATTTATGCTTTATGTTATGGTATTTTCTCTTCTACCTAAAGGCATTACCTTATACCCAGGACAAGAGTTTACGAGGAAAGTAGTGTCTGATGAACATCTTACTCTAGCAGCATTAGAATGTCGGGCAGATAGATGTGTAGGTAAGGTGTATGAAACATTGGGAACTTCTCTTCTTAAAAATTCAGATCTATTTTGCAACCATTTGAAATGTTTATCTCTTACCTAATGGCACATCAATAAACTAGGGGTCCACCAGCATAACATGAAGTCAAAATTCAAAAATCATTTCACCTGCTTGATATTTACACTCATGACAGCAGTTATAAAAATACAATACTTTTACGTGAAGCATTGTGTACGCATGAAGTGACTCTTTCAAACATACATGACGCTAGAAGTGAAAAGCAAGTTTTAGCCATCTCAAGCTGGCAACTAATAATCCAGAATCTGTCAGAGAATTTGCTGTTCAGGTATCTTTAGATCAATAAAGTTAAAGGTGTTTGCACGCCTCAAAGACTATTTGCTCAATAGAGCGACAAGGTTGGTTTAAACGGGGTTAAGTACCGCAATTACAGAGAACATCTTCACCTGAGAAAATGTGTTTTCCTCGGATAACATTGGCTGAAACTTCCTATTCAGTTCTAGCAGCATGTAAACATTGCCAGTAAACTGACCAACATAATAAAGGGGATCCACCAAAGCAGTCTTTGATTTTCTCTCAAAAGAATGATGACAATTTGAAATGGTTGATAATTCCTATTTGAATGTGATTTAGTACCAATTGTGACAAGAACATGGTAAAAATTTGAAAAATTTCCTCCCAAATTAAAAAAGTCAGTTTATTTTTCTCAAAATTTTCAGGTGTCAAAATGTCAGAAACATTAACATATTGTGTAGAAAATTTGTAACCAGTAAATGATATTTAAGTATTCAACTTTTTCTCTTTGACACCCAAAGATTGTGAGACTTTTAACATTTGAAGTCTTACTTGTCCCATCATGGACATTCATAATACTAGCAAGATATTTCACTCCATTTTGTTTGCAGTGTGTAACATGAAGGGAAACCAAGAATTGGTGTCCCCATAAAGCCTTACATTCAAAGTGCAATTTTAATTTTTAAATATTAAGTTGAGCTGGAAACTTTATACAACACAAACCAATGTTTGCAGTTATAAGATACAATAAAAAGAACCATTTTCATCAATTTTTTGTTTGTTCATGACCAACAAAACTCCAACAGGATAGGGGACACAAAAAAAATCAAATGTTCATAAGGATAGAATACATGATTCTCAAACCAAGGGATTATGTTCTCTGGTAACATCCAGGGACTTGCTTTCACGTAACTTTGTTCACAAAAATTTGATCAGTTTGTTGAATTGGTGATTGTTTACCAACATAACTCACAAAGTGGGACATCAAAATTCTGCCGCTATTGAATTATGCCTAGAACAATAAACAACATTGGTTTTAATTTTTTCTTTTCAAATGAGCGGAAAGGGTTTGACCTAATTCTTATATCAAGAAAACTATGGCCACCTGAGAATGACCGCATTTTTCAAATGATGAATTATACATTAGAAAACCAACATTAGGGGGATACCAAAAAGTTATGTCGTCCAGGTTGTTTTCAATATAGTCTCAATAGTCTCGTAAATTCTCGTTTGGAAAGTTGGGTGGATCGTTAATGCTGATATTTTTTGGAATGTTGACTTTTGTTGATATCCTTACTAAATAATACATGAGCAAAGTAATTCAATCAGTAGTAGAAATGTTTTTCTGAGGATTCAAATTTTTTTGTTAGTATGTTTAATACAGCTGTTACTCCAAAACCAAGAGGGAAAGCCAAAGCAAAGTGGTCTATTTTCTTTTTAAAAATGCTAGACATTTTATATCAGTTTATCATAAGACATAGCCTTGTTGGTAAGGCATACTGTAATAACATACTTGAGGCACTGGTTTATTGTATTCCCTGTTTTTGAATAGCATTAGCAAAGTCAGTAAAAAGCTATTGGATCCCTAGTTTATGGATTGAGCCAAATCCATTTGAGTTTGGTCTTGGACTATCTGGAATGAACTCAGTGAAGAAAAGACTTTGAACTGTGCACTGAGAGTTTATCTGCTGATGTCTAACCAACAGGACAAAAGTTCTCCCAGGGTTAAATTCTATTTGGTACCATTTGACAGAAACCATTCAGGTTCCAAATGTTGAATTTCCCTGCCTATAAAATCTCTGTCCACACTTTTTTGCTTCAGTGAACAAAGATCAACAAAAACCAGATAAGAAGTTGCCCTACTGCTTGCCATTCACACCTCGCAAACAGTGGCACATGTGGACTGTATCATTCCACTTTTGTTTAAATCTTCTGCTAGTTCTCTCTTATCAAGCTTGTGGTTTCTTGTAGCATGCTTGAATGAGTTAAGCAGGAAGTTGGGTAAAATTTGGTTACCCCACCAAAGCTCCCTTTTGGTGGGGACTTGGGTGAAATATCTAATAGGGTACAGAATTCCTCATGTACATTGTGTTTTTGGACAGTAACCATTCTGAACCATTTATTACCACTTAAAACAAGTTAGAAAACCAGTTGAGATTACCATTTGCATTTTTAAGATCAGTTGGCACCATTCATAAACTATTTGAAACCATTCAAGACCATTCAAATACAATGTGATTTTTCAAGTGGTCCAAATGGAAATTAACCTTGGCTTTTCATTGGCCTGGGATTAAGTGTATATACTAGAAGAAATAGACCTAGTATTTTCTTTAAACACGGAAGCTTTCAAATAGCTGATGAGTAGGATTTTATAACCTCTGACCTGTCTTTTGTGAGGTAAGGTCAGAGTGTCTCTGACCTGTCTTTTATGAGGTAAGGTCAGAGTGTCTCTGACCTGTCTTTTGTGAGGTAAGGTCAGAGTGTCTCTGACCTGTCTTTTATGAGGTAAGGTCAGAGTGTCTCTGATCTGTCTTCTATGAGGTAAGGTCAGAGTGTCTCTGACCTGTCTTTCATGAGGTAAGGTCAGAGTGTCTCTGACCTGTCTTTTATGAGGTAAGGTCAGAGTGTCTCTGACCTGTCTTTTATGAGGTAAGATCACAGTGTTTCCCTTTTTAAGCAGGAGAGTCAGTTACCAATGAATACATCCCACTAAAATGTAAAACCTTTCTGGGGGCAAAAAAAGGATAAAAATTTAATTTTCTCTTTCTTTTCCTAAAGGTGGAGGCCGACCAAATGCTTGTCTTCTCTTGGAAACAGGCAGAGAGCAGCATGTGCTTTGTACTCTTGAAGAGGGCGTGGTCAACCAGCAATGTCTGGATCTCATTTTAGAGAAAGGAGAGAAGGTCACCTTCTTGGTGGAAGGGACAGGTATAGTTTATGACAGATGCAAAAAATAAAAACATGTCACATTGCCACATTCAAAGAGCAATAAAGTCTTCTGCTCTATTACTTGCCTCATCTTTGTCACAAATGTATTGTCCCATTCAGGTTTCTGCCCATCCAACAGGCAAATGACATAAGACCACATTAGCAGTGAAACAATCTTAATTCGAGAACAGAACCACGTATTCAAAGAGATAGCCAGGTTTTGTTCTGTGCTAAACAGGGCCTTCCTTTTTTAAGTGGTTAAATTTGTTTGGATGAGATTTTACAGCACACCAACACGAATGTGCTTATATTGTCAGTCAATTACTCCTTAAAAAGTTCAAAGTTTATAAATTTATTTTCAAGTATGGTTCAAATGCAAGTTTGGTTTCCCATCAGTGGACATATTCTATGTCCCCTATCCCACAGGGGCCAGTCCAATTGTAAAACGGGAGGGAAAGTGTGGCTGGCCAGGTGACGTTATAGATTCACAAACCACCACTAAGTTTTGCTGAATATCACATTTTCCTAGTTTTAAGTATCACACAATTGTTTCTAATCCAGAATTGCATTTATTCTACATTCCTGGGCATCTGCAGGCATGGGCAAGGGGGAGGGCACTTGCCACCCCTGGAAAATATAAAAATTGAAAAAAACCGTATAAAAAATCAAAGAAAAACCCAACAAAAGGTGTTTTCCAAGTTTCTATGCGAAAAATAAGCTTTGGAAATGCCATTTCCAGTGATCTGGGAGGCATTTTGGGTTGAGATTTTTGCAGGCTTCATGTCAATCCATGGTGACTCTGAGGTTTTGCCCCAGCCAGAAATTTTGCCCCCCCCGATGTTGTTTCTGTGGACGCCCATGATTCTACACGAAGGGTTGCATCATGGAAGTCCCGGGAAAGTCATGACAATACGGGAGAATATTTTTTTTTACTTTCTTGTTTCGTTCTTGTTAAACTAGTGAGGAGTAGCACCTAGATAAAACTTTGTTTTAAATATATATAAAGTTATGTTCAAAAACATCTACTGTTGTACAGTTCTTGTAGGGCTCATTACGTGAAATAGCCCTGACTAAAATTGCCTACCACTACACAGTCTAAAACCTGGCTTTTAGGCAGTTCAGTCGGGCTTTAACTTGATGCTTGCACCCACAGTCTATAGCTACGCCACTCTTAAAGTCAGTAAAAATTTGATACAACCCATTAAGCATTGGATTGTCCATAAACTGTGGGTGTTAAAGATCAATTAAAAATCCGACCTACCACCCAAAAGTCTGGTTTTAGGCTGTTTAGTGGTAGGCAGTTTTAGTAAGGGCTATTTTACCTAATTTGAAATTTAGCACACATATAATGGTACATGATCGGTAAGAATTGCATGGGCAAACCACTTTCTCTCTTTGAGGTTGTCCTATGAACAAGTAGATTTAATTTGCAATTTATTATGTACACCAGCAAGAAAACATGCTATAAATTCCATACAGATGCAAGACTAGACAGCTTCATCCATATGATGACCAATTACAATATCAGACCATGATGACAGATCATTTTTTGTTATAGTAGTTTTAGTTCAATGTATAATTGTGGTGCAGAACTTAAGTCGTGAAAAACTTAAACTCTTATTTTCCTTTAAAGTGGTATTTATGACAATGCTTTAATACTTGCAGGTATTGTGTACCTCACTGGCTACTCTTCTGTGAAAAGGCAACAGAAACTGTCTTGGCCAATCAGGGACAACGAGGGTGCCAACATTGAAGCTGATGATACTGTTAATGGTATTGAACTCTATTTATGTAAAAGTTCAACATCTGCTGTCTTTCTTTGTTGTAGTGATAAAATGATGTTACTATATCTTTGCAGGAAATGCAAAATTATGAGATCTTGGCCTTTGCATTTTCGCTTATTTTGTCTTCTTTCTGGCATACTGATGAATGGCAAAATCAAGAATTTCTTGAATCTGTGGGTCTTGTATTTCACATAGTGACAAATGTTGTCTTATTTGGCAAATTTTTGCCATATTCATCGTTTTTACGTTTGAAATTGTAGAAAGTGAAATATTTTACAAAGTTGTTGCAATTTTTAAGGCTGAGGTGAACAGATTATGGCAAAAGATGCATTCATCACTATATGCCAAAATTGCCAAATTTTCCCATTCGTCACTATGCCAATTTGCTATTTGTCAACTGTACACCAGAAAGGGGACAATTTGTAGGGCATATGCATTTCATTGTTTGTACAATGTAATATAATTTAATTCAGCTAGTCAGATGGTTAATTTGCTCTGGTGTTTGTGTGGAGCAGAGCTTAACAGGCTGTATTTAATTTTTCTTTAAAAAGTAGAATTCCACAAATTCCCTCTCTCTTATTTTCTTTTTCTTTGCCCCCTTATTCCCCCTCATATTTCCTTTTTTGAATGGGGTGGGGAAGGGCTGGAAACAGCAATAGGAATCTTGCAATGCTGCCACACTTTTCAGCAACAACTGAAGCATTTCAAAGGGGATCACATGACCAAACTATTTTGTTTTGTTTCAAAGTGGTATACCACCTTTCAGTCTGCATTGTGAAAGCTTCCAAGGCCATTGTCAAAAGAATGAAGTTCAAGGCATCCATTACTTCCAGCTTTACAATATATGCATGGCCAACATTTGGCTTGTTTGGTTTTTGTGGGTTTAGGCCTCATCTTGTAACCTTTTTGTTGTCCATTCACCATCAGTTACATTCTTGTTGGCTGTTGTGAATACTCCCATATATGTCAGAAACACCAGCCTGTGCCCAAAATGAAAACTTTATTTTAACAAACATATTCTTCCCTTAATGTATGGGCTTTCTCAAGGAAAGTGGACTTTCTAGAGAATTTTGACATGGTTCCTGTATTAATATGCCTGGACCTTAAGTGAAAACTGACCCCATATGACTCCTGATATTAGGCAATTGTCCCCCAACATTGTTTGTTTATTTTGCTAGGTGACAATATAGAGGCTTTGCAATTACGTCACAGAACCCCTATGCTGGAGGACATTCATGCCAAATACATGTGGCTTTGTGCCGAAAGCACTGCCCTGTGTGCACTTTGGTATGCAGAGTGTGTTCACATTCAACGAGCAAGCGCGTCCAGCATGGTTTACTTTGTAGTTTCATGTACTCCAACATGGCCGCCGGAGAGCATTATGACGTCATGTGAAAAGCCTCTATATAACACATTGGTGTTGGTGTGTCATAAAAGCTCATCTAACAAACTATCTAGCCTTCTGGTTAATTTGGTTAGGTTAGGTTAAATAGAACTTCAAACCTCAGCTTATGACCATGTTTGGTCTTGTGACAGCTGCAGCTGCTTTTTTCTAGTTCTGGGAATCTGAATTATTATATATCACTCACAGTAGGTGTAGGTTTCTAGGTTCCTTTTTAAGCCCAGAAGCACTACAGCTTTTCTTCCACTTGAGGCAATCGGTTGTCATTTGCCAAGCAATATCAATAAAGTTTTTACCCGAGGCTGAAAAGTCTTTGAATTAAATTTCTATCTTGAATTATTCTGAATTATTTGTGGTACTGCCAAACTCTCCGATTTAATGTGTGGTTATATTTCATAGGAAATTCGGGAGTAAAAACTAGTAAATCCATGATTTATCCAGGAGCACCTTGTATATATACTTATTGTTTTAGGGAAATAGGGTGATCATAATGAAACTTTCATTCTTACTTTTTGAAACATTCACCTTCTCTGCCTGATTACATCTTATCGCCTTGGGGAGAAAGTGAACTTTACTACGTAGATATTGATAAAGTCAGGCTTAACATCTGATTAAATTGATTAAAAGAAAAAAGTATATAAAAATACACAAAAAGCAAAACAACATTTTGGGTTAGCTGATCAAAGGCCAGTCAAGTATGTGAAATACCTTTTCATGAGAGTGTGAACACAATGAAGGTGCAGATCACTTGAGGGTTCAGATCATGTGGCAAACTCAGAACACAGTCTTTGATCTACTGGGTTGTCTATGTTGCATTCTCATGCTGTGATGTTGCTTTTTGATAATGTAAGATAGACACCCCAATAGATCAAAGGCAGTGTGGGGTGTAACTGATATCTAAGTTTGTCATATGATCTGTGCCCTCAAAATGATCTATGCTTTCACTGTGTTCACACTATGTGAAAGCAATTAGCACATGCTTGGCTAACCTGTTAGCTAACCCTATATATTACAAAAAATATTTTGTGTATTTTAATACATCTTCTATTGTCAATCCATTAATCAGATGTAAAATTTGACTATATCAAGTGTGCGTGTAGTCAGCTTCTTTCCCTCCCTGAAGCAATAAGAGTTAATTAGGTAGAGAAGATGGATGTAACAAAAAGTTAGAGTGAATGTTTCTCCATGTCAGTATGTTTACTGATCAAGATAGGAGAATGGAGTTTCTATTTCATGGGAGCAACTCACGAACAGCACCGCTCACCTTGAAATTACCGTAAAAGATGCTATTATTTGCATCCCTGTTGTATAGACAAACTAACAGGAGAAAAGCCATTGAAGTTAAATAAAACAGCTCACATACCACACTCCCAAATTTCATAAGGAGTGTTATTTGTGGCACCTTGGAAAATCTAAACCCAAGACCTGATGTGTACTCTTTTTCAAGAATTTCATGCTATAGCGTCTTGCGTCGTATAAGTACAGCTAAATACCAAATAAATACAACGGACCAACTTTACGGTGACCAACTGTATTCGCCGCCATATTGAGAAGGTGGCGCACTTTCACTTCTTTATCATACAGGTGGTGTCAATACACTACATCCCTCCTCCTTTTGGACTTAACTTAAATACATTATGCAAACCGTAATATAAAAGGGTACTTTTTGTAACACACATTAAACATATTGTTGTTAAAACACAACTCTAACAAAGTAAAACCATTTTCCAACAACTATTTACATATCAAGCACACTAACTTGACTTACTTCAAGTCAACAACATAGTCCTCAAATTTCTGTGGGACTTTTCTGACACGATTTGAACGCCTCGGGGTGCTCTCTGCTTGTTGTGGAGAGCTATCCTCACTTAACGTTTCTGTTTTGGCCTCATTGTTGACAGATTCATACTTTTTTAGGTGTGCAGTATTTCTTTTGTACTTTACGCCATCAGGAGATTGGATTGTTACTTGACTGTTAAACTTATCGACAACCTCATAAGGCACCTCACTGAATGGAGCAGTTAACTTATTTTGCTCCTTTTGTTTGACCAATACGTGGTCCCCTAACTCAATATCACTTTCTCTTGCATGACGTTTCATGTCTGCATAATCCTTCCCCTTTTGTTTCATTTCATTGTCCCTGTCTTCCAACATATCTCCGTGACGACTGGGAAGTTTGAGGTCTGGTAACTTTGTTTTTACCCTTCTGGAGAAGAGAGCTTCTGCTGGACTCACACCTGTGGTACTGTGGGGGGTAGAGCGATATGCCAGGAGAAAATGATTGAGCTCTCTTTTCCAATCCCTTTTCTCAATTTGAGCAATTCTCAAGACTTTCAGAATTGACCTGTTTTGTCTCTCTACTTCACCATTGGCCTGGGGCCATAGGGGTGTGGATTTTTTATGTTCAATCCCTGAAATACTCAAAAAGTTTTCAAACTCATATGAAGTAAAGTTAGAAGCATTATCAGTTTTCAGACTTACAGGAAAACCAAATCTACAAAATATTCTTTCCAAACACTCAATGACATTTGCAGTGCTGATCGATTTCATGATGTCTACTTCAAAGAATCGACTGAAGTAATCAACAGTTACTAACAAATACGACCCATCTGGTAGTGGTCCCAGAATATCTGTAGCTAAATGTTGCCAAGGCTCTGTTGGCAATGGTGTCGGTTTTATTGGTTCTGGGAAATTTGCCTGACCAACTACCTGGCAGCCGTGACATGACCTACATTTCTTTTCCATCTCCCTGTCTGCACCTGGCCACCAAACTTTTGTACGCAACCTTTGCTTACTTTTGACAATACCTTGATGGCCCTCGTGGGCCAGGTCAATGACCTTGGTACGTAGGGAGTTTGGAATGACGATTCTTGTTCCTCTTAGGACTAATTGCCCTAATACTGCTAACTCAAACCTTACACTTTTGTAACCTGCTGGAATTTCTGACCAATTTTCTTTTAACACACTCTTTCTCAGGTTTACAATTTCTGGATCTTTGGCTGACTCGCGTTCAATTTGTTCAAGTGGTATTGCCTCTGGGGCTGCATTGATTGCTACAAAACGAATATACTCTTCCCCTATGTTTGCAGGGGCATTGTTCTTTTGGACATCTGTCTTGTCTGTTTTGGGAACAAGTCTAGAAAGGCAGTCAGCAATGTTCTTTGGACCTGGGATATACACAACTTTGAAGTCATAGGATTGTAACCTCAAGACCCATCGCTCTATGCGAGCTGACGGTTTGGATCTTTTAGAGTAGATGTACTCCAGGGGCTTGTGGTCAGTGAGCAGTTCGAAATTCATACCATACAGATAAATATGAAATCTTTCACATGCCCAAACGATTCCTAACGCCTCTTTCTCTGTTTGAGAATACCGTTTCTCAACATCACTTAAGCTTCTACTTGCATAGGCAATTATGCGTGGTTGACCTGCTTGAATTTGTACTAATATAGCGCCTAACCCTACTGGACTAGCATCTGTTACTACCTGGGTTTTAGCGTTTGCATCAAAATAGCCTAGGGTTTCAGCCTTTGTTAAGGCATCTCTGAGATCACAAAATGATTTCTCTTGGTCCGGGCCCCATTCAAATTTTACCCCTTTTTTTGTCAACCTTCTAAGAGGCTCAGACCGGGTTGCCAGATCTGGGATGAATCGTGCACAAAATTGGACTAATCCCAGGAAGCTACGAATTTCACCTGTGTTAGCAGGCTTGCATGCCTTTCTGACCCCTTCTACTTTCTCATCGCTTGGGCTTATGCCATTACCTGACAAATCATGACCCATAAATGTTAACTTCTTAAGTCCAAATTTACATTTCTTTTTGTTCAAAGTTAAACCTGCTTTGGAAATACAGTCTAGTACTTTGGCCAGTCTGATGTTGTGCTCCTCTTCATCTTTTCCGTGGACGATTATATCATCCGAAATGTTGTGTGCCCCCTCACACCCTGCTATAACCTGTTGTATGATACGCTGGTACATCTCTGGAGCTGAACTCATACCAAACATTAAGCGTTTGTATCGAAACAGTCCTTTGTGGGTACCAAACGTTGTTATGTGCCTTGAACTTTCTTCTAACTCGATTTGGTGAAAACCCCATTTAAGGTCAAGCTTACTAAACATTGAGCTACCATTCATTGAATAGAGCACTTCCTCAACTGTAGGTATAGGGTGCCTCTCCCTTACTATCGCTTCATTTGCCAGTCTCATGTCCACGCACAACCTAATTTCATCGCTTCCTGTCTTTTCCACAATTACAACTGGGCTTACCCATGAGGTTGGGCCCTTCACTTCTTCAATGATATCTTTTCCCATGAGTTCTTGTAGCTTTTCTTCCAACTGAGGACGAAGTCTAAAAGGGATTCTCCTTACACTCTGTGCAACTGGTCTTACTTCAGGATTAATGTGGATCTTCGCCTGATAGCCAGCCAGTTTTCCAAACCCTTGGAAGCATTGGGGGTATTGTGCTGGGATATCCAATGTGTTAACATTACAGATATCTGGCCCTATTTTGAGCACCTTCAATTTCTCGGCTGTGTCTTTACCTAGCAAAGGGCAACCAGATGCCTCAACAACAAAAAATGTTGCGTCAATTTCTTTTCCACGAAATTTTGTCATGGCCTCAAATTTGCCAAGTACTTTGAGTGGATCTTGTCCTCCATATGGGTAGAGTAATTTGTCGATTTTTTCGGACTTACACATAATGCCCTGCATTTTTAGTGTCTCCCATGTTCCTTTATCGATAACATTACATGATGAACCAGAGTCTATCAACATATTGACGATTACTCCACCTACTCCTACGTCAATGGAGACTCCAGACTTAGAAGAGCTGTTAATCACAAAAGCAAATTCACTTAGCAGAGTGTTTAACTCTTCAGAATTGTCATCTTTATTACTACTGTTTGACTTTTTCCCCTTTTTCTTTTCGCGTTGTGCACGTTCCGGTTTTGTCTTGCACATACTAGCATAGTGTCCTGTTAAGTGGCATTTTGAGCATACTGCATTCCTTGCTGGACAGTTCAGATCCCGTGCAAAATGTCCTGTGTTACCACAGCGGTAACAGCTATCATTTTTTGAGTTACTTTTACCCCTTTTATTTCTGTCGCCTGGTGCTCGTTTTCCCTGTCTTGACCTTTGTTCGACCCTGTTTACAGATGCAGCCTGTTCCCTGTTGCCATGGTTACTACTGGCTTTGACATTCGGTGACAAGTTGTTTTCAGACTCCATAATTTTCATTTGAGAGTCAACTGTTTCCATAGCACGTGCTATTTCCTGTAGATTATCTAATGTTAGACCTGTCCCTTTTGTAAGTAACTTTCGTCTTAATTGGGAGGAACGACATTTATCGATGACCTGATCTCGAATATGTTCTTTGACCTCATCCCCGAACTCGCAGTTTGCGGCCTGCCTGGTAAGTCGAGCTATGAATTGGTTTATTGTTTCTGAGTCCTCCTGTTTCATTTGCCGAAAGACGTGTCTTTCATAAGGAACATTCATTTTCGGGGCGAAATAATCATCTAAGGTTTTTAGAGCATTTTTGTACTCACTCGATTCATCCGCTGTTGCAGGGGTAGGCAGCGTTTCGAACAGGTCTTGTACGTCCATTCCGGCCGTGTGTAGAAGCAATGCTTTTTTCTGTGCTTCACTGGTAAGGCCTTTACTTGTTACGTAGAAACCGAATGCACGTTTCCAGCGCTTCCATCTCGGCGCCATACTGGCGATATCGCCGGAAAGATCAAACGGTTGGATACGATCCACCTCTAACTTAACAGCTACCGCCATTGTGTTCTACGTCTTTTTGTTTACACCTCGTCGCCAATTATAGCGTCTTGCGTCGTATAAGTACAGCTAAATACCAAATAAATACAACGGACCAACTTAAGGTAGCGGACCACTAATTATAAGTCCCATTGACTTACACACTAAATTAGGCTACTTCCGTGCCCCCTAGCTCCCAGTAGAAGTTTTCAACCAGGACATGCTACCCCTCTGATCGAAGCCCACAAACTCGGCTTTCATGGCACTTTCAAATTTCCATACCATGACCATTGAAATTTTGAGCTAGAGAGCCTTGAATGATAGGGATGTGTTTCCCGCCATAATAGCTACTCAAAAACGGCATTTCACAGAGCGGAGTAATACAATAAAAAAATGGCACTAAAATTGGTCAAATTGCCTTGAATTTTGCACAGTATGTATTTCAACTCATCGTCTACAAAATCCAAATGCAAAAATGATCATATTTTGTAAGTAACACAGTCAGAAACAACATCCCATAATTTTTTTATGGCGCTTTGTCTGTCAGTAAACATTTTCCCAGACATGAGTATTGGAGTTAGTGGTCCGCTACCTTAAGGCAGTGGCCGAGTTGGATTTTTCCATAAAAAAATTTGCACAGGTAATCCCTAGAGTATCCTGACAAAGAATATAAACCCATCATTTCATTTGACAGTCTTCTCTGGGCAGTAAGTCTTAGCAAATCTATACCCCTGATAGGGCAAAATTTGCCGGCAACCTAAAATACACTTTAATGTACTGGTTAATCCTCTACTGAGTTGCTTACTCATCATTTCTGATCTGTACCAAGACAGTATTGTAATCTCAGCATCTCTGCATATGAGGGTACTCTCAACTTCACTTTTTGTTGCTTCTCACACTTTCACAGACTTGTTTCTGTATGCTGATGTACTGTACATGCACCATCAACTCTGTGGATAAGAAAATAAGTTGGATTTAGCAGCTTAATTTTCACACTCTTACTACATTATCATAAACATCTGCTTGATTTAACAATAGGCCATGTGGTTTCTTATAAATTCTGAAGGAATTCAGGTTATACACGTGCAACATCTTAATGAATCCAAACAAGCACATGGGAACAGGTGGCATGGAACACCTTGGTACAAAAACAAAAAAATTTTAAGCTACAGGACTGTATGATTGCTACATATGACTACAGTGAAAGGGGTTTCTATGCAGCCATCATGCTTTAAAAAGCCAGCTTAGGTCTCTAGGCCTACTTCCTCTTGCATTTAACAAAACAGGGAGCAGGTATCAATGGAGTAGAATTTACTTCATGTGGGTTTAAGAGTCAACAGTTTGCAATATGCCTACCTTGGCAAACTTCCTCCACCCCTAGCATGAAGACATCAGGTATTTCAGTTGTCTGACTGTTGCTCACCCTGCTTCCACTGTGATCTAGTTAGGCTGCCCTGTTTACAGTGGGCCTGTATACCAAGCCCTTAGCTAAGCCTTTAAGGTCTAAAATGGAAGAACAAAATAAAGAGACATGGCATTAAAAATAAAAAGAAGTTAGGAGAGTTTCTAAATTTTAAGGGTATAGGGCTAACAATTCACTCTGATCTGTGCTGAATTTTACAGGCAAAATACCTCCCCCACCGCCACCATAGGCTGGGTCCTACTGTAGCAGGCCTACTCAGCCAAGGCTACTCGGGCAGCAATTTGTAGCTCCCTAATCCTACCTCTTTTGATACAAGCATATTTTTATTCTTCAAGTTATCCTGTTTTGCCACAGGTCCTAGCAGAAATTTAAGTTGGTTGCCGGTAATTAAGTGTATGGCATACCTTCACTGTAACGCAACATTCCTGGACACTTCGCTCAACAGGTGCACACAGTTTAACTGCTTTGGGTCCAGTCATTTCACAACCCAGCATGTGTTTTATATACAGAACCACCGAACAAAGTCCACTGTACAAAAACTGCTTGTGGCTGGCTGTTGCTTAGGTACATACCAAATGCACTGAGGCAAGCTACGGATCCCTCAGGATGACATAAATACTTCACTTTTATCATGCTATGATCTACCCAGAGGATCATGAGCTTGCTAAGTTTTCTATTTTGACGAAATTTTAATGAATTCTGCTTAAATTGTCAACTTTAACCAGAAAACTGATAATTTTGGCCAAAAATGCCACTTTTGGCCCTAAAAATCACTCAAGCATGAAATTGTTCCTCGTCAGCATGTATTTCCATTTTGGTGACCACAAGCAAATATTTAAGACCAATTTTGGGTCTCTAGCTATAAAATTTAAAAATTTCATAACTTGCCTTAAGGTAGCGGACCACTAATTATAAGTCCCATTGACTTACACACTAAATTAGGCTACTTCCGTGCCCCCTAGCTCCCAGTAGAAGTTTTCAACCAGGA
The DNA here is from genome assembly GCA_037179385.1 of Holothuria scabra. Lineage (NCBI taxonomy): Eukaryota > Metazoa > Echinodermata > Holothuroidea > Aspidochirotida > Holothuriidae > Holothuria > Holothuria scabra. Next base: position 73,030,545 of record CM074179.1, read on the forward strand.
CATGCTACCCCTCTGATCGAAGCCCACAAACTCGGCTTTCATGGCACTTTCAAATTTCCATACCATGACCATTGAAATTTTGAGCTAGAGAGCCTTGAATGATAGGGATGTGTTTCCCGCCATAATAGCTACTCAAAAACGGCATTTCACAGAGCGGAGTAATACAATAAAAAAATGGCACTAAAATTGGTCAAATTGCCTTGAATTTTGCACAGTATGTATTTCAACTCATCGTCTACAAAATCCAAATGCAAAAATGATCATATTTTGTAAGTAACACAGTCAGAAACAACATCCCATAATTTTTTTATGGCGCTTTGTCTGTCAGTAAACATTTTCCCAGACATGAGTATTGGAGTTAGTGGTCCGCTACCTTTACGGTGACCAACTGTATTCGCCGCCATATTGAGAAGGTGGCGCACTTTCACTTCTTTATCATACAGGTGGTGTCAATACACTACACATGCAATGCTCTTTTGCTGTGGAAATGTTTTTGTTTATGATAGTTCTATGTTACGACTTAATTAAGTTTGGAAACTTTTGTCAAATTAGGCAAGTTAAGAAGAAGTTTTATTCATACTTCATAACCCTCCAATTGGTCAGATTAGGTCATGTTATCTGGTGGTGGACTCGGGGTGTTGTTTTAACGCATTATATCTTAGGTTGTTCCATAATACTCTGAGTTACATGACGAAATATTAGCCTTTAAGGAGATCGTCCATTGCTACCAGAGTTTTTAGTGAAAAACTGTAGTTGCCTTTTATAGAACCAGACCACTGTTTCATTCCTCAAATTGATCGAATAAGCTGCTTCATTGAACAGCAGTGTTGATTACCATTCTGGTACAATAGAAGCCCAACAACTTCAGGGTTCAACATGTCGGAAAAAATACCCTGAGAACAATCTCGTCAGAAATTGTTCTCAGTACTAATTATATGCCCATTTAAGCATTTGAAAATGGCCATGAAGGTTGACATTTGACTTTATCTCAGAATAAGCTGAAAGGGGATGTAGCCCTTCAGTGCACTTTAAGTAATTTGATTCCCTTTTTGCCAGCACTTATTTCAGGATTTGTTGTAAGTTGTTATTTGAACCCCAAAGTTGTTGGGCTTCTATTGTCCCAGAATGGTAATCAAATCTGCTGCTCATTGAAGTATCTAGTAGGAGTAATGAACCAGTGGTCGGGTACAATAATTTGGAACCACAGTTTTTCCCTAAAAACTGTGGTAGCCATGACGGATCTCCTTTAAGGCTAATATCCCGTAATGAATAACAACATGCAACAAATTCTGAAATAAGTGATGGCAGAAAGTGGATCAAATTACTTATAGTATATTGAAGGGACACATCCCCCCTTGAATTTTTTTCTGAGATAAACTGATGTGCAATGTTTACCCTAATGGGCATTTCAAATGCTTAAATGGGCATATAGTTTGTACTGGGAATATTTTTGGACAAGGTCGTGAAAAGGATATTTTCCCAAATGTATGCTGATATAATATGTTAACTAAAGCTTAAACTGTATTGTGGATCAGACATAACTCATTCAGGAGGATACCACAGAGTCTCCTTCTGGTAAGCAGCAATAAACAATGGTTGCTCAATCAAGTGTCTGGATTTTTTTTCAACAATGAGAAAACTTTCATGAGGTGGACAAATGCTTTGAAGGTAACCATCTGTGATTGACCCATGAAATGATCCTTTGCTTAAATTTTTCCCACCAGTGAGCAGAACGATTCTTTACTTCAGCTGCCAAAACAATTGCTTTCTTTTTCTTAGTTTTTGTTTTGGGTGACTTCCAGTTGCATTTGGTAATTGATACTAATTCAGGCTCCCAGACCAATTGACCTAATGCCTGTATGTGGTTAATACTGAGAGTTCTAAAGCAGCTGTCTTCCTAATGAGGATTATAAGGTGGTCTGGATAAAATCTAACCTGAGTCTAAATTTGATGAAAATTTACATTAGGCTCTTCATCTTCTTTCCTTTTGTTACGTAGTAGAAACTCCCACTGAATGTGAAAAAGATATTAAGAGTGATGACGATGTGATACAGGAGGTGTGTGGTAACCATGGTGATGACAGAAGAAACCAGCACAATGGAGATGATAACCAGGTGGTCTGTAGTAAAGAGTCTGGAGCAAGGGATGTCCTAATTGGAAGCAAAGGGAATATTGACGGTAAAAGTGTAGAGCGGAGGAGGACAGCAGTGGACTGTTACAACCAAACGGGCAGTGTCGTAAGGGTTATAAAAGTTACTGATGGTGACATCATTGTTGAAGAAAAGGCTAACCTAAATGAGAACCATCATGAAGTTGGTCACAACAAACTAGCATCAGAAAATCTTGAAGAAATGACTGTTTTGCCCGAGAAAGTCACAAAAAAAGCAGGACGAAATACAAGTGTGACATCGCGGAAGTCAAAGGTGTCTTCTAGAACCAAGGGTCTAAAAACTAAAAGTATTCAGCAGGACGAAAACAAGAGTCCTCCTAGGATGGTACTGAAACACAAATGTTTTAAATGTCTAAAAGGTTTTGCAAAGAAAGCTTCCTGCAAGGCTCATGAAAAAGTTTGCAGGAAAGGTACAGAACTGGAGTTAAAAAAACATGAAGAGGCACCCTACCAGGGCCGGTTTTGTGGCAAAGCATTTGAAAAACTCAGTGAGCAGCAAACCCATGAAGAGAGTCACCCAAAGGAAGAACCGTATGAATGCCGCTTTTGTGAGAAAAGGTTTGCCACACTTGATTTAGCTAGAAGTCATGAATCTATCCACATGGCAAAAAAACAATACCAATGTCAGTTTTGTCCAAAGATGTTTGTAGCGAACTGTTACTTAGTGGAGCATACTCGAAGTCACACTGGAGAAAAGCCTTTCCAGTGTAAAATTTGTCAAGAAGCTTTCACCTCACGAAGTGCTCATAGAAAGCATGCTGTGCGCCATCAACTAAGGTTTCAAAATTTGCATTGCAGTAAATGTGGAAAATGCTTTTCCACACAGAAGCGACTAGAGCAGCACATGAAGCTACACACAGACGGACCAAAGTATCAATGTCAACATTGCAACATGACATTTGATGTAGAATATCAAAAAAAACGTCATGAAAGGTTGGTCCATGCTGCTGAAAAGGATGTCCATATGAATGGGCGTTCATGATTTAGCAGTTATACCCAGTGGAAGGCTTGTTATAAAGGAAATCCCAGTCTTCATTAGGCTCATAAATATCCATGGAATACTTGCCCCTCACCCAGAAGACAACTATATCTGTTCAGTTTTCAGAATTCATGCTTCAAAACGTGTAAATCTGGGGAATGATGCTGAAAGAGATTAATAAAATTCATGTTTATAGGCTATGTTACGCATTGCAGAACTGATATGTTACATATTGGAAAACTGTAGCCCGCTTTGAACCAAACTGTAACATGTATTGCTCTTTTCATACTAAACATGCTGAAACCTGCAGAAGTTAGGCAGAGGATTTAGCTATTATTCAAAATTCAGTTTTGATTGGATGGGTACATCTTTGGCAGTAACTTCAATTTTCGTCAAGTCATGGGAAATCATTTTAAATTTGGACTTGAAAATTGTCATGAAGAATAGCCCAAAACAGTCTTCTGTTTAAGAGGAACATATCCTCAGAGGCAATTTGAGAAATTTTCATTTCGAGGGATTAGCAGATAAAATGGCATTTCTTTTTACAAAAATGGAACTTGAAAACAAGGAGGCATGATGTCAGAGATCCACAATGGATGCATGTTTTGTTTTCACTTCAAATTTTACCCCATTTTACACAACAAAGTGTGATAAACTGACACCATAATTGCATCCTGAGCTATTGGATTTTGAAAACTTGATATACTTCAGTGATTCGATAGTCTCCCTCTACCAGTAGACCTTGTGCATTGATGACACACTGACGTCATCCTTTGGGCAGAACAATATGGCTCGTGGCCACACGCATAGACTGCACGTGTAGCAGACTATGCGCATGTTCGACTGATTGACAAATCAGCTGTCTGTATATGTTAGTTTGTTTTGCCCCAAGGAGACTGTACTTTCAGCTCAGTGACATCATATGCACAAGGTCAAGGTTGAAAAATCTGATGAAAAGGGAGGAAATGTCCAATTTCCCTACCTATAAAAACCTTTTTGTTGATCAGTGAATGAAGGTCAACAAAAACCATATAAGAATTAGCCCTGCAACTTGCCTTTCACACCTCACAAAACAGTGACACATCTGACAAGTCTTATTCCATTTTTATTCACATCTTCCGCCAGATGTCTCTTATCTTGCCTGCGTAGCGCCTCTGTGCCTTTCGTCCCCTAAGGCTGCTGACCATCAGAGCCTGCCGGCGATAGTCAAAATTCCTTTCAATGGGCCCAAAAGTTGATGGCCTTAATATTCATGCGCATTTACCACAATTGGTCTATTCCTGAGGTAGGCGGTTCTCAATGACTCAATCTTTGCAAAGCTACGTTGAACACAAAATCGTTAAGACCAAACAAAAACATAGGCTTATTACTGTTTCGTGATGGCCTGATTAGGCTAAAGACGTAAAATAACGTACAATTTAGACAGTTCTTAAAGTGTAGCCATGCTCCTGCCTAGCCCTTATGCAGGTGGCGCTCTTTATTAACTCATTCCGTTACAATTACGTCCATAAAAGCTTCTAATTAGATGGAAGTCTTGATCATGGACTGCCTCTTTAAAAAAAAATGACTATTTTCATCAAAGAGTTGGTTTTAAAACAGTAATTTTTGGTTGAAAAGTGTTGAGCTGTCTCTTTACATGGCTGTGTGTTCGGTTGTTAGTATTTCACCGCTGAACTGTGTGTGTGTGCGTACGCTTGCATGGAACCGCACAATGCCAGTGGTCGAATAACATTGACCTCTGTAACTTTGTGTGCTCTTGTACAACGGTACAAGTTTTTGCCTGTAAAATAAACATTAATACTGAGCCTTGCCTCAACTAATCCACGTAGACTTATGTAAATGAAGTTTGCGTTGGATTTCTATGCAAGTTGAACTAATTTTGGCACCAGCGCCGGCGGATGTTGGTTCTACATAAGCAGCGATGAGCTAAACAAAACGACTTCGTGGGCTTCGCGAGATATCTTTAATCGAGCTTGTGGTTGCTTAAAGCGTGGTTGAATGAATTAAGCGGGAATTCGGGTGAGATTTGATTAACCCATGGACTCGGGTGAAATATCTAATAGGGCAATAAAGTTGTCATGAATAAAAAACATTGGCCCCCAATGTGAATCCATGACATCACACCAGCTTGCTTCATGTCCACTTTTTGTTGGAAATGTGTCAACGGCCACTGTGAGTAGAATGGAGAGTGAACAAGGGAAATGAATGAAAATCCCACCAAAATGCTTAAAATATATGCCACACTACCATTTAGGCAAATACTGGACTGCTTTCAATACTACATGGCTGGTGTATTGTAACTATTACTCATACTGTCACAGGAATTTATTCAGAGATTGGTCCTTTGTATTTGAAGGCATATCACAATAAGCTTCTTAAGAATGCAACAGAAACACCAGGATTTGAATTTTGTTGTGTGTAAGTGGGATTGCACAACATGTCCCAACTCAGATTACTGTGAAAAATGTTATTTTTCTCACGTCTAAATGAAGATGGGAGCTTATAAAAACATCACACCGTTTACGTTTCTGTGGAGCGTTATTTGTAGCACACGAAGAAATTCTAAAACTCGAGGACTGGGACACCCCAGTAGATCAAGGGCAGTATGGGCTGTAACTGATGTCTGAGTTTGTTACATGATCTGTGCCCTCAAGTGATGTATGCTTTCATTGTGTTCACTCTGGGTGAAAAGCACTTACCACATACTTGACTTGCCTCTCAGCTACCCCCAAGTGTTAGATAATTTTTGTGAGAATTTTGGTGTACCTGGTAATACCAATCAATTAATCAGATGTGAGACCTAACCTGATTTTCTAAAGTTCGTATTTAGTGTGCTTCGTTTCCTCCCTGAAAGGATAAGATGTATCCAAACAGAATAGGAATATGTTTCAAAAAGTAAAAAAGAAATTTTTATGATGGAGATATTGAAGCTTTAACTGTTCTTACACATGTTTCAGGCACTAATGCTAACTGTTTACCTGTTGCATTAACGCAGATGGGAATTTGTTGGAACACCTCAGAGACCCGTGTACTTCCCAATTAGATGCCTCAAACAGTCTTTGGTAAGAAAAGACTTGAAGGTAAACGAATAGTATTGCAGTCAATCATGCTGCTACAATATCCATTAATGAAATGCAGTACCTTCTGGAAACTCAAAATCCTGTCGTGTGTCTCCCGATGGGGTTTTTTTCAGCAAACTTTAAGTGGAACATTTATTCCGAAATTTTCGGGTAGATGTGCACTGTTTAACAAGGTGTTTCTTGATTGATTGTTGGCATTGTAATGTATCAATTGTATTCTTTGTTAGGGTTAGGGATTAGGTTATGAATAAGTGTTATCGTTAGCCAGTTAGGAAATTTCTTGTTAAACAGTGCGCATCGCCCCAAATTTTGCGCACCGGTGCATATTTATTCTCTCAAACAATACCAAATTGATAGTTAGAAGTAAGTGGGTGTGGCGACTTGTTGATAAGGAAGTTGCGGTCTATGAGGACTAATGGGGGGCATATGTTTCCTTAATAGATTATGCAGAGATAACAACTTTGGGAGTAGTCTGAGGGAGCTGCGGAGGTGCTGCATTTGGCCAATGCGTCGATCCGCTAGACACATGATTGCGTCAGATGGCAAGTGATTCTAGCATTTGCTGCGGCTTTTCATAATTTAGTAAACATAACTTCTTTTAAGTATTTAGAGACATTATCGTTGAGTGGGAGCATTGGTTGGCTTTGAAGTTTGGGGTCGAGGATGGGAGGGAGGGGTTTTATGCATCAATAACACTGCATAGGACTTTCAATGTTGAAAATGAGATAAGTGTCTAATGTAATTTCAATAATTTTCTATAATTGAAAGAAATATTATTGTGAGAAACTAGTCATATTCTGATAGATATTTTTTATCTATGCAGCTGTTCGTAATATTTTCATGTCTGCAAAAATCTTTTTTGTATTGAATACTGAGCAAATTTTCACAGAAATTAATTTTAGGTTGTCATCAGGCCTTTAGCTGGAAGTGTGATTTAAGTCATCTCAGTTGTTACTGATGACCAACTTATGATGTACATCACAGCGTTGGCAGGAGGGGTGTATTGTCCAGGCCGTCGTGGGCCCCTAGTGGGCTCCGGGGCCCCCTATAAGCCTATCCTAACCAGGTCATACCAAAGACTTCAAAATGGAACGTAATGTCATTGTGCACGGTGCTAAGTATGAACGGAGTACGGGCAAGCCAATGGGCAACAGCCGGAAAAAAGCCCCGGCCGGCCTGTTTTAAACCAGTTGGTTAGAGATTGAGCCGTAAAACTCCATCGAACCTAACTTACATCACCTTTTTCTACAGGGGTCATTGTTTTGATACATTTGCTCATCACATTGTTTTAACTATATCGAGCTGAAAGAAGCTCAAAGCTGTTGCATTATTCTGAAGTTGTTGCTTGAATTTTTACTTTTACCATTATGTAAGGAAGCAAATGTTGTACATTAAATATTTTGTATGGAGCATTGCAACTAGTTGATTTATAGAAGCTGATAAAGCAGTCCTTCCAAGGTATAGACATAGGTAAGATATTTTGTGGAAAGCAGTAGGTGGCAACATGTCGTTAAATAATGTTAAAACTGATTATATTTGAAAAAGAAATGAAAAAATCTATTGTTTAGATATCAGGACCAAGAATCTATCCCTTCGGCCCAGTGGCACAACAAAGGAGAGCGGAAAGATGAGAGCATCTCCTCTAGTCAATTGCAATCGTCCAAATCCCAGTCAACCGTTCTCTTTCCGTAGTGAAGCGAACTCCTTCCCCAGTCAAGAGTGCACTCATTCTCCAGTCAAACTCTCTCCTTCCGCAGTGGAGCGAACTCCATTCCCAGGCAACCCCAGTCTTTTCCTGTTTAAAGAATTGCATTTCATAGTATTAATGCATTCCTTCGCACCTGTAACGTAACAAACAGCTCTTAAGCCCTCCTCCCTCTTGAAACTATGTGAGGCAATGTAGCATCAAATTGAATGTGAAGATGTGTGAATGTATTCCATTGCTCTTCAACAAAAGTACTTCTCCCCTCAGAGTGCCAGACAGGGCTCATATCCTCCAATGGTCAAACCCCTGGTTGTTAAGAAGGGGTGAGGTGATTTATGATGCTTCAATGATACGTGTATCCCATGAAAGTTGCAACCTTTTCTTTCAACTCGGCTCATACAAAAAGTATGAAAAGTTTAATATAGTCATGTGACAATCCAACAATGTTTGTCAATTGCATGGATTTTGTAGACCTTTGATGGGATGGATGATATGATTTCTACACTCATGCTGAAGTATAACACTCTGACTTTAAGCAGCAGGTCATACTACAGGGACACAGAATTGGAATTCGCTACGATTCTTGTCTTCTTCTTTCTTTCTTTTTAAATCGCCTCCATTTTTGGTCCTAAAGAAACCATAATTAACCAACATGTACAAATGTATGATTTGTATCACAGGACTACAAAAATCAATATTATGCTGATTCTTGTGTGACGTCACATCCACAGACAGCTTTTATCGGATATGCGTAGTCCCATAAAAGCTGTTTGTCAAGGTGACATCACGTAAATAATTAGTTTACATTTCATTTTTTATGGTCCCCTGATACGAATCATATATACACGGAGGTGGCCAATTGTTATTTTCGACGATTGATGGAGGATATTTTGATTAAAAAAAGAAAAAAATAGCATGTAATCCGATCCAGTATCGCTGTGGTGTAACCAAGTCTTTTGAAAAGTTTGGACACTAGATAGAATCCAGTTTGAAAGATTGCTTTGAAAGTGTGTGTGTGGAAGGGAGGGTGGGGTGGTCATATGGCCCTCGCAACAAAGGTCTTTCCCAAAGCCTTTTCGGAAGAAATTTCACCAAGGATTTATGTTGTGGTAATACCCCAAGGCCCCCATTCCTTGCGCTTGCCCATGAAATTGGTTGCTTCACATTAAGATTAACATGTTACTTTGTTTCGTATTTAGTGTTTGAAATTGAGAAATTGGTTGCACAATGCAGGTTTGCATTTTATACTTATTAACCTCGTTAGAAAGTAACGTTTTTCCTTCGTTATAAATTCTCACTGTTTGGTATTTTACCTTGAATTTAAGGTTGGTTGTCGTTTTTTCAAAGTTCAAGAATGTTTTTTAAGTGTTTAGGTCAAAGGTCAAAAAGATTAACTTTTCAGAATTTTAGCCTTTTGATGTCCTTTATACAGTTTTATGAAGCTGAAATACAAAGAATTATGGTTCGTTTGCACAGTGTTTTCGTATTGAAACATTGAAATATAAATATTAATGGACTTGTTGAACGGCCTGTTTTGAATACCTTTTTTATTCCATTTTGTGAAGAGCGAGAAGAAAACTTTCAGAAACTCGTCCCCCATTCAATGAACAAGGAACAAGTGACCCCGTTGGATGCCTTTTGGTTTCGATGATAAGAGACACCAATGCTGATGGCTGGTGTGTCTGTGTGTGTTTGTGACGCTTTGTTCCTTAACACGGTGTCTCAAGATAGCAATGTATGGCATCAAAACAGTGTGGGCCTTGCACCGAGAAAGTTAGTTTTTCGAAGTCAATCAGTTGGGGTATTAATTGCACAGTAAGTACAATATGCCATACGGAGAGGCCCTTGCTGTAGGCTACAAAATGGCAGGCGCGTAGCCAGGATTGTGTCATGGCGAGGGTTTTGGTGTCGGTGGGTTGGGGTTGGGTTGAGGCCCGATATGAGGGGAAAGTCTAGAGATAGAGTGACGGAAGTGCTATTTTAGGTGTTTTTTGCATTGCAAGGTTGGGTCATGGGGGGAGGGGGGTTCTAACCCCCCAAAACCCTCCCGTGGCTACGCCACTGCATAATGGTTTGGTGTCGTCGTGGTGTCATTCTTGTCTACTCACCTTTGTGTCCTGTGTCTAGAATGAACGGATGAATATGCAGTATCCAGAATGGGGGAGGAGGGGGGGGGGATCCTGACCGACAATTAGGAAGTCAAAGTCTATCAAAAGCATCAGAACCTTTTGGAAGCATTTCTTCTTCTGTTTTAAAATTTACCAAATTGACAATCAACAGTATAACGTTATATTGGTAGTTCTTCTTCGCAATCAAGGAAAATGGGAAGTGGAGGTGAATTGAATTGCTCTACCAAACAGTAGATCGATTGACACAAGCTGTCTTAAGTAAATATGTACATCAAATCTAAAATTAAGTTTATAAATGTGGCAAATCTCAGGGTTGGACTGTTGGAGGGAAGTCAGTTTCGGGTGACAATTTAAAATGGAACGTTGCGCAATAATTTGTGATGTCATTGTTGTATTATGTAAATTACAGTTTTTGTATTTCTTCGTTGTTCTGAAAGTAACTGCACCTTTTGCCGATATGTGATGGCACTCTTACTTACTCTTGTGGGAAGATGTATTAAATTTTTCGCTCTCTGTACAGCATGCCATGGAAGAAGCTAAGAGAAAGCGTTCAATGTTATAAAACATTTTAACCCTCAAAAGGAAACAAAGCAGGTAATGTGAGTTGTACAACAAGAAAGTCAGAAATTATTGCGCAATGGACTATGCTGTTTTAAGTGAATAAATTTCAACGTTTAATTTCTCCATAATGGAACTATAAACTATGACAATGGTAGTCGAATGAGTAATATTTATTGTGAAGCCTATGAAATAAATACTTTTCAAAATAGACTTAAAGTAAACTTTAAACATAACATAATCTAAACTTAGCCAAGCCTCTCGTGAGTGTTCCCCGGGAAGCTGGCAACACTACCTCTACGCAAATCCAGTACTTCAGCACAGTAAAGCGTACCATACTTGCCTGTTTTTCTAATACGCCCTCTATTGGTCTATAAAGGTATAGCTTCTCAACAAGAAACGATAAAATTAATAGACCAATAGAGGGCGTATTAGACAAAAGGAAAATAGGATATTCTGTACTATGCTGCAGTAGGGGGATTTTGAAGAGAAACTTGTCAGCTCCCCGCGGAACACTCACGAAGAGATTTGGCCAAGTCTAAACATACCCTTAATAAATGAAATGGGTATATTAATGTTTTTCCAACGTAAAGTTCGAAGATATCGGTTTACATATCACTTTGGTTTGTTTACGGAGTTAATGAGTATCCATGACAGCACACATCGAGAATCAGAGAGCTGCGGATACGTTTCTCTTGACTGCATAGCATGTTTCTTTACCAGTAACTAGATTAAACTGTTAATAGACTCCCTCATATTTACCATAAAATGACGTCACGACTTCTTGACAACAGAGTTGATGAGGTGCACTTACATTAATTTCGTCACAATTAAATGAAATGTAAATTCCTTTTCGTCTATAGCGTGCGTGAAATTGCGATATAGCTGCATATGCAAACCTAACATGCACCCATATGTTCCTGCACCTGCTCTACGCCTACCAATGCTGCCAGTGACGTAATCGTGAATGCGTTTATAGTTGCGGACGTTGCCATGCTCTCTCAAACCATCGTCGTAAAATACAACCAGGATCACGGTCACTAGTTTCTCTACTAGTCTCATTACATTTCATGGTCATTTTGACCAGGTAATCTGGGTAATTTTACAAGAACATTGAGTTAAAACCCCGTACCCCATACATTTGCTAATTTAAATCAGTAGGATTTCCTGGTAGTTCTAACAAAAAATTTAACCACGAAGAGTGTGCATTATGTGGTTATATTCAAATACAATGAAAAGTGATACAAAAGTGGTACATAGGAAGAAAAAATTGGACGAAGTTGAGTCTAGAAAACCCGCCATCAGGAACAAGAAACTCAAAAGGATGATAGGGGGATTTCTTACTGCCCAAAACCCAAGTTCAAATTGATATAAGGGTGCCCCGGGCAAAGTAACAGGTGGAGTCTGTTGCTTAAATGCACCTGACGGAGTTTAAACTTATTTAGGCTAAGTTAGTGCAAAAATAGCTCGCGAGGCGGACGAACTTTTCTTCGCGTTGGAACAAAAAAACGTCCACTGGCATTGTCGACGAAATCGTTTCCACTGCGTAGAAAACTTGCAGAAAGTTCATTTAAATAATCGAAGACCAATTGGATAATTTCTAAAATAACTTGTGAATATTAACAGTTATTAAACATCTCTTCCAGTTCTAGGAGTCCTTTTTTGCGAACAAGGGATCCAGGCATACGCGACAACTTATTCTCAAAATTCTCATCGAACATGCTTTCAAATTGCCGGGAAACTACTCAAGTATGTGTCTTTCTCACAAGGGATATAGTGAACAGACGACTCATCGTAAGGTACAAGCTAAATCCTCTTAAATTTGACTCGCATCCGCAAGCTTCCAACCGTTTTACCGTATGCAACAAGTTACATAAGGCATAACGTAACTACGGACTGTTCACCGTGTATTGTATTTTGAAGCAAACTGTCTGAAAAATTAGGGTACGATATCTTATTTGAATATTCAATACAATTGATATGATTTTAATTGATATGATATTTTTTGGCATAGAAATAAAATTTGGGGATTATGTTTCCCTCCTCCCTGGGAATCTACCCAAACCTCATGCACTTTACGGGAACACCGACCACAAATCACGGACTTCCTTTACATTGACAGAGCATACTGCACTGTACATTATCGCTACCGTACGTGTGTGAAAAGGAGCAACAAGATGGTGTCGTCTGCTATGGTTTTGTCACAGTGAAAGTTTGGACTTACCGAAGTAAATAAACAGATTTTGCAAGAAAGGTGAAATATTTTCGAAATAATGCAAGGTTAGGTCAAAAACACTACACGTATTATTGTTTCCCATTCAAGTTTAACTTTTGTTTAAAAAAATACATGCATGGTCATCCGATCAAATCATACAAATTATAGCTTAACGGCGGCCATCTTGGTGCACGTTATTTTCCCACGCTGTGGCGACTATCAACGGATAGGACGTACACGTTACATGCTCTGTTCATGCATGTAGGAAGTCTGTGCCGCCAACACATTTCTTTTAACAGTGTAAGAGAAGGATTTCGTTCTTTTTCTAAATCTTTGGATAATCAATTCCCGCATATTTATTCCAATAAGTCATGTTCAGTTTAAGCTCGTAATTATTAACCACCCTAACCTTTTTCATATCATCTAGTTCTACGTTTGTCTTTTAGCTTGACAAAAGGGACTGCATGCTACCGAGTTAGTGCAGTATACTTAATATGATTAGACCTTTATCTAAAGAGGAACCTTTCTCGGCTGCTGACAGTTAGCACCACTCCATCCCTCGGCACAGATCCCATTGCTGCATATCCCCGTCGTGGAATCACAAGTGGCACCCTCTGTACAATGGCAGATACCTTCACAGTTGGCACCAAAGGTACCTTCTTCACAAACTAGAAAAGGGGAAATATTAAAAGTACATCAATGCTAAATACAATGCTGGAACGTGAAAACTTGGATGCGAACAGACTAGCGACCAAAAGGGGGTCAGTGGTCTTACATCTGCGTTGTCGCTTGAAGATGACCCGTCGTCTCATGAAAATGCAGTAAAGTTATGATTAGTCCAACGCGAGAGGAGGATTCAGAGGGCGACATTGGTTTAACACCTAACGAAGGAAATGAATTGCCAAAAGGACGGGTAGGAACAAATTTTTGGGGACGAAAATTTTTCCGCTTCTAAAAATTTCGTTAAAATTGGGGATCATGTTTCAGGAAATCTGGATTCTTTCGAAGAAAATATAGGTTAATTCAGCACGGTAATTGGAAAAAATTCAGGATTGGTAAAATAAGTCTCTCTTCTTTATCTGCAAAATGTGTCTATATATTTATGCCCACGGATTAAGGATTCCCGACAAAATTTAACCTTTTGCAAATACGTTATGTATTGCCTGTTTTAGTCCAATATTTTGAAAAGAAAAGTTTTCATTTTTGAAAATATGGAATTTAATGGAGAGATTCTTCGGTAATTCTACGATTCTACGGTAATGAAACCTATTCTGAAATCTCGCTTTTCAGGGTTTATTAAAAACTTAGGGCGTCTGAAGATCGTTCGAGCTACATGTTTTACATTTTTCCTGCATTAAGGCTATCCAACAACTTGCAATTCCCCTGATATTTTTCGAGCCACAGAGAAAAAAGTGAAATTTTATTGCAAAACCTTACGAGATACCTTTTGTGTAAAACTTAAAAGGCATGCACATTTCGTGCTTATTGCGAGTCACCTCTGCTTCGTATAAGCAGAATCAAGCAGATCTTGAGGACGACTGAAATTTGTTGAGCTTACTTTATCGTCGGTATTTTGAGACATTTTAAACGAAATTGGAAAGACAATCGACCCTCCTTCCCCAAAATTCGAAATATTGGGGCCGTTATTAAAAAAGCTTTGGAATTGATCGAATTTACTAACTATAACTGAAAGTTCCAAGAATAGTTCTGAAGAATATGTCTTCCTGTATTCCAGACCATCGCAGGGAAAGGGAGATGGGTGTATCATCGAGACTCCCTGAAGACATTGTATTATATACAGGAAGAAGGGGTAATCGTTCACAACGAGGGTTAAGATCTTTTCTCACTAAAACCCCTTGACATCATTCCCGATCTCGATTGCAGTTAACGTGAACAATTTAGAGTCCCATGTATATGGGACTGAAAACCTCAGATCAACGACATTTTCACACCAATTCGGAAAAGCTTGTGTCAATTTTTATATTTAACCACGTTTTCAGTACTGAAAAGTTATCACACTTGGAACCAGTATTTGCCAATAACTGTCCTCCTCTCAAAGGCATACATAGGATTTCTTCGAAGAAGGGGGAAGTGGAATATGATGAGGATTCGCGGTCCCTTCCCTTTTGACTATTTTTTTTTAAATTTAAGGGTCCTTCCCTGCAGTCTGGTGCTGTTTTTGCTACCTTTTGATACAGCCTGAATTTTAGAGTGTTGCAAAATGTGCGTATTTTTCGGAACTTAAGAAATTCGCATCAGTGACAGAGTTTTTGAGAGACAATCCACCCCTTTTGATAATTTTTGAGAGATTAGGTGTTCCTACATATGTAACCTTTTGAAGGAGCATTGGCTCTGCCATATAACGTGCTTTTGGATCTAAAAAATGGCGTCTGTGACGGGGCACGGTAGACGGGGATAATCTAAAGACCCCTGCGTACGTCACTGTCCCCTATTTCGTACGTCCTTGTCCCCTATTTCGTACGTAACTGTCCCCTATTTCCCTCCTTCACCCTGCAAACTCCCCATCCTTTTGTCCTCACCCTCGTTCGTTTTTTTCCACCTTACTTTTTCTTCAAAATTTTTTTCATCGCGTCCCAAAAATTTCTACGGGGTACTCTGCTACCACGCCCACCTCTGGCTTCTGATTTCCAGAACATACGATAGATATCTATCACCAATTTTCTGCACTGGTTGCCAGTTGAGTTCAGAAATAACAGCTTTCTGGTTCAGAGTGCTACTCATAGTTTATAAATGCATGTGATATGCATAGTACCCTCCTATTTATCTGATAATCTGACTTTTCAGGTCAATACTCGTTATACATTGCGTTCTAGTATTTTAGTACTTTAGCGCTCTATGAGTTCATTTATTATTATCGTCGTCGTCGTCGTCAATTGTTATTGTTATTCTGAGCAGATAGAATCATTGAGATAAAGACACAAGGCCCATTGACAGTCCGTTTACGGGCGGTATGCAATGAAATGGATTCAAGAAGAGGAAAATGACTAATTTTGTAAGCTCATTTGGGAAATGTAACAATGTCCGGAAATGTCTAATATAACTTCGCATTCATCTGACTTTTGCCCATAAACACGAGTTATGTTCTCAAAAAAGTATCAAGATAAAATCGAAGTATTGAAACGGGACACGGCCTACTGTAGTTGGCACACTTTTTGTTGCCCGTAGCCTTAGCAATGCAAAGTCAGGGGATGTTGGGGGATTTTATTTGAGGTTGCTGATGATGAGATGATGAGAGAAATAAAGACAATAAACAGTTGTGTAACAAGAAGGACAAACTTGAAGGATCTCATGATTGTTTTTCGGCTCCTTCACGTTTTATGAAACTTTGAAGTTCTTCATTAACATCAAAAGCTCTTCCCAGAATGTTTAACTCGGTGACATACCAGAGGCAAAGGAAACTTTTTTGGGGGGAGGGGGGGGGGGTGATTTTGCCGTGGGTGGAGTTGTGGCGAAGTCCCGGAATCTCTGCGATTTTAGCCTATATCTGGCAGGGTATTTTACTTAATATTTTTGTGGACCCAACTCCTAACTGACCTAACTAGGACTGGTGGGGTGATGGGAGAAAATGTGTGAGAAGGCAAATTCTCCCTCGATCCTCCCCCTAAGCCCCACATCTGACTGATTACAATGTCATTCGGGCTAATGGGAACAATTATGGCAAACTTGTATTACCTTTTTCACACTTAGGTCCATAGAATCCGGTAGCACAGGTACATCCAGATGGATCTTTCTGGCAGATAAGGATTCCCTTGCAATCATTGTTTGGACACCGGTACTCGCCATTCTGACCATAACTTCCTGGTCCGTACACTATAGGAGAAAGAAGAAAATTTTTACAGTCATTTTCCTTTTTCAAGTGAAGCAATAAAAACATCAGCATCCACATTTTTTTTATGAATCAATGCCATGAAATACAAAAACAATTTCCAGAAATCGCTGACAAAATTTTCGTTTGAAAACGTGCATAATCTTACTTTCTACTTCCCTGACATATTCAATAAATTTTAGCCCAGCGCAAGCGAAAATTGTAAAAGCTTCAGAGCAATGACGAGATTACTCTAATGGTGCATTCTTTCGAAGTAAATATCTCAATGCGGACTTATCCACAGTGGCCTTGTTTCCTTTCAAATCAATGAGGCAACAGTTACCTTTTTATAGAAAAATCAGGGACAACCAGGTGATGGTCGGTTTTCAGTCGGCCATAACTGGCGTCTGTCCATTTTAATCTTTCAGTTTCCTTACTAACCTGTTTCATGGATGGTTGCACACTAAAACACCTTTTGATTCCCTCAATTCCACTATATACGAGGGATTGGAATTACATTAAGACAATAAATGAAGACAATTTAAGGCTAAAAGACTCGGATGCGTCTATAGGACCCCTATCAACACCCTAACCTTACTCGATTTACAATCTAGCCCTGTGATTGACTTCGAAAAATGTAAGTTCTCGGAGGAAATTTCTATCCTATCTATAAAAAGATTAACATAATAAACTTCTTCAGGTTAAGAATCTTATCTCCTATAAAACATCTGGAAGTGTTGTCGCCCTCTTTCAGAGATGTACTTGAAGCAATCTTCCACGTATTCGTCACACCCGACAGTGCACTGTTTGCACTCATTGTTTTAAGTGGAATCAGAAAATTACGGATAATTGGGGATTGCAGGAGCACTTTTTGGGATGCCTTTACCTCTTTGCGTGAAACTCAAAATTCAATACTTTCTGGTAAGATTGTTTTCATAGAATAATATGTATTAACTCCACCCTGAATCGTATGAATCTCACATATTACCCGGCCTCTTGCCTCTTTGACGGGAACCGTTAATGAAAAATAAAGCAACTATATTTTGGGAATGTGAGGTTGCATCGGAATTTAATCTGGATGTCGAGAGGAAGTCTTTTACGACACAATTTATTTCACAAAACAAGAAGTTTCTTTTACGGGTTTTCCTCTTCATAAAACACCTGTGAAACGTTTGGATATTTTACTTGGAGTATAATATCTTTGGAAAAAGACGTAGAAAGGTATTCTTGTCTTGTATGAATTCGTAATAGTTCAAGTTTCATTTTACAGTTTAAAAATATATTTCAGAAAAAAATCTCGGAAAGGCTGAGTATTATGGAGTTTAAAGATGCATGTAGTGAAGGTCCCTCTTGTTTTAGCTGATCGTTCTTGTGGAAAAACTGTTATATTGTTGATAATATTTTGATTTACTGTTCTGCCTTTTAATGGAGCGTTTTATGCCAAGGAATGCATTATGCACTTATAGTAAAACATTAAATTAATTGATTATGTTGATTTGTAAATCTAAACGTATATACTTCAGCTGATTTCAAAACAAACACGATCATGACTAAACAGTGAAGATGAAGCGAAAAAAAAAAAAAACACAATCACAAAACAGTTTGCCGGTTGACCATTCCTAATAAGAGTGAATTTTACCCGGATCTGAGTGAAAATTATGAGTGGTGACTCTCGGCACATTTCTTTTTGGAGTGAATTTCGCTTTCACCCTTTTATAATGCTTCGTTTTCACACGTCGTCTTCATCCACTACAGAGTAGCTGACGTGCCATTGGACTTTTTAAAAATATTCCTTTATTGCCAACTGACCAATATTCCAAAGTTTAGACGTTCGCTTCAAGGGCGTACACTTAAAACGTCCTAGTCAAATTTGAATAGAATCTAATCAAGTGGGGGCACGAACCGGAATTTCGTCAAAGCTTTGACTAGATACGAGTCTTAAATGAAACAAAAAGTTTCATTTTTGACCCTTTTGTAGTTAATTTGGAAAGAAATCTTGGCAAATATTTGATAAGAGTCCAGTTCATGTTGTCCCCTTTTGACCTAATTTTTTTTAGAGTGCAGCTAGGATTTCATCTAGATTGGGGTCGGGGGGTATGAGGATACTCACAGTCCTTGTAGTGAGACCAATTTGTTGTCTTCCTCCCCTTTTGGCTGTCGGGGGGGGGGGGGTGGCTAGATGCAGACTGGTGCTACATTTGTTCTTCAAAAGCGTCACCACTTTTCCTCTCTCTTATTTCTTCTTGATCTCCCTTTTCCCTTGTTCCCTTTTGTTCTCTTCTTTTCACTTTTTGAGGGGAGGCGGGGGGGGGGGGGGACGACGGCCCATTGCTAAAAGGAAACGACGTTTGTTTAGATCAGGGTTGTCCAACCTACGGCCCGCGGGCCACCGTCCGGCCCGCGAAAAGGTTGCGCCCGGCCCGTCAGAAATAATCTATATTGCAAAATTATTCAATAAGCTGATTAATTGATTACAACTTTAGGCTTCGCCGTCCGCTATGTCATGCTTACTTTTGAATGAAATCATTCATTTCAAATGTCTGTTACATGTAGCTACATTGGAGTGTTGTCCACAGGGGCGGGTTGAGAATGATTCAGGAGGAATATGAAAAAAACTTTGTCCGAATATTCTGCCCAACACCAGCAATTTTTTCTAAAATTTATGTATTTGTTCAATCAAAAACAAAAATGAATCAGTGTTCCCTACGCGCAATGATTGCATGTTGTTGCTATGGGCGTCGGGAAAAATTGAGAAAAAAAACCAAGTATAGAATGCGGCCCCTCGTCTATCAGAACCATTACATGTGGCCCACCTCTGCGAAAGGTTGGACAACCCTGGTTTAGATGAAAAGGGGTAGAAACTGAGCAGTAAAACCTCCTGTATCCGACCGACCGATTGCCCGTCCTCGCGACTGTCCGCCGACGGGCCGCACAACCGACCTCTCTCCTGACCGTCAAGCCCTTGAAACAGAATGGATGTACTTTCACGGTATTTTGCAAAAATGTAGTCGATATTTATGGATACAATTAGTATAGTGTAAAATGATAAAAATCCTCACTTTCACTGCAGATTTCCCCTCCAAAACCAGGAGCACACAAGCAGGTATCCGGTTCTTGGTTCCGTACTCCACCATTCAGACAAGGCGCCGCAGGCTTCATGTCACAGGCTGGCTTTCCTCGTGTGTTTCTTGGACAGGCTGTTGGGATTAAAAGGAAAAAAATGTTCCCTTGGCTTTGGACGACTCTATTTTGATTGACTAAGTAATGAATGTGAATGCAACGGTATTATCTCAAAGACTGCACATTCTGCTTAAGGAAAGAAAGTCGAAATGAATATAGCGTTAATTTTTTTCAACACGCATGAAATAAGGTCCCCATTGATACAAGTGTAAAACATTCATTATTCGTGTTATAACTACACCCTAAAAAGAAACTTTCAGAGCGAATTTTACTACAAAGAAAGAGAGTGTACCGAGGGACCACAGTATGAGTGGTTTACACAATGAATGAAATGAAAATTTACTCCAGAAAGAGTGATAACTACACACGCAAACTAAATCATCGCCATTAATGGAGCAAATTTGTACTTTACTCCTTGAGAGAAATTAGTACCTTGTACGATGACACGAATAATTGCATGTTGTCCCAGCGTTCGAAACTTGTTACGATAACACTCATAAACGCCAGCTTGCCACTCTTGCACATCTTCAATCAAAACAGACCTTCTCCCTTTCCATTTTGGAACAGCTTTACCGTTCCGACGCCATCTCAAAAAACGCTGGTTTGGTTTTTCAACTGAAAGACGGATATCTTCACCACGATACGTAGTCACGGTTGCCTTGGAGAATGAGAGTCCTGATTAGTTGAGAGAAAAAAATGTCATATTGGCAAGCAGCCTATTTTTGAAAATTGATTGATTCGCCTACAAAAGCGAAATTAAAAGTGTATCTCAAGTCTAAAATTTCCAAAATATATACTACTGAGCATGAAAAAGTGAATTCAAATAGTTCAACCCTTTTCTTTATAGGTTTTTTCCGAGCTGAAAAAAACATTGACTTTTACTTTCCAATAAGGGTGGTACATTGTGCAATAATTTGTAAAGTCATTAGTTGTAACTCTCAGTTTACAGTTCTGTATTTGTATTTCTTTGTTTTTTTTTTGAAAGTTACTGCACCTTGACTGATATGTGATAGTTACTCTAACGGGATGATGATTGTAATTAATAAAGCCATATCTGTAACCTGCTACACAAGCTAACAGGAAGCGTTTAAGGTCATCAAAAAAATTATATTCTAATGGAAACAAAGCAGGTAATACGAGTTGTACAATAAAAAAAAATCAATTAAAATCAATTATTGGGCCATGTACTGTTTTGTGGGTAAATTTCAATATTTAATATCTCAATGATTCAAAAAGCTACTACAAGGTGAGTTGGATGAATAAAGTTCAGTTTGCAAACTCTAAAGTATATATTTTTATGATTTTATAATTCTAGACTTGACGTTCACTTGAACAGCTGCTTGTTTACTAAAAATAAAGACTTTCATCATCTACAGTCCACTTAGGTTTTAAACCGGTGCTTTGGCCGAGTAGGGTAAAAGCGATGTCATTTAAAGCGTAGCTTAGCGACCCGGGGTCAGGAGTTTAACTCCTTTCCGGGTCACAATTGAGTGGCTTTTGCATCCAAGAACAGTTAAAGGGCCAAATTACTCCCCTGAACTTATTTTGAAGCAACACAATTTTCTACTGATTTCTCTTCAACGCATCTTTCATGATGTTTTAGAAAATCAGCGTTTTATATTTTAGGTAAACTTAGCAGTGGCTCAGAGTAAATTTCACATTTGAGGGGAAAAATGCTCTACACATGACTCTGAAGAGTCGATTATAAAACAAGACAGTGTATTACCTCAAGCCGAGGCCACTGCTTTTGCCTTTAAAGGTTTTCCCCCTCTGATCTTAAAGGGGGGAAACTGCCAAAATTTAATTTTTACATGTGAAAGAAAAAACACAATTTCACACAGTGTGGTGAAATATCCATTCAAATCGGACATGTATTCCTTGCGATATCAGCAAATGAAGTTACTAGATTTGTGTTCAAAAGTCATCTTGAGGGCAGCAGAGATTACACTTCCTCACATTGTCAAGGATTGTTTTGTTACCCCCTTTTCACTCAGACTGTTGTATTGACCTAGAGGTTCAGTAAAATAGGACCTCCTCCTGGGGATTGCAAAGTTTGAAAAGTTTTCATGCTACTTATGAAATATCATTTTGATAATATGGGACCGTTGTGGAGAAAATAGGCTATAACTTTTAAAGAAAAACAAAAGAATGTCCATTAATGTAAGCTAGGATATAATTTCATATGGGCTTGCTTCAAATTTACGGTTTGCTGAAAATGTGACGACTTTACTTGCTCATATCTTGAGAACCACAAATCAGATTTCAATAAAAATTTCACAAAAATGCTTAGAATGAGTACCCCTCTATCATATCAAAATTTGATATGACCTTTAACCCTTCTCTAAAGTTACCAAATTTGATCTAAATGGATGAGTTGGTTATAAGTTGTAATCCATTAGCCACAGGCTGGTTATCTTCGAGGCCTGATTATTGATTCTACTTCCTATCACACTCACGGAGTACTTATATGAAGTAATCATGAGGTCCTTGTGATATTTTACGTAAGTGTAAGTATACTGCCCTCTACTTGTTAAAACTTTATTTCTGACAGAAACCAGTGATAACCTTAAATAAATTCTTTTTTGTAGTTGACAACAAGAGCAATGTATCTTTGTTATTTCTGAGTATAAGTTAAATGCACTACAGTCCCATACCCCGCGGAAAAGCTGTTGAAGCCGCTCAGCACAAACGTGGTCGTTAGAGCATATATGACTTGAGGAGTCACACGGGTGGCACGCTATGGTTCCACTGACACGCATTTGCGGGGCGGCATAGGAGTTATGATACAAAAAAGATCCATTAAAGCAAATCCATTATTCTTACAAGCCACACCTACTGACCATACACCCTGAAGGTAAAGGATAGAGATTTATTTCTCATTTCCATGTAAGTTGCTTTACTGGCAAACTATTTTGTTTCTTTACGCTGATTTTGTTTCTTTAATAAGTGGTCATAAGATATGAAATGGGTGAAGCGTTATACGCCGTGTATTATTCGTGCACTGAAAATTATTTACTTTTCTGAAGCAATTGCAAAAGTTCCCTTAAAATGCGTTTGTCCAAGGAGCGCTTGATGCTTGGTATTCACTTAATGGTTTCAGTTTTTATTAAAGGGGTCCATTGACTTTAAATCGATAACTTAATGAGCGTGTTAAAGGGTCCCTACAAAATAACAATGCAATATATGCAGCATGATGAGTCAAGTTTCATTTCCAATGGTTACGTAAAAAAGTTAAAATTTTGAATTTTGTGGTGTCCCCACCTGTAACGGTTTAGTGCATAGCCTTGTCAAAAAAAGAAAATGTCTATTCACAAATTTTTACAAACAAAATTGAACTATGAAGTAAACATTCATATAAATTTTTGTATGTAGGATATGAGGATTGCCTAAGTTTGATAATTAGTCTTAGATCTATACTTAGATCTAAAAAAAAAAACATTTGACACTAAGTTTCGAGACGTATAGGGTAAGAGAGGGGGGGGGGGGCTAGACACTGTATTACATATCAACATACTTCCTCTCCAGTGCACGACCGTTGCCACTGTAATGGATCCGTAATTCGATGAGGGACTCATTTCATGGTTAAAACCCCCCCTATTCGTTCTTGTCGCTTAGTTCTGTCTCTTGGAATCGTTATGATCGTAGTAGAGTTGTCAGCCGTTTCTATTTTTGTACGCCTTGGAATTTTGGAACCAGTGCCAGTGGATCTGGCGCGAGAAAAGGAAGATGAAAATCCTGCTGGGAAGTTCTGAATCATCGTGAGATCACCCCCTTTACCAAGATATATGGCAGCTGGGTTAACAAGGACGTATACATTGTACTCTGAAAAAATACAAAAAGAGAACTGTTATAAACTGTTGCACAAAAATTCTGTATTTCCCCGACCGAGGACATGGCTTACCAATTGTGAAGTCACGTGAAAGTACTATCCATGGAATTCAGGGGCATTAAATACCACTAGGCCAGTCTACTAAACTACTTCAATTGAGCAGAGGTTGCCTTTTGGATTTTTTTTTTTTTCGTGTATGTGTGGCACATTCCTTTGCCTCGTGCTACAAATGTCACAAAAACACAGGCTAGCTTACCTCAGTAAGTAGTAATGAATTAAATTTTTGTAATTCAATTTCAAATCTTGATGACTGCATTTTGCCCCTAAAGTCAATGCAAGGAACCTTAATTCCTGCTAGTTGCTTTTATAGTAACAGTTAGGCTATGAACACACTGCACCGCACAGTTACCGTGTGTATTATACCTAACTAATGTTATTTGGGTTGACTGTAGGCAAAAGCCTGTTGTCGCAAATAGCAAATAATCAGTACATTTAACTTAGGTGATCTCCCAAGCATTTTGACACAGGGGCTGATTAAAGGGTCCTGCGTAATATATGGCCCCTGTGCGGGAAAGGGGAATTCATAAACAAAATGCAAGTAAGTGATACACGGAATAAACATGTTAAGTCTTAGAAGCATTTTGCTATTAGAATAAGTTACGGAGGATACAGTCTCGGTAGTTGTCTCACCACAGGTACCACATTTAATGCATTAAGCATTACCTTATCTTAAATAGGACAATTGACAGATTCAGACATCCATTATAACGTAAAAAATTTCGACTCCCCCGTGCAACACCTCTCAGAAAGCACCTACACACCTACAAGTTCAAGTTCGGTGCATACACCTACGGGCATGTACAAAACTTGAATTGTCATTTTATATGTTTGTTTTATACACATAGCTATATGATTTATTTCGATGTTCAAATTTCTGAACTTTATAACTGAAGTTACTGAGACGGGGGTGGGGCTACGCCTAGGACACCTACCGTGACGTTGACTATGGACCTCACAAGGGGCTCCAAGGCAACCCCCTAAACCCCACGCCATTAGAGTGGGGGCCCCTGCGGTGTCGTCCTTCAGGTTTCAAAAAATCTCCGTCACTGCATAAAATAGGGCTAGATACTTAAATTATTTTTAGTGTTATATTCAAGAGAAAAGAGCTCACATGTGTAAAGATCTGTTGGTATATATCCTAGGCTACGGCGTGCCCCAGGATTCTGTGCGGCAACGAATTACCTAACTCGCTTATGTGATATGAACAGTCATACCTGTGCATACCATTTAAAAAGTAAAAAAGACGAGTTTTTACTAAAGACTTGCAAATCTTTTTTATAATTTCCTTCCTTACCTTGAAAACTGACAGTGGCACTGAATCCACGGTATGCAAAAGTTCCGTCGCTGACAAACTTTATATGCATGATGTTACCACTACTAAACACTGGACCTGGCGATTCAAGTAAACCACAAAGTCGTGTCAACATTTGTCCATCTTCTTCGAAACCATTGAACACCTAAGGACAAAAATAAAGATAATCTGTTCTCACTATCATTAAGCAAAAACAAATGAATAAATAAAATCAAGAAATGAATAAGAAATTACAAAAAAGAAATAAATAAAAAAAAGAAGATAGGGTAAGATCTTTTTAAAGCCATTAAGAACCACGATCCACCCAGGTAATGAAATTAATAATATTTCTTCTTTACGTCCTTAGGGTTACATTCCGTTATGATCTTGCTCTTTTAAGAAGTTATTAGTATCATAATATTTCACGTTTACTTTCTCTTCTTTGGAATAAGTAGAGTGTAATTTCTAGAGCTTTTATCCCAGTCAATGCAGGATATAATCCGGTCAGAAACCCTTTTCGTCCAATCAAGAGAAATTTGGCGATAAGTGGCACCATTTTCAAATCCCTCCCATGATGCGTTGCGACGAAATTCAAGGGAGACGAATGAGAGCACCTGAGAATCTCAATCAATTGTAGGAAGAAGAAATTCTGGAACTAAAAGTGGCGCATTGAGCTGACTCAAAAAAATGCAACAAAATATTTCCAAACTTGTTAACTTGTTGTTTTCTTTTCAAATACAGAAGGCACATAGTCGAACTTACACAATCCCATATCCTACAAGCAAATGTGTTATGCATGAGTAGTTGACGCAGTAGCGTATCTGCCGGAGGCAGTGGCGCAAAGTGCTCCCTGACTGGTTCGACAGGAAATATTGGGGCGATGCGCACTGTTTAACAAGAAATTTCCTAACTGGCTAACGACAGCCCTAATCCCTAACCTAATCCCTAGATCTAACAAAGGATACAATCGATACAATACAATGACAACAGCCAATCAAAGACCCCTTTGTTAAACAGTGCGCATCTACCCGAAATATTAGCTCAACCAACCGGGTCGAAAAAGGAAAACTTAAGGAAAGAAGAATGAAAAGAAGAGGAGTAAAAGCTGAAAAGGGAAAAGATTATTTAGCTTCAGACAGGCTTCCACAAATTCTTTTTTCGTTATCTGTACATCGGGCTAGCTCTTCTTCAAGTTTTCTTGTCTGCATGCGTATGTATTTGTCCACTAAGCGCCTTAGGGCGCCTTAGGGCCCCTGATGGGTCCAGGGACAAAGCCCTCGAAAGCTCCTGGTTTTTCACGCCTCAGAGTCCCCAGAAAGACTGCGTTTGGAGCAGAAGAAATTTTTATTTCAGAAGTAATTGTCTTGTGTAGTGACGTATTTCGAGCTCCGCGTGAAACAGTAAAGATGTGTGACAGCCGAGCTCCGCATGGGTCCAAAAGGACCCAAACAACGGTAAAGGGTTAAAATAAGCCTGTGGAGAGTGTTTACTGCAAAGCCGATGCCACTGTCTCTGCGTGTGTGCACGCGACCCTTTGGCCGAGTGGTGCAGATATTTTAGATTAACCCTTTACCGTTGTGCTCCAATCGGGGCATATTTGCGCCCCTCGGGAGTTGCCGGAAAAGCGGACGTAGCCCGCCCCGCATCGGCTTCCGTAGGCCAATGACCCCGTGACCTTAAACTATTGTCCCTCTTGCTGTTGTGACCGAATTTTCGGGTAGCTACTCGCAGTTTCGAGCTCCGCGTGAAACAGTAAAGATGTGTGACAGCCGAGCTCCGCATGGGTCCAAAAGGACCCAAACAACGGTAATTGGTTAATATAGCGCCCCACCCAGTCACCTACTTGAAACTTCTAAGGGCTTTAATTTCATTGGACTTAGTTGTGTCCTCTTTGAGAAAACTATTGGCATTGAGGCATTGCGAATTTGTTGTCTGTTCAGGCTGTAATCTGCACTTTTATCTGCCATGGAAAGCAAGAAAAGAATGGAAAATATTCCTTTTGCTGAGCCATAACACAACACATTTTTATGTGTTTTAATTATCTGATAAGGCAGGCCACGCTTTAAATAAGCAAGATCAGGTGGTCGATCAGCTGATTCAAATATGATTTTTAATTGGTCATGCAGAGCGTGTACACAAGTTACATGAAAATTACTATCTGAATTATTGGATACATTTTGCGACACAAGTTTCCACTTGTGTCTGCCCTGTACACACTGGAAACATTTTCGGACACGATGTGTTTCCGCAACTTGCGTCGCAACATGTGTCCAGTGTACGCAGGCCTTTAAACCAATCGGTTAGAAACTTGGCCGTAAAACTCAATCTAACCTAACCGTCTGATACCGGAAACCAAGCTTGAATTTGCGAGCCAGTCCAGGTGAGCCACTGGCGACGCGTGGCCATATACGTAGGAGCATGGGCGACGATCCGTGTTTTGAAATGGGGGGGGGGGGGGATATAGTCGTTGTCACTATCTAAGCGGAGCGCCATCATCAGTTGGCGCGGAACTTTCAAAGAAACTTTCGGCCAAAAATACGCCCGGCATCACCAAAGATAGTCCTCTCCGGTTCATCTTACGTGATATCATTACAACTGCCAGAAGCGTATTTCATATAAAGGGAGAAAGGCCTATATCGTAAAAAGTTTTGACAAGTAGGCTATTAGTAAAAGATGACTGAATGCCTTAAACGGGGGGATAAAGTTTCTGAATCGAAGGAAAAGAGAATCATTTAGAAGTGGCCTAAGTAGATTTGTTATGGGGGCAAGCACCCAGACTTTGCGATTTCTTTTTTAAATGTGAACACCTTTTCACACGGAACGTGGTTTGCGGCGGGCGAAGCGCTCCAAAATTTCAGCCCCTTTTAGCAATGTTTTGAAAATGTGGAGCTTAAATTGAAGAAAATTTTGGATGCTGCGTTCCCTGTATAAGGAAATGTAAAACGTTCGGGATAGTTGAAGAATCTGTACTTATTATTGACAAGTCTGAGATTGTACAGATACCAAAAATCGTTGTTGCTACATAGCGTTATCTAAGACCCAAAAACTTAATTTTGGAGTGTTATATAAGAGGGAGTTTTTATGTTTAAAGGAAGGAAACTTGTGTTTTGATATAGAAGTTTGATTCTCATCGTTTAGAGTAAAACTTTGTTACTCATCATCTAGATTGGAACCATCTCATGAATATTCAACATGTGGCACCGTTTAATCAAGTCCATCCTTTACACCATTTTGATTGACCAGAGAAAGGATTTCTCTCTGACTTAAAATAAACATAAGTAAACGGTAAAACTTGGTTGGAGTCTTTTTTTCTTGAATCTACTCTATTTAAACGTACCTCCCCTAGCCTTCACGATGCGGTCGGCTTTACAACCCAACACTATCTTGATAGAAACGGTTTTATGTTACATTTTGAAGCATGGATTTTTGTAATCTTTTAGTTTTCCGTTCTTATTAGACTTAACTTTTTTTACATAGTTTCCGCATCTGAAGGTTTGTTTTCATGGAGGAATATAGTGCACAGTATCCTCCCCATCCAATTTAATGGGGGATATATCCCCATGCCCCCCCCCCCTTCGGATCGCGGCCAATGCGTGGGGTGCGCCGGGCTACGACCATGTGTTCAGGGGTTTCTATGACGACGGGAGTACCCCCGAAGAGTGCCCGAAACGCTCCTCATGTCCTCCAAAGCCCAGATATGGTGCTCCCTCGGGATGAATTTGGCTTGCTCTGGGCTTATACAGCTCATGGTCTTATGTGAATTGTGTCTTGCGGCCACGTAAGACTCTTCACTGACCAGCAAAATCTCTACTACGACGATGCTTTAAATTTAATCGTTCAACATGCAATAAGCCAGAATGTACATTAATATTTTAACAGGGAAATAAAATCATGACAAATAAAAATCTCACATCAAATCGATCATATCCGCATAAATAACCATCCTGCAATACGAACATTTGGAAAGAAAGTTGTATTGTGAATCCTGGTGGCGCTTCTACTATGTAGGAACAGTCGAAAAAGTCGGGATAGACTTCAGGATAAAAGGGGGACGTCAAAACACTGCCATCAGAGGTGTAACGAGTGGTTGGGCAAACGTCACTGTCTGTTGAAGAGTAAAAAGACAGGAAAACGTTATTTTAATTAAAGAGTGAGTGTAAACCCCAAATTAAGCGAGTAACAACTCCAACAACCAAAAACTAAATTAGGGGAATGCAGGGAAAACGTTGTTTGATAGTAAAAGTAAAGCCATTACCGTTAGAGCCTGAAATGTCGACGAGGTTGTGTTTGCCTACAACTGGGCATGTATACCACCTCAAATGTTTACAGGGAAAGATACCAGGAGTGTATTTGGAGGGAGTTTGTGGGTGGGAAGCCTGAAACGAATGGTCTGATAATTTTTCTCAACTCCAAAGGCTATAATGAGGGGTTCCAGGGAAACGTCACGGGTTGAAGGTTCTTGTCGGAGTGATTCAACATTTTTTTTTGTAAATAGCGCGTATAATAGGGCGTAGCAATGGGTGATATGAAATAACCAAATGAAACAAAGGAAAGCATAGATTGGTAAGAGATTTGTTATTCTTTTCAAAAGCTTCTGCTCTGCTGGTTCCTTAAACTCTACGTAGGTCACTACACTGGATTTTTACCAGGTACTGGCGTTTTTGCAAAAAGTATCAAATTTGTTCAGAGGCAGTGGAAAAGTCAGAATCTTCTGAATACATCCGCCTGGCCAGTAAGAGGTGAGAATAAGGGATAGATTTAGTGCGAGATTTTGGATGGTTGGAAGGGTACAACTCGCTGTATGTGGGGGGAGACCAAGCGTTGCCTCCCGGACAGAATTTTTCGAACACCGTAGGTCCATCAAACAAAATCTCTAAGGATACCAGGTGGCTGCACGTTTCAATCCCCCTTCACTTTGTCCAATCCAGAACTTGTGTTGAGAACAATATCTTACCAGTGAAGTATGTCACGTTGACCACGAAATATCCATCCGTGTTGCCACTGTAGGTTCGGTAATATAGCAATACTTTATTGTCCTGGGTTATCTGGTATTCCTCAAGAGGTCCCGAGCTGCAGTAAAATCCCTTATGAGCTAAACGGGCGTCATAGAGCTCATTGGTGGCAAACACCTGAAAAAAGTTACATCATTACATGACGGTTTTTCATCTTTCTTCGGGTTTCATATGAAGTAATGAGTGAAAGTCTTGAAAATTTACAAACGCCTCAGTCATATTTCATCAAGCACCACATACTAGATAGGCATTCGTCACTGGTTCTATTGCTTGAGAAATTTTGGTTCTTGCATGAGCGACATTTTCTACTTTAACCAAAGTTTTGTGTTTCACTGAAAGGGGCTTTGGTTTTTACTTAGGAGAGGGTCCCTTCATGTTGTGTTCTTTCAGGGGATTGGAAACCCCTGTTCGTCATTGTAAAAGAAGGGTTTAAGGTCACACCAAGTTTTGACATATTACAGGGGTATTTATTATAAGTATTCAGGTGAAATTTGCATTTAAGTCCAATATGTGGTTCTCAAGATATTTCCAGGTAACTCTGTAACATTTTCAACAAAACGAGAAGTTGAAGCAAGCACATGTGCCATCTGGAGTGCTAACAGTAATGGGCAGTCTTTTGTCTTTCTTTAAGCCATACATTCAATTTTCGCGTCAACAATGTATATTTGTCAAAATTTGATTACATAAGTAGCATGAGACCTATATTGATTCGTATAAGGCTATTGTTTGCGGCCGTTTCTCTAACATACCTATCGGTGTAAGATTCCGTAACATGAAGAACACAGCTGGGTACTTTCTCCGTGAATCATTTTGTTACATCATTATGGATCATATAGTCAATGTATTGTCATTTTGAACTGTTTTGCTGGAAGGGATGTCCTTAGAGTGAGTTAAAGGTAGAGTGAACTGTCATCAAAGAGCCCTGACCAGTTGAGGAGTATTAAAATCCGTTGGAATTATGTCAGTCTCTTTTACTTTTTTAGAGATATACACCTTCAAAGGTTGAATGTTTCTAGCAACTTGTTGCCCATGTAAAAATAATGACGTTGAGTGTTGAACAGTGCTAACTTTTCTTTTGCTAACCCTTTATTAATTCTCTTAATCACTCATTAGATATTTACCTTTTGGTCATTGATACTGATGATTTGCAAGGATACAACTTCAACTTGCAAAGTGAAATCCTCATTGAATAATAAAGTTACAATTCTTCTTGAAATGGGAATTGTAAAAGGAAATATAACATTAGCCATGTGTATGTAGTAGCATGTCCTTCTCATAACATCACACTATATGCATACTAAGTTCATATTTATTCATGATTGAGTGCAAAATCAAAATGCAAATTACCTAGTAAAATGATCAATGTTTGATGGGCTTCGTAGGGAATTCTAACCGTTTTCTTGGTTTTAATACATCAAACTGTCCTATACCCAACTTTGTCATAACGATGTCACCAGACCTTTAAGGCAGGCGAGTAGCCAGGGTTGTGTCATGGGGGGGGGGGGGGGTTGGTCGATATGAGGGAAAAGCCTAAGGATAGAGATTGAAAACTAACAGCTATTTTAGTTGTTTTTTGCATTGCAAGGTTGGGTCATGGGGGGTTCTAACCCCAACCACCCCCCGTGGCTACGCCACTGGTTTAAGGTTTGGTTAGGCAAGATGGAGTTTTACGGCCCAGTTTCCAATCAATTCGTTCAAATCAAGGTGTAGCGTTAACTTTCTTTCTATGCAAGTCTTTTTTTGTTTGCTTCTTTTTTGTTTTTTTTTTTGTTTTCTCTCAGGGGTGCCACTTCACGATAAGTTCTAAATAGTTCCTAAGTGCACTCTCTATTATCCCTTTTGTTATTTATCTTCTAATGTTACTTGTAAATTTATGTGTTGTGATAAGCCAAGTAAATGAATGAATGAATAAAAAAGAATGAATGAAAAGTCGAGCCAGCACCAAACCTTTAAGCATTCCTCTTTCAAGAAATGCTGGCAGAAACGGAAGCATCGAAGGTGTACAAGGATGACTTCGTAAGCTAGTAGATTATCATCAACAAAAAATTATTTATCAGATTTCCTTTTATTTTAAGACAAGAAAAAGAGGCTTACCGAAAGCATATCACAGTCCACTATATTTGCAGACAATTGGCCTACGTCTAAACTGTCAAAATCTATCCTTATTCTGACTTCAACTGGTGCCTCTATGATGTAGCGATACAGCATACTTCTCGGAGAACTACCTGGGTAGCCATCAGATGTAATCCTAGTAGTACCGTTGTTAAAGTATGATGTTAGAGGTTCTATGCAAAGGATGTAATTTTTTAAGAAAAATTTTTTCAAAATTCGTCCACGGTTAATAGGTAAATCAAAGTCTACTCGGCTTCAATTTATTACTTTTCTAGTAAGCAAGGTACTGAAGTCTTTTCCATTCAATAAAATTATTCACTATGTCATAAAGAATCACACAGATTTTTACAAAGACATGAAATCAAAGAAAAAATTGACACAATTGTAAGTTATATACCCATGTATATAAGCAAGAAATGACTTACTGCCTAGTTTGCAAAATATTTCATAATGTGCTTCACAAATTTCAAAATACAAAGAATATTCTTGTGAATTTGCAAAAGCTTTTACTCTAACTTGCAGTTACTACAGGGCAACAACTTGTTATGAAAAATGTGAGAAAAAATCGGCAATTTGCCATATGTAAAACCAGATCATCAGATAACACCAGCCGAATGCAGCGCTAGCTTTCCCAACTATTGTATCATAAAATTCCAAATTCTCTCTGATAATCGCATTTGCAATTACTCACAGAAGCAAAAAATCCGGTGTATTTTCCGAGCCTCAAATTGCAAATCCGTAATGCAGTAGTGTTTAATCTGGAAAATGAAACTTGCAGTATGTGACACCTGCATGACAACCAAGTGATATTGATGAACTTTTTCTCAACTTTTCTACTAAAATTTAAAATGTTTGGTACAATATAAGCTAAGCCTTTATTCTGAAACATTTTTTCCAACATGTAACAAGAAAGGAAACGTTTTAAATGTCCTCGTACAACCTCAACCCTCTAGTCTTATATAACACTGTGTATAAACAACAATATTTAGTGTTTTTTTTTTTAAAGACACATTCATTGTTACGTCACTGGTTGGCACAGAGCATGCACAGGAACATGTTAGGAATGA
The DNA here is from genome assembly GCA_037179385.1 of Holothuria scabra. Lineage (NCBI taxonomy): Eukaryota > Metazoa > Echinodermata > Holothuroidea > Aspidochirotida > Holothuriidae > Holothuria > Holothuria scabra. The sequence continues at coordinate 73,063,758 of CM074179.1, forward strand.
TTGAACAAATATCTACATTACATTGTGACGAAAACGTAAGAATCGTATTAAAAAGAAAAATTAAACGGTGCACTTGGGATGACTAAAATTTCGTTCCTAATGTAGTAAATTAAAAAAATAAAAACTCGGAAAATGTGGGCGCCAGGCCGCCTGGGAAAACAACTACCTACGTCACTATCACCTTTATCGCGGTAAAGACAAACTCGATGTAGTGAACGATTATACTTACTTAGCATAGGTGTTCACGCGTGATTTTTCATGAGTGGCAAGAGGACTTTTTGCCCGAATAATGTCATTCTTTATACGCTTTGCCCATGTTTAGCCGAAATAGACCAACTGCTTTTGCCCGAATTGGGAGTGCGAGTCACCCCCCCCCCCCCCGCCGGCACCTCACCTCGGGAGACTATGTTACTTACGAACTATTTTCAATTTCAACGGCAAATTTAAAAGCCAAAGCTAAGCAAATAAATCAAGCATGAGAGTTTCTTTTTCAGCCTGCTCGCCAAACGCTGCAGTTTCAATTTACCACTAGATTTATATCTCCGGCTCTTTGATCAACTTGTTTCACCCGTGCTTTTATATGGTTGCGCAAATCTGGGGGTTTTAAGACACTTCTTCATTTGAAAGTTTTCATGATTAAATGTGTAAGCAGCTGTTCAAAGTAAACAACTCTACACTAACTGTATGGCTTTGGAGGAATTGGGGAAGACAAAATTGACCAAGTTTTTGAATTAAGAATGGTTATGTTTTGGGGTAGAATTGTCAGTGGTAGTCATCTAAAACTCTGCTTTTTTGTTTACCGACTGTTGACAATACTTTACGAAAATGGTCATTACTGTTCCAAGTGGACTCTTACGGTTAAAAATATTTTAGATAGTGCAGAAATGTCTTCGTTTGGAAGAATGCAAATCGAGAACACTTTCCCCTTTATTTAAATGCGATAAAAGCAGATGCTTGATAGACGGCTAATCGATATCCATGAACAGCAATGGCTTCCTGAGGTAAAAAATAATTCCTGTTGTAAAAGATGCCATGTATTTAAAACTTGTTTGCCCCTGGAAGATTATTTTCATAAGCTGAATTTTAATGAAAGGAAAATCATGACAAACTTTCGTTGCTCCAGTAGTGGGTTACTGGCAGTAACTGGGAGGTATGAAAACGTTAATTTTTGTCTTAGGTTTTGTATTTTGTGTAATGAAGAAAAATCTTGGCGATGAACTTCAATATTTATTTAAGTATCCCGCTTTGACTTCAACAAGGAAAAGATCTCTAAAATCCTATTCTAAAACAGGCCAGACACTTTAAAGATGCAGCAACTATTCCATAGTAAGAACAAAGGTATTCTCAAGAACCTCACCAATTTCTTGTTAAGGAATAATAAATTCGTTTTAAAGCAAGTGTTCTTTATTCAATTAAACGTACTAAGCAACTCGAAGATTTAAAAAAAAAAAGAAATAAAAATTATCATTGTTTCCTTTATTTAATGGATTGTATGAATCACAAGGGGATGGTAACAACTTTTTCTTTTCTTTCTTTTTTTCTATGCAAAAATAAAATAAACAAGGACAAACGATCGACAAACCACCTAGTTAATAAAATGGATGAAGAAATAACTAAAACCAACCTTCAAAGACAAAGGAAACTTTAAATCCTCGTGCAGATTTAAACTTTGTGGTCATAAGTGTCAACTTTAAAAAGTTGTCGTAAGTAAAATAGGGTTCGTTTTCTCTTCCATCTAATCTGCAGATTCGATTCGATACGGTATTTCTGTTATTTTTTTTGTCATAAACCTTTGAGGAAAAGAAAGAAAAGAAAGGGTTCTCATACCATTAGTGTCTTGGCAGATGGGGCGAGAGGATTCATTTTCCTCCTCACATATATTGGCCCTCACATATATTGTCCTTTTCCACTACTTTGCCTTGTAAGTTAGGTCAGTTAGGAATTGGTTTAACCGAAAGAAATGAATAATATACTCTTCCTTACGACATAATTTTTCATTTAGAAATAAACTAAAACATCCGAACTTCAGGGACCCCACCCGCAGGAGCAAGTCCCTTGCTTTCTTTTTCACGCTGAGCCCGAAAGGTCTTGTCCCTAACATTTTCCTTTGCCTTGGAACTTCAGTCCAATTTTGACATTCTGTCGCAGCCACTCCAAACCAACTCACTTAGTTGCTCATTGAGTTGTCAAAACATAAGATAATTTTCAGCTTAGGAACCTTCCATCCTTAGATGTTAATCTTTCAACTTGCCAAAACATCAGCTAGGGAACACATTTGGGTGGAACCGAGGCTTTTCTGTTTTTGAACTGTGTTGGACAAGTTTGGGAAAAGTAAGGCAAAAGCTCATAACAGACCAAAGAGTTTGTTTGCAATTACACTCTTCGGCTTTTCTCCACTTGGAGAAAAAGTTAGATGGGTTAGTGTGGTATTTGAATCAACTAATCAACTTTGCATGTTTTTTTTTTTTTTAGGTGGAAGGAAATAGTTCCATCCGTGCCTTTTTTGCGTGCTTCTAGAAAGTAACGTCACTGCATGCACTTGTCAAGTGGTCACTTGTGAAATCGTCATAATTCATCCAAATGGTAGCACAGTTAAAAATAATTTCCAAACCTGACCAAAAGTATTCCAAATCGCACTTGGCGTGCAGTCTCATAATTTTAAAAGCCAAAAGATTTAAACATGTTATTTTTCCATTGTTAAAAAGGCCAAATTAGCAACCGTACTGGACACCTTAGGCAATTACCTGTGGTGAAGATTTCCTCCCTGGGGTCTATTGACTGGCACAGAGTTTCCCGCCCTCAGTCCATTACTTTTGCAAATTGTGAGCTTTAAATTGTACGCCTCGGACGTCAGATACGAAGTAATGATGTCACCCCTTTATTGCCCATGTCCTTCTACAACTTGGAGTAGAGTTATTCCGCTTTGCGCTGAAAATGGCGTAGATAATAATTACGTCATTTCGTTAAAGCCGAGGTCCTCGTGATAAAATGTAAAGTTTCATTATCAATTGTTATACGCCCTCTCTGACCCTAAAAGCAGTTGTTCGGTGAGTCAAATGTTTTTCATACTCATTCGAGGCGTGACGCAAGATAGTGCAATAATTTCGAATGTTGCACCAACGGAAACATTTACATTAATTATATGCAACCGGAAACCTGCGTCAAAGTATATAATAAATGTTCGGTACTGACTTGATTTTTGCTCCGGAGGGGAGCGTCAGTGCACAAAAAATCCTCTTATTGTGTCGAGAGCGACTTGGAAACTTCACATTTGTCCGTTCAAACGTTTGGCTCTGTTAGGTATTTCCTTTCACAATCTTGAAATCAAGGCTGAATCTTTAAAACTAAAGCCGTCCTTGTGTAATGTGTGATAAATTTATACCCCCATCAGAGCGTCAGCTTGACCGAAAATCGCCTCACGACCTCCTAACACTTTTCGGCACCACATGCTTTAGTTTGTATGTCTACAAATAGATTTGAAATGGAATTAATATCTCGCTTGGCAGGTGAACTGATTGATGACATCCTGATGAAGCCATGTTGGGTAAGTTGTGTCTATGGTACTTTAATATGCAAAGAACCCCTGCGCATGAAGGTAGTATATGACTAGGGCAGTGGTGGCACCTGATCCCCCACTTTCGGTAACCCTGTTGGCCCCATTGGACGAAAGGGTTTTGTCAGCTGCTTGTAATGGTATACGAATGTGCCAGCTTGCTAGTCATACGTAAACTGCAAATAATAAATGTCGTACGAGTTGACGAAAGGCCCAGTCTCATCCAGTAAACACACGTGTCTGTGGTTAGGATGATGTGTAACTCTTCGATATTCATCAGTACCATCCTGTATTGTTTGGTGTCCGACTGTGAGAGGTACTAAGCGGAACAATAATTTGCCAATCAAAAAAAAGTTGGCCTTAGGGCTCAAAATAATGTAAATTCTTAAAATGAATGTGTTTTGAAAATACGATTGTTCGGTAATTAGTTGCCGAAAGGAATTCCGGGACACAGCGTGGGATATACAAACCAAGCTCAGCACAGAGTGAACGGCGTTCCTTTATTTTTGTCAGCAAGTGTATGCAAAAAGCGTACAGCCAACGCAAACGGAAAAAGGGTCTTAGTCCTACTTAACAGCAGATTAATATGCAAATTTGTCCACCAACATTACAATTCAGACACACTCTAAAATCAGAAGAGTGAACTTAGTCACTCTTTGATCGAGTGAAAAGTGTAAATTCACTCCATAAGAGCGATAATTCAATCCAAGAGGAGTGAATTGCACTCCAAAAAGAGTGAAGTTCGCTCCAAAAAGAATGAAATTCACTAGAGGAAGAGGGAAAATTCACTCTTCCAAGAGTGCCTGCAATGATCGCTCTTTTTTAAGAGCAATCACTGTGGGCACTCCATCAAGATTGAAACTTCGCTCTTTTTAGGGGAATTTCACTCTTTTTGGAGTGAACTTCACTCTTTTTGGAGGTAACTTCACTCATCTTGGAGTGAATTATCACTCCAATGGAGTGAATTTACGCCTTTCACTCGATCAAAGAGTGGCTAAGTTCACTCTTTTGATTTTAGAGTGCACAATCCACCGCACGTAACCACACTCCTTATCTCCTTGTGTATTAGATTGATTAAGGAAGAGTGATTTCGCGAATTTTTCAAGTTAGTTCAAATTGTGGAGTTCGTGTTGTAGGTGTGGGATTGGAGTTTGTTTATCCCGACTATTTGGAGGATGTGCCCATGTGCAAAGCCACCAAAACGAATTAGCTGTCTCGCTTATTTCTTACCAGAATAGCGTCTCCTGGAGGAAAATTGTTGTCACAGCTTGTGTCAGCCAGTTCAAGGTCAATGAAGGTGTACCTTATCACCATTCCGGGCGGAGCTTCTATGACGTAATCGCAACTAATATCACTGTAATACCCTTCTGGATAGTTTGGTGAACTAAAAACACTTCCATTAGTCGAGAAACTTTGCTGGGTACAATCTGTAAGGTAAATTTATATGACGTGAAAAATATGGGGTAAACTAGTTGAAACCTTACCATTACAGGGTGGAGGCAGACAATTACTTATCATGCAAACGTAAATTTATATGACGTGAAAAATATGGGGTAAACTAGTTGAAACCTTTACCATTACAGGGTGGAGGCAGACAATTACTTATCATGCAAACGTTTATGTTGTTTATTTGTTCTTAACAGGTTTGGTTTAAATACAGAATTTTATCGCCCAAGATAATTCTTATTCTCCAAACCCAAGCTTTATGTCCCCTTAGTCCTCCCGCAGCTCTGTAAAACTAAAAAATATCAAGACGCAATTTCAATATGTTTCAAGGCACAGCCATGAAAGTCATACAAGACCCCCCTGTGTAGGCAGAACACTGTCAGTGAGGTGCATTATGAGCTACTATGGAATTTTTGAGATTTACCTCAATCCAAGAACTGTACCGAATGGGAAGTGTGGTGTGGACGGCTCACGCCACACGCCCGTCACCCTTTGACGAGCAATACCTGGTGCAGTGCGCTAGCTAGAGTACTATTAATCAGCTGGCGACATCGTGCGAGGGTTGCACTAGAACAAGCTATTTTTGCACCGAAGTGGCGTACCAATTGTGACGTCACGTGGAAACATTCAACAGGCTACTAAAGGGAATCGTAGTTTAGGGTGACGAGTAACTGCCTTTAAGTTACATCTATACAGTTCGCCAGGTAACATGTGTGCTCCAGGGTGTTATATTCTTGATTTGATTATTAAACTAACCATGAATACTTCAAATTTACTTTAGTTCAAATGCAGACTACTCCATTCTTTTGCAAGCTTTAGTCTAACTGATATTGAGAACGGGTTCTGTTAAAGTTCAAACATCGAAAAGAAACCACGGCATGTGGGGAAAATATACTATTTTACACATCGAGGGGTAAATATTGCTCTTATTTGGTTAAATAATTGTTAAAAAATCACCATCATATGGGTATGAGTGTTAGAATCCGTTTTTTGTTCAAATTACACTATGTTAACACAAGTCAAGTCGTGTCTGGGCTGACTTAACACGTTAGTCACTAATATTTGCGTAATTTGTAATGATATCGGACTAATTTCGCAATAATTAACTAAAGAATATCAGTCAAAACTTAGACAATAGGGCTTAATTTTTGTTAGAAACTTAGTGAATTAGGTCAAATATTAGTCAATATTGTTGACTAACTTGATAAGTCAAGTCAAGCACTGTTTGACTAATTGTTGAAAAGCTTGCTTTTGAATTCTTGCACATTCGAAGCCAACAAAATGCGACGTCTTAATTAACGAAGCAAAGAAATAATAACGAGGAGATTATCCACAGGTCGTTCTTAAGATTTATTTTGTGCCCTCAGATGACAAAAACGCCTTTTCTTCGAAAACTTCAATCTTTTCGAAGGAGAAAGGGCGCAAAATGGTGCCTTTCAGAAATTTACAGAAAAACTATTGGATATTTTTACGGTGGTTTTTGGACAAATACTGGGACGCATCTATGATTTCTTTTGCACGGGCTTTGATGCCTGATACAGTGCATAAGGCTGCGGTATTTTTGGTCGGACACAGACAGTTCTGCTCGAGGCACTGTCTAAGAGGAGTGCCACCATTATCAGTTGATGTAAAGGGTACAGAAAATTTTGAAGATAGCAACCCCTTAGACAGTCGGAAATGCGATTTCCAGGCTTGTGAGTAAGATACCCGTAAAACCAGTTGTAAGTTTTGGCTTGTTGACAAAAAAAAAAAAAAAAAAAGAAATCACTCAAATAAAACATGAGCAAATTTCAAAATGATCAGAAAATTTTCAGATAGAATGTACTGGTACCATTTTCAGGCAAACGTTTGACCAATTTTGTACATATTGATGCCACAATGGTCCAATGATAAGGGGTCGCATATTGCTATACGTGTATAATAGGATTTCATGAAGCTGTTATTTAACACCTCGTATATTAACCATAAAATCGGGCGCCACTATCTTTTGCACAGCTGTTTTTTTTAAAACACCCCAGATCATTGCAAGTGGCAATTCGGAGGCTTGGATTTGTTCTGTCTTTTGTTTATTTACACCTCCCACCACCTCTAAAGATATGAGTCGGTGAAATGAATTAAATTTTTGTTTGAGGTCAATTTGTGATTCAGGTATTGATTTTTTCTTTTCATTACACCCCACACTACTCCTGCATATATGAATACCACTGAAATACGTTAGACAGTTAGATTTGTATCTGGGGTTAATATATGATTTGGGGAATTGATTTTCTCTAAACCACGCCACACCACACTGTAACAATGGATCAGAATCGCTGTAAATTTACAGAACAATAAATAAAGAGAAACATTAAGATTACAGAAATTTTCTGGTAATGAGTTTCCAGACCTTTTCTGTAATCCTTATTTGTCTCTTTGGTTTATTGTTCTGTAATCTATCGAAATTTTTGGCAGTGCATTCTTAAATATAGATTTTGCTTAAATACGTAGAAAAAATTATTCTGGTAGCCAAACCATGATCAGAGAACGCTTCCCGACCCATAGCGGCGCCACTGTTTACACACAAGTACACCCTTCCGCAGTTCCGTCTGTCGTGTACTAATAATCTTTCAGTTAAAAAAGACCTCTCTTTCAACATTTGCTGACTATTCTACCAGTTTAATGAAGCAAAGTGTCTTGAAATACTATGACAAGATGCTAAATAAAGCTTGTTCACTGTCAGTCGAGAATGTATATATATATATATATATATATATATATATATATATATATATATATATATATATATATATATATATATATATATATATATATATATATATATATATATATATATATATATATATATATATATATATATATAATAAAAATGTTTTCCGTGTATTGGTCAATAGTTAAATAGACAAGACTGAGAAATTAATAACACTGATGACCAACAAGATTGATAGATATCCGAATATATTTCAATCCCACCTGGGATCTTCCTCAGCGGATTAGACGGAGAACGTACAGCGATTTCAAATGAAAATGTAAATGATAACGCTTAACGATTTTAAGTTATTGTTCAAAGTATATATATATATATATATATATATATATATATATATATATATATATATATATATATATATATATATATATATATATATATATATATATATATATATATATATATATATATATCTCTGTGTGTGTGTGTGTGTGTGTGTGTGTGTGTGTGTGTGTCAGTCTTGTCATTCCGTCTTGAAATCTACTCTGAGCTGCACTGAGGAGACCTAACAAGGTCGAAACAGTACTGTCTGCAGATTGAGTATATATATATATATATATATATATAAACATGACTGAGAAACTGTAAAGCAACGGTGCTACAGAATTGAAAGGCTGGAGGAGATACAAATAGCGGAAGGCTATAATTTAGATAAGTTAAACAGCCAAAGGGTTTTAAAAAGAGCTACCTCTTTACCAATACTTGATCAGAGAATGACAAGGAGTGAGAAATTTTGGAAGCTTTTTAAGGTGTTGACAATGGTCTCACCTCTGTTGTGACAGGATAATCCTTCTTAAGGCAATTGAGTAGGTTGATTGACCGGGAGGGTCTGATCGGATTACTCGGGTGTAACCCATCAACACCAGGGAAATCCTCTTAAAAGTAATTAGAGAAATTATTAGGCCAGAATGGCCTGATCGGATTATTTTGGTTGGTATCATCAGCAAGCTGGTAAATCGCTCCTGATGTTCAAGCCGAAAGGCGATGTGGTTTTGAGATTGAGTTCCCAGAAATTTTCTTTAGCCTTTCTAGCTTTGTCGGTCCATGTATCGTTTTGGTCGATAGCAATGAACCGTAAGTGTTTGATAGAATGATAAGGCAAATTGAAATGGTTTGCAAAAGGTTGTTCAACCTTTTTGGTTTTAATTGCTGACCTGTGCTGTGTCATTCTCATTCGACGAGTATTTTTAGATTCTCCGACATACTGCACACCACATAAATTGCAGTATAAGAGATAAATGACATTTTTGGAAAGACAATTAATTTCTTGTCTGATGTGGAAGGTGCGTGCATTTTGATTGCTCTGGAAGCCTTTTGTGGAATCAACCAGGGCGCACGTCTTGCAGTTGGAATGGCAAGGCGAACAACCAAAATTTCCGTTGTTTTCCTCGACTGAGGCTTTGTCCTCGAATTGTGCCCGCACCAAAATGTCCCGTAAATTTGAGGGACGCTTGAAGGCAACAACGGGGGGTTGGGGAAAGATAGACCTTAGGCGGTCGGTTCTCTGAAGTGTGGGCATATGCTTTTTGATGAATTAGGCTAGTGGTGGTAGACCGGGATGGTACTCAGTTACGTTAAATACGTATGTGTTCGCTGCTTTTGAACGTGTCCGTTTTAAAGCACGTGTTCGTTCTGTGTTCGTTGTGAACAGGCAAGAACCGTCTACAGCAAGCCAAGATACATTACCTATTAGAATAATTACACAGTAGATGTTTGGTCCTGTGTCTACACAGGAACAGCCCGAGAATACTCCACATCCTCTAAAACTTGTAATCTCTGTCTGGAAGAAAAGTTCTTCATTATACTCAAACCTTCCTTAGCAACTCTAAAAAAAAAGAAACGAACTGATAAGAAGCTCTTGTAGACACAGGAACAAACATCTACTGTGTAATTATTCTAATAGGTACACAGAACAGATACGTAGAACACATACGTATTTAACGTTATTAACATTATTCTACTTCAGGCTTCTGAGGAATGAGGACCTACATTATTGGCCCTTATATATATATATATATATATATATATATATATATATATATATATATATATATATATATATATATATATATATATTTACCAGATGCCTGTGTTTGGGGAAAAAAATGAGCTAAGGTCTTCATACGACTATTCAATACCGCACCGGTTCACTAATATAAATAAGTCGCTACGTCACACGACTTACTTAATATTACAGGGGACGCGTTGTCATGGTGATTTTAATTGGCAATTAATGCGTTACAAAGCTAACCTTCGAAAAAGGAAATTAAGCTGTTAAAGCCACTTTTGTTCATGGATGAGCCACTGGATTCAAAGATCATGTACATCTGATTCGTTTCACTATTAAAATTGTTTCTGTTGTGTGAATCAAATAAAAAATCTAGGTCAAACAAAGTGCTGTTGGATCCCGCAAAGGCAATCTGAAAGAAATAAGGAAAGCACCATATTGTTAAGATTCACGCATAACATTACCAGTAGTTTTTAGAAAATGGGAGAGGCCTTGCTAAAGCCTCTTTGAGACGATGTTCAATCGATGACATCAGACCTGCTTGCTTCAACAAAAAAAAAAAAAAAAAACGGCATTGACCAGAGTGCTTAAAATATGTTTCTTTTTAACATATCAAAATAAATTTGAAACTTAGCTATTTTTTTCGAGTTCACAAACCGATAAACCGTGCATTAGCTCATAGTAAAGTATTATATTTAACTAATGTACACGGGTGAGTCCGAACGCATTCATTGACAGCGTTAACCTTAGAGAAATCATTATCTTGTTTTTATGCCCAGTTCTAGAGTGTTTTAGTCTTGCTCATTCATACAAAACAATTGCTTCATTTAGAAACACGGGATATTGAAAAATTTCACTTTTAAATTCCCACATCAAAAGAGCACAACCCTTACAAAAATGTAGTAGTCCAACGTGATGACAACTATTAATTACCGAGAATTTATTAAACTGTAACGCAGCGTCACTTGACCGTAATGGACAAATGGTAGTTAAGGATCATTATCAAATGTAAATTGATAACGCACGGTGCATTTGGTTATAAAACAGACCATCGAAATGCAAATTTCGAACAAACGTTTTTTTATCCACATTGTATCCATATTACAGGCGCGGATCCAATGGGGTGGGTGGGGCTGGGGGCTTCTACGGATTCAGCCCTCCCCTTTTCGCTACATCAACAATTTAACGTACGGGGAGTTAGCAGTTCAACTCCCTCATACTTATGCTTTCTCTAGGATCAACCACTTCTTTTTGGCATGTCTTGATCCGCGTCCGTATTATTTCCACAAACATTATATCCACAACAAACCTTCAATGGGACGCCGACATTAGGCACAGGGTCAAAGAAAATCTGTACTCTATACCCCACTGGGGCTTCGATGACGTACTCGCATAAAACATTATCTGGATAGTCATTAGGGTAATTGGGAGAAGAAACAGATACCCCACTTTCTTTAAAATATCCACCGCATTCTCCTGGAATAAAAAACAATAAAATAAATAAAGTGACAATTATCAACTGAAACTTCTACCCACATCTTAAAAATTGAGTGAAGTATTAATCCGATGCATATCATGGAAATACCGTTTGCTATCAAATTAAAGTCAACATTTGTGTCTGCGATCATTCATGGAAAAGTACAATTCACAAAGACATTTTGATATCACTATTCTTGACTTTCGTATAATGCATACGGCACTAATTTACCATCGTTACAACGCCAACTTCCATTGTACTTTAAAAGTGGTAAAATTGACCCTTTTTACGTTAGCAAGAAATTGTGTTCATGATAAACCAATTTATATGCTGTACATGCTGTATCGCTGTATATGCTGGATATGCTGTATCGTTAAAAAACCCATTCGTTCCAACACAAGTGCTGAATATTACAGTAAATCAACAACTTGTAAGGGTAAAGATTAAAAATTTGAGCAACTTAAAAAAAACCACACACACAGCTAAGTGTAAAAGTGCCCTTTACACCTATCGTGGTTATCGTGCTATGTGCCTCCTAGTGTAACCTTTATGTTGGCAAACTGGCAACAACCTTCGTTAGTGATTTAACAATCATAATAAGTCTACCAGTCGGCATGCAGTAAAGTTACTTCTTAAGGAAGCAACATAGATACCCACGTAGATCAAAGGCGAAGTGGGGGTGTAACTGATATCTGAATTTGTAACATGATGTGTGTCCTCAAATGAACTATGCTTTCATGTGCTCACATTGCGTTAAAAGCAATTTACTACATGTTTGACTGGCGTGTTACTTTCCCCAAATGTTACGTAGCTTTTTGCGCCTTTTAATGTATCTGTTACAGTCAATCAGATGTATCAAGTGTGCGTGTAGCGAGCTTCATTTTTCCCTGAAGCGATAGGAAGCAAATCAGCCAGAGAAAGAGAATGTAACAAAAAGTAAGAAGGACGTTTCTTTATGGGCAATGGGCGGTTTTTGTGAAGGTTAAATCAAATACCATGCCAGATATATTCATTACATTTATCAGGACATATCAATGCACTCCATGATTGATAATTTCAGATAAGAAAATAAACTTTTATATGAAAATACCATTTCACATCTAATGAAAAAATATTAAATGCGCATTATACACATTGAGCCTTTTTATTCTCAACCTGAAGCAATAAACTGAGACTGTGTCTGGATGAGGATGAATTTCAGATAATTGTGGCAGGGGCTTAAGTAAGAAGGTTAGGAGAATTAGTACTGTTTGGGGTGAGAGAATTGTGCCTTTAATGAAGAACTCAATTTCAATAGATTTTTTTTACCGTTTCCAAATTTCAGTTTAGTTAAATCATGCCCCTACGTTTCTTGGGACCTTTAATACACAAATCGCTATTTTAAAATTGAGGTTTAGATATTTTCTACAAACATGTCAGGGTTTTAAATGGCTGATTCTTCAATCACTCTCGGACATTGTAGTAAAGGCAGTTATGCGTCAACTCTTACTACAACTTTAACCTCGGTATACATTTATTCTAAATTGGTGCAGCTCTTTTATTAACATCAAATTGAAAAGGTCTGAGTAGCTCATGTAACAAAAAAAAAAAAAAAAAAAAAAAAAAAACATTGTGAGTGCTTCATAAAACATCGAACCTTTAATGCTCGTTGGATAAGTCCCGGGGCAACAAAATCGGATGGGGAAGAGTTTTAGACAGCGGCGGAATTAAGGAGCTGAAACAAGTAGTTTTTGAGAATTGAAATCATTTCTAGGAGCTAACATAATGTTGCCATTACCGCGGTAAAGTTAAAGGGCTCGAGCAGTCATCCAAACTTGAAGTAGTACGGTATAGTAAAACGCCCTTCTTCATTATTGGCTTTTGAGAGTCACGTTACAACATTTTTCTATTCAAATGTGAAATTTATCATAACAACTGTTTTGTTTACCTTGGATGTGATTTATTGAAGTTATAAAAAGTGATGGAAGATACATTGAAGAGAAATAATAGGAAAATTGTGATACGTAGCTGTTGCTTTAAAAAGATTTAAGATTCTGGTCACATTGTAATATCTACTCCTAAAATATTTACGGAAGTTGACGGGCTGCTTTCTGTATTATAAAATAGTACTGTTTAAGTGCACATAATGTAGTAACTTACCGCTAATTCCGGTAATTTGTGTCTGCCAAATAATAACACAGACGTAGAGGAAACAAAATACCCCAGCTCGATATTGAGTCACACCCATTCCGCAGTGCATAAAGTTGGTTACAATGTTCTGAGGCAAAGCTTACAAAATCGCCTCACATGAAACCAAATTGTGAAAATGCTGCCAGAGAAAGTTATTGCGTAAGATATTTAAACACGTAAAAAAAACTAGTCCTCAAACAGCCTTGAGAAAATTTAAGACGGTTATTGTTCTCTTGAAGAGAAAAATGCGAAACGACACGGGTTGGGTCAATTCTCCTCCGTGAGGTTCCTGATGTCTGGTTTGGCAGTATTCTGAATGGTGGTGCATGAGAGACACGGTCGAATGCACTTCATGCATAGGGAAGTTAGGTAGCGTCTGGCGAACCATTCAGAATGAATCCAATGTTGAGTAGCAAAATAACGTTTACAGAGATTTAACTTTACAGCCAAGACAAAATTATCTTCTGATTCGACAAGCACCACCGAGTTGATATTGTGAGTGGGGTGTCACGCGGTGCAAACTTTTTGCCTTCTTACGCATGGTTGTATCTCAATAGACTACTTGAAAAACTTTCAAAAGGAATGTATCTTGGGTCGGGAAAAGGTACAATTGTAATTTCAGCTTAAGTTTTGTTTAGGTTTTTTGATCACTCTACATGACACCGTAAAGAGACGATCAGGGCTTGAAAAATAATATTAACATTTTCATTCCATTTCGTCCCCCCCCCCCCCCTTTGAACGGGTTTTTAACCAGAATGAAGAAACATTTGAAGAGGTCTTTCAAGTTAGAAGGAAGGTCGTTAAATTTTGTTTATTTAGTTTGATTGATATTTCTGAATACTTGTCAGGTAACAAAATTTGACCGGTAAGACAGCCTTCACTACCCAATCACGACGTTAGACCATGATCACGGTTTCTTTTTTCGTTAGTTTTATGTCAATTGAAAAATTGTAAAATCACACTGATTGCCGTCTTAAAAAATCCTAAGGTACAATAACTAAACCAGAATGGCGAGAAACATGTGAAAAAAGCTTTTACAAAGCAGATCTCCAGCACACCTTTGTACCTAGAACTAAAGGGGTGTACATTCGGCTGCCTACTGTCCGGGGCCAAAGGTTGCTACGTACTTTTGATAAGTCCATTTTTCCTGGGCATTAGAAGAACAAAAACCAACAACAATACCGAGGGTTGGTCTCATGTCCACCTCCCCACTAGGGGGAACTGTGTCAGCTTTTAGGCAAAACCTCAGGTTTTATCTGTTTTTCAGTGTGTGTTCTCACATATTAAGTAGATTCGATAGTGATAATCATAGTCACAACTATATATATGGTCAAATATTTCGCAACTGTAAAATATTAGAAAATACGGGTCGTTGGCGACAAAAACACATGTGACCTTTCCTTGTTTAAAACAAACATTGTGTTTAAAACCGCAGAACCCTGTGATTTGAGGTGGATCGAAATTTAAACACTAACACCGACCCCGAGTTTATCCGGGTTCCCATCACGCTACTGGAGCACGTGATAGCACGGTGTTACCTCGAGAGGTGGGCACTTGAGACCACAGCGATAAACACGTATTACCTTATTCAAATACCACAAACACTGTGTAAAACTGCAGAACCTGCGACCTGATGTAAATCGAAATTTAAACACCGATCCAAAGTAAAAATGTGTTCTCACGTTACTCGAGCTCGAGGTAACACTGTCTTAACTCGAGGGCGGGGTACGCGTGACCCCAGCATGAAATGTTCTGCACTAAACTAATTAGCAAAAAAAAACAAACAAAAAGGTACTCTGCGTGGAAAATGGTTTCGACTGAGGGCACTAGGAATGGACTTTATAACGAAGGTAATGGAGTTACCATTAATACGTATCGGGGGGGGGGGGGGGCATGTAGATGGAAAAAAATGTCTATTCCTTTTATGCCGAGCAGTGAAGAACATCCTGTATGTGATATGGAATACCGCGTGTATTTTCTTCACGTTTTTAATATACGAGCTGGATCAGCTAAAGACCTAACGAAGAAACTAAAGACGTTTAATAACTATGAATAAACACAATTGTTCCAAGCACGATCCTCAAGTTTGTGAAATTGCTATCAATAGCGTCATCTTTACTCGCCTATAGTAACTCGACATACCAAGGGTATATAAAACACATTTTTAGACAAACTTTTTATGACATCCTTGAAAGGGGGAGGGGTGGGTTATCGGGAAGCCATGGCTTTCCCGGGCCCCAATGGGCACGAAGCCTCTTGTCACCTATCTATTTGAAACTGAACTGCAGATAGATGAGGGTTACGCGGTTCGATGTTGTTCATAGATCTGTAAGTACAAATTCATTGCATATGTAGACGTTCGATATTTGATAATTTAAGGCTTTTTATCCTGCATTAACATGCCGCTACCAGAATCTCGGTGGTTAAATTTTAATTCTCTCATAACTATTGCGAACACATGTTAGACATGAACCAACCAATCAACCAATCAACCAACCAACCAGCCCGACCGACCGACCGACCGACCAACAGACCGACCGACCGACCGACCAACCCATCGTATTCTTTGTGATATTGCATTACCCTGACTGAATGCGAAGAGCGACGGCCATAGAGCAGTTACGCAGACCATTGATTCTCGACAAAGGTAAAGACTTTTAATTTCCAGTTAAATCTAAAGGTAAGAGCATAGTGACACGATGACGATGCCTTTTCCGATGTTACTTCTCTACTTAAATGTCACAACCAAGAATCGGTTAGTTAGTTCGATAGACCAGGTTCCAACCTATTGGTTCAAGTCGAGCTGGCCACGGCCTTTTTTCCAGTTGTGGCCCACTGGCTTGTCTTCCCTACTCCATTGCTCATGCTGAGCATCACGTTCAATGGTAGTAGGTTCCATTTTGATAGTCTTTGGTATGACTCGACCTGGAAATGGCACCCGGGTCTTCCGCGTAGGAGGCGGATGCTCTCCCGAAGACTATTACCGTAACAATCGTTCGAGCGAAAATAAGCATTACTGATCCCTTCTTTAAAGGATCAAATAGCCCGTAAGTTACTTTCTAAAGCCAGTTGAAAACCAAAAGCCCTAGTGAAAGTCTCTATAAAGGTTGTCGTAAACAAATCATGGGAGTGAAACATTCTTGTAAGTCGACCATTCGAAACAAATGACCACTTCAGTACAACCAGACGCTGCATGAACTCGCGCCAGCTTTCAGACCATGGACTGATTCTTAGAATAATGATAATAATAGTACTTAAAAAAATAATAATAAAAAAATAATAATAAACGTGACTTTTAACACTCATTCCGAACGAGATTTTTACATGCAAAGAGACAAATAGATTAAGTTTGGTTATCTAATGAATGAGGTTAGAAATAGTCTAAAATTTGGGAATATGCGTTGGCTTCTGGGACCCGCACAAAGCTAAAAATCATATTGAGGAGCAAAACTAAAGACTAAAGACAAAACTAAGTGTGATAATTACTTGGTGTAATCACCGAAAACAGTAGATTACTCCTGTACAATGCCCTATAGACATCAATACCAAGAGATACCAGAAAAAAAACAACTTAAAATGACTGCAAAAGTCTAATTATTAGAACTTAATAACAGAAACTTACAGTCCTTAGACGTAGCATGAAGGACCGACACCATCATACGACTTACGGCTTGCAGAGTTACAGGATGAAACCAGCCTCAAATGACCGTGCATTTCAAAACACTGAAAAGGTTGCCAACAAATTGTTTCATGTTCAGTGTCTTAGATGCAACCCACAAGGACCCTGACCCTAATTTGGTTTATTAGTATTGCATTTCAAAACATTGGAAACCATTGCAGACAAATTTCTTCTGTACAGTGTCTAAGACGCAATACCAAAAGGCATTATCCCTTGTACATGCCTTTTCCTTAGAGAAAAAAAGCAAGAATAGAACCAGCCGAACAATTGAACGTGTGTTATAAAACAATAAACTATTAATGGGTGGAACTTTTGCAGCAACACAAAATTTTCAGAAAAAACATGATTTTTTTTTTTTTTTGCAATGAGAGTTGAAAAGCATAAGAGAGAGTTGCATCAAGATAAAGCTAGAAAAAAAATGAGGTGTCCTATGTAGGGCTAGAAGAAGCTTCCAATATATGTAACGGTCTTTTTAATTTCGATAATGAATCCTTTAATGTTAGGAACTTCTAATTAACTAAGCCGGTCTGTACGATGTTGCCAATTATTGTAAGATTTTTTTTTATAAGAACTTGTGTCCTATGAACTAAAAAGTGACATACGCCTGTATTGTTTAGAGGAACAAGGTCATAGATACCAATTGGCTTAATTATTGTATTTTTTACAGTAACTGTATTACCGTTGGAAAAAGTTGTATGTGTAATTTATTTGCAGAAAACTATGTACTGCGATGATTTATTTTTCGAAATATTTGAATGAATAAAGGAAAAATAATTGCCTAAGTAGGTTTTTTCTTAATGAGGGAATAACTAAGGCAGAAATGCATTATTTTCCTTCAGCTTCTTGGATTTTTCACGTTATTTGCTTATTTTCTAAGCGGAATACTACCACCACCGGCGTACGTAAGGGAGAGGGAGAATCTGGGACATGATGCTATTTTTTTAGATCCTATGAACAAGTTGCAGAGAGAGAGGGGGGGGGGGTATAGGAACTTCTTTCTGACAAAATTGCATATCAGTTCCCTCCAATGTAAATCCCAAAGACGATTGGCCTACCATGCGAGGCGAAAAGGAAAAATATACGGGTGGGGTCTTGGCTGGAGGAAGTTTGTCTATGCTGAGCTCCACGATTGGTTGAGGCAGCGCATACAAGAAAAATTGTGACGTTGCTAAGCCTCCAGAGGGCCGCTTGTACCCATGTAAAATATGGTACCTTGGCTGCAAGTTTTCAATTAACAGAATTTAATTGAAATAAATCAGTCCTTGAAAAGGGTAATACCTACCGTACCTGATGAGATGATGATATGCAAAAATCATAAAAATATAAATCCTCTCATATTTACTCTGCCTACAATGCTCTAATATCCACCTTCTATTTCTGTTACATCGGCGCAGCACCTCTTCCATTCATTTTCGTTATACCAATGATATATCTCCTTAGTTAAACTACTTGTTCCCAACCGAAGCCTCTCACCTGCGACCCAGGAACCACCAATCTATCGTCCAATTTACGTGTCTAAATATATAGCACAAATATTCATGTATGTCCACCACCCAACTTTAACATCTCCGAGATCAACGTCCCCTCCGTGGAAGCTTTCACTCACCCCAGGCCAAATGTCCTGTAGCACAATAGAGGCTAACGCATTTAAAACACAACCATAAATTGAAAGCTACTTGTACTTGTACTTCAAACAGAGAATGTTTTTTTTTTTATTTTTCCTGATTTTTTTATTCAGAAAGGGATTGGATTTTCCAGACAAGCATCGCTCTGCAAATTCTATGGGGGGGGGGGGGGGCTCCTAAACAGATACGCCCGGTAATGGTGCTCCTTATTATTGTTTAAAGAGGTCATAGGAATGTGTCGCCAAATTTTAAAACGTTTTATTTCTTTATGAAAATTATAACGGGAAGTTTTGCAGGGATAGATATCTAGGTTCAGGCGGCGACACTTAGGTGGAAATCCGTTACTATACTTACACGTTGCAAATTGAGGACTTGTATTTCAAAATTTACCCTTTCCAAGTGAAAAATTACTTTAACAAACTTGGTCAGAACCTGTCGTACAGCGACCGATGGAGCACATCCAAACCCCAAATTTTCCATTTATTCTTTTGATTGCAAAAATTGACTAAGCAGGATGGTAATTGGGTCTTATAATTTTTCAACAAAATTTTGAATTATAATGCCTTGTATCCAGTAGGGTAGCTTAAGGGGGTTTGGGGTTGGAGGGGCGATTGCCTCTAGTCCTGAAAAGTTGAAATTTCGGAAATTTGCCCTTTAGACGGGTCAATTTATGCCCCAAATGGCCCGAACCTCAAAAAGTTGCAACAAAAACTTTTCTACTGTTTTTAAGTTCTTTGGGGTGTACTTTATAAGAGGAAAACAATCTATCAAAATTTGATCTGGGAAAAGGTGTTAAACTGGTCAAATCCAAAATGGCCGCCATAGAAAATGCGGAGAAGGGGAAAGGTTTTGTCACCCGTAAGCAAAATTTATGAGACCAAGTGGATTTGGTCAATTTTGGGTCTCTGATTCTGAAAATCTAGAGTATACTGGCCATATCAGGGCTTTTCTGCACCATTTTGACGTTTGAATTTCGAAGGGCACCCTATATTGTCAAAAATCTTGTTTCCCCCATGTATTTACGCCAAATTTCAAATCAGTCACTGACTGATGTGAGATTTGGCGCTTTTATGCTGTAAAAGGATGTCTACTGAAAAACAATGGGATATATTAATATTCATAATACTATGCAAATTAGATAGGGTCAAAAGACAAACTATAGTGTTAAGAGAAGAATAGGCCGTAGATTTGAGTCATGGGATATTACATCAAACTTAAGCTGCCTAACTAACACCAGATGAAGAATATTGACATTGGTGATTTTTAATTTTTTCTTCATGTCCCGTAATTGCCATAGCAACACAAAATTGTTTTTCTTTACTAAACCCCATTCGATTGTCCTGAATGACAAGGATATTATGTACCTTAAAATCCCAGATCTCTCTAAATATCAGGAACTTTTTGAGAAGTACCATTTTAACTGCGGCCTATATTTTTAAGTATCGGATACACGATTTGACCTTTAACCCTATCTAATTTGCATATTAATATAAATATTAATATTTCCCAGTGCTTATCAGTAAACAGGGCCGCCGTCTCTGTAGGGTCTGGTCTCATATTTAGAGGGTGTCATGGTCCGAAATTCCGACTGAATGAATGTTTTTACAACTGAAATGAGGAGCCACCAGGCCAGTTTCGGAAGCATGAATACATGAAGCATGAATGCCTGGATGGGACAAGTCTTATAGAGTGCGTTCATGTTACGTCACAACTGGGAAACCACACCCATTGCCGGGCAAAAATCAATACTGTCTTAGTGGAAGACTCTCACAGTGGGCTGTCAGCTGCTTCTCTGCTAACTACACTAAATATGTCCGTCAAAAGGGGAGAGGCTTGTGACGTAGGTGAAATCACTCTGTAGGACGAGGCTCAAGACTATCTAAGAGGAGCGCCAACACCATACAAATACCTTTAAATGTGGCGTGTGGGTGACCGGAAGTCCAATCAATTTGATAGGTTTCTGTTGGCTTCGTGCAGACTTTGATGTTTAGCCGCCCTTGGGTTTCAAATTTCTTGAATTTGAATATCAATATAGTGAGGTCTAAATATGTAGCCGATTTGTAGGATGCCTCCATGTAAATTGAATTGAGGCATGAATTTTGTTAATTTTAATTACGAGACTAGTGCAGAGAGTTCCGAGATGTTACAAAGCGAAAGAATGTCGTCTCAATAGCGGAATCAGCGGATTTTTCTAGGATTAGTCTGTATTTTGTTTTTCAAGTAAGTACTTGAAAATATCTGATATATCCGGCGACTCTTGCGTTCCCCATGGCGCACCCAATTTTGTTGATAAAATTTACCGTTACAAACCAATTTCTTGTTAGGATGAGTATAAAGAGGGAGCCGAGGGATGCATGCAGTGGAAATTATTTGGAATCCCGTAGAGCCATTGCCTCGCATATTTTATACGGGTTTCCCTGCACCTCGGCAGGTTGGCCCATGCCAACTAACATAGTGTGACAATCATCTCCCCTTGGGCTGTAATGAACCTAATGAAAGCAATGAAGAAAAAGTTTATCTAATTTAACAGTGACAGCTTAGTAAGTTTCAAGATGTGAGTTAAGCCTTTCAGTTGTTGACATGATGTCACCTAGTGCTACTTTATAGGTCTTGCTGATCGAATATTGTCCAGTATACTGTACCTGAAGGGCGTTACATACTAGTCAAGGTATGCAATGAGCCTATTTATCATTCGCTATGGCCTGAAAATAACAAATCAGTTGGTTTAACAACATTTTGCACAAAGAGGCTATATCAGAGCATCTGGTTGTGGCTAATTGCATCCGTCCAATTTGTTGATATGTTTAAACTGACAGCGTCTTAAACTGTCAGTTTACAGTAACCAACGCAGTAATTGATGTGGAGGAGGAGGGTTGCTTCTTCCTGAAACTCACTCCAGCAAATTGATCATCTGAGACGTAGTAGAAATTTGACACTAGTAAGCCTGGAGTTTCACTAGCACACTGTAGCTATAAAGGTACCACACTTCACTTTTTTCAAAATGGCTGACAGCTGCTATCTTGGATTTAGAAATTAAATGATCGATTCCAAAGCTAAATCAGGTTTATTCCAGTGAATTTGCCATATCAGTCAAAATCGACACCTTATTCATCACTCCAACTCATCAAGTGCAAGTTACATAACATTTTATCATTTTTAAAATGGCGGTTAGTTGCATCTTTCTTAGATTAAGGGGTTGGAATGATACCAAAGCTACACCAGGCTTACTAGAGTGAATTTGTCGTGCACGAAATAGTCAGAATCGACATTTAACTCATCACTCTAACTCATCTGGTGCCAGTTATATAACATTTCATCATTTTTAAAATGGCGGGCAGCCGCTATCTTGGAGTTAGGTGTTGAAATGATGCCAAAGGTACATCAGGTTTACTCCAGTGTATTTATCATGTTAGAAATAGTTGGAATCGACAGTTTCAGCATCACTCCAGTTCATCTGGCAACAGTCATTTAACATTTTATCATTTTCAAAATGGCCGTTTACGGCCATTTTAATTTTCTATTAAAACCACTTTTCCTTGCTCCGAATTTGATAGATTTTTCCCCTCTTATTCACTACATCCAATAGCATAGAAAACCTTTGAAAGACCTTTTGCTTCAATTTTGTTGGGGTCAGGCTATAAATGGACCCGTCTAATTAGTGACACCAGCCAAATACTGTGTGGTTTTCCCAGCTCTTCTTTCATTAAATCCCGGGTTTTCTCCAGTGGAAGTTCCAGTTTTGGTTCCAGGAGAGATTTTCGTGCTATGCAGGGATCACCGATCGACCACGGTAAGTCAATCTATCCGGGCTGGGCCGCATGATTCAAGTTACGCTCTTACGTAAACTTTTAATCAAAGAGCCTGTTAGATTGGATTTGGTCATTGTTCTCAAATTTTCCAATCTTCCACTAAAATTTACATCATTTATTAGCAACGAGAATGTCTTTAAATAATGATACTTTGTTTAAAATGCCTCAACAATAAACTAAAAAGTATGTTTAACAACTTTTGGAATTAGTAGGTTTTGTTATACCCGCAAATAAAATGATTAGAATTTACAGGGTCCAGTCAAGTTCTTCAGTAGCTGATGCTCTTTCCAGTTTGATGACAGGATTCTCAACAAGTAATTATACGCTTAACTACTTTTATGACGTAGACGACCTGAGTAAACAAAAAACACGTGTTCATGTGCATCCCTTTGGCCACGTGACAATGTAGCACTTATTATGCGAGAAAGGAAAGAGTATTCAAAATCACTGTTTCCTATAAAATTCTTACGAAAGTCAATAAAAAGAATTAAATTTTAGCTTAAGGGGAAATGCGGTAACCGAACTTTACTTAATACTAGTAAAGGAGACTTTATTCAGTGCAGAACTTATACGCCAAAATAATGAAAAGTGTAAATGATGTGCATAATTAGTTTGCTGCTTTTATTACAAACAAATTGCAACCTATAATGGAATTTTAAATAAAACCTTGCTTTTACAGGCTGGTGCACTTCATTACATCAAATCATGTGAGGCTTTGGCGAAGTCAGCAAAGGCTGTCATCATGAAACTACAGGTATATAAACTTCAATTTTTGATCGTATCGGTCCAAAAAGGAACACGTTTATGGTTTGCTCTATGATGTGGACAAGATTTGTTTAAAATGATCACATGTTCATGTGGAACTATTTCAAAAGACGGAATACGTCTTGTTTCATATCAATATAACTAAATGTGGTTTGGGTTTGGACTAAAATGAGGGTTTTGACCAGATCATTAAAGTAGATATATGTATGACAAAGCATTGTTTTGAAGTTTAAAACAACGGAGGCTGTTTGAACCTTACTTTATAAAACATCTTTTTATTGATAGCCAACCACTAGAGTATGGGACCAGTCCACCACCTCTTTCTTGTCTTTTCGCAGTCAGTTCACACTGAGGGCAAACAGTGTGCCACAGGCGACCATGGAAAAACATGGGAAACGCTGTTCATGACGCTAGAAGCGAATAGCAAGTTTTAGCCATCCAAAGCTGGCAACTAGTAATCCAAAATGTATCAGAGAATTTCCTGTTCAGGTATCTTGAGATCAATAAAGTAAAAGGCGTTTACCCTCTTTAAAGACTATTTGTTCAGTATAGCAACAAGGTTGGTTTAAACGGAGTTAGCTGCGAGTAACTTCACTCGAGAAAACGTCGTTTTCTTAGGTAACATTGGCTAAAACGTCCTTTTCAATTCTGGCAACGTGGGATTGAAAACAATGCTTGTAAATAAACTTTGTCCCTGAATACACGCTATGCATCCTTCTTACTCCAATAAACATGTCCATGTTTGATGAAGTTACTTGAACAGGGACATTAACGAAACTTTTGTAAATGGTAGTAGAACTTAGTTTTAGTTTCATGATCGATTGTCTTCCAGGTTGAGGTAAAATGTCACGTTTCTTTAAAGGCCCAATTCTCTCATCCCAAACAGTACCAAATCTCCTAAATTTCTTACTTAAGCCCCTACCACAATGGCCTGAAATTTATCCTTATCCAGACACATTCTCAGTTTATTGCTTCAGGCTGAGTATAGAAAAGCTGAATGTATATAATAAAAATACTCTCAGTACAATTCATGCTTTGTATTACAAGCTTTGGCACTCTGCATTGTTTGAATTAGCTGCCAATCAAAGGGCTTAGCCAATTGAGAATCTCCCTATACCTCTACCAGTGCTACAGATTGGAATGAGAGGATTGGTCCCTTTAATAGCAAGAGGAAAGTGTTTACATCTGAGCCAAATTCAAAAGTTGGGTGTAGCATTTGTCTCAAAAGTAAATTAAGCTACCACCAAACCAACAAACCAACACGGTTTTTTTTGCTTCACCTGAAACGTCTATGAATGAAATATAGAATGCGTTGACCATTCCTATCTTGAGATATCCTCGCATAGTTGTTAACACGGTTTTCGGTTTCTGGCAGTTTTGAAAGTGTATATAGTTTAAGATTTAAGTCTTCTACTGCAGCAGCGACAAACCACTCAAAAGGTCTTATTTAGGGGAAAATCAGGGTTGTTTTGAAACAGGTGCATTCCTACCTGGATCTATTAGACTCGCCAAACTTCAAATCCCTTACCTCATCCACCACGTTGAAATTGCTTTTTCTAAGGAGATATTGTCCAAGTTGATGAATTTGTTCTCCAGACAAGATTACGAGAAATTTACAAGTGATTTATTGGTTTTGTAGTCTTTTGGAGAAGACCAGCTTGCGACCCATTCAATGACAGGAGAAGAGTTCTACAAGGCAAGCCCAAAGAACCACTCGATGATAAGAAACTTCAATTTGTAATTGGTAAGGAGAAAACATTTGAGGAGTAGTAAAGTGAAAATGGTGCAATAGGCTAAAAGACAAAAGGCCGGTTTAGGGGTATTTTGATATGAAATCAGACAGCCAAAAGGCTTAGTGATTCATTGCCGCTGAAATTTTAGGCTATTTTCTCATTTTGACAGTCCTCCGTAATGTACCCACAAAGTATACATGAAAGGCATCCCCGCCTCCTATGTTGAGAGCCGAGACGACACTGGACCGCTGAGAACTAGGGGCTCTGCTAACTCTATCGCACCCACATATAATTTGTGAAATCTTGCAGTATCCAAGACTCCAACCATGAGAAATTGTGTAAACATGGTATCGAGACTTTGACCCTTGAGAGCCCAAATGACATTTGACCTCCATCAAAAACAAGAGAATTCTGCTCCTCACAATAATGCACATATCATGTATGAAATCTATCCAAGGTTCCCACATCAAATATCATGTGAACACGAATTTTATACTTTGTCCATTGGTGACCCCAAACGACCTTTGACCTCTTCCACAAGAATAAGCTTCTTTTCCTAAGTTATAATTCATCCACGTACCAAGTATGAAATTTGTTCAAGCTTCAAACCTTTAGATATCATGTAAAAAAGGCTCATGATCTTTGACCTCCAACAAACACTATAGGAATCATTTACTCACTATGCACCGTTAATATGCCAAGTATGAAGACCCCGCAGTTTCCTTACATTTAAACCGTGCAAATACGTTTGTCAGACTTTGATCTCTAGTTGAACCCAAATGGCCTTTGACCTTCTTAATACGACCAACCTACACATCAAATATGAGCCAAGTCACATGTACCTTTCTTGAGATATCGCGTTTACAAGTTTTTGACCTTCTCACCTCTCGTGACCCCAAGTTACCTGTGACCTCCACCAGAAAATAGGGATAATCTATCAACTATGGCCAACCCACACACCAAATGTGAGATTAGCCACGCTTACCCTTCTTGGGATATCCTCTTGACAAGCAATTTCTTAGGAAAGTATTATTTGAGCTCTTGAGAAACCAAATGACATTTGACCTCCATGAAAATCGATAGGAATCATTTCCTCAATGAGACCAACCCACAAACCCCCGATTATTAGCAGGGTCACATGTAATGTTCTGGAGATATCGTATTTGAAAGGTTTTTACCTTTTGACCTCTCGTGAACCCCAATGACTTTTGACCTCCACCAAAACAATAGTGATCATTGTCTTATTATGGCCAACCCCCACACCAAATATTAGATAATTCACACCTACCCTCTCTGAGATTTCGTGTTTACAAGCAAAGATTCACTTACACACATTCACATGATATCACCATGGCATAGATTCCTTGCCTGCCTTCGGCAAGGAATGAAAAAGGGAACAGATACAAACTGTACGTTCAGTCAGACATTCACAGAGTCAGATCTCATAAAAGTAATTCAACCTCAATTTAACTTTACTTTTCTAAGATATGGCATGAGTGTAGATATGTGAGCAGGCCTACTGTGCAGGCAAGCCTAAACTTTGCACTCTGCTGACCTTTACTTTTGACTTTGGCAGTTTTGTTAACAACTAAATTCCTTTCAGACATCATCGCGTAATAGCTCTTTTGTGTTTTGAAAAGTCAATCAAAAATATCAAACAATTAATCCTTGCAAATTATGAAAATAGTGTGAAATCATAAATACCGATGAAACGGTATGAAAAATATAAAAATACGAACAAAAATGTGATAATGACATTGGAACTGAAAAAAAGAATATAAACGTTTCTTTGTTCCACAGAAAACGTTCTCAAGACTTTTTCAGAAAGCAACCTGGAAGACATAAAACTTACAATCACAAATAAATTTAGAAATGAAGCTAAGAAAAGGTAGTGCAAAATCGTTGTGGAAGTATAATCGTCAAAATGTTTCAAATTTGTGTGTAATTGAATTTGTTATTTTAAAATTTAAAATTATCGAATGAATCGAAGAGAATTTAATAAGATGTGTCTTGATTTGTATTTTTGGCACTATGAAGAGTTGATGTACGACTGTGCAGGATTTTCCAAAGATCATTGTATAAACGGTCGACCCACTGTAGGAAAGAAAATGTGTATGAAATACGCGAGTGGCAAACAAATAGCCTGATTATTAAAAACAAGTAACAGAACTTACCTAAAAATCTGAGAGAGTGCACAATTATGATAAAGCCAAAGTGGCAGTAACCTTTTATGTGATATTTTAAATTGGGAGGCCCACAGCGTAAAAGCAAAACATCAAAGGTATAGTTATGGTATAAGTAAAAATTACATAGGCCTGGTACTTGCCGAATACGGAGCTTTACCACCTTAACCCTTTACCGTTGTTTGGGTCCTTTTGGACCCATGCGGAGAGCGCGGCTGTCACCCATCTTTACTGTTCCACGCCGGGCTCGAAACTGCGAGTAGCTATCCGAAAATTCGGCCACAACAATGAGAGAGACAATAGTTTAAAGGACCAAACCTCTCACCCCAAACTACAATTTTGGAACCCGGGTACCGAAATTCTCAATTGGCTCAGCTCTTTGATTGACAGCTAATTCAAACAATGCAGAGTGCCAAAGCTTATATTACACAGCATGACTGGTACTAAGAGTGTTTTGATAATATAAATTGAGTATTTCTATACTCACCCTGAAGCAATTAACTGAGATTGTGTCTGGATGAGGATGAATTTCAGACAATTCTGGGAGGGGCTTCCAGTAAGAAGCTTAGGAGAATTGGTACTGTTTTGGGTGAGAGAAATGGGCTTTTAAGGTCCCGGGGTCAATAACCTACGGAGGCTGATGCGGGGGGGGGGGGGGCTACGTCCGCTTTTCCGCCCACTGCCGAGGCGCGCCAATATGCCTGATTGGAGCACAACGGTAAAGGGTTAATGACCATCGTATTTCATAATATTTCTGTCATAACATTACCATGTTACGTTCGGCAGGTACCATAATAATACCATGGTTTGCTGACAAAGTGGGTAAAATAATGTAATTTATGAAAATTGCATTTTTGGAAAATATTTCAAGGATCCGATAAAAAAGTAATATCCTATCCGGGGACTTTTATTTAAGATGCAGGTACCTTTCTTGACTTTCTTTTTTAATTTTTACCATTCCTTCATATCATATACCATGTTGTCTACTGGCTTCGGTTTGCACTGAAGATGTCACAGACGGTCATAAGAGCTAAACCTGCAGCATGTAATTGCTGAGAGGCTATCAAAAATGCATCGGAAAGTTTCATAAACATAAACTACCAGCAGTTTTCCTTTATTTGGAATTCAATTACTCTATTCTTCAAATTATGCACATAGTAACTAGTATGCAATGAACTTATTTACGTTGCATACCACTTGCAGAAGAAAACAAGCCCTCAACATTGCCACACGTTGCAATTTTGTTTAAATGAACGCAAAAACAATCCCCCTGCAAGTCAGTTACCTGGGAATTTTGTTGTAATTTCACAGTGATGGGTTTCTTCATATCTAGAATCTTACGAATAACAACTACAATTTGGAGGGTTGTAAAAATATACCTTTGCGAATAGTTATTCCGGATGTTTTAACGCAACACGGATTTTTCTTGATTCCCCCAAGAGGAATTTTACTAACCCTTCACGTGGTGCTCACCAAAGCTGGATGTCTACGCGCCTATTCATTGAATTAAATTACTAACTGTGACAGCTGCTCTGCTAGCTGTGAGCAAATTCCGGTGTGGGAGGGATCTCAGCCAACTTGCAACGATTCATGCTCCAACTGATGTATCTTCTTGCTTCTTCGATGTATTTTATCATTTTGACTAGAAGTTTCACTGATCCGAAAATCAATGTAGGAAGTGCCGTGCTAAATGTACAGTTGGCCTTCATTATGAAAGAAAAGTTGATCACCATGTTGTTTGTAGATCATGTATAGTTTACTATGAAATTTCTACCAGGGAGCTATTGTTTGTCGTTCCTACACTGTATGACCAATTCAATGTGATGGGTGTCACATTTACAAACAAACTTTGAACATTTGCAAATTTCTCCTGCTTAGATGACAAACAAATGAAACACTTTTTTGTTCCATTGCAATTTCTAAGGTTTCAAAAAATAACAAATACTGCAAAAAATCCTTGTTGTTTACAAGGGGTCACGTCAGGAACCAGTAAAGGTGTGTGACGGGCGTTACATTGAAACAGACATGACAAAATGGATGATTTGTCTTTCTGCAAAAGTCTGTAAATGTGTTACACTAATGAATGTGTTTATTACAGGGATTGAATTGATACTAAAAAGGGGTCACACAGTGTTATTGTGATTAAGTGAAAGAAAAAATTGTGTGAAGGGTGTAACATATGAATGTAACGGGTCGAATTCTTCTAAAATTGACATTCTGATGACTATAATTCTGCCACTACTTTCATTTCAAATGAAGTTCATAACGTGGGCCATATATAAAAAGTAACAACTAAATTGTCATGACAAACCTTGCTAAGATTGTTTCAGAATAAACAGGGGGGGGGGGGGGATTTGCCCCGTATGTACAGTACAGCAGTACACTAGTAGAGTATTGAAGCATAGGGTAGATAGTGGATGAGGTCGGCCTGTACGTGCCTGGTGTCAAAGGATCTTTTGTCATATGAACCTGCAGTCAAGTAAAGGAAGCACATGTGTAAATAGAGACATTGGTACTCTAAAATGTCAGTCTAAAATCAGGCACTGTTATTTTTGCGATCTTTTATAAGTCTTCCTAGTTATGCTGTATTTTGGTGTTATTTGGATGGTATAGCGGCCGTATGCCGGAGTTAGGAATGCTGGCTGGTTCGTAAGTTGAACGTAGGCTGGTCGAAACGTAGTACGGAAACACTGCACTGACAGTACTGTGTTGGTTTAATACAGCTTGTATTAACACTATATACAGTCATCAATCACACCGTCTCTTTCGAAATTTTGTTAACTGAAATTTCTCATAGTGGTTGAGGGCAAGCTTAAGTTCTAGCAACCGCAAGTGGCATAAAATAACAAATCGTAAGGTGGTCAAAACAACTGAATTTCAATCCGTAAATACCGTGCTGGCTCGCCGGCTTCCTAACGCATCAGCTTCCCATCATCGTAATGCCAATCATACCCTCGCGCATAATGCATACCGCCCTCAACCAATACAAGCATCCCTGCACTTACAGATGGTGTGTCCGGTAGAAAATAAGTCTTGAAATATAGGTGGCAGTATATGTAATGCTCAATGGTTAAAGAGGGATCTTGAGTCAATCACGCCGTAAGACAAATTTATTAAATCCTGTAAATACCACTTTAAAACGGGTTTTTCAAATAATCATGTAAAAGACAGTTGTGTCTTAGGTAATTTTTTGCAAATTTCTGGTTCATACAACTCTTTTGCCAACACTTCCAAATTCGACTACTGTTTGATTAGCGTTTTTGATTTAAACGTGAAAATATAATTAAAAATGATTGGTTATGATGTTGTTTGAAGAATATATATTGCAAAATATTCTAAAGTTTGAATCACATTGCACTTTGGCGCTGTTGTACCATTTAGATAGCCTAAGGGATTGATTCACGCCTCCTTTAACACTTTATCATTGTGTACACTTTCTTTGGCCAATTCATATGAAGCACTTAACTGTAGGCTCTTGATAAAGACATGTTTTAAAATATTGGGATTTATAGGGATATATTTGTCATTTGACTTCTTACACTCCACTGACGAAATAGCAGAATGGACTGTTTTTTTCTGCAGGAATACAAAGAGAACTTCCAAAATGTATCCAATCATATAAATACTGCATTTTCCAAACATACAAATCTCTAGTTGGTAGTCTCAAACACACATTAGATCAGGCAATGAAACGGGGATCTTTTGAAAGGAGAC
The DNA here is from genome assembly GCA_037179385.1 of Holothuria scabra. Taxonomy (NCBI): domain Eukaryota; kingdom Metazoa; phylum Echinodermata; class Holothuroidea; order Aspidochirotida; family Holothuriidae; genus Holothuria; species Holothuria scabra. The sequence goes on from CM074179.1 coordinate 73,094,686, forward strand.
TGATATTTTTCATGCTTTTGACCCCTTAAGGTAAACATGTCTTGGGTTTTAGAAGTATGCAATACATAACATGGTCCTGACTCTGTAATTTTTCACTTGTCGGGTCTGTATCTGAGTTTTCTTCCTCAAAAAGCTGTTAAGCTTCCAAAGTTGACATTGAAAGAAGACAAGCTTGTACAGATTTGTTCCTACTGCTATTACATTTTTTCCTGTCTTACACAACCTCCAGTACCCTCCATGGCACATCGTTACGGAATGATCCCTTTTGTTATCTCTGCCATGATGTGCCCCATCAAGGGAGCCAGGTGTGCAGAGAATGAAGAGATGAAGCCTATGAGTACTTTGTTCATTTTAAAATAACTTTTAGTCTGTGAAAACAAGCCGCACATCCACAAGACTCAGGAAGGGGCCGAGCCCATGGGTGGTTCTCCCAAAGTTTGCTTTTGCAAGCATGATGATTGCTGCACATTTTGATCTCACCCCATCCCTCCTCCTATAATTCTAACAAGGTAAGAAAAGATTAAAAAGAGATGGATATTATTTGTAGGTAGTTATTTGTTATCTCAATAGGTCGCAATGAACGTCGACCTTGGCCTTACGTTTACAAACATGAAGACGTATTGGCCGCGGTGCCCCATATGTTTAAATTGTACCAGCATTTATTTACTCTTCCATAATTCATCTAATTTCGAAAAAGTAAATAGGCTAAATCCGTGGGAAGAAAAACTGAAGCTTTTAGTGATTTATGGTAATTTTCACAGCAAAGGGTGTTACTTTGAATGTTTAACAATTTCAGCTGTGGTGTTTTCAGGAGCTTCAGAATCCCAAGATTTTTCACCACTTAAGTCATCTAATTCATAGCTTCCTTTGGGAGCATAGAAAATTTTGGGAGTTTACTTATTTCATCTTTGACAAGCTAATGTATACCACAATTATGACCTTTGTTGTGTTCAACATTATAAAAGGAATTTTTGTCTAGACAGTTTTATTATTCCGTTACTTCATGGATTGTTTTTGTTATGCTGAAAGTGGAACCTTATGGTCAGTGAAAACTGACATACAGGTTATATTTGTGATCATCATTCTTTTTTTAGAACTAGGTGTTTGAATTTGCCGTCTCTGAGACTACTCTCCGTTAACAATTGCTGATCAAATTTGTGGTATTGGTACTGAATCACTTTAAATTTTTATTTCTTCTTTATTTCTTGATATAATACCAGCTATTCTAAACTTTAAGTCAGTGACAAAACCTACTTGATCTATTGGCTTTTATACAAAATTTATGAAAGAATCACTTAGTCAGGTTTATTTGTCGATAACTGTTTTGAAGCCCCCGAGAGAGACTATTTGGGCAGTCTTTGCAAATTTGACTAGAAGAACCCTTTCAATATATTTATCAAAATTCAGCATATGGACCCTTAAGTCCCCTTGAAATAAAAAGTGGGTATGTGCATCACCGTTTGCAAAAAGTGATCATTCCAACTTTTCCTTTAACACTTGAAGTCTCCTAAACAGCACGAAATTCCAATTACTATTTGATTTAAACGGTTTTGTTAGTTTGTTCCATACTGATTCTGCATTAGTTGAGATGTGGAGACTACCATGATATTAAATCTTACTAGATATCAGTCAATTTTAAGAAATAGGTATTTTTGTTTAAAAATTTTGAAATCTGCCAAACCAGTTTTTTCAGCTGTTCAGGCTTTCTGTTTTGATGTAACAGATGGCACTGTACCATGTTTATCATGTTCTCATTTTAAGTTTGTTTTCAATCAACTTAGAGTGACTGAAACGCATTGGGAGTTACTAATGAGTTTACTTACTGATTTACACAAAGTCAATTTTGTTTCGGAGGCTTCACTTTTCACCATCCTGACCATTCCATCTTTGTTATATATAAAAAGGTACTCTATTTTGGGGTATGCTCTTATCCTCTTGTACGGGTTTTGGGATTACAGTTGGTTACCGGGTTGTAGTTCATTTGCATTAAAGTGTAAAGTACCTTGTTTTGTTATGGGATTTATCTGCTTATTTTGATCTGCGTTTCAACTTTACATGTTTAAACAGCATGTAGAGTCCATTAACTAGGCCAAATATTCCATACGCTAAACAGAATGACCCCCGTTTCTTGGTGATAGGTATAGTTTGACAGGACTGATAGGTAAATGTGACAAATCTCGTGAGGACTCCAGGGAATTTCAGTTTGGAGTGAAAATATAAGTGAGAGTTGTCGACTTTAAGTACACGTCCAGTCTAAATATTCAAAATATTTTTTATAGAGCAGGAAAACAGAAATCAAATAGTCAAACTTCCATTTTCGTAAGAAATTCGGACCTGTGATAAAACGCTGAAATTTCTTCACTCAATTTAAAATGGCAAATTGCACAAGTGCGTGGGATGTCATTGCTGTACTCAAATTACAGTCTTTGTATTTCTTTGCTTTTCTAAAAGTTACGGCAACTTGAACCAATAAGGCGATAGCAATCTCATGCATATCGTATGATGGAATTAATGAGATTAATTCCTTTTCTGCACAACATTTTATGTGAGCACGTGGGAGGCAATTTCAATGTCAAAAACCCTTTTTATTCTAAAAAAAAAAACAAAGACAAAAGAAGACAAAACAGGTAATTTGGGTTGTGCAACAAAAAAGTCACAATGTAATCACGTAATGGACTATTTTTAGAGACCGATCTTTGCAAAGATGAGACACGCTGGATCAAATATTTGGTAGTTTCGTCATTCTTAGTAATGCAAAGGTTACAACTTTTGTATGCATATTCCACAACTTTAAATATTATGCGACCCTGTTCGCTTCCCGCCATTCTTCAATTTGTATATTTAGAAATCGCAACTTCACATCTGCATTTCCGTAGCTACACAAGTTGGGCGGAGCTTACAAGTGACGTTGTGATGAAAAATTTTCCTGGCTTGTATTTGAACTAAATTTACCAGTTCTTTCCCAGTAAGTATCGCGCACTGCACGTTGAGCAGTAGGTCGTTGGTTAAAACCCAGTTCGGACCTCATTTTTTTCATCATCCCTTGGTTTCGTCTTCCCTACTAAGGCAAAGGTTGACAATGTAAGATGCATATTCCACAGGGTTAAAAATTATACGGATATATATATATATATATATATATATATATATATATATATATATATATATATATATATATATATATATATATATATATATATATATATATATATATATATATATATATACTCATTCATGTTTATTATGTTATGACGTCACCGCTGCTTGATATCAGAGTTTCCAGTTCATGAGATGCTCCAACATTTTCTTCACGATGAAATGTTCATTATATCCGTCTACATCCTGGGTGCAATTGCTAGATAGTGCAAATGCATGCATTTGCTAGACTAAAAACCTTAGATGCACGCAAATCTTCCTGCCCATGCTTCATGTCCACCAGTACCGTCAATGGCGTAATCGTGAATGATTGCATGGTTACTGACGTTGCTTTACTCTTTTTATCCGTTCGGGTCAAATTCAACCAGGATTAAAGTCACCAGTTTCTCCACCAGTTTCTTCGTTATTTTGACAAGGTAATTTGGGTGATGTGTACAAGAAAACATGTGATAACCCGTGAACCCCATACATTTGCTAATTGAAACCAGTAGGATTTCCTGGTAGTTTTAATAATAAAATGTATGGAAAATTGGTGACCCAAATCGTGCTTAAATTTGACCAGTAAGAGTGTTCAATAAGTGGTTACATTCAAATACTTGATCATAATTAATGAAACAATGATAAATAAAAGTGGTACATAACAAATCAAAAATAAACAAAGTTGAGAAAATCCGCCACCAGAAACTCAAAAGGATGATAGGGGGATTTCTTACTGCCAACCTGTAAGTTCAAATTGATCACGATGGAGCCCTCGGGGAAAGTAACAAGTGGGCTGGGCGGTAGCGAAAACCTTGGTTCAAGGCTCTTGAAGGATTTTAAAAATATTTGTGTAGGCTTTGTAAGTGCAAATATAGCCCGCGAGCGGACGAACTCTTTTCGCTCTCAAAAAATAACGTCCGCTGGTGTTTTCGACAAAATCGTTTCAACTGTGTAGAAAACTCTCGAAAAGTTCATTTAAATACTTGAAGAGCAATTGGATGCAATAATATGAATACTCACAGTTGTTCAACATGTCTCTCGGTACTAGGAGTCTTCACTTTAGAACAAGAAATCGAACCATACTCGATAGTTTCTTTTCAAAATTCTCAACCACATTGCCGGGAAACTGCTTAAATATCTGTCTTCTCCCAAGGGATATGGTACACAGACCACTCATTGTTAGTTACAAGCTGTTAAATTGGACTCGCATCCACAAGCGTTGAAAGTTTTACCGTACACAACGAGTAACGTAGCTATCACATAGTATAGGGTACAATACGGGTACTGTTCAAAGACTTCTTAACTTTATACACGTAAGGGTACGGTATCTTTATATGGATACAATTAAACAAATTTACTTTTATAAAGCCCTGATGATTACATTTACATAAAGATTTAGACCAATTGCCATGTGAGGCTTATGTAGTTAAATGAATTTCTTGTGTTATGGTCAGAGAAACGGCTGGCGCAAGGGTGCTACGCAAGCTAGTTCAAGTATTGCTTCAAATGCGTCTTCTCTATATTAAATACGAAACTATGCAAGGTACTGATATTTTTTCTGCAGAAATTAAAATTGGGGACTATTTTACCTTCCTCCTTCTGGGAAGGATCCACAAATCTACTCTTTTCCCACTAAGTCTTGACGGCAACATTGTCCATCAACACATTTTTTTATTTATTTTTTTTTTTTTTTTAAACAAAGTAAGGTTAGTAATGAATTTCCTTTCTAAATTTTGGATAAGCAATACCTACATAATAGTTTATTACAACTCTGCTTTTATCTTTTTATTTTGACAAAAAAGGATAGCTACCGGATCAGTGAAGTATACATAATTTGACTATATCTTACAGGGAAAGGAACCCTCATCTTACAGTTAGCACCACTCCATCCCTCAGCACAGATCCCATTGCTGCATAACCTCGTTATGGGATCACAAGTGGCGTCTTCATTACAATGGCAGATACCTTCGCATTAGCTCCATAGCTGGTCTCTTAAGAAAAGAAATGTATCAAGGTAAACATAAAAAACAATCAAAAAAGGGGGAAAACATATCATCGAACACACAACATGAATACCTAGATAGGAGCATATCCTGGAGGAGCGCCACCAATATTCATTTCCTCTTGACAGTTTGGTCCAGTCCATCCTAGAGCGCATAGGCTGTTACTGCATATCCCCGTCATGGGATCACAAGTGGCCTCTTCAGTACAATGGCAGATACCTTCACAGTTAGCACCATAGGTGCCTTCTTGACAAACTAGAAAAAGAAAATATAAAATGTATCATTGACACATACAAAACTGGATCGTGCCAACTTGGATACGAGAAGACAAGCAACTAAGATAGGGTCACTGTCCCTTTTTCCAATTGTGGTAAATTGCTTGCTTCATTACAGAATCCACTCTCTTGAAACTTGGACAAACTTATCCTGTCCTTTAAGTCTGTGCTTGTTACACAAATGACAAAAAGCATCATTGTTGCAGATCACTTGGTCCAGTGACCGCCTATTGTTGTCTGCGGTTTTCTTTTGTAAAATCCTTCAAGTCGTTACCCTATCGGCCAAGTCATGACGTCTAATCTTTAAGGGGCAGAATCCTCTAATGTAAGCCCCTTCTGCATTACTTATGCTGAGTACCAAGCACAATGGGAGCAGGTTCCATTTCTAAAGTCTTCGGTATGGCCCGTCCAGGTCTCGGAATCCAGACCACAGGCTGCGAAAAAGATTATGCTCTAACCATTTGACCATGCAGTTGGTCTGCTCATAAAGGATGATGTCATGGAATATTACACAATATTGATACATTTTAACCCTATAGTAATTATCTTTTACTTGTTCATCAGACAGTTTTATGTTTGGTAAGTGATACTGATGATTTTCAAGCACATTATTTATACTTCCAAGTTAAAACGCTTGGAACATATTTAGTAATGCTACAACTGTCCTTCAAATAAATACTGCAAAAGCAAAGGGTAATATACATATGAGGCTATTTCATGTGACGTCAAGCGATTGAACTTGTTCGACATTGAAGGGCAAAACAGGCACGCGGTATGCGTATTTCCAGCAGAAGCACATGGCATTCCCATAGAACCTTTAGTGACATATGTTGCGCGTTTCAGGTACTCTTAACTAGCTTATTGAGGATGTTTAAAAATGTAACGAGGAAAGTTTCATCATGTTCATATGGTTGTACTCAGAAGTTCTCCATTGACCGATGACGGACAATGGAAAAGAGGCAAACTTTTCTTACCTTTTTCACAGTTAGGTCCATAGAATCCGGTGGCACAGGAACATCCGTATGGATCTTTCTGGCAGATAAGGCTTCCCTTACAATCGTTCCTTGGGCACCGGTGCTCGCCATTTTTACCATAAACTCCCGGTCCGTACACTACATGAGAATTAAGAAGATTTTTATAGGTGTCTTGAACTTCATTTTTTCAATTGAAGCAAGTAAAACATCTTCATATACGTTTTACAAATCATTATATGGAATAAAATGATAATTTGAAAAAAATAGTTGACAAACTTTTAGTATGGAAACGTATGTTATCATCTCTTACTCTGACATGTTAATTAAATTTTACACTGCAAATCTCTCCCAAAGTACACTTACTGATCGACTGATCTTCATTTCGTTTCATTCTGGTAATCGAATCAAATATATTCAATTACTTGTTCAACTAACATATATGCAGCTACGCTTCTGGAGAAATCTTGTCCCTCGTTTCAGTGCCCTGGGTAGTACATTCTGAAAACAGTTGGGTTGATTGTTCACAGTCCGCTGGTCACGTAAGTAATAATACCGAAATTGGGTAAACTTTTTTCAACAGTTGGTCAGAAAAAAGTGGTGGGTTACCCAAGAAAGTGGAAATCAATCACTATTGCCATAAATGACACGTTTAAAAAACGCTCTCAGTGTTACCTGCACACTTCCTGTTTTAATTTGAATCAGAAATTTAAGGATGCGCCGATTTCAGGAACAGTTTTTTCAGGATTCCTTCACATTTATGCGTAAAACTAAAATTAATACTTCCTGTTAAGATTCTTACAGAATTATATAGTGTATGAATTCCCCCCTGAACCGCATGAATATCAAATATCACCCAGCCTCTTGCCTACTTGACGGGAATCATGATGAAAAAATAGAGCACCTATATCTTGGGAGTGTGAATTAATTCATCATGGAAGTTGAACAGATTTATTTCTTTAACGAAACAATTTTTTTTCTCCGAATGAGACATTTTCTATGGGTACTCACATTGACTTAAACACTACGCCAATAATGTTTTGATATTTTACGTGAAGTATAACACCTCTGGAAAAGACAATAAAGATACTTAATCTGTGCAAGATGAATTCGTAAATAAATTCAAATTTTAATTTTAAAGTGGAAGAAGCATCATCAGGGGCTTGATAAGGCAAGGTACTTCACCAAGGAATGTACTGTGCAATTTCAGTGTACATATACATGAAGAATTTGGTCACGGTAAAAATGACCAATTACACAATTTGATGATTAACAGACAGTGATACTCCATGCAAAGACATTTTAGCCATGTCAAGATATCTTAGCCACAGTACGCAGAGCACGCAGAGGGGGTCTGGATTACAATCCTGCCCAAAGTACAGTGTCATTTTTGGCAACCTTAGTGGACTGGAAGCTCGGTGAAGTGATTATAATAGACCTCCAGCAGTGGGTTTGGAAACTTGATATGCCTCACTTGAACAATAGAATACTGAGGTTAGAAAATCAACTTTTTACCTCAATCGAAACATCATGTAATGATTGACTGCACTGTAAACATAAATTAGTCAAATAGTTCCTGAATTGTCTAACCACGTAAGTCAACAATATTGACAAATATTTTACTAACATTTGACCCAGTTGAATTGTTTTCTAACAAATATAAATCCTCCTTGACTAAGTTTTGACTGATATTCTTTAGTCCATTGCTATGAAGTTAGTCAGACATCATCATAAATTAGTCAAATATGAGTAACTACCGTGGTTAGTCAATTCAGACACCACTTGACAATTTGTGCCTACGTGTGCAAAATGTAAATAAAGTGTATATACGTCAACTGATTTCAACACAAATAAGATCACGAGTGAGCAATAAAGATAAACAGACAAATCTTCCAAAAACGTCGTGCCGAGGGACCACTTCTAGTAATAGTGTGAAGCCACAAAGGGCTGCAGTTCATCCAATGTTTGTGAAATATCATTTTTGTCGAGAAAATTTTCATTCGATTCCAGGTGAAATGCAATCCTATGAAGAGTGGTCACACAGTACACTCTTTTTGTTGATAATTTCGCTCTCTTCTTTTTAGAATGAATCGGTTTTATACGTCGTCATCCAATAAAAAGTAACTATTCTTTGTCGATAGACTCTAAAGATCACCTGGAGGATCACGGAAATGCAACGAAACCTATTTGGTTTGGATGACGTTATAACATTCCAAACTTCTTTCAACACTTTACCGTTGTGCTCCAATCGGGGCATATTTGCGCGCCTCGGAAGTGGGCGGAAAAGCGGACGTAGCACGCCCGCATCGGCTTCCGTAGGTTATTGACCCCGTGACCTTAAACTATTGTCCCTCTCGTTGTTGTTGCCGAATTTTCGGGTAGCTACTCGCAGTTTCGAGCTGCGCGTGAAACACTAAAGATGGGTGACAGCGGCGCTCTCCGCATGAGTCCAAAAGGACCCAAACAACGGTAAAGGGTTAACTTCTATTTCGAACTGATTTCATGCACTGTTGATAATGAGAACGTTTCCCATACGTTATAGCTAATGTAACATTATCGACAGTGTGTCGAAACGGTTCGCAATCGGAGTTATAGCATGGGGTTGCTGTGACATCAAAGGAAATCCGGCATACGTTTTTACTTAATTTTAATATGTTCACATTAAGTACGTAGCTAGGATGTTTTTAAGGGGTGATACGATGACGCTCGCAGTCCAAGTGAAGAGTCTAAAATGGACATGTCCTTTTTCTTTGGAAAGAATTTGCTTGCGGATGGTTGGCTATAGATGCAAAATGGTTCTTCAACGGCGCCACCACTTCCCTTCTCTCTTATCTCTTCTTTCTCTCCTTTCTTTTTTCATTTTTCCTCTTTTCCCTCATTATTTTGAAGGAGGAGGGTGATCCCATGACCCAAAGAGGCACACCGTTGATTCCTTTGAAAGTGGTTAGAAACTTAGTCATAAAACCTGTCTTCTGACCAACCTCCCGACCCGACCGACCGTCCGATCATCCTACTATAACTTACTCGTTAACCAACCATTGAAACTGACTACTTTTACGGTATTTGGAGTAAATGAAGTCGATATATATGGAAACAATGCACATGTAATGATAAATAGGCTCACATTCACTGCAGGTTTCCCCTCCAAAACCAGGAGCACACAAGCAGGTATCCGGTTCTTGGTTTAGTACTCCACCATTCAGACAAGGCGCCGCAGAGTTCATATTGCAGGCTGGTTTTCCCAGTTTATTCCGTGGACAGGCTGTTGAAGACCAAAGAGATTAAAACTTAGTTATTTCTTTTGTTTGGGAAAAATAGCCTAACTTGTGTAATTATGATGGAATGACGGATGTGAGTGCTACTCGAATAACTGTATTATTATATTATTGAACGTTCGGTTTAAGGAAAGAAGGTCGAAATCAATATCGTTTTATTTTTCAAATCATAAATTAGGCACCGAATGATGCAAGTATAAAACATTCATTATTTGGGTTATAACTCATGACTTCCTACCCGCTAAAAGAGAGTGCACCCACAGTATGACTGGATTTCACCCGGAATGAATTGAAAATTTACTCCAGACAGAAAGAGCAAGAAACATTCACGCAAATTGAAACATCTCCATCAAGGGAGCAAATTCTCACTTTTCTCCTGCTAAAAAATTTAGTACCTTGTACGATGACACGAATAATTGCATGTTGTCCAAGCGTTCGATGCCTCTTACGATAACACTCATAAACGCCAGCTTGCCATTCCTGCACATTTTCAATCAAAACGGACCTTCTACCCTTCCATTTGGGAACCGTTTTACCATTCCGACGCCATCTTAAGAAACGCTGGTTTGGTTTTTCAACTGAAAGACGGATATCTTCACCACGATACGTAGTCACGGTTGCCTTGGAGAATGAGAGTCCTGATTAGTTGAGACAAAAAAAAATGTCATATTGGCAGGCAGACTATTTTCCGAAAATTTATTGATACGCCTACAATAGCGAAATTAAAGGTGTACCTCAAGTCTAAAATTTCAAAAATATATACTAAAGACCATGAAAAAAGAATTCAAATAGTCTACCTCTTGTAGCCATAGGTTATTCCTGAGCTGAAATATAGCATTTTGACGTTGTTTCACTCCATTTAAAGTGATACATTGTGCAATGTGATGTCATTGTCGTACTACTCAAATAACAGTTTTTTGTGTTTTTTTGTTTTTTGTTTTTCTGAAAGTTATTGGACCTTGTACAGAGATGTGGTAGCTTTTTCTCTATCTCTCTGGGGATGATGTAATTACTCCCCCTCCTCTGTACATTAAATATACTATTTTGTGTTATGTGATGAAATTTCAACATTTAATAACATGTCAACAATAAGGCAAGCTATGGCAAGGAATGAGTGAGGTGAGGTTAGGTTGGATGCAGTTTTGGTTTCCAGCTTCAAACCTTATGGTTCAAGTCGGGCTGGCCATGGCCTTTTTGCCAGTTACGATTCATTGGCTTGTTAGCCCTACTCAAGGACTTCTTATACATGGACAGAGCATACTGCACGGTAGATTGTCGCTACCGTACGTTTCAGAAAAAGCGCACCAAGATGACTGTCTGTTATGGGTTTGTGAAAGTTTGGACTTGCTCAAGTATATCCCCATATTTTGCAAGAAAGTTGAAACATTTTTGACAAATGGCGAGGTAAAGTCAAAATTACTTCACGTATTGCAGAAATATGATATTTTTTTTTACTCACTCAATGAAGATACTACTTTATAAAAAAGATATTAACAATAAACCCAAAAGTCACAGCAGAAGAAAAACATAAAGGAAGGAGGACATTATCCCTAACTACAGTCTTAACCCTTTACCGTTGTGCTCCGATCGGGGCATATTTGCTCGCCTCGGGAGTGGGCGGAAAAGCGCAAGTAGCACGCCCCGCATCGGCTTCCGTAGGTCATTGACCCCGTGACCTTAAACTATTGTCTCTCTCGTTGTTGTGGCCGAATTTTCGGGTAGCTACTCGCAGTTTCGAGCTCCGCGTGAAGCAGTAAAGATGGGTGACAGCCGAGCTCTCCCCTTGGGCCCAAAAGGACCCAAACAACGGCAAAGGGTCAATAGATCATACCATGGCAGTCAAACTTTATTCCATCCCTCATTCATATTTTGATTAAAAGCAATTTTTTTGTATAAGGAAGTAATCTTTCAAAAATACACGCAGACCGTGAACAGAAGGAGGAGACTTTGCTACCTTACTTTTTAAAATATAAAACTTAACTAGAATAATAATTAAACATTTGATCACGGTTGCAGCCTAATATTAACAGAATAGTTCTATATCTGCATTTACCAAATGGGAGCGGAGAAACTCCCATAAAAAACGGACATATGGACAATACACAAAAGATTGTACTATGGTATCTAAGGTGTCATGGCATAAACTACATTGATTAGATTCTACTGCGGATATATTATGGAGGTAGACATTTGTAGGAACAAAACGGTGAATAAATCTATGCTAGAACCACCTTATCTTTATATCATTGGTACATCAAAAGGGAATAGAGCAGTACAGTGACCACATTTCATTTGAAATATTTTCATCCAACTTTTCACGCCACTTAAGAAGGGACTTATTTGTCACTGCTGAAGCTGGGGCTAATAATTAATTGTTAACAGCCTTACAGCTGAATTTACTCATGGAACTTATTAAACAATAAAAATTATTAACAGCAATATGGTATTGTTTCCTATTCAAGTTTAACTTTTGTCTGAAATATAACAGAGTCGTCGTCAAGTCGGACCTTTATACCTTCACGGCGGTCATCTTGGTGCCCCCTTTTTTGTCTCAATCGGTGCCGACCATCTAGGATAGGACATTACAAGTTACATGCTCTGTCCATGTATATAAGTCCGTGGTCCTACTCCATTGCTTATACTGAACACCAAGCACAATGGCGGTAGGTTCTGTTCATTAAGTCACCGGTGTGACCCGGCTAGTACTACCGACCTCTAAATATATCTTTGTAGAATTCTAGACTAGAGGTACACTACACTAGATGGTCGGTTGTATTCTTAGGTTAGTGGCTGGTAACATTCTGCAGAACACTAAGGTTTTCATCAACTAATTTTTATACTGGTCCGGTGGCAGAGTGGTTAGAGGTGGAGTAATTATTTGAAGCGATGTAGTTTAGAGACCGGGAAGTCGGTAGTTTAACTCCTTTCTGTGTCACAATTAAGAGGGTTTTGCATCCAAGAGCAGTTAAAGATTCTTTTCACCTAATCTGAAGACACCGAATTTGATCTAAATTGTTCAACTGGTTAGAAGTCGTACTTCATAATCCACAGGCACAGCCGTTTCTTCTTCTTTAGTATACTGGTTCTTCTGCTTCTCCATAACCACACCTAACTGTTTTGCCTATTCCTCAATATAGTCTAGTTTAGTTTGTTATACGTGATTTTACGGCTATGCTTCTAACAACTTGCTTAAGTCGGGTCGGTCACGTCCTTTTTTTCACTGGTGACTCAGAGGCTTGTTTTGACTATTCCATTATTTAGGCTGAGCACAAACTTGTAAAATGGCAAGTCTTCGGTATGACCGGCAAAGAGTCAACCTCCACCCCTTCCACCTGAACGTCGGAAGTTCCAGCCAATCAGGAAATCCACCATGAAAGCGATCAATATAGGATTGCTAATATATATAGAGTGTTTTAACGAGACGTTAAAATTGGGACACCCCCCCCCCCCCCCGCCTGGCAAGAAACAACACTGTATTAATGCAACACTCACATGTGGGTTGTCAGCTGCTTTTTAGCTAACTACATAAGTAAATGACTTTGCCCGTCAAAACGGGTGGGGCTTGTGACGTAGGTAAAAACCCCTCCTACCAAAAGAATATCCTTCACTTTCATTCTTAGGCCTACTATCTACCTTAACGTAAAGTAGTGAAATCCACTCTTTTTAGATTGACCACAGTCGCTATCCCTTTACAAAGTGCAATCTTCTCAAGTTCCACACTGATCGGAGTGGTAATTTACTATAAATGTGTGCCAGTGTCCCTTGATGAGGGAGTGGAATGTCACTCACAAATTAAGGATCTTCATTGTAGTCAATTCATTTCAGTTCAGAGTGTGTAAGAGTGTGTGTGTGTGTGTGAGGGGGGGGGGGAGAGCTAAACGTTGCAAAACATATTAACATACTTCCTCTCCAAAGCACGACCGTTGCCACTGTAATGGCTTCGTAATTCGACGAGGGACTTATTTCATGGTTAAAAACTCCTATACGTTCTTGTCGCTTAGTCCTGTCTCTCGGAATCCTTATGATCGTAGTCGAGTTGTCAACTGTTTTTATTTCCGTGCGCCTTGGAATCTTGGAACCAGTGCCAGTGGATCTGGCGCGAGAAAAGGAGGGTGAAAATTCTGATGGGAAGTTCTGAATCATCGTGAGATCACCGCCTCTACCAAGATATATGGCAGCTGGGTAAACAAGGACGTATGCACTGAACTCTGCGTCACCTAAAACGTATAAGAAGATAAGTATAATTTATCGTCCGTTAGTAAAGTACTACTATCGACTCATTGTGACCTTACTTGTATAGAAGGCTTTCACGTGACGTCGAAGTAATGCGATCTAACCAGCTGGTTTTGGAGGGACGTTCCCAGATTTTTGTCTTCTGATTGCGATTACTCAACCGTTGAAGCAGCCACGGACATGAAATTTGCAGCGAACGTGGGGAAAATAGCGGAAATTACACCACTCAATTTGTGTGTCGATCGATGGGTGTACGGAGTCGCTAGAGCTTATTTTACAATATTTGGACATAAAACCCACCTCCGTCTAGGGATTTTGTTTCGATGGATTTCTTTTTTCAAATTGATCAAAACTAATGGTCGATATCAGGTCAAAAGATGTTTTTTTTTTGGGGGGGGGGGGCGACAAAAAAATTTGGGAACGCCCCTCCGAACTTCCGAAGACAGCTGTTAAGATAGCATTACTTCGAGTCTTCGTCGAATTCTTCAGCAGCGTTTTGTGCAAAAGTAACACGTGGGTCTTTAGGGGCTTCTTAGGTACAGGTAAAAATGCGTACGACACTGCATTTTGCATGTGCAAAGGAGAGAGAATTGTGTCGTCTATGAAAGACCTCTATAGCCTTTACGTCACAATGAGGTAAAAAATAATACCAAAAATACAACACTTGAACTTCGTTGTAAATGCCATATCCGATAAGATACCTTTTGTTGGCGTTTAACGTATACTTTTCAAGGCTTTTTGGATGGGGTGTCGCATTTGTCCGCTCAGCTCTTATTATTACGCCATTGTGGGTTTGAAATCACATTAAAGACGCGGCACCTTTCAATTCACTTCTTAAGTACAAAATCATTTAAGCCAGGGTGACGACCATGTTTGCAGTAACGCAATATTAATCTTTGGTTAATGGAAATGAGCATGTGAAGCCCCTGCCCAAATACTTAGAACTTACCAATTGCAAGAATCTGGCTATGGTTGGTCAATGTCAATGTTCGTTAGCAGCATGGAACCTATTTTACTGATTCTTTTTTTCTTTTCCTTTTTTGTGAATTTTGATGCAACCTTTGCCATACGGGTGACCCGACATTCCACAAACTTCAATGCAGGTTTCGTGTAAGAATGTAAATCATATACGTCCTCCCCGGTTCTTTGACGCAACGTCTGCAAAAGAACGTCACAACTAGGAGAAACGTACATGACACACATTTCCCTCACTGCTGTCGGGGTCAAAGGGTGCATCGTACAATTGATAAATGCATTAGCTCCATGATCAAAATAATATATTGGCTGAGTGAGACTCAGAACTCTTTAATTCATTCATTAACCTCATGATCAAATACAACTGTCTTTGCGTGGTCGACAAAAAATTACACCCTGAAACTGTTGGGAAAAAACTTTTGGGCAAAATTCAAAGTGCTCAACATGGGCAAAAAAGAAGTGGGTTTACAAACAATCTACCCATATTTGTTGGATAAGTTGAGGTTGGGCAAAATTAAAGTGTTGGTAAAAGGTTTGTCACTTTTTAAAGTGACCAACATTTGGGCCAAATGTAACTGACCAATCAGATGATTATTGAAAGTTAAGTTTTACAGATAATTATTTTAATAAAAGTGGTTAATTGAGAACTAATGGTGAATACGATTGGATTCGGTAAACAAAAAGCTGGCGGAAGAATAGCAGTAAAATCATGGACGAAATTACTTAAAGAGCAATGGTCGTACAGAAAAAGAAGTTTTTACTACTACGTAATCAATGGGAGAAGAAATACAAAGTTCACGATTGAGTTTGTTATTTCAAACTACATACTTTACTGTTTAGTTACCAAGTGCATCTTCGCTGGTGCTCCCAACCACTCTTGGAGGGCAAACGGTGTAAGTTTTAGGGTACTTTGTGAGATCTCCTTCTTGCCCAAATTATATATAATTACATATCAGGTTATACTGAAATCCAAACAGGCACCGAATAGTAAACCTGTTGGGCAACGTGTTTGCGCAGTTTTGAAACATTAGTTGAACAAAATTAGTTGGGTAAAATGATTGGGTAACTTCTTTTGCACAACTAATGAGTAAAACACTTAACCAATTGAGATGGCCTCTTTTTAACCGAATTTAGGTGAGGGGCATACGAAACCAACGATTGGATTTTTTTTTTTTTTTGCCAATTTTGGGTAATCATTTTTAAGAGAGTACTTTTGATGTGTAAGCAAAATCCCTAGACGGAGATGGGTTTTATGTCCAAATATTGTAAAATAAGCTTTAACGACTCCGTACACCCATCGATCGACACACAAATCAAGTGGTGTAATTTGCACTATTTTCCCCACGTCCTCTTCAAATTTCATGTCCGAGGCTGCTACAACGCTTGAGTAATCCATGTCAGAAAAAATACCCTTAGAGCAATCTCGTCAGGAACTGTTCTCAGTACTAATTATATGCCCATTTAAGCATTTGAAAATGACCATGAAGGTTGAAATTTGATTGAACCTTATCTCAGAATAACTTAAAGGGGATGTAGCCCTTTCAGTGCACTTTAAGTAATTTGATTCCCTTTTTGCCAGCACTTATTTCAGGATTTGTTGAAAGTTGTTATTTGAACCCCAAAGTTGTTCTGCTTCTATTGTACCAGAATGGTAATCAAATCTGTTGCTCATTAAAGCAGTTAATAGGAGTAATGAACCAGTGGTCGGGTGCTATACTCGGGAACAGCAGTTTTTCCTTAAAAACTGTGGTAGCTATGACGGATTTCCTTAAAGGCTAATATCCCGTAATGCGCAATTGGAAGACGAAAATCTGGGAACGTCCCTCCAAAACCAGCTGGTTAGATCGCATTACTTCGACCTCATCTGAAAGCCTTCTATACAAGTAAGGTCACAATGAGTCGATAGTAGTACTTTATGATACAAAAAGAGTCAATGATGACAGAAGAAAAGTTTGTACTGCAGCGCAGGTCATGACCGATGCTGACATAACTGTGGTACAGGGATTTGCAAGGCAATTTTCACTTTTGTTTCGAAAACGAAATTGAAGAAAAGGAAACGTTGTTTTAAAAAGGGACGACTTCAGAGAATATTTCATTAATATAGAGATGAGACTGAGAATAAAGGGCAAGAGCAGTCAACCCAAAATATTTTCAAGTAAGGGCTACATGTCACCAATTTCTTATTTTCCTTCAAAGTATTTTAGGGCTTCAATATTGTATATTTACACTAAAGCCAATCAGTTTCTCCTAACATTGTAACAAGATTCCAAGGGCTAATTATGAAACACGAAAGCCTACTACACTACTTCAATTCGGGGTGAATTTATCTCCGGTTTAAAGTCGAGGAATCTTAATTCCAGCTAAAGCTGTGTTAAAGTAGCAGTTACGCTACACATTGCACTGTACAGCGACATTTTGTATTGCCGCTTGCTGTGTGCTATTGCAAGTAGAATTGTTCATGCACCTTTGATACTTTTTACTCCCTTTTCACATACTTCTTACAGGCGGTAATTTGTGTAATCACCAAACATTATTATTAGACGCACTTTCTAAACATGTACATTCACTAAATAAGAGGGTTCATTCACTCCAAGAACAGTGAAAGTCAATCCAAGAAGAGTGGAAGTAGCCAAAGTGCATCATGTCCGTCAGAGTTGTGACGCAAGATGTGTCAAAATTCTTTAAATGTTGTATCGAAGCCACCTAACTGGTGCGGCATTGGTGGATCATACTCTATACATGAGCTAACAATATGCCAATTTTGTTGCTAGGGAGGGTCATGCCACACATGGCTAATGTAATCATTTGCCCTTGCTATCTTCATTTCAAGGACAATTCTAATATATGTATGTCCTTAGGGTTTTATTTGAAATTCTAATTACTGTCCTAAAAGTCATCAGTATCGTAAGTGAACCATAAACTACCTGATTTGTAATTGATATAACGTGACGAAAATGTCGATAGTGTGCAACACTTCACATCATTATTCAGTGCAAGAGTTGTTCCAGAAACACTTTTAACTTTTTGAAGTGAGGAGTGTAAAAGAGATACTGACATAATTCTAACTAAGTTTTACTTGGGAAAGACGTAGTGAGGTTTTCAAGATACGAGCAGGTAGGTAAAGTTGTCATACTTTCAAAAAATAGTGAACTTGAAGCAAGCACAAAGGACATCATATCCTTACATTAAAAGACAGTCCCATCCTTTAGAACTTCAAGGTCAAAATAACAGTCTCTAAAAACAAAGGGACACAAAGCATTTCTTGTCAATGTGAGGAAGACAGTCAAATCGGAGCGCCACCACTGGTTGGCGCGGAGCGTCCAGAAAATTGGAAAATTCGTACCTCACAGACAGTTGAAAATAACATTTCCCAGGATTACAAAGGGGATCCAGGCAGTCGATATTTTAAGTTTCAACTGCACATAAACGTCCACTCAAAACTAAAACTCAGCCAGAAAGACTAAGCGGAGCGCCACCATTGGTTGGCGCGAAGCGTACAGAAAATTCTGAAATATCCGACCACTCAGAGAGTTGAAAATGACAAATCCCAGGACTATATATTTTTTTTTTGCAAAAAATGTTTACTTAAAACTTTTATTCTGTTATGAAGCGGTATAAGTGGTGCATCACCATAAGTTGGGGTGAAGCGTACAGGAAATTTTGAAAAATCTGACCCTTCAGACAGTCAAAGATGTCATTTCGTAAGCTTATAGAAGGTATAAGCAGTCACTATTTCGAGGTTTCGTTTTCAAAACCTTTTCACTTGAAATTAAGTTCTGCTGGGAAGACTATTTACGCGGAGGGCCACCACTTGTTGGCGCGGGGAGGACAGAAAATTTTGAAAAATCGGGCCCCTGAAACAGTCGAAACTGAATTTTCCCAGGATTATAGGGGGATTTCAGCAGTAACTATTTGATCAGAAAATTACGTGATAAAATGTATCACTACCAATCGATGAAATGGTCCCTCATATTTTCGTTGAAAACCATAAAACGTGATTGAATTTTCTCTATTGTGAATCTTGGCTAAATTCAATATATTGATACAATTGTGTGACTGCCCGAACTTGATTTTATTTTTGAAAAAGTATAACACTACAAGGTGTATTTAAATGAATTTTCAAGCAGACTAATGGGAAAGACATTCTCACACTGCATCATTAAACTATCGAAAAACGAATTACCCAATTGCCATAACCATTGCCCGTATTCGGCTCTAGAGCAGGAAAGAGGGCAAACTTTTGGACACCCGAACAACCTCCAGTCCGTCCATTGAATTAATATGGCAATTGAAAACTTCACAACATTTTTTTAAACTTTGCCCGAATATTTGACCATTTCGGGAACTTTTTGAAAGAGTGTGGAGATGATGAAAACTTTTTCATATCTTGGCCAAGTGGGTCGCAGATCTTTATTATTTTTCATGAAAATTTTACGTAAAATATAGCATTCTCTGTTTTTCGGCAAAGATTTGAAGCTATTAAATAATCGGTCATTTCGGGTATTATGTGACACAAGATTTTAAAACAGGTTCAAGAATGATTGTTTCTTATAAGCCACAGGCTTCCCAAATTTATAGCGATTTTTTATCTGTTTGATTTTTCTTAACTATGTGTTGCCATTACTATGTTACTTTTTCATTTTCGGGCAAATGCTCGATAGTATTTTGTATATTCGACAATTTCGGGAATTGTGTTGTAATTACCTGTTAAGTAAAAGTCACGAATAATACCCTTTTGCGCTGCCCGAAGGTGTAGCAATTTTTTTGAAACCATGACTTGGTTTTCACGAAAATGTTACTGCGACTATATGACGTTTCTTTCCTTTTTCGGGCATATCTTTTTTACGTTTTCGGCTATATATAGGAATTTTCTGAAAAATCACCGTATTTTTTTCAAAATGTAAAGGCTGTTTGAATTCTTCCCAAAATTCTGAACGAACTTTTCCAAAATTCGTGCTCGAATTTAGATTTCGTGGAAATTTTAGGCAGTCGTCCCCCTGCCCCGTCTCGTACGCCACTGAGGTAATAATGGAAAGGTTGCCACCCTCGAGACTGCATTGACACAATATTGGGTTGGTAGTTGCACTGGCCAATGACTGGCAGCAACGGCCGTGCAAAGTGCAAATCCCTTCCAACCATATTTGACTCAAATATTCTACCCACCACACCAAGAATGATTTTGGAAAAAAAATTGTGCATCCCCAGGAATTAAAAAAAAGAAACCCTACAGGAGAGAGAAACAGGCCATGTGCTGGGAGAGGACTTTAAACCACACCAAGGTAGGCAAGTTCAGCCACTCTAAATCTGCCAGAAAATTATTGATCCAGAAACCTCGCGAATAAAAAGTCAAGAGTTTCGGAAGATATGAAGCTTGTCACAGTCTACCTAAATTTACTCCGAAATTCAGAGTGGGCCACAATTGCAGAATACTCTGCAACTGCTTGGATCTTGGATCTTGTATCTTTGTCATACTAGCCGGGTAGCCCGGATTAAATATTATCAATGGCCAGCATGAAAATGATTTTTTGCCCAGATCGCCAATGGTGTGGGGGCTGCTTGGGGATGGCCGATTCAGTGAAGGGGTGGGTTCCGGTCCCAAGCCCGCCGTAGCTACGCCACTGTTTGAATTATAAGGATTTAGGTTCTTTTACAAATAGTCATATGGTTTGTTCAATGCTCAAATTAACGTCATGTTCCAAAATCTACCGGGGCTTCGCCATTGGACACTTGAACGCTTATGGACCCCACAAGGGGCCCTAAGGTAACCCCCTGGACCTCACGTCGATAGGATGAGCACTTCTTGCTCTCTCGGGGCCTGATAGCCTTTCAGTGGGTTGGTAAGACACTTAAATGATGCATAACGTTATATGTAAGCGAAAACAAGGGAAAGCAACTGATGTGCAAAGTTCTGTTGGTTCACATCCTAACGCGTGGTCCACGATTCTGTTTGGCAAAGAATTACCGAACTCACTAATGTGAGATGCATTGTTATCATGTATTTGTATACGATTTAGCAAGTAAAAAGATGATTTTTCAGTAAAGAATTACAAATCTCTCTTACTGCTTACCTTGAAAAGTGGCAGTTACACTGAATCCACGGCTAACTCCAAGACCGTCGCTTACAAACCTGATATGCATGACGTTACCACTAGTAATCAGTGGATCTTGTGATTCAATTACACCACAAAGTCGTGCCAACATTTTACCATCTTTTTCAAGACCATCGAACACCTACGGAAAAAATAAAGGCTGGACGTATCATCATTTATAAGCAGAAATAACCCTGATAAATGAAATACATAAATAAATAAACAGTTGAAAATAAAGATAATTAAATTATACTTATTAAGAAACATACTTCCACATCCCGGTAATGAAATTATTGAAAAATATTTGAGAAAAGTTCTTCTCACCCTTAAAGTTACATTCGGCTTTGATCATGATCTTTCAAGAAATGAATGGTATGTTTCTCGTTTTTTTTTAATTATTAAGGTAAGTGTGTACTTTTGGCGTTTTTATCACAGTTGGTCAACGAGACGATTCAGAACAACTACCTGTTTCAATCGATTGTGGGAAAGAGAAATTGTGACATATTAAAGCGGCTCGTTGAGTTGATTCATATAATTCAACAAATTTTCTAAACCTGTTAAGTTTTCTTAACATACCAATGACAAATGGTTAAACCTAGACAATCCCCATATCCACATACCAGTAACTGCATTTTGCATGAGTACTTAACTAAAAGGAAGGGGGCTGGGGGAAGAGACAAAGCACCCCTGCCATCGGGTTGAAAAAGGGAAGAATTACGGCAAGAAGAAAGGGAGAAGGAGAAGAATGAAATGGAAAGAGATAATTTAGCTTCAGACAGGCTTCCACAGTATTTTTCGTTAATTATCAATCGGGCTAGCTATTATTTAAAGGACCAATCCTCTCACCCCAAACAAAAATTCTTGCAGTGCTTTACCGAAATAATCAATAATTGGCTCAGCTCTTTGATTAACAGCATATTCAAAAGCTGCAGTACCAACGCTTATACTGTACTAAGAGTGTTCTTATTACACACATTGAGTTCTTTTATTCTCACCAGGCAATACACAGAGATTGTAAATATATGTTAAGTAAATGAGATAATTTTAGACACCTTGCTCTTTATCAGTTGCGATACGGGTGCAATGTGCATACACTTCGAACACTCGTTCCCTGGCTTCTGGTCTTACATCCTGAGTGGAAGAAAAATTGCCCCCGATGAAAGTTCTTAACAAACTTCATAACCTCTGTTACATATGTTGCAAGTATTGACGCTAGAAACCATTTGATGACGGCTTTATGACGCATTCGGATTTGGTATATATATAACTAAATTAGCTATTTCTCAGGATGTGTTTAAGGCCCTCAGCGTCTGCTTCCGATCTCACCTCAGGAAATGTGTGAACCGCAAAAGGGCTAAACTAGATAACTTACGAGGTGAGGACCAATTCCTAAAGTATGTAGACCCCACACTGACACCTTTCTACAATGTCCTCGGAAGAAATAACCGTTCCGAGCACGCCAGTACAGGACAGAAAGAAATAGCTAACCTGTCTAACTACACCCTATATGGCGGTGAAGAACAACTACTCTCGAAAGGTCTTTCCTTCTGCCCATCCAGAGATCTTAACCCAGTTGACCTTTGTCATGATATGGAACAGTACTTACGCAGAATTAAACTCAGGGAGTATTTTCAGAACGAAGACACAAGCTTCTCTACCAACGCCCCATCCAACAAGGTGCCATCCCGTAATAAGGCTCAATCGACTCCCCCGAGTGGCCGCAATCAGTATATCGATTCTTACGTAAAGTCGGCCAGGGCCCACCTTGATAATTTTGTTTTGGAAAATTGTCACCGGTCAGACAAAGATAATTTAACCGCCGTTGAGCGTAAGGCTATTAGGACACTCCGTAGCAATACTGACATCACTATTAAGCCAGCATACAAGGGAGGCAATATTACTATCATGAACACTGTTGATTATGTGGCGGAAATCGAAGCCCAACTAAGTAACAATGATTTCTATGAAGAACTCCCTCATGATCCTACCGAACACTTTAAGTCCGAGCTTAGTGAACTCATCAATAGTCTCAGTTTCGATATTAAGACCGATGTCAAGGCCCTTATTCCGGAACAACCCAGACCGGGTATTTTCTACACTATTCCCAAACTCCACAAACTTCCCAAACTTGTTCAGGACAGATTGCGTGACAATACCATCACGGACGCAGACCAAGCCGGTGTCAACGCCCTCAACAATCCCATGGAGTTGTATAGAGTGGCCAAAGCTGTCGAAGTCACACCCCCCGGCAGATCAATTGTCTCAGGGATCGGCACACTGACTGAGTTTATTTCCGGATATGTTGATAGCATACTAAAACCTTTGCTTCCACGGATTCACAGCTTCATTAAGGACACGACACATTTCCTACAAACTTTGCGAGGCATCGATAAGCTCCCTGATAACGCCATTCTCGTCACCATGGACGTGTCATCTCTATATTCCAATATTCCGCATTATGAGGGGGTCCATGCCTGTGAAGTTTTTCTACGCAAATGCGCTTTAGAGGAAGATTTCCTTCATGATATCTGCAATATCATTAGCTTCATCTTATCCCATAACCACTTTGAATTCGATTCCCGTCACTTCCTCCAGATCCAAGGGACAGCTATGGGGACCAAAATGGCTCCTAGCTATGCCAATGTATTCATGGATGCCCTAGAACAGAAAATGTTGTCTAGTTACCACCTCAAACCTCACCACTACTGCAGATATATAGACGACATATTTTTCATCTGGACACACGGCTTGGACTCTCTCCATGACTTCAAAAGGTTCGTTAATGAATTTCACCATAGTATCAAATTTACGTTAGAGCATTCTAACACATCTATCTCGTTTCCTGACGTATTAGTTACTATTGATAATAATTCCATTTCTACATCTTTGTACACCAAGCCTACCGATTGCCACAGTTACTTAAATTTCAATAGCTGCCACCCTAGTAACCTTAAGAAATCCATAATATACAGTCAATGCTTACGTATCAAAAGAATATGTTCTGATCCGGAAGACTATAACACTCATGTAGGTAAGCTTACAAATCACTTTCTCCGAAGTGGTTACCCTCTCAGGGTTATTAAAGAAGCAATTTCCAAAGCCTCCAAGATCGACAGAGATAGTCTTTTAAGCTATAATCCCAAGTCACCCAACCTTAGAATTCCCATGGTTTTCGAATTCAACCACAAACTTTCTAAGCTCTCACGGCCATTGGTTAATGACTTCAAACACCTGCAACTGGATCCCGACATTCGGGACATATTTAGTGACCCTCCCCTGAGCGCCCGAAGACAGCCCCCCCCTCCCCCAATCTGCGATCCTTGCTCACCATTTCCAGACTCCCCCATCCCCCTGTATGTCACAGCAACCGTACATGCAATAAACCCAGATGTCAAATATGTAAGCACATCATCACTGATCCTCTCTTCTCCCCTCCGGGCACCACCATAAATATCAGGTCCCCCCCTTTGACTTGTGACAGTGCCAATGTTGTTTACCTTTTAATTTGTACAAAATGTGAAAGAGGCAACTATGTTGGTGAAACAGGCACAAAATTCCGTCTTCGGTTTAATAATCACAAACAGTCGATCCGAGACAATACTCAGGGCTTTGCAGTTGGGCAGCATTACAACTTACCTGATCACAACCTCAATAACCTTAAATGTATTCTATTGGGCTCATCGTATTCTACCCAACAGACCCGTCGTAATGCTGAAACCAAATGGATTTTAGCTTTAAATACTCACATTGAGGGTCTGAATAGGGATTTAGGGATAATCAGTGATTACAGTTTCCACAACCCCTGATTAGGCCTACGACCTAGTTCTTTACCAGTTACGCAGCCTTTATACAGGTTTCAATCATTGTTACATACGTCGATAAGGAACACAGGAGTGTTCGAAATATACGTATTGCCGTATCGTAGCACTATTTAGTGTTTGTTTATTACGTGTTCCGAAATGTCAACGGGACCAGCGGCCATTTTTACTTTCGTATATATATATATACATATATATCTATCTATATCTATATCTATCTATTCATCCATCCATCCGTCCGTCCGTCCGTCCGTCCATCCATCTATCTGTCTATCTATATTGATATATATATATATATATATATATATATATATATATATATATATATATATATATATATATATATATATATATATATATATATATATATATATATATATATATAGTAATTTCAAGTGATACCCGGAACCCCGCTCGAATTTGCCATCCCGATGAGGTGATCCACCGGCGACGTGGGCCCACATACGAGGGGATACGCGATGCTTCGGTCAAGTTCAAAACACTCGGGCCAAATAAAGTTGTATAGAGTTTGCAGTAACAACCGGAATTCCACGGGAGAAGCTCTAAACACTCCTCATGTCCTTTCGAATCCCGTTGGGCTTGTAGTGCTCAATTGGGATTCATTAGGCTTGTTCTGGGCTTAAATACTTCATGATTGTATGTGAATTTCTTCTTGCAGCTAAGTAAGGTCCTTTCATGACCAGCAAAATCGCTACTACGTCGCTTTAAATCTAATCGTTTAGATTTACATAAATACATTTACAAGGAAATATATTCAGGTATATTCTTACATCAAATCGATCATATTCGCAGTTTGAACCATACTGCAAAGCAAACAATTGGAAAGAAAGCTGTATTGTGAATCCAGGTGGCGCTTCTATGATGTAAGAACATTCGAAAAAGTCGGGATAGGGTTCAGGAAAAAAAGGAGGCTTCAAAACAGTGCCATCAGCGGTGTAACGAGATTTTGAGCAAACGTCACGGTCTGTTGAAGAGTAAACAAAATAAAATTTTGGTTTAAAAAGTCAATCACATAAGTTAATTACAACGATTTGAGGTCATTCTCTAACACTGAAGATCGACAAAAATAGCCCAAATAGCGTTAGAGAGGTACTGTACATGGCATTACTGAATTTAACACATATACAAAAAAAGGTGTAATAGTCCCTCAAATAATAGGTCCTTACAGATATGAATGCCTACCGAATGTTGACATTTAGACGACAAAATGACGGGTGTAATGTAAATACATATATATACATATATATAGCTGGTCATTTAAATAACGTTAGGTATATGTTAAGACGTTGGGGCGAAATCTTTATCTTGAGTATTTTATTTTTTTGCCCTAGGTACAAGCAGATATATCAATTTGGGAATTAGCGTTACATATATATATATATATAAATATATATACATATATCTATATATATATATATAAATATATATATATATTTATATATATATATATATATATATATATATATATATATATATATATATATATATTGAAAAGGTTGCAATAAGTTCTTACAACAAAGCTTTACAGAACTGTTTCGTAAGGGCCACAAATGTAGGTCCTCACTCCTCAGAAGCCTGAAGTAGAATGATGTCAATAACGTTAAATACGTATGTGTTCGCTGCTTTTGAACGTGTCCGTTTTTAAGCACGTGTTCGTTCCGTGTTCGTTGTGAACAGGCACGAACGGTGTACAGCGAGCCAAGGTACATTACCTATTAGAATAATTACACAGTAGATGTTTGTTCCTGTGTCTACAAGAGCTTATCAGTTTCTAACGAAGGTTTGAGTATAATGAAGAACTTTTCTTCCAGACAGAGATTACAAGTTTTAGATGATGTGGAGTTTGCTCGAGCTTTGTTCATGAGTTTCCACTTTACGGAGTGTTCTACATTTGTATCCTTTAGTTTCCAGATGTATTCACTGAGTGGAGTTTCGTTTCTTTCGTCTTTGTGTTTAAAGCTAGACTTGTTGGCGGTGTATCTTGTTTTGAATGTGTTCTCTGTTAGACCAATGTATGTTTCTACGTTGTGGTTGTCGTGGCGTGTTACAGTTGCTTGGTACACAATGTTGTTCGTGAGGCAGTTGCCTTCCAATGGGCACTCACTTTGCTTTCTGCAATTGCAGTTGCTTCGCGTTGCTGGTTGTACTTCCTGTTTCGCCAGTATGTATTTGTTGTGTGCTGATATAATTTGGTCTATGTTTGTTTATATATATATATATATATATATATATATATATATATATATATATATATATATATATATATATATATATATATATATATATATATATATATATATATATATATATATATATATATATATATATATATATATATATACACATACATAAAAATACATACATACATACATACATACATACATTTATACACTTCCATGGTAACAAGGAGGGGAAATTGAGTGCGCGATATTTGTAATTTGGATCGAGCCGGAAATCACGTCAGTCGCATTTAGTGCAGTGGTAAGACAGTCGCCCGGAAAGCGAGCGGTCCTGGGTTCAAATCCCGCTTTGCCGAATTTTCGAGCGATCCTGGTATTAAATCCCGCTTTGCTGAATTCTCCTGCTGGTCTTTTTCTATATTTTCAAATTTTTATATGTCCAAAAGGCAATGCCAGTGCTTGGATTGAATTAAAATTCATGATCGAATCATTACCAATTTTTCGACCTACATTTACAGTCGATCCTACGACGTTCGACCTAATTAATCACCCCGTTTCTGGATTTATACACTTCGGTGGTAACAAGGAGGGGAAATTGAGTGCGAGCTGGATATCACGTCAGTCACATTTAGTGCAGTGGTAAGGCACTCGCCGGAAAGCTTTGCTGAATTTTCCTTCTGGTCTTTTTCTATATTTCTTCCCTTGTTCAAAAGGCAATGCCAGTACTTGGGTTGAATTAAAACTCATGATCGAATCATTACCAATTTTTCGACCTATACACACACACACACACACATATATATATATAGTGTCAACACGAAGTATAACGCTGTAATTCCAACGAAATGGTGATACACAAAGAAGAACACTACACAAATAACGTTTCGATTGCCCTGCAATCTTCCTCAGAAATGACCAAGACAGTTAAACTTGACGGACTCACTGAAGCTTTACTTATTG
Organism: Holothuria scabra; assembly: GCA_037179385.1. Lineage (NCBI taxonomy): Eukaryota > Metazoa > Echinodermata > Holothuroidea > Aspidochirotida > Holothuriidae > Holothuria > Holothuria scabra. Next base: position 73,122,621 of record CM074179.1, read on the forward strand.
ATTGAATAAGGGGATAAAAAAGATGTGTCCCGATTAAAGCCAGTGCTGTGGGATTGGAGTTTGTGTATTAGCCGCTGTTCGTACAGCTTTCTGTTGTTGCTACTGGTAAAACCTTGTTTGGCGATGAAACAACGGAGACTGAGGGAAGAGTGGCCTGGTGAATTAAAGTGGGCTGCTACTGGAAAGCCTGGAGGGTTATTTCTAATGCTGTGTTTGTGATTATTAAACCGCCTTCTAAAACGATTTGCTGTTTCACCTACATAAATGGCTTCAGGACATTTTGTACAGTAAAGTACATACACTACATTGGGGGTATTGCAACCTGACTTGGTCATTTCTGAGGAAGATTGCAGGGTAATCGAAACGTTATTTGTGTAGTGTTCTTCTTTGTGTATCACCATTTCGTTGGAATTACAACGTTATACTTCGTATTGACACTATTTAGTTTATTTTCCAACACACGGTATATGTTTATTCATATAACTATGTTATATATATATATTACCATATATATTTTCCATTGCCTGGTTGACATTATTAATTACTTTTTACTATATTTATATATATATATATATATATATATATATATATATATATATATATATATATTTCACTCCTTTTAAACTTACCCGTTTGTGCTCGTTTTTTACTGTGTAGGCCTAAATTTTTTTCCGTTCCTAGTTTTTGTCTATTTTGTTTTCCGACTATGTTTGATTTTTACGTGCACTTTTTCACCAAGGACGCTTTGTTTCCTTTTTTTTTTTGGATTTGTGTGTTATCCTTCGCTTTCATGTTTTCTGATAGGCATTTTCGTCGTGCCTCTCACCCCAAGAAATGTAGAACAGGTAGGACAACATATGATTCAACTGAACCCTTGTTAAAAAACAAAATTCGATAACACAAATTACATTGTTGGGGTGATTGACCCTTTTTCCCCTTATCTAGAGAGAAAACAACTATTACTATGGAAAACTGACGATGGATGCCATGTCAAGGACAATATCTTACCAGTGAAGTATGTCACGTTGACCACGAAATATCCATCCGCGTTGCCACTGTAGGTTCGGTAATATAGCAATGCTTTATTACCCTGAGTTATCTGGTAGTACACACGAGATCGTGAGCTGCATAAAAATCTATGATGATATGTAGGGGCGTCATAGAGATCATTGGTGGCAAACATCTAAATAAAGAATGAAAACAATTTTTTCATGATTATCTGTCGGTTTTCATTTTTTCGAGCTTGATATGGTAAAAGTGAAAGTATTGAAAACTTTCCAACCCCTTCGTCATATTTCATCATCAAGCACCACATACTACATGGACGTTCGTCCTTGGTTCTCTTATTTGAACAGTTTTGGTTCTTGCTTGAACGAAATTTTCTACTCCAAACAAAGTTTTGTTTTTCATTAAAAAGGGGCTGTGGCTTTTTCTTTGGAAAGTGTCATTTCATGTTGTGTCCTTTCAGGGGAATAGGCACGGCTGTTCTTCATCTTAAGAGAAAAGAAGGGTTTAAGGTCACATCCAGTTTTGATATATTAGACTTAGTAGTAGTAGAATAAGTACTAAGTAGTAGACTTAGTACTTATTCTAAACAATTCTGCTGTGGCGTAAGCAAGATTTTCCTAAAGAGGGCCCCCACTTTGAAAATGTTTGGCCTTTACTAGGAGCAAAGATGCAAAATAGTGCAAGTAATCTGACTTCGATAGGAATAGTGTTGAAAGTTGACTTGCGGTGGATAATAGGGATAATGTTCCACTACCATTAGATTCACTGTTCTTGAAACTTTTCTGAGAGAGAAAGTAAGAGAGATATAGAAAAAGAAACACTTTACAACCGATTAAAAAAATATGATAATGATTCTCTATTGTGATTTTTGACCAAATTTAAAATTCCTGAATTTATGAATTTGACTAGGTGACTGCCAGAACTCCAAACTATGAATGATTTTACTTCTATCATTTGTTCATGATAAATGGAAACTATTGCTCTCCGCAACTGAACCCCTGCCCCGTCACAAACGTATATGCCGGCCAGGGAAAGAGTCGAAGGGATTACTCTGGCTTTTGAGAATTCATTGAAAAGGTAGATGACCTTGCATGCGGAGGTGACACACATACTTCCTTTTGGAGAAAAATCTTTGCATTTAATACGACATGCGGTTCTCAAGATATCAGCCAGGTAAAATTGTCACAAATTCAACAAAAAGTGAAGTTGAATCAAGCACGTATGACATCAGATCACCAAAATAATGGGTAGTTTTTTTTTTAATTTACATCCAACTTTTGCCTAAACAATCTATATTTTATAAGAGTGTGATTACATAATTGGGATAGGAAATGAATGCATATCTCACAGAGAGTTCCTATTCAGATTAATATCAAGCTCAACACAATAGTCTGAAAAATGAAAATGAAAACAAAGCATTCCTTGTCAATGAAAGGAAGTTATGTAACCTCTTCTGTCCTCAAAGTCACGTTGGTATCCAAATTTAGTAACTCTACTTACTGATGTCTCGAGAAATATACGGCCTATTTGAATGGAAGTGCCAACACACTGCCTTTTTTGTTCCTATTCTGCACATGAATGTCAAATTTTTGCTTTTCGGTTAAATCAATCAGTTGTAGAAATTATAACACGTTAGATCCTGTGAGGGGGATAAACAACCATCGGTTATTTTTCTTTGAATAAGCCATATCATCACTACCTTGGAAGATAAATTTTAAAATAAATGATACCTCTTCAGCGCAAAGACTCAGTAGAAGAAAATACGCTGAACCGAAGATTGCTTCGTCATTATGACCAATGAAACACACACCTAGTTATAACGAATAACTCAATACATAACGAAAGAAATTTACCCTATTCTGTATTAATTTCAGCAATGTCCAATTTTGACTAAAATAATCTCAGTGAACACAAGAGTAATAGTAATGTGTCACTTGAAGACCAACTGAAAACAGTTATATGAAGCTGCATGATCTGAGAACAGAGAAAAATTGGAAGAAGGATAGCTGTTCAGAGCAGTGGTCAGTTTAAATTTTCAATTTTGTAAATGGGAGTTACTTAGCCAGATAAGATTTAACCACGCACCAACACGAATGTTATACAGTTCAAATATGGTGAATGTCCCCGTTTAGCAGTTAGCGAGATGATCATTTTCGAGGCCAAATTGGCATTCTACAGATCGGGGGAACATTTGGTTGTTTCCACAATGTGAATATTTTTTAGAAATTCGTGTCTGTCCCTTCACAGTCGTCGATATTTTCAATAAATGCGTGTGCTTTCAAATGTGAGATGGTTAAGACACCGTTAAGAGCGAAACCACAAGGGACTTTCAACAACGTATCTTGATACATTAGTGGTAGCACCACCCAATTGCACCCTATTTTTGCAAAAGTACACAGCACTGGTGGCTGTGTGGGTATAAATTTTGGCTTAGGACAAAGAATGTAGCAAATTGAGCGATATATCAAAATCGCAGTAATGAACGACCAAACACGACTAAGCCTTTTCGTTCACAAAACAACGGAGATTTTAGTTTTTGTCAAAATTTCTACGTTCTTCAATAAATGAAAATTGCGACGTTCTTTTGAACGTTCGTATATGTTGATTTTACAGGGTTAGGATCGCAATGCATCAACGAAGATGTTTGCAAATGGTACTACCCATGGGAAAATAGTCCCCCAATCGGGTGAAAATGGATTTTCCTGCGAAAGCGGTTACCACGACCCGAACTGTTTCATAATAACCAGACCTTGAAGGGCAGTTATTCTACGACGCTTAGTGACCACGAATGTGGGGAAGGCATTGACTAATGAATTTATTTACAACCTCACGTCGGGTGGAAACCAATTCAACAATTTGGATCAAATTTGGTTTAGTCGCATCTTACGTCAGGCAGGGAATACCTTGGATAATTCTACCACCCCAAACCCTCATGGGCACTTTGTAAACGGTATTTTGTAATTCTGAGATGCTCCTTTCAATTGCAACGTATAGGTTAAGATAGTAGCAGAAAGCTACTATCTTATATTATATTTTCGCTTTTCGGTTGGTATTTTTCAAATATTTTCATTCATTCAGTGTGAGTTTGCAGGGAACTCAACTCGACCTACGGCTTGAAGAACGATCGAATAGAAAACATTCACTTTCATAATTTTTGAATTAAATTGCTAATTTTTCAAGAATATTAGTTTGAAATGCTTTCTTTCCAAGTTGTCCAGAACGTTAATTTGTAAAGCGAACAACTGAACTGATACAAGGAAAACATCAAAAAGTAACCAACTACAACAAGACGACGACGACGACGAAGACGAAGACGATGAAGATGACGATGACGATGATGATGATGATGATGATGATGTTGTCTCCCAGAGCTCATGATTTTGATAATTGCGGTGATGACGTGATGGTTGCGTTGATTTTTCAATTATTTTTATTGCAAAAGCAAAAGGCTGTACTGTTTGTAGCTCTTTCCCTCACATACTCTCTATCCAACCATCTAATCTAATGGTATCTAACCAAACATAGCATGTCCCTGTTATAAATCCACAGGATATGGATATTAAGTTCATGTTCATTCATGTTTGAGTGCAAAATTGAAATAAAAATTACACAATTAAATGTAAAATTTTGATGGTTTTGTTCAAAATTATGGTCAGTTGCCCGGTTTTTAATGGTTTTCACATCAGATAATTAAAAACTTCACTTTGATATTATCATGTCACAAAGTTTTAAAAGTAAGTTAAGGAAACATGGAGTTTAACGTCCCATTTTCCAATCGATTGGTTCACGTCAAACTGGCACCAGACCTTTAAGCATTCCTTTTTCAAGGAAACGCCGACAGAAGCAAAGGCATAGTAGGAGTACAGTGTTGATTTATTAAAGCCCCAATCCTCTCACCCCAAACTACAGTTTTTGTGAGGGGGTACAGAAACTCTCCATTGGCCAAGCTTTTTGATTGACTGTTAATTCAAACAATGCAGATTACCAGAGTTTATATTTCAAAGCATGAACTGTACTAAGAGTGTTTAGAATATACACGCAGAGCTTTTCTATACTCACCCGGAAGCAAAAAAACTGAGATTGTGACTGGATAAGGATGAATTTCAGACAATTGTGGGAGAGCTTAAATAAGAAGGTCAGGGAGAATTGGCACTGTTTGGGGTGAGAGAACTGGGCCTTTAAGCTAATGAAGTAGTTAATTTTTATCAATAATGAATAATTTTTAAGATTTCCTTTTGTTCCAAGACAAGCAAGGAAGGCTTACCGAAAGAAAATCACAGTCCACGTAATTTGAAGACGATTGGCCTACGTCTAAACTGTCAAAATCTATCCTCATCCTGACTCCATATGGTGCCTCTATGATGTAACGATGCAGTACATTTCTAGGAGAGCCACCGGGGTAGCCATCAGATGTGATCCTATTGGTACCGTTGTTAATGTACGAGATTAAGGGCTCTATCCAAAGAGTGTAATTTAAAAGAAAAGCTATTAAAAACGCTATGATGAAAAGGTTAATGAAATGCTGGTCGGCTTTAATTTATTAATATTCTAGAAGCCAAGGTACTGATATTTTTTTATAAAAAATATTTTCCCCTTTTTATGAAGGTTCACACAGGTTTTAAATGGAATAAACTATAACAATTTACGCCAGTGTTATTTATATACACATTCATATCAGCAAGATATGACTCAATGGCTGGTTTGCATGCAAGCTGATAATGTGCGACAAATATTTCACAATGCAGAGAATATTCTGGTGTATTCGTGAAAGCTTTTTACGTTAAATTTGGTGCAAGAGTAACTACAGGGCGTCAAGTTCAGCAAAATGTGAGAAAAAATATTTGCAACATGTCATATGTGACACCAGATTATCAAATAGCACCGGTCAAACACATCGCTAGTTTTTCCTACTATTGTTTCATGTGTCAGAATGTTCTCCAAAAATCGCATTACAAAAGCAAAATTTTCCTCGCACTTTTGCGGGCCTAAAATTGCAAATTCCTAATGCAGTCCAATCTGGAATATGAAAGTTGCCCTATATGACACCTGACAATAACGTGATACTGGTCAACCTGTTTTTCACCTTTTCTCGGAGGGTTTACAACTTTTAGTACAATATTAGCCTTTTATATTGAAATATTTTACCAAAAAGGCAGTAGGATTAGGAAACGTTTTAAATGTCGTCGTACAGCGTCAACCCTCTAGTCCTTTATATAATATTATGGGTAAACAATGACCTTCAGTGTTTTTTTTTAATAGACTCATTCCCTGTTACGTCCCTGGTGGGCACAGAGCATGCCTAGGAACATGTGAGGAATGATTGGATTTGTCCCTACATTTCATTGTGACGAAAGAATCGCTTTTTTAAAAAAGGGCAAAAAAATACGTTGCACTTGGGATAACTCAAATTCCATTCGTAATGAAGTAAAGTTATAAAAAAAGAATATAATGAGAAATGTGGGAGGTAGCCCGCCTGATAAAATGACTACCTAAGCCACTGTCTTATGGTCTTATATGTTCTTGGGCACCCGCTTTGTCGTCCAACTGGCAACTATGTAAAAGTGACTGATCCAATATAAAAAGAAGGAAATGAAATAGACGAACGAACAAAAGAACGACAAGCGAACGAATGAACTTAATGAATGAGGAAAGATATGAAGCGAACCTTCAAAGACAAAGGAAACTTGAAATCCTCGTGCAGATTTGAACTTTGTGGTCACAAGTGTCAGCTTTAAATAGTTGTCGTAAGTAAAGTAGGGTTCATTAACCCTTTCATCAACTGTGCAGATTCGGGCAGATATGATGTTTCTGTTATTGCTTTTGTCATAAATCTGTGAGGGAAGAAAACAAAAAGAGAATACAGTTCTCATATAACGAGTGTCTGCGCTCATGGGAGCGAGAGAGGGAATTTGTTCCCTCAGAAGATATGCTTGCCCATTTCTTTGCCCTTCAAGTTAGGTGAGCAGTAGTTAGGCCAGCTGAAAGAAATGAATACAAAACCGCTCCTTGAGACTTAATTTTTCATCTAGAGAAATGCTTAAACCTCAAAACGTCCACGAGATTCACCCCCTGGACTCCACCCTCCGGAGCGAACCCCTTGCACTTCTTTTTTTCGCTGCGCCGGAAAGTCTTGCCCCAAGCATTTTCCTTATACTTTAAGTTTCACCGTCTTTTATACATTCTAGCGCCACCACTTACAACCAAATGTTTTAGTTGCCCCTTGAATTGGGGAAACATAACAAGATTAATTTCAGCTTATGAACCTTCCGTCCTTAAATGTTCATCTTTCAGCCTGCATATACATCGTCTAAAGGACAACATCTGAGTGAAACGAGGGTTGCGCATTTTCTTTTACTATATGGAAATGAAATGGAATTAATATCCCGCTTTGCAGGTGAATTGTGTGATAATGACATCCCGATGAAGTCATGCTGGGTGAGCGCTGTTTATCGAACTTTCATATGCAAAGATCACTGCGGATAAAGGTAACAAGGGTAATTGTGGCACCAGGTCCCCCACTTTTTGTAATCCTGTTACCCCACTGGATCAAAGGGTGTTCTCAGCAGCTTGACATCACATACGAATGTGCATAACAGACCATGCGTGAAATGCGAATAATAAAAGTGGTATCGAGCTTATGAAAGTGGTAAGAGTTCCAACCTCATCCGGTAAACACGAGTGTATGTGGTGAGGATGTTTTGCAACTCCACTATGTCCATTAGTACCATTCTGTATTGATTGGTGCCCAACTGTAACGGTACTGAATGGCACGGTAAATTTCTAATAAAAAACAAAGTTGGCCTTGTAAACCAAAGTAATTTTAAATCTTAAAATGAATGTGTTTTCACAATGAGCTCGTTTGGTAATTGGTTGCCACATAGCATTGTGGGGCACAGCGTGGGTATACAAACAGTACTCAGCACATAGTGAACGGTACATCGTGCATACAACAAGTGCATATCCAACGCAGATGGAAATAGGGGTTTCATTCCTACTTACCGGCGGATTGAAATGCAAATTTTTACATCAAAAATACAATTTAAATACAAGCACCCGCACAAAACCACACTTCAGATCCCTCCTTATGCTGTGGATTGATTCGGAAAGACTGACTCATCAAAATTATCATGTAAATTCAATTTTGGAGTACGTGTTATAGGTGTTGGATTGGTTTTTTCATCCTGACGATCCTGAGGATGTGCGCATATGCATAGCCACCAACAACAAATAACTCAACTCGCATATTGCTTACCTGAATAGTGTCTCCTTTAATTGGAGTGAATTCACAGTCTGAGTCAGCCAGTTCAAGGTCAACGAAGGTGTACTTTATCACCATTCCGGGCGGAGCTTCTACGACGTAATCGCAGCTAATATCACCATAATACCCTTCTGGGTAGTTTGGTGAACTAAAAATACTTCCATTAGTCGAGAAATTTTGCTGGGTACACTCTGTAAGGTAAATGTAAGTGACGTAAAAAATATGTGGTCAAATTGAGTTGAAACCTTGACCACTACAGGAGTGCACACAATCTCTCACCTTTCCTAAAGTCCACCCGACCCTTTGGCAAAGGAACTTTCTGCGAAACTAAACTCAATCTCTTACGGTGCAAACATCTCTAGAGCTGAAACCGAATGGTAGTCTTCATTTTCAAAAGGTTTACCCTTCGCCCTCGTCGTGCACGCTCCCCATTCGCATCTTCTAGAATTTTCATAATTTGAATCATTCCCCCACCCAAACTTGAAAAGACATTTAGGCCCATGACAAAAGCCAATAATAAGGTCCCACCGGGATTATTTTTTTTTTAACATGATTTGATAGTCAGATAAAATGCGACCAATAACCTTTACGGAGTTGTTGTTACATTTTAAGTTAATTGCAGTAGTGTGGTTTTCAATATGTCATCAGGCTCTGAGAAACTGTCACATTTTCAATGGACAGTGAACAAGTAACGGAAGTAAGTAATTAATTATGACTTCAAATCCTTACACCAACGAACGAACAGTATTTAGAGAAAAAAAATAATAGCTGTTCTTTAAAAGATTACAATTTCATATTTTCAGACGAAATGGCAATGGAATGAGTTCCGAAGTCTAGATCCTGAACTCCACACGTGCCTTCCGAGGCAAAGGTACAACGGACAGATTGCTACCCCAAACTTTCCCAATATATTTCAAACAGGACCTGGAAAAAAATTGGCAACCAGTTTCATCCTTGCAATTTTGAAAGTTTTAATTACACAGAAAACTCATGAAGTTCATGTTCTTACAAAATATGTTAAAAGTAAAACATTACAGTTACGGTTAATATTCTGTGAAAGTTGAAAAAGTTGTAAAAAATTCAGGACGCAATCTGACAGTATATGTATGAAAACAAGCTTTGTTCAGCCTCTTGAAATAGTCTTGCACGACACTTTGCTTAAACTGGTACAATGTACGGTGGATTTTGGAAAAGAGTCCAGGGTTGTTTTTAACTACAGGGTTACACTGCACTCATGGCAGGAAGAAGGGTGTACAGGTATCTAAGCGCTCGGATCGGGAAGAGCTCTCGTACCATACCGTAATTAAAGCGTTAGTATTAATTTCTTTCCTCGCATTTACGCTTATTCCCTCAAATCATAAATTAACCCTAAATATGAAGATAATGCTTTTCTCGTTGCTGGTTGTGCTTCCTGTTTCGCCAGTATGTATTTGTTGTGCGCTGATATAATTTGGTCTATGTTTGCCATGCAGCTGTAACTCAGTTTCACCGTGTTTCTGTTGAGTAGAGTATGTAGTTTGTTTCCAGGTGGGAAGCAGCTGTCCAAGAGATTAAAGAATTTCTTGCCAATGTTGGTGGTGACACTGGCACTAAACGGGGGATTGAACCAGGTTATGTTCCTATTTCGTCTTCGTTTCGGGACTGCCTTGGAATGACTGGTGTTAGGGGATTGGGTCTCGTACTTTAGGTTGTACCCATAGCCACTTTTTGGAATGCTTCTTGGTAATCGGGCGATGATGTGTTGAATGTGTTTTCGTCGGAAGAAATGTTGGATAGTCTCCTGTCGATGCTTTCTGGAATGTTCTTTATGATAAGTGGGGGTAGTTGCTCGGTTTGTTCTTTTTTTGGATACTCTACATGTTATATGTATATGTATATATATATATATATATATATATATAAATATATATATATACATACATATATATATATATATATATATATATATATATATATATATATATATATATATATATATATATATATATAAAGGAACAAAATGGTGACGCTTTCATTACATTCATTAATATGTAGAGTATCCAAAAAAAAAAAGGGATATTTAAAAGAAACAACAAACGCGTGCCGATACAACTTAATCGGCGCGCGTACAAAGGCCATGTACCTACGTCACCGTGTTGCGCGTCTTGCTATGTCCCCATCAACACCTCCTTACAATCGTTATAAACTCACTGAAGTGCAAACGTACTGGTAACACACGCACTGACTAAGACAATATCCATCCATCAAGCCAAACAGAAAGGCGCTCACGTCACGCGCACAACCGCTTTGTTAAGGAATTGCTAATTATGAAATGTTTGCCCACTTCGAGACACAATTTTATACACAGTTAAACGACGCTACCGTTAACAGTCAGTCAAGTTAACAGTGATGACGCGATAAAAATTGAACGTAGATAATAAAATACACGCTTGGCGATAATGATGTCATTTTGAAAGGTCTTAGCAAGGAAATTTTAACACGATCAGTTTAGGTTCAAGTTCGGCGGACAGTCCGTTGTGAAAAAATGAACACGATCTATATTAGTTCGACTTTGACGTTCAGCCCGTAAGGAGCTAGAGTCACGGTTCCTAGCCTTACTATCAGTCCATTTTCGGCAATAAGACGATCACGGTCGGAACTTCTGCATGAGATGGCTGCCGTGTCCATCAGCAGGAAGGGTTTGCCTAATGTACCTCAAGTGTTCAGTAACCCGATCAGCTAGGCGACGTTTAGTTTCACCCACATACATCATGGCACAGCTTACAAGCTAGGATAAACGCTATATTAGTAGAAGTACATGTAAAATGATGTTTGACGTCGAAGGAATTGTTGTTGGGACCTACAACAGACAGAAGTCTGTCTTTGCTAACATGTTTACAAGTATTACATCTACTACGGTTACAAGGAAACGTCCCTGTATCATAAAGGTTTCGGGATGTGAGGCCCGAACCAAGTGACTTGAGAAGTTTTTCTCACTTCTAAAGGCCGTAGAAAATACTCACGGGTAGAGGGATCTCTTCCTAGAAGTTTAGCGTTTCTGTAAATGGACTCAACAATAGGGCGAACTGAAGAATGGTAAGACACCACGAAGGGTATTCTTGAAGTAGATTTGACCATATTAGTCTTGGGGGCCATGATTGTAGCTCTATCGATCCCTTGAACCCACCTTGTGCCTTCATGAGTACCTTACGTGGGTATTGGCGTTTCTCGAAAAAGGAGATCATCTCCTGAGAGACCTGTTTAAAATCCCTATCATTGGAACAAATGCGTCTAGCTCTTAAGAGTTGCGAGTAGGGGAGAGAGTTGGTACATGACCTCGGGTGGTTGGATAGATAAAGCAAGCAGCTGTGGGAGCCTGTAGGCTTAAAGAGGATATAAGTTTTTAGTTTTCTGTCACAAATAGATAGCTCCATATTTAAAAAGATCACTGAGGTATCAAAAATACAGCTGGTAAACTTTAAAAGGGGCAAAACGTTTCAACAAAATGTACAAAGTCTTCTAAATCACGACGAGAACCCGACGCTACCCCACGCTATTTATATATAGATCGACCTGTTTGGCGAAATCGGGATACCGCCGGTACAACCGGAGAAAATAAAAAAAAAAATAAAATACATCAGATTATATTTCCCCTATTTGTTCTAAGATAAACATGCACGTTATGTCAATGGCTGGTAAGTCCTTAGCGTTAACGGATAGATGTACGTAAGTTGGTCAGCATCAAAGAAATTGCATTAATATTAGGTTGTAAATCGGACTTGCATAAAAAGATACGCATTCCCATATAAAACAGTGTGTAAAACGTAAAGGCGTAACGGTTTTTTGCCCAAGGGTCGAGTTCTCCCAACAGTCGCGTTTTTGCATGCTAAATTTCACCTAACATTCGCGTTTCTTCATACTATATTTCGCCTAGATCCCAATTTATAGAAATTAAATAGTATATATATATATATATATATATATATATATATATATATATATATATATATATATATATATATATATATATATAAATAAATAAATATATATATATATATATATATATATATATATATATATATATATATATATAACCGTAACAGTAAAAATTAATTAATAATGTCAACCAGGCAATGGTAAAGTGCTCAACCCTGTGAAGGGAGCTGTAATATTGAAAAGGTTGCAATAAGTTCTTACAACATAGCTTTACAGAACTGTTTCGTAAGAGCCAATAATGTAGGTTTCAATGTCAATTGTACGGCTACTTGGGTGGTTTATTGTATTTTCTGTCCAGAATGTGGGATGCAATATGTGGGGATGACAACAAATCTTAAAGAACGTATGGCTAATCATCGTTGTGCCCTTAGGAACAGGGTTAGGTTAGGGGGTGATGGGGAGGGTAATGATTTCATGAAGGGTTGTTTTAGACTGTACTCTCATCTGTCGGAACACTCACCTAATGAGTTTAAGTTAATAATTTTACAATCCATGGCGCCCCCTACTTTCCCCCCGGATATGTCCGTTAGTTCTAGGAAACTTGTCTTGGATAAGGCACGCAGAAAACTTGGCTCTATTGAGAGATTATGGATGTGGAACAAACTGGGTACAATATGGCCTGATGGTCTTAACTCTAGTGATGGCTTTGACAGCCAGAACAGAAAGCCGAGGAGACGGCCCTCTCGTGCTGTCTAATGCGAGTTTCTTTAATTCCCGTTTTCTCGCTGCTGGCCGGTGTTTCAGCTTTCTTTTCTTCTTTGTTTTCGTGCTCGTCCAGTGCAACGCTTCTGTGTATGTATAAGTGGTACCTTATTTAGTTCCGGTCTAGTAATTTTCTATTCTTCTTTTATTCCTTGCTTTTTATGTCTATTTGGTTAGAGAGTGTTGGAGTCTTTTTGTCATTTTGGGTTGTTTTCTTGAGAAAGGCACTGTGTTGCTGAAAATTTGAAATAGATTCCTGAAACTGAAACTACAAGTTATCTTGTTTTTTCATTTATGGTTTTATATTGAGTGTTTCTGGTGATGTTCCTGTTTGGACTTATTGCTCTCTCTCTCTCTCTCTCTCTCTATATATATATATATATATATATATATATATACCACTAGATTGAACATTAGGGGGAAATTTGTATATCTTGATACGTTTAGGCGAAATGAAAAACAATAAAATACATTACTGTATATTTCGCCTTTAAGGAAAAACATATACATGTACGTAAATTCAATAGTCCATTAGTTGTACGTGTTAACAGACAGGCGTCCCTTATTTGGTCAACATTGAAGTAATTAGGTATATTACGTACCCCCGTATGTATTTTACTATACACTAACGTATTCCCATTAAAACAGTGTGTGAAAACGTAAAGGGGAACGTAGATTTTCCCCCTAACGGTAATTTCCCCCTAACGTTGATATTTTGCCCAAAATTTTCCCCTTATTCCACAGGTAGGTATATATATATATATATATATATATATATATGTATGTATGTATGTATATATATATACAAATATATATATATATGACTATACATATATATAGATATATTCATATATATATACATATATATATATATATATGTGTGTGTGTATATGTATATATATATATATATATATATATATATATATATATATATATATATAAATTTAGAATTTAGATTGATGGATGGATGAATATTGATGCGTACATTTGTGTGTGTGTGTCTGAATTGACTGCCAATCAGCGATAAAGGTAGTCAGGTGAGTTTAATTGGCAATACATGCATTGTATGGCTAACCTTCAAAAAAGGAAATTAAGCCGCTGAAGCCACTTTTGTCCATGGGTGTGCTGCTGGAATCAAAGATCATGTACATCTGATTCGTTTCACTGTTAAAATAGTTTCTGTTGTGTAAATTAAATATATAGTCTAGGTCAAACAAAGTGCTGTTGGGTCCAGAAAAGGCAACCTGAAAGAAACAAAGAAAACCTTTATCGAATTGTAGGCAACTATGCATAAAATTGCCATTTGACAGTAGAGAAGGAGAAACAACCTTCTATAGTCTCTTTGAAACAATATTCAATCGATGAAATCAGACCGCATGCTTCAAGTTTACCTTACAAAAAATTTTCTCGAAGAGCGAACATCGGAAATGAGTGAAGTTTTTACCAGAGTGCTTAGAATATGTTTCTCTTTAACGTATCCAAATTACATTTGGCCTTGGGCTATTCTTTTAATGTTCTTTCAACGATGTTCCATGCATTAGTATACAAATAATAAATGTTTATGACTGTTAGAGCGGTTAATTATTTCTTGAGTTGAAAGACCGCCACCTTCTATTCAACGAAGCGAAGCCGGGTTGAATAGAGGTGGCCATCTTTCAACCCAAGAAATAATTTCAACGCTATTACACGAATTAAAGCATTCATTATTTGTTTTATATAACACCAAACTTTCTAAATATTCCTTGGCTAGTATTTGATTTTGCCTAAATTTAGCCTGCCCCAGCCTGAGTTTTTCCCGTCGAACGAACGCTGGTACTTGCGGGTATGTATTACTCGTACGGTATGGTATAAAGCTGCAGTGAACTTGCGTACATCGTACTGTTTGTTATTATACTTAGCCTAGGCCACGGTCTATACTGTACGTAACTCTCAACCACTGTAAGGCTAGCCCGCCCACTCGAGACTTACGTTTTGGTAAAGTAGCAACTTAATTGCCTAGGCCTGGCCTGTATTTCATTTTCGTTTAGACCTAGGCTAAACACCTAACGTCCGAAATAGATTTTGGAGGGCTACTTACTCGTACATTCCAGCATTCTCTGTCAAAAGAACTTGACGTTATGTACGTCTGCCGCCTGCAACGTACTTTTATGTAAAGCATATGCAATGCATGGTTCACAACGCGATTATCAATTCGCAGCGACGTAGTTCAATGTGAACGTACGCACTTCGTATGTAGGTCTGTGTACCGCATAGTCTACTATCATCACTCTAAGGACTACTATTGCAATACGGGGACTACTATTGCACTTTGACAGGATCGAATCGTGCCGATCGTAGGAGCCAATGACTTGCATGTGACCATCAATCCTCCAATCAGATGAAGACAAATTAAGAAGGTGTTATATAATACACGATAAACTATTATCCTATCTCGTGGCTCTCAAACTTTTTCAAACTACCGCCCCCATAAGGTATCCATGACTAATCCAACGCCCCTCCCACTCAACATGCCATCATATTTATATAAGTCTTTGACTTTGAGCTTTCAACTTTCAATTTCCAGCACCAAAATGACCCAGATAAGTTTCATATTGGATAAATATTTGTCAGTAGTTGCTGAACCTTTCGGAGAAGACAGCTTGTGTCAACCACTCTGCAACAACGTAGGTTCCTTTATTGAACAAATGTATAAGAATCTCCAAGGACCCCCTAGTCAATGCCAATGCCCCCCCATTGCTTGCAAAGTCCTCAGCGCCCCTTCAAACTTTTCAACGCCCTCCAGGGGGCGGTAGGGACCACTTTGAGAACCACTGTCCTAAAGTGATTTACGAGGGCGCTGCCCGTGTGCATTCAGTGACAGTATTAACCTCAGAGAGTGCATTATCTTTTTTATATAACACCTTCTACATTTGTCTTCATCTGATTGGAGGATTGATGGTCACATGCCTGTTATTGGCTCCCCACCATCCGCACGATTCGATTCTGTCAATTTGAAATAGAAGTCCCCGTAGTGAAATAGTAGTCGACCTGAAAGTGCTGATAGTAGGCTATGCGGTACATGCGGTACGAAGTTGGTACGTTGAACTACGTCGCTTCGAATTGAAAATCACGTTGTAAACCATGCATTGCATATAGGCTTTACATACAAGTCATAGGCGGCGGAAGCGGGGGGGCGGGGGCAGGGGGGCCTGGCCCCAATAATTTTCTTACGAGATTTGGAGGGGGGGCATGGCCCCCCAATAACCGAATGTCGCAAAATAAATTTTTCAAAAGTAATTAAATTAAAGTTGCTTTTATTACATTTCGGCCATTCTTTGGCTCAAATATTACTTTTCAGAGTGCAAATGTTGCAAAGCTTCTGGGGGCTTCGCCCCCTGGATCCCCACATTAACGATAACCTGTGGGAATTTATTTTCGCCCCTCAAAAGGTTGCAGGGTATTCTGCAAATGTGCCCCACTCTGAATTTCGGAATAAATTCAGGAAGACTGTGACAAGCTTCATATCTTAGGATTCTCTGGAATTTTTTCCCGTCGGGTTTCTGGACGGATAATTTTCCAGCAGATTTGGAGTGGCTAAAACTGGCTACCTTGGTATGGATTAAAGTGTGGTACTAGCATCTGACATGTTTTTTCCTCCTGTAGGGATTTTTTTCAATACCTGAGGATGCACAAAATCGTTCAAAAATCATACTTGGTGTGGTGGGTAGAATGTTTGGGTCTATAATGGTTGGAAGGAATTGGCAGGACCATTGCTGCCAGTCATTGTCCAGTGCAACCACCAAACCCATGTTGGGTCAATGCAGTCTCAAGGCTTTGCAACCTTACTGCCTTGAGTTACCACTATACCTGAAGTGGACATACCTAGTGGCGTACGAGATGGGTCAGAGGAAGACTGCCCAAATTTTTCGCAAAATCTAAATTCGGGCAGGAATTTGAAAATAATTCGGACAGCCCTTTAGTTTTGAAAAGAATGGGATGGTTTTTTCAGAAAATTCCTTAATGTGGCCGAAATCTCAAAAAGATATGTCGGGAAAAACTCAAGAAACGTCATTCAGTCGCAATAAAATTTTTATGAAAAACCAAGTCAAGATTCCAAAAAGTCGCTACACCTCCGGGCAGCTCAAAAGGCTATTATTCGTGACCGTTACTTCACAGATAATCACAACACAATGCCCGAAATTGTGGAATGTCCGAAAATGGAAAAGTACCAAAGTAAGGGTAATTTAGTTACGAAACATTAAAGAAATAAAAAAATCGCGACACTTTTGGTAAGCCTGTGGCTGAAAAGAAACAATTATTCTTGAGACTTTTTAAATCTTACCTGAAAAGGCCGATTATTTTAATGGTTTCAAATCTCTGTCGAAAATCAGAAGACGCTTTATTTAAAGTACAATTTCATGGAAAATAAAAAAGATCTGTGACCCATTTGGGTAGAATGTGAAAAAAGGCTTTCTTCATCCCAACTTCACACTGAAGTCTTGCAAAAAATTTCCCCGAAATTGTCAAATATTCGTGCAAAGGTTAACAAAATGCTGGGACGTTTTCAATTACCAAATTAATTGAACGGATAGACAGGAGGGTCTTCAGGTGGCCAAACGTTTGCCATCTCTCCTGCTCTAGAGCCAAATATGGGCAATGGGTATGAAAATCGGGTTATTTGTTTTCGATACTTTAATGAAGCAGGGTGAGAATGTCTTCCCCTAAGTCTGCTTGAAAAGTCATTTCGACACACCTTGCAACATGACAAATCTGTCAATAAGTGTTACTAATAGAAGAAAAATCATCTACTTCATTTCATCCAATGGTAGTGGTGCATTTCATCTGATTCTTCTGATCAAAGTAGCCACTGGTAAGATCCCCATAGTCCTTCTTCTTTCAAAAGTAAAATCATATATAGTCGGAAGTTCGGGCACACAATTTTTCAATCTATATTGAATTTAGCAAACAGTCGCAATGGAGTAAAATTCATTAGAATGTTTTCAATTCCGTTTTGTAGTTTCCCCCGAAAAAATGTGGGACCATTACATCGATTGGTGGTGATACACTTTATCTGGTAATTTTTTTTTATCAAACACCGACTGCTTAGATCCTCCTATAAGCTTGGGAAATGTCATTTTCGACTGTCTCACGGGTCCGATTTTTTCAAAATTTTCTGTTTGCTTCCCGCAAGCCATTGATGAAGCTCCGCGCAGATAGTCTTCCTAGCAGAATTTTAGTTTTAAGTGAACATTTTTCGTGCAAACAGAACATCGAATTAGCGACTTCTAAGACCCCCTATAAGCTTAGGAGCAGATTTTTCAAAATTTCCTGTACGTTTCGCCCCAACTTTTAGTGGTGCTCCACTTAGACCGCTTCATAGAAGAATAGAAGTTTCAAGTGAACATTTTTTACAAAAGAAAACTCAAAAAAGCGACTGCTTAGATCCCCACATAAGTCCGGGAAATGCCATTTTGAACTGTCGGAGGGGTCGGATATTTAAAAATGTTTTGTACACTTCGCGCCAACCAATGGCCCCGCTTAGTCTTCCTGGTTGAATTTAAGGTTGGAACGAACGTACGTTTATCTGCAATTGAAACTCAAAAAAGGCGACTGCTTGGATCCCCTTTAAAAGCCTGGGAAATGTCATTTTCGACTGTCTGAGAGGTACGAATTTTCAAATTTTCTGGAAGCTCCGCGCCAACCAGTGGTGGCGCTCCGCTTTGACTGTCTTACGGGCAGAATTCCTTTTTTCGGGCAAAAATCTTCTGCCTCCAAACTGAAATGCTCCCCTACGCCTATGGAAATACCTTACTCAGGCGTGCACTGGAACAGCTGCTTGTCACATTCAGCAGGTTTCCGGATTTGCAATGCTAGGATACATAGTCCAGTAATGAACAGAGCTAATCAGTATCTCAAAAGTGTGTTTTTATCTTAGAAAAATCACAGAATTGAAGACAATTAAACCTGGCAAATGCCATTTCCAGCCATCTGGGAGATTTTAAAATCCAAAATTTTCTTTTTCCGCTCCGCGCCAACTGATGGTGGCGCTACGCTTAGATAGTAAACTCCAGCTACCCCCGGCCCTACAAAAGTAGTGAACCCCCCGTAAGCACCCCAAAATCCTAGCTATTCCCTGGAACCCTACAAGGGCTTGACCCCTGAAACCCCACCAGGGGAACTTAAGCGGCCCCCTGGACCCCAAGCCGATGGAGTTTGGTGCTCCAAGCAAAACCGGACGCCTTACGGCGTCATCATTATGTGGGCTGCCGAAAACTTGTCCCCCCCCCCCCCCCCAATAAATAACATCTTCCGCCGCCTATGCAAGTACGTTGCAGATAGCATACGTACCTAACCTAAGCAAATGTAGTTATCGCGCCAAAAGTTTTCACTTTGGATTACAACTGGTTTTGACGGAGAATGCTTGAATGTACGAGTAAGTTGTCCGCTTAGCAAATTTTGACCAAAATCAAATTTTGACCAAAGTCTATTTTGTAAGGGTGGAAGGAAGGTGTTTAGCCTACAATCGCCACCAAACAAATGAAACAAAAATCACTCCGTAGCAGATGTTACATCGCCTTTTATGGATCTCACATGGTATCCGCTCTTCCCCTTCTCCCCTCCCCTCTTTAATGTTGGTTGGGGAAACTGACAAGTCCTGGGTGTAAATGTTGTTTGGGAAAAACTGACCAGTCCTGCATATTGTTTGGGAAAAACTGACCAGTCCTGAGTGTAAATGTTGGTTGAGAAAACTGACCAGTCCTGAGTGTAAATGTTGGTTGAGAAAAACTGACCATTCTTGAGTGTAACAAATTTGACGCGGGGAAAGGGGTTTGCTTCATTTACAAAAAAAAAACAAAAAAAAACAAAAAAACAAATAGGCTAACAGGTAAACCTAACGTTAATGAAATAAAGGCTAGGCCTATTAAGTTACAAATTTAGGACGGGCTTACAGTGATTGAGAGTTACGTACAGTACATACCATGGCCTAGGCTAAGGAAAATAAGAAACAGTACGATGTACGCAAGATCACTGCAGCGTTTATATCGTACGTAATACATACACGCAAGTGCTAGCATTCGACAGGACAAAACTCAGACTGCGGTAGGCTAACGTTAGGTAAAATCAAATTCTAGCCAATGAATATTTAGAAAGTTAGGTGTTATATAAAACAAATAATGGATACACTAATGCAGGATTTCAGAGTGGTTCAACTTTGTTCATTCATACACAGAAATCGCTTTATTTATAACCACGATACATATAAAAATTACTTGTAAATAAACAGATTAAAACAGAGCAGCCCTTACCAAAGTGTAGTTAGTCCAGCATGATGGAATTTATTGATTACCAAGAATTTATTACATAGTAACGTAATGTCGCCTAAGTACAATGGGCAAATGGTATTTAAGGATCATAATCAAAAGGGAATGGATAACGTACAATTCATTTTGTTTCATAACAGACCATCGAAATGAAAATTTCAAACAAACTTTTTTACATCCACAATATATCTTCATTTTATCTATATTACAAGGCTAGCGCTAATCCAAGTAGCCGGGGTGGGGACTTTACGGCCCAAGCGCTCCCTTTTTCGCCACATTTACGATAAAACATACGGGGAATTACCAGTTCATCTCCCTCATACCGCTTTTTTTTCAGGGTATGTCCCTCTTTTTGGAACGTCAGGATTCGCGTCTGTAAGATATTCACAAACCACTGGGTTGTTAGTACCTTTTTCTTTGAGCCCTTTTAGTTGCCGACACTAAACTCTTTGTATGCTGTTTTTATGACTCAATAGGCTTAGCAGGTGTGGGCAGGTGCTGGAAACTAAGTTCAAGTCTAGTAAGTCGTCTGGTAGATGTCGAACAGCAGATCGGGAAATTTGCCGCTTGCTTATGATATTGCCAACCCATTAAGAATGTAAATTTGACAATTTGGAGGCGTTTGGAGGCGAATGAAAACCTACTCCCTGATCTCCATATTTACTATTTGGATCATGCGAGCAAATGCGAGTATTAATTATAATCTGATAGCAATGTTTAGTCTTATACCTCTTTTGCTAATTTGCATAAATCACCAGAATTGGTCTGTAGTCTGGATCATTGTTATCATTTGCTATAGTCAGATGTTTGAAACGTTGGGACAGTGTTTGGCATTTCTTTGTCGGCAACTACTGACACATAACAAAGCAGTTCCAAAAAGTCCTTTTTTTGGAGTCGCCCTAGGTATGGATGAGGTTGCCTAGGTGTTGAACAAAGGAATTCCATGTCCTTTAGTTCGATAATCCCCAATTAAAAGCGTTAGTCCCCACTTTGAGATCAATCTAATTGGATATTGAGCATAAGTTACAGATTTCGACAGATCTGCATCTAATAACACCACCATGCACAAACGTTATATTCACAACATGCCTTTAAAGGGACGCCCATATTAGGCACTGGGTCAAAGGCAATCTGTACTCTGTACCCCATTGGGGCTTCGATGAAGTACTCGCACGTAACATTTTCTGGATATTCATCAGGGTAATTCGGAGAAAAGAAAGAGACCCCACTTTCCTTAAAAGATCCACCGCATTCTCCTAGAATAAAATGAAATAAAATGAAGTTATCAATTGAAACTACTGCTGACATCTTTAAAATCAACTGTTGCATTAACTCGATGCATGCCATGGGAACACCACTTACTACTGAATTAACGTCAACATTTACGTCTAGGATCATTCATGCAGAAGTAGAATTCACAGAGACATGATATATCACTATGACTGACTTTCGTATAATACATACTGCAGCAATTTATTATCGATATAACCAAAGTCAAGTTCCATTGTCTTCTAAAAGGGGAAGGGGGAATGACCCGTTTTACGTTAGCAAGAACTTGTGGTCATGATGAACTCATTCAGATAATCTACTGTTACCTAAACTGTCCTTCCAACACAAGTGTTGAATATCACAGTCTAGAAACAACTTGTATGATAATAGACTAAAATATGACAGTTTTTGCAACTTTCAAGATATTTACACACAACTTGATGTTTCGGTGATAGACCCCCTCCTCATCTTACTCTGGTTTTCAGATTTTTTTTTTTTATTTTTTATTTATTTTTATTACACTGTGCTGCGGTATAGATTTTAAGATCAAAATGAGTCCACGCGCCGGCAACGAGCGATTTTTCTGTGACGGTAAATCAAATACCACACCAGATATATTCATTAAATTTGATATGGCCATATAAATCCATGTTATGAGTGATGATCGTAGATCTATAAAAAAAAAAGTTTGATAGGGCTATAACAACATCATTTCACATTAAAAAAAGTTTCATTACTGGAATCATTAAGAAAATATTTAATGCCAAATGTGCTACAAAGTTTTGTTCATGATGAAACTTTCCTCCTTTCTAGTTGCTTTATCTTCCTCCTTTGCCTGATTACCTCTTATCGAATCAGGGAGGAAATGAAGCCAACTTCACGCAAACTTGATGCGGTCTAATCATATCTGATTAACTGATTGAAAGTAACAGATATCTTTAAGAACACAAAAAGCAACGTAACATTTGGGGTTAGCGAACAGGCCAGTCAAGCATGTGTTGATTGCTTTTCACACAGTGTGAATACAATTGAGAACACAGATCGTGTGACAAAAACAAATATCAGCTGCAACCACACCACCTTTGATCTACTGGCCGGGTGACTATGTAGTTTTTTTCAATAAGCAATATCATGGCGTGTTGGTCATGGTTATATTCTGCACTCTTAAATCAAAAGATCAAACTTGGCTACTCTCTAATTGAGTAAAAAGTGTGCATTCATTCCGAGATGAGTAAAATTCACTCCAAAAAAGGAACGTTGTACTCTTGGTAGAGTAACTGCAGGAACTAATCACTCTTAAGAAAGATGCCTTTGTTACAGAGTGAGTGAATTTTATCCCCCACGGAGTGATATGCTTTATACTTCTAATGTGTCAACCCGCTGATATTGTGAATCAATATTTTTCACTCTATATGAGTGTTACTAAGTTCACTCCTATATTTCTAGAGTGGGTAAATTTCTTATCTGAACCATGCAAATTTGGCCAAGATATAATGCACCTGTACGGAACATATGAAATATTTAACACATATGGGAAACATTTGCCGTAAGCCCGGGTCACACTACAGCGATATCGGATTGGGTTTCGTTCCGATTTTTGTGAGTGTTTCTTAAAATCCCTTTCATCTTTGGTTAAATAGAACCAAAACTACCGATCCTGTGTAAATATATGATTTGTATCGAAAAAACTACGAAAATACTAATTATTCCGTGACGTGACATCCGCAGCCAGCTTTTTTCGGATGCGCGTAGTCCGATTAAAACTTTATCAATGTGACGTCACGAAATAAATAGTTTGTTTTATTCCCATGGTCTTCTCACACTGATTATGTACGTTTACACAGGATGGCAAATTTTGGGGTCTTTCCGACAATGGATGAAAGAGATTTTAAGACAGAGAGACGATCCGAAATCGTTGTAGTGTGACCTGGTCTGTAGAAGTCTAATCACAATATCTTTCGCCTACGAAATTTGAATACTATCAACAATGTGAGGGACCGCGCACTTTATAAAGATAAAAAGAGTTAAAAATTCACTCGTTCGAAAAATGAACTTTATAAAGTCTTCCCAAAAAAGGAGGAAATTCAGAAAGCGGAAGAGGAAATTTAGTCAGAAAGTGGTGGAACAGCTTATTGATAACGAAGTTGAAGGGGCATATGTAAGATCAAGGGCTACGTATTTCGATGAGGGTGAAAAGGTGTCGGCCTTCTTCTTTCGCCAAGAGAAGCGCCGTGCCGACCGAAAAGTTATTCATGGTATAAAAAATTCTGTTGGGGTTACAGTTTCTACCACAAAAGAATTTTTGAGTGTCTTTGAATCTTTTTATAGTCATTTATACTCTAAGGAAAGTGATATTGATTGCCATGTTCAGCAAAAGTTTATCAACTCATTGAGTAAAGTTGTTTATGACAAAGATAAAGAGGAATTAGATGCACCTATCACGTTGGGAGAGATAAGAAATGCTCTGGCATTAACGGCTGCCAATAAGGCACCTGGTTGTGATTTTATAAGAAGTTTTTCGATCTAATTAGCAATGACTTCCTTGACGTAATCAATGACATTTTTGAAAGAGGTACACTGACTGAATCAAAATCCATTGGTGTCATAACACTGCTGCGGAAAAGGGGTGATGATTTAAACCCTGGTAATTGGCGCCCAATAAGTCTCCTTAATTCAGACTACAAGTTGATTGCTAAAGTTCTTCAATTAAGGCTTTCAAAGGTTATGCCCACTATTGTAAACGATTTTCAAACGTGTGCAATACCTGGAAGAACTATACATAATAATATGTTTTTATTGAGGGGCATCGTTGATTATTCCTCTCTGAAGAATAGCCCTTGTGCCTTTCTGTCAATGGACCAGGAAAAAGCCTTTGACAAGGTCGATTGGGCGTTTGTAATGAAAACCCTCCGTGTTTAATTTTGGTAAGAATTTTCTTCACTGGATTGCTATTCTCTACAAGAATATTCAGAGTCGTGTATTAGTCAATGGGTTCTTTTCTAAATCAGTGTCAATATCACGTGGTGTCAGACAAGGCTGTCCCTTGTCGCCGTTGTTATATGTATTGTTTATTGAACCTTTGGCTAGTTATATACACGCTCAATCTACCATCCAAGGGTTTATTTTGCCTGGAGAACATGGCAAAAGGATATAATTCATACAGTATGCTGATGACGCAACATGTGTTGCGTCAAGCATAAACGATATATGTCAGTTTTTAAATGTTTTAACCTTTTTCAAAGGGCTACGGGTGCTTCCATAAATGTGGAAAAGACCAAGGGTTTAAAACTAGGTAGTCTGAAGAATGAAAAGATGCCTGGTGACATTTCTTTTAGCTGCTCATCAATTAAAATTACAGGAATTTTCTTTGGATCCTTTGAAGTCATTCAGTCTAATTGGGACAACAAACTCAATAAAGCCATCAGAATTTTGAACATGTGGAAAAACAGGCACTTAAGTTTAATAGGTAAAGTGTTAGTTATTAACACCGTTATTTACCCCTTATTTTATTATATAGCCCCTATCTACCGTATGCCTGATTCCTTTGTGAAGGAACTGAACAAAGTTGTGTTTTCGTTCATATGGGGCGAAAGGAAACCTGACCTAGTCACTAGACAAGTTATTTCACTGCCAAAGCAAAGTGGTGGGTTAGCCCTGGATAATCTGAGAATTAAAGAAGATGCTCTGTTCGTGAAACCTTTTTTTTCTTTGTTAGACGGAAGTTATCCGAATTACTTATCCCTCGCTCGTTATTTTTTAGCCAAGCCACTTCGAGTCTCCTTTTCTTGTATTCGGTCGAACTCGAGGCCTAATTCAGATCTTTGTTCGCCATCCCTTGTTTAAGCAGGTGACTTGCTAAAGCGGCTCTTTAATATAAGCGAGGTCTTCTATCATGATTGTAAGATTACTAAGGACATTGTTAAACTGCTGCAAAATGTTAATGTCGATGTGACGATTGTCAAGAAACACCCCACCTTTCCATGGGACAATATTTGGAAGTCAACGTTCAGTGGCATTTTGGATAATAAGTTGAAAGACTTCCAATGGCGGCTGCCACACGAAATTTTGTACACGGGGCAAAGAATTAGAAGCTGGGGGATGGGCGACGGCTCGTGCCCAAGAGACACTTGCAGTGAAATTGAAACAACCAAACACATAATGTGGGAATGTCCAAAAGTTAAACCTATTCGTGACTGGTTACAAAAAATATTAAAGCAAATGCTGGGTGACAATGCTTCTGAACAGTTTCAGTACACCCTTTTCACTTACGGTTTTCCTGAGTTGAAAATACCTAAGGTAGTCTTTTTGAGAATTTGGTATGTGTTTTGTGTCACAAAGTTCATCGTTTGGAAATCTAGATGTGTTCGTATTTTCCAATCTGAAGATCATCCAAGTAAAACTATTGTATCGTCAATCATCAAAAATATAACAGACAGGGTAAAAGCGGATCACAGTAGGTTAAAATTTGATAAGTTTGAAGAAATGTGGGTTAAAAATAAATCATTTGTATAATGACAAATCGTGGTCTTAAGTTCATCTTGTGAAACCTTTTTCAGCATTATTTTCTTTCCAGGAAGGTATTTATTTTCATTCTTCCCATGTCCCTTAAATTAATGTAAATAGTGTAAAAAAAAAAAAAAAAAAAAAAAAGGGAGGAAATTCACTCCATGAAAGTTGAAACTTACTCCAAAAGAGCGACGTTTCACTCCTGATGGAGTGCCTGCATGGGCCACTCTTGGGGCGATGCGCACTGTTTAACGAAAAAAAATCCTTACTGGCTAACGATAGCTCCCAACCTAATCCCCAACCCGAACAAAGAATACAGTCGATACAATACAAAGGCAGCAGCCAATCAAGAAACACCTTGTTAAACAGTGCGCATCCACCCCCACTCTTAGAAAAGAGTGATCCTACAGACACTGGTTTAAGAGTGGATTTTCAGTTTTCATTGTTCTTGGAGTGATTTCCACTATTGGGGGGCGAGTTTCGCTATTCTTGGAGTGATTTTTCACTCTGATGGAAGGAATTCACAATTTTCACTCTTTCGGAGTGACTAAGGTTCACTCTTTTGACACAACTCATGATTGGAAATTGTAGTCTTCGCTCTTTCAATAAGTGAAGTTATACTCTAATTTTGGTGCACGGTGAGGTACAAGTACCATACCCAGATAGGCTGTGGAGTGCACCGTAAATGGCCACAGCCTACAATACAGGCCCTTTGTTAATCGAAGCCTACAGCTTCGAATATTGGATTTGCTCAGTTTGTTAAATGAACTCGTGCCTTCTTTCTTGGCTCGGCGTATGAATATCTTCAGTGTGATACCTCTCTATTTACACACAGACAAAACTAACGTCATAAAGCATTTCATCTACCACGCAGTTATTTTGACTTTTTCAAGGAGTGGAAAGTTCGACTACTTCCCCAATTTCACCGACTTGACGGTGTTCCAATAGAATAATCAGTCAATTTGAAGCAAGAAGGAAGTCTTCTTTTCGAAGGACGATAAGTCGTTACGCAGTTCTATTGACTTTCTGTATATACTTGATTTGATCACTCAAAAAATAGTCCCAGACTTGAACGCCGCTACGTAGACTAACACCAGTACTTGTCCACGACCACACCAAAAATCCCCGCTTGTGTAACACGCTTGTCAACCGCTAAAAGTCCGTTGGCACGTCTCAACTTAATCTGCGCATGTGCAGATGCCCGAATCTGATGTGTAAACATTTTACAGCCATCCGTTGCCTGCTGGAAAGGTACGTTCCTGACACAGCGGTTAAATTTGAGTTGGCGGCAGAATATTTTTCTCTAAGATGGTGGGTGTCACGCAGACAGAGGGTTAAAATTAAATTTCCGGTTGCTGCCCTCTGTTGGCCGAGCGCTATCAACAGCCTCTATATGGTAAGTGCGGATGGTTCGCCTACCTCCCCATTGTTAGGGAAAGTAACCTGGCTTTAATCCCCCTATGGCGTGCTGCAGGCAGGGCGGTTCCCGCTAAAAACAAGCAGTTGCCGAATACCTAGCAGCAGGAATGGACTGAAATATTGAGGAGCCGACCTAAACTTTGTCGTCGAGGGCAAAATAGTTAATTTTTGGCATCATTGAGGGTGTCAGGCCCAACGCAGGGGCAAAAAATACGTGAATTGAGGCAGATCGTTTGTGGAGGTGTTAGAGATAACAAATAAGTTGGGTAGTCTCACCTCAGGTTGCTGTGTTCTGTGCAGCCCCGTCAATACCGTTGAAACAATATGGCGTCACAACGGAACCTCGTGTCCTCGCGAACGAATCTTGGCTGTTGCAAAAGCGGCACTATGGCTCCACTCAACACTACAGTCCCAAGTTAAGTAATAAATGTCGAGCTGCCAGCTGCTGCCCGACTCACGAGACTGTCCGTGTTGGTGGAACGAATAGGGTGCTTTTTACGTGCTTCGAAACGGACACGAGTAGTAGATGAAATTAGCTCCGAGATTTCAAGTGGTAGACTTCTAGTAAAATTGCCTAGTTGGCTAAATATTATTTCCACGAAGGTAGCTGGTTTCAGCGAAGCCGGTGGCTTACTTAGGCGTCCTTATGTTCTGGTTGGCTAGAGTAGTAATCACTAGAAGTAGATGTTCCGCGTGCGAGAGCTAGAGTACGTGGTTCTGGTGAGAGCATGCTGTCTGGCACATGTTGGACTCTCCATTGACTCGATGCAGCTGATGGCGATTGGTCAGTAGTCCTGACGTCGTAAGGCTGCTCTCGGTAGCTAATGTATATGTATAAGTAAGTGTGTGTGATGCACTTAGAATGCGTGAACGAAGTGCTACAGTAGTCCCCCCCCCCCCCCCCCAGATGACTGTAAAGTAATAGAAGTCATCGATAATAGCAGTTACTAAATGGAAAACTAAATGTGGACAACTTGTAGATAACGTTTCGGCCAGTGTACCTTTCTGCCTGACCGTGTTGTTGTGGTACTAGATCTATCAGGCGAAGTTTTGAGCATAGATTTAGAGGTCGGTTGCTTAGGTGTAGTAGGAGTTTTAGGTTTGGGCGGTGGTTGGGTAGCAGGTGGTGGTTGAGGAGTTGGTGGTGAACTATCAACTAGATTAGGTGAATCCTCACAATAAGCTACCTTAAGTCTATCTATGCTGACAGTATTCTTACGTCCATTAATATTAATAGTAAAGTACTTGTCCTGTCTTTCAAGGACTTGATAGGGGCCTGAATATGGTGCCTCCAAAGGTTTCTTAACACCATCACTACGTAACCATACATGGGAACAAGTACTTAAGTCCTTAGGTATGTGAGTAGAGCGTGATGCAGGCCTGGTAATAGCAGGACGTAACTGCGACATATGTGACCTTAACCTATCAACATAGCCAGTATCTGGTACAACGGATTGGGTCGATGATTCTATAAATTCTGCTGGTAAAACTAGAGTGGTACCAAAAACGATCTCGGCTGAACTACATTTGATGTCAGCTTTGTATGCTGAGCGGATTCCTAATAATACTAAAGGTAAAGCTTCAGTCCACGCATGAGATTGAGCATGGGCTTTTAGTGAACCTTTTAATTGTCGATGAAATCGCTCTACCAACCCAGTTGCCATAGGATGATACGAAGTTGTTCGAAATCTCCTGCACCCTAGTAAGTTATTAAGATTACGAAATAAAGCAGATTCGAATTGAGTACCTCTATCCGTGGTGATATGAGTAGGTACACCAAACATTGAAACCCAACGGCTGATGAAAGCTTTGGCAACCGTTTCAGCTGTGATATTCGCAATTGGAATAGCTTCCGGCCAACGAGTAAACCTATCTACAATGGTAAGTATATATGAAAAATTGTTTGAAGGGGGTAAGGGTCCGACGATATCCATATGAATGTGTGAGAATCGTCGTCCTGGTGATTCAAACGACCCTAATGGACTCTGGGTGTGTCTGTGAAGATTTCTGGCACCTTAAACATGACTTTGACCATGTGTTTATGTCACGATTCATACCGTCCCAGACGTACCGACTCGAAATGAGTTTACGTGTGGCAGCTATACCTGGGTGTGCCAAATCGTGAAGTGAATGAAAAACAGTGCGTCTGAATTTTGAGGGGACATACGGCCTAGGTACAGCGGTAGACACATCGCATTTGATAGTTTTGCCTGTCCCAAGTAAAGGTACATCCTGAAGTTTTAAGGAAGATGATCCTACTAGCTTGGTAAGCTGATCATCTTTCTGTTGTTCGGACGCAATGTCTTCTAGATTGAGGGGTGAATTAGGGGTGTCCGTGATAGTAATAACAGAACACGTGCTGCGTGATAATGAGCCAGCAACGGTGTTGTCTGTGCCCTTGATATGCCGAATATCAGCTGTAAATTGGGCAATATAATTAAGCTGCCTGATCTCTCTAGGCGAATGCCTATCAGGTTTAGCTTGTAAAGCATAGGTAAGCGGTTTATGGTCGGTAAGTACATAAAATTCTCGACCTTCTAGCATATGCTTAAAATACTTAATTGCTAAATAAATGGCTAGCAATTCTCCCCCGAAGGTGCTATAACGCATCTGAGTGGGGGAGAGCCTGCGTAGAAGAAAGCAATAGGCTTCCATACATTATTTACATTTTGCTGTAGGACGCCGCCTACAGCAACACTTGAAGCATCCACCGTTAAACATAAATCATCAGTGGAATTAGGATGAACTAAAAGTGTAGCTTCTGCTAAGGCTGACTTAATTTTGTGAAAGGCAGTAAGTGCATCGCCTTCTAAAGTAATAGATTTTTCCTTGCGTTTTCCTGCAAGCAAATCAGTTAAAGGTTGTAAAATGGAGGCGCACATAGATATAAAGCGCCTGTAAAAATTAACTAGTCCTAAAAATCGCCGTAACTGGGTTAGTGTCGTCGGCGTAGCGAAGTTCTGAATAGCTTCTACTTTGTGAGGTAAGGGTGTTACACCTGAACTATCAACCCTGTGACCTAAAAAAATCTAGAGCCGGAACTCCAAAAGTGCACTTAACAGTGTTAATAACAATGCCGTACTTGTCTAATCTCTCAAAAAGTTGTTTTAGGTGAGACAGATGTTCTTCTGGTGAAGTACTGGCAATCAACAAATCGTCAATATAGGCGTAGGCAAAAGGTAGGCCCCTTAAAACTTCATCTATGAACCTTTGAAAGCTCTGGGCAGCTGATCTGAGGCTAAAGGGCATACGCAAAAGTTCAAAACAACCAAACGGTGTGGTAATGGCTGTCTTGGGTATGTCACTGGGTTCGACTGGGATCTGGTGGTAGGCCCTGACTAAGTCGATCTTACTAAAAAATCTTGGCACCAATAAGGTTGGCAGTGAAATCATGTATGTGGGGGATTGGGTAGGTGTCGGGCAACGTGACTCTGTTAAGGGCCCTATAATCCCCACAAGGGCGCCAATCACCAGTCTTTTTGGGTACCATGTGCAATGGTGAAGCCCAATTTCCCTGGGCAGGCCTAATAATACCAAGTTGGAGCATGTGCTCAAACTCTTGTCTAGCAATCTTGAGTTTCTTAGGTGCTAGTCTTCTAGGCCTGGCAGTGCATGGGGGGCCCTTGGTGACAATATGGTGGGTCACTGAGTGTTTAACACCAGTATCCCTATAGTTTGATCTAGTTAGCTGAGGGTACTGATTAAGTAATCTATGGCACTGGGTTTCTTCCGCCACCAGTGAGTATGTAGGGGTCGGCGATGGTAACTTAGAGGGTACTCCTTTGATGTGCAGGGAGGTGACCAAATCAACCAACCTACGTCCTCTGACGTCAACCAATAGATTAAAGTGCCCCAGGAAATCAGCACCTAATATTGAACATTGAACATCAGCGATGGTAAAAATCCAGCTGAATGTACGCCTTAAGCCTAAATCGATCGTAAATGACTTTTGCCCGTACGTCTTAATAACCGATTTGTTTGCAGCCTGAAGTGAATAGGTAGAAGCTTGCCTCTTACTAAATTTCGATGCAGGCAATACACTGATGTCTGCACCAGTATCAACTAAATATTTAGTGCCCGTAATACGGTCACGAACATAAAAATGACGACTCTTAGCCGTTGACATAGAACTAAGGCCTTTGTCCTTAAAAAACTGATTTGTAGTTTTAGGTGGGCTATGCCCAATTGAATGCTTTGCTGTAGGTTTGCTTAATTGAAGTGCTAATGCTTCAACCTGCTTAGTAAGTTGGACTATTTGAGCTTCCAAAATATCTAACTCGGAGAATTGCGAGGTATTGACCACAGGTTGTGAGCCTACAGCAGACATAATGAATAATTGTCAAGTACTGGACAAAGGAAAGTAAAAATAAGTACTAATATTATAGAGTGGTAACTTGGTAATATATACAGGTAGTGATATATACAATGTGCAGGTGATTGCTACTGTTGCTGAACTATCCTACTATCCCTTTAACAGGATGATAATGCAGCAATAACCACCCCTTTAAATTTTATAAGGTGGCAAACAATCCGTCAAACAAGTGAGATAAGTTTGACTGGACTTTTCCTAAATTCACGCTCCCCTAAAGCTGATAAAAATGACTCACAAATTCGAAGTTTACAAGGGTACCGTTACTTGAATGATAATATGAGGTACTCCGGGTTAGGTTTTAGGGCAAAGATGCGACTAAATAATTGACCTTGTATATAATTAAGGTGGGCTAAATATTGTAGCTCAAATATTGTAGCACCGCTACGCAGGCTATAAATACTAAGTAAAATATTTGGCAGGTCTTTGAAAAGTAGTCGGAATTATGCACCCTAAGTCTGCTATGAGTAGAAGGAGCAGACAATGCAGTAAACCTAAAAACAGTTACAGCTCTTACTAACTTTATGAGTAGACAATAGGCTACAGTCTACGAGCGAAGGGATTGGAATTAACTACGTGAATAGGTAGCAGTAGCAAAATATTTAGGAATGTTTACAATGGTAAACGGGTGAGATAATAAGGATAACAAAGCCCTGTAGTGTAGTGAAAAGGCTTGTTGTATAACGTTAATGTGAAATGTATGTACAATGAATAAACGTTATAAGTGAAATAGCTCGATGAAAATCTCGAAGACTTACAGTCGTAAAAATTGTTGACACGAGGTTGGTAAACGGAGCTCAAAAATCGCCAGTTTCGTGATGTAATTGGAACTCTCGGCCCGGGGTCACCAGTTTTGTGGAGGTGTTAGAGATAACAAATAAGTTGGGTAGTCTCTATGGCAAGCCAAATGCCCAATAATTCGATAAACTTGGTTTATCGACCGATAAACCAGGTTTATCGAATTATTGGGCTTTTAGCGTCGATAAACCTGGTTTATCAAACGATAAGCCAAGTTTTTTGATAAACCGGGTTTATCAATTCGATAAACCAGGTTTATCAATTCGATACCCTTATAAAAAAAACCCCACATAATTCCTACAGGAATCAGCATGTGGGATTTATGTGGGTTTTTGGGCATGTGGGAAAAAAATTCCCACTTACTTCCCACATGAATGTGGGAAAAATTCCCACATAAATCCCACATGCTGGTCATCCCTTCCCATACCGGGTTCTACCATTTTCTTGAAGGGGGATTTTTCAATGTACTCAGGTCTTCATCATTCTCCATTCACCATCCTCTGCAGGCATACTACTGTATACATGTGCAGTATACAGTCACAGTATAATGTTCCTATAAATTAAAGTTTGTCCAAAAGAGTATCATGGCTGATTTTAAACCCATCGTTTACCTTAAAGTTCTTGCCAAACTAGATACATGATTGTTTCTTCTTCAAAATATTTTGTGAAGGCATGTGCAAAATAAAAGTCCACTAGATGCAACTGATTTGAGAGTTAATGTCTTCAAAATTCGTCCAAGTTTGTTTGCAACACAATTACTGATTCCTTTTGAAGTACATCACATTGCTTGCATGTGTTCTAATGCAGTCTCTTCTTCAGAATAATTTGTGACAAGGCATGTGCAAATCCGAATGAATGTCCATAAGAAAAGTCCACTAGATGCAACTTGTTTAAGAGTTAAATGATATGTTTGAAATTTGTCCAAGTTTGTATGCCACACAATAACTGATTCCTTTTACAGCACATCCCATTGCCTGCATGTGTTTTGAATATGAGAGTCCAATTGCTGAGGCTATACACTTTATAAAAAAATATCTCAGTCCATGCAACAAAACAGCACTCAGACTTAGTCACTTACTTAACAGTATTCAGCACATAGTCCACAGCCTCCACTCAAATTTACAACTGCACAGTGTGCATCCACTCTTACTGCTTGCTAACTATTAACTGCTGACTGCTGTATATAACACGTACAATGTTAAACTGGTACACTACTTGCTTTTCCATACAGCTCAACACTGTGCATGTACCATACAAAGTTACAACTTTGAAGTTGTAACTTTGAAAAGGGCTTTGTTGTGACAGAGCCTTTGAATAAGCCAATCACAATAGACTTCCTTCAAAGCTGTTCACTGCACAATCCACACAGCCATTTTGTGCCTTCCCATACCAAAAGATGACTTCCCACATGAAGAGTTCACTTCCCATATGGGGATTTCAACTTTTCATATGGGAATTTCAATTCTCATATGGGAATTCAACTTTTTGATGTGGGAAACTCGCACAGGCTGAATATTATCCCACATAATTCCTGTAGGAAGTTGTAAGTTCCTATAGGAAATTGCAAATTCCTATAGGAAGTTTTCATTTTCCTACAGGAATTATGTGGGAATTATGTGGGTTTTTTTTATAAGGGTAAGCCAAGTTTTTCACCAAAGAAGTGATAAACCTGGTTTATCAAATCGAAAACCAGGTTTATCGGTTGATAAACCAAGTTTATCAGTCGAAAAACCAGGTTTATCGGCCGATAAACCAAGTTTATCGAATTGTTGGACATTTGGCGTCGATAAACCTGGTTTATCGACCGATGAACCAGGTTTATCGATTTTGAAACGAGAGACACAGAAAACTCGGTTTATCGAGCCTAGCTTGAACTCAGTTTATTGCCCTTCAGTTGTGGACAAACGGCTTTGTATACGCGTAAAACATGAATGCCATGCCATACATTTCAGAACGTATGAAAGACTGAGAGACTTATTACTTGAAGAAAGATTCGGATAGGAACCTAAATAACATACAGTAGCCGCCCTCGGCAATTGCGTACTACAGTAGACGTCGACACAGTATGTCAGATAGAGGGCTCGGATAGATCATGGCGGTCAATTTGAGACAAAACTTCAGACCTGTCTTAATTTCATTAATCGGGCTTTTTGTAACGGCTGTAAAGGGCCAAATCGTGACGATCATTCTTCGCTGCCAACTGTTTCATCATTCCTGTAAAGGGTGTCAAATTTACTTCGATCCTTTCAAAGGTGAGTCGAATGCAGATCGGCCTAGCCTCCCAAGACAGTAATATTTACTAATAAGAGTCCTACGGTGGGAATCTGTCGTTGGAGTTTAGACCCTACCTTAGCACTACATTTGAATTCTTATTGGCTTTCAATAGGCCACTACGTACAGGACCTGGGCTATGCAAAAAGCACTGGGGAAATGTAACCCCACCTCCCCCCTCCCCCATTCGATCTGGCGTAGGCTATGTAGGCCAGTATCCAGTCAAAAAGTCGCAGTGATATAAAATATATTCATATATATTTAAACTTCTCCGCCTTTTTCCATTGGCATTATGACTCCCGCACGCGGGCGGGACGTCCATCTACAGGATGACAATAAATGTGAAACTGAAAGTATTCTCTACAGAAGTACTGACCAAGACCTACGAACGACCGTACGTGCTCTAACGGTATACATGTACCGGTTTATCTGTGATTAATGCTCTAAGCAACTCCATGAAAACAATATACCGGCGTAGGGATATAAAATCGGTATGAAAAACTTGGCTTATCAGTTGATAAACCAGGTTTTTCGACGCTAAATGCCCAATAGTTCGATAAACCAGGTTTTTCGAATTGATAAACCTGGTTTATCGAATTGTTGGACATCTGGCTTTTATAAACCAGGTTTATCAACTGATAAGCCAAGTTTTGATAAACTTGGTTTATCAATTTGATAAACCAGGTTTATCAATTCGATAAACCAAATTTATCATCAGTGAAGAGATAAACTTGGTTTATCAAATCGAAAAACCAGGTTTATCAGCCGATAAACCTGGTTTATCGACGCCAAATGTTCAATAAATTGAAAAACCGGGTTTATCGAATTGATTAACCAGGTTTTTCAACTTGATAAACCAAGTTTATCGACCTTTTTGTGAGAAAATCGATAAACCTGGTTTATCGATCGATAAACCAGGTTTATCAAAAAAAAACTTGGCTTATCGGTCGATAAACCAGGTTTATCGGTTGATAAACCAAGTTTATCGAATTATTGGGCATTTGGCTTGCCATAAGTCTCACCTCAGGTTGCTGTGTTCTGTGCAGCCCCGTCAATACCGTTGAAACAATATGGTGTCACAACGGAACCTCGTGTCCCCTCGCGAACGAATCTTAGCTGTTGCAAAAGCGGCACTATGGCTCCACTCAATCCTCCCAAGTTAAGCAATAAATGTCGAGCTGCCAGCTGCTGCCCGACTCACGAGACTGTCCGTGTTGGTGGAACGAATAGGGTGCTTTTAACGTGCTTCGAAACGGACACGAGTAGTACGTAGATGAAATTAGCTCCGAGATTTCAAGTGGTAGACTTCTAGTAAAATGGCCTAGTTGGCTAAATATTATTTCCACGAAGGTAGCTGGTTTCAGCGAAGCCGGTGGCTTACTTAGGCGTCCTTATGTTGTGGTTGGCTAGAGTAGTAATCACTAGAAGTAGATGTTCCGCGTGCGAGAGCTAGAGTGGTTCTGGTGAGAGCATGCTGTCTGGCACATGTTGGACTCTCCATTGACTCGATGCAGCTGATGGTGATTGGTCAGTAGTCCTGACGTCGTAAGGCTGCTCTCGGTAGCTAATGTATGTATAAGTAAGTGTGTATGATGCACTTAGAATGCGTGAACGAAGTGCTACAGATCGTCGATGAGGTCGATCCCTTGAGGGATATTGGGGCAGAGGCCAATATTTATTAAAATTATATTTTGTGAGGTCAGGCGGCTCCTGGTTTCAAAACCAACCAGTCTTTCACCGAAGAGTCCATTCAGTGTCATAAGCTTACTCCGGAAATTCCGTAAGTTAAACTTTGCTATTGAATCTTCGTTTCGAATGTGAAAGCGGAAAATCAGTCGTGTGGCAATGTACGTAGGGAAGGCTTACTGGAAGACCGAGCCGTGAAGGTGAAATTGGTCTTCCAGTAATTTCCTTTCACTGCTTGGCTGCAAAACATTTTAAACTGGTGTGTTGGAGTTTTCAACTCAACATCGAAATTTCTGGTTTAATCTGGTTTAATGATGATGATGACGACGACAACGGCCGCGGCGGAGATGACGACGAGGAGACGGCGACGACAACAGCGGTGGCGACGAGCGGTGGTGATGGTGATCATGGTGGTGGTGAAAGTGATAGCCGATTTGAGATATTTAGTGACCATTGACTTGTAATTTTTTACACAGAAAGTTTTGGGAAAGTACGGTTATGTCCCCATTCCCCAATATGGAGGCCTCGTCTTTGTGTTATCTAACTACATCTTGTTCGCGGTGATTGCAGCATTGTGAAAAATATTGTAATCTGCATTCCGAGTCAATAGGGGCCGAACCTCTTTTTCCTTTACACTATGTTAACATGGGCGGCGATCCGTCTTTGAAAGTGTGTGTGGGGGGCGGGGGGGTGTATAGTCGGTGGCACTTTCTAAGCGGAGCGCCACCATCAATTGGCGCGGAGCGCACACAGAAAATTTCGGCCAAAAAACTCCAGAGATCATCACCGGAAATGGTCCTTTCCAGGTTACCTAACGTGATAACATAGCAACTGTCAGAGAGGTTCTTCATAAAAACGTAGAAAGGCCTATCAAAAAAGGATAAAAAGTAAAAGTTGTCTGATTGCCTTGAAGGGGGAATAAAGTGTCTTATTCGGATGAAAAGAAAATCATTAATCAGGGCGTAGCTAGACAGGGGAGGGGGAGGGCAAGCACCCAAATTTTCGAAATGTTTCTTTTAAGTGTGAACTTCTAGGGGAACGAGAATTGAGGCGCGCAAAGAGCGCCGAAATTTCTTCCCTTTTTCAGCAAAGTTTTGAAAACGAGGAGAAAAAATTTTTGATTCTGGGTTCCCTATGGAAGGAAATGTGAAAAGTGCGGGATAAATTAGGAATCTGTATTTCTTATTGGCAAGTCTGAGATTTCACAACTAACCAAAGATCTTTGTTGCTACACTGCAGTGTTATCTAAGACCTACAAATTGAGGCTGTGTGACGACATTTTTAGAGTCAAGACGTTAAAATGATTAGGAAAAAATTGGAACTTAATGATGTACAATTCATGGAGATAGTACTCGTGTAGTTTCCAATATCACATGATAATCTAGTGATTTTGTCATTTCTAGAGTTCGGAACCAAACTAATTTATGAGGAAACACGGCTGCAAGTTTCTGCGTGCGAAGTGCGCGGAATATGTTCCACTTTTAAAACAAAATAATTACAAAAATCGAGCTTTTATTGGATAGAATTTGAAACTTAACGTAAGAAGAGATGGGAAAAGCACACTGTAGTTGACTAATGTAACAAATGCCAAATTTCCGAATTTCACTTTTTAGAGCCAGGGGGAAATGCCCCCTGCCCCCTCCCCCATCCTCCTTAGCTACGCTACTGCTATTGAGTATGATTGATTTCTTTATATCGTAAAACCTTTCATTTCCATAGTATTTCTTCATTTGAAAGCGTGTCGGTGCATATCAGAGCATTTTAAGTTTCTGTCGACCCTCATTGGGCCTTTCGTAATAAATCAATGTATATTTTTTGTTCACTGTTTATAATCACGTCTCTTTAAGTATTTTAACGAAGGCCTAAATATTAAGTTATTGTTCAAAATTATCAGTCATTTCTGAATTAAATTATTCTTAATAATGACCTAAATATTAAGTGGTTGTTTTGGTCATCAGTCACTTTCTGAGTTAAATAATTCTAATACATTTTTAAATGATACTGAAAGGAAATCAACAACACTGAGCCGAAAAGAATAAGAATTAAAGCAATGATTTTCAAAGTAAAAATCACTGTAAGAACCGTGTTGAGCCTAATTTAAGGTATAATTAAACTCATTTGAAGAAACAGAAACACAAGTTGTAACAAAATTATATCTTTCAAAAAATTAAAAAAAAAAAAAACCGTTACGACGCGTCGGGCAATTATGCATAACGTCTGTTGCAATTTTGATGGCATTTAAATATGAAATATTTTTTTTACTGCTTGTAAAAGTCACTCTATTAGACTATGTATGTACTAAATGGATACTTACCCTCTATTTCAAGGGGAGAAATAAACTTATGTATTATCACTTTCGGAGGTTAAAGGTGATTGCGAACAGTGGTGCATATGTGTAAACTGTTCATGTTTTAGTTAATCCATGGGAGGGTGCACAGAACTGTCGAGCTACATTCATACTTTCAATTCTACATTTAAAGAAACGGTTTTATATTATATTTTTTCCTCCATTTATTTCGTTTTCCACAATTATCTTGATGATTTCACATTTCAACACACTTTTCCGTCGTATACAAAATAATAAAAAATAACATAAGAATTTAGATAATACAAGAAATGTATGGATAATTTATATACAAGTGTTCATACCCTTGAAGAACTGTACATTCACAAACCTAAAAAACATCACATACTGTATACAAGTCATGAATTTTTTGCATTGCTATATGATGCAACAACAAAAAAACGCACGGAAAAGGGAAACATAATGCAATTACTGACTTATACAGGCCAACAGGAATGAGAATAAGAATAACCGGTCATATCGAATACCTTACACGAACAGGAGAACATCAATGAAATAGCTCAAGGCACCCAATGAAGACCCGATAAAGATCCATATAATTAGTCTTGTTTCTTTTTCGGGGACATAATCTTAAATTGTATCTTTCAATGCTTATGGCAAACTTAAAGAAGAAATCCTCTATTGTGGGGTTTCGACCAAGTCTCTTACATTCAAAAATGAAAAACTTCATATGTAAAATCAAAAAAATTGCACGGGTGGGACAAGTCCTCCCCATAAGCAAAGAAAATATCTTGTTTTGAAAAAAGAACTGCTTTCTTAAGATTTGGTTTTCCACATCTAAAATAAAACTGGCCACAATACTATATTCCCAAAATATATGCTGTATACTCTCAATATCGGTCTCACAAAATGTACACAAGTCTGAATAACTCTTACTCATTAGAGCATTCAACAATTCGTTTGTAGGGATAATTCTATGAAAGAATCTGAACTGGAAAAATTGGGGGCCATGCGCACTGTTTAACAAAAAAAAATTCCTAACTGGCTGACGATAGCCTAATCCCTAAGCTAATCCCTAACCATAATAAAGAATACAATCGATACAATACAATGGCAACAGCCAATCAAAAAAAAAAAAGAAGCTGATTAAACAGTGAACATCTACCCAAAAATTGAAGCCAAGCTTCGGACACCGTTTGTCTCGGAATACAAAAAAATCTGGCCCAATCTTTTTCAGTAATAGCTCCGAAGTAGTTTTTCCATTTCTGTTTTGAGGTCGGAATCGTTGAATGGACTTTTAACTGATTACTATAAATGAGCTGAGAAACCGATGAAGCTTGAAGTACATTGTTGTAGAATTCAACAGTGCTATTCAAAACATCGCTTCTTACAGAATCCGATCTTCTCCAACCATGTGGGATAGGGATAGGGTGGACCAAACCCCAATAAACTGTGAAAGGAATGATGGAATCGATTGAATAATTACGTTTGAACTTGTCGAAGGATAACCGCGCATTATTACAGTCAAAAAAGTCTCTTACATAAACAACATTATTCTCAAACAATTCTTTACACATTACGATATTGCCATTTATGCGAATACAAGAATTGTTCCATACAATTTGAGAACCAAATTGATATAACCTTTCGGTTTTGTGAAAACAATATCACTCCAAGTTTGAACACTTTCCCTAATGAAAGAATTATTAATACTTTTAACGTCATTCTTAGCAAAGTTACATTGGAAAATGAACTACTTCCCAAAAGGCTTAAGCTAGAAACTGAAAAAAAAAGTTTCAAACCACCGTCTATTTCATTACAGTAGCGTTTTACCCATGTACATTTTAAACCATCAATAACACTTTGAATTATGTGTTATTTTTAAACCACCGTTAGGGATTGTGTTTATCATTACAGAGCGTTTAACGTTATCCGGAATCCCATTCCAAATCAAATTAAAGATAACTGTTTCTAAATCTTTCACAAAATTATTAGGAGGGTTTGGCAACACCTGAACAAGGTACACTGGTTGTGAAAGAGCAAAAGGATTGACAATAATATTCCTACCGATTGGGATTGAATCTCTAGACGACCACAACCTCAAGCAGTATTTTAGTCTAGAGAGCTTAGGCTTATAGTTTAGAGAGAATAAATTCTTTCTTGTTACATTTTAGAGCTTGATATTCTGTTATGTTTTAGTTTTTCGTTCTATTTAAGAAATTTTCATAATAGTAATAACTAAACTTTAAACAAAGTTTCC
Organism: Holothuria scabra; assembly: GCA_037179385.1. Taxonomy (NCBI): domain Eukaryota; kingdom Metazoa; phylum Echinodermata; class Holothuroidea; order Aspidochirotida; family Holothuriidae; genus Holothuria; species Holothuria scabra. Next base: position 73,163,748 of record CM074179.1, read on the forward strand.
GCATCTTAATATTTGTTTTCATGGGGTAGGAGATATGATGCACAGTATCCCCTCCATCCAATTTTATGGGGGATTTATCCCCCGTCCCCCCAGGATCGCCCCTCTGTCTGCTAAATTGCTTCGGTGTCTTCCTCGTGGCCCCATTTCGAACACTGATGGAGAGAGAGTATTGTAATGTAGGTGTGAGAAGCTGATATTTGCTTAGTGATAAACCCTTGAAATGGACGGAATCAAGGAAGTATTCCTACAGAAGGGAAGATGTTATTGTTCGCCTCCCCGGCGAATGAAAGGGTGTAAGGTGAGCGGCTTTTGGTTAGCTCCACTTGGGAGAACTGTCGTCTTTGGAAGAGGGCCAAGCTGTAAAATATTCCTATATTTAAACATTTTGAATCATGTTTAAGCACGCATTATCTAAATGATGATAGCCGGGAGTTCCCCGGTTGCTTGGCCACATTACGTCACTGTTTCTTTCCGAACTTATTTACTCCAATTAGCTGAATTTCAAATTTCTTGGAACTTTGCATATAGGTAGAGCAGAATCATTACAAAACTGAGTCGTTGCCTGACTAATTCAATGAATACATTAAATACACGAAATCTTCTTTTTTCCATGAAAAAGTACGATTTCGCTTTTACACAACAACCCCATGTACGGCATAATTTTGGCAACCTCTCGCATCTGTCTGAGCCTAAAATACCTGTCCCGGATCAGGGGGTTTGGCCCCACTGACGACGAATCCAATCACCCCCAGACCGAGACGGTATACAGTGTCTCTTTGGGTTATAAAGACCCCCCCCCCCAAAAAAAAAGGTCATTGTGTCCCATACAATGAAATTAAGCACCACTTTTCATTTGGACACATCCTCTTAGACTCTTCACCAGGATAGGAGAATAGCTTTAGGAGAGATGTTCCTCCTCTTTCAAAATCAAATCACACCCCTTGTTATCATGTCCAGAACGATTCCGTTCTATAAGGATTAAGGTTGACTTGGTTTCTTGGAGTTTATCAGCTTTAATTTTGGATCTAATATCGACCGCATTTTCCTCAATTTTGAGACAATTTATAACATTAATCCTACCCCATTCTTATTCGGATTATCACGCACAGAGGCAGTGAGTAGGTTCCAAAGGCGTGGTATATTTTCGGTCTAGGATCGCACCCTCACTACCCAGCGGAGGGACTCTTTTTTCAGCCCCTCAGCTGAGCTTGTCAATGGATATAACTGAGCACGGAAAATGCCCCACAGCTTGCCAAGCAGGCAGAACCTTGCATGACGAGCCGAACGAAAGACGAATGCTTAACCAGAAAACAGTTTCGTATAACGGTTTATCCAAAGTCTGCTATTCTAAACTTTTGCTTACGGACTATTGTGTATCTCCACGCAGACACAACTAGGATTTCTTATATCGTCCTGTGGATGACAAGACAGAATAAAGTGCAAAAGAAAGCGTTTTATATGTGAGGAAAGTTGATTAGCTTGTCGATTGTACAGTTAATAAGCTCATTCACCAGTGTCAAGAAGGAAAAGTAAATTAAACAGAGCTTGAGAGCCTAAGTTGTTTTCATCGCCAAGGCCTCTCAACAGACAAGTCAGGGAGCTGTTCTTTTGGAAATAAGAAAATAAGAGCTCCCTACTGATCCTTTGCAAAAGTAAATCTCTCATTAGACATAATGGTCTGGCCAGAGAGTACATCAAATGCACTCTCGTTAGCAAAGACGAATGGATAAGGTGGGGGGAAAATGAATTAAAACCAAAAGTCCGAGGTTTAACAGTTTAAATCCGTCGAGTACAAAATAGGAATGATTGAGTGGTCCATTTAATTCGGGATCAGTTTTGAAATTGCTCAGGTAGGATTTTCTTGATAAGGGGGGCTATGACAGAACTGCATATTTTTTCTGGAGGTGCTTGGATTTCTCGGACGCCACCGGCTCACTGTCTAAGTGGAGCGCTCCCATCGATTGTAGCTGAGCGAATGGAAAATTTTCAAAAATAGCCACTCCCAGACAGTAAGACGTGGCATTTTCGGGATCAATAATTCAATCTAAGTAGCCGCTATTTTGCCGAACTTTCCTTTGAAATAAAATAATACAGCAAGATAAAACTACAATTTTCATGGCAGAATATTTTGAATGCGGTGTGTACCGTCTGTACATCCTGAGGTTGGCCAGTGTTGTCTGGCAACTGAATATCGCATCATCTCCGAAAATGTTGCGTGAGGGAAGATGTGTTGGAATTTCTTCCCATTAGAAGGTCATCGACAACTTGTTACAAAGTTATTTCCAAGACGATGAACCTACCAGACGCCGCAAAACGTGAAAATATGGGGGCGGCTTCATGGTAGGTACACTTCCTACGCGGAGCATCACTACCAGTTGGGGCTGATTGTAAGAACATTTTTGGCTTTACACAACCTGCAAATGGTCGGAAAAGCCAATTCTCGAGTGTTCTACAGCTGCATGTAGCCAGATATGGTATCTCTATGGACCTCTGGCTTCAATTTATCAATTGATGGAAGAAATCAGTAAGGGAAAACGGTAATACATGTTAGACGAGTTGAGATTATACAAAAATCATAAAGAATGAACTCTCATTTACTCTGCCTGCGATGTGTTCATATCCACCTTTTATATCTCTGTTGCATTTCCCCAGCACCGCATCCACTCATTTGCATTACCATTTATATATCCCCTAGGTCATACTCTTTGTTCCAACCACTGCCCCTCCCCTGTGGTCCCCAAGCAACCGCCAAGCTATCTTTCCATTTACCTGTCTAAACCTCTGTTACATTTGTACATGTCTGCTTCCCAAATTAAATAGCCTGCGGAGCAGACTCTGTAGTAGCCCTAAAGATGGCGCTCTCTCAAAATCATAATACACCTCTCTAAACAGTATATAATATACAGAGTGTGCAAACCTTCGTCCAGTTTCCATTTACAGGAATCCCGCATTTTGAGGGACGAATTAGTAAACATGAGATGGTCACGTGGTGCACGAAACAAGTATGAATAGTGTATTTTGGTACATACAACTGATACAACGAACGGCGAACAACCTAATAAGCTTTTGTAGGTGGAAAATGTGTACCAGGCCATACGTTCGATGCATAAATATTACCTATTACGTGAGATATAATTTAGTATTTTAATTTTTTCGTGACGTCATATTTGGTGGTCGTAAATGAGATTTGCTAGAAAGTTGGCAGGCTATTGTATACCGTAGGTATGCTATGTAACTAAGTTGGAAACTTGGGCTGTTCAACAGTGAAGCCGTTGAAAGACTCATAGTATTATCTATAGTAGCGAAAGTAAGATTTTTGATATTTGAATGTAGTAGTTGAAACGCAAACACAATAGCCTGCTTACAGGTAAACTTTTTTTGTCTTGAAATGCTATTTTAATACACATTAGGATCGATTTTCAATCACTTCTTCTTTGCTCGGTTAAACATCATTTCATGTACCTTGTCCTATACCCTCCCCGTCGTGGAAGTGACGGCAATTTCCTTCGGGGAGACCTAAAATGAAGGTAAAGGACTGAAGTTACTGGAAGGATAATCATGAACTTTTTTTCTTTTTGAACTATTTAATTCTTTGGTAAAGATCATGCCAAGACGATCGTACAGAACTCACTGCATTTGGAGATGGGGGTAACTGAGGTAACACTAGGGGTAACTGCGGTAACACATTAGTTACGCTCTGCACAGATAACTTTCCCGATCTAGGTGAGGCTTCATTTAAACGCATATAGTTTCTTAAAAACTCAATCAAAGACCCTCAAAAGTGGCATAGATGAACTCGGTGGGAATTTTACCTGCAGAACAATACCTTAAACTTTGAAAATAGTCGCAGAATACCCCCAAAAAAGCATACGAAAAGTCGAAAAATCTTACGCAATCTCTCTTTCTTTTGCGAGTCACGCTCTTTCTTTTGCAAGTCTCACTCCAAGATGTGAGAGCTACTCGAGATAAGCCGGATATCAAGTGACACTTCTTCCTGGTCCTTTTCTGTACAACGATGGAGGCAAATGCGTATTCTTTATGTACTTTACAACCCTGAAGCTATTACGTAATAGCTCCGTGCTCTCACACACACTCGCGTGGATTTCACGTTTAACAATGATGAGTCATATTTCTCAGTGTTTTTCGAAGTCAAAACTCGCGCTTAGGTGGAAAAAAGAATAATTCACTTGCAAGGCATTGAGAATTTTCGTTAACTCATCTATTGTTCTTAATATATTTTTATAGTACATAGGTTAACCGGAGACAATCAGCTTTTAGGATATATTATTCTGGCACTTTCTATCAATTTCAAATCTCAGTGGGCTGCTAGTAATCGGATTGTACAGTACGTGCAGCTCGGAGAGATACCATTGATGTAGTGATACCAACATCTGTTCAGATAGACCTAGAAACTACGGTTTATCAATAGGAACGGTGTCTATAGGGAGGCAGCACATATGTGGAACAGCCTGGTCAGAGTCATCAAACGAGATAAGAGCGGTGTATCTTTACACCTTGAGTAGCGCAGGCAAGCAAATCCCAAAAGCAGTGAATTCTGTACAGTCAACTTCTCATGATATTTTAATGCCTAACTGAATCTGTTTTAATCACTTGAGTTCTTACAAGCTATGTTATCCCTCATCCTATCTTCAATCTTCAAGGTCATGCCCCCGTCGGGGAAGGCTGCCCTTCCCCCTCTTGTTGAGAAAACCCAATTTCGCCGGGGAACCTTCATCTGAATGCCCACCTTAAACTGATAAAAGATGCGGGTCTCATAAACTTCAGTAATCCGGACGGTCTTCTTGGTTTTGCTCACTAGAAGACCATATTCTTCAAGGAAACTCACAATTCCGAATTTTCCTGACAAAAAACAGACGAGAGGTTGTTCAGGTGCATGCAGTGCCCAAATGATCTGCCATTTGGCCTGCCCAGACAGACGAATTCTAGCAACGGTAAAGAGAATCGGCCAGGACGTTTTGAGCCACACATAATGATAAACAGTAGCGTGAGAATGTCTTCCCATAAGTCTGACTGAAAATTCATTTAAAACCACCTTGTAACGTGACATATTTTCAAATACGTCGGAAGTAAAATCATTTATAGTCTGGGGTTAGGGCAGTCACGTAGAAAATTTCAACTTGGATCTTGCAACTGAATACAACGAAGATTCCTAGTAGAGTCAAACACATTAGTATGATACCAATTCCGTTGCACAGTCCCCCCCCCCCCCCAAAAAAAAAGGGACAAGACCATTACATCTAATTGTAGCAGTACCTTGTATCTGGGAATTTTCTGATCCACTTATAGCAAGTTGGACCTTTTTTCTGTTGAATTTAAACGTTCATTTCAAAGGAAAGCTCAAAATAACGATGGCTTCATTTCTAGTTACAAGTCTGGGAAATGCCATTTCCGGCTGTTTGACAGTCTGAGGGACTAGATTTTTTTAACAATTTTCTGTACGTTCCGCGCCAACTGGTGGTTGCGTTCCGCTGAGATATTTTGGCCGAACAGATTACTTCCCGAAACAATGCATGCTTAATATATTATTCTTCGTTTTGGGACAGTATTATAAAGTGAAATTTTAATTGTGAAAGAAAGCTCAAATTAATGACTTCTTTGTTTTTAATTACCGTACCAGCCCGGGAAATGCCTTTTCCTGCTGTCTGGTGGTTCTCAATTTTTCAAAAAAATCTGTGTGCTCTTTTGGACAAAATTACATTTTTCGGGACAAATTCTGCCCGCTCCCAAACCGAAACGCTCCCGTACGCCTAAATATTTCAATATATAAGATCTAAAACTTCAAACTGTATGGGAAGCCAAACTTTTCCGCGGGAAAATTTTCGAATATGGTCCGAGGGCCTTAATGTGCCTGATGATATTCAGTAACCCCAACAAAACTACAGATCACCCCCTACTTGATTTTTCTTATAAGAAGGTTTGTGATAAAATTACAATTTTTCCCCAATGTAAGCTTCAGATTGTTCAAAGTGACAAAATTTTCCTATATTGATGGATACTCAGTACAACACTTAAAACCAACTTTTTAAATCACCCCGACATTCTACCTAATGTTGCTCTTGAAAGGCATATCACTTAATAAAGAACCCAAATTTTTCATTTTAACCTTGCAAAAAACAAATTTTCTTATATTAAATCCCCAAATTTCTGCAATGTAATAAGCGCCTAATCTTCAAATCTTCGTTAAAAAAGGGAAAAACGTTTCGGGCAAAGTTCTAGTCTCATTTTAATTTTTTTCTTCAAAATAAACTCCAGATTTTTAAGTGTTTGTTAAAAAGAGAGTCCAAAATTTCGGCGCGCTGCGCGCCCCTAAAATTCTACCGAGTCACGTCCCATCGGGACTAAGTCACCACCTTTGTCGGGGCCTTGAAATGCTGGCCCCCTGTCGGGCAAATCCTGGCGCCACCCCTGCTCAGGCTTAGTAATAATCTTGGACGCCCCTAACGGGGCGTGTGTGCACGCGCGCACGCGCATGTCAGTGTTTGGTGTGCATATTGAGAACTTGCATTTGAAATGGTCCCTTTTTCGAGTGAAAAATTACTTTTACAAACTTGGTCGGAACCTGCCGTGCACTAATTTAACAGCCTATTCCCATGTTCCTCAGATGAAGTTTCTACATTTGCAAGACGGCGAGGTTCTAGACTGACATTCTTTTTTTAGGGGAGGGGGGGGGGAGGGGGCGGACTTAAACGACAAGATATAATTTTTTTCTAAATATGAGCATAGGCAGTTCCAGACTAAAGTTCACGGTAATAAATTCAGTACTGTACCATGCATAATACATTCAGTCTAAACCCCAAATTTTCCGAATTTGTTTAAAGTGCGATAATTGCCGTAGCAGGAAGGTAATTACGTAAAACCCCCATAAACTTAAGATGTTTTCAACAAAATTTTGAAAATATGGGGCTTGTATCGCCGAAAATTCTGAGTCCCGGGGATTCCGTGAAAAGTTTTGGGATCATTGAAAAATCTACTCTTCCTAGAAGGAAAACAAACATTGCACGGCGATTGCATTAATATTACTGTTAAATAATGTTATCTGAGCTGCGGGTGAAAGATCACCTGCTAGTACTTGTAAACGGTTTTTGAAACTTGTTTGTTCTTTTTAAACAGACATTTCAAAATCAAGAACTTATTATACAAATTGTAAATTTATGAAACATAGTAAAGAAAACAGCGTTGAAGTAGTCACCGATTGATGCTCTGGTGTAGCAGAAGGCAGCTTTCCGACTAACGACAGGTATTCCCTTACTCTTCCCCAATAATTTATCTCCCAATGGCAATTAGGGCAAAAGACAAGGCGATTTACATCCTATTGGCCCAGTACAGCTTTAAAATGTGTCATGCATGGATGCCTTTCAACAAAACAAGTTTTTCAGGAGTCATGATGTGGTTCATATCTGCCAGGAAGTTGAGCTGCATAGAATTACAAGGATTTGTTGTGGTTGGAGTTTTTCTAACTAACTGGCATTTCCTCTAATTGATAAATTTCTTTTTCATTTCCACATTCATGACATCAGTGGCGTAACCAGCGGGGGGGGGGGGGCAGGGGGAGGGAGCCCCCAGTGAAATGCCTTGCCCCCCGCTTGCCCCACCAAATGAAATTGGTAGGTCGAAAAAAAAGAATGAAAATGGTTAGGCAGTAGCATTACCTAATACTACGTATCAGGTGGGGTAGGATGGGAGTAGAAATTTAGTAAGTGAGTAAAGATATTGTACAGCAGTTACTGAAATCTTCTTGTTTTCATTCCTACTAACATATTTTTCTTAAAACAGAAAGAAATAGCCCTGGCTTAATTTATATTGAAGAAAAGTCAAGAACAAAAATAAGAGAGTAAAGGCAAAAAATTGATTTTAAAAGCAAGCAAATTGTCAAGGTACCCATACAAGAGCATTTTTGATAGGAAGAGTGGCAAATCTTGATTCTGATTAGGCATAAATCAAACTTTATACAAATAAAACACATGAGTCATTTAATTGAGACATTTTGCATGTGATTTTCTTGAAATGTGATGAAATGATTAATTAAATATAGTTCATGTGCAGTTTCAGATTTTCACAGTTTAAATTAAGGCAATGTATAACTATTTCCACAGGTACAAAGCAGTAAAATGGTCAACTCGTGCAATAAACGGAGGAACAAGCGATGCTTTGATGCAGTGGAGAACCTTTCCGGCCAACCTATTAAGACTCTAGCAGGTCCCTCGTTTGCATAAAGCAAACATTCATACCGGAAGTATAAATTTCCAAACCTGTGTTTTTAGGGATATTTAACTGAAATTCACAGGGCCAAAGACACTGGAAAGTGCCATTTCCGACAATCTGAGATGCATTTTTAGCCAAAATTTTCTCTGTACGCTACGCGCCAACTGATGGTGGCGCTACACTTAGATAGTGTTATTTGTGCTTGCCCCCCATATCAACCTTTTCGCCCAGCCCCGTCCTCCAAATGAAAAAGTCTGGTTACGTCACTGCATGACATTCAAAATTTTTGCTGCATATTTTCAGACAAGTATTTAAAAACGAAGACCTAATGCTGGAGACAGTTTGAAATTTGATGAAAGAAAATTTGAAAAAACACCACTCTGCATGATGCTAACTTCCCTTTTCTTTCCTGGTATTTCAAACTCCATATAGTTGACCGGTGTTACTTGATGGTATCATGTCATGAAGAGTAAATTTACGATTCTTCATTCTATAGAGCTCTGCTCTGAAAAATTTTCACAACTGATTTTTTTTCGTAAGTACGAGGATGCACTGCCTGACTGCTGCATCGAGGTTTGAATTTTGCGCCGACCTTTTTTTTTTTTAAACAAATATTGACGAACATGGACGTGATTGGAGAGATGTTTTAAGTTTTATGGAAGAAAAGTTGGACAAACCACACTGTAGTTGACTTGCGTTGCCAATGGTGATATAATAGGGCGAACCGTGGTTGATGACTTGCATTATATGCAAAGTCAAAACGATGTAGCCTATATACAGGGCGTGGTATACAAGAATCGAAATCATATCTCTGTCTGCCACGATACATTGGGCTCCCTCCTAAATTCAACATGAGGCATATCGGAAAAAATATCGAAAAATAAGGGCTGAAGAATGGGGGCAGGGGGCAAAGCACCATGTGATCTTTTCGACATTTTTGGGGCAAAATACGCAAATAAAGCATGAATTGACTTTCCGATCAATTTATTGGAATTATGACGACTTGAATCAGATGTTAGTTAATTAGATAGAGTTTTATGGCCCAGTTTCCAACCTATTGGTTCAAGTCGAGCCGGCCACGGCCTTTTTTCCAGTTGTGGCTCATTGGCTTGTTTCCCTACTCCATTGCTTATAAGGAGCATCACGCACAACGGCAGTAGGTTCCTTTTTCAGAGTCTTTGGTATGACTCGTCCTGGGAAACGAACCCGCGTGAGAGGCGGATGCTCTTACCGTTAGACCAACACTTGAATCATGTGAATTGGCCTGTAAACCTATACTGAAATTTTGATAATATTGCAAAATTGATCCCTGACAATACACCTTAATTAGAAATAATATACGACATGTGGATGAGATAAGAAAGAATAATTAATTTCCAAATTGAAAAGTACTTTTTACTTTTGCTGCATGGAATAACGCTTCTCTTTGAAAAAAAAAGTTAGACCAAGCTGTGAAAACGTTTTGGTAGTGATGGGGTTGTCATTAGAAGGAGGTATGGTAGAAGTTGGTGTAGGGTGAAGTAGTGCCCCCCATGATCCTATGGCGACGGAGTCATTAATGATCCCTAAGTCGCAGATATCCACAAAGGAGACTATTAATATAAATAGTCTCCTTTGTGGATTGTTCTTGATGATTTCCCAAACCTTTATTAAAACTGGTTTACAAATGTTCAATGGCTCAGGATGTATGCACTCTAAAGGACGTGTTAAGTAGTTGAACACTTATAGGCCTACTGCTACCACTGTATAAACACGTTGTAAATCTCAAAATGAAAAGTAATTAAACACTACGTGTTTAGCAATTAATCGTGTTTAAAAACGAAATGGTTAGGGATTAGTCGCGTGTTTTAGTATCTTTACGTGTTTGCAAAGTTGAGGAAAAGTGTTTAGATAAGCGTTGAGTATCTAGACATCATTTAAGAATGTGTAACTTCCTTCCCGAAATGGTTGCACGACGGCTCAATACGAATGTAGGCTGTACGGCAGTACGTAATTCCGTGTTCAGTTTTTGTTGTTACTTTTATTGTGTAACTTAATGAATGTCATTTGACGGAGAAAATAAATGGGTCGCTTGTCCCAATTCAGCCGTTATCATGCCTCAGGGTCAATTTACGTACCTTACAAGTTAACGGATGGACGACGAAACGTTTCTTTTGACTTTCTATACCTAAAGGCATCTAGATTAGTGAGTAAAAAGGGATTCAAGGACAAACCTTCATAAATCTTTTATATTGTGTCGGTTAGATAAAACAGTGAAGGTCTGACACGACTTCAGACACGGTCCATGTTCATGGAGGGGGGGGGGGGGGGTGAGTCCCTGCAGTCACTGTATACTCAGAAGTATTCTGGTGCAACGTTTTAAGTCAATAGTTCGATCTTTCACAATTACAAGGTAACAATTCCACAACTCGAAGTAGGGGGATGTACCCCCAGGTTGCTCTACAAGGCGACAAGTTATGTCTACAGTTCTAATGACTGTTGCCCTATAACCATACTTAAACAAACGGCGTAGTCAGGAGGGCCATGGGGATCCCCTTCCTTACTGGGGGGAGGGAGGGGAAAGAAGAAAAGAAGAAGCAGGGATAAAAGGTCAGGGAGAATTGGCAAGAAAGACTGAGTGAGGGACGGTGGTAACGCCCTTATATGTTGTAAATTTTCCAAAGAAATGTGCATGGGGAAGACACCTTTCCCTTCGACCCCCATTGTTCCATCAGGTGCCTATGATAATACTCTTCAACATTGGGAGCGGGGTTTGTCCCATGCGTTTCTGTCGAGGATTGTCGAAAGCCTGTACAAAGGTATAGGAATTTCCAAATTTTCGTTTTAAGTGCTTGTAAACGACCAGGTTGCCATGTAATTTTGCAAGTTATAGAAGAGTAGCAACAGTTCAATTTTACCGATCAATATACTCTCTTGTCAAATTAGTGGTGGGCACTCAGGTATGGATTTTTTCCTCAAGTAGCTCCTACGAGGGGGAGGAGGGATAAGTACTCCGGCTGGCGAGCGATTTGCAGAGTTTAATGTACTTTTATGGGGAAAACGCAATGAATTTTTGCCATCTTATTTTTTGTTTTAGCTGGTGGGGGTAGAACATTTCACGTTGTACCCCACGATTAACAAAACGTTATTCGCATAAGTAAACATTGAACGATGATTGAAACTACAATCTGGTTAAGGAAGAAATTATCTGTAAGTATTGGGGTAATAAACATAACAATTTACTAAAAATTTCACGAAATTGAAACCATTTTTGCACAATGTAAGTTTCCTATAAAAAGAGAGATTTTCTTGCACGATTGACCATCGACATACATTGAAATAACGTAGGGGTCAATGGTAAATCGTGGTGGGGTCAACAGTAAAACGTGGCGCTATTTAAATATTCTGAGAAATAGGGAGCAGTGACGAGTTCTCTTTTGGGATTAAGAAAAAAAATTAAACATAACGCCCACCTTCGGGGTTTTCTGTAGCAGTCCGGTTTCAGAAATTTGAAAAGCCACTTTTGGCCTGTAATTTATCTAATATATCTGTTCTTCCCTCCCCTGAAGGCTAATTTGATCCGTCCCCTCCCCACGAAATGTTTCTCGCTTGAAAGCTATTTCCCCCTCCATTCGTACCCTGCCCGACAACGGGTCTTCTGACAGGTTAATGACAAAAATTAAGGACGTAAACCACTCATAGGTGCCTTACTTTGGTCACTTCCCTGTCCTAATTGGAAAGACCGGATATGGACAGAAGTTCGTAATGCTTAATAGGTTACACTTTTCCCCTTGAAATATTTAAAGGTTGTGTGACATGCATGTCAGCAAAATGACCTGACTTCACTTAGTAGTTACGGAGTTATCTTTTCTAAGGAAAATCTTTTGGAATTATTTCAATTTTTTCGGTTCTCAAGATAAACCTCTTCAAAGTTCGAGTGTTTCTGAAGCAATGTGTTGATCATGCAAAAACAATAATGTGGAGTGTTGCAGAGCGTTGACCTCTCTTTTTTAACCCTTTATTAATTAAATCTTAAATGCTCATCAGATATTGTATGGTTTGGCTATTGATGCTGATCGTTTTCAAGATCACAACTTAAACTTCCAAAATACAACCCTCAGGACATACTGATGTAACATCCGAGTCTGTCCTTTAAAAACAAAGAATAACATTAGCTGTATGTGGTATGTCCCTCTCATGACGTCACAAAATTAACTGCAAATCAGAAATTACTCTGTAAAATGGTCAATTATTAATGGATTTGATGGAAATTGCCGTTATTTGCTTGATTTTTAATGCTTTTTACACCGAATATCCAATTTTGTCATTTTCATGTCACACGACCTTTAAGAGCCGCTTCTATTGTGTTGTCATTCAGCAATTGTGTAAGTCATAATGTTTACACCTTGACATTTGTCATGGAAACATTCCTTTCACAATACACAGCTTTTATTCACCAATGGACATGCGTTGCCCAAGACCGAATTCAAAACTTCTCCATATATCCACCTTTGTGCAGGCTTCCGACAATCCTAGACAAAAATGATGGGTTCACCATCCCCTAACTTTGATACGAGGGAGCGGAGTTTGTCCCATGTATTTTTGTCGAGGATTGAAGACCTCCCGTTTTGAATTACCACAAAGACCTCACAGAGCACTCCTAAAGTTACGTTTCTTCTGTGTGTAAGAGGGTTTGAAGATAACAAAGGTTTTATATAGTTTTTATTTTCAAAGTAAACAGTGTAAAACAAAGTTCAGAGCGTCATTCATCTTTTAGTTGGGTGCTGTTTTCACGAGAGTCAGAGTGGTTAGACTAAAAAGTACTCTACAAAATAAAAGTCAGTTCACTAGGCGATTTTCAAATATTGTTCCTCCTTCCCCCGTCATCGCTACACAAGACTCCTGTTCGAATTTCTTTTTTATTTCATGAATCTTTTTTTCATGATGGAGCTATTGGTTTTTAAGAAATATTTCACCACTGCAGTGTGACAGTGCTCTTTGCTAAACAGGCTGTGGCTCTCTTCTGGGTAATTTCTCCCCTGTGATGAGTGAAAAACTGGTCTGTCCGGCGAGCAGCGATGGGAAGTTTCTGTTGATTGTTGGGTAGCAAAACGTTTAATTTTTGAGCTTTCAAAATTTCGCAGTCGGCGGGCCTGAGTGTTCCGCACTCCCTAAACACACATGATTGAAGTAAACTTTCTTTTCTTGATTTCAAGTGTATAACACCAGGTAATAATCGTAGTTTGTCGCAAAAACATTTAAATATTGCTTCTAGAATGGTTGGAACTGTTACTTCGATAATTGTCTCTGATTTTCATTTTAAAAAACGTGGCGCGTTTAAAGATATAACAATTTTAACTTTGACCTTTTTCAACAGCAATGATAGATTTCTAAAGCACGAAATGAATGTTTAGAAACAATTTAAGTTAGGTGTAACTAGTTTCATGCATGGCAAACTGAGAAAGGCATTTTCCCTTTCAACTGCACCTCATTTTTTAAAATAGTAACTAGCTCAATATATCCTTATGAAAGTATTTACGAGACGATATGCCAGTGTTTATGTGGGCAGCCAGACGTACTCTAGAGACAAATATTTTTTTACTGGTTCACACGTAATACTCTCCATTTATAACAAAGGTGGATTTCGAACAAAGATTAGTTCGGGATCTTTCTTCACTGTTCTCACATCAATATATTACTACTTGTATTCTTACGGATTACTTGTTGGATAAAAGATTGAATGACAAGATAAATTGTAGCATGAAACTATTCACCTGTCCACATTGCTTATCGAAAGTGAAATAACATGTGTCATTAACATTCAATTATCATTTTTATTACTTCATAAGAACTTCACGTTTACTTTTTATTATTAATCATTAAATAATTATGCACTATGCTCACAAATGAAAGGTATACTTTTAATCAGTTATATAGCTTTTACTCGTTTGAACGTATTAAAAATCAAACGAAAGTTGCAGTGGTCTAAATGGAATTTCTCTCAGAGGGTTATTGGATTGTTTCTTTCAGTCACATGTGTTATTAAGAGCTTGACTTGATAAAAGCATCATGGAGACCCATGTTGTGTAATCACCGCCCTGGAGGTAGGGTCTCAGGAGGTGGGGAAGTGATAAGGGAAAGGTGACACACCTTTTTCCTCTCACGAGAATTAGGAAGAAAAAATGGGTGTCCTTTGCGCATTGCAACTTGGTGCCACATAAACCTTTTTGAAGTAATATTTGTGGAAAATATTTTACGTATTTTTAATAGTTATAAGAAAAATGTTTCAATGGGTCACCACCCCTTCCCTCTTGTGGCCACACCGCTCGAGATGTAAGGCATTGTCAATTTCAGTTTTTTCTTGAAGACCCTTTTTTGATGTAGCACACTATACATTAACTTAATTGGTATTTATTGAAATATCGGCTACGATGCTAATCAGATATCATAACATGACCAAGAGAGACATCTATAAGGGGACTGTTACCCTTCCCGAGGCTTCTTCGTCCAATGATGTTTGCGGCCGTTTACTGGTTTTCAATAAAATCCATTGTCTCTCAATAAAATGTCTATGATCGAGTACCACATACACCCCCAAAAACAAAAAAGTGAACTCAATTACTCCATAAAAGAGTGAACAGTGTGAAATTTACTCCATTAGAGTGTTAAGTGAATTTAATTACTCCATAAAAGAGTGAACAGTGTGAAATTCACTCCATTAGAGTGTTTATACACTCCAAAAATGATGAAGTTAACTCTAAGAAGAGTGAAAATTCACTCTTGCACGAGTGCCTTCAGGTATCACTGAAAGGGTTTAAGGTCATATCAACTTTTGATATGTTAGAGGGGTACCAATTCTTAGCACTTTGGTGAAATTTGCACATTTGAAATCCAATGTGTGGTTCACAACATATGAGCACGTTAAGTTTTCACATTTTCAACAAAAAATGAAGTGAAGCGAGCACATATGTCATCATATCCTCACACTAATGAAGAGTATTTTATTTTTCTTTAAACTGTACAGCCTTTTATCCCCATATCAATCCCATATTATCAAAATGTGATGTCATAAGTGGCATGAGAACTTTACAAACTTTGCATTCTCCCCATGGAGGTCTTATTCCTATTAACACCAAGGTGAACGCAATAGTCTAAAAAACAAAGGGAAACAAAGCATTCCTTGTCAACGTGAGGAAGTGATATAACCTCTACTGCCCTCAATTTCACTTTGGAGCACAAATCTTGTTAACTTTATTCGCTGATATCTTGAGGAATACATGTCTGATTTGAATGGAGATTTCACTATACGGTGTGGATTCGGTTCGTCTTTCAGATATGAAAATTAAATTTTTGCTTAAACTCCCCTTTTAGAGTGGTCACTGGAGGCACTCCATCGACAGTGAACCTTCGCCTTTAGGAGTGAATGTCATTCTTTTGGAATGAACTTTGTAACCTTTGCTCTTCTAACGAGTGAAATTTCCTCTTTTAGTTAATTAAAAGTCCAAAAATGACTTTAGCAACTGTTCAATGGTTGATAGTCAAAACAGGTGGTTGCATAGAGATGCTTTTCAAATGACGTCATAATACTCCACAGCGGCCATGTTGGAACACACGTTACTACTCTATGCGCCTGCTCGTTGAATGTCTACACACGATTACCCCGCATATCACATTGTAAACTGTGCAGTGCGCTTAGCATAAAGCCATGTATATTCGGCATCATTGTCTCTCAGCATGACGAATCCGTGACTTTATTGTAAAGAAAACCTTCCAGTAAACACATAACAATCATTGATAATCAATTTATTTATTTTAAAAAGTGATTCTTTTGTAGGCTAAGAAATTTGAAAACGTAGGGTCTTTGCTGATCTCAACCATGGGCGTCCGCAGGTAAGGGCAAGGGGGGGGGGGCACTTGCCCCCCCCTGGAAAAAAAAAATTTGAAAAAACGTATAAAAATCAAAGCAAAAACCCGAACAAAACGTGTTTTCCAAGTTTCTATGCGAAAAATAGGCTTTAGAAATGCCATTTCCGGTGATCTGGGAGGCATTTTGGGCTGAAATTTTCGCATGCTTTGTGTCAATTCATGGTGACTTGGAGATTTTGCCCCTCCCTAGAAATTTTGCCCCCCCCCCTGACTTTTTTTCTGCGGACGCCCATGATCTCAACTTGCCCTATCTATGAGTAACATCAGGGAGGTGTAACTAATAACACCTCCTTCATAACATCAAGTTGATTGTCGGAACGACTGTAAATCGTTGGGTTAGGCTACACATTCTGTCTTACTAGACCTACGAAATTAAGACTCTCGACAAAACTGAAATAAGAAATACGAAGAAATACAAAAACTTGCCTCTAGTTTAGCCTGCAAAGAATTGGAAGGACGAAGATCAGGATGCTATGCAATGCAGAAATTTGAAATTGTCGGTTTCAAAGAAAAAGTTTCAAGTTCTACTTCTTGAAAGCAAATTCCATATATCCAGAATATTGAGGCGACTAAATTCTTTTGGGTTACATATTTCAACTTTACTACGAAAGTGGAGATTTCCTTACATTGTTTTGCCTTTTCATACCAAAAAAAAAAAAATAAATAAATAAATTAATAAAAATCTAGAGCTATTAAAGAGCGGAATGGAATTTTATGGCATAAACTTCGAGAAAGAAAAATTCCCTTGTGAAAAATTTGATTATTTCATAACATTCAAGTTTTTGCAGAACTTTTTTTTGAAGAAGAAGTGTTGGAATTCTTGTAAGTACAATTAATTCGTTAAATCTGATGCTTAAATTAAATCTGACATTTTTGTAAGAAGAATCAAGAGGATTGTCCATGATTCACTGTTGTAATCGGGGTTTCTAAGTCTTATCGCCTTATGAAATTGAAATTGGAAATTCCGCCAGAGAAGGTCAGCCTCTATCTAACAGATGCTAATCGGGATTAATTATTTGTGTTAAGCTCAGGTCACACTACAGCGATATCGAATCGAATTACGCTCCGATTTTTGTGAGCTTTTAGTTTAAATCTGCTCCATCCATTGTCGGAAAGAACCATAAATTTGCCATTTAGTGTAAATATATGATCAGTTTGGGAGGACCACTGAAGTTAAATATAAACTACTTATTTCGTGACGTCACATTGACAAATAGCTTTTATCAGACTACACGTATCCGATAAAAGCTGTCTGCGAATGTGACGTCACGGAAAAATTGGTATAACTTCGAATTTCGTAGTCCTGCGATACAATTCATATATCTTCACAGGTTTTCAAATTTTTGTTTCTTTTCGACCAAACATGGAGGAGATATTAATTAAAACTCACAAAAATAGGAGCGAAATCCGATCCGATATCATTGTAGTGTGAGGTGGCCTTTAGTCCGACCCAATTTTGGAGATAGCGAAAATTCCAAGTCGGGATTAATGATTCCCCTCGAGATTTCACCGAATTTAGCAAAATATTGTTTAACTTCAGATGTGTGTTATTCTTCAATAGAAAACCTGTCAACTTGTCAGTTTTACGGATTAGATTCCATTCAATTGGTGTAAGTCGACCAGGACACATTCAGCCTTTTTACCAATCGTGGCTCACTGGCTTGTTTTCCCTACTCAAACTCTCGGCCTCCCGTCTGCATGTCGGTGGCTCGGGTCGGGAGCAAGTTGGATGTTTTAACCACTTGACCATGCAGTCGTCAATACCCTATTAAAATGTCTCCTTTTGTCTCAAGACTCGAATATTCTTCCATCTGTTATAGCGAACATTTACCGAAGAATTTCCAAGATCTTTCAAAGTAACAAATAAAAGAAATTAAAAATGTTACCGAAACAGAAAATGCCGGAACGTTGGTATGCATGGAAGAAATTTTACGAAATTTGGATAGTTAAAACACAGGAATTTTGAAAATTTAAAACAGAATTTTTGAGAGGCGCTCGGGTGCTATATTATCTGTGTCTTGGTGTTTACCTGTTTCAATAATGTTATTTTACCGTACGGTAAGATTAGAAAATTCGACCCCAAGATAATGTCTAGAACCGTGAGACTCACCGTGAAACCGTGAGGTTGGCAGGTATATTTGTGGCACGTTATGAATTAATAATGAAGAAATTTAGGATGTTATCCTCAATTTGATCATGCGTTACATTTATATATTAAGTACGTAATTTTTCACAATTATGTACTGCGAAGTCTTGAACATGAAGCGAACAACTCTGTGTTGCTGAACTTGTTAGAAGGATTTGGTTAATAAACTTTTGCGCCATAAAATCCGTTGCAAAGTTAATGATGACACAGTGTACCTTCCTTAATATTGGTTTACCGTAGAAACTGAATAGCAAAACCTTATAAATAGATGACTGACTGACCAATTGACTGCCTGGGCCCTTGAAAATTCATAAATTCACTAAACATGTTGTCATTACCTCATTGTTTGATGTTATGATTCCACCCCAAGTTTTTCCCAAATATAGCTTAACTTCGCTTAACTTCAATCAATCTAGTTCGTACGCAACGGTAAGTTCAATTTTTCCGCTATACCCACAGGAAGTTTTATCCGACAAGAGTTCACATCTTTGCTGAGGTAAAAAAAGACTACTTTGTTTTTGCTTATAAACTGCTGTTTTATTACTTTCATTAATTACTATTATTACGAATGTTACTATATTGCTTTTAAAATCTCATGGAAGTTTTTAAAAGGGGATGAGTATCTGATCATTATTAACATGTAGACACAAACGTACTTCTTGCCTTCATTTTGTAAACACGTATGATCTCTAATTGTGTTTACTCAATTCACTCTTATTATTTAGTAGTTAAATGCGTTTAAAAATGATATAATAATGAAAAAGACACACATGTTTAAAAAGGGGGAGCAAAAAGCGTTTAGAATAAAGTTTACTCCCTCTACACCTGTTTTTAGAGTAAAAATTAAAAGATTAAAAGACATCATGGCATTAGAATTGCCGTGTTAATGACTACGGCATCGTTGGTCTTTGAGCAGTAGTTGATTCACAGTAGACCCAAATATCATCCGTGTGAGATCTTGATGCTCCCCACTTGTTTGGGAAAGGTTATTGGTCTGAGTAGGCGTTGCTGTAATATTTTCTTATTATTCAACGGCTGGTTTGGGACACATTACAATATAATCATACTAACTATACGGCATTTATAGGCCTAGTTCACAAAGCAAACTGTAGTCGAACACAAAGTAAATGGACTTTGACCCGTATTACCCAACTGACATCAACGTTGAACTTCCTACAAGAGTAGACGCATTTCACAGACAGGCATCCGACAGAAAAGACCTCTTTGATAGTAAACTAGGGTACAAATCAAATTCGAAATCTGCTTCATTTTGTGAGCACAGAATTTTATATCTCAGGGCTAATGGTTTGGGGAGGGGGGGGGGGGGGGGTTGCGTTTTTAAATCAAAAAGTGAAACAAAGTAGAGACTTTTCTGGACCTTTGATTTTACAGCGCGTAAGTATGCGAAAATTCCTCGAGTATTAGTCATAGGGTCTATGATAGGAAATATCTGCTTCCCGACGGCAAAACGCAGCAGATTTTGCCTTTGATGAACTTTTTTGATGAAATTTCGAACTTTAACGATTACAAACCTCTTAGTTCCAAAGAATGGAAACTCCGTGTATTTGAATCGCGCGTGCAAATGTAAATTCCTTCGTGCAAGAATAATGCTGACTCAATAAACAAGGAATAATTCCCAAAAAGCACGGCAGTGTCTTTTAATCGTTTGTTAACAATTATCGTGTTTAGATTCACAAGTTCTTTACTTTGGGTCCAAACTGCTACGCCTTTCTGTCCTGGACAAGGTAGACAAATTGAATTGAAAATCTTCACTGTATGGACGTGAATTGAGGTGCATAGATTGAAAGAGCAAAACAATGTTACCAATGGGAGAAGTTTAGTTATCAATGAGTTTCCTCCAAAAAGATGTATTTCAAACATACTGGTACACCTTGGATTGGTTTTGGGCAACATGGTAGATAGAAAGAGCTATCGCAATTGAACTCTGCGGAAGAACTCAAACAAACATAGTCCACATTATTGTTACAGCGAAGCTTAATTTGAAAGGAAAAATTGACCATTGAAGATATGCAGACTGCTGATGATACACAGACTGTTCGTTTGGTAAGTGAATGTAAATTGTACCCTTATAGGTTACCTTCCTTTTCTACTTAATGGATGCCTCACACAGCCATCTGGCTTTAATAGTTTCCCAGCACTTCTATTCACTACAAATGCTACATGGCCGAAATTCAGATGGATTTAAAAACGTCAGTACTGGAATATTGGGCGGTAGACAATTGGAGATTTCATTTTCATGAAGAAGATGACGCGAAACAGCAAACAAGCCAGCGTTTGAATTAAACTCAACGAAAGAAAGAGAAAGAGGTGTAGGTTCATTGTAACATTTAAGAAAAAACCAACCCCCCCAAAAAAAACAAACAAACAATTGGCTGTTTCTCGTGGGCGTAAAACGAATTCTATACTGAGTAAGGCCCCATCATTACAGGGGCATGGTGGCGGGTGTGGGTGGGTGACAGGTGCAAATGTCACTTACCAGAGGCAATAGCGAGGAAAGGTTTAAATTTACATAAAATACGTACTATATATTTGAAAATTGCAAGAAAACCATTTATTGCTATGTAAATAGTGATTAGACGATAATCATATAGGCAAACACCCATACGCGTTTGCGGCGCGTTTCGAGGACATCCACAATTCATTAGTAAAGTGTAGATATTCTGTTTCTCCTTGTGAACCGTGGATAATCACAGGTTGCACACCAGAAAACTGGGGATAGCAAAAAATCTACACACACATCCACATATGAATTAAAACTTAAAACATGGAATAGGGGATACACCTCAGATCAAACTGTAAAGCTGCTAGCATTTTGTTGGTGTAACTTCAAGTGATTCCCTAACGAGGGCGTGCTTTTTGATGTGTGACATCAAATGCAAAATTTCAACAGCAAATCCTGAGTAAATGGCTTAAGGTTGAAAAAGCAAGGATATTTCTTTGTGTGTTTGAAATGAAGTATGGCACTGCATTTTTTCATTTAGGAAGAGGCCAAAGCAACGTTAGGGAACCACATTCATACAACAAATGTAACATGCAACAAATGAAACTCTAACTACGCAATTGGAAATTTGGATAGATGTCATGAAACTCTTCCTTGCAGTAGCCAGCGCAATATCGAAGGGTAAAGTGGGGGAAAGGGCTACTCTTTCATGGTTTACTTTAAGTTATAAGGTAGTAAAGCATTTTGTTACCATCACTTACTTAGAAATGAATGACATATAGAGGCCGCATAAGCATACTTGCCGACCAGTATATTTTAACTCCATGGAAGAATGTATAAGCAATGAAAAATATACTAAATAGATATTTGTTGATAGACAAGCTTCAATGTTTGCGCATGCCATAGGCTTACACGTTAAGCTTATGAAATTTGAGGGCCTTCTGGTATGATGACATTTTTTCTACTAAACGTCACGTGACGATAACTGTGTCAAGTGCCCGGGAAGTGTAATCATACATGAACTGACTGATGCTTCAACAGGTTCGTTGATTTCAAACATTAACAAACAAATACGTATTATGATTTATGATTCAAAGTCCAAGGTCTGCCTGTGATAACAAACAAATATCTACATATAGGCATACTAACAGATGGTTAATGCAACGGCTGTGGTTTTATGTGTGCAAAATCTAACATACTCTTGTTGTCAACAAAGTGTGCAGATCTCTATGGAACAGGGCCCTTCTGTCCTAAAAGGAAGTTTGTTGTTTTTTGTTCTACTTATATGAAATAAGGTGTTCATATAGTTAAATGAATGTGGTGCATCATTCGGAACTTTCTTCATGGAAAGCTTTGCTAAGTTAATTTGCCTTGTGTTCTTCTGCAATTGCTTTTTAACAGGTAAGATTATTATATAAGTCTGATATTTCGATATTAGTTGCTGACACAACGTAACAGAAATAATAAGGTAAAAGTTCTGATAATAAATGATGACTAGACCAACCTTTGGGCATACCAAATTTTAGCAAGGTCACAGGATAACATGAACATCATTTTTGTTCAACTTTTATGCTAAGGTCTTACGGACAGTCATATCAATATATTCAAAACTCTTATACATTATGAGTTTTTAACGTGATATTTTTCAACATTTTCAATTGTCAAAGTTTTAACAAATCAGACACAGTGTCGACCGGAACAATATTTGGAACTTGGGCAGAGAGGAACAGTATCATGCTCATTTGACGAAGGTATCGCCATCTCGTGGTACAATTCAACTACCATTGTGGGTGAATATCCCTTGATCCACTACACATTCTCAGCTAAGAATGGCGGAGGCTATAAATCGGGGGAATTTGACATTTATCCAAATGGTTCCCTCATCATAACAGAAGTATCTCTACAACATGAACATGACTATGCAGTCCAATATTTGCAGTCCACTTTGGAAGATCCGGTTACCATTTACGTAACTGTCGTAGTAATTGGTGAGATAATTGTCCTAGTTCTTTATTCACGGTTTCATTATACCTATCTGTATGTGATAAAAAAAAACTGTCTGAGAGATAAAAAACATGCATTCACTTGGCGTAGCTACGATAAATAATGTAAAATGGCTATTCAAGCATTTATTTGAAACATATGCAAACAGAAATAACCCCTACAGACTTTTTCTGAAATTTCACACGTAAGCCAAAAAGAGGTAGTTGCGCACTTTGTAACAAAGTGCTTCCAGATTGGCATAGGCGGCGGAAGCGGGGGGGGGGGAGCAGGGGGCCTGGCCCCCAATAATTTTTTTATGAGATTTTGGGGGGCATAACTGAATGTCGCAAAATATTTTTCAAAAGTAATTAAACAAATTTAAGTTGCTGTTATTTTATTTCGGCTATTCTTTGGCTCAAATATTACTTTTCAGAGTGCAAAAGTTGCAAAGCTTCCAGGGGCTTAGCCCCCTGGACCCCCACATTAACGATAACCTGTAGGAGAGTTTATTTTCGCCCTTCAAACAGTTGCAGGGTATTCTGCAATTGTGCCCCACTCTGAATTTCGGAATAAATTCAGGTAAACTGTGACAAGTTTCATATCTTCGGAATTTTTTTTTACTCGTCGTGTTTCAGGATGGATATTTTCTAACAGATTTGGAGCGGCTAAAATTGGCTACCTTGGTGTGGAATAAAGTGTGATCCTAGCATCTGGCATGTTTCTACCTCATGTAGGGATATTTTCCAATTCCTGGGGATGCACAAAATCGTTCCAAAATCATAATTGGTGTGGTGGGTAGAATATTTTGGTCTATTAGCTCAAAAAGCTATGACCGTTACTTCACAGATAATCACAACACAATGCCCGAAATTGTCGAATATCCAAATTCTTTCAAGCATTTGCCCGAAAAAGGAAAAGTATCACAGTAAGGTAACATAGTTACGAAAGGTTAAGAGGTAAAAAAAATCGCGACACATTTGGGAAGCCTATGGCTTAAAAGAAACAATTATTCTTGAGACTGTTTTTAAATCGTGTATAACACAATACCCGAAATGGCCGATTATTTTAATAGCTTCAAATCTTTGCCGAAAAACAAAAGACGCTATATTTAAAGTACAATTTTCATGGAAAATAAGAAAGATCTGCGACACATTTGGGTAGAATGTGAAAAAAAAAGGTTTTCATCATCCCACTTCGCACTGTAGTCTTGCAGAAATTTGCCCGAAATGGTCAAATAATCGGGCAAAGGTTAAAAAAATGCTGGGACGTTTTCAATTGCCAAATTAATTCAACGGATAGACAGGAGAGTGTTCAGGTGCCCAAAAGTTTGCCATCTATCCTGTTCTAGAGCCAAATACGGGCAATGGTTATGAGAATCGGGTAATATGTTTTTTGATACTTTAATGATGCAGGGTGAGAATGTCTTCCCGTAAGTCTGCTTGAAAATTCGTTTCAACACACCTTGTAACGTGACAGTTCTGTCAATAAGTGTTACTAACAGAAGAAAAATCATCTACTTCATTTCATCCAATGGTAGCAGTACATTTTATCTTATTCTTCTAATCAAAATAGCGACTGCTAAGATCCCCAAAGGCCTAATTTTTTCAAAAGTAAAATCATATATAGTCGGAAGTTCGGGCACACAACTTAGCCAAGAGTCGCAACAGAGTAAAATTCATTAGCATGTTTTCAATTCCGGATTGTAGTTCCCCCGAAAATATGAGGGACCATTTCATCGATTGGGAGTGATGCATTTTATCTGGTAATTTTCTGATCAAATAGCGACTGCTTAGATTCCCCTATAAGCCTGAGAAATGTCATTTTCGACTGTCTCAGGGGTCCGATTTTTCAAAATTTTCTGTTCGCTTCGCGCCAACCAGTGGTGAAGCTCCGCTCAGATAGTCTTCCTAGCAGCATTTTAGTTTCAAGTGAACATTTTTTGTGCAAACAAAACCTCGAATTAGCGACTTCTAAGACCCCCTATAAGCATAGGAAATGACATTTTTGACTGTCTGAAGTGGTCAGATTTTTCAAAATTCCGTATACGTTTCGCCCCAACTTACGGTGGTGCTCCACTTAGACCGCTTCATAGCAGAATTTAAGTTTCAAGTGATCATTTTTTACAAAAGGAAACTCAAAATAGCGACTGCTTAGATCCCCATATAAGCCCGGGAAATGCCATTTTCAACTCTCTGAGGGGTCGGATATTTAAAAATGTTTTGTACGCTTCGCGCCAACCAATGGTGGCGCTCCGCTTAGTCTTTTTGGCTGAATTTTAGTTTGGAAAGAACGTACGTTTATCTGCACTTGAAACTTAAAAAAGAGACTCCGGGCCAACTAGTGATGGCGCTCCGCTTTGACTGTCTTACTGGCAGAATTACATCTTTCGGGCAAAAATCTTCTGAAATGCTCCCCTACGCCTATGGAAATACGTTACTCAGGCGTGCACTGGAACAGCTGCTTGCAACATTCAGCAGGAATCCGGATTTGCGATCCTAGGATAAATAGTCCAGTGGAGTAATGAACTGAGCTAATCAGTATCTCAAAAGTGTGTTTTAATCTTAGAAAAATCACAAATTTTTCTCACCAGAATTAGAGACAAATAAACCTGGCAAATGCCATTTCCAGCCATCTGGGAGGTTTTAAAATCCAAAATTTTCTTTGTACGCTCCGCGCCAACCGATGGTGGCGCTACGCTTAGACAGTAAACTTCAGCCACCCCCTACAAAAGTATCCAGCCCCCCATGGACCCCTACCAGGGCTTTGCCCCCTGAACTCCACCAGGGGCCCTTAAGCGACCCCCTGGACCCCACGCCGATGGGGTTTTGTGCTTCGCGCAAAACCGGACGCCGAATTTGTGCCCCCCCAATAAAAAACATCTTCCGCCGCCCATGATTGGCTGTTGCCATTGTATTGTATCGATTGTGTTCTTTGTTCGGGTTAGAGATAAGGTTAGGGATTAGGGTCATCGTTAGCCAGTTACGAACTGTCTTCTTAAACAGTGCGCATCCTCACCTCCCAAAGAAGTAATATTTATCTCAAAATAGCAATTAATTGCAGAAGCTACTATGTTAGCACATTTGAAGCCAGACTTTGATCTCTGCTTTGTCACAGTCAAACCAAAGCCGTCATTTCCAGTTATTGATCAGTGCCAGACAGCCTCACACATTTGTTTTCGGGAGATAGACGGTCCTACTTATCTACTCTGTACAGTTGAAAATGTTCGGCCGGTCATTTCATTACAATGGATGACAAGAACCACCACTGGTGACAGGAACATGTCATATGAATTAACCACCAAGCCCGGAACAACATGGTTCACGTCACGTGCGTCCACAACAGAAACGTTTTACTTTTCGTCCCATTTGGCGCTCCATATGTGCAAAGCACAGGATTTCCCAGGAGTGTTGGAGAACGACAGGAGTATGATCATGGTACATAGCCCGAGAGTAGATCTTTCGTCCATGAAAGCAACCAAAAGGTACACAGAAGTCAATTCAAGGTTAGAACTACGATGCTCAAATGGTGACGTCGGTTTCCTTATTTGGAAGAAAAACGTAACTGGTTTAACAAGTGACACTTTCGGTGAAATCCTATTGTACTCAATTTTGATAGATGAACCATATACTCAAATGATTGCAGAAGGTCTTAACGTGGACGAAAGTGGAACCTTAATTTTTTCCCAGTTGAGTTTGGAGCAGGAAGGAATGTATGGTTGTTTCCATGGTAACGGGATCACTGACGATGTGACTGTATATGACGTAATACCGTACGGTACGTAAGGAAATGCTTTTGTTTGAAATATTATATCAACATATCAAATATTGGAAAAGTTTTAATGGAGTTACGAACGTGATGCAACGTCCCCCACCTCACTGTTTGTTATATACTTCTTCTCTGCCAGCCTCGAAGAGAAAATGGTTTTCACCAAATCGGGGGAAAATACGACAATTGGTGGCGCCATTTTCAAATCCCTCCCTTGATGCTTTACGATCCTACCGTGCAAATTCAACGAAGACAGACGTTCAAAATACCTGGAATTTCATCGATTTAGGAAAGAGAAATTTTGGAATATTTAGAAACTTTTTTGCTAGGAAAACAAAAAATCCGGATTATGTTTGGTAGTTCAACGCGCAAAGTTTGAGATATCGAGTAACTTTGCCTTGTTCTTTGTCCTAAGCTTAAATTATAGCCTCGACACAGCCGCAAAATTTATGCACTATTTCTACAGAAAGTTGTGTAAGTTACTCATGATTGTAAAACGTTAAAATTTCTTGTAATTTCGGTCTGTGGTGGTGAACAATTACCTTGTATTTGTTTACATCCACATCTATAAAAATAAAGGGACAACTGGGAGGGGTACACACTAAGTGTTCATGAATTTTCCCCCAACGGCTGAACTCTCATTTTCACCCCAAAACGGTTATCTCCCGAAATGTCTGCCTGATTATCTTTTATCCCTTCAATGAGGAAAGGTAAGTCACCACACGGACACGGATGTAGTCACATTTCACATCGGGTTAAGTGACTGACAGTGAGAGATGTATTAAAATACAGAAAAAGTACGTATTATGTGCGTTAGCTAACAGGCCAGCCAATCATTATGTGATACAAGACTTAGATTTAATTCAACTAGAAACCATGGAATAAACGTGTGGCGAAGAAAGATCAGTTGGAAAGTGTACTCTTTATAACTTTTTCCTTGTTAAAATTGTGGATCATCCACCGGAACGGTTGCCCAATTCAGTCATGCGGACCTTGTACTGAAACAATAGTGATAAAATATTTACATTTAGAAATTCCACATTATCTTCAAAACTTCATCCAGAGAATCTGAGAAAAACACATTTAATTCAGAACAAAATTTTGAAAATAAAAAAATTAAGTTGGACCTATGAGTTCGCATCCACCACCCATCCATTACCACCGACATGAGGCGCAATGTATAAGATTGACGTCAGATTACAGATTATGATCCTTTTCAACAAAGGTGACCCATATGAGTTCTCTTTGTTACATAATGATAGCAATGAGATTTTAAAACGTTGATTGATCCCAAGTAAACATTAAACCCACCTTTATAACTAGTAATTAACATAATGGTTTGGTCATAAAACTCAGAATAGAAGGTTAAAACTTTTATTACATTTGTCGATCAATGTGACTGTAATACTTATAAACTGCGAAAGTTAAGCGTTAGGTAATGAAATCAACTGCCCACCCATATTTGGAGATGTCTACTAATTATTCAAACGATATTTATTCAGTTCGAATTATTTGTATTTGGATCTCTTCCAGTTAATCCCACACCTTCATACCCAGTCATCGAAGAATGTAATTATCAACGGCACTGTGTAATAGACGTGGGTTATGAAGGGAACATGACTTGTAGAGTGCAAAGGATACGGCCTCAGGTTCATCTGGAGTGGACAACTTTTAACGATGAGGACAAATCCCTTGTTGTGTTTGAAAATAATCGATTCAGTTCTGTGCCTAATGGTGACTTATTTGACGTGTCCATCTCATCTACCTATATCGTAGCAGACAGAACAATAACGAAGTTGACCTTAATATGTAAGATTTCTGGCTCAGATATATGGGATACAAAAACTGCATTTGACCTTCACTTCGTAGAAGGTAAGTCATTGAAAGGGATTCTATGGTAACCAGATACATAAGCAAATGCATGGTTTGTCCATAATAAATTGATTTGCAGAGCTCATGGCGTGTACAATTCCGTTAGAGAAATGAGGAAGGCCTGTCTTGGACTTCCTATGATACCATGGGGTTCATATTGACTCATCTGTGACTCCATTCGCGCGTGATAATTTATTTGCTTGCTTGGTCAGTTAGTTAGTCATATTTCTTGCCCAATATTAAAGCGGCTCATTGAGTTGGTTCATGAAATTCAAAAAAAAAAAAAAAAAATTCCAAACCTGTTTAGTTTTTTTTTTACATACCAATGACAAATAGTCAATCTAAAAAAAAATCCCCGTACCATACATACATATACCTATTTCATGAGTGAGTACTTAACGGTTGACGTCGGTTTTCAAAAAATCGTGACCAGACACTTTTTCAAATCATGTACAAAACCTTTACAAGTCAGGACAATAGAAAATTCAAAATTTTAGTGACTTTTGGACTTCGCATTGTTATGTGGTAGTGTCCCTTCGAGCTTCGAGACTCTCAATAAGTTTTCGAGATCAACTCAATGAGCCTTTTTAAATGGAAGAAATAGGGAGGCCTTTATGATCGCCTCGCTTAATGACGGAGCCAGAATGTCAAAATTGGGGGGAGGGGGTGGGGAGCAAGGCGCAAAGGAAATTGTTTGTGCCAAAAAGTTTTGGCATGTAGGTGGGGGTCCGGGGACAGGTATGTTATTCTTTTTTCGTTTAACTCCTAACTGACTTAACGGGAGGGGGCAGTCAAGCGTGGGGGGAAACGATTTGATGGGGAAAATGACCCTCTTCTCCCTTCGTAGCGTCGCCAATGGCCGTGCTCCTGTATTAAGGAAGTCAGATAAACAATTCCCTAACGAGCCATGCCGAAATTATCTATCAAAAGGAAAGTAAGTTTGGTGATTGACAGGAAAAAGTTGACTTTCAAACCCTAACAAAGATATTTGCTCTGTGCTTATTTCAGCTTTTTTTGTTTTTATTCAATTATTATATTTGTTCATATGTACCCGTCATAAGTAATTTTTTTTATAGTTGAAAAATACGAGAATTTTTCAATTTTACCTTTAAGATGCCACTTTTTAAGTGGATGTTGATAGAGATGTTTATCTTTAACCAAAACATTACCTGAAAAAAATCTAAAAAGGTGAGATATTTTTGTAGTCCAAAGCCATAATGCTGGGTGCATCCGTTTTGGAGATAGAAATAGACCTAACCCAATGATACAGTATGTTAAAAACTGGTACAGCAATCTTACAACAGTTGAGTTCAAAATGCTCCGAGTTTCTTGTGTACGCTACGCTGTTGGAAACTGCTCGCGTTGGTTTTGTAAAACCATTTTCGTCTTGAACAATTGATTGGCTTATCTTTGTTTATCCTTGGGCAACTTCAAGCTGCATTTGGTAATTGATAAAAATCCATGGTCCCAGTCCAAATATCTGATTCGCCGGATAAATTGTTAACAGAGTTCTAAAGCAAGTGTCATCCTAACTTTTCGTTGTTTTTTTTTCTATCGGAAGGTCATACTACTGCAAGAAGCGACAGATCAAAGAAACGTCTTGTGCTGTTCATTGTGTTTCCTGCAGTGCTTTTTGCTGTTTTGATCTTCCTTAGTTGCCTCATACTACGTAAATTGATACTGTTGCGCAAACGTAAGTAGAACATAAAACGTTATCTACGCAAAAAATGAATTTCAGGATTTTTAGTTAAAACACTAAAAACCCAAAAATTAATCACGAGAATTTCATTAATCCTACATATATATTTAGAAAGGAAAGTCTGTTTTCCTTTAGAACACAGATGGTCGATTTTAAGCCGTAATAAACACACACGTATGAGTTCCTAATTAGAGTTCGGTAGTGTATAGAAGGCGTAGAGCATGTACGTTATGCTGACTTTTGTTATCGGACTTTTAATAGATACACCTTAGAAGTAGTAGGTGATTGTGTTCGTGAAATATTTCGAGACTTTCTTCCAACGAATTTACGTGTCACGTAATTGAGGAAAGGGAATAATAAAATGTTAGGCACTAAGCTTCATCAAAGAATCTTTCTTCAAAATTTTATCACTTTGATATCATTTGGTATCATTTTGCCGTGTTCAAGGAGGGAAGAATTTTCGTCAGTTACTTTGAAATTTCAACGAAACGATACACATAAGATCTCTAAGAGACAGAATTCCTTTTGGTGTTTTGCCAGAAGATTACTCTTTGTATAAACACACGGAGAGTAATAATGTATGAAATAAATTTCTATGAAAGGAGGAGTTTTTTAATTATCAAAAAATAAGCTAAATGTTTCGCTCCAATTGAGATATAATGAAAACGAATGTCATTATTCACTTTTTGAAGTAGTCAGTTTTATTAATATGTGGCGTACCTTTCAAACATTGTTTTCAGAGAAACGAAAGAAAAAGGAACAGTCTATTCCAAGCGAGGATAATAACGAGGTTAGGAGTATATCATAACTTACATATAAGAGACAATTAAACCGTTTTATTAGAAGCTCGGATATTACATATTAAGTTGTCTTCTGTTACTCCTCGCAGCTTTTTCTTCTTGAAACTAATAGTAACCTTACTCTTCATTGTGTTGCCTTAAGAACAAAAGATTGAACTTAGTCACTTTGTTATGCACTCTAAAAACATCTAGTTAAAAGGGGCACGGACCGGAATGCTGTCACATATTTGGCAAGATTTGTTTCAAAATTGACTAGAAATGGCTCAGCTCATTTTTGGGCAGGATGTAGTTAAAGTTTTGACAAGATTCCGATTCGTGCCACAATTATTGTGTTCTATCACGATATTTACCATAATTAATCAGCATTTCACAAACTGAGAAGCATGCTTGCCCTTAATTATACAGTACATAATGTTCTCTACAACATCTCTTAGATTATGTGGTTTCAGCAGGAAATCAAATTAACTGTTCTTTATAACCTATAAAAGTTTTTTTTAATTAATTTTAGTCAGAGGAGATGTTGGCACACTATCATAACGAAGAAGAGGAAATTATGAGTGAGTTTATTATTTTAATTTTAGCATATAAACCAATCCGATCAGCGCTCGTGTTTCGTGACTGGAAGCAGCCATTAGTAGGGTCCATCAACATTAAATCGTCTTCATTTATTATGTACATGAATTCCAATCCCTCATATTCAGTGAAATTGAAGGATCCAAGATACGGTTAAGTTGCAATCATCCACGATATAAGCAAGTGACGAAATTGAAAGGTTAAAAGGTGAGTGACCCCAGTTACGGCCGACTGAAATCAGAACACCACTTGCTGCTCGGATTCGACAATAGATCTTTCTTTCTGCATACATCACGACGACAATCGTGGCTTGAATGTTAAGTTAAATAGGGTAGCCACCTTATTGTATTTAAGGTCTCATAATAGAGTGTCATAATCCATCTTGTATTTATGGTTAAACTCTTTAGGAAATTAGTTCTGAAAATTTATCCAAAATTCCATGGATCATATTTTTATACGAAAGATTCGTAAGGGATTTTACGTTGGTACGCAATAAAATCCTCCCATTTAAGAGTTCCAAAAATAAAAAGTATCTCTTGAATGGTTAAGGATGAAGCTCGGTATTGAAGCAAACCAGGTTGGACGTTTTGAAAACAATAAAAACACCGTTCAGCCAGTTAAGGATGTGATGGGCGATA
Organism: Holothuria scabra; assembly: GCA_037179385.1. Classification (NCBI taxonomy): domain Eukaryota; kingdom Metazoa; phylum Echinodermata; class Holothuroidea; order Aspidochirotida; family Holothuriidae; genus Holothuria; species Holothuria scabra. The sequence goes on from CM074179.1 coordinate 73,195,813, forward strand.
TGATGTATTAGCCGCAATCCCACGTGGAATTGGAGCTACCACCTTTCTGTACCCTATTTACAATAACATCAATGCCACATCCTTTCTATCAAAATAAATAAATTAATAATATCCAAATACCTTGAAACCCTGCAGTATAATCTTGACTCCGGAAAAAGGTGGCGCTGGTGGTACAATTCTTCACTCCTGAAAAAGGTGGCGATGGACACCAAATGAAATAAACTGACACATGGTTGAAAAACTACCTAAGACAAGTTCTCAAATTGCTGTCCTGTTTCCAAAATTCATTTTCAGTTCCAACTACGGATTAATCCCCTTAATTAAGCCCTGTAAAACGAGATCTGTATGAGAAAGATGTTGCGGTAGTAGCGTACCCCCAATAAAATATCCTTTAACATGTTCGAATAGTAAATGGCTTAGCTCTCACGGTAATATCCTGTCAAACGTTTTGTCAGGTAATAGCTACAAGTACAACTCATGACAGAACTGTCAAGTTGGGCACTCGTGGCGCTTCCAATCTACCATGACCATGAAGATTTTTCTTAACGAGAAGAGCTTAAACTCTTGTTACCTTCACAAGTTACCTTTGCTTCACAAAACCGTATTACGCCCTCAAAGCTTGGTATTCGAACACGTCGAGGGAGTGAGTCTGGGAGGATTGTCATGGTATTTCTTCACACTTGACAATAACAACAAGTGTGTTGTAAACTATTAACTGCAGATTTGCGATTGTCTCAAAGAATTTAGTTGTGCTAATTGGATCCACACCCTTTTTGGACTTCTTTTTAGTGAAAAAGTATGAGGTTCATTTACCTATAAAATCAACCTTTAATGTGGAATGTATTAAATACCTATTTATTCGTTGGAAACGTTATGACATTAGGCAGGCTGATCAAAGCCGTTTTACTTTGCGAATTGCTCACAATTAGTCTATGTAATTTCGCGCATATGGTTGAGGTTGGAGTTAGGGGGTCTGCAGTTTGTTCGTTACAACATTCGTAAAACATATTAAGCCAAGTGATGTGATAAATATACCTAATTTGAAGCGGGCTCTGCATAGTTTCCACCTTCTAGCTATTTTAATAAAATACAAGTAAAGAAAGAGAGACGTCACGCTGTATTTTTATTGGTGCATTATGTTACATTTGTGTGTTGCCTCAAGGGTAGGAAAATTGGCTTGGCTCGTGTCATGTTACTTTATAATTTCTTAATCCTACTCCTGATAATGCATTGACTAATTTACATGCAGTATTCATAATCGCTTTGTAATCTTTATGTTCAATACTTGTTGTAACAGGAAAGAAACAGCTGTTCGTTGATCAACTACAACATAAATACGTCACCTTGTACAACTCAGTTCAGCCAATACCTTACATCAAAGACAGCCAGTGCTGCGTTGACACAATATTTGTTGAGTCCGGCTTAGAATTTCTTACTTCTAGCTCTACACCGTTTGGGCAACAAAATCTTTGGACTAGATTCCAATCCTATCAAGACATTTTTCAAGATCATCGTATAAAAGCTAAACGACTTATTTTGGAAGGTGATCCCGGGTATGGAAAATCTACTCTTACCCTACAGTTTGCGTATGATTGGTGTAATATGGTGCCAGCCTCTCCCCTAAGCGAGGTAGAAATGTTCATCCTCCTACGTCTAAGACAACTGCGTGGCATTAAGTCAATTTATACTGCAATCAAGCAATATCTTTTGCCCGTCGATTCTACTTTAAGTGAGGATGACGTGAAATATATTTTACAAAACAGTTTTTCAACCGTTGTTTTCCTTGACGGATTTGACGAATACGCAGAAGAATCACCTGATGAGCTAAGTGATGTGATGAACATTATAAGATTTGAAATGTTCCAAGATGCTGACGTAGTCATAACAACAAGATCAGGGTTTATACCTGCAAAAATTCCCCCGCAAACTAAAAGGGTCAGACTAACGGGGTTTGACTCCAACGCCCGTTCATGTTACATTCGTAAAGCAGTTGTAGGGGACGACGATGAAGCTGCTGATCAAATAGAACGAGATCTTCACGAAAACCCCATCTTAAGCGACCTGTGCCAGGTCCCTCTTTTATTCGTGATATTTGCACACATGACCCATCAAAGAGACCAGTTCCGTAGAATGAATTCTGTGACAAGTTTCTTCCGTTATATGATATCATCTTTTCATAGCCATATGAAAAACAAAATGGATGAAAATGAAAGTACAGAGTATGAAAAATTTGAACATAATCACTTTGAACTTGATAAAGTCGCTTTTGAAGCTTTGGGTGGAAATAATCATAGCATCGTCTGGACAAGAAAGGAACTATCTCAAGAAATTGGACAAGAATTTTATGATAGATATTGTCGGACTGGTATTTTGGTGGAGGAAGAGATCATGTCGGTGATAGATGATCCTTCCTCCATTACTAGCGGACCTATTGAATATACCATAGAAGTTAGGTTTTACCACAAACTGTTCTGTGAATGGTATGCTGCACACTACCTAGCAGAGTATCTCATACAATGTGATTCATCTGATTTAAATAAGTTTCTTCCCCAAATGGATCCTTTCAATCTGCAGTATCTATATCGTTTTACCTGTGGTCTTAACCCAGGTTCCGGGCAAAAGATTATTGATTATTTAACAAAACTGGACGGTGGAGAGAAATTTACGATTCTATGTCTTTTGGAACGAGGGTCGAACTTTGAAGACGTCAAGGATAGCATATATCAATTATGTAACGAGGGCGTTGTTATCAGCGGGTGGGACAGCTTGCTTCTACAGAGATCATCTACACAGATCTTAGAGATAGCGTCCAAGAATGAGGCAAGTTAATGCATATTTTAATGTTGTTAATTTGATTTTATATCCTACACGAAAATGGTTTTTTGTAAGTAATGCTTACATGTAAATGGGGGCAATATGTTGTAGGCCATATTCGGATCTTGAAAAAATGAACGACTAGAAAACTTTTGCTCTTGCATTTTATTCGCATTTACAAGGAAATGATTATCAAGCCAATTTCAGTTTGTCCTTTCTCAACAATATATTTTTAAGTGTTTTCGGATCATAATTTTGAAAACCCAAATCTTCGAGTTTGTTGAAGAGGGTTCAGTTTTAAATATAAATTGAGTTACAAAGTTCCTTGCGATGCATCGTGTCACGTGCATCTTTTTCATGTAAACAAGAAGATAGATTAGCGCCAATATCACAATCCTGGTTGGTTTTTCTTACACAAAACATTCATTATTTGTGCGCCTACAGTAATATAATGAATTGAACATCTCTCTCGCAGATTCCTATTGAGTATTTACAGCTCCATATGTGCTTTGCTGCGGTTGACCTCCCTAATGGAGACATTCTGCTGGATTCTGGCTTACGATTATCAAGTTCCATGCGAGTTAAGAGGCTAGGTGTTGATCTTCTTAGCAGAGACTTCACCGTGGAAGAAGTAGAAGACCTATTCCAATTTGCCCTGACTTGCCCTGTCTTGGAAATTTTAGTGTGAGTATGGGCAAAAACGTCTTACTAAGCACATTGTTCGTGTTGCTTACGTTTCTTATTCCTAAACACTAGCGTAGCCAGCGGGGGGCAAGGGGGCAGAGTGCCCCCCACAGAAATTTTGGGGACGCGATGGGCGATGTTGAAAAAATGAAGGAGAGCCAAAAAAAAAAATAAAATAAATAAATAAAAAGATAAACGGCAAAAGAAGGGAGTGAATTGCGGGTACTTTTTTTTTTTTTTTTTACAGTTTTTCGGGGGGGGGGGGAGGGGGTGGCTCTTAGTCGATACGATAAAGCATGCAGTCCCCGACGACGACTAGTCTCCCCGATGGTTTACCTGTTTTTGCTCTCAAGGTACAATTTCCCTAATAAGAACCCCAAATTTTCGGCGCGCTACGCGCGCTGTAGGACTCACTCCAGTTTTTTCAATACTTCCACATATCTAGGGAGTGTCTGTCAACCTTACCAAGTAACGGGTAGGCCCAGTAAACAGGTTATGTAGAGGTCGTAAATTTCATCCCATATCACAAAGCCTAGTTGCTGTACCCCTGTGCGTGTCATGCGATAGGTCAGTTGGTGAGCGACTCACGGAGCATAGTTTGGCTATTTTATCGGGTATTCCAGGTGATTTCGACACAATGTATGTTATCCCCGATACGGTTTACAACCCCTATAGTTTCTATTTTTTCCTTTTTGTTCTTAATGATTACATAGGTTATGTTATTTGTAAGCCTACAAAAAATTTTCGCGCGCTTTGCGCGCTTTGCAATTTCACGATTCAGACTCAAAAGAACAATATCAGAGCGCAACTCGGCTTTTAAAATATTAAGTGATATTGTGCAAAATGTGCCCCAGGCTGCAATGACATGGGATAGTTAGGCTCCTTCATATTCCCTTCTCACCACCCCCTCGACATAGGGGCTATCGGAACTTGTGGTTGCTGGCATGGCCCGCCTCCTGTCGGGAATAATCTGTCGCCTTCCCATTGTCGGTTTAGTTATTTTGGCTTTCAAAAGAGTTATGCGATAAACCCAAAATGTTCGGTACGCTTTGCACACTCGTCCTCAGTTCCGTTACCTAGAGCTAATAAAGTACAAACCCTTCCCATCTTTTCAAGTAAATTAATAAGTAGAATAAATGGATTAATGTGCATGTCGGGAATTTCATCTCATTTCGCTAAACTTAGTTAATAATCTCTTGTGTGAGTTGTGCGGTACGGACTCGAAGAACTTAGCACAATATAAGTTGTGCCCGATAGGGCCCAAATGCCGGAACAATTGATCTATATAAGCTTTAAATAAATACAGATTCTTTTTAGTGTGGGCTAACCAAAAAAATTTTCACCCGCTTTTCCACGGTTAAATCAGTGCGGAAATATCATCCTCCAGCATAAACCAATTTTATGTCGTATATGACTCGCAATGGCAGGTATAGTGTACAGGTTTTCTTCAAATCTCCCTCACCAACACATCAATGGCATCCTGGCTGTCGGGGCTTGGGGTCGCTACCCACCCTACCTCTCCCCCGTTCGGAGAGTGGCCCTTGATCCGGCAAATCCTGGCGCCAAGCCTGGAGGGAAGACACATTTTTCCAGTTATGATTTGTATATGTGTAATGAAGCAATGAACTAAAAATGGAAGCTGCATTTTTGGCGAGCGGCAACTATTTTGGAGGGGTGGCCAATTTCACGAGGAGGGCGTGTCGCCCCTCTAAAACCCCCTGTGGAGAACACTGGAATCTAGTATAAAAAGAACAAAATATAGCACCATATTGCATGTAAGCTCTTCTAGACAGCGAAAAATTCCAAAAGGGGAGGGGGACACCCAGGGAGACAGACCCGTAGCCAGGGGGTTCGTACTAACTCCCGCCCAGACCTTTTTTTTATTTTTTTATTTAAATGGAGTTTTTGCGTTTTTCAGGACAAAATGTCAATTCCGCCGGTATAGCCAATGTAAGCCTTATGACTAGCTGTTTTGTTTCAGCGCAACACAATTCCCTAGGGCCCCATTGACTCGTACAGTAACCCTCTAACAGCCACATGCTAACTCTCGAGGGAATAAGGAAAACATTGATACAAGATTGAAAATGCCCAAAAATTCAAGCTTAGGTGTTCACCAGATCGCTCAATTTTGAGGTAAAATTGCAAAATTTCCTTGGGGTAGGAGGAGAGAACCACGCCCTCTCCCCGTTCGGTCGCTCGGCTCCTCACTTGGGCGCTTCGCTCCCTCAAGAAAATGCCGCACCCCAGTGGCGGCGATGAAAAATGGAAAAGTGGGGCTAAAGGTATGTTCAGCCCCTCAGTATTTGACAAGTGCTCGGGTTTGACAAGTGCTCCAATTAAGAAGCGGAGAAAAATTCGAAGTCGGGCTGAACATATTCTTGCTTAGAACACTAGGGAAGTGCCGTTTCCGGCCATCTGAGGGGTTTGTAAAGCCAAAAATTTCCTGGTACACTCCGCGCCAGTCGATGGTAGAGCTCCGCTTAGAAACATGTATTAACATTTTTCATAGACTGATTTTTTTTTTTTTTTTGCATTAATTGAGAAATTTCAGAAATGAGATCCATATTTCCAGGCTGGGAACATGCAGCATAAAACATTCGGGAAGTGCCGTTTCCTGCCATCTGAGGGGTTTCTAAAACCAAAAATTTTCTTGTACGCTCCGCGCCAACCGATTGTGGCGCTCCGCTTAGATAGTCCTGTCGGTCAAGATTGGGGACGATGAGTCGACTTTGCCCCCCCCCCTTCAAGAAAATCCTGGCTATGCCCCTGTTCCTAAACATATCATTTTCAAACATGTGTGATTGCTTAGTGCTTAATAAGTCACATGTTTATAATTGGCAAATGCTTAAAATTTAAGGCAATATATGACACTTTGCATTTTTTGATATGCTTGTTTATTTTTAATGTTGTATAAGTAATAAAATGAATAGATTAAATGATAGTGACTCTCAAAGGAGATTATAGGTTCACCTTCGCAAACATTAAAATGTGTCCCTTCCGTTTGCCCCTACTGACCGAAGTTTTTTGTAAAGAGAGATATGCATTAAAAGTTACATGGAGTTACCACAAACTAAAACGTACCTTTGGCAGCTCTTTTGATATAAAGACCACTGGTGAAAAAGAGGGTCGACCATTAGGACTTTCTGTGGCGGGGTAAATAGTATTCACATAGAATCCATGCATGACAGGTTTTCATTTGAAAGGATTTGTGACAATGACCAATCGTAGCCTATAGGCGTAGTGTGTTCCGTTCTGTTCCCTGAAAGTTTCAAATAAAGACATATTTTACGATATTTTTGACAAGCACAAAACAGGGAATCCAAGACGGACTAATAAGGAAAAACACGTTTTTAGTTGATATTTTACTTCAATTCCAAAACAAGAAAGATAGCCATGTCCTGCCCCTGGCTCTTTTCACGATCAATTTGACACACCCATTTGTTCACGTGTGCACAAAATTGCAATAAACTGTAGCACATGTGATCAACCATTATTTATGTAAATATTCTGAATCTCTGTTTCGATTTTTAACCAGGATTGGAGGCTGTATGGCCCCACGCTCTTATGCAGTTGGACCAACTTTGTCTTCTCTTCAGTCCAAGAATATTCAAGGTAAATATTGGTGTGATGGGTTAGTTGAAACGCTCGTGTATTGCAATTACCCCCGATTATAAAACTAATACCCATGACGTCACAAAACAGAAGGTGCGGACTCATAACAGAAGGTAGACAAGCCCATATCATTTCAACCCACTCCTGCCAGGGTACACAGCTGAGTGTGCATCGGGATACACGTCTAACGCTTCTTCGATAGCTTGTGATATCTATGCCGTGGGCACTGCTCGCTACATTGTTGATCTTCAAAAATGAAGTCCCGTCACATCAATGCGTGGTATCTACATTAACTCCTCTTACACATACCAGACTTTACCGAGAAAAAACTGACACAAGTTTAATATGTAAAGGATGGCAAGTTATATTTATTATAAATATTAGTTAAAATTTTGATTTTCTTGAACATTCACAACTCCATCGAGTAAGAGCAACTTTCAGTCTGATATATCGCACATATATAAAGATTTGAAAGTATAGAAAAATTCCATTTGTTGTCTTTCTGCTATACAGTAAGATGGAAGTGTTCCGTCGAGTCACCAATATACATCCTCAATCTACAGTCAGGCCTATGGGAGGTAAGATCAGGGAGTAGGGAGTAAAAAGGGGGGGGGGACAGGTAAAAGGGACAGGGAGCAAGAAGCAGGGAGCGGGGACGTGTTATATAAAAACAACTCCCTGGTAAGAGGGTCCATGCGGACGGGGCTAGAAACGGAGGTGGCTGGATCCGGGAAATACTCGTACAAGTGAGTTTGGTAAATCGTTTTGGTGGTTTTCAGGGCGAGCACATCTTGCAAATTGTCGGGATAATCAAACAAATCCAGCACCTTCCACACGAATTCAAAATTTTGACATTACATAAAAAATTCTTAAAGTCATTTTTTCGTAACCCATCGTTGACATAAGGAGGGATCTAAAGCACGTTTTTGTACATTACACCTTTCTCTAAGCTCGGTTTACCTCAGGCGGTGCCCCATAATTCCATTCGACAACGAATTACCGAAATCGCTTATTGTTTCACCTTTAAAATGAAAATGTCGGAGACTTACTGCATTTTAGGTCTCCTTCGAATTAAAAGTGAAATGACTTTGCTTTTATTCCAGAATCTTTTCAGATTTTTTTTTTTACAGAACAACATTGGCGAAAATCTTGTATTCTTTTCCTTAAGACTAAAAGAAGTTTTCGATTGTTTCGTAAGTAACATGAATACAGATATTTCGTATGCGACAACCAAGCAATTACATAATTACGCGACGTGTAGGTGTAGAGCACACTCTCGTTGTTGAGCGTTTCATCAAAAAATATTACAAGACTAAGGTGAGGTAAGTAAACTTAGATAATATTTAACACCTCACCTTATAACCTCCGACTTTAATCAAGCTGCACCCATGGCTTTTTCTCCAGTTATGTGGCACTGACTTGATATCCCTACTTCAGCAAATAATATATTTTGTTCTATTTTCTCGAAATTCGTTTAAAACGAACTCAGAATAAAGATGACCAAACTCAACTGACAGATGAAGATTACCATCAGATGGTAAGCTGTTGGTTTAAAATTATTTTCATATTATTACAACTAATTGTCAATAATTTTGATGTTTATCAAGGCTTCATCTAAAGAATTCCCTATTGGTTTGGGGAAAATTCATTTAGTTTCTTATCATCGCAATGAAATATATCAATGCCTTTAAAAATGAACTTCGATCACGATGTAACGTTGTGTAGTTAAGGCTGTCTAGACTTGCATCTGGCTGGACCCTCTTCCGACAAATATTCCAAAATTTTCTTTGATTTGTACTTACCCCAAAATTAACGTTCCTTCTAACAAGAAAGATCAATGTTTTTATTATTCTGTTAAAGAATCAGTTGAATATAAAAATGTACGTATTTGGAGTTTTATGGCTTAGGTTCTAATCGTCAACAGGCCACGGCTTATTCCAGTCGAGACCCTGTGGCTTGTTTCCTAACTCTTTGCTTGTGATATTAAGTGTCCGCTATGACCCGAGTCGATCTATATACCTCCTGACTGCAAGTCGGAAGGTCTCGACTAAACTCTAACCACTTGACTATGTGGACAAGAAAGAAGTGAGGTTCTGGAACAAGGTGCTAATGTCCTCTCTCAAACTCTGATTGTTCCAGGCCTCAAAAGCATATCTCAGATGATACTGTGACACAATGAACGCTGATGGTAGAGTGCACAATGTACAAAAGGCAAAAGGTCGTAAAATTACGTTACAGAGAAAGTTCATGGAAATTCGTCTTATAGTTTTGAGCATTCATTTGTAATTGTCTTGTTCTTCACCTTTTCAGTGGAGATTAAGAGAGAAGACAATGAAGGAATGGAAGGAACAAGATTACATACAAGATGTAAGTAACCATGTCAAGTATGCTTTGATAAGTTACCTTCAAACAAAGATCATGTACATGAAAATCCGAGCAGCTAGCGTCTGACATTAATGGGGTCATCACTCTTAAACAGTCGTAATTTTATTGTCGAATTGAATTTTACGTTTATATTGTATGTATTGTTCTAAGTTTCATTAACAGTAAGCGTTTAAAAATAACGTCTTTGCCAAAAACTGGCAACTTCTAGTATTGTATGTAGTTCTAAGTCATTAGATTCAGCGAACCTGACATAATTAATGGGAATATCAGTGGAAAACCATCCATGATACAGGTATAAGCAAAAGATTCTGAAAATTAAATAGTATGGACGCTAGTTAAGTCCGACTGGACGTGCCAATTTTTGAACACCTCGTAACGATCCTATTGACTTTTTTCTCTCTTTCAACAGCTAAAGGAAACTCGGGACTATTTCAGGTAAATGATATTTCTTGAGACGATTTTTCTTTCATTGACTAATAACCGTTAGGATAAGACATTTTTAAAACGAAATTCAAAACATGTGGGTTTGCTTTAATCCACTTACGAGGAAACTATGTTCTCTTTTTCCTACCTACAGCCGGAAGGCCAAAGGACTGCCTGCATAATGATCGCATGGATGTGACAAGGAGCTGTTATCTGGACCAGGTTTCTGGTTATACGCTGCCCGCTGTAATCAAGCGCCTCTCATGGACCGTGGCGTGAGGATAAATTTTGTCCTGTAGACATACAAGGGAGCAAATATGAATAAATGAAGTCTGAAGGAATGTCCTTCAAGGGAGCTAACATGTTTTTACCTGTGGAAAATATGTTAAATCAATAGCAGACTGAAATTTTCTGAGATGTAAAAAAACAAATAGGACATGTGTAATATCAGACCTTTATTACACCTTGCCGTTCATATTAAAATCCAATGTTTCTTTGGCTAATCCTCGATGAAATATAATGTCCCTGTTCTTCAGTTTATTGTACAATATCCAGTTCGATGCAGTTTTTAGTTTAAGATGTGTAAGGAATCTGTCTCTTTTAAAGTTTGAAGTATATTACACTGCACTAATAGATGTCTTCTATATAAAATGGTAAAAACCGACTATAATAAAGCTTTTTCAATTAAAGGGTTTGTACAATCTTCCAACTTATTTTGAAACAACAGGTAAAAATCAGATTTCCTTCTGATCTGACTTCAAATGAGTATCTTACAAAATTGAGGAACTACAATAACATTGCATGTTGAAGGTAAATTAAACAGTAACTCAAAGTAAATTTAATAACTGAGAAGAAATAATACTGTCACATGACCCTTAAGAGCCAATCATGAAACAGGTCAGTTTACTATACTATTTTAAAGTTGGAGTGACTGAAGTTCCCCTTCAAAGCTCGATGCATTTTTGAGTTTGGGGTGTATAAGGAATGACGTGTCTCTTTAATGTTGTAGGTTATATTGCACTTCAATAATAGATGTAAGATGTGTTTCATATATGATAAATACTGGTTATAGTAAAGCTTCTCTTCCACGCAAATGCAGCTCAACCTGATTGACACGTGATCAACAGACGACATTATCGAGGAGTAATTTTATGTTGATATACCGGTAGGAACAGAATTTGCTGGGAGTTGGGTTCTAAGAAATACTTTTACTCGCAAGAAACTTTCTAATCAAGCTCTCGACCAAATTAAACAAAAGAGCATTCAAGCATTTTGCATCCATCTTTTCAAAGTTTTCAACCCAATCCTTTAAGGTGAGGCTACTAGCGAAACTGATATGTCCGGAGATTGCAAAACAGCCGACGCATTGTGGACGGGCAGTCGGGGATATGATGTTCCCGATCAAAAACTGATTTGTTGCACGCAGTGTCAATCTTTATTTGAATGTTTGGGGCGGTAGTGACTTTCGTGGAGAATTACTATTTAAATATCTGACTGCATGTGACAGTCCATTTGCCACTGTTTATATTAGTCAAGCTTTAATGTTTCAGATGTTTAGACGTGTCTTACAAGATGAATGAAGGCTTCAAAGAAGTCGTATATAGTTGTGCCATGTTAAAGACGAGTAGCTGTCACCGAAACCAGAACTTTCCGTTTACATTCATGTGCAAAAGATGGTCCAGTGTTCCTGTTTTCAATATATTTGTGCAAAGGCACATTTTGTAATTAATGTGAGGAACCTGCGATAATGTGCTTGGATGGTATAGCGTTTTGACAAGATTTGTTAGATTGAGTTTACAGCCCAGTTTCCAACCAATCGGTTCAAGTCGAGCAGGCCACCCTCTTTTCCATTTGTGGCTCACTGGCTTGTTTTCCCTTCGTTTTCCTTATGCTGAGTACCAAGCGCAATGCCAGAAGGTTCTTTGGTACTACCCGGCTAGGGATCAAACTCCCGAGTCCTAGCCGGGTCATACCGAAGAGCCTACTTTAAAAATGGAACCTACCGACAATTTTTCTTGGTGCTCAGCATACGCCATAGAGTAGGCAAATAAGCAAGTGAGTCGCAACAAGGAAATATTTAATTTCCAATTCAAGTTTATTTTCGACTCGGAAAATTGAGGAGAGTCTTTGTTTCATTACTTCTCTCTGTCTCTTCACAGGAGAATAAAAATGAAAACAGTACAAACATTTTAAAGAAACGCAATTACATTGAGTGTTATAGTATTAGTTACTTTCAATAAACGAGTTTACTGAAAGGAAAGTACATTATCAACAGTCCTCAAATTTCTCGAAAGTGTAACTTTTGAAACAAAACATAGTCCAATTATTTGCTACAACAACTCCTTGAAAATTTGCTTTCTTTAAATCTGTTTGTTACCATTGCAATTCATTTTCACTTAAAATTGAAAGCTCTTTGTTTTCAAAAGTATCGAGTTGCAGTTGGTCTTAAAACGATCCTTTTGTTATTCTCGTGTGCTGTTAAAAAAGAGAAGAATTTGACATGGTTAGCTTAGTCACAAACCAAGAAATTGTCATGATCATACTATGGTTTTAAACTTAACATGGGTGATTCCAAAAATAAGATGTGTATAGAATTCTCGCAAGGGCTGGAATTGATGAAGTGCTGATCACTCTCAGACGTTTATAACTCGCTTATTTTAGATAAGTATTTTTTTTACTATAATGCAATTAGTTCCTCTGTCCTGTTGACAATTTTTGTGAAAGACATCTCCAATAACACTTTACATGTAGTTTCTTGTACCTCACTAATTTTAGCTCACGAACAGAGTGTGGGAGGGGGACGTGACGTCCTCACTGCCTACGAATCTGGGCATGCCCTCAATTGCACAGGCCATGTCTGTGCAAAATAGTAATTCGAACAAAACCTACCTAACACTTTAATGATAGAAAGTAGACAAATCTACTCAAGAAAGTTGTCATTTTTTGGCTAGATATGTTACCTTGAAATCTCATCCACGTCGTAGAGACATATTTCTGTCTGGGGACCTTTGATGTCTCCACTGAGTTCGAAGACTTAAAGCATTTGGACATTTAATATCCCTTTGAGGAGTACCTTGTGAAGTCCAAGAGAGCAATCCATGATAAAATGAAGGTCTCTAAGTAGAATATTGTTCAAAGTCTTGGTTAATGGGCAAAGAAAAATCCAAGCAACATAAAGATTACAGAAAAGTTATGGCAAATATTTGTCATTACTTTTTGTATTCTTTTTGTTTCTCTTTTTTTTTTGCTCTGTAAATTGATAGCGATTTTTCTATTCGACACAAAGTAAATACATCACCATATTTTTTAGTTGAACCAGGTGAAGTGCACTAGGCAACGATGATGGGTCTTATAGCCTGCCCATAATTTTAATTGCGATTCGAAAAAGAAGCCAACTAAGGTTATTGTGTACCCTAATTCGTTTTCCGTTCTAGAAAGTATGCTTCTTTGTGAGAAATCATCTGTTATTCATTAAAAGAGGAATTTATTTGTAATATTTTCATAGGTGCTTTCATGTGTTAATCTACTTAAAAATTAAATATTGCTTTACTACATGATGGCATTTAATTTCGACCCAGTCCCTCTCCATACTTTTCTTCCTAAGGTTATATTAATGACTTTATAAAGTTTTCCGTTTAGAACGGCTTTTCAGTATGGATTGCATTTTGAATGCATTTTTATTTTAGAGAACAAATAAAAATTTGAACGCACAGTTGCAAAGATATGATCTATACTCATTATTTTTCTGAAAGTGAAAATCTCGTGAAATCCCAATTAAAATCATACTCCGCTATTGCGCCTGCTCACGGCCCCCCCTTTTTTTTTTATTAAGGTGGTCACCTAGTTGACCATTCATTGGAGATATAAAAAATACGCGAAGCTTACAAACTACTCTTAAAGAGCACTCGCTTCTGAATTTGCCACCGTATGGTATCGATTAATTCTTTGTAAGGGCTAGAGATTGGTTTAGCACTATCGTTGACCACTTAAGTGTTCCGTCACGTCGTTCAGTTTGACATTCAAAAAATATGAATGGATCACGGGTCGCACCGGTACTATATGTTCACCAGCCCAATGTTAACCTTGAACCATGCATAGTTTTGAAAATGAATTGTTCTAGATTCTCATATTAAATGGAAAAGGAAACCCAATAGTCACTAGCATAGCTGATTGCTTATTGCATACATACATAATGCACGGAGGGTTCTATACGTATGTCACTTCTGACTTAAGTCTCAGAATACATGTTATATCTTTCACTTTTGCAGTGGACTGCAGAAACTGCTTCGAAGCAGCTTCAACAAGTCAATTCTTTAAGTCGCGACACTTTTGTAAAATCAGTGGAGAAAAAAGACAAACCTGCAGAATGGGACAGATGTGTTTTCTCTATAAACTATTGTGGATAATATTTTATTCATGCAGTTCTAATAGATTTATAGCTGGATCTTCTCCTGTTTGCCATAATGCAACGACAGTGGAAGCCATTGCTTCAAGAAATGTAACTTTAGAGTGTTCTTGTATCTCAAGAGGAAGTAGTAGAAGATGGAAATATTCTGATCATTTTCTTTACTTTGGAAAAAACCTACAAGACGCTAGCTTTCCAGGCAACCCGGGTATAATTTTACCCTACTCATTAACTATAGGAGCTGCTATTCTTCGCAACGAAGGGGTTTACGCTTGTTATTGTAATTTCACAGATATCATAAAAAAGTATCAACTGTTTGTAAAAGGTCTGTGAATTTTTTTTTTAACCTGAACAATTTAGTTTAATAAAAAAAAATAAACGTTATTATTTGTATTAGTTTTAAACTTTGTAAATGTTTACTTGTACATATATTATTAATAGACGCTACGATATCGCATCTGAATGTATTTTATTTTCAATATCGCAGTGTTAGGGCCCTTTTATTAGTTTAAGAAATCAATCAAACTATTAAAGATCATTTAGTAAAACTGGTAAGGGCATTGACTAGAAATATTTTTCCAATGTTTGTTATTCCCCTTGAACGCTTGCCATTGATATTTTTACCTTAATTTTTGAATCCAGCAGTGAAGTGACGTGTTTTTCCGGTTAACCTTGTAAAAAAAAAGAAAAAAAAAAAGAAATGATCATTTGCAACTTCCTAGTATAATACGACTAGAATCGAATTTAGTGGCAAAATTAGAAAATCGGCCCAGATTTAGTGATTTTATTTAAGAAAATAAAAAAAGGGAATAGAATGAAAAATTTCCAGACCAGTTTATCATATCAATGACCTTTGGGACAAAAACATATGAAATAGGTATTTTACTATTCCGTTTTTAACGAAAAGCGTGTTAAACATTCCAAAGGAGGGTTGGTTTTTTATATTTTCAGCATTATTTGTCAATATCTTTTACCTTTCTCAAGATAAACCTCTTCAAAGTTTAACTGCTTCTAGAGCAAAAATAATGGTATGGAATGTTGCACAGTGTTAATATTGTTTTTTGTTAATCTTATATTTATTATCTCTTAACTGCTCATCACTAGTTGATGGTTTTGTCTGTGATACTGATGGTTATCGAGGAAACGTTTTTCTATTCTAAACCCTCAGAAAACACTAATAATAAACCTGTCCTTGACACGAAAGTTGTAAAATATAAGATCAAATTAGTTTCATTAGCTTAGTTTTTTGAGTTTGGTTAAAAATTACCCCATCTCTGATCGAAATGAGCTAAATTTGGCCAACTTGTATTAATTTATGATTTGTATCGTATAGTGCTGGGAAAATCATATAACATCACTTTCTCTTGACGTCACATCGGCAGATAACTTTTGAAATAGGGCTACCCGGTAAAGGCTGTCTGTTCAGAGAAGTGTAGTAACAACACCCTGGTCTGTTCGTTAGACGTCATGAAACAGTGAATATGATGTGATTTCGTGTTTATAATTCATAAAAGATTTAATAAATAAAATTAAATATCGGACCGTGCACTCTAAAAAAGTTGGTTAAAAAAAAACAAACTTACCAAAACTGGTCACGTGTATCAAATACATGTAATTGGTTAAAGTTTACGCAATAATTGGTGATTAATGGGCTATCCAAGATATTTTTTACCACTAAATTGGGTAACCAGTCGGTGGAGTAACCAAATAAACAACACATAGCTATTGGGGAAAACTTTACCCAATTTCATGTTTTTGGCATACGTGGCCAGTGTAGGTGAATTTTTTAACCAACTTTTTAAGAGTGTATAATCCGATCATTCCATATCGCTGAAGTGTGACCCCCGCTAAATTGATCGCTTTTACAGTAGGGCTATCAGATAAAAGCTCTCTGTTCGCGTGACGTCACGAAATAATAAATATGATGTGAATTCGCGTTTTTGCAACTATATGCATCATTCAAGAGAAATCAAATTAAATATAGGATCGTAATCGGATTCCATATCGCTGAAGTGTGACCCCCGCTAAATTGATCGCTTTTACAGTAGGGCTATCAGATAAAAGCTCTCTGTTCGCGTGACGTCACGAAATAATAAATATGATGTGAATTCGCGTTTCTGCAACTATATGCATCATTCAAGAGAAATCAAATTAAATATAGGATCGTAATCGGATTCCATATCGCTGAAGTGTGATCCCCGCTCAAGTGATTGTACTTCTTTAGAGTCATCCGTTCCCATTCCTGCACAACGAGATTTCAAAAGTGTATAGGAGTAGTCTTGGCAGTACACCGATCTGTTTGGATAGCTTAGTATGATAGATAATGTCAATAGTTGTATGTTGTAATCTGTTTTGTGGGGGAAGAACTAATAATTTTTGGCCACCTGCTTATGTCTTCAAGTTTATTTAGGAACGGAACTTAGCTAAAACGACTTTAGAGATCTTCTCAATAAAACATGTCAATTCACTCTGAATTTAAAAAAAATATGTATATAATATCAAATTTACACATTGAATGAATGCGCAATTAAGAGTTAAGAAACTACAGCCGGGTGCAATGTGGCAAACTAGGAAGGTTATACATTCAGAAAGCATTAAAGTTATTACGTTAACGACCGAAAGTTTGGTTACAAGGAATATATTATTAGATTTTACAACAATTGGTTGGTAAACTTAAAGTTCAACTTGATGTACATTATCATTGTTGCAAGCACTACTGAAGTACACTAATAATATAAGCCTATATCTGACTTGATTTGGAGGAGGTTCGTGCCGTGAAAAAAAAAAAAAAACAGTTGAGTAAAATAAACACCAACATTGGTCACGAATGTAACAGTACTGAAATTGGATAAAATTTGTCCTAAGTTCTTAAATTTAGGGGAAAGTTATGTGGTTGCCTAATGCACCACCAGACCGACCAATATTATTCGAAAAAAGTTGCCCCTACTCTAAAAACGTCCGGTCCAAATTGAACCGGAAAAATATCAAATGGTCACTGAATCTAAAAAGGTTAAAATTTTTGACTAATTTTGGTCCCAAATAAACCAATTTTGGTTCAAAATGAATCAAATCTAGTAAACTATGTGATCCTTTTTCGGTTCAGTGCCCATTTTATCTCTTTCTGGTTCAATTTGAACCTTCTGTATTTAGAGTGCAGTCTCAATATTGACACAAATGCTACCGGCGGTTGTTGAACATTTAACCCAACTACATGTGGAGTGTGTCTATTTGTCGATGACTTGACTATTGTTTTACCAAACCAATCATGTTCGACAGCATTGTTTGTTTTCTTGGTGACAAGTAGGGTCATTTCGTATCCAGTACAAGAGCTTTCCTTTCAAGTTTCAGTAAGTAGTGCTTTTTTAACTTTTAGATCATAAATGATGTTCACAGTAAGTTTGATTATGTAAAATAAAATGTCCCGCTCAACGCCAATATTTACACAAGTGAATAACCAAATGTCATTTGTTAAGTTCAGAGTGTCGTTCATAGAGTTGAACCGCAGAGTAGACCTTCATATCCAGAAAGTTTATTTTCAATAACGGCATGTAAAATCGAAATAATTGAGTTAAAAGTATAGTTTCAGCACAAATAACCGACCTTTGATATTTTGGACATCTAAAAGGTTATATTACTTATAGGGCTATTAACTTAATTCGATACGCTCTAATAACATCCGGTTCAAATTGAACCGCAAAAGGATCAAATTGGCAATGTATCGAAAAGGATCAAATTTTTTACTAGATTTGTTCATTTTGAACCAAAAATAGTTCAATTTGAACCGAGACTAGTCAAATATTATATATAATATATATAAAAAAGAAGTGCATATTTGATCCTTAATTTGAACCGGATGTTTTTAGAGTAAGTACTAACATGAACAATAAGGTGATTGTTTTCATTTGAATCAACAGAATCAATTTTCAAATGCGTTACTTTCACAACGTTTGAATATTTTAATATAACCAGGGAATAAAGCACGTTTTAGCGATGATGTGGTTCTATCTTAATTGGAATCACCAGTCCAGTGGCGGAGCTGCCATATGGTCAGGGGGCGGTCGCCCCCCCCCCCCTGACAGACCAAAATCGTCTGTCGGCGCCCTTTTTAGGTTTTAAACATACTTTACTCTTGCACCATTTTTGGCGACAGACATAATTTTTTTCCTTTTTTTTTTAACAGACATAATGTAATAGCGTTGTTTTAAGGCCCAGATAACAAAATGCCCAAACAGCCACCAGTAACTGTACTATCTGCACTTTATTCTGATGAAAAGTGTCATCGTCTGTAATATAGGGATAGGTTTTGCCGAAACGGATCTTCATGCTTTATACGCACTAATGAATGTTGTCGCTGTGCTAAGTTCATTGCTTCCACACCAAGCGTGCTTATAAGCTTATAAAATACACAGACTGACATTAAATTAACCCTCCCGGCCAATAAAAGATGTTGCAAAAGGCGCAACAATTCATTGTAGCACAAATAGCCCTCTTGTTGTCGGGGATAATTGTCAACATAGACAATAAAAAGAGTTTATAAAGATACCAAAATAGCTTCGACACCATTTTTCAAAATCATTTCAAGAGAAAATTAAGGTTAAAATAAAATAAACTGTCATCATAGTGGTAAAGGTTTAAGTGTTTTAATGAGTTTCCATTTTGCTTTTCTTCAAGTGACCATTCTCATGATAAATGGCTATTTCTGACACTGCACGATAAACCCATGAAAATGCTTATTTCTCTACTTCCGTGGGTTTCAAAATGCAGAAAATAGCATCAAATAGGCTTAAGTTCAGGCTACTTTTATTTACTATGAATTCGGTATTTAGAGAGCCAATCAGGCCTCTTGTCTTGGCTATTTCTTTAAATTTACTTAACTAATGGCTATTTCAGGGTAGTCACATGACATAAATTACATCAATTAATGTTTCTTCGTGCACTTATCTTGATTTCCAGATGCCAAATATGTATACCTAACGGTGATTAATTTCCATAAAATTTTTCCCTCTGTAAGATGCTTGCTATTTAGTTCTATAGCAGGTTTAATCTTTATCTTCACAAAGTAGCCCATTATTAAATTAAAATCTTAATGACTTAATGAATACGATGACTGCCTTCAAACTAGAATGTGAAAGAGAGGAAACGAAACATGTGCTTCCTCATGGAGGGGCAAGGGGGGGGGGGGATTTGCCCTCTACTGGAAAATAAAAACCTGAAAAAACGAAGAAAATATAAAGAAAAAGACAAAGAAAACTTAACATCAATTTTTCTAAACAGTTCACTAAGTGTTTTCCTATTTATATGCGGTAAATAGGCTTTAGAAATGTCATTTCCAGCAAACTGAGAGGGATTTTGGGCCAAAATTTTCTTGCGCTCCGCGCCAACTCATGGTGACGCGGAGCTTTCCCACCCCCCCAAAAAATTTGTCCCCCCCCCCGAATTTTCTTTCGCGGAGGCCCATGGATAGAAAGTTTTAACATGTTTTAATAGAAAAACTTGCTGAGGAGAAATATCAGAATAAATTTACCAGGTGCGAAAAATCAAATGTAAAATCTGAAAAGCCGTGGCTTCGATTGTGCTGAGGCTCAGGGTATTTACTCCTTCGAAGCGCCCCTGCAGACCATTTTCGCCCCCCTCTGACCGAAAACCTCAGCTCCGCCACTGATCACCACTTCTGTGATATGTATGAAGACTTTATAGTGGAGACTGCAGCTCGATTCCTCACACTGGCAGTGGCTCAGATTGTGTATAATCTTGGATACTAAATGGTCAAGAGTTTCGTTTCCTGGAAAGTCTGGGAGTGCAATCGTTAAAAAAAATTGCAGCCTTTAATAATAGGTTAATTTGTAATTTTAAGTTGTTAATAACTTGCAGAAAGTCACCTCGGAAAACGGTACAAAAATCCAAAGTATAAGTGGGAAACATCATTTAAAATTAAGCCTCTCGAACAGAACGGCTGTCTATGTGTGTCGAGTTACACCTATGCCCCCCTTAAACCTCTCACCCGGGAGGGTGATCAGACCCAACAGTTTCTAATTATAGTATCAGTCCAATCACGGCTTTTCATAGACACGTGACAATAGGTGCGTTCGATTTAGCGGCTCTAGCCGGCTCAACTAGTTTTTTGACTGGACGAAATATGACGCAAAATACGTCACCGGCTCAACTAGACCACCTCGGAGGGCTGGTCATTTTGGCCGGCTCAAGTTGTGACTTTCTGATGACGTTAAGATCACTTTTCAGAAAGATCGATCTTTGGCTGAGCCAGTTGAGCCGGCTCGAGTGGCTAAATCGAATGCACGTAATATGTGCTCCCAATAAGCTAATTGTGGCGGCACCTCTGACAGGGCTACTTTGTAAAATTTAAGAAACAATGAAGGAGGAACTGGGGGGAGTTGTGCAGATCAGTTATAAGTATCGGTGGCTAGCAATTTACACCACTTCCTCATTTCTGTGGTTGTGAAACTCATGTAGAAATGTTCAGATTGTTGCACCCAGACACGCAATCCAAGTGGTAAGAACCATGCGGCGAAAATTATATAAACAGAATGTGTTAGCGCAGTGTGTCTTTACCATGCTGAATGAGTTGGCGCTGAGCTGGCAAAACGTTGACCCAAACCACTTCTCAGACAACTGGATATGACACTTTCCGTGTCTTGAAAGTTATATAAATATACGTATTAGTAGATCACGGAATGCTAACGATGTCAGAAATTAAAAAAAAAAAAAATAAATAAAATAAAAAAAAAAAACTAAGAAGAAAAACACACATAGCAAAATAATACCAAAAAATATGCTAAGGCTTATGCCTTCTCCCATCCTTGGCTACGACTCTGGTTATATCCGTCATGCTTCGCTGGCTTGCTGGGCAACCCATTGTCGAGTAGTTGGGCCAATCGCTCCGGCGAAGGCCTAGGTAGGGGATCTAGCCGATAGGCGTTGAAGTTGTGTAGCTCCGCACAAGAAATAATGAAAGTTCACAGAACTCATAAAGTCGATTAATTCTTCTAGATTATTATTGATTCCATTTCTTCTTCCTTCAAAAATTATGTTCCATCAGAAGCCGGGAAAAAGGTGTCAATTACTATTTACAGGTGAGTTAGTGCTTGTCTTAGAGGTCTGCAGCACCACTGACAAGCTGCGGGCTGCGGGGTTTCCTAGTGCGTTCGAGCCACAAGGGCCGTGCGAGATGACAGAACTAAAAGCTGTTACCCGATTGGATAAAAGTGGTGACGCATACCAAAAATGAATATTAATAAATATGATGAAATCATATAAGCAATGAGGAGGCTGCAAATGAGTGAAATTGGCCACACCTTGAAAATATGGGTTACAGTGTGCACGTGGAACTAAGGTGAAGTAATGTGTCACGTCCACCTGTAACACGTGACGGGAAACAGGAAGGGTCCTGGGAATCTAGACCAAAAGGAAGGGAGAGTTGCTCCTTAACAACAAGATGGCGTCTGCTAAAGGTCATGGAGAGTGCACCATTCAACATAACCTCCCCTTTGCATTTTTTAAAGTTTTGAACACAGTGAAAAATTTTACTCCATGAGCACTCATGCAAACGAGAAGCTCATAATAAAACACAATTTTATGAAACATACATTCAATTCTATCACAAAAGACAGGATCGTGTGATGGAAACACAGGGAAGGTAGTGTCACCTGGAGAGGGAGATAACCCAAGGTTCATTTCAAAACAATTCATCTGAAAACATGCGTACATTCATCCATTTTTAAAATATGTACTTGATTGTCTTAACAGATTAAAACATTTTCTGCTATCATGACAAAACAAATCACTATGTGACATAAATGTTTACGACTTTCCACAAAGCATATCACTTAACCATAACTGACCATTCTGGTCTTAAATCGTCAAAAGGCTACATACAAAAGAACATGTTTTCATGTTAAATATTGTCTGTTATTCAAGTATCGATATTCAAAAATTCACTTTGCTCTGAAAAACCACATTGCACCAGCTCACTAAAATTTGTCTTAGTTGTGGAGTCACAACTACCATTCCTAAAATTCATTTAAATTTATTATGTTAACAAATACATATGAAATTCGAAGTATCCACGTCCTTCTTTGTTCATATACAAATGTGAAAAAGTTACACCCAATTGTGTAAAGGTATCTGGACAATGACGCAACTCATTGCAGTGGCAAATTTTCAAAAACACCAATGGCTACTGCAAACTCTCACTTCATACACAATGAAAAAACTTTATGGTTGCGCCCCCTTAAACAACATAGGGACTGGACAAATTTGTAAATTAAAACCAACTATATGCTATCTCTTACCTTCATTTCATAATCTAGGGAGTAATTACCGAGAGCAAAATTTGGTTAAAAAAGTCGAGGACAGCTCCTGAAAATTGAACTTGGGCTGGCTAATTCCCAAGAAAAGCATTAAAATGCCGCGAAAGCGTAAGGGACTTCCTCTATGATTATTTAGGAACTCTTGCCACCAACGAAAAAAATATACGAACATGACTGGGTCTAATGATTACATTGCAATTGCTTAGAGAGCAGGGTGGCCTATTGGTTAAGGCACTGGACTTGTGATCTAAGGTTTGCCGGTTCAATTCCACCTGGGTCATTATGTTGTGTCCCTGAGCAAGATGCTTTATCTCGATTGCTTCTCTCCACTCAGGTGTCAAATGGGTATCTGAGAGGTAGCTTGTATAGTGATGCGCTGTATGTGGCTGCTCCTATGGGAAGTCCCCCAGGGGACACGATGAAGTGGCATTGTGCCGGGTACGAACAGCAAGGGATGTGCACTTTTATAGTGTGGGTTTGACGAGTTACCAATGACCAGGGGTAATGATTGTGAAGCGCTTTGAGATGTTGAACATACATATAAGGCGCTATGTAAAATCCAATCATCATCATTCACATCAAATTGATTCATATGGTGTTATTACTCTTTGCCATAACATACTAATTCATTCACCTAGAGAACAAAAGTAAACAAACTTTCTGATTTGCTTAATTTGACACACCTTCGATTTTACCTACGGAATCGAATGTACAGTATTAACAGTTTCTACATAATGAGACGACGCCTTTGTGCGGCGTAGGCCTATGACGTACCATGGACTAGGCATACAGCATAAAATACTACGTACAGTAGGATCATGGAAACTACAATGAATAGCATCGTTTTTTTTAAATAGCAACTTGTATGACAACTACCTATGTAAGCAAAAACAGTATAACTGGTGTTGTAAAGCAAATACACTAACGTTCTGGGTCAAAAGACAGGCATAGGGCTAGGCTTACTTTGCAAAATATGAATTACATGTCATACAATATTCTAATGTGAAACATTTCGCAATTCTCGCATTGCAAGTCAGCTCACCAAAACAACATACAATGGCTGTCTTTTACAAAAAAAAAAATGGAATTCTGAATTTTACTATTCTTAATTGGTTTACGGCAACGAAGGGAACAAGTGCAAATCGCTGTTTACTGAGATGGCAAAACTCTTTACAACAATTGAGCTTTTCACAAATGTTACACTGTTGAACCTGAGTTACAATAAAAACACCAACAGTTAAGTTTAACCCTTTGCCGTTGTTTGGGTCCTTTTGGACCCATGCGGAGAGCTCGGATGTCACCCATCTTTACTGTTTCACGCGGAGCTCCAAACTGCGAGTAGCTACCCGAAAATTCGGCCAGAAGAACAAGAGAGACAATAGCTTAAGGTCACGGGGTCAATAGCCTACGGAAGCTGATGCGGGGCGTGCTACGTCGGCTTTTCCGCCCACTCCCTAGACGGGCAAAAATGCCCCGATTGGAGCACAATGGTAAAGGGTTAACGAATTAAACAGCCATGAAATCTACGATGAAAAACTTTGCATACTTCCACATCACTAACGTTCACTTTCTTTTTTCCCCATAATGTACCTCAGGCTAACCCTACACGTCATGAAACATTACGTAGAATAGGATTAAAGATACAGGCGAAACATGGTCAGGATTTAAATATTTGAACTTGTATGTTGAGCGCAAATTTTCAGTGTCAGCACGAGCAATAAAATACTTTCTTTTTCAGGCGAATACACTGGGCTTTGTACTACAATCTAGGCTAGGCTAGGCCCTAATACGAAGTAAATTTCACACATTATCAAACTGACAGCATGAATACATTCGATTGAACATAACTTCAGGGGGAAGGGGCCCAAGGGTTCAGGGGATTGCCTCACATTCACCTTTAAAATATCTGTAAACATTAATGGAACCACCGTCTTGAACTTCGAATTGGTAAATCCAAGTTGGCTAAGCTAGATATAGTAACGGTGGCTGACATCACGTCCAACGCTGGGTGGGTAAAACAAGTCGTTGGCCAACGGAAGGTCCAAACGTTGGCGAAAATAAAACCTACGGATGGTAACGGTAGATAATAGCGAGTTGCTGGTTAGACTGCCCGTTGAAACGGCGGGTAAACAAATCCGTGAACGTCGGCGAATATTGTGAAGCGTCTACAGGCCAATGCGGTGAAAAGGTTGGCGAAATTAGTGGGCCATGGGCTAATTGTTAGGATGGCTTAATACGTTGAACGATGTACTGTTCAGGAAACGCAAGGCAAACTCGTCAATCCATTGGTAGGCCAAGCCGGAAAGATCGTCCCTCGGTAGGATACGCCAAACAGATAAATGATAAAATTGACCTCAATCCCCCAGGAATTAAGTAAGCCATTAACGGTTAAAATGAAGGTCCAACTGATGTATCAGGTCGTTAAACAGATGATGAAAGTGTTGTTTGAGCATCTCTCGGAAACCCGGCCTCCACCAACATGTTAAGTAATATTGAGTTGTTATCGAGCCCGCTCCTCCACCATGTCAAGTAAAGTGATGAAGCCCCGCGACTCCAGCATGTCCGGTAGTTGCGCCATTTAGGCACCGCTCCTCCACCATGTCGGGTAGTTGTGCCAATCGCTCCGGCGAAGGCTTAAGCCCACCGCACACTGCTTCGACCTGACCTCGACGCAACAAAACTCCTTGCGACGCTAATCGCAAGCTAGTTTTAAATGAGTTATAAGCAGTTGTGTCGCGTTTCAGTCGGGTCGCATGCTATCCGCCTATTGATCCGACAAGACTACAACAAAACTGATATACAATCAGAAAAAATGGCGGACAAATCTGGCACTAAGAGAGCTTGCCGCGTTTTGTTGCTTCTCCTGCTGTTAGACGAGGAGTTCGACTTGGAAGATGGTTCAAAACCGAAAAGTGTACATAAACGTTTTGATGTTCAGACCTGTACCACGCAACCAGAACACGGCTATCCACGGTCATAATTCACCCTTCACCCTCAGTTATCTTACCTGTGACTGCCCACCCGTTTCCATGGCAATCATTGGCCCTCTGGTGTGGGGCTTTACTGTGGTATAGACCCCAACCTCTAAACTGACATAAATTCTTTCCCCGGGGACAAAAGGTCTTCAAAAAGTCCCCAACTCGGTCTCCCTCCCCCCACACACTCTTCGAAAACCCTGGTGCCGCCACTACCTCCGACATTATGCATTATTTACATGTTATACATTTCAATTAATAACAAAAAACCAAGAATCAGGGTAGGAGGACACGTCCACACTTCTAATCAAATCTCTAGGCCTGCCTACCCTCGCCTCCGCAGTGGGAAATTGTTAGTTCCTACGGTGCACCTACTAAATTTGAACCCAGCGGGTGCATTACTGAGCACATCCCCCCATCCGACGATTCAGCCAGATAGACCTATCGGCTATGCAGTGTAATAATAACATAACCCCATCCCTCCCAGGGTCGGATGGGGGGGGGGTATTTTTGATTTAGCAACAGATATTGTTTCACTACGGTAACTTTATCACACACCCCCAGTCAAAATTTGCATCTGCCCCTTTTCCCAATACCCTGCTCTACTCAGTGTTAGGCTATGCTATGGTTAGGCAATAAGTAGTATTTTTTAGGCTAGTCTATGTAAAAGTAACAATTATTAATCAATCATTTCTGGAAAAAAATCAGCAATTCCACCTTTACTATTCAGCGTACTTGCTATCTCGAGAAATGCCCGAGATTTTACTGTTTTATTACTGTGATGTCTGTGACTGGCTTCGTATAAACAGGGCACCGTTTGCCACAACTCAATAAGTTGGACCTCTTCGTCTTCATTCCACTTAGGGGCCGCCATGTTGACATCCAGTATGGTCACCTGATTTCCAAAACGCAACCCCATTGGCTAAGGAACGCCAGTCTCGTCGTAGTCGAGTCGGAGACAGGCGCACACTGGTCCGACGCGACTCAACTCAAACGCGACAGCTTAAAACCTTGCGACGAATATCAAACATGTTTGATATGCCCGATTTCCTTAAAACTTACTTAAAACTGTTGAAAGTGAGTCGTGTCGTAAGCAAATTTTGCCGCACACTGCTCCGACGCGATTCAAACCCGACGGAAATTGGGATGATTTTTGTTGTGTCGCAGTCGCGTCGGAGCAGTGTGCGGCAGCCTTTAGGTAGGGGATCTAGCCGATAGGCGTTGAAGTTGTGTAGCTCCGCACAAAAAATAATGAAAGTTCACAGAACTCATAAAGTTGATTAATTCTTCTAGATTATTATTGATTCCATTTCTTCTTCCTTCAAAAATTGTGTTCCATCAGAAGCCGAGAAAAAGGTGTCAATTACTAATTACAGGTGAGTTAGTGCTTCGTCTTAGAGGTCTGCAGCACCACTTACAAGCTGCGGGCTGCGGGGTTTCCTAGTGCGTTCGAGCCACAAGGGCCGTGCGAGACGACAGAACTAAAAGCTGTAACCCGATTGGATAAAAGTGGTGACGCACACCAAAAATGAATATTAATAAATATGATGAAATCATATAAGCAATGAGGAGGCTGCAAGTGAGTGAAATTGGCCACACCTTGAAAATATGGGTTACAGTGTGCACGTGGAACTAAGGTGAAGCAATATGTCACGTCCACCGATAACACGTGACGGGAGATAGGAAGGGCCCTGGAAATCTAGAACAAAGGGAAGGGAGAGTTGCTCGTAAGCAACAAGATGGCGTCTGCTAAAGGTCATGGAGAGTGCACCATACTACATAACACCATCTTCGAGTTTAACGGACACGCGCACATGCACACAAATATACACATTGACCGCTGCCATCTCATCTACAATCCCTGAAAAAATTAAAAATAAACCGTTCAAATGTTGACAAAATGCACTTATGATCCCTCAAACTCAACGTGGAGCCCCTCGCCCCTGTTAATATTGCACCCCAGAACTGATAGTTACAACGTTATTGCATGTAACATTGGAAGCGCGGCTTTATAGGTGACCCGGCTGTTCCATTTACTTTGTAGGGGAATGTAGGACAAGAAGGTTTTGTCTCGTTAGTAACGAAAAATGGCAATACCATGCACTTACTTCTTAATTCAACTTAAAACAGCTTTCGAACTCGACGTCATTGAAGTGTAACTGAAAAACTTTGACATGACGACTAAAAAATCGTACTAGTAGAATATGCTGCTGACGTCGCCTGGCTCACAAAAAAAAACGCATATAATTACGTCATTGTTATACTGTATTCAGTCTGGAACGTGTCGGTGTTTGCTACATTTTGTAGAAGTACGTGATTAGCGAACACATTGTTACTCCGGTTCAATATCAAAGTTCCAGGATATTTGGATTACTAGAACTACAGGTACATCACATATTCTCAAAAATGTCTGAAATATCTATTCGTAATTCTCGCAGCTTGATTGTAAAATCTCTGTTGACTTTAGTTGCGTTTGGGTGTTTAATGTACGTTTCAGAGTCTCCACAGTTCAGTAACGAGAAGGAATATCTCCCTCAACCAGCTCAAGTTTGGATCAAGACAAACGAAATTCCGAGGTAAAGACTTAAAGCAAATGCTCACTTTCGGTTAGTTCAATAGTCTGCCATGTATCATGACTGGTACAAAACTAGAAAATACCAGAATAGTAATAAAAATATTAGAATAGAAATATGAAATGGTCACCATACATTTACTATTCTACCTTATTACTATTGGCACACAACAGTAACTGTGAATTTTGATCAGTCCTTCGGGGCTAAGACCAGGAAAAGGAAAATTTGGTAAGAAACATAATTATACGGAAATAGTATGAACAAGGAAGTGGTATAGGGTCATGAGCTTGGAGATGTTAGCGTTTTCTGGTTAAAAAGTCACAAAGGCAGGGGTGGCGGCAGGGGGGGGGGGCGGGGCCATGGCCCCCCCGTCGGGGACCACTCCCCCCCCCCCCCACGTCGGGGAAGGTCGGCGGTTTCGTCTGCAAGGACTGAAATTACTGGATGGGTGATCTTGAACGTATTTTGTAACGCTATTTTAATACATATCGGATTCGATTATCAATTACTTCTCAAGTTCATAGCTCTATTATACTTCATTCCATGAACCTTGTCCCATTTTCAATCCGTGCGCGCAAGGTCACCCATAACCAAGACTTGTGTTGCAGACCAGGGAACTGTAAGTCTCACGTGCAGACGTAACCAAGGGTGGCACCAGCGGGGACCAGGGCTCATGCCCCCGTCGGGGAAGGCTGTCCTTTCCCTGTCGTTAAGAGGATCCAATTTCTTCTGGGAACTTTCATCTATGGTCTCACGATAAAAGATGTAAGCCCGATAAACGTTGGTCCCCCGAAGATCTTCTTGATTTGCTATGCTAGTTTTCCTAACAAAACGGACGAGAAGTTGTTCAGGTTAATGCAGCGCCCAAATGATTGCCATCAGTCCTGCCCCGACAGCCGAATTCGAGCAACGGTAATGAAAATCTGCCAGGCCATATTCAGTTATACATAATGATAAACAGAAGTGTGAGAATGTCTCTAGATAAGTCCGACTGAAAATTCAATTCAAGCCACCTTGTTGTAACGTGACATATTTTTATAGACGTTGGAAGTAAAATGATTTATTGTCTGGGTTCCGAAAGTTATATAGAAAATTTCATTAATTTAGTAGACCTCGCAATCGGATATAACTAGGAGTCTCAATAGAGTCAAAAACATTGGTGTGTTTTCAATTCGGTTGCACAATTTTCCCCGAAAAAAGACAAGACCATTTCATCTGACTGGAGCGGTACTTTTTATCTGGTAATTTTCTGATCACACCTCAAATTGATTTTTTACTATTGGAAGTGAAACGTTCATAAATAACGACTAACGAATTCCTAGTTACAAGTCTGTGAAATGCCATTTTTAGCTGTCTGAAAGGTTAGATTTTTAAAATTTTTCTCTACGCTCCGCGCCAACTTATGGTGGCACTCCAATATGGTGGCACTGTCAATATATAAAATTAAAAATTTGAAATACATGGAAAACCAAACTTTTTCAGCGACAAAAATTCCGAGGGCCTTAATCTCCATGATGTTATTCAGTAAAACCCCAACAAAATTACTCATCACCCTCTACTTGATTTTCCTCATAAGAAGGTCAGATTCTTCAATAAAATCTGTCATAAAATCAAAGTTCCGCCAATAAAAGCTTCAGATTCTCAAATATTTGTCAAAAATGGTGAAATATTCAATTTTCGATGATTACTCCGAACAATAAAAAACCCAAGCCAACTGTGTTAATCACTCCGACAATTGCTCTTGACAGCAATTTTGCATTGTAACCTAACTCCTAAAACAATTTTTTTTCAAAAAATTCCAAACTTCATCCGATATGATAAGCTGTTAATTTTTAGATCTCCGTTCTTCCTTCGAACAAGGCAAAAACTTTTCGGAAAAATTTCCAGTTTCGTCTGAAGCTTTAGTACAGTACCTAGGCCTAATACGATGCAATGCGTAACCTCAAAAGAATTTCAGCTGTTGCCTTTGTAACGTTTTTCATTTTGCCCATACGAAGGAAAGATTCTTCAATAAACATCCCAACTTTTTTATTGTCCTTACAAAAGCCAAATTCCGTTCAAAAATGTTTTCTTCTAAACAAACTCCAAATTTTTAAATATTTGTTAAAAAAACCCCAAAATTTCGGCTCGCTACGCTTGCCTCATATTAATTTTGCCAAGTCTTATCCTACCGGGACTAACTCATCGCCTTTTTCGGGGACTCGAAATGCTGGCCCCCTGTCGGGCAAATCCTGGTGCCACTCCTGCACAAAGGGCGGTTTTACCTACCAAATCTAACATGATTTTGTCCAATTCCGATTTGCTAGTTTTTAAGCAGTCAGTGGGTATGCAAGCAATGAGAAATACATAGGCTAAGTATTTGCGTTTTGAACATGCCCACATGATAGGCATCCTGGACTTTACGTATATAATGATTCCATAAACACGCAAGTCTAAACGAAATGCTTGTTGTAATGGAACCTACTGTCGCTGTGCGTGTTGTTTCGCGTATGAAATGGAGACACGCACACTGTAATCACAAATTAGTTAAAGCAGTGCCAGAACTGACGAATCCCATTAGTCAACAGTATTAAATAGAATTTGATTAATATTTGATCTAATTAAGTTAGTTTCTAATCAATATTAATCCCCTTGACTAAGTCTTAACTTATGTTCATTAGTCCAATACTAAAAAAGTTAGTCACAAATTATCAGAAATTAGTCAAATATGAGTGACTTACGTAAGTCGATTCAGACACCACTTTGGCCAATTTTCGTTTACAGTGTGTATATAGAGGGAAAACCATATAGATCACAACGGCAGGAAAGTCGTGGATGTCAGTTAATGAAACCAGAAGGTGGCTAATTTAATCGTTAAACTACTTTCAGTGACGTAATTGATTTCAAACCCAACCTAAAAGCAAACTGTTTAATCGTTAAAAGGGGAAGTTTAAGCAACATTGTAATTTTCATCTGACAAAGAGGACCTAAATCTGCACACTCTGGTGGAATTTCCATTCAAATCAGGCATGTATTATTCTAGATCCCATGGAACGAGGTCACTGTATTTGTATTCCAAAGTGAGTTTGAGGACAGCAGACCGTAAAGGCATATTATGGAGACGAAGCTTATAGCATTCGGAAGATACAAATTTTTAAAATATTACAAATTTTTCTTGGGATTTGATGCATCATGGGAAATCTGTGATGTCATCGTGGCACATCAATTTGACATTGCATTCAATTTATATATAATTATGATACCGCTGCAGGAAATATTAAGCAACATCAGTGGCGTAGCTAGGATATTTTGCAGAGGGGGCAAAGGCATGAAATTTCCCAAAAACTTTTCCAGGTCAGTGTGTATGTATTTCATATAACATATGCAAATTACAAGTAAAACAACATTACCATGTCTTTATGTAATATTACCTGTATTTTAATCTTAAAGTATATCATAGAGCAATAGGAAACAACAACCCGTAGGCCATATATTTATTTGTTCAACAATATCTGGTTTATTTGTATGTGCCAACGCAGTGGCGTACGCAGGATTTCTCTGCAGGAGGGGCATGCAGTTTGTTGAGGGATCGCCAGCCTGTGGGAGGGGTCTAAAGGGGGAGGAACACCCCTCCCCTTTGAAATTTTTTGGAGATATTAAGGAGCCTAGATGCAAAATGGTGCAAGATTTTCCACTTTGACAGGAACAGTGTTAAAAGTTGAACTGTGGTGGTTCATGAGGATACAACTGGAACTTTTGTGTCTGTACATGCATTCTTATGTCATT
Source organism: Holothuria scabra (assembly GCA_037179385.1). Taxonomy (NCBI): domain Eukaryota; kingdom Metazoa; phylum Echinodermata; class Holothuroidea; order Aspidochirotida; family Holothuriidae; genus Holothuria; species Holothuria scabra. Next base: position 73,227,776 of record CM074179.1, read on the forward strand.
TACGCTATACCTTACGAAGTAAAACTTGTCATTAAATTTGCATACTTTAAGGAGTCAAAATAAAAGAGCATCGATCGGTATAGGCGAAAGGGAACATTTTAGTTTGCGGTTTTTCTTGGCCACAAAACGTTATTCCGTCAAAAAATTATCTAAGCGGAACGCTATCAATAGTTGGCGCTCAGCGTAGAGAAAATTTCGGAAAATCTGACCTCTCAGATGACCGTAAATAGTGTAAAACGCAGGTATTGTGTACAAGGTGATCATATTCTTAAGTTCGGGTTTACAACCTTTCACTTAAGTGATGATCAGCTGTTGTTAAGTTCATGAATAACAGCTTCCTGTGCACTGGAGTGCACTGATCATAACAACCGTGCGTACTACAAGATACAGAACATTCAATCTGCTGCGCGGAGAGGATATTTCTGTGGAACGCGAGTCGGGCCGGTTCATGCCACACTGACGAAATCTGAGTTAATTTGTAGCATGAAAATACAAATTATGTATGAGAAATGTTTCACAATTTCTTATTCTAACAAAGCTCTTGAGAAATGAGAGAGGGGCATGTCATTTCATCAAATTTCCCCAAATTATTTTCCAGAGGGGGGGGGGGGGCAACTTGTAATGTTGCTCAGTAGCTACGCCACTGAGCAACATTGTTGCGTATGGTGAAGGGTAACGCTAGATCTACAAGAAAAGGTATTTAAGCATTCCATCAGTATCAAATTTCAAGGACAAAGATGGTGTTCAATTATAAAGAAATGCAAAAGGAATTGAAGCAATCTGCCCACATAACATAACTTTCCGTGGCTTTGTTGAAAAGCAGAGGTATTTTTTTTCACAGAAATAACCAGTCTTTGGAGTGAGATATCTTGAGTTAGGAAAATGGTATTTTGATAGAGTTTGAAGGACATGTTATGGAATATGTTCGTTTTTCTCACAAGACAGAGGCCAAAAGCCACCAAAACATGCCTATCTTATCACTTCCTCACATTTGACAAGGAATGCTTTGTTCCCTTTTGTTTTATCAGACTGCTGTGTTGACCTAGAAATTAATAACAGTGGGATCTATAAGTGGGTGATGCAGCCCTTTGAAAGGTTCTCATTCCTCTGATGTAATCGCTTTCTGACAGTATTGGGTTGTTGAGGAGAAAATGAGTTGTAAAATTTAAGGAAAACAAAAGGCTGTCCATTAATGTATAGATATGATGTCATATGCGTTTGCTTCCAGTTCACTTTTTGTTGAAAATGTGACAACTTTACCTCCGAGGTAGTACTTCCATGCTCATATTAAAACTTGATATAACCATGGAAGTACTACCGCGGATCCATGATATAACTTGGAACCCCTTTTTTATTTACAGGTTGAATGAGTCCCAAAAGCCAGGACTGGACGACTGTCATATTATACCCCTGAAGCTGAACAGCTGCAACAGTTTGCCAAACTATTTTCTGGTGAAAGGGAGTCGCAATGAGTATAAAAATGCCGTTATTAACTTTTGGCATATACAGAAGACCGGTGGCGCTACTCTGGAGCATTGTTTGATTGACATGTATAAAGAAAGTGATTTACCAAAGCCTTTTGTTGGTATGGCAATGCGTGGAGACATTTTGAGATTGCTTAATGGGGATAAATTTTTAAAAGAAAATTCGTACAGTCCAATTTTACAGGGTCACTACTCGCTGGGAATGTGTGATGTAGTTAGGGAAGAAATATTGGACCGAAAATGTTCAGTATTTACCATTTTTCGAGATCCTTACGACAGAGTTGTATCTCATTATTTTTATAACAGGGCAAAGGCATCAGTAAATCGAAGGTTAAAAAGTGCTCTGGATCTTCCAATTAAGGACTGGCTGAAGAAATTTGGCACGGTGACTTGGAGGTCATTTTTTAAATATTGGAAAATAGAACGAAAAGAAAATGCTACAAAATGTTCGTCTTTACCTAGTAACCAAAGTGCAATTGGCTCTTCGTGGCCAAGAGATGAGTTCTACGTAAATGACATAGTCAATAATCTCGAAAAACACGTGTCGTTCGTTGGATTGCTCGACGATCTGCCGACAACGTACAAAATGCTACAGGAAGTTTACGGACTTCCGTTTTATGACAAGTGTATAAACAGACACGAAAACGTAGGACGTTACGATGGGATGAATGCTAGCGCCAAGGAGAAACTTAAGCGAGAATCAAGACGTATTTTAATGGAAGATAAAGAAATTCAAAAGTTAATGAAATTCGACGTGATGTTATACGAGAACGGTAAGGAGACCTTTGATGCACAGAAAAGGGAATTTGAAGCAATGCGGCGTCAGAAGCAGGAAGAATAGGTTAAAAGTGTTTCCCATTAAAAAGAACATCAGCAAAGTACAGAGAATAAATTAATTCAAACAGTTTAAATTCCATCTTCATGCGACATTCCTGAGCCGGAATATAAAATGTTTATATTTATTCACCCATTTTGAAATGGCGTGTTGCTATTTTTGTACTTGACTTTAATTACAATCTTTGTATTTGTTTGTTTCTCTGAAGGTTCCTGCACCTTGTACAAAGTGTGATAGCAATCTTACTTTAATGGGATGGTGGGCAACATGTATGCAGGCAAACATGAAGCATTCAAAGTCATAAAACGTTTATGTCTGTCAAATTGAAACAAAGCAACACTGTAAAAAAATTCTGTAGATTTACAGAACAAAAAAATAAAGATATACATAGAGAAAACGGAAAAAGTACTGTCAATTTGTTACCAAAAATTGACAGTACTTTTTCCGTTTCCTCTTTGTATTTCTTTATTTTTTGTTCTGTTTTCCTACAACTGTCTGCACTCTAAAATCAAAAGAGTGAACTTATTCACTCTTTGGTCGAGTGAAAAATGTAAATTCACCCCATAAGAGTGATAATTCACTCCAAGAGGAGGGAAGTTCCCTCCAAAAAGAGTGAAGTTCACTCCAAAAAGAGTGAAATTCCTTTAAAACGAGCCAAGTTTCACTCTTGATGGAGTGCCCACGATGATCGCTCTTAAAAAAAGAGCGATCATTGCAGGCACTCGTGGAAGAGTGAATTTTCCCTCTTTCTCTGGTGAATTTCACTCTTTTTCGAGTGAACTTCACTCTTTTTGGAGGGAACTTCACTCCTCTTGGAGTGAATTATCACTCTAATGGAGCGAATTTACACTTTTCACTCGATCAAAAAGTGACTAAGTTCACTCTTTTGATTTTAGAGTGTGTAGACATTTTTTACAGTGAAGTAATGTGAGTTGGACACCAACAAGTCATAAATTATTGAGCAATGAACTTTTTATCACTGAACGTGATTAAATTTCAACACCAATGTCCCAAAAATGCAACAGGCGTTGGCAAAGGTAGTTACATGAGTAAGATTTGCTTATATGTATTTTTAAATTCTACACTTGAGGCACACTTTAATTGTCAATGTGCAGTCTTTAAGGGATCTATTCTAAGCGTTAGTGAAAGGAATCTGATCAATTATTTGAATATTTTTTTCCTGATCAGAAATGACTAGAATTTAGTAATTTTACCCAAGCCGATTTTATTGCATTTGACAATATTTCCATGCAATGAGCATTTGATTAGAACCTGATGATAATTTATTGAAAATACTTTTTTCTTCATTAACGTTCACACGTATAAAGTTAAAGTTAATAAGTCAGTCTCACTTTTTTCTCGTGGTCTAACAATTATTATTAGAATACAGGGAAGAACCTTATAAATAAATAAGTCCTGAATAAAAGTACACATACTTTACCAAAACATTTTTCAACATTTATTATTAAAACTGTTTTTTCCATGTACTGTAATAGTCGCATTGCCCACTATTTACCGCAGCTAACACACTAATTTTAAAGCCATTCCATTTTTACCTCAGCATGTACTTATAGTGTAGGAGTGTAAAAATGCTCAGTTGGTTCGCGGAGCTCTTTTGACTGCAACCACAATTTTGAAAATTCAAAAGATGCAGAATTACTTAAGCTTTATCAAATGTATTAATAAATGGATGTCTTGTGCGTTCACCAGGACATGACCTAAAGGGCGACGTTTCAGGGGACATTACATTGTAATACGTGAAAGAAAATCGAAATTGTTACGAAGCTCCCATTTAAACGGGACATGGTGTTTCTCGATGTATCGAAGAGTAAAGGTTCTAGATTTGCCTTCCAAAATGAGCTTGAGTGTAGAAGAGGTAATACAAATACCTCATATTGACAGGGAAAACATGCTTTCAATAACTACCCCTTTAACATGTCAAAGCCTAATGAGATGTTAAAGCCTTCCTGAAGTAATAACATTGGTTTGTGACTGCGTGAAACATTTATGGTATGACGTACATATTGCACAGTTGGAGAATTGAAACTGTTATGATGACGATACTTGTTCTTTTAATTAAAACAGGTGCCCTTTTATTTATTGTTCTATCTGTCTATTGTGGTTAACAAAGATCGTAGATGGAGAACTGGGTACTGTATTGAAATTAAGTGAACAAAATGGATATTTTGGTAGTTTGGTTAATCGACAATTTTAGTTGGTTGGTTGGGAAAATACAATACATTTAATCAATGGAATTGCATGAAAAGAATGTGTTTCATGAATGTAGATGGTAACAAAAAATGAGAAAAGGCTTTGCAGACTTGCCTAATGTAAAAGGGACAATTACTACCGAAATATCTGATACACATTGACTATAGACTCTGTAACTACGTATTTTTAAGTCTGTTATTAATGAGTATCTTTAAAGCTGTAAGTTAAGTTCATGCTTGAAAATTTTTGAATTGATTTACCTCATGAAAATTTTAAAATAACATTGGAACCATTTTGAGCTCACTGGCCACGTAAAAATTCTAATATCATTGCTTCCAATATTCATTTTAATTTCAATCAGGGTTTGGTTTGTTGGAGTTTAATGCCTCAACTTACAACCGTTCTTGTTAGATTCGGTTATTTAAGTATACCTTTTCTCGTCTTAGAATATCCAGATATGAAGGGAGATTTAGCTCAAAACACTCGACGCGCTTGCTTTCTTTTTTTTTTTTTTTTATTTTCGACCAAATTGAGCTGTAAATATATGATTTGTTTCGTCGGACTAAGAAAATTAAATTTATAATATTTACAGCACTTCGTGACGTCACATCCACAGACAGCTTTTACCAGATCACGAGTGCCCGATGAGAGTTTTCTGTTGGTGTACAGTCATAAATTAATGAGAAAGCAGTTTGTAGTCCTTTGTTACAAATGATATCACACAACTTGGCAAATGTCAAGTTCTTTCCGCTTAAAATGCGGAAGGTATTCACTTAAAATAAAAAAAAGTAAAAACGAATAAAAAACTGATCTTTATCGATTCTTTGTAGTGTGGCTTCATCCTTTCATTTTTCCTCTGTTTACTGAGTTCCCTTTTTCCTTGTTCTGTTCCTAGTCTTATTTTTCTTCTTTCTTTCTCTTCCTTCCTTTTTTTCATCTCATTTTTTTCCTCTCGCTCACATTTCCACCCCTTCCACCAGTTTTCTCCTGAATACCCTCCTGGTAGGAATATTCTTGTGGAAAACGGAAAGTTACATGATTTTGGTGTACACATGACATTTTGAACTTACCTTTATTTGAAGGTCACGAGAAGTCCTTCCAAACATATCTTGAAGCAACAGCTAAATATCACGATTTACTTCTTATTTCTCTTCAAAGTGTCTTTCATCGTATTTTAGACCTCAATATTGCATATTTAATGTAAAAAAAAAAAAAAAAAACAGTCACTCCTAGCAAATTTCAGATTTGAAGAAAAAAATGTTGTCACATGTGTCTCAACCATCAATCATGAAACGGGGCAGTCGACTATACTACTGCAAGTGTAGGTGCCTGCTGTTCCTTTTTAAAAGGTCAGTACTCTCATTCCAAACTACAATTCTGCAAGGTTAACAGAAATCCTAAATTGGTTCAACTCTTTGATTGACAGCTAGTTCAAACAATGCAAAGTATCATAGTTCGTATAAGGCACCCTGTACTGTACTGCACTGCACTGTATTGTACTGTACTGAGAGTGCTCTGACACACATTTGGGTTTTGTATATACTAACCATTAAGCAGTAAACTGAGGTTGTCTCTGGATGAAGATGAATTTCAAACAGTAGTGGGAGGGGCTTACTGAAGTAGGTTAGGAGAATTATAACTGTTTGGGGTGAGATGATCAGGCTTGTTGGGATTAGGCTCCACCCATGGGTAGTAATTGTAGCCTAACTTGAATAGGTCCCCGCTGCGTACTGCTTTACCACACATCACATAAACACAGTTAAGAATAACACCTTGGAATCGCAGCTGACCTATGGGACCACAATGCAATAGGAAAATCGTGGCAATCAAGCGTCTTCTGTAGATGAGTTCACTAGGGATTTGTTAACCCTTGCTTTGTTCCCCACATACTTGCAGGAATAATCATACACAGAGAATGAAAGTTTTAATTTGAGATGTATGATTAAGGGGGATAGCCTTTCGCTGTCCGAATGCCAATTGTGTTTTAAAGAGGCTAAAATTAATGTTCACACTTGTTCAAACATAACCTTCTGTACTCAGTACTAACAGTAGGTCTTTCGTAAGAAACTTGCCTAAAACACGTTGCAAGAAGTCACAGAATCAAAAACAAAAATCGCTGCATTAGAATAATGACGCTTACTCACAAATTTGTCAGTATTCCACATGGTTATTGTCGGCACGGTTGACTTTGAAAAAGTGTAAAGGAGCAAAAGGGTTTAGATAACACTTTGCTTGATTTTATTACATGTTATTACTGTGTGAACCTTTGGGTGTTGGTATTCTCGCATTTTCATACCAATACCAAAACACTTATGCCTGTATCTTCATGTTGTTTCAGAATAAACGGGGCCGGACATACCATTCTTGTCTAAACGGCTTTGTTTCTAGTGCGTAGCATTGAGAATCGTCCATTTATTTTGAGGATATGCAATACTTAACATGCTATAGCAAAACGTCCTTGAACGACATCTTCTATTTTGTTTTCTCTGTATAATCTGTTGGAATTGTGGTACATAGAAATCGATTTTCGTTTTCTCCTTACCGCGCCGTTCTCGGTTTCGGTATGCCATGTAACGGTTAGCAACATTAAAAGCTTCCTGAATATTTAAAGAAGGGTTAAAGGTCACAACAGAATTTGTTATGTTAGAGAGGCCCTTATTCTAAGCATTTTGGTGAAATTTGCATTGAAATCCGATGAGTGTTTCCCAAGATGTGTGCATGTAAGGTTTCACATTTTCAACAAAGAGTGAACTTGAAGCAAGCAAATATGACATCATGTCCCACATTAGTGCACAGTCTTTTGTATTCCAGTAAACTTTAGAGTCGATTTTCTTCTCAACAATCCCACATTATTAAAAGGTGATTGCATAAGAGAACTGTGCAAACATTATATCCACCACAGCAGTCTGATAAAACAAAAGGAAACAAAGAATTTCTTGCCAATGGTAGGAATATGTTATAAACTCTGCGGCCTTCAAACTCACATAGGAACACAAATCTACTGATTTACTTTCTGATATCTCAAGAAGCACATGTCCCATTTGAATGGAACATTCACAACACTGTGTAGATTCGAGTCCTTGCACTTATGAAAATTAAATTTTTTGGTTGAACTTCCCCTCTAAAGCATTTAATAAGGCCTATCCAGAACTGAATATTCTTAAAATCTGATGCTTTTCATGTAGACTGGTTACTGACAAGCCAAGTATTCTTTTTTTCTTTTTCTGGTTGGAAAGAGCCAAAAACTTGTCAACCTGTGTAAAAATATTATTTTTACCGCAAGACTTTGAAAATTAATTTTATGCTAATTATTTTGTGACGTCGCATCGATAGACAGAATTTGTCGGACTATTGTGTCCGATATATATTTTTTATGTCCCTGTTTTGTCATTTGAAAAAATCTAGCTGGTATGTTCATTTTAAAGACATCAGATGCAGAAAATGAATTTACACTAATTGGCAGGTTTTTGGCTCTTTCCAACCAAAGATGGAGAAGACTCTAACAAAAACCGAAAAAATTGAATTGGAATCCGATGGGAATTCCTTGTAGCGTGACCGCGACTTAACGGTTTGCTTTGTTTTAACATGGAACTAATACTTTGAAAGGTAAAGAAAGTCGATTTTTATTTATGCTAATTGCAAATTTAGGATTAGAAATCAAATTGACTGGTAGGCAGTTTGTAAGGGCAGATGTTGGTACTATTAGGCCTTTCTGTGTACCATGAATTGTTATGCAAATTGGCTTGTCAGTTACAAGTATTTATTATGGATTCGAAACTTTAATTGTTCATTATTGCGCATGTCGCAAAGGACGTACACATCTTCGGCTTTTCACAAGGAATCAAATGGACTTTTATGTATAAGCAACGACAAGCGACAAAACGAGAATAAATTCATTTGCAATTAGAGCGACTGGCAATGTTTAAATGATAGAGAAAACTCACCGATGAGCACTAAAAGATATAGCAGAAATAAAAATGAAACTGTGTACGAATGATAATTCTTTTTAATCCTATTGCACCCTGTGTAAAGTTCAAAGATAAGGGGTACGTGGGTGTGAAATAGTGAAACCTTTGCGGTAAAATCCCACATTCAGAGGGAAGGCTTACGAAATTTCTTCTCCTGTCAAAGTATTATCTCCGTGGTTGAAAGTCCACCACCTGTCGAATACATACATATATGGCTAAACTTTTGAAAGCCTGACTAGTGAGACAAACGTTTCACAAATATTGCTTCAACCCTCCTTTTTTCAAAAAGTATGTGGGACCACTGAACCCGCTGGATGTATTCATCATACTTGTTACAAATCCACGCCAACGATTATATGTATGAAGTATTGGTACTTGCAGGAAATTTGTTTCAAACAAAATATTAAGATTCGTTGCGATTCGTTGCATACTTAATCATCTGATCATGGATTGTCTCAGCTGGCGATAACAAGCAAAATGTTATGCACACCACCAACTTCTCTGAATTTCATTCAAATCGAAAAGCTGCAACGTATCGATGGCCAAACTTTCCGGGCGGGTAAATACCCCGACGTCTTGATGTTCCCCCGGTGCTATGATGGGAGCGTACATGCGCAGACGGTACCACATGCGAACTTGCCGTCTCGTCGTCAAGTCGTCTGACGTGTATCGTGATCGGAGACGGGTACAGCGCAACAACACTGGCTGTTCTTTAATTTCTTCCTCCCTACATAATTATATCTTGTACAGCACAGTGTACACTCACTGCACTATGCTCGTGCACGTGTAACAATGATGAGACTTTTCATGCAAACAGCATTCATACAGGAACGGTATTGAATCAATCTAGTTGCATGGAGACTATTTTGCTCTCGCACTGTAGCTAGCTGAAAGAGTAAAACACCCGACTAGATTTGCCTTTTAACTCTGACTGCCACAGAAAAATTGAAGAGTCATGGTGGCAACTCCTCAGTGTGGATCGTCCTCTCATGATCTTTCGCAGTGTACAGTATAAGTATGGTTGTCTCAGAATTGACAAATATTAGACAACACGATTGAGGCTTACCTTTTAAGCCCAATGTAAATCTTTACATAGTCGTCTTCACTGTCACCAGTTTCATTTCATTTTTCGCTGAGGTAAGCTGACAAACTTAAAGGATCGTAAGAGTGTTTTGCTGTACAATTTTTCCACGTACAGTATTTAACTGTGCACCACAATCATACTTTTAGTTAAAACTAACAAAAAATGACCTGTCTTTATGGTGTAACGTTGATTATGTTTTCTAGTCTTGCATCTGTGTGAAAGTTTGTTACCCGAAAGAAATTACAAAGTCCCCTTTCACAGTAATCAACACAGATTCGGATGAACGTTTCTTCTCACTTGAAAGACTTTAATGTCTGTTGGTTCTGGTCAATATACAGTAAAATAAGGAAAAAAAGAGCTGGAACAAAAGATTAATACTCAGTGGAGGCACCGGGGGGGGGGGGGACATTGGGGACATTTCCCCCAGACATAACCTTTGCCCCCAGTCCCCCCCCCCAACAGCTCTGGAATAATAGTGGCCTAACAAGGGTGTCTAGCTCGGTTCGGAACGACACAAACAGAACCAGAAAACCTTTAGGTTTGGGAGAACGACATGGACCGAGTTATTTGGTGGAGTAGAGAAGAAGAGGTTAGGTTAAATGGAGTTTTACGGCTCAGTTTCCATGATGAACCAAAGTATATCTACCCCGAGACTTATTTTTCCCTATGAAGATATGCTAAAGCCTCGGAGCTTCCGGGGACTTCGCCCCCTGGACCCCACCAGGGGCCCTAAGGAGGGCCCATGGACCCGATACGTTACAGTTCGCGCCCCCGGGCAAAATTTGTTTCCCCCAGCGTTTTCTTTTGCCCTCCATTTCCCCCCACACTTTTTTGATACTGGTGACGCCACTGTTACTCAATGTCAAACTCTGATTGTCCCTTTTATAATGCTTCCTAAATTATTAAATTCTTTGTGGTCCAGCGAAGTAGGCTTCTGTTTTTATAATGTCAATTTCCAGATTTACTCTTGCTAGGATGCACACTTTTGGTTCTGATGATTTGCGAAACTAATGCAGCAATGATGGCGTGTGTGTGTGTTAAGTTGTGTGTGTGTTAAGTTGTGTGTGAGGAGCGGGATTAGGTCGACTCATTATCTCCCCTCTTGATGATCGTTCCAGGGTGGAATAAGACCGGGAATCTCTCCATTTTTTTTTTTTTAATAAATGTTTGTTTTATGTGTAGTGTCTTAGTTTCAAACTTGGTGCTTTGTTTGTCAAGCTTTAAACTGATAATTTGAAAAGGAATTTTTAAGCGCTTGTTTAATTGCAACTCTCTTAAGCTCAGTATTCAAGCCAGGAAACCAAAATACAACAGTTAGCGTTCAGCCCAACGGATTTTCTTTATAATCTTCACTCCTGGGGGTTTTAGCCATTTTTCGCAGTCGTCCCAAATTGGCTTTTTTGAATGAATATTACGTTCTATCATGTAAGTGTACAGAGCGACAATCAAGGGTGCGCGGCATGTCTTGGAGAGGTTTACGGATTTGGAAAAACACGGGAAATGGTGCACTTTGGTGATATGTGTAACCTTAATTTTAATGTTAAGTAACGTTAGTGGGCTATATCAATATATACGAAAGCTTGTAGTTGTACGGGGGTGTTTCGGGTGTGCAGGCGATACGAGTTGAGAGTCAATAGACGAGAAGAAGATTTATCTCTGCTTCAAGATGATTTTCGATTTTATTTCAGTTCGATTAACAGCCAGCAAAAAAGAATTATTAAAATTTAACTGGACACAAGTTGCTCGTCCGTCTTCTCAGGTCTGATGCACTAATGAGTGCTGCGGTCTATGGTTGCGTAACATTTCGCAACTTAGAGCAGGTGCTCTCTTCTTGGTGGAACATTTTCAACAAAATATGAAATGGGAAATTCCCTCATTCAAGAGATAGTTCTGTGACCAGGGTGAAACATGTCACTTTACGGCCAAAACGTATAAACATATCTTGTCACGATTCTTTAATTTTGTTACTTTATTATCATGCAAGCATTCAACACAGAGGCGTTCTCAGGAATGGTAAGGTTGGGGTTTCCACCTGACTGACAAGGGTAGGGATCTACGATAATGGTAATGGTAATGGTTTCATTGAGGGTTCGTTCGTTTTATTTTGGCTGTATTGGGGAAGGGTTACAAGGAAGGGGTGACTTCTTCCCATCTGTGGATTTTTTCTTCTTGTTGGAGATCTGAAATTCCGAAATGGTGCTTTTTGAAGATTATTTAAGGACATAATGACCATTTAGGGGTGCGCTCTTGTTAAAGGTCATGCAGACTTGGTTTGACTGTTTCCGAGCTATTTTTCCCGACTAGCTGATTCCTTCGACTACTTTTAGAGTTGGGAAATATGACCCGGCCCTCAGCCCACTCTCAATGCTAACGATACTAAATTATTGCCATCACGAAAACCTGTCAAAAGCATACATTTCTCCAAAGGAGTTGTGGATTTTTGTCTGTGTGGAAACTACAGGGTTACACAAATTGTTAGCAGGTACAAGCATGCTGACATTCAAAAGTTAAAACTAGGCGCACGTTTGGCTGTTTGTGATGCCGGCCTTAACTCCAACTTGTCACTGCAACGTAAAACACTATTGTCATGCTCACATATTGAAGCTTATATGAAAATAAGTTTTTCAGTGGCTGTCGATAGTCTTTTCTTAGAATGAAGAGTCTTGATCCTTTTTATCACATTTACATTTTTGAACCAGCGTGAGGAGGCAATTGCAACAATGAACATCTAAGGGACTGTAGAAGGTGTACATGGAGTTGTCAATCAAATTTTGTTACCTGAAAAGGGGCTAAAGAATCTCAATTACACATTGTCTGATAACTTTGCACTTTGGATTTCCTTCCCTGACAACTCCCTGATGCATTTTACCACTTTATGTATTACCTTGTCTCTGCTTGCATTTTTCCCGTTCTCCCATAAGAACCGGGTGGCTACAGATTGCTGTTTTATTATAGTGAAAGATTCTTTTATCAAAGACATTTAGACATTTGACAGGGATGATTATCAATGATCTTTTCCTTTCATCAACAGGACAAATATCTCGTTAGATATGTTAGTAGAGAAAAAAAAAACATAAAAAAATAAATAAATAAACACAAAAGGAAAGAAGAATTCTGTTTTGTAAACCATCTTCGTCTTTTTAGGAGGCTTTAAGCTGTACTGGAAGAAACTATCAAGCGATTGAGCATTTCTCTGAAACCCTTATAAAATTATATCATTACCATGATTGAACAAACGAGATAAAGTCTGTTAAATCTGTCAGTCAGTTTTTTGATTACCACATGTCAAGCAATTTTAGAGTTTTTTTTTTTTTCTGCGTGCTTTCTAAAAGCTAATCCAACTGTTTTTATTTTTACTTAGGTCAAGTAAGAAAGAGGAAAGATATTCCAGACCATGTTCTCCAAACCACACTCTAAAATCAAGAGAGTGAACTTAGTCACTCTTTGAAGAAGTGAAAAGTGTAAATTCACTCCATTAGAGTGATAATTCACTCCAAGAGGAGTGAAGTTCCCTCCAAAAAGAGTGAAGTTCCCTCAGAAAAGAGTGAAATTCACTAGAGGAAGAGGGAAAATTCACTCTTCCACGAGTGCCTGCAATGATCGCTCTTTTTTTTCAGAGCGATCACTGTGGGCACTCCATCAAGAGTGAAACTTCGCTCGTTTTAAAGGAATTTCACTCTTTTTGGAGTGAATTTTACTCTTTTTGGAGGGAACTTCACTCCTCTTGGAGTGAATTATCACTCTTATGGAGTGAATTTATACTAATCACTCGATCAAAGAGTGACTAAGTTCACTCTTTTGATTTTAGAGTGCATGTTACAATATTCGTTCCCTATAACTCAAGATATTTCACTTAATATTTCTTTCCAACTTTAATGTCAATTCTCATTCCAATTAAAAAACTGTTTGAAATGATAGGATCTATCGGAATTTAGCCCTGGCCAGTACTTTAAACCTTTAAAAGAAGGGAAAGACAGTGGTAGAAAAAGACGATTCGTCAAAATATATCAGAGAAACTGCTCCAATGGAATTTTGTCAATTAATTCGCCGTCAATGTCCAACACACACGATTGTTTTTCGTCAAATATTTGATATCAATTATTAATTAACGAAAAGCTTTTTCGTGTAAGGGAACTTAAATCTGTTCTTAATAAAAGAGTGAAAGCCCCGATACACGATTAACTTTATCAGCACTCAAATGATGTCGAATGATAGATACCAAACAAAGATAAAAAAAAAAAGAAAAGAAATGAAAATAATTCTGTGTGAATTAATTTTCATTGAAAAAAAGTACTGACGGATGAAAGTTTCTTAATTGATATTTATTGACGTCTTGTCAATTTTGTTTCGACCACTTCCTCTTTTCTACGGTTTGGCGTATGAGGCATCCAAGAATCTGATTTTTTTTTTATTTAAAAGAGTTCTATCAGAATGGAACTTGACATTAGTAAAGTTAAAAAACGTGTGTGAGGGAAGTCAGATAATAAAAAAGGAGGGGGGGGGGGCAACTCTAATACCAGAGATTGGCGTCAATATTATCCCACCATAGCGTCATTCCAAGACAGAGACTATCCTTTTCATTATTTTTTTTTCAGTTTATACTGCATAAACTGTACATTGTTGTTGCCACGGGTGGTTGGCAAGCATCACAATTCACCTGTTTTAGGAAGAAGTGAACTTCTGACATGGTCTGGAAAAATTCGGACGACGATTTGAGTACTACAAGAGTTCGTTTTTCATTATGCAGAAGACTCATAAGCGTTCATTCGTTTAAAAGAGAGAATTTTACAAATAAAAAATCTCCAAACATTCCAAGTAGCAGATGAAGCTAATTACAGGTGTTCAAAAGAAATTTGACCATGCATAGGAGGGAATAGTGGTGGGCAGTGACCATTTTCACACTTGACCCAAAAATACATTTCGTAGCAAAATTTTGCGACATCTATTTCTGGGGATACATGGGAGAGCCTTTAGGGTATGCTAAAAAGAACAAAAATAGTTCAAGAGGGTTTGAAAATGCCATTTACCGGGATTTGGGGAATATTTTCTGCAAACGCATTTCCGGTGCTTGGCGGCATTCCGCTTTAATTGTATTTGTAATATCTTTTCAAAATGGTTGTGTCCTCCTCCTGTATAGCCCCAAAATGTTTTACACAAAATAGCGGTAGTACGTTTTATCTGGTAATTTCATGATCAATTTACTAATTTATGAATTTCTTTTGCAAAGAAAGCTCAAAAAGACAATTGCTTAGATTCTACTTAGGACCATGGTGAGTACTGGTTGCTTTCAAAATTTTCTGCACGCTCCTCGCCAACCATTGGCAGGGATCCGCTTAAAGATAGCCTTTTGGGGCAGACTCACTCTTTCTGGTCCTCGAGAAGGAGTATCTGAGTGTGTACGGCCTTATCAGAGTGGTTTACATATGACGGCGCCTTACGCCCGATCTTTTTCAAGTTAGGTTGGCCAATGCCCCTAGTAAAAAACTAACCCAGTTAAGCCCCACGTGGGAACACTTGACAAACACGAATGTGTCCCAGCTGGGGCCCAGCAAGTAGCCCAGGTGAAGAGCAGCTAGGGCCCAACCGGGTATGTTGGTTTGGTGGTAGCCTCTTGTAACTAAAGGGACAACTCTAGTTAACTTAGGACACACAACATGGCAAAATTGCTCGATTCTCAAAATTTGCGCGATGAACTACCATATATGCTCTTTCGTTCTCCTAGCACAAAGTTTCTAAATATTCCAAAATTTCTTTTTCCCAAGTTCGATAAAATTTTCCAGATGTTTTGAACTTTCGTCCCGGTTAGATTTGCACGGTAGGATCGCAAAGCATCAAGAGAGAAATTTGAAAATGGCTCCACCCATGGCCGTATTTCCCCCCGATCGGTCGAAAACCATTTCCCTCTGAAAGGGTGTATAACTTTTAAATTGTCTCTATTCATGGGCGTCCGCAGAAATTTTTATAAGGGGGGGAGCAAGATCATTCATGGATGATTGAATTGTGTACACTATCTAAGCGGAGCGCCACCATCAGTTGGCGCGGAGCGTACAAGAAAACTTTGGGCCTTACAAACTCTCCAGATGGCCGGAAATGACACTTGGCGAGTGTTCTAAGCTGCATGTACCCAGCCTGGAAACAGGAATTTCATGTCTGTAATTTTTAGTTTTTTAGAATTTTCAATGCAAAAAATTGTTGAAGGGAAATCTGCATCTCGGTAACGGCCTCGCAAGCCTATGCACGATAAAACTTACCACTGTCAAAAAGCCTATATAGGCCTTTGTCCGTTACCTATTATGAGCCATGCAAACACCCCCTCCCCCACCCCCGTATTCACCTTGTATATCCAAGTTACACCCGCGCGTCACCACTTGAGATCAGCACGGGACCAAACCAAAACCAACGCATTCATCAATGGTCGGATGCCATATGCACACTACATACCTGACAACTAGGCTAGTACATAGTTTTTACAATTACAAATATCCAATAGATATCACGAATGATGGTCCCCAATTTACGATTTCACTATTCAGCATACTGCACCATCTTCTCTTTTGCTATTCCTGGTCAAATGTCCGCATATTTCACGAGTAAAACTGACGCTGTGAGTGAAGGTATTTTGATGCTTTATTTTCAATTTTTTTTATTTTAATTTTTAATTATTTTTTTTCACAAGTTTGATTTTCCGGGGGGGGGGGGGGGGCAAGTGCCTTCCCTTGCTCCCCCCTTGCGGACGCCCATGTCTCTATTTTCTGTTAATTTTCAGTGTATTTTAACAGTGAAAGTCCAACCATACTCATGCAATTTCTCACTGGGCCATGTTAGCGTCTGAGTCTGAGGTGAGCAGACTGCTCATCTCAGACATGTGGCCCTAATAAGGCTTGGTGAAGTCTAGACAAAATATAATAGCTAGTCGTTTCGAAATTCATTGTCATCTTCCCTTTAAAGTGAGGAGTGGTTTTCCATAACTGAAGTTGCTCAAAACAGGGAGCTGTTACGTAACAGCTCCCTGCTCAAAATGAAAAACTGAACTTTTTCAGAGGGCGCTGACACTGTCAATTCCCGGTGATAAGCGTAAAATTCTTTGTCTCACAATTTCATACAACAATGAAATAGGGACATTTTATTTGTCAAATGTCTGACTTTTTCGCAATTTGCGCCTTATCTGATATGCACAGATTTTTTTTTTTTCATAAAAGAATAATGATGGGCCAGATTCCACTTCCCAACCTGGTAAAAAGGCCGTGGCCTACTCGTTTTGAACATAATTGTTTGAAAACTGGGCCATAAAACTATACCTGTCTTGACTTGATCTAAAGGCCTGGAAAAAGTCTTTTGTTGATGTCCGAAGAATCGGTTTTTCAATTTTTTCGTATGCTCCGCGCAAACCGATTGTGACTCTTCCTATCCACGTCCTTTTCATACCGCTATATGGTCAACTTTAAGCTTTGCACCGACTTAAACTATGGTTAAATTATTGAACTAAACTTCTGTCAAAAGGTCAAATTTTACCATAAATTTGTAGCAGCCCATAAGCTTGACGTCATAGTTTCTTCGAATCTGATGAAGAGACTTGCCTTGGAGACCGGTGACTTTATTCCTTAATTCATGGAAGAATATTAATTCATGAACCCTTTTCGGCTTATTCTGAAGTAAAAGAAGTAAATGACAGGCACAGACTGCATGTTCACGTACTTCCAGATTTTTCCTGGATTGTATTTTCTTGAAAGTCATCACGACTGTCCAATGTTGCATTTAATCACGTATAGTAATAGAACATTTAAGTAGAAAAAACACGCAGATCCATCGGGAATCCCAGGACGTTTCACCTTACTTGATCGAATATTAAATCAAGGACTTACGACTCCATAACAAAGATGCAACATTAAAGGCATATGCAGGGGACAAATTCATTCCGAACAAAATGTGCAGAAAAATTATTCTTCCATGAGGAGGTGGTTGCCTATCAAATGCACATGACGTTCGCAAGATACAAATTTTGAAGGAAATGCATTTTTTTTTTCAGATTTGGTTCATCTTGGGAAATATTCGATTTCATCGTGGCATATTAACTTGTCATTGCGTAAAAATTGTTTACAGTTTTGATGCAGCTACAGGCAATAATGAAAACCACTTTTGGTTGCACTCTACGTATGGTGAAGGGTAATTCCTGCCTATATCTACAGGGAAAGATACCCCCTTTACTCAAAATCCATACATGAAAGTCCTCTCGACCCTCTGGAAAAGAGCCGTTGGCCCTAGCCAAAACTTCTTCCCGAAGAAGCTATTACGTCCATTGAAGGACGATGCGTGACCAACCTCACCGCCCTCAGACCATTAACATTATGGGTCTATCATGTATGGATCCATTCTATACTGGGTGAAAAGAACAGATACTACACATGATCTTAGCCGAAAAACCTTTTCCTAATGCCTCCCCCCCCCCCCGACTCTCTGGCAAGGGGCCGTTCGTCGCAACCAAAACTTTCAAGGCTTCCCGAAGAAGCTGTTACGTCCACTGAAGGACAATACGTGACCCCACGGCCCTCAGACCATTAACATAATTGGTCTGTCATGTATGGCTCCATTCTAGACTGGATGAATAGAACAAAAGGAATAATGGAAAGACTATCAGAACATGTCTACCGAAGTGTAATGATCAGTGAATTACATTGACTTAAGTATTTGAAGTGGTTAAAATTATTTATTATTGAACAGTAAAACTACTTTGAAATTTCTTCTTCTAAATGTTTACACTGCATTTTTGGTTTAAATTTCCATCTCGGGCAATATTCCAACATGAAGTTTGTTGCAGGTTTTGTGACTTTTCACATTTTACTTCCTTAATTATAATAAGTCAGGGCTCTAAATTAATGACCACGCTTTCATTAGAAAGCCAGTTTCATATAATAAGGCTGAATACTAGGAAGGTGTTTTAAATGTTATGCTTTTGGTTTGCAAATACATATTTCGCTTCAAAAGGACGTCTTTGTGCGTCTGAAATAATGTTGACATAAAAATCTTTATTTGCATAGATGGAAATGCATTTTTTCAAGCTATATCTGCTTTGATATGGCCATATAACATTTTATAACAGCCAGATATTTCCAGACTTAAGCTAGATATAAGTTTTGATTAAAGGTCCAACATTTCAACAGTATGAAATTTCAAGGAAAAGCGAGACTTTCATTTATAAAGGAAAACAAAAAGAATCTGAAGCAACGCGACCACATTTTTTAACTTCCTGTCGCTTTCTTGAAAAGCAGAGGTATTTTTGAACAAAAATAACCGATCTTGAAAGTGAGATATTGAACTATATTAGTCAAAACTTTCCTTAATCGCAATTTTGGTGTATTCTGACAATATCCTAAAAGGAATAAACTTTGAACATAAGTGGGAACACCTTGCAAATTGCACCAGAGGTACAGTACAAAGACGCATTCGCAACTACTTTCAACTTTTACTGTCTCTGGTAAAGAGGATACCAATGTAGAAGGCACAAGAAGAGAAGTTCCTTAAATCGAAGCTAAGCTTTAATTATTGAACCTCTTTTAAAGAAAGGTTTAAGGTCAGATCAAGTTGACATACATTAACGGGGTGCTTATTCTAAGCATTTCAGTGAAATGTGCATTGAAATCCGATGTGTGGTTCTCAAGATACGAGCAAGTAAAGTTGTCACCTTTCCCACAAAGAATGAAATTTAAGCAAGTACATATGGCATCATATCCTCACATTAATAATCAATCTTTTGTTTTTCTGTAAACGTGACACCCAATTTTCTCCTCAACAATCCTATATTATCAGAATGTGATTGGATAATTAGCATGAGAACTTTACAAACTTTGCATTCCATACGGTGAGAACCTACTCCTGTTAACTTCAATGTCAGAACAACTCTCTGAAAAAACAAAAGGAAGCAAAGCATTCCTTGTCAATGCAAGGAAGTGTCATAATATCTGTTGTCCCTAAGCTCACTTTGGAACACAAGTACAATGACTTCATTAAATGATATCTCTGACGTGTCCTATTTGAATGGACTATGTATAGAAATTCACTTTCACATATGAAAACTGAATTTTTGGCTAAAATTCCCCTTTAATGTCCATACTGATTACCCCGTTACTACAATGATTATAACGTTTATGGTAAAATTACATTCTACTACGTTCCCGGCATCGTCCGCTGCTGTGTACTTGATTGTGTTGGCTCCAGACCCAAACTGACTACCGGAGGCTTTACCGAGAACTCTCCTCAACGTCACATGACCGCTGTTGTCGGTTGCATGAGGGGCATTGTACTGGATGACCGCGCTTTCACTGTTTGAAGACTGAACGTTTACGTTGACGTCAAAAGATGTCGGACAGGCTGTGAACACTGGAGGTTTTATATCTGGCGAGAGAAAACAGAAAAGAGGGACACATGACTACATCTTTAGACAGATACATAATTTAGCAACTGATCATAGGTGGTTAGGATGGGGATCCCAGCTGCAAATGAATAAAGTCTCTATGGCGGAAAGGGGATCTAGGGCAAAACTTGTATTTTTCATGTCTGAAATAACTTTTATGGCTTTGCCAGTCTTTAATAAGTATAATTTAATTTTGTTGTGTAGCTTTGGAACCCTCCCAAAATATGAAAATTGTAGTAACGGGAGAGGTGGTAAAGGGTTAACTCCGATCTAGAGAAGCCACAATTGGATTTACATCTTGTACGAATATACAGGAATGGCGTATGGACGGTTTTCCATAAAAATCACGTAAAATCGGAAGGTAAATAGCGTCAGTTGCTTATATTATTCTTCCGCCGAAACTTTTGAACCCGTCGGTCTCAAATGTTCAACGTCTTGCAGGGTCGCTATTGTGCAATTCAAAATTTTATATTTAAAATGACTTAAAATAATTAGTACTTCTTTTGGTGTTGGTTGGTGACACGTCGTTTCCTTATGACATCAATGTGTTGGAGTGTTATGGGCGCATACTTCAGGTATTGCAGTATGGGGATTAATTTTATATGGTCGCACTGCAATCAGTTGTTGTTTAACTTGAACGTTGCTACAATTACGAAAACACCAGGATGGTGGAACTATCATATTGACTTTACGCACCGAGGGCCTTGACATAACAACTTGGAGTAAACAACATTACAAAAAATAGAAAAATAAAAAATAAAAACACCGCGCACTCAACGAAAACTTCCCATATGTCAGACCGAAAGGGCACAAAACAGGGGACTAAACTTGTCGGTTGCCTTGATAGGCTCTTCCGTCTGTTGGGGGACCAGTCCTTTGTTCGTTTCCACGTTGTAACATTCTTTGTAAGTAAGGTAGTCATGGAATATTTCAACAAAAAGATTTAATACACACCTTGACAAGTAGGTTGTTGGCCGCTCCAAGATTGTCCATTACAATAACGCGCCGATGTTTGTCCTGCTGGTATTGCATAACCTTCGTTACAATGGAAGAAGCACATGCTCATATAGCGGTTACCGTCTGTACAGGAAACGGAACCGTACGGTGGACTCGGAACTGCTGGATTGCATGTCAAAGCTTTTGGAAAGGAATCAAAATAAAAAGTTCAAATCCCATACGAACCTTCTTTTGCATTGGTCCATTCTGTGAATCACAATTATTCGCTTCCTAATACAGCAACCATTTACTTGCTTATGGTTTTCATATTTTGCTTTCATTATTATATACTGCTGATGAAAAACAAATACGATACTCTTTACACGCCGAACACATTTTAAAAGCCGTGAGGGCGAAGGTGTTTGCGATAGTTAATTCTGACCAGGTACCGGTTTAATTGGTTTAAATTCAACTTCCCTTTCGGTTCAACTGACTCTTGACCCAATTGCTTTTAGAGCTGGTGGAGAGTACAAATTCAAAAAATCTTCTCAAGAATGTTGCTAGAATCGAACAGGATATTTTAGACAACGCTACCCGAGAAAAGGTTTTTTTTCGAGGACAGAGCTTATATCTGTAATTGCAACAGGAAATCCCTCTTAACAAACAAGCTTCCTCTATTGAGCAAATCGCTTGAAGTTAATCTCAAGATGTACCGGAACACTCAGGAAGTTCTCTGATAGATTCTGCATTAAGAGCGATCAGATGCAGATCTAAAACTTGTTATTTGTTTCTACACTAGTAAGTTAAGTAATTATCACAACACATACATTAAACGTACTTTAGTATTCATCAGAAAAAGAAAAGAAATGAGACTTTTTGATGACGAGTTTGTTTTATGAATGGCTTTCAAAATATCAGAATTACTCACAGCATTATAAACTTAAGACTTGCAAAATTTTTAACTTTACGGAGGTTATAATATTTGAATAAAGGTGAAAATTCACTACACCAACTTGAATTAGCCTGGCAGACTGTCTTGTTTCATGAATTGCTCTTGCAAGATCCATGTGACAATATTTTCACTTCCTAAATGGTTAAATTTACCAACAGAACTAGTCTTGAACTAGTACTATAGTTATTTAGTTAGTTGGAGTTTTACGGTCAAGTTTCCAACAAACTGGTTCAAGCAGTTCAGTTCCTGGCCCTTTGTCAGTTGCAGCTCACTGGCTTTCCATGCCCCATTCTCTATGTTGAGAACAAAGCACAATGGCGCTGGGTTCGGTTTTTAAGTCTTCGCTATGATCCGGCCAGGACTCGAACCTCCAACTTTCCAACTGCAAGTCTGATGCGCTAAGAAGTTGACCATGCAGTCGATTGGTGTACCTTTGTTGTGCATTGCTACGGAATTTCATAAAAGATAGTTGAAAGAGAGAGGAGAAATTTCCGGATTTACCCGTTGTTTCTTAATAAGTTTATCAGAAGCGACTGCTCTTGCCCTTCGATAACATTGGATGAAAAGGCTGGGGCCATGCACAGTATGAGGTCAGAAGCAAACGTCACTCCCTGTTACCTGATGATACAGTTTGTGACATTGCATGGTTTTAGGTCTTGTATGGTTCTTAATCTAATAAAATGAGGCATTCACAAATGACCTATCCTGGAGTTAAGTAAAAAGAAAACGTTATGCGAATAGGAAAGTTTTATAATTAAGTATGTACCTTGACATGTGGGAAAACTAGATGACCATTGTCGTGTGTTGGAATCGCAATGTATTGTGGCGTCACCGATTAACCTGTAACCATGGTGACAGGAGAAGGTACATTGCGACCCGGCTCGAAGACCGTAGGTGCACACATTCACTCGGTTGCTAGCAGATGGAATGGTCGGACAACGGATAACTAAGAATGAAATAAATAATGATATTTTTAAACGACATATTTAGTTAGGTACAAAAAAGTTTTGTTGTGGGTCAATTTGAGTATGTTAGATTTTTTTCAGGGCAGGAAAAGTGTTATGACAAAAGGGTCATGTCTTGAAATGAAACTGTAGGTGATACACATTACTTCATACATTCAGCACAGGAAACCATGCCAACCCCATTTTTTTTTTTTTTAATGTTACAATTGGTTTAGTATTTTTCTTCAAAGTGAATTGTTGAAAAACGAATTATAGTAAATTTCAGGCAAACCAAAAGAGGGAATTCGTTTTAGCAACACTTATATGTATGAATCTTTCACTGAAATTAATGACTTGTTTAAATATTTTATATTGGTATCTTAGTTAAAAATCTATTAAAATTTAAAATGAAGTGCATTGTTTGTTCTATATTAGTTGGTTGAATCATTCGCTTACCTTCTACCGTGACGTGAAAGGCACAAGTTGAAGATTTCCCTTGAAAGTCCGTAGCCGTATATGCAATATCGTGTCGACCCTCTCCCAGCGACGATCCGGGGGATGGACCTGTGGTTTGACTGAGAACAGTAAGATAACAACTTCTCAAGGTTACATTGTATTTCTTCCATGTGAGCCATCCTGTTTTAACATTGGTGTGGACCATCCTACTTGAACATTGGTGCTGGTGTGTCGTTAAACACCATCTAACTGATAAACTAACTGTCTGACTAACTACAGTCAGGGATGTTCAATGGACGCAACCAAACTAAGACGATTGTTCTTTCGCCAAACATTTTTACAGTAGAATTATGCTGTGTATTAGGTGAGATTTAACGACACACCAACACGAATGTGTTACGTAGTGCTATCTGGATTAAACGGTTCAAGCCCATCCCTTAATCGCCTCGTACGATGAGCGGGAATACATGTTTTTTTAAGTGGCCTTTCGAGCTTTGTCGATTGGTACCAAATTAACTACCACCCCAAGGAGACTGGAATTCAC
The DNA here is from genome assembly GCA_037179385.1 of Holothuria scabra. Taxonomy (NCBI): domain Eukaryota; kingdom Metazoa; phylum Echinodermata; class Holothuroidea; order Aspidochirotida; family Holothuriidae; genus Holothuria; species Holothuria scabra. The sequence continues at coordinate 73,251,598 of CM074179.1, forward strand.
TCGATTTCTACTCAATAAAAGAGTGATCACAGTACTGCAGCCATTTGTCAAAAGGTGAATTTCACACTTTTTGTTTTTATACTTACACAACAATGGGCATTGTTGTAAAGCATTGCTCCGGGCAAAACGGACCTTGAGTGTAGTAGTGCTGATATGCCACGATAGGAAGCGACCAAGTGACCACGGTCTCTAGGGTGTTCGTCGTAACAGTCCACGGCGTTGGGCAGGAAGAGAATGTCGGTGCTGGATAGGACGCTGTAAGTATAAAATTTAAATTATTTCAAGATTTTACAAATAAAGTGCTTATAGAATATGAACTGGTAATGGAGGGGACTTTAAATACCCCTCCCTGTCATGTGGGGGGGGGGGGGGGGGAGGGGGGCTGATCTGGGGGAACGGCAACCGAATAGGTTTTGCTATGAAACCAGGTCCAAGGCTCAACTGTTTATCCCAGCGCGAAACAGTTTCGGCCAAAAATGACAAGAGTGAAATGCCACTCTTTTGAAGAGTGAACAGCATAAATTTCACTCAAAAAGAGTGTAAATTCACTCCAACAGAGCGACATTCCACTCTTTATGGAGTGCCTACAGGGACCCCTCTCAAAAGAGAAAAGGGTTATCCATAGAGGCACTTGTTGGAAGGTGAATTTTTACTCTTCGTGGAGTGAATTTCACTCCAAGACAGCACTCTAATTGAGTATATTCACACTTTTTTCTCTGTTACAAAGTTACTAAATTCACTCTTTTGATTTTAAAGTATACAAGGATTTCAGACCTGTTATTTGCTATCTGTAAGTATTGGGAAAGAAAGTATTCAGTAAGTTTCAAAAGAATAATTCAAAGCCAATTGGCAGGGGCACAGCATCTTTTAAAGAATTCATACATTAAGCTGCCTTTTTCTGGAGGAAAATCGGCCTTGCAGACGTGAAAAGGGTGAAAAACCTCGCCAACTTTGTACTTCAAACGAACGAGACTGCCTCATTAATATTTATGAAACTTTTTCTCTGACGCTATGCATTCACTTTGGTTTGTAAACTGTATTCACGAACTTTAGTTTAGCAGTCCGTGTGAGTGCTGCATTAGCATTGGAAACATGCCTAAGTACCACATGGGGCTAGGGAGAGGTCATCACCTTATGTCATATTCTTAGTTGAGTTCAACTGCGCAAGTGTAGATTCATTTATTGGAATTATTCGCTGTTATGGGAAAGTGGCTCCGTGTATGCACCTCAATCGCGACTAACAGTTATCGATGTATACTTAAATTTACAGCTTGGAATCTATTTTTACTCCAAGCTTTGCGGTACACAATTATGTGCCCAAAACAGATCGTATCTGCCAAGCGTTACTGCTTACACTCTAAAATCAAAAGAGTGAACTAAGTCACTCTTTGATCGAGTGAAAAGTGTAAATTCACTCCATTAGAGTGATAATTCACTCCTGGAGGAGCGAAGTTCCCTCCAAAAAGAGTGAAGTTCACTCCAAAAAGAGTGAAATCCCCTTAAAACGAGCGAAGTTTCACTCTTGATGGAGTGCCCACAGTGATCGCTCTTAAAAAAGGAGCGATCATTGCAGGCACTCGTGGAAGAGTGAATTTTCCCTCTTCCTCTAGTGAATTTCACTCTTTTCGGAGGGAACTTCACTCTTTTTGGAGGGAACTTCACTCCTCTTGGAGTGAATTATCACTCCAACGGAGTGAATTTACACTTTTCACTCGATCAAAGAGTGACTAAGTTCACTCTTTTGATTTTAGAGTGTACGAAGTTGTGAGTTACTGCTGTTCAAGCATCCCTTCGAAATTGCCTGAAAAGGAGTTCTTTACGGGTGCCACGTCCACATAAGGAACCAGCAAGATACAGGGTATGGCTTTATTTTTTCGCCACAAACGAATTACAGCAATATCCGTGTTGTTTGTTGGGATCACGTTGGTGAGTTGCTACGAGCGTGACTGTATGTTGCATACACTAGTAAGAAGGTACTAAAACTTAAAGCTTACGAAGTTACGCCACGCTTTTCCAACTATATTCGTGTACGAAAATGAACCGCTATCACGATCTAATCCAGTATGTGCTGTGAGGTATGCGGCTTATGAAAGTGCAAAAGAAACATTTAAAATATGCAACATCACACTTCATTTTTAACGACAGCAACACCGCACAAAGGTTAACGCTTTTGTTTAGGTAGGCCTAGCCTAACGTTTCGTATGCACATACTCGCACTCTGCCGTATGAGTAAATGCCAATGTGGCTAAAACGGATCACTTAGAGAAAGTGAATCCATGACGTAATGGCCTCATCGAACAACTCAGAAAAAATCAAAATTTTCTTTTAGTTTTCTCCAAGGTCAAAACATTTTGAACCTAACGCTGCTGCCATGATGATGTTTCACAATATTTTCAACATCCTAAAACAGTTTTTATTAAATTTTGGACTCTTCTTTTAATACAGGGGACTCAAGGTTTGACTTAATTCAGCCACCCGGAAGGCTACTTGCAGCAGTTTGAAATAAAATGTTCCTGGAAGAATGCTAAAACCAAGTGCGGTATGTGCGATGCAAGAGAATAGTGGTCATTCTTTTTTTTTTTTTTTTTATTTCTGGCCCTAATGGAAGATTAAAGTGCTTGAAGAGCATGCAAAGACGGTTCAAAATTCGGAGCTTGCCGTATTTCGTCGTCTGACTTTTATCGTGATGGGACTCGAGTACGGTACATTAACAGTGGCTGTGTATTATTTTTTCCTCCCTACAGAAATATACCTTACAGGCTAGCTATAACTTGCATAGCAAAGTGTACACTCACTGAACTGTGCACGTACACAGGTGTAAAGACAATAGACTTTCCACGCGTTCAGCGTATACAAAGGTACGATATATGATAAATCTATGTGCATGCAGACTGTTACTCTCGTTGTGCAACCTGAGAGAGCACTGTAGCTAACTGGGGAGTAAAACACCCGACTGGATCTGCGTGTTGGCTCTGATGGCGCAGAAAAAAAAAAAGATGAGTCACTGTGGCAACTCCGCGACATAAATCGTCCTCTAACTGTCTAATGAGCATTTTTTATCTGATTTGGAGTAAAGCCTAAGTACAGTTGGATAGGTTTGATGGAAACCTTTGAATAATAAAATTGGTTCGAAAGTCTAAATATCTGTGTAATCATATACTTTGTTACATTGTTGGTTGAACTTACGTGGTGGGCTTGGTGGGCGCGGTGACCTCCGTCTTCTTCTCCGCCTCCAAAATCCGTCTGCAAAATATTAAAGAAAGCTTTGTAACCCATTGGCGGACGTCATAAATTTTGTTCTCTTTACATTTTGGTAAAAAATGTTTTTTGTTAATTGTTTCTTAGCATATACCCAATGACACTTAATTACATGTTACACAAAACTGACAGATGCAATGAAAGACTCTTGTCTTCAGACTGGGCTCACACTGTACTACATACAATCTCAAATGCTTTAATTTCTTGTTAGAAGATAGCCTCATCATTTTTTCTTTTTTTTGTATTTAATTACCTTGAATCATAAACACGATAAAAAATAAAAAAGTAAGTTAAGATGACTAAAAACTGGAAGACAATGTTGCATAGACCCTATTCGTAGATATATTTTTTACTCTCACACCCCCAACCACCCCACCAACCCCACCCCCATCCCACCGCTAAAAAGTAAAGCATAAAAAAAGAAAGGAAAATGGAAAAGAAGGAACGAAAAAACAACTGTGCACCACTCTGTACTGGAATGACATAATCACTTTTGTAAGTAAAGACAAACGTTAACTCTAACTTAGGTTGGAACACAGGACAGCTCAATACTTTGGGGAATTCAGCGACCTATAACTAATCGCCTCCACCCCTTACCCCAAAAGAGAACATCTGTGAAAAAATGAGACTTACGTTGCAGTCGATCTAAAAGCAAGTTCGGTACGTAACTCCAATTGGTGGCTATGCAAATGCATGCACCATGCAGCATCGTGATAAATAAAACCCTTCCCTCACCTGCAACATATGTGTTCCAAAATTTGAGTTTAATCGATACATTCGTGAAATTATTCTTTGTTTGTCCAGTCATACTAAAACGAAGGGTTTTGTGGCTTTTTTTAAAGAGGCTCATTGAGTTGATATCGATAACTTAATCAGAGTCTCAAAAGGTCACTTCCTCACAACAATGCTTACAGTTAGCATAACAAGTCAAGTTTCAAGTCCAAAAGTCACAGAAAACGTTAACATTTTGACTTTTCTAGTGTCCGGACTTGCAACGGTTTTATGCATTATTTGAAAAAGTGTCTGGTCACGAACTTTTGAAAACCGACTTCAACCGCTAAGTACTCACTCATAAAGCAGTTATTTGTAAATAGGGTATGGGGATTGTCTAAGTTTGACAATTTGTCATTGGTATGTGAAGAATACTTTACAGGTTTAGAAAAATTTGTTGAATTTCATGAACCAACTCAATGAGCCGCTTTAAGAGGACTGTATCTCAGTGGTGGATGAAACGATTGGATTTACTGTTCTGCCCTAAAATACGACTGATACCTGTACCCCTTTTTCGCTAAGCACTAAGTTACTTGTTAGTTTTGTATGCACTACGTTGTACGTTCTGTACGAAAGCAACTTGGGGACACAATCCACTTTTTGCTGAACTCGATTTGCATACCCCGCGTTATGACCCGCAAATTCAATGAAGCAACGAGTTAAGAAACGCGCTTATCAAAGAACTAAATTAAACTATACTTAGACATAGTTTTAGAATGAATTATTTGTAAAGAAATGTGCACTCTTAAAAAGTTGTTTAAAAAATTCACCAACACTGGTCACGTATGTCAAATAACTGAAATTGGGTAAAGTTTTCCCCAATACGTGTTGTTTATTTGGCTGCCCCATAGGCTGGTTACCCAACTTAGTGGTAAAAAATCCTCTTGGATAACCCATCAATCAACAACTATTGGGTAAACCTTAACCAATTTCAGGTATTTGACATACGTGACCAGTGTTGGTTAGTTTTTTAACCAACTTTCTAAGAGTGTATTAGTTACGATAAAGTAGTCTATTTTTTTAATTATAAACATATGCAAATGTAGCACCAAGATAGGAAAATTAATCAGCAGATAAAATGCAATGACTAAAAGCAAACTAAGTAAACTCACCACTGGAATTGACCAACAGGAAAAGAACGATCCACAATAAAAAAATCGAAGTTTTACTGATCGCCATCTCGACGGTGATCCGTTATGATGCTGAAGTCGAACTGAGAAAACTAAGGCACAACAAAACTTGTTTGACCTTTTGCTACCACGGTGGGAAAATCCCAATCTTGATAGGTAAGAATGGAAATGTACAGTGGTGTTTGTGAGACTTTAAACGAAACGGTATGAGGAGGTTACATGGTTTGATAAAGGTAATAAGGCAGACATCTGCTAAACGGAAGGAAAAAATATATATCTTCTAAACATTGAAACGTAAATTACAGGCTTAAAGAAGGGCATTTATCAAGTGCTTGGATTTTGTTTTCCTGCACAAAATGCCCCTAGCAGCGTACATTCATAACATTCACACATCACTTCACGGGTGAAGAAACATATTTGGCCATAAGGAATTGTTACGGGGTTGCTATCTTTTTTCCAGCGTATAACCTTTTGCAACGATAAACAAAGCTCGTCTTAAACACTGAATTGCACGAGGCGGGAAATATTTTAACCTTCATAGGTTTTAAACAATTGAACGGAACCGAACAAAAGGGAGCCCTTAAACGTGTAATAGCCCTACCCCCTACTATGACAGACAAATATTTTGGCGATTTTCGCCTATTTATCATATTTAGTGGTATCTACACTCTTAAAAAAAATGGGCAAAATTTGCCCAACTTTTTGACCAACACTGGGCATCTATTCAACAACCTAAACAGTTGGGCAAAACTTTAACCAACCAAATTTGGTAAAGTTTGAACCTAACTGTTGGGCAGGAAACTACCCAACTGTTTGGTAAATGAGCATTTAAAACATACCCACTTGTTGGGCACGTCTTTTATTAAGATGTTGGGCAAATGCATTCACCAACCGTTGGTTAAACGTTAATCATCTTTTCCATAACCGTGGGTGCTTTTTCAACATCAGTTGGGCATATTCTTTAACCAACTGTTGGGCTAATCCCTAGTGCATTGCCCTAGTAAATGTGGCCATTTATAAATCAGGCTCAGATTATCCGACAATAAGGCATCATGAAGACTTGAAGATTGTGTTGAAATAAATATGAGCACATGGCAAGGAGAGAAGTATCCAATGATAGAATCAAACGATTAGGAAACCGTGATGCTGCCATAGTAAGCCAAAGGATGTAGGCTAGCCTAGTCTGTAGGCTAATCAAACTCACATTGACACATTACAGTACCAAACATAGTGTTAGGCTATGTTAGCCTAGCCTGGATGAGCAGGCGAACGTTTCGGCCATGGCTCAGTAGCAGCACCAGTTTCTTCCTAAATCGTGTTGATTATATCTTCGATATAAACATTAAATACTCCACACAACTCCTTGTACTCGTATTTAGCCTCAAACACACTCAAGAACCCCCCAAGCTCCATTCCTCAAGGTAATCTGAGACATTAATCAGCGAGATAGTTGTCGTTTATTGAGCTGCTAATGACTTTGAACCACTGAGAAATACGTACGTACGCGCGCCTGTTCTTAACTTTCACATGTTCATTGTGTGCAATGCTTTTATCACATTTACGTATGCGGAACGCGCAAAGTTTATTGCCCAACCAATGAGCAAACATTATGCTAATTAGCAATTAATTACCCAACAAGTAGATAGACCAAATATATGCCCAACCGTTGAGTGTAAGCTTGTTAACAGTTTGCCCAATGATTGGATAGTGGAATAAACGTGAATCGAAGAAACGTTTTTACCATTAAATGAGCAAAGTTTGACCAACATTTAACCAAAGCGTTTTACCCAACGAAAATATTGCCCAGTGTTTTAAGAGTGTATTATTCCGTGTAACTGTCTTCCTGAAAATTGATAATTATTTTCATGCCGAACTCAATCTGAGCTGAATACGATAGAAGACAATTAAATATATGAAACAAAAACATATATAAAATGGATATTAAACACTTCCGTACTCTCAACGTTTTCACCTGCAATTCTGACTGAACACTACGAGACAGTTCAGGAAAAGTTCATTTCTCAAAAACAGTGAAGATCTGCCCTTAGTGTCACATTTTACTCACGTAAACTATGAACCTGTTACCGCGATAACAGAGGGCTGATAACGTCACTTTTTATTGACCAAGTTCCTCTACAGCTGTTTCCGAAGTAAGGATTGCATGTAAAAGCGTACACCTCGATCCAGTGCAACAACTGGCGTGTTCTTTTAGTAGGTTTTCGAGGAAATATGTCATGGGACGTTCCCTCCAAGAAACCCTCCAAAAATGATAACCCTTTGAGCAGTGCGAACCATGTCACATCACCTCCAAACAGCCAAAAGGGCTAACTAAAGCTATAAAATGAAATCATTACATCACACCTTTGAATAAGAACTCGCTTTTTATTTTTAAAATTTCTGTCGTAAATGACTTCCGCGAACAGATCACAGACGAAGGGGTGGTTTACTTAGTTTAATAACAAGCAAGCATTGGACCCTTCCATCAATTCTGCAGATAGACTAAGCTTAGTGTAAATTCCCAATGAAAGTTCTAAAAGTTGTATTATGCTTACAATGTTGCATCTTTTGAAGTTTTCTGGGTGAAAATGTTTATAAGCTGCAAGCAGTGAGTACGTTCTTCAGATTTCCTGAATCATGAAAATGTTCAAGCTAAACATAAGTTTAATCATTTAACATACTGGTGACACGTTGAAATCATTAATACAGGTATAAACACGTTCATCCCAATGAAACGTGAAAGCTTTCCCTCAAAAACCAATCGCAATCGCCCCAAACATATATTTTGAACAATAGCCAAGTCTCCGAGTCAGTTTTCTTTTTCCCTTCGAAGTACTCTTAGTTTCATAGTTTGAGGATTTTACTATTGTTTATTTAATGAAGCAAGCAGTCACTCCTTGTGATTTGTTCATTCGATGAGAAAATACTTTCGTATTTCTCTCAAGAGCCAATCATAAAACAGGACAGTGAACTACACGTCTTCAAGCTTTGCTGACTTCATTTAAGGAGAATTGTTCTTGTGCGATTTTTGTTGCTTAATGTAGACGGAGTGATCATCGAAAAACATTTTAAACACAATGTGAATATTGTGTTTAAAATGTTCCAACAAAGATTACAAAGAAAATAGCTCAGACACTACCCAACAGTTCAGTCTTAATCATAAACTCCAGCAATATCTGCATCTGTTCAAAAAACCATGCACAAAAAGAGCCGTCGTGGATGTTGCATCATTGAAATGTTGAAAGTTAGGGTGAACACATTATTCTTAACAACTGAATTTCTATTTGTGGGAAACTTAGTTTTTGTAAAGAAGGCCACCATACTACCTTATTTAAGATAATCTATTAACCTGTGTCAATAACTAGTAGTTTTAAAAGGATGGAATTTCCGTGCTAATTAAAAGCAATATTTCCCTTTAAGCCAAGATATCATTCAGTGTAAGAGGGAGTAAGAAAGAAATCTTGAGCTCGACATCATTCCATCTTCTAATTTCGTCCAACTTGTTTCGAGGATACTGATTCAAAAGGATGGAATTATTGCTTCATAACATTGAAATTTTCCCAAACGGCACGCCTTGCAAACAAAACGGCGTAGTATTAACTTGGAAGTTGAACGAACATCGTTTGAAATCTTTCAAAATTTCCCAAATTTTCATATTTTACATAAAATTCAGTCGTTAGACATAATCTCTGTTTATGTAAGTTGTGCTCCATTGTCATTATACTGTTGTAGTAAACAAAAGAAATCGCAATGCATACGTGCGTTTGCCTTCATATAATTCACATTCTCAATAATCTCCAAAGGTCAATATAATTAAACCCTGTAACTACTGTTGCAAAATGTCACTATGAAGACTCGAAATATAATTTACAAGAATAAAAATGATAAATGAAATGGTAGATGATTAAAACCCCAGTGGAAGCAACAATACATATATAATGTGTCCGTAAAACACAAATAATCTACAAATCAATTATAACAGACTGTCACAATGTTGCCTTTTCAAATCCTGGTTGACTATTTTGAGCTAGTACCAAGTCTAGTACACTGGTATCTAACAGGAACAACAGTCCTCTCGCGGTATATAAAATGATTCCTTCAATGTTCACTTGCCAAAACGTAAAGGGTATGATTAAACATTTAATATGCAGTTTGCGTGCGAAAGAATAACTCAATATATTCCCCTAAATCTTTTTGAACCTCACCGAGATTCGGGAATGTTTCTAATTAGGAAGATTCGACGCTATTTTTTATTTATTTATTTATTTATTTTTTTGAGGAGGCGGTGGTTCCAGATGAAAGGAGCTGGTGGCGAACTTGTTTTTCTTTTCCCTCGTCTGAATAATCATTCATTAGTTCAGATATAATGATCATTGGATAGAGATATGAGCTCTTTGAAACTCAACGTTAATCCATCCATCCAATATTCAACATATAAATTGTGTACTACTGTATGGTATCAAAGATAGATATTGTCACAGCTCCCTTACACTGTAAACTTAAAAAATACTAAACTGTTGACACTTAGGGCGGCTAAACCCCTGACCCCGACCTGGTATTTTCCCTTGAACTTCAGCAATGACCATTAAGCAGGCCCCGACTTTTCCGCCCTTGTCCCGGGATACTTAGTATGACCACTCTTAGGACAGTGATCTTTGCTTTGCCTATGATACATCAAGTAAATTTTTATTGGATTGGAACCGGGTCCTACGTGACATTATTCCAGCAGCCGCCCCAGAAATTGAGCAGGTAGTCGCAACCGCCCGGTTTAAGTGTCTCTTCACTTCAGTACTAGTTCACGCATGAAAATTAGAGTGTCCGCAATAAACTGCTGCATTTCTAGAACGGGACGAGATACATTGCATGCTGTTTGCTACAACTTGTATATAATTTGTTAATTTATCATATGTTTCTATTTTTCTCTACTAATCCAAAGCAGGATTCCTTTGCTTATTTCTGGAACACTACTCCTCGTTGGAATCTGACCCTTTGCGTCCCGGACAAAAAATTTGGGCACAACAAATTTTGCCAAAAAAAAAATCAAAAAAAAAATCAGTTGTTTGGAAACAAAGTTTTAATGTTGTACTCAACTGAAGTCATATTGTTGCAATTTACTATCTAGTTCCCGATGCGGGCGTCTTCTTTTCCTACGATACACTACGCACGCACGAAACACTTGAATTTGTTGATATGTGTGACCTTGACTCAACATAACAATTCCTTCCAAGCAATTATGAACGTTTTTCAGCAGTTAAAATACTGGACCAGTGCAGTGAGTGATGACTCATTCACACCTCACCGAGAGTTCTACGGGCCTCGCGGAGATTCCCGTAAAACTGTGTGCGGGCTACTCCATTCGTGAAGGGAGTGAATTAAAAAGGTGATTGCAAAATTCTTTAAACGTACCAGGGCGTTGCACCCAACGCAATAAACTGTGCCTGCTTTGTCCCTTTCCATGCAATTTTGTTCAAAAAATGCAAACGGTAGAGCGAAAACCACTGGTTATATCATTATTTTTCTTCAGTACAACAGGGTGTATTATTTACTTCCACCTGTAAAGCTTTCAAAAGCACATGCAAAGGTACTTGAATTGAAGAAAGAGGTGTGCACGAGGACGGTTTATCTGATTATAAGCTATTGCGTACTGAACTAAACTGAGTTACAAAAAAAAACCTAACAAAGTTTCTCTTTAACAAAAAGATAAATAAATAAAAGAAAATAAAAAAACAAGAATGATTAGAAGAAACACTAAGAAATGAAGACACACGTACGCTGTGATGATTAGCATCGCCATGACAGTCACCCCACTCGCTAAGTATTTAGCACATGTTTGGAGGCAAATTATGCGACAGCAAACATGATTTGGCACATTTAATACTTTCACTCAACATGCAAAAATGACAGTGGACTTTTTAATTGGAAATAACTACTAGAAGAAAGTGAGAAACGTCAGTCTTTCATGTTATTTCAAAATAATTATGAAATACTCCGGTGGGGATTGATTTTTTTCAATATGAACAAGCTGTAACTATTATCCTGTAATCAAAAAGCACAGCCATAACTAATAGCAAAAAGTATTCATTAGCTAAAACATATTTCAAAATTGCGCAGGTATCTGCATGTTTAGCAGAACTGAAGTTGTAGACGGTTAGAAAGTTACAAAGTTCACCTGTTCACCGATTTTCAAACAGAAAATTACAATATTTTAGATATAAATTGGAATTAACAATTTTCTTTGCTTCTCTTTAAAGTTCCAACTAAAGTTTTACGTTCAAATTATTAGAAATAAATTTTAAAGGATAATATATGTATGTGTTTAGGCCTAAACATACGTAGACGTACACTCGGCTCAATTCACTTCCTGGCACTGTAAGAAAAGTCCCCCCTCGTATGAAATGAGCTGTGCCCATTCCTCTAGATTGCTGCTATATCACTTGCCATGGACGAATATGACACAGGTTGTCTTGACTTTTAAAGGTCGAAAGAATTATATTTGGCAAGAAATAAAATGTCACGGTGTTTACTTACGAAATGTCCTATGTTTTTGACTCTTCTTCGGTATTTTCCGTTTTTTTCCGTTCCGTCAACCACCTCCCTCTATTTGCAGGGGCGGTGTTACCGTATATGTACACATTGAGGAGGGATAATTCAATTTAATCCACTGCTCTCCGCACCACCTAAAATGGCGCTCAAGTTAGTTAAGTATGATATATAATTGACATGTGAAAAAATGCATACCCTTTTCATCAGACCATTCATGCACATCCTTGAGTGTAACAGTGCCAAAATATTTGCCTGAAAGAAGGGAAGCGGTGAATTATATCCATATAATTTTCTGATCATTTTCCCGTTTGCTCATGTCTGAGGAGGAACTGGTCCAGGGGTGGCAGTTTTTCAATTTTTTTCTCTCTACTTCGCGCTAACCGATGGTCGGGCTTAACTAGGTCTTTCAGGCGGCGAACACACTATTTGCCCCAACCGAAGATTTCGTCATTTTTCAAACTGTAAATGAGCTAGAGACAGACCCCGTTGACGCGACTCCTCTTAAACATTGGGAAAGTTGGTATCCAAACAAATGCTTGCCATATCGAACAAACAACTAGAAATCCTACATCCTCTCTTGATATACGATTGGCAAAAGTGGTATCAGGGATGTCTAGAAGACACTCGACCATCATTAGATCTTTTAAAAATAAAAAGTGCACCAGTATCTTGATAGCAGTTGTGGGATTGCCCAGTGTTATTTTAAAGACTATCAGGTGTTTATATTAAGTTCAGAAGGAATTCTAAAACCAAATTCATGTTGCAAATAATTTGAAAAGCTCAAAAAAAAGCAAATCTTGATAATATGTGTTTCCTTTTATTTTTACACACACTGCACATCGACATGGGAAACTCCCCAAGTCTCCCCGTTTAAGGTCATAGGGACAAAGATACCACTACAGTCACCCTATGTGAGTAACATAGCCCAGCCTAAGCAAATCGACTAACCAAAGAAATTATTCTTGTTGCTGAAAGAGAGGATTTTTGTTTAATTTGACGGTCCCCTTTTATTGCTAAACAATTGATGGAACAGTCGCATTCATGGATAAACTGTGCAAAGCCGTATTTGTATCTTTAGTCAGCCCTTTGCCTGACTAACTGTGGGATGCTCTTGTGTTAGGAGCAACCAAGTGTAACCGAGAAAATGCATGTGTTTGTGCCACATAATAGTCAGCTCCTTCGTTGGTTACAAAACGGGAAAGCGAGAGGCGTTTTGGTGATGCGATGTGCACTATGAATAGAAGGTTGGTCAATCGGTAATTGTTTGAAGCAGGCCAACTTTAGGTTAGTGTACGTGCTAGAAAGATCCATCGGTTCTTTTCTTTATTTATAAGCGAATACCAAATTTACTTTCGTTTAAGTTTCATGCTAGGTGTATCTTGTTTTCTATTTTTCTACATGCCCCTCTCAGGGCGTTTTGGAAGTACGGCTGAACGTCTGCTAATGGTGTTCAGTTTGCAGTTGAGTACAGGCCGTTGACGTGGACATTCTGCAGATAATCTTTGCCTGTACGCTACGATTCCGAGTAAAGTTTGTTCCAGAGTGACCTATTATCTGTACATAACCAGAAGAAACAATAACCGAGATGGACCGGCGATGCACCAAACTTCCACGTAAGTCGCAAATTGTTTCATAAAACATCAACGGTTTGAATGTATACAGCTTGTATTATTCGAAGTACAGTAGCCTACACATATAAAGGCCTATTTTTATTGACATTTCTAAGGTGTTGCTAGTGGCGAAGCCAGAATTTCAAAGTGAAGGGGGGGGGGGGGGATTGTATGGAAAATTAAAAGGCATCCAGGAAGCTCTGTAGTTGTAGCATATTTTTGAATTAAAGTTAGAGGTCCAATCCTCTCCCCAAACTCCGATTTTTGTTTACCGCAATTCTCAATTGGCTCAGCTCTGTGATTGACCGTGAATCCAAACAATGGAAAGTACCAAAGCTCTTAATACAAAAGATGAACTGTACTAAGAATGTTCTCATTATACACATTGAACTTTTTTATACTCACCCAGTAGCAATACACCGAGATTGTGTCAGGGTGGAGATGAATTTCAGGCAATTGTGGGAAGCGCTGAAGTAAGAAGATTAGGCCCTATTGGAATTGGCTTTTTTGTGATGAGAGAATTGGGCCATTAGGTCTCGAATAGAGGTATATCATTTACTCTATTGGTTGACTGTAGCTCGTATAACCTAAAGGGATCGGGTAGCTGAGTGCAAGGACACAATTTGAGGAGGCAAATTTCCCTCTCAGGTCCTTCCCTAGCGCAGCACTTGGTGTTTTACTGAGACTGGGATGACAAATTGGGAAGCTTGAATCATTGCACGAATTCTTGATGAAGGCAACGATTTATTGCTGTGAAGCTTGGTACTTTAAGGGGGTGGGTCCCCCAAAACGAAGACAGAAGACCGGCAAAATTTCCAAAACGAAGACTAAAATACGAAGAACCGGAAGACCCGGAAGTAAGGAGAGAAATATACGTCAGAGTGTTATGCAATTTGGCAGGGTCGTCTTCCTGTGGGTCAAGTAGCATGCATGCAATAATTCTTTCAGTAGAGGTGGAGCAATCGAAGTCTTCCTTTTGTTGTCTTTGTTTTGGAGAGTGCCCTATTATACAAATCTCCAAACCCCAGAAAATTTATTAATAACTTCTTTCGAAGCAACTTTTTGACGGATTTCCTTTCGAATACTTTTTATATCATGGTGTGAATAAAAACGAGATGAGAGACTTTGGTTTCGGTCTTCGTTTTGGCGGAGGTATTTGCTTAAGAGATTTCCCCTGTCTTCTGGCTTCGGTTTTGGTTTTGGCTGTCTTCGTTTTTAGAGATTTTGCCAGTTTTTTGTCTTCGTCTTCTTTTTGGCGTTCTTCGTTTAGTGCACCCACCCGTAATGTAGGTTGGATGGGATTGGGTAACGGGCTATTGTATGTACTGGCTTCGAGTGGACGGACGGTGGTCTCTTAATCTGCCTTTACCACCTGACGGATGCCCTCAGCTGGAACTCAGCTAGGTTTCAGCTGGGCCTTTAATAGTCGGGGTACAATTTTCATGAAAATCAGCAATATGACAATTTCGGTATGCATCATCACCAGTACGGGAGGTGAACACTGTCATCAATTAAACCTTAAATTTAAACATCATATTACATGCGTGTTTTCGATTTCGTTTTATATTTTCCCCCAAAAGATACAAGGCCATCTTATCCATGGTAGTGGTACATTTTATCTGGTAATTGATTACTTGCAGAAGAAAGTTGCAGATATTTGATCTATGCTGCAAAAGGAGGCTCAAAATAACGAACGCTCAAATCTACTTAAAAGCCTACGAAATGCCCGTCAGCGTTCACGATTTTTCAAAATTTCTTATACGCTCCGCAACAATTGGTGGTGGCAGGCTGCTTAGATACGGTATTCTCCCGGGCGGAGTTATATAGAGCATTAGAAAATAATTATTTTCTTATAACCTTGCAGTTTCTGATTAATTTTCAGGTGTGGGGCCAGGATTAGTCCGACGGAAGGGGGGGGGGGGCAAGCACCTCGACAGTGGGCCAGCATTTCAAGGCCCCGATAAAGGCAATGAGTTATTCCCGGTGGAACGCAATGTACCTTGACAGAATTAGAGGCGCGCAAAGCGCGCCAAATTTCTTTGGATTTCTTTTAAACAAATACTTAAAAATCTGGAGTGTATTTTGAAAAATAAATTTTTGAAGAAAAAATTGGCTTTTGTAAGGACCTTTAGAAATTTGGGGCGTTTACTGGAGAATCTGTCCTTCATATGGTAAGAAAAGCGTTATTTAGGGGACAGCTGAAATTCTCTCAGTGTTTTAGGTTTATGTATTAAATCTTACGAGGCCTACGTGATACGGCTTTAGACGATAGAAGTTTGCCCGAAAAGTTTCCTTTTTGAACGAAGATTTGAAAATTAAGAGCTTTTTTTATTGGAGAAATTTGGAAATTTAATGAAAGAAAGCTTGGTTTTGGTAAGGGTATAACTAAAAATTTAGGTTTTCATTAAATGCTTTTCAAGAGCAAAATTTGGCAGAATGTCGTTGCGATAAACAGAGTCAGCTTTGTTTTTTTATTTTACGGAGTATCCATCAAAATTGGAAATTGTTGCCCCTTTTAACAGTCGGAAGCTTACATTTGAGAAAATTCGCATTTTTATGACAGATTTTAATTTTTTATGGAAGATTCTGACCTTCTTATCAAGTAGGGGTGATCTTTACTTTTGTTGGGGTTACTGAATATCATCATGCAGATGAAGATCCTCGGACCATATTGGAAAATTTCCCCGTCGAAAAAGTTTTGATTTCCATATATTTAAAGTTTAATATTTTATATACATATCGACACAGGGTCACGAGATAGTTTCGATTTGTGAGGCGGCAGAAGTGTTTTTTGTCCGGAAAATGTTATCCTGCTCGAAATACTAAGTAGAGCGCACAGAATTTTTTGAAAAATTGAGAACCCCCAGACAGCAGGAAATGGCATCTTCCGGCTCGTAACTAGAAACTAAGTCATTATTTTGAGCTCTGTTTCGCACTAAAATATTCGCTCCATAATATTGACCCGAAACGAAGGATAATTTGCAAGCATGTATTGTTCTGTTAAGTAATCGTCGACCAAAACACTATCAAAGTGGAGCGTCACCATCAATCTGCGCAAAGCGTACAGAAAATTGTTAAAAAAAACTAACCCTCTGACTGCCGGAAATGGCATGTCCTAGACATGTAACTAGAAATGAAGCAGACGTTATTTTGAGCTTTCCTTTTAAATGAAAGTTTCACTTCAATAGAAAAAACCCAACTTGATAAGTGATCAGAAAATTACTAGATAAAAGGTATTGCTACAAATGCAATGGTCTTGTCCCCTTTCGGGGAAAACTATGCAACGGAATTGCATCATACTCATGTTTTTAACTCTATAAGAATCTTCGTTGTATTCAATCGCAAGGTCCACTAAATAGATGAAAGTTTCTACCTGACTGCCCGAACTCTATACTTTTAATGATTCTACTTCCAACGAATTTTGAAAATATGTCACGTTACAAGATGGTTTCAAATGAATTTTCAGTCAGACTTATGGGGGGAGGCTCTCTCATATTAGTGTTTATCATTGCGTGTAGCTGAAAACGGCCTGGCCGATTTTCATTACCGTTGCTAGAATTCGGCTGTCGGGGCAGGCCAGATGGCAGACCATTGGGCACTGCATACACATGGACGATGGAAGTTCTTCCATGCATGAGCAACCTCTCGTCCTTTTTTGTAAGGAAAATTCGGAATTGTGAGTTTCTTTGAAGAATATGGTCTGCTTGTAAGCAAACTCCAGAAGATCGTCTGAGTGACTGAAGTTTATCAGGCTCACATCTTTTATCGTGGGATGTGTAGATGAAGGTTCCCCGACGAAATTGGATTTTTTTCAACAACAGGTGGAGAGAAGCCTTTCCGACGGGGGCATGACCTTGCACGCACGGATTGAAGATGGGATGAGGCAGAGAAGAGCTAGATATAAGGGATTAAAACCTGATTCAGATATGGGTTAAAATAGCTTTACAAAAGAAAAAATAGTTACAAAAAAATAATCTGTCATCCGTCCAGTATCTTCAGTCCTTTATTACGTTTTTCATTAGAGGCCTCCCCGAAACCCCGAAATAAACTGCCGTCCCGGGGGGGGGGGGGGGGTAGGAAAAGGTTAATGAAATGAGGTATAGTAGAGCTAAGAAGCGATTTAAAATCTATTCCGATGTGTATAAAAATAGCATTACGATACAAAAAATATGTTCAAAATCACCCATCCAGTAACTTCAGTCTTTGTAGGGCTTTTATTATTTTTTATCATTTGTAGGCTTCCCCGACGGCACCGTCGACCTTCACCGACGGAGGGGGGGGGGGGAGCGGAGTGTTCCCCGACGAGGGGCTATGGCCCACGCCCCCCCCCCCCCCCCGCTGGCGCCACCCCTGTTTTTTTAAACCTGACTTAAAACGAAAATCCAAAATAGTGACTGCCTATAAGCTCGAAAATTCCGCTTCCGGCCTTCTAAGGGGTCTGATATTTCAAACCTCTCTGCGCCAAATAGATGTTGCTTCTCCGCTCAGATACTCCGGGCAGAATCACACTTTTCGGCTAAAACATCCTCTGTCTCTCCCTATGAATACCGTGGTTACTGCAAAAACAAGTATGTCACAAACATTACAATTAGCAAGGAAAAACGAAGGTAAGTGTGTGACATCTTTCTTTTTCGTTGTTATCAGCCATGATCACTGCTGTGTTTTCTAACTAAAGTCTTGGTGTCGGTATAGTGGCACTAAAGGTAGACGCGTCTATGCGGAAAGTACAGACACAATGTAAACTATACAGAGATTAAGAAGACCAGGGTGCTAGTTGTTTTTTGTGGTCATTGGTCAATCTTTGTGGGCCTCCATACTGATTGTTTGCTGGTTTGCCTTATTAACCGTTACCTGCGTAACAGGCTGTACCGGCGGCATATTCCTTTCGGAAGGTGAAGAGCTGCGTAAGCAGAGTCCGCTCCGCAGGGTACATTAAACATAGTTTTTTTCGCGGCATTTTAAAAGATTTCTAATCCTGTAAGGTCATTACTAACAATAAACCAATCAGGGAGCTTTACAGTATTTGGGAGGAGGAGATACAACAAAAATTTTAATTTATGCTAATACTTTAAGACCCACTTAAGGGAATGAAGATAAGCTGTACAGTATAATTGCCGCAAAGGCATTTTCTTCCTTAACTTCCGGCGCCGCTTCAATGTAAGTTCTGGAACACCATCTCATTCAAGGCAACTAGAAATAATGCAACGTAAGGTAAAAATTACTGCACGTATTGTAGGAATATAACATTGTTTCCCATTCAAGTTTAAATTTTGTATAAAATATTATAAATCGTCGTCAAATTATAAAAATTATAGCTTCCAGACGTCCATCTTGGTGCACCCTTTTTGCCCCAGTTGGCGGCAACAATTTACACAAACAGTACGAACACGTTATATGCGCTGTCCATGTATAGAGGAAGTCCGTGGTGAATACCCACCATTGCTTCTCCATGATCGATTGGATACGTTATTTGCAATTTTTTACTTCATACAACAAATAAACACACTGTTGTGACGTAATCGAGGTCGGTATTTGTTGTCGCGTTGAACTGTAGGTCACAAGATGGGATACAGTTCAAAAACCGACTCGACTCAACACTTTATGTACGGCGTTTCCTTGTTTTCCTCAGTGCGTATATACTGCACTACGCACAAAATAAACGTCCAGACGTGTCGCACGATAATTAATGGCCTCAGACCTTAAGTAGGCCTACGGCAGGTCGAAATGCAAAGTTTTTCACCATAATGACAATTAAGACAATCCATTGCACAATGAAAAACACTTTAGGTCCCTCATTATGTTATGCATGAATTAAAAAGTAATGATTTCACCAAATTGTCATGCGAACTCATATTTTGGAACACGTGTTGTATGTGCGGTAATAGTTTATTTACCCGGACGTTTAGCAGGCCGGGATGTGCGAATGTGCATAGCCCAAAAACAATGTAACGAACTTTCTTATTCTCATGGGATCTCTCAAATACCTCATAGAGTCTCGTAAAAATCCCATGAGAGTGATGTGATATCTCATGGGTCTTCACGAACGTACCTTCTCACCAGAATTTCACGAGGTCTTATAAGTTGTCTGAAAACCGAGATCTCATTTGAAGTTCGGTAACGACAGAGATAAATTTACAGTCTAATTCTGGCGAATGTTTGGCAGTTGTTTTCTGTGATTTTCCCCTGTCGCTTTCTTTTTGTCATTCAAAGATTTATTTAAAAGAGCACGGTCTTTTTTAAGTTGTGCTGTTATTCAATGGGTTTTGTTTGTTGGATTACGTTTCTAATCAATTGGTTAAGTTTTCCAGTAGTGGCCCAGTGGCTTGTTTTACCCTACTCTATTATTTCTGCTGAACACCAAGCATTATTGCAGTAGGTTGAAGGTTCCATTTCTTAAAATTTCGAAATGACCCGGCCAGGAGTCGAGCATCGGACCTCCCGGTTTTACCGGGGATACTGCAACCTTCTCTTAAGTCCCGACCCTCTGGCAAAAGGACGTTCGGCGAAACCAAACCTTTCATTGTTTCCCGAAGAGGATAGTACGTCCATTTGCGTGGCCAACCTCTGGGCCCTCAGACCATTTCAATTATTGGCTTGTCTTGTATGGAAAAAGGGCAGATTAAACACATGATCTTAGCCAAAGGGCCGAGAAGCGATCTGCAACCACTTGACCATACAGTCGGGGTGTGCTACTCAACAGTCTGAACTACGTTGCCGCCATGCAACTATACTGTGACTTGCATGCCCAGCATCAGTCACTGCAGAGTGTACAGAGAGGTACGCAGTTTTAGAATTACAATCCCTGGAAGCAGGTTTGAAACTATGCATAGAAAACCAACTTCGCGGTCCATGGTAACTCGTAGATCGGGCCCGGCTTCTCAGAACAACTTCCAAAACTGAACAAGGAGTATGTCGCACAGCCTGTACGCAGGAAAAGTCAATAGGGAATGCATAAAATACATCCACTTATTAGGTTGACGTCATGTAAAACAGTCATGCCAATCTGCCTCAGACCAGACCTCCCCCACGTCAATCCACATGACACAATTCTGGATATAGACCTGGCTGTAAGTTTGATCGGTTAAAGCAGTGTTATCAAAACATTCAGCAGGCTAATGAGCAGATCGTGACTTTGCGTCTGAGGAGTTGAACATAGACGCCGCAAGGGATTAATAGCGGTGTGGTGTATAACTGTTTTCCGAGTTTGTTACAAGTGGCACAGTATATACTTTCATTTTGTTCACAATGAGTGAAAAGAAAAGTTTGCCACGTATGCCATTCTTGAGTGGTCAGCTGTGGTGTATTTGGAAGGCGCGACGATCTTGGGGGAGGGGGTGGGGCCAATCTCCCCACCAATGTAAATATATTGTTTCCTCAATATTTCATGCAGCTTTCAAAAAATCAGTCAGAATAGACAAAATATCACATTGTGGTACAGTATGCAGATGACTTTAGGGGCTCGAGAAAATGTCAATTTGACAATGTTGTAAAGTAATAATACTGCTTTTATAATTCGCCATCTTTCTGATGTATTTTGTGTATGTGAATGCAAGTGTGTATGCATGTTTGATCAGCCGGATCTTCACTGGATTTTGCCATAACCTCGTTTTTATTATTCTTTTCATAGTTACAGGACGACTGGTAATTTTAGCAATCCTGATTGCAATACTGTGTCTTTCAACAACAATGAGGTGGACCTTTAACAGTAAGTACGAAAGGCTTCAATGCAAAATGATCTCACAGACTACAACTTGTACCCTCAAAAAGAGACAGGGAAGCAAGCAATTATTACAGTGCTGCTTCGTATCCAACAATACAGTAGATGGTTGATGCAAAGGGGGATACACTGCAAAAATGACTGTAAATAAACTAAAGAACAAAAAATGTAAGGATACATAGGTTACAGAAAAATTGCTAGCAACCAAGTTTTAAAGGTTTACAGACATTTTTCACAGTGTACTTTTAGGTGACAAAAAGGCCCCATTTATTATTTTCCTTGATTTTATAGATCACTGAGTTTGAAAAGGTGATGCAAAATGGTTACAAATATAAAAGTGAGCATTTTTTTCCTTAGGTATAGTTACAACCCCAGGAAGACAAATTCACAAGTTAAATTTTGTGACACTTGCATTTTGTAGGCTACATAATTGAGATAATTATGTTGTTCTCTTTTGTAATTTGTAACCATTTGTTGCTTAGTTTTCTTCCAAACTTTACTGAAATTATATTTTGTGTACACAGACAGATACGATCTCTCCCCAGAACAAGAAAAGCTGTTTCTGTCCATGAGGCCGTACATAGAAAGTCAAATTGCTGACTACCTAAGGAAGTCTTCCAAGCTAACCGATGATTCACGCTCTCAGAAGAGAAGAAATGATTCTGATAGTAGCAACGACATGCCCAAGTTTTCTGTACTTCCAGGATTTTTAGAGTCAGATGCGACATCGAGGGCTAAGAGGAGGTCCAAAAGATTTTCCAAAGCAGAGCTTGCAAGTCCTATTGACATAGACGAACACACGCCCTCAACTGACCTTTTGTATGAGAGGTTGACCTTAGTAACGGCGGCCTCGGAAAACCATCATAGGGAGG
This sequence comes from Holothuria scabra, assembly GCA_037179385.1. Taxonomy (NCBI): domain Eukaryota; kingdom Metazoa; phylum Echinodermata; class Holothuroidea; order Aspidochirotida; family Holothuriidae; genus Holothuria; species Holothuria scabra. The sequence continues at coordinate 73,273,496 of CM074179.1, forward strand.
CGCTAGGATTTATCGGAAGTGCACAGAGGGTGATGCCTGACCGTCCGATTGTCGTATACGACCTTGGACTAGAAAATGATACCAGAGCAATGGTGAGTGTAGGATTTGGGGAGATAAAATTCTTAACGGGTGGTGAGAACTAAGTGCGAGGACAGACGAACAATGCACGAGTTCGGTACTTATTTTCTCGTTGCATTATGGGGTACATGGCGGGATAAATAAACTGAGCTCAGTACATGGTGCTTTGTTCCATTAATCTTGCTCAGAAAGAGCGCATCACACTACGGTGTGTAACTTGGTGTGTAATCCAACCAAACGAAGGTAAGAATTTTCACCAACTTTACTGCAAGTAGCATGTGCACCACAGTAGGCAGCTTAGATAAGCCTGCAGTACACCCCACAAGTCAAAAACTATAGTATAACTAAAGTATGCAATTTTATAAAACATCCTTTCGGGGATGCTAAATAGAGTCTTCTTTATCAAATTTTGTTCAATTTCTGGTATATTCGATGTTTAAATTTGAGTTTAAATGTGGAACTCCAATCAAACTCGTTAAGTGTTCAATAATTTGTGATTTTCTTCTTGTACAACTCACATTAGGTCCACGTGCTTTTATTTCCTTTGAATGTACATTGTTTAATATCTCACTTTCAACACTGCAATTTTCTTGCATCAATGGCTTAGCCACGGAGGGGGGGGGGGGGTAGAACCCCCATGACCCATCCCAACCATGCAATGCAAAAACACCTAAAATAGCGGGTTTTCTCTCTGTCCTAAGACTTTTCCCTCTTTTCCCTCACTTCGAGCCCAAACTCCTATGACACCACCCCCATGACACAATCCTGGTTAGGCACCTGTCTTGCATAACGTGTTATGCTTTGCAGAGGACATGCTTGAACTAAGAAATAAAATGTTGAAATTTATTCACTTAAAACAAAATAGTTCATTGAGCAATAGTTTGTGATTTTCTTGTTGTACAACTCACGTTACCTGATTAAAATGATTTTATGACCTTGAACACTTCCTGTTTGCTTGCAAAGCATTTCGCACAGAAAGCTGGGCTTTAAATTCATTTCATCACTCCATAAGAGAGAAAGAACTATCTCACCCTGTTAAAAAGAGCAGTAACTTTCAGAAAAACAAAAAATACAAAGATTGTACAATGACATCACACATTATTGTACAATGCCCCATTAAATTTGAGCGATATAACTTCAACATTTTATACCGTGGCTCAAGAATTTCCTATGAAGATTAGAGTTGAACGGTTAGAAGTCTTTTTTCCATGCTGTTAAACATATATTTTTGATGTTTTTGACTTGAGTTACTCATCCCTCGTAGGCTCTTCCCTACCGTCTGTTATCATTATGAAACTTATATCGTCCAATAGAGCGATATTGTTCGAAAAAAATACTATCATTTTCTCTGCGTGTCATGCAAAACGCCATTATTTTTGTTAATGTGACGTCACGAAATAACGAGTTTCGAAATTTCATTTTAATATTCTCTGATGAAAGTCACACATTTTCACAAACTTGCAAATATTTGGTTTTTATGACCAGAGATAGAGACAAAATCCATTTACGGTGAGTATAACATTTAGCGTTTGTTATATTTACCGGTGATACAAAGCACTATCTTATTTATTTCAGATTGCCTCTCTTTGCAACGTGAAAGTTCGCAGTTTTCCGTTTGAACTTTATCCAAACCACGTTCAAACTTTGGGAAAATTTGGTTGGAAGGCCGTTGTGATTACGGTAGGTATTTAATGGTCAAGGGATGTTGCTTTCATGCATACAGTAAAGTGCTGCTATTGTATCTTCCTGAGATTCGGTAATTATCAAACTATTTCTTCATTCAAGTTTAAGATCGGTAACTGAACGATTGTATGCGACTATTACAAAATGTAGGAGAACTGCCGTGGTTGGCTTTCAAAATGCACCTTTACGTCGGTTAATTATACCCAACTCAACAATTAAGGTTTCATCATTGTAAAGAATGGCTTTATAATTAAGGTCTCATACATAAAAAAACATGGCTTAACAACTGAATGTTAAATCTTCTCACGCTAGACAACTCCAATGCTCCTAACCCGCTTACAGTACTTCAGCCAATCCCACAACAGTGTGAAACTTATCCTCATCCATACCCGATGCGTATTATCAGAACACCGTGACTCTTAGCACAGGTCATGCTGTATATAATATGAGCTACAGTACTGACTCTAAATTTATTGAACTTGCTGTCAGTGAAAGGTCTTTGCCAATTGAGAATTTCTCTGTATTACCACAAAATTGTAATTTTAGGTGACAATTGACTGCCCTTGAGGTTATAGTATCATTTAAAAGAACGGCTTCCAATGTATAGTGTTCTGTCGTTTAGCTTTCTAACTCAACAACTCAGGTCTTATTAAAAGATGCGAGTGACCTAGTGGTCGAGTGATCTAGTGGTCGAGTGATCTAGTGGTCGAGTGACCTAGTGATCGAGTGACCTAGTGATCGAGTGACCCAGTGGTGCCAATTTCATGGGGTATCAAATAATAGATAATACAGAAAAATATTTTAACCCCCTCCCTTCAAACTGATGACCTGTTGCTTGTTCATAACTCAAGATCCTGATATTCCTTTATCAAGATATGTACTGTATCTTTGTCAAAAACAGACTCCCAGTTGTTTCAAAATTACAAAGTTTCACGTATTACCGCCAGATTACTTCATATATCTTTTGTTTTTTTTAAAAAAAAAATAATTAACTTGATCTGGAAACTTAACACAAGTGTAACTTTGAATAATGTACGTTACTTGAGATTGAGTTGAGCTTTCTCTGGGCTCTGAGGCTGCAGCTTTTTGTCTGTATATTTCATTCTTATGTGTGAACATAAATACAAAAGGTGATCCATTAAACTGCTGGTATGACATCACTGATTTCCCACAGTGCAATGTGTTTCTCTGGTTTAAATATTTTCTTTAAAAATGTCATAACCTCTGAAAGCAACGTGCTAATGAAATCGAATTTTCACTAATAAAGAGAAAAAATAATGTTATTTTATGGGGCTCTTGAAATTCGTCATTGGAATATCTATTTAATGAGAGATTTGGACAAAGGCACTGCACTGTTTATACTAGTCCCACAAACGATTGATGCATCAAAGCAATGCGTAGGGACTCCGTAAGTAATGGTGATGCCGTGGCAATTAAAACCGTAAGCACCACAAGGTAACCCTTTGAAAAAATATTAAAAATAATCATTTGCAGACTGGTGGCATGCTGCACTGTCAATTTATTTACAATGCTCCAAGAAAGAGGACAATACACAACTTTGTGGGTCGGTTAAACCGACCGGACCTGAGACGATGGAGCTTCTGTCGCTTCTGACTTTCGTTGGTTCGAAAGTCATCCGTAGACAAAGTTCTGAAGGGGCTACCATACTATTTTATTTTTCAGGAGAATTATACTTTTGACAAAGCTGTTTTTACTTTTTCATTTTTCTTTTAATAAAACAAAATTATTTTCAGTTGGTGGGAGGGGGGGGGGGTACCAGAAGCAATATTTACAGCAATGCAACTTCAAACGTACCTCTAAACGAAAAGTTAAATTAGTATATTATAAAATATTCAAAAAGTCTTCATAGTCTTCATAGGACATTCCTGAGCTGAGATATTAAATGTTGAGGTTTATTCACTCAATTTAAAACTCTTCATTGCACAATAATTTCGTGTATCATTGCTGTACTACGTCTTGACTTGACTAAGTTTTGACTGATATTGTTTAGTTCATTACTTCAAAATTAGTCAGATATCATCACAAATTAGTCAAAAATTGAGTAACTAAAGTGGTTAGTCAATTCAGACCCCATTTTGACTAATTTGTATTAACAGTGTGTCCACGTTGTTTTACTTTTATGTTTTATTTTTGTTACATTGTTAGGAAGCCCTCAATGAGTTTGGCATCATCTACTACGGCGACTCTTCTGTGCGATTCCATAGGTGTGCCAAGGATCTCATAGCAAACGGACTTGAGCATCATGGTGTTGTACCTCACATAAGGTGCTTCAACCCTAAACTAACAGTCCATGACCCCTGGGGATGCAAACACGACTACGGGCTCACAGTTAAAGAGGTTTATACTATACTGGGGGTGGATCAGGAGGAATATTACAATGCCAATTTTTCGGCTCCAGCAATAAGTGCCACCCTTTTGTTTGTAATCAACAACACCTACATTCAGGAGAATATACTCCAACCGTGGCTTGAGTGCTCGCTGAATGAAGATTGTGTAGCACCCAAGTCATCAAGCCGGAAAAACCATCGCTTTGATCAGTCCGCCCTCAATCTGCTGTTCTTCAAAAATATGAGAGGGGAATGGACCCCGGAAAATAACCCAACGCCGTATCATTTAGCGTATATAAGTATAGAGCGTGGGTCGGACGGGTATCTTTGGCATCCGCAGACCTGTAAGGGGAAGTCTGATGGTTGAGGGGTCGTGTGCATGGGCCCCACATTTATGAAAACAGACAAATGGACACGTGGGGAGAGAGGCGAGGTGAAGGGAATTTCGGCAAACCTTACACATTTCGGAAATCCAATCTTTTATGCAAAAGTTGAAATAAGAGGGGGAGAGGCAACCGATTGCTTTGACCCCTTATTTTGATAAGGGAACAATCCCATTAAATGGGCAAAGTAGTGATCCTGCAAGGGGGTGGGCAAAATTGTTTAGCCGTTTGAAAAATATATTCAATGTCTAAATATTATGAAAGTTTTAATTTGTGGTGAGCATGTCCTAATTTTTGGTTTTATATAACCAGTGGCGGCATAAAGGGGGAGGGAGGCATGGGGCAGATGACCCCCAGTTAGAACCTTTCCCCCCAGTTTCCCCCAGTCAGCTCCGGAATAATAGTGGCCTAACAAGAGTGTCTATAAAGATATGCTAAAACTGCTTTGCCCCTAGACCCCACCAGGTGCCCTTTGGCGGGCCCCAGATCCCACAGGTAACAGCTCGCGCTTCTCGTGTTTTTTTTTTTCCCTTATAATTTTCTTTTGCTCTCCATTTGCCCACCCACTTTTTTATCCTGGTGCAGCCACTGTATATAACTAAATATTAATGGGCATAACCTCTAAAGAGAGGGTGACCTTCCCCTTTCACAATCTTTGTTACCCAATCTTCACAGTATACCATCATGTAAAATATTAAATCTCGGAACGTTCCAGGCGTTCTCTTCAACTCCTACCTAACTTTGAGACATGGTAGGATAGCCTGTATGTCTCGAGACATTTATGTGACACCCAAAAAATCAAAGTGTCATTATTTTGTGATTTTTTGTAGAGTGTGAATGTGACTTTAGATGTCAAACATGGTTATCTATGTGTGTAATTAAGAATTTTTATTTTAGAGAAAATATTCATATTTTTGCAAGATTGAATGAGGGAGAGAGCTGGCTAACAAAAATTGTTCATTTGTATCATATTGTAGAAGCAAAATGGTGATAAAGCGTATTGTGGTTTGAAGACGGGAATCTAACACTGTTCGATCCTGAATTTAAGATTTTTCATGGGAACAGGGGCGTCGATCCTGGAGGGAGCATGGGAGGCAAAAAGAAAAGGCAACATGCAGAATAGACAATATTTAACATTGTGGTGTACACATGACTTTTGGACTCATTGTCATGCAGGGTGGCAGAAATGTTTTAAATACATTTTGTTTTTCAATTTACATGCTTGACGGCATTGTAACAGAAATATCTGCTTTTTCAGAAATATATATAAAATATTTCAGAAATATTGCTTTTTCAAGCAATTTCGCACGCCTATTGAGTGCTGTAAAACCTGGGTTCCACGAATAGAGGGGACTCTTTGGGTTGAAGTTCCCTTTTTCAAGCAATTTCGCAACGCGTCATGCAGACTTCTAAATCAAACTAGGCTCATGTGTCCATTGTTATTGCTGTTTTCCCGTAACTAAGAGAGTTATAACAGATTTTACTTTGGTCAAAACACCTTCTAGGCCAATATAAAATCCTTCTAGATATCGTACATTGTAGGCAAGTTTTCGTTACTAGCATCACGAACATTTTTTTGTCTTGGAATGCAAGTGCTTTACAGACTTAGACTTCAAAGAAAACTGCCTAATTCGAATATTACAGCAATATTTATTACAGAAATATTTTATATATATTTCTGAAAAAGCAGATATTTCTGTTACAAGCATGGGACTTTTATAGAGACAAACTGAACAGAATTCGAACCCCAACAAACACTTTGCAAGTCGGAGGATGCTTTAACCATAATTTCGGCATTTAAAGCAAAATAAAAATGTGGGGTTGTTTTGGAAAAATTTCTCCATACCAAATTTCTTTCTCTCACAAAACTGACGACATCAAGAGATTTTATTGACAAACATGTGCAAGTGGTTACTGCATCCGACTCGCAGTATAGGGGAGGGGGGGGGGGGTCGACTCCCAGGGCCTGGTTCATAATGAAAACTTTAAAAAAGGAAACTATTGTCAGTGTGCTTGGTGATCGGCATAAACAATGGGGTAGGGAGAATGAGTCAGACCGCTTTCACACTTGATCTCAAGCAGGGGATCAGATCCGGATCTGATCCACCCCTCGAGATCAACTTTGTAGTGTGAAAGCTCTCGCACTCAGGATCAGATCCGGAGGCTTTGATCCACCCGCCGGGGCAGATCAGATCTCGCGCGGGGGATCAAAAAACTGTGTGTGAAAGCTCGGAGGATCAAGGTGACCCGAGATCAACATGACCTATGACGTACAGTATATGTACTCGACGTTGTTTACACTTTCAGACAGCTACGAGGATAGGGCGGGTTCATTGGCGTCACTTCCTGTTTGTTGATCGCTTGATCGTGGCTTGATTCACCGCGGGGGATCAAGTGTGAAAGCAAACCCTTTGATCTCGAGGGGAGGATCTGATCCGGATCTAAACCCTCCCTCGAGATCAGCTCTCAAGGGTGAAAGCGGTCTCAGTGAACCACAACTGGAAAAGGGCCATTCCCGGTCCGATCAAACTGACCTATTACTGTTAGAAGCGTACTGAGCTTTTAAACCTCATGCAACTAAAAATTGGAAAGTAAAGGCATATTTTTGCAATCTTTAACCTAAGAGATACGATTACTTCAATATGTATGCAGGTGGTGGTTTTTAAAATTACAGTGGCTTTACAGCGATATCGGATCGGATTTCAATCCGATTTTTGTGAGTCTTTATGTCCTCCATCTTTGGCAAAAAAAAAAAAAAAAAAAATGGCATCCTGTGTAGTCTAATGAATCTTATCGCAGGACTACGAAATTCCAAGTTTTACCAATTATTCCGTATCGCCACATCCGCAGAGAGCTTTTATCGGATACATGTATGGTCCGATAAAAGCTATTTGTCAATTTGAAGTCACGAAATAAATAGTTTTTATTTCATTTCCGTAGTCCTCTCATACCGATCAGGTATTTACAAAATATGGCAATTTTTAGGTTCTTCCGACAATGGATGGAGGGGATTTTAACTAAAACTCACAAAAATCGGAAAGTAATCCGATCCGATATCGCGACTGTAGTGTGACCTGGGCTTCCGGCTGTAGAGATTATGCATGTGACGTTTCCCTGGATTCTGAAAGGAGATGGTCAAAGGCAGCAGTTCATTTACCGAAACGCACGCACAACAGCACCTTAGTAACAATTGTTGTGAAATGGACGCCTGCAGAAAAACAAAGAGATGCGCAACGCATTGATGTAGGTGCATTGACCCTATACAATAGCTTTATCGAATCTTTGAATTTGAAATTTTAAAGTGGTAGCAGTTACCGTTTGACAAAATGTAGCAAAACGGGTTTGATATAATTGGAAAATAGCAAAGAAACAAGAGGACCACTCAGTAGCGAGGCCAGACCCTTTAAAGCCCACTATGAACAAAGGACAAATTTTAATTTTAAAAGATAGGTTTCTTTCACATTACGCCTTAACGATATTATTCCATCGATTAGGCGACATATGGCCCCGAAGGTACTTTTTTTCTTTAGACTACATACAAGTCCTCTGTTTTTCTTTGGTCTTCGGAATCTATGTCAGGGCAGGTAAGTCTTTGTATTTAAAGGGAAATATTGCTTTTGGTTTGCAAGAACAATTCATCCTTTTAAAACGAATATTTATTGATACAGGGTGATAGGTTTTTAAAAAATAAGGGAGTAGGCCCTATGATAGCTTTGGATTCCCCTCACAAAAATTATTTTTCGTAATTTTCCTCCTCGTGTATATTTTGCAAAGGTTAGTTTGGATCGACAAGGTGACCCGGACTTCGATTCGAACATCCAGTCTGCAGTGCATATGCAGACGAGGAACCGAGATATATGGTGAAAGTGTTTTTGAATTTTCAATGCCGTCATCCTGCTGTTCTGGTTTCACATTCCTGCTATGGATTTATTCGCACCGGATTTTGATCCGACTTTTGTGAGCTTTTATATGACATAAGCGGGGGGGGGGGTGGTGGTGGGGATGGGAGGACAGCAAAGAAAAAAGCAACAGAATGATGATTGCTTATAAACCAGCAAGTAGAGAAACTATTATCTTCAAAGTGTGGTTTTCATGCTGCATTGACTAAATGTGATGGAAATTTGCTCGACATTTAGAATGTCATTTTGATCTGGCGATCCAAGGTAGACCTGGCATCCTGTTGAATGGCAATGGCATCTTTTTGTGCAATTAAAGTTCCCGCAAACAGCGATCATAGAAGTTCTGTGTTGACAAATTGCCGCACAGTAGCTTAAACCCAAAGTTTCTTACAAATCCATACTGTTTTGGTAGAATTCAGTTTTTTGGAGTTAGAAGTCCGGTCACATTACAACGGATTCTGATAGGATTCTGATCCGATTTTCGTAAACTTTTATATGACTTGTGTTCTATCTCTGGTCGGAAAGAACCGAAACTTTTCCAAGCAGAATAAATATACGGTTTGCATTAGAAGTGTATGAAAATAAAATATTGACTATTTTTTCATGACCTCACACCGTCAGACAACTTTAAAGGAACAACCGTAGTCCTATCGCCGGTATGACGTTACGAAATAACTTTTATAACTTTAATTTTCCTAGTTCTGCGAAACAAATCATACATTTTACTGTGTTCGCAAATTTTGAGATCTTTTCGACTATACACGGAGAAGGTTCTTGATCAAGACTCACAAAAATTCAATTGGGGTGCGGATCAAATGGGTTGTAATGTCATTCCGGCTTTAGGGTTGCTTCTAACCTTTAAGCTTCTGGTGCAGGATTAGTCCAGGTTAGGAATTTGAAGTTGGAAGTTGCTTTTGAACCCTATTAACATTGCAACATTCTGTTAGTGTGCCTACAAATATACCAGGTGTCAACTCGGTACCCCTCTTCTAATTTTTGGCCGTTGAAGGAACAAAACTGCACAAATGGGCAGTAAACAAAAGTTTCTGTTTAGAGAGGGTTTAACCCCAACCTCTTCTGCAAAGGCAAAATCATCGGCCCTTTATGTTTCAAAAATCTTAAATTCTTCAAATGATATTTCGGTTACCGCGATTTATTCGTACCATATTATGCTTATGCCCACATAACCATGGGATGAGGTATTACCTCCATAAAATAACAAAATGTTTGTAATTTGATCAGTGTCTGAACGATACGCTGGTGATAAAGGTTATTGTTAGTAAATTTGGGCAAATATTTGGTGCGGGGAAAGTTTTAACAGATCAGAAACCACAAAGAAGAGATTAAGACGTGATGGCTCACATACTCTGGTTAAGCATTCGACTCACTCCAAAAACAGCTGAGCAAAAAAAAAAAAAAAAAAAAAAAATGAAAGCTCAATGATGGGGTAACAAAGCACGTCCAAAACTTTTGATCAAACTTCGCTAAATTTATTGGGCATTTATTGAGAAAACCGTAACATTTTTCCCATCAACCTTTTAGCAGTTTTCTTCCTCAACAATTTACCACGTGCTTAACTTGCTTAACTGTTATAAGAGTGCTCATATCTTCTACAAGTTCCCCAATCTGGAATATTTTTGCCCGTCTAATCAAACCACCTAGCTCTGCAACAATACTTCAGATACATAACTGTTGGTGGAACATTAACAGCATGCATGACTCTTATTACAATAAATTACATCATGTAGCAAAACCTGCCCCAGACCGTTGGACTGAGGTCCTATCCTAGGGCATATCCTGCATGGTGTCTAAAAGCGGACTCATTGAGTTGGTTCATAAACCTCGACAGGTTTTCTTCACATACTAATGACAAATGGTTACACAGATTAGGCAATCTCTACAGCCTACATACAAATAAGCGGTTCTATGAGTGTGTACTTAACCTGTTAGCGATTCAATTCGGTTTTCAACAATTCCTTCTCAGCCACATTAGTCAAATTTGGCACCCCCCCCCAAAAAAAAAAACCGTTACAAGTCAGGACACCCCAATCTTCAGAATTCGGATATTTTCCATAACTATTGGATGTCTAACATGATTCGTTCTTGCTAACTGTAAGTTTTGTTATGACTGTGGTAGTGACCCTTTGCCACTCTCATCCTCTCACCCCAGATAGTTCCAATTCTCCTAATCTACTTTTACACTCTAAAATAAAAAAAGTGAACTTAGTCACGCTCTAATAGAGTGAAAAGTGTGAATTCAATCCATTGGAGTAATAATTCACTCCAAGAAGATTGGAATTCACTCCAAAAAGAGTGAAATTCACTTAAAACGAACGAAGTTTCACTCTTGATGGAGTGCCTACAGTGATCACTCTTAAAAAGAGTGAACATTGCCGGTAATCGTGGAAGAGAAAACTTTTCCTCTTCCTGTAGTGAATTTCACACTTTTTGGAGTGAGTTTCACTCCTCTTGGGTGAATTATTACTCTAATAGAGTGAATTTACACCTTTCACTCTATCAAAGAGTGACTTAGTTCAATCTTTTGATTTTAGAGTGAACTGAAGCCCTTTTCACAACTGCCCAAAATTTATCTTTATCCAGACGCAATCTCAGTTTATTCTTTCAGGGTGAGTACACAATACTCCGATGCATAATCGAAAGACTCTCAGTACAGTGCTTTGTGATATGAGCTTCAATCCTCTGCATTTTTTGAATTTGCTGTCAGCCAAAAAGCTGTACCAACTGGGAATTTCTATGGACTATTACAAAATTGTACGTTAGGGAGAGATGATTAGCCCTTCAAGTTATCGATATCGACTCAATTAAGCCATATAAGTACTGACATAGTTCTGGAGGGCCCTTCCAAATGAACATTCTAGACACCCCCCCCAACACATTAAAGGTGAGCCATTTCACTTTGAAGGAAGAGATGAAACCTAGATCTGAAAAGATGCACATATTGTTCTACCACGTCTTGTAGAAAGCAGAAGCTCAGAACAATGTTGTAGAACCCTGCCACCAACTGGGCTATTATTTCATATCTAGCTCAGCAAGGTTTCTTTTGGAGGATGGGCTTTGGTTTAGGTGAGTATACAGCAGGGGCTGAATTAGGGTTAGTATCGACGTAACTAGTACGTAAATATGAGAAGTTATGCAAATCAAATCAATTATTCAAAGACAGAGTACAATAAAAAACACATGTGTTGCGACTTATTCTTTATGTTTATTATCATTCAAATCAAATTTGAAACAACCATATTACCACCTGAATAATTTTCATCACCCTTAATGGATGTACCCATGCACCGCTTAATCTATGTACCTAAGCACCGCTTAATTTGTACCCATGCACCGCTTAATCCATGTTTTATTTGCTGTAACAGTTTAGGTTCCGATTCGTTACATAGTTGATAATTCTAAATGGAGATCACATAGTTACTACAGAGATTTACCTGTAGAAAACAAAAACAAATTGATGACAGAAAATGAATTAAAAGAAAGTTAGTAATAGTGTTATTGCATCCTGTATTCTGTATCTATATTCTTGCAGTGTATATCTTTTTTTTTTGTAATATCTTAGGTTATTTAAGTTTTTGAACTTAAGGAGAGCTTTATTTTCTAACGATTTTTAAACCATATTTGAAATTCAGTGACTGTAACTTACAAAGGCAGTAGCAACTAGCAAATACAAATGTTATCTTCCTGAGAAATGACCATCACCTTTCTTAGCTTAATATTTTTGTTGAAATAAAAAGAATTCAAGTTGTAGGTAATATTTCCCACGGAGTCAAATAACTGAAGCACCCCGGCCCCCTCTGCGATTTCAAGATCTCTAGCTCATGCAGTTGAATATTAATGCATTTTTTGTGAGAATAGTTATCAACAGAATTTTAGCAAGAGAAGGTACTTAAAACTGATTTAAGCACGGGGATACACAGAATATTGTTGTCCATTATTTTTAAAAAAATGCAGTCATCCCTGTGTAAATTTTAAGTGTAATAGCCTATCTTACATCATTTTTGAGTATCACGAGAGAGTATTTTAATCGCTCAATTGTGAAATTTGTAAGGGGTTACTGCTTGGTTTAATTTTGTTCAATATTCATGAACTGAGGTTTCATTAAGAAAAACTTGAAAGGGAAATAAGGGTGACATTTGTGATTTTGCTTTTCGTTTCTGAATATTGGGAAAACTTTTATACGTTTTCTATTACAAATATTAAAAAAAAAAATCCCGCGGTTTACATGTTCTTCCTGAACATGATGTTAAAGGTATACTTAATTTACCTTCTGACGTTACTGGACGAAAAGGAGAAGGTTCGGACTGCCGCTTCCGGGATCGCTAACCGCACCTGAAGTAGCTTCATTGACGATTGTGCTTGGTACGTTATTGGCAGCTACACCCCTTTCAAGGAGAAGAGCTGCAGCACCTGTTAAAAAAAAAAAGAAATCAGAACAAATCTGTGAAACCTTTAAGAAATACAAGGCCTATGTTTTCCAACAGGAATAAGTATACACAAGTGTTAGTGTGATATGTGCCTAGTATGATCTTTTTATCATTTAGTGTTTCAAATGCTTGTAGCAAGTGGCGTACACTCTAAAAACACCTGGGTTAAACTTCACCAGGGATCGGTGTTCTAATTACTCCAACATAATCCTGTTTAAATTTTAACGCAAATCCTGGTTTAACTAGCTCAATTCCTGGTTGTTTTCCCTTGAAATTAGTTTTGGTTTAACCAGGATGGTGTTGGAGTTAATGGAACACCGATCCCTGGTGAAATTTAGCCCAGGTGTTCTAAGCGTGTAGGTTAGTTGTTTAGTAAGATGTAGTTTTAATTTCCAACCAATTGGTTCAAGTCGAGCCGGCCACTGACTTGTTTTGCCTACTCTATTACTTATGCAGAGGTTCCACTTTTTGAGTCTTTGGTATGGCTCGTCCTGGGAATAAAACCAGGGCCTTCCGCGTGAGAGGCAGATTCTCTTACCAGTGACCAGTGGCGTAGGATGCAATATGAAAGTTGAGGGCAATTTTTGGACTATATGCACCTCACCCTGCACAATTAATTTTTCTACGAGGAGAACGACTTTTTAAATATATAAAAAAACGTACCGTATGCCATAACACATTTTTCAAATGAAACGGCGTACCGAAAAGGTGGAAAATTAATATTCGTTTCAGTTTGCTAACCATGCTATATACACTAGACGACAGTTCCAGTATATATATGCCTTCTACACACACTGAATATTGATGACATTTTGACATTTCAATAACTAAAGAATCCATCCACATAGACTACCCAACTGACAGAGTTGAAACTTGAAAAGTATCGGACGACAGGTGTATATAAAAGCACTTCAGATAGTAGGCCAATGATTTCCTGCCCGAAATATGAAGTTTCGCTCAGTCGAAATACCACCTAAGCGGAGCGCCACCTTCAGTTGCCAACAGAAAATTTGAAGAATGGCAACTCCTCGGATAGCCGGAAAGTACATTTCGCAGGCTTGTAAGTAGTAGCTAAGCAGCAGGGGTAAACAAACCTTTTCAGGGGAAAGGGGCAAGCACCCAAATTTTCCGATTGGTTTCTTTCGAGTGTGAGTACCACAATATTAAAGACGTAATTTGCGGCAGGAGAAGAGAACCAAAATTTTGCCAATTTTGAACAAGTACTTGTAGATATGGAAGTTACATTCAAGAAAGTTTTGGATTATGGGTTTTCTGTAAGGAAATTTTATGGGAAATATTGCGTTTGTTTTTCAGGAAAAAGTCAATCCTTTTAAAAACAAATTAATTGACACAGGGTGATAAAATATAAAAAATAAGGTAGTATAGTAGCCTTCTTTTAAAGAAAGAAAGAAAGAAAGTTTCCTACAGATAGAAATTCAGTTGTTTGTTACTCAAGATAAATTTGTTTACCCAAACTTTCAACATTTCAAATGATGCAACGTACGTGGCTCTTCTTGCGCATAGTATTTTGAAGAGATGTAGCTGCTGCTGGGGTTTATGATTAAGACTGAATTGTTGGATAGTGTCTGAGCCATTTTCTTTGAACTCTTTTTTTGGAGCATTTTTAAACACAATATTTCTTGTTAAAAAGCTGCACTTCCTTTATTGGTGGCAGATCTGAGAATGATTGCACGGCAGCTGAAAATCGTTTTTGCTACATAATGTTATTAAAGGCCTACGAACTGATCTCCTATGATATGTCTAAAGTTTCCCAAATTTTGTTGCCCTTTTTAGGCATTTTTTTTTTTAAATTTGGAGCTTACAGTGGAAAAAAATTTTAATTTTATGAAAGAATTCCTTTTCTCTCTCTATCTACACTCTAAAATCAAAAGAGTGAACTTAGTCACTCTTTGATCGAGTGAAAAGTGTAAATTCACTCCATTAGAGTGATAATTCACTCCAAGAGGAGTGAAGTTCCCTCCAAAAAGAGTAAAATTCCCTTAAAACGAACGAAGTTTCACTTTGATGGAGTGCCCACAGTGATCGCTCTTAAAAAAAGAGCGATCATTGCAGGCACTCGTGGAAGAGTGAATTTTCCCTCTTCCTCTAGTGAATTTCACTCTTTTTGGAGCGAACTTCACTCTTTTTGGGGTGAACTTCACTCCTCTTGGAGTGAATTATCACTCTAATGGAGTGAATTTACACTTTTCACTCGATCAAAGAGTGACTAAGTTCACTCTTTTGATTTTAGAGTGTATATTGTTTCCGAAATATATACTAACACCGGTTAACTGCGTTTGTTCCTATAAACCTTGTGCATTGGCGACATACTGACGTCATCCTTTGAGCAGAAAATGGAACACATGGCCATACGCATTAGAATTCGCCCTGCACATGCAGCAGACTACACGCGTATTCGACTGGTTGACAAATCAGCTGTCGGCATATGTCTGTTCTGGTTTGTTTTACCTCTAGGGGTCTATCAGGAGAGGTTACAGTAGTAAGGAGAAATGGTATTGCTTGGGATGATACTAAATAGCAAGAAAAATATTCATACGACTGGGATTATCATTTAACAAAGATTAGCAATCAAATGACTCATTTACCCATTTTGAAATACGACTGCGTACAAAAATTTAAGCGATACCCCTTACTCGAAGCAAATCAGTTGGTTCGTAAAGTTACTGAAGTTAGCAAAGATTAACAACCAAATGGCTCATTTACCCATTAACCCATTTTGAAGTACGACTGCGTAAAAATTTTAAGTGGTACCATCTACTCGATGCAAATGAGATGGTTCGTAACGCTAGGGAACTGGGTAAAGGGTATGCCGGGGTAGAGAATAAATAATAAAGATTCACTTGAAAACTTTTCGTTTGATCCATGTGGGTATGCCTAAGGGGATCCAAAAGAAATGAATACAGCCACGTTGAGAGCACACGAGAGTCTCGCTGCAATTTTTTTTCTTATTTTTCAAGTTTTTGCAGATGTTCTGTTCTTAAATTCTTCATAGTTTTGAAATTAGGCAGAAATTATCACATTTTGTTAGGTTGTACGATCAGTAATGACGGAAAAGAATTTAATATATTTAGAGTAAAGTACTGAGACGATTCTTGGAAATATACATATTCTTGCACGTTTTCGAGGAGGCGAATTGTAAATGTAGACTGTGTATCATGTCAACAAGAATATTTAATTTCGGTTTTAGTCGAACGTGTTAATACCATCAACGGGTGTAATACTTCCCTTCAATGAAAACTCAATTGGCAATGTTTTATTTTGCACTTCTTAAGGATCACTTCTCATCTGGTCACACTAGCACATTACGTCATTGGCGACCAAGCCGCATATTTTATTCTACCGAATCTTTTGGGCAGGTTTAGTAGGCCTTCTTACCGGCAACATGGGGAGTGGCCATGGAAGTACCAGAGATAGTGTTGGTAGCACTGTCACTGGTGTACCAGGCGGAAGTGATGGATGAACCAGGAGCAAAGATGTCAACACAGGTACCATAGTTGGAGAAGTAGGAACGGACATCGGAAGATGTGGTGGAACCAACAGTAATGGCCTGTTACAGTAGAAGAATTCATATACTCAAACATTATTGAGTAACAGCTTGGCAAGTACACTGAAACACATAGTAGTATTTCAGTCTAGTTAATTGAGGAATATTTACATAGCTTATGCATGGCGGGTACATACTAATACAGTATCTCAATTAAGACAATAAATAGCAGATATATCAATGTACTATTTTCAAATATTTCGTACAATAAGTTGTTCAATAGAGGTTATAACAAAACGAACTTTCCTGTACATTTCTGTGGTAACGAAGTTCATGCATTTCAAAACTCTTTGTTATATTGCAGGATATTACATTCCTGATTTATGACAAAATTGTTATCAACTCAGTTCATTCCAAACAGTTGTTTATGCGATTATTTGTCTTACAGTGCTACAATATTAGGCACTTGTTTGTCTCGGTTGGAAAAAAATATTACGTAAATTTGAAACGGTTGTTACGGTGATGTAAGGCAACAAAAACTTAAGTTAAGAGAAAACAAAGTAATGGAGAGACAGGAATCACAAGAAGCACAGTAATTACTTCTCAAATTGTTTTCCAGGCTATAAAATTGACCGATTGAACGAAGACATTTGTACTAAGCACCCATTTTCTGTAAGGGCGGGCCTAGGACCAACCAGATCTCCTCCCAAAGCTTTGTAATGTATGATGCACCTAAGGAACGCTTTAAGAAACAAATTCTCCCACCAACAATTTCTTAAAAACCAACTTATTTGGGAATTTGTCATTTGTACTGAAAAGATGTGTTGCAAGTCGAATTATGTTGTGTTTTGCTGGCACTTTTTCAACTTTGATTTTTGTCTCTATACTCTCTATACAAATACATAGAATTTTTGGAAATTCTTTGAGAAAAAGTTTCTCTATTTATCCTCAGATGAAATTTGTGCATTCAACGAGAAAAAGTGCATCTTAACTTGTGGCTCGATCAATTTAAAGGGGTGTTACATCAAATTCGGCCTGAGGAACAATGTTTTTCACTACCATGCATTAGCACAGACGTGGTCGTTTAGGACAATTTTTAAAAGGATTGACTTTAAAAGAAATCTCAGGTTACTCACTCAGTCATAATTATTCTGTGCAGCGAAATTAAGGATATATTGTAACATGTCACTACGACATACTTTTACTCTGTGCACCTCACACATGGAGGCTATAATCAAATCGTCAACATCATTGCTATTGCACTAGGAGTACTTTAGCTTTGATTTTACTATGATTTTGTAAGTTGCAAGAAAAAGCACGAACCCCTGCTTCTCGGTTTTTTCAGGATTTTTTAAAGTAACACAGCGTCTAGTTACGTTTGAGTATAGTTAGGTACATCTAACTTTCTGAGTATGATGCCTATATCAAGGTACAAAGTAACTTTACTTTTTACTAAACTGATTTCAGTCCGTGCTAATGTTTGATATATATTTACTTTACCCCCGGCCGCCCTTCTCATAAATGAACCAAAGTAAATGGAATAAGAGAAATCAAATTTCAGGAAAAAATATTAGGATAAAAGAAAATTTTGTTCCGCTTCTAAAGTAGAAACAACATATAAATAAAATGTAGGCGCTGACACATTCCTTGTTAAATTGCGAATTTTTGAGTGGGGCCGATTACTTTAGAGGCCCATCAGCAGACATGGATCGCGTTATAACCCTCTTTGCTGAGCCCAAACAAACCTTGGATTCCATTCCTAGGTTTACAATTCAGGATACACTTATAGATTGTAATTAAGGAGTGTGTTGAGCAGTAAAATAGGCTTTTTACCTATTAGGTACACTGTAAAAAATGTCTGTACATTTACAAAATAAAATAAAGAAAAACAAAAGAATACATAAAAAGTGCTGTCAACTCATTGAAAGCACTTTTTATGTATTCTTTTTGTATTTATTTATTCTTTCTTCTGTAATTGTACAAAAATTCTGTAACATTACAGACATTTTTTACAGTGTAGGAACTAATTATTCTAACATACAGTACTGTGACATATATTATAATGCAGAAATGTATAGGAATGGGATAAAAAAGTATCTCAGATGTCAGTCGCGGATCCAGGATTTGCCAGACGAGGGAAGGGAGCATGCATATCAATTTGTGGCAGAATGGAAAGCGTATGGGGTATTGAGTTCCACCAGGACTATCTACGCCATCATTTATTTGCGGGAGCGTGCAAGAAAAAATTGTCTTTGCAAAATTTCTAGATGGCCAGAAACGGCATCTCTTATGAAACAAACAAACAAACAAAAAATTCTGCAATTATTTTCGTTTTGTGAATAGAATAAGTAAATGAAAAAGTCGATTTTTGAGTCTAGCACTTACAAATGTCACTTAAAAAAAAAAGAAGAAAAATGTCACTGTAGTCTAAGCTCTCTCTAACAATATGTTTCAGGTAATTCAGGTTATGTTCATAATTTTGTCTCCATTTTTTCTATGTGTTCTGCCATTACAGAGGGCTTAAATAGGCACATGCATACGGGAACATTTCAGATTGGTGGACGGAAGTCTCTTTTCCCAAAATTACAATCCTTACCAGAAGACTACAGTAAGCGGAGCGTCATCGTTGACATGTCGCTTAGTGCAAAAACCGATAGGGTTGCAATATCTTTTTTATTTTAGTTGTTTGCTGATATCGTTTCAGTGAAACCATGGAGGCTCATGTAAAGTAGAAAGTGGGCTAAAACCTACCAACACCACGTCCCCGAGGTCCATGTGTAAATGTGCAATGGACCATAGCAAGTCTCAAACCCTGTTCTTCCCTTCCTTATTATTGTGATAATTTAACTCAAAGAATCCAACTAAAACATTAACATTACGATACCCCAGCAACTCAGATTCGGTCACTAAGAGCGTGGTTCACAGTCGTGCTCTTTTCATTTCACTTCAGTGCATTCTTAAACCGTCATTGTCCTCATGATTGTCTTTTGTAGTGTATTTTCTAATGTGTCCCACTATGGCGAGCAATCAGTATCAAATCATGGGGAATTGACACATACCAATTTAAATCGACACATACCAATTTAAACCGACATATACCAATTTAAATCGGTGCATACCAATTTAAACTGACACAAACCAATTTAAATTGACACATACCAATTCAAACTGAAACATACAGATTTAATCTGACATATACCAGTTTAAATCGACACATACCAGTTTAAATCGAAATCTACCGATTTACCTAATTAACATATTTGACATCCCGAATTCGCAACCTCCGCAAAACACGTGCTCTTTGCAATCCGCTAAATAAGGCATTTCATTGTGGTGGTGAGGCTTTAGCGGATTGCAAAGAGCCTGTGTTTTGCGGAGGTTGAGAAATCGGAATATCAAATATGTTAATGAGGTAAATCGGTAGGTTTCGATTTAAACTGGTATATGTCAGATTAAATCGGTATGTTTCGGTTTGAATTGGTATGTGTCAATTTAAATTGGTATGTGTCAGTTTAAATTGGTATGTACCGATTTAAATTGGTATTTGTCGGTTTAAATTGGTAGGTGTCAATTCCCCATGATTTGATACCGATTGCTCGCCATATCCCTGTTTCAATCACGTACGCAAAAACTTCCGTCATCACATAAGATGATAATTTAATGACAAGACCTTTTGTGTTCTTTTGTATTTGTGATCTATAGTCAGTCACAATAAGACATTAACATTTCGTTACATAGCAACTCAGAGCCAATCATTTAACTTGTAGTCTACAGACAGAGTAATGGTCTCTTCATTCTTCTGTTGTTCAAATTTGTCCCGTCATTATAAACAATGGGAGTATAATAATACATAAGGTTGGTTTGTGTTCCTTCGTCTGAGTATGAATCTTGTTATTCTTTTGTATCAACTTACCGAACTTTCACGCGCTGGAGATTGGTTACATGCATTGGTATCGTCGTTTCCAGCAGAGACGACCATCACTACTCCTCTACCAACCGCATTTGCTACAGCATTGTCAAGAGTAGTACTAGCGCCACCACCAAGTGACATAGATCCAACACCTTTGTCGACAGAGTTAACGCCTGCCGAGTAAATACCCAGAATAGTGAAATGTTCGAATATGTTCAGTAGTAAAAAACCCCGTGACGCAAATTGAAAATGGATTAATGTGACAGCTCTCTAAATTATGACTGCGAGTTTGAATTTGACACAAATTTACAAGGCAAGCACATTATTGTATGGGAATAAACCTGTCTAACCTAAAAGAAGTACCGCGATTTCTTCATAAATAAATGGGTGCCTTCATTTGTTTTTTGATTCCTATGAATGAATGAAGAAAGAATGATGAATGAAAAGAAGAAAGATGTAATCTACACTACTGGAATCAGTCGACCCCCGTAACGTGATTCAGGGTGACGTTTTTGTTATTGAGTTATAGTGGTCTTCTACAGGCCTATTATTAGGAAAAGTGATGTTTGACCTAGATCACTATTTTGAGTGGAGACGATCGAGTAAGATGGAGAGCAGTACTAAAATATTCGTAGCTGTCTCATAACGTGCTTCCACTATAACTCTAAAAACGCTGCGGTCAACTGTATGCGACGACCCAAAACAATGGTCAAATGGTTCCCGAAACAATGGTCAAAGTTACCATTTTATGGTCAGATTTGACCACAAATTGGTCACCGTCGACCAAGGATGTGGTCAATAATTTGACTATACACTGTTAAAAATGCCACAGACATGTTGTAGATTTACAAAACAAAAAAAATAAGAAATACAAAGCGGATATGGACAAAGTGCAGTCAATTTTTTAAACAAATTGACAGCACTTTTTCCGGTTTCTTCATATTTCTTTTTTTTTCGTTCTGTAAATCTACAGAAATTTTTAACAGTGAAGTTCAGGTCGGTGCTTTTTTAGAGTGTACATTCAAACAATACCCAATTGCACTACTAAAAATAAATAAAAATCAGCAAAGAATACGTCTCTGGGAAAGGAAAATACTTTGTGTTTGCTGCTCACTTCTTTTGACTAGTCGACTAATTAGTTGATCAAAAGATTGATTGATGGATTGATTTAATATTCAGTCAATTGAAAAAAAAAATGGCTTGAAAAGAAGAACTCATAAAACAGATAGGACAATTAGAATTTTCTGAGAATTAAAATGTTTATCCGTATAAATGATAACGTGAGGAAGTTAAACTAAAATAGGACCCATAAACAGTGCGCATCGACCCGAAATAAGTCTCTTAGAAATCTTAGAAAGTAGCATCTAAATATAGAAAAGGTACAAATTAAGACACAACGAGTGAAGAAAGAAGCTTCGTATTAAGACCAAGTATGCCCCGTGTGTCCTTACAGACCATAACTAATTTTTCCTTCAGCAAAAAGGGTAGAGTCAGTGTGAAACGCAACAGTCCCATAGTTTTCGAAAGATACAAATCCGATTTGTATATTTTCAGTTTTGGTATTTACAGGGGATTCATGAAACTGGTTTCACACCATATGTTCTATCTGATGTTCCCAAGTTGTTCGATCGTTATTTAAAGCCAGTAAAGGTTCCTGGAGACAACACGGCCATGGCAATACTGAAAAGGTGGATTAGAATATAAGTTTGGGGATTTAACCACATAATCCTCATGGACCAAAAAGTTACTTTATTGCCCTGCTGACAGTAAAAATGACGCAGGGAAAAGGCGCCTTCAAACTTCGTGTACCCATCCCCCCCCCCCCCCCCAAAAAAAAAGAGAGAGAACGATTTAGCCAGATAACTGCAAGCCACCAAATACTTTTGCCACCCTACTAAACATATTATCTAAAGGAAACTTTGTTTGCCCTCTGCAACAATGTAAGCCTCGTGTCATTGCCTATGCACCTTGTTACGTGTTCCTCTCAGATCAACTGATGTGGCATCGTGTGGGAGGGGTTTCTAAAAAAATCTCAAATTATTACTTATACACTGACTGCATTTTTTCCTTTTCAAGTTTGAAAGGGAGTTGGTATGCTTGATTTCGAGACTGGTCCTTGTTGCAGTACCTTAGGCATAATTAACGCACGGCTAGGGGTTGGTTTAGTACCTCAGACCGCCAAAGGGGTCATAGGGCAGGGGAAGGGGGAGTTGAGGGACTTAAAAGAAATCATTGGTTTAGAATTAATACTGAAACATGTTGATTTATTTAAAACATTTAATGGGCAAAGAGAGCACTGTGAGAGTTGTATGTTTTAAATGAACTTGGGCTCAATATGTTTAGGTTAATTTCCAGGAACTGCTGTCACTATTTGACATTTGTTACAGACAGTGGGCACAGTACAACTTCTGTGGTAAATGTTTGTATGTTGGGAACATAAATGCAATTTAGTTCGACAGTTACGACCGCCGGACTCTTGTCGTCCCGTGATGAGCAGACGAGGAAGGCTCTATCAATACAGTCAGACCAGGCTGCCAGGGAGTTGTTAGCAACCAGGGAGTCTCTAGCAACTCCCTGGTCAGATAATGTGTAGGCTACTTGGAAATAATTTAATCCTCTTCAAGGAAGGAAATTTGATTGACAGGAAACTTTGTCCTTATTATTTGACTTTTGCCGACTGCCCTTGTCTGGTATTAATGTTACAAACACTATTGTCAAGATACTGTTTCGATCTATTTATACGTTTATTCAGTCACTTGTAAGTTGCACAACTCCATTTTACTTCTATTTTCTCTATTAAAAACAATGAACGGATTTAAAAACCGATTGAGAGTCTAATAATTGGTGATAATATTTCAAATAAACCCTGTTTTGTTCCTGAGAAAAGGGTATTTTTTACTTAAAAAGATAATAAAAAATTCACTGTCCCCTTTTAAAACGTTCCATGTGGCGACACCTTGTTGAAAAAAATGCTGTCTTTAACTGCTGGAAATGTGATGCTAAATAGAACATTCCCTTCCACCATTTTCTTTTCATTGTTCTTTCTAAAAAGTAGTCTATTACTTCGTATTCTGATACTCTGCTTTCTTTAGCAGCATTTACATGAAAAAAGGTCTTTTGCTTCATGAAATTAACGTGAACAGTAATTAAAACAGCCATAGCTTTACCGTTGACTACATTAGTAGTGGAACCGGACCCATAACAGCTAAGCACACGTACACTCTTAAGAGCAACACCTGGAGCAACACCATAAGTGGATCCTCCGACGGTTCCAGCGCAGTGAGTTCCGTGACCATTGCAGTCCTCTCCCTAATAAAAGTGAGGAAGGGAAACAAAATTGTGAAAGGAAAGATGACACATGAAAATGTGCTTACATTTTGTATTCATTATGTTACAATAAGACAAGTGGTGAAGTTATGAATGTAATTGTACAGGGCTTATACATCATTTGCCGTTATATCGTAATAATCAAAATACAATAGGTTGCTCAGTTTAATCCAACAATGCACGATGCTCTTTTCTCACACTGTTTTGGAATATGGCTCTCATAAATATTTTTCTCTGTTGTAGAAGACCTACAGACATATTTGTGCAAAGAAATTTAAGTGAAAATTGTGTGACTGTATAATGACGCTTACAGTCACTTATATGATAACCCACGTGATGGTAGGTGGATCCCTGCGTACTCATACCATCCAAATTATAAATCTTTTTTTAACAAGTGCACAGGTTTTTAGTGTTTTGCCTAGTTTCCCTCATGCATTAAAACTGTTCAATAAATTTGAATTTGACAAAAATTAACATCAGATAAGGTGTAAACTTTCCATAAAATCTGATCCTATTGATAAAATGATTATTGCGATAAGTGGTCTGTAGTGAGGAAATTCTTGTATATAAAATATTCCCAGTACAATCAACTTTGAGAAGTCCGTAAAATAAACTGGCAGTGAAGGACAAATCTCCAAATTCGTTGACAGACTTTACCAATTCAGTGGAAATTCTGACGACAACCAGTTCTGTGGAATTATGTTGGCGTGGTTGTCTTTTATTGACGGTTCACTTGTAGAGAAGTGTGTCGTTTATTTTTTAGTAGCAAAGGGTAGTAAACGAAAGTTATTATTCTCGAAAATGAAGGTACTCCATAGTTACGTTTTGTGGGGGTTCAGACTAGACTTGAAACTTTTTTTCTAAATTCTTCTGGACTCAACCCCTTCCCACTCTACAGCATATTGATGTGATATTCCCAGGGTATTGTTGCGATTTTGAATTGTTAATTTCGTGTAGGCCTGTCGTTGGTGGTTGTTCAGTACTTTGTTCCCAGCTAACAACAAAACGTTTCCTGAACGTTCTTCAAACGTAACCACTTTCGTTTCGCAAACGTCTAGAACTACGTTTTAAAGACGTGTTTTTGTGGACTTTTCATACGTTTTCAAAACGTTTTTTAGAGACGTTCTCGAAACGTTATTCAGACGTAGAAAACGTTTATAAAACCTTTGCTGGTCCGTACGGAAAACGTCTGGGACGTAAGTAAAAGGTACATGACGTTCAGGAAACGTTTTAGGGACGTACAAAAATCACCCAGGACATCCGGAGAACGTACTAGAGACGTACATAAAGCGTCTCTGACGTCTCGAAAACGCTTTATAGGGCTGTAGGGAAAGTGTCTTCTATCTTCAGAAAAAATTTAGGGAAGTACGAAAATTATACAGGAAGTCAAAAGAACGTTTCAGAGGCCAATTAAAATGTATCGAATCTAGGAAAAAATGTCAGGGAAACTTCGATGACGTAAAAAAATCTCAGGTGCTTACGGATATAAATTTACGTACCTAAACCAAAATAAATGAAAGGTGATTATTGCTTATGTATCCCTCAACCTCTCCATGAGAAGTTGGGCTGTTTTATGGTCATGTGATTAGGACCATAAGTACTAACAAATGAAATTTGCTGGGAGAGGAAGGGAAATTTCACTAAACTTTAAAGACAAACATAAGGCTAATGAAAGAAAAAAAAGATATAAATGGTTTTTCATTTTCTTGACCTACTGTATGTAACTGTAATCATACTATCTTTAATAAAGTACTCACAAAAAGACTATTCTTAACTTCTTAGTGCTGGCAAGGAAGTATGTCAAAGGATCATACAGCTCTAAATCTGCACATATACACACTGAAAGCATCATTGCTGTGATTAATGTTTGCACAAGGTACCACTAAATGATATATGGTACAGTTGAATTTTACATCCAGTATACACATACTGTACATCACTTTGCATGACAGAGAAATAGAGCCTGGGCGACAACAAAGAAAACCAAGCTAATAACAGTTAATGCTTATTGAGCAATAAAATTCCTATCGAAGCTGAAATTTGAGAAATCTAAATTGCATAATACTTGTAGAAATGGTCGTTTCGTGCTACAGTTAGACCTACTTTTGTACGTATAAATTATTACTGTAAACAGAATGGTTCAGAGGAATTTCAAAAATGAAAGCAATATAGATTTTATATAAAGCATTGCAGACAAAAACTACAAATTTTAAGCCTGAGGCTGTTAACTGCTGAGCACAGATCAGCAGCGATTTTTAATACAAAAGTATTACAGCTTAGTTTTGCAACTGCATGCAACAGGAAAGCCAATGAAAAGGCGGTAATGTAAGCATTAGAAACTTTGGCATGAAAAACATTAAGTAAACTTCATAGATGTGCATGGTTTGTAGTAAAAATCGCTTGGAAAATCTTGAGAAAAAATCTGAGAAAAACTTGAACCATATTCATGTATAGTGAAATATAAGGTGGTATACAACAGGAGCCAAAATATCATTTGATACTTCAATATCAAAATGAAAGCGGGTGGTGCTACAGTATACTCATAATGGCAGCTTCACTTTAGTGGCAAGTTGAAATGTTGACAGTTTTTTCTTAGATCAATCATTCACACCACCAATTGAGTTTCAGTTAGAGCCAAATGGCTTTACTGGGAAGAACAGCTCAAATTAACATGCTTTGGAACTGATATCAAATCACAACAATGAAGTGAACGCTTAAAAACTGCTCCTCTTGAACAAAGACCTGCATGGTCAAATGTTATATACTGTAATTGGCAGGGAATTCATTGGGACATAAAAATCCTTGTTTAACAAAAGGTAAAAGTGAATTTTGTCAAGTTTGTTACTTTGTTTTTTACATAATATGCACAGATCACAGTTTATCGAACACATAAACTCGCAAAGATTTATATAACCCTTTACAGTCGTGCTCCAATCAAGGCAGATTTGCGTGCCTCGGGACTGGGCGGAAAAGCGGACGTAGCCCGCCCTGCATCGGCTCCTGTAGGCCATTGACCCTGTGACCTCAAACTATTGTCTCTCTCGTTGTTGTGGCCGAATTTTCCGGTAGCTACTTGCAGTTTCAAGCTCTACGCGAAACAGTTAAGATGGGTGACAGCCGAGCTCTCCCCATGGGTCGGAAAGGACCCAAACAACGGTAAAGGGTTAAAGCTCCGAAGCAACACTGGTGTAAACAAAGAATCAAGGTTAACAACTTCTTACAGTATTGAATAGATTGGTAAAGATCCATTTACAACACTTTCAAGTAAGACTGGTGCAAACAAAAAATCAAGATTTACGACTTATAACGTTGAATAGATTGTTACAGATTCATTAATAACACTCTCAAGCAAGACTGGTGTACAAAAAGAATCTTGATTTGCAACAACTTAAAAGTATTGAAGAGATGGCCAACTCACACACATATACAAATCACACTGAATAGAGACCAAACAATGTACTATTTTCCAAATAAGGGTCAACTGAATTGACCCATAAGGAGCTTGCTAGGAAATCCCATCTATTCCTGAGATTTTGATGTATAAATACACCTGGCAAGTACCAACAATAATCTTAGCAACCATGATGTTATAATTTTAACAGAATGTTGGAGGTTTGAAAGACAGACGGTTGCCAAAGGCAATATCAAGGATGAAAAACCTTCATAAAAAATCGAAGGTCCTGACACAATCTCTCAAAAAAGCATAATTCTGCAGTGCTGAAAAATTCCTCAGAACTTCAAGACTAAAGAAAAGTCCAGAGACATTAATTTTACATATGGTAAAGGGGAAGGTGTCCTTAGCATTTCTGTGATATTTTTGTTTGTTTTACTAATTTGGTTCTCAAGATGATAGTAGTTGAATGTGGCAAGGTTTCTGCATACTGTAGAAGAGGGAACTTGAAGCAAGCAGACTTGGTGTCATGGTGTCACTTTGTTGGCCAATGCTTTTTTTTTATTTATAGTGTGCTACCAATTCTATGTAACTTAATTCTGGTATATTGTGCATAGAAATCCAATGCAAACATCATTTCTGAAAGTGGATTGGTTTTAGCAAGGTTATTAAATGTTTATTCATATGAGATACATTGCTATCATTCTACAACAGTACAGTACACAGTCACAGGAGTCAATGTAACTTGGCACTGGTATTGTATCCATGGTACCATCACGTAAACATACACACACAGTACAGCCACTTAATATGAACAACTAACTGTAGCACACAGCCACGAGGAAAGACAGTTCCATATTTTTTAACCAAAGACTTTTGGTTAAAATGAGAGTAGCATGCTGCCCATAATCAAGACTTCCATCTGCAATAGAATCGTCTTAGCAGACATAATAAGCCTACTGTTTTGTTTCTGGTTTGAACAACTTTGTGATCAACTTTGCATTGCAAAGATTAAGAGTCATTTAGCAACACCTACTAAGTTTGGGCTCACTGAAAGGATTTTTTACGATCAGCGGCAGGGTCTGAGGGGGCAGCTGCCCCAGAGCGGCTACGCAGGCTAGACCTATGGTGACAATATTACCATTCCATCATAAATCAATTATCAGTAGCAACTGAAAAGTCTGTTGGTCTGATGATGCATCTCGGATAAGACATGAAACCATAGTCACTCGAAAATAATTTAGTTCAGAGTCCTGGTTCATAAATATCTGCAAAAACAACAATATAATTACATTACATGTATTTCTCAATTAAAGAAGTATAGACACAATATTTTTAATTACAGAAAATGACCTTAAATAAAGTACAATGTGCACTGACATTTAGCTTGGTTCTTAAGGCGCATCTCTGAAATTACAAAAGCAAATGTTCCAACAGGGAGGGTGCCTCCTCCCCTTGAAAATTTTCATAGAGTCTAGAAATAAATTGTGAGCGATTTTAAAAATGACAAAGTTAGTAAGTTTCTTTACGGTGGTATAATGAGGTTTAATAATACTTCTTTTTATTCAGCAATGCTTTTTAAAAATTGTCTGAGAAGCATCCCATGTACAACCTGTGGTGTTTAGTGATACCCCCTAGGGTTACTAGTCTAGGGGGTACTAGTATCCCTGGTTGGGCACCAGGGCATTAAAGTGTACCTTAAAAGATATTCAAAAATATATGTATTAAACAGCATGAAAAAATTCTAACAGTTCAACTCCTATCTTCATACAACAGGACATTCTTGAACCGAGATGTAAAATGTGGAAAGTAATTTGTAAACTTATAAAAGCAAATTACTGTAGTCCATTGCGCAATAAGGTGCAACTTTCTTGTTGTACCACTCACATTACCTTCTTTGTTTCCCTTAAATATTAAAAAATGTTTTATGACCTTGAACATTTCCTGTTTGCTTGCACAGCATGTTGCAGGGAGAGGGCTTAATTAATAATACTGTACATTAACCCATAGGAGTAAGAGTACCAGCACACCTTGGCATAAGGTGCAGTAACTTTCAGAAAAAACAAAAACACAAAAGACTGTAATTCAGGTAGTATAACAATTACTGTACTGTTTATCACAAATTATTGTGCAATGTGTCCTTTTAATTTGAGGGAGAACATTTCATATCTCAGATAAGGAATATCCAAGAAAGACTGGAGTTGGACTGTTAACCTTCATATTTCACGCGATTTAATATAAATTTTCAATTTTTTTTGACTTGAGATAAAATTTTTTCAAGACACCATACATAATCAATTAGGTAGAAACATTTTAGTGTTAATTCATATTGATCATCAGGATGTTTACCATTTCTTTACAATTTAGACCAATTTCTGTTCCTAACACTTAACTAATTTATAATGTATTATGACACCATGGGACACCATGTGACCTCTGAGTACATTGTAAACACTTGCCAACAGATTCAAATCAGAGTTTGTAAAACAGGGAAATAAACAAAGCATTTTCTAGACTTAGCAAAGGACAGGAAATTGGTTAGTAGGAACTTCACCTTTTGGCTTGATTTTAATAAATTAGCTGCTCTCAAATCATCACTTTAATCTCAAAATGGAGTTTAGGAAATGAAGGAACTTACTCAAAATGATCTTGAAAATGGTGCTTGCCATCAGACCCCTCTTCTCTCTTCTACAGTTCAGTAGCACACAAATTCAAATGATCAATCGATCATACTGTAGGAAGTTGGTTCTAAGGTGATGTACCACCCTGAATGTTGTCATTCAGGGGGCTCCTAGGAAAAGACATAATATAAAAAAATATTTTGCAAAAGTGGATAAAAAACATACCTACTGCACATTCATACATATGTTCTACACACATGCATAAACATACAGAATGACCGATAGCACTAATAGTCATGGCTATCACAACCTTCCTTATGTCAGTTCTGCCCCTCAAAAATATCCCGTTGGAATAACACAGACCAATGGCAATTTTGCTTATTTTGGTGATTTCTTCTAAATCTAATGATCCCTAAATATGCAAAGTCCAGAAAAGGATGAAGTTATTCTCGTCATTCATGATACAGTAAAGACTGTCCAGTAGGCCCCTAACTGTAAACAAGATATCAAAACCAAAAGAACACTAAATTGTGTTGTAAACTCTTAAGTATTACTGTAAACTCTATGCCTGGAAATTACAATGATGTTTGGTTTAATTTTTTCTAACAGAAAACATTGCTTTAAGGTTGATGCCTTCTGTAATACTATGAAACCTGCAGAATGCTATACAATACTGTAAGTTCGGTATCATGACATCATCCATTTGGAAATCACAATTTATCTACCTGTATCACACTAACTGTAAGGTTCACTGCTATTGACAGCAACTAAAATTGTTTACACGAAAAGTGAAGATGGACTTGAAAAACATAACATGCCTACAAGAGTCCTGCTGAGCTATTTGAAATTGTGTCTGGATTCAATGGCAACAGGGTCAAGCACAATGTCCTTTTCTAAGTACTTTATTGGTGGCTCATCCAAGGCATCATTATCAACTTATGGGATGCTTTCTTGTGAAGCAGCATGCAACATCCCAAGGATCACTTTTTGACATTCTTTGAGTTCCTTCAGTTTCATTATTATCTTTACCTCAAAGTTTCCTGTGGGATGAAAAAAAATGAACAATACTGTAATTCAGCATCCAAGGTATTTCTTTATTCAAATCTATAACTAATTTTTAGTAATTTACAGGGTACCAGAAAATAAATCGTCTTGACATAAAAAGTTCACAAATGCACCACCAGCCAACGGTGAAATTTACAGGCCTTAGCCTAATACTGTACTTTTATGAAAGAGCGAAACTCATGAAGACATTAAGAGACCATTAAACTTTTCCTTTGATTCTTGAAAAGAAATGCCAGAGGTCCGTCCCAGGACGCTTGCTTTTGAGTGTCTATTGTATTTACAACACTGTGACACTACCTACGTCAACCTTACTGTATGTACAGTACTGTACAATGGCTTTAAAAACATAAAGTCAAGAAATATAAAAAGACCAACACAAGACTAACAAAAGGGGGATTCTACTGTTCAGTCATTTTTTTGTTCTGCTGTAGCAACAAATTTTGAAACAATTTAGGTGCTCCAACATGGAGGAATGTTGTCTTAATTTCACACTAGGTACAGCAGCTCTTCACTTTCACTTTTTATATTTAGCTTGCCAAACTGCAACCCAGAAATGTCCACAATGATACACTCATTGCATTCAAGCCTAGCCAAAGGTATTTCTTTCTCCTTCATTTCTTTTCTGTACCCTCCAGAATAATACATTATTGTCCGCCCTCTTTACTTTCTGCCCTTCAGAAATGGTGCTTTTCACCCCTTCTATTTTCAGGAGAAAACATCCTTTTTGGGGGGTGGAAAGTAATGGATTGGAATGTGATATCATTGGTACAGCACTTGTGTCAAATGAAGGTTTCATCAAGTTTTCCTTTCAGTTTCAAACATCATTGATGTTTCTTACTATTCAGTGCAACACTCGTAACTACAGTACCATTCTCCAAGCAACACTCTCACTGTAGACTTTAGTGTACTAATAAATACTTACGTACAGGTACTGTAGCCGGATTACCTTAGTTTCTGCCCTGGTTACTTTCTGCCCTCAGAAATGGTATTTTCAGTCCCTTTTATTTTTAGTAGTAAACATGTTTTTGGGGGCATAAAGTTATGGAATGTGAAATCAGTGGTACTTGTGTCAAATGAAGATTTTATAAACTTTCTCCTAGGCCTAAAGTTTCAAATATCATTGATGTTTTTTGCTATTCTGTGCATCACTTGGTGCTGGCTGTGCTGATGTCTTTCCAAGCAACATTTTCACTGTAGACTTTGGTATTCATACTAATACATACCTATGTACAGGTACAGTATACGACATTCAGTGCTGTGAACAATTATTCGCACATTTTGCATAAGCTTGCTATATTATAGACACAGAGTTGGGGGCCTACTTAGCCTAGGCCTACATAAAAAAAATAGAAGACCATGACTATACTTGATGTTTATAAGAACATCACTCAATTCAATCTTTATGGCCAGGATGCTGGGAAAGTTTTAGGCCTAGGCCTAACCACATATTTTATTGTTGTCTTGAGCTTGGAAATTTTAAATTTTTAACATAGGCCTACGTACACTGTACAGTACTTTGCGGCAGCCTAACGTTAGGCTAAAGTTCAGACATTTATTTCCACCCCAAGATTTTCAATGGTGGAAATAGTGACTGACTCAAGGTACTACAATAAATATAATGGGCTGAACGTTGACTGCACGGGTCTGTCGAGTGCACATCTGCATTGAAATTTCGTGTTAAATTCTTGAAACGATAGAACAGCCTTTGGGAAAGTTTGGCGCGCATTCGACAGTATAACTGCCTATCTATCGAACACTAACATTAGGCTTGTACCTGCCGTGTGAACTTAACTGTTACCGTTAGGCTAAGGGCTTGTGCCTTGCACAAACATATGACTTAACAAGTGAACAATTTTCATCATTTTACACATGAAAGCATCCTTCAAGACGATTTTAAAGAATTTAAAACAGATTTCACGACTTACTGTGATTGTGACAGTTGTTCCAGGAACAAGTTGTTGAGATTTCTGGGACCTTTCAAGAGAGCTGCTGACAGGAACGTTCAAATTTGGATCGTAATTGCTTTTGTTACAATCTATGGAACGCCAATAGAGTCATTAACAGAAAGGGAAGGTAATGTTCCCAAGTAGATATTTGTTGCATAAAGTGCTGTTGTCTAGCCGATTCACTGACGAACTTTGCCTCCCTCGCTAACCGAAATTATGGATGCAATGCCAATGAGAGCAGGAGGATCGAATTTGATTGGCACCGGGGTGGATCCTGATTTTATTTTTCACCCCATGCAGGAGGGGCAGCCCTGTGGTTGCACCGTAGGACTTTTAAAGGGTAGGAAATTCCGCCAAGTTCCTAACATTTTAAACTGTAAAGCCAAGACATAAAACAGTATTGCTGCGGTCCTCGCTCACAAAGCCAAGGAGGGGGGGGGGTCGCTTTCCTAGAAAGCATCTGACATCAATTTTGCTATGGTTCATCATGGTTCCCGAATAAAAATACGCCCCTCCACCCACCCCGCCCCCCATCGCTTTCTCCATATATTTTCGTAGGGTTGCCAATTTGTGCCTATACCGCTAAACCCATTGTACCTGAGTTGCATTTGCAAAATATCACAGAGTGCACGTAAGGAAATTCGTACGTTTTGCTCTTTCGAGGGGACCGTGAGGAGAGGGGGGGGGGGATAGCATGAAAAGCAAGGGGATTACCCTAGGCTATTCCATTTTATGAAATTTTATCTGTGTGACATCGCTGCAGCAATCATGTGGCAGTGTTAAAATGTAGGTTGCATCTTTGGCACAGCTTTAAATTACAGTACTTGCTCAAGTTGCTCACGTTGATTTTCATATTTGAGCATGACTTTTGTACATTTTTGTACATAGAAGAAGGAATTTCATCGCATGTCCCTGTCCCCTTATTGATATTTTTATTTCACTTACTTTAAATAAAAAAGAAGAACAAAACGGTTAAACGGACCCCAACCCCGTCAGTGGGGAACTAGTCCAATAAAGTCTCAGTAGAGAGAACCCGGCTGCCTCCATTGGGCATTTTTGAACAATTTAAAGCTAATATTTCGACTTATCGGAAATGTACTCTATAGCTAGTATGACGTTTAGAAAACGTCTTGAAAACGTTTTGAACACGTTTTAACCATAACGGTCTAGCATCGTTTCCTCTAACGTACGTAAACGTCTTTGGGAAGTCCTCGTGAATGCTCATATATTATGAACGTCCAGAAAACGTCATAAAAACGTTTAAAAATCGTCTAGTTATAACGTTTTACAAACGTTATTTTTTTACGTAGTAAAAACGTTTTTAGATAGTCCCCTTTAGTTTGTGGGAAATGCGGGACGTTTTGAACACGTTCTAAAAACGTTACTTTGGACGAAGACGAAACGGACAAACTGAGAACCAAACCAAAACGTTTTCTGGACGTTCGCTGTTAGCTGGGAATTAATGAACTTACGCTATTTACTAATATTTTGGTATAGAGAAAGAAATAAATACATAGAAGCTGAAACTAATACGTGTTCACTCTTAAAACAACTGGGTTAAATTTAACCAGGATCTGTGCTCTGACAGGGTGTACTCTAACACAATCCTGGTTAAGTTTCCTTGTTAAGCGAACTCAAATCCTAATAACTTCAACCAGAATTTGTGTTATTTGTATTGGTTTATTCAGGATGCAACGAAAATTGAACAAGAATTATGTTGGAGTAAATAAAACACAGAGCCTTGTTAAATGTAACACAGGTGTTAAGAGTGTACACGCACTATAAATACCTGTTTAGATCATTACTTCAAAACCCCTAGACATAAATGTATGTTTGCTTCTTATCTCATGCCTGTGTTTGCTCACAGTATTTACAAGGGAGAGACCAATTACCTTTTGTGTTCCATTCTTTGAATTTTGAAATGAAAAATTCGGGGGATAGTGCAATCGTGAATACGCATTGGGCGTTCATTTCTTAGCTATATATCCATATAACATCCCTCTCACCGTCCTGTTTTCGTATCTTCCTTACCTGTTTGTTATCAATTTTTCTTCTTTTGTTTACTACTTCTTCCTGTTTTTCTCTATCCCAACCGAAGTAAACCCCTTCTCTC
Organism: Holothuria scabra; assembly: GCA_037179385.1. NCBI lineage: Eukaryota > Metazoa > Echinodermata > Holothuroidea > Aspidochirotida > Holothuriidae > Holothuria > Holothuria scabra. Next base: position 73,308,210 of record CM074179.1, read on the forward strand.
ATGTCTATTTGTGTTTCACGAATGGTTTCACGAACTAATAAATGTTTCATTTGGCGTACATTACACTCAGCAGGAAACATTTATACTCTAATCCTTACGGTTTAAGCCAGGCATAATGGTGCTTTTCACTCAGGTTACGTACGAAAATAAGAGAATTATTCCAGACCATGCACTTCCTGTCTCAACATACCCCTTCCTAGTTCAAGGTATGTCATTCTAAAAATTTTGAAGGTTTTGGAAAGATCCCTTTAAAAGAGTTGTTTTACTGGAAATTGCAGTCCCGATGTGTTCTCGGCAAATGTTCCCGGGGGTTATTCTTCCAAAGTTAATGGTCACAACTCTATAAGCATTTAGCATTCCGTCAGTGTTTTGCGTAGTAGCCTAAACACCGCAAGATATAAAAAAAAAACGGTGAAACATGTCCCAATTATTGAAATTGTCGGATGTGATATCATTTGCCAAACTTTTTTCAGAGTTATAATGAAAACAGGACGTTATTTTTGGTGGAACAGCATCAGATGGCAAGTCCAATCGAGATTAATATTGACTGATTAGCTGAAAATATGTAATTTATATTTAACACATAGAGTGTTTTCATTGACTTCACAAGCCACGCCCTTTATTTACTCCCGGTCAAAAATGTGTCATAAAACTAGCTGATAAGCAGCTGATATGATGACTGACTTGATGACTCCTGTTTTTTCCAACAGTAGGTGTGGTTAAGCGATTATGACGTCACGTGGAAACACTCTATAGTGTCCCTTTTTTGCAGAAAACTTTAAAAGGAGGAGGTCCCAATGTTGTTAATCCCCCTTTCCTCACAAAAGTAACTTTGTCACCCTTTAAGAAGCCCCGTAACGAAACAGCATTACAATACTAATACAACAACAAATACTTATTTCTGTCTGACTTAAAATCAGAACAGACAAGATCCAATGTAGGAAAAATCCAACTATTCCAAGTGTGAAAATAATCGCTGGCAGATACTCACTGCCCTATCAATAAAGAAAAAAATGCTGCTAAAAACTTACTCCATTGCTGGAATCGTAATCGAAATGGTAGGAGGCACGGCCACCGTAATCGTTGTGTGAATGTCTTATACCAGTGTCAATCACGTGAACAGTTTGACCTGCGCCGGTACCTGATAATGAAGACAAACACGTCATGTATGGTATATATGAATTAACAAGGTATTCAATACAGTCTTTATCTTGTCTATAAACAAAAAATGCAAATATAAACTAAGGTAGCTTTAAAGGATCTTACTAAAAGTAGCTCTAGGTTAAAATGAGTGCACTGTGTCTTGTATCATAAAACAACACCTGAAATAGGTAAATTATTGTTTTACAAAGTTTTTAAACAATGACATCTCCATCACAAAAAAGTGACAAGAAAATATCATGAGAATATCATTTTAATAGATATCAATCATTTTAATAGATATCAATAATGGGGCTCTTTTGAAAAGCAAGAATTACAAGAATAATATCAGCGAAGTCAAATACTAAAGTAATAACAGCATTTGTCTGAGTATTGTTGATAAATAAACGGTCGAGACTCCAAATTTGGTACACCGTTCTTTCCTTTAAATTTGGGATCATGAACACAAAGATATGAGTGTCCTTTATTTAATAAGTTAAAGATGCGATACGGCGATGTGAGCACCAAACGCGCAAGGCGTATACAAGGCCTTCAAATCAGACGCAAATGAATACACATGTTACAGTAATTAAACCCCCAGAAGAACATTTTTGCGGTGATAGGAAAGGAATAAACTACAAATTAAGAGTCCCGATGGTATATTCGCCGACTATAGGTATACGGAATCCGAGCAGTTCTAGTGTTTAATGACTGTAGTCTTCATTAGTAGGGTAGTAGGGGTCAATCAGCCTTAAATCGAGTTCATTTATTGTCATTTAATGTCTACATGAATTTCAAACCCTCATATTCAGTGAAATTGAGGGAATCAACAAAGACTGTAGTCTACATCCATCCATGATACAGATAAGCAAGAAATTTGAAAGACTAATCGTAATGGACCCCTGTTATGTCAGGGGCTAAAACCAGGCCGTCACTTGAGTGTTTGGCATTCGTCTGTAGGAGGCTCTGTTATGTTTACGTTTGTTTGTCAAAAGTTTTCGAGACGCCAGTTTTGTTTGGATTCCTTATTAGTAAAAGTGTATTCTACAAGTTGTGATACTGCCTCCATAATATCAATATGCGAGCTCGATATTTCGTTTTGGTGGCTATGTACATGCGCAAATCCTCCAAATCGTTGGGATAAACAAACCAATCCCTCACCCACAGTACGTGTTCCAAAATTTGAGTTTACATGAAAATTTGGTGACATTATTCCTTCTTAATCTAACCATAACAAGTGTGGTTCTATGCAGTGGAATCTGTCCATATTGCCTCTTTGATGTGAAAATATGCATTTTTTAACTGTCGTAAAGAAGACTGAGTCGCTACTTTTTTTAGCATTGGCTTCTCAGATTTATGCCTAGTTTTGTGTGCACGTATTGCACGAGAACAAAGGAACGCATTACACTACGTTCTCGTAAGCTCGGTGCGTGTATATTGCGCTGTGCCGAATAATTTCATGAGCCAACTAATTACCTTACTAGCTTATTGCGTGGGTAAAATCCGTATAGGTTTCCTTTAAAATATGAGTAATGGTACAAAGGGTACACGTCAATGTTACATTCCCTTGGTCGAGCGCCCGGTCGTTGGCTAAAAAAAATTGCAATGCATTTTAATTGAATCGGGGGCTTTTTGTGGTCAGCAGAGTCAAATCAAAAGGAATCAATTGACTATGAATGACATGAATATTTTTATCTTTGTTGTATAAACCCAGACTTCGGAACTGTGTTTAATTTTCCTTTTCAAACAGATGTGCTCTTTCATAGCAAATTCATTTATTGTCGAAGTTGTTCAACGTGATCAACCTACTGTTTATTTTGTCTACATGACAGAGTTGATATTATGTACTAATTAATTTATTAGTTATCAAACCCACAAGCATATTTGCTTTTACAGTTTATCAGTTGCAGTTGGTTATTGTTTAGTTGCTGAAGAGGGTCTACGTTAATCGGCAATGGGGAAGCGTTTATTATCGTGATCAGGGTATAGAAAGTTCGGAAATCATCCCTACTGTTGAGCAGTATCATGAGCCAAGCAGTAACAATGTATCATACTCCAAACTCTGGCGTATTTCCACGTTTACAAAATCCATTTCGTTATTTTCCTTTGTGCTTACTTCCTATTTTATTTATTTATTTTTTTTATTTACGTAATATACTCACGTGGGGCGGTGTAAGAGCCGTCCAGGGGCAGGTTCCTCTGATCGACTCTGTCCAATCCCCAAGAAGCAACAGCTAAGGCACGGTAAATACCATCTTCCTCGACATATTCAACGATATCCCATCTGCGAATCTTTTGGGGTATAGAAATAAAAATTAAATCACGTGCCATGCTACTAGTTAAAGACTTGAGGCAACACCGACAATGAAGTGAAGTCAATTTTTTTCAGCATTATGTTTTTAAATTGAGATTTTATACTCATAGAGCAGTCCTTGGGAGCAAATGATATTGCATAAATAGTTCATACAAGATTCTGGAAAAATTTGATTCAAACTTGGTCAAATAATTTACACTTTAAAAAGGTGTTAAGGAGTAAATCGTTTTTCTACGCACTTTTTGTCCCCGTTTTGTAAGCGAGTTTAGATGTTATAAACACCCGTGTCCAATTCCCAAACATTTCGGTTTTAAACATGCTATTACATTTTGTGTTAAATAGCTAAAGATGTTCAGAACTTAAACGTGTTTTCAAAATGGGAACAAAGTAAAGTGTTCAATTGCTAAAGATGTTTTGATAATTGATGAATATTTAATTCAAGTACTTCATAACAAAAGCATCATAACATAAAGGTCAAACTAAACTTTTCAGAATTCCTGTGCTGATCAACCAGTTCTGGAGATAACCGCTTTCGGGGGAAAACGAAGTTTTCCCAGATATGTAGAAAATTGCCCTGTCTCAGCGGTATGAATATTTATGAGCATTTAGTGTCTACCTCTCCACAGTCGGCGATCTGTTTAACAAAGGTGTACGTTTTCAAACTTGATATCGTAGTAAACACGCAAAGGACGAAAACACAGGGCATCTTCGACAACGTATTTACAAACACAAATGCTGGCACGAACCACTTGCACACCTTTATGCGGAATAAATTGCACAAAACTTAAGGCTGTGCTGAGTCTGGTAAATTAAGCTTAGGACAAAGAACATACCAAAATTGCTTCATATCTCAAAATCGGCGAGGTGAACAACTGAAGAGGACAGAGATTCCTTATTCCCCAATCAACTGAAATTTTAAATATACCCGAATTTCTCTTTACTGAAACGATAAAAAAATGCAATGTTGTTTTGAACGTTATCTCCGTTGACTTTGCTCGGTAGGATCACAAGGAATCATAAGAGATATTTAAAAAAGGCGATACCCATGGAAAAATATTTCCCCGATCGGGTGAAAATTGATTTCCCCGAAAGCGGTTATCTCCCGAAGTGTCTACGTGACCAAGGACCCTAAATGGTGTTCCTAAAATCTTAATTTCTAGGAAGTAATAGGATATGTTAAGAGAGGTCTCTGAGGCACTCCATCAAGAGTGAAACCATTCTTTTGGAGGGAATTACACTCGTCTTTGAGTGAATTTCCGCTCTGTTGGAGTGTGCTGTGTAAGTGTCACTCATAAAGAGTGAATTTCATTCTTTTTTACTTTAGAGTAAGGGTAGTTTATATAAGCTTATGTTTGTCTCACCATGTCAAGGGCCTTCTCTTCCAAATTGGCAGCGAATGCATTAAGTCCATTTCCGTAAACGATGTTAACACGTCCTCCCAGAATAGAGAAGAATGGTGAGTCACGGAGGGATTTCACGGCGATGTTGAGGTCATTTCTGTCCTAAGAAGTACAATAAATTTCACTGCTTTTTATAAGCAAAAATAAGGTAAAAGATTTCTCTAACTTTTAGAAACCATGCCCCTTATCATTGCTTAGTTATCATCAATTTTAATGCAAAGAAACAAACAGCAGATATGAACTTGAATCAATCAACTGTATGTACTAATTCTTCTGAGTGTGCATTTTCATTTGGTAAACAGTTTGTGCTACGGGTTTTAAGTGTGCCGACAATGGCTGTAATAGGAGTATCTGTACTCTGTAACTAAACGTTTAGAGCCACAGACATGCATAGTTTGCTCTGTAGTGTGTTTGAGTGCGGGCTTTTAATCGCCAACTTATATATAAGAATGATCTCAATTTCTTTTACTAATTAAACATGATGGACTAGAAGAAGGTCACTAAAACTGCAATACAATATGAAAAACCCTTAAAAACTAACAAAACTTAAACAAAATTAAAGACAATCTGATATCAAATTGGGGTAGAATTCTGCGGGGATACGCCCTTTATGAGATGGTTACTCACTATAAAATGACCGACCACTGGCGGCTCCAGAATATAAAAATGGAAAGGGACAAACAAAGGCCAAATAAAAAGCTGGTCGCAAAAATTTTGCCCAGCGCTGAACCGCGCCCGTCCTGTGGGTGGGTTCCAGAGAGCTCCCTGATGCTTGGAGGTTTTAGCATAAATCTGGATGAAAAAAAAACTAAATTAAGGAGAAGTATACTATTTTTTCAGCTAACCTAACTCCCAAATGGACTAGGGGGGGGGGGGAATCGAGGGGGCAAATGTTCCCTCTTACCCCTTAGCGCCACCACTGAAGATAACTACAATAGTCCCAGTAAGAAAGTAACACCAGGGAGTTGTAACTAATCACACCTCCCTGGTAAGACCATTTCTTTTGGTAGCTAACCCATCCTTCTGGAAAACACTTTTGCTTTGTTTCGTCTATGACCCGATCATCATTTGCGGAGTAACCAGATGCTCATGGGCTCATCAAGAACTAGAAAATGGGGAGGTAAAGGCATGTTTGCTCCCATGTTTGCAAAGTACAGCCACAAAACGGGCGTCCCAGAGGATAATTTTGAAGTGGGCGCTGGCTGCATCCTGGGTTCATGGAAGTTAGAAAACTCCACACCCAGGCCACAAAAGGGATTTTACAGTCAAAATTATTCTTTTTTCCAAAGCAGATGATGAGTTTAAAACACTGAATAGAATATTGAACTTACCTTGAGCATAACAATGTAGGACCCATCAATCCTTTCCTTGGCCTTGTGCAGAGGCGCGAGGGCCGCGCTGGCTGCGGTAGCAAAGAGGGCTATGAGAAGGAATTTCATCTTGGCTGAAACGAAAGGAAAACTAAGTGAGTGCCTTTGTCTGTTCTGGCTTAACTTTCTAGCAAATAATCATAATAAGAAGGGTTTAGTTCCTCGATAAAAAATTGAAATATGTAGCAAAAGTTAGGCTTAGTATTTAACTTGAAACAATAAGTGAGCACCCCCAAAATCTGTGTGTCAGAAAATTTCATCTCCTTTTTATTTTCCAATTAATTTGCCATTTTAAAATGTATGTGTTAGTCCCACGGAAACTCAAAGAAACCGTGAAAGGAGACATATCTAAATTTTGCGTTAGTATATACACTTTCAAGGCTGATTTATTTAGACCACTCTTTGCAAATACTTTTAAAACTCGAGTGAACTGTGACAGGGCTTCCTATACAAATGAGTAAAAACAAAAAATAACAAATACTGCTGTGGCGTTTAAAAAAATGACAATTGGCTTCTTTATTGTCTTATCTTAGTGGCAGAAATTGTACTCAACTTAAAACTTAACACTCTCTAGGGTGTAGGGGGAAATCGGTATACCGTCAGAACGTAAGGGCGAAAATAAAACAAAAAAATAAATAAGAGTGTATTCCCCCTTTGCGTTTTGAGATATGCATACACTTTATTTTAATGGCCCCTCATACATTCGTGTTAACGGATACTTGTACGTAGGTTAGTAAACATTGAAGTAATTACATGCACTACGTATGGTAGGGGATTTACCATACTGTTACGTATTCCCTCTAAAAATGTGTGTCAAAACGTTAAGGGGAAACGGTTTTTTCGCCCTATGGGTTTTTTCATACAATTTTTCGCCTTAATGCACAATTAAACAAATATATATACATATATATATATTTTCCATTCAAATCACAACGAAGCAGTATCTTTCGAACAAATAATTTGTGTAAAGTATCACTTAACAATGACTTTAACACCAATGTAAAAATAAATAAATCTATTCATTGCATTCATACGTTGCAGTTTAAGTAAATGTTATAAAATAAATTTCAATCTCGAGCAATGTTGTTGGGGTCTTTGATTAAAACAGAAACAAAATGAATTCTTAAGACTTAATTTCGGAGACAACTGTCTCCTGCAATTTCAGACTGTAACTGAAAGATGAACAGTTTCGAATGTCAAAGTTGTACAAACTATATCAGAGAAAAGGAAAATAAGATATTCTTACCTTTTTTCAGATGTCTTCGTTCGTGACAACAAAGGCAGTGTGAATTTCCAGGCCCAGAGCGAGGCCTTTAAACCGTTTTTGCATGGGAAATTTGTTCCATATCTTGATGTAAATTATTTGTCTAAAGGAAGCGATGTAGACATATGTACAACAAAGAGTTTGGTAACTCATCATCTCATTATCGCTAAAACATCAGTGATAACTTTGAGAAAGACCACCTGTGACAAGATAATTTTCAAACTTTGGTCAGGACGAGGTACTGAAATGATCGGGTGACTTGGGTCATGAATGATGAACTTAATGCATTGTCATGTTAGGCAATTAATATTTTCTGAATAATAAGTTGGTGGGCGGAGCCTTCATCACTGAATAGGCATTGCATGTTGGACTTGGGCGGTTTCTATCGGTCAGCTTATAATTTTTTAAGTATTTATCTCTTGTTACAGTGTTACCGCTCCCTCGAGTTTTCAGACTAGCGCTCTAACCGTATTTATTTAGATGGCAATGTAACCGAACGACAGGAGTCAATCAGGGAAAGTCCAAATTAATTATTAAAAAATGGAGTTAGGCCAATCATGTACGTAGCAAAAATGCAGTGTACAATACTTTACAGGTATTTTCCCTCCTGTTCTGAAAGAAATTACGATGGTGTGACAGTACTGATACAAAAAGAAATATGTGTGTGAGTTTGTTTGTGTGTGTGTGTGTTTGTGTGTCTGCGTGTGATTTAAGCAATATCCCTACCAAAAGGGAATGTCAAAAACGCTACAGAAATACCATTCAAGTATAATCTGTGGAATAGGGGTGGGTGTTTCCACGTTTAGGCTCATATGAGGAGACTGTTGTATGGATCGAAGACTTGTTAAAAAAGGTCAGTCAAAGTTATAAAACCATGTATAATGGTAGACCTAAAGTAGTCTTATCACCGGAATCAATGAAGATAAATCTTCGAACAAGCAAATTAAGAATGTTCTTTAAGTTAGTGTGACTTGTCAACAAAAAGCCCTGAATTTACTTGCTGGTTAAGGAGCAAGGTCTCCTAAGGAATAATCTGTTGGAATTAGGTCATTATCTTTTACCATTTTCAAGATATACCTCTTCAAATTTTGTCTGTTTCTTACTCAACTTGTTGCTTATGCAAAAATAATGATGTTGGGTTTTGACAGTGTTGACATTTGTTGACCCTTTATTAATTATCTCTTCATTACTCATCAGATAATTGATGGTTTGGTGATTGATATTGACGGTTTTCAAGGACACAATTTCAACTTTCAAAATAAAACTCTCATGACATGCTAATGTTACAACGGTTCTTGAAATAAAGGTTGCAAAAACCAAGGGTAACATTATCCATATGTATATGGTATGTCCCTCACAAGATTTGCATATTGAGCTCATGTTTATGCATGATTACGAGCAAATCGGAAATTTATCTGTAAAATGATCAATTTGTAACCAATTTTGATGAGAATTTCGGCAATTTTCTTTGTTTTGAATGCTTTTTACATCAAATACCTAAATTTGCCATTTTGGTGTCACACTACCTTTAAGTGGAAAAGGTACTTTCTTTTACCTCAAGATTATAAGATGACAGTCCATAAAATGAGCCTACTCATGTTCTTCGATTAAGGAAAACAATAAATATTGAATTCACAACTACTAAAATCAAATGAAATGAAACTTCTTTTTCAATCGTTGTACTTTGACCCAAATTAGACCTTGGAAGCATAGACTTGTCATAATCACGTGAACTGTCGGCATCCGTAGCTTTAGGCAGTAGCCCTGAAAGCCTTAAGTCGGAACCAATAGCTTAGAAACTTGGCCGTAAAACTCCAACCAACCGACCGACCGACCGACCGACCGACCGACCGACCGACCGACCGACCCGGCGACCAGCTAACTGAAAGCCTTAGCTCAACAGCGTCTTCTTCTTTCCAATTGGTTGATAATTATGAGTAACATTCCCGGTTAATTCTAATATGTATAATCTATCTGCTCTAACAAAGGTGAATGATGTCTGGTGGATCTACTTTTTATAGACGAATCCGGACAGTCAGGTGATGGTCTGACTTTAGTCGGACACTGAAATGGGGTCCATTTTCTTTAGTCTTTCAATTCCTTTGCCTACATGTATAATGGATAGTTGCACAAAAAATTGTATCTTGATTCCATCAATTCCCTGAATATGAGGGTTTGAAATTCAAGTAGAGAGTAAATGAAGACGATTTAAAGTTGTTGAACCCAACGAATAGCGGCTGCCTACAATCACTTAACACAAGCGGTGATCGGATTCGTATGCAGGCAATGTTAATCCGTGGAGATGCCATTGTCAATGGTAGCTCCCTGGTAAGTGAGTGTTTGTTCGTTTCCAGTGGCGTCGCCTTGGAAGGAGATGGGGCCAAGTTGCCAATGAAAAACCTTGTGCCCCCGTGTTTCCCCTAGCAACTAAGATTTAGGATTTTTTTCACGTTAATGCCTCTTAGCCAGAATGTGACTAGAAGATTTCGTAATTCGATAATAAAAATGCAACTCTTGTGTTACCATACACAGATAATTCTAGCCTCGCAAATTATTCGTAATATCTATTACTATGGAAAGACGTGCCGAATAAGTGAGGTTCGTACTAGAGCAATTAGGACTAAACACAATTAACACCCACTCTTTGTCGGCAGTGGATGTTGTCGAAGGCTTGTTCATTCATAGTTTTAATTAATGAATTTTATTGAGGTTTCTTATACTGTGGTGAAATTTATGGAGGAAAAAGACCACGTGGAGTTAAAAGATATTAATTAACATTCGATTCGTTAGGACGACAAGGTTCTTTAGAACTCGGTTAAACACATACCAGGAGAATCAGACATTTGGCACACCAAGTGCAGTTGGAAATCACTCAAGCATAAGCAATGATAAGGAAATCAATTGTTTTTGATATCTGAACCAAACAATGTTCCTGCTTACTGAATTAGAGAAAACAGAGAATTACAGGGTTACACTTTCATGAAACTGCATGTCATTGACCATTATGGAAGTCAGTTCACCTTTGTTAAGGTAGTCCTGCAGGTATTCCAAATGCTGAATTAATTGTGAAAAAATACAGTTCGAAAATAGCACTACAGTCAAAACAGGCTTACGTATAGTAATGAACGTGTCCTGTACTGTATATTTTTGAAGGAAATTATTTAAATTTTATTTTTATGTATTCCAATTCAAGTGAGCATCACAAGGGTTGGCTGAGTAATGAAGCACTTCAAGAAAAGTGTCGGACTCATAGAGTATTTACATAGCTCAAACCACTTGCCTAGCGTGTAACAATATTGAATCTTGTTAAAGCATCATTTTTCAAATACTTTCAAATAACAAATTCAAAAGGGCCAGAAATATTTTGAAAGAAAAATGGACAAAAGTTTTGTTGATCTCAGTTTTCTCTGAGGGTTCTTTCAGGGAACTTTTTGTTTTATTTTTTCCCTATAACCCGACTTTTCATCAAACATAATCACAAAAACCTGATAAAATGCATGGAAGGGTATTATATCAATTAACCAGTAGAAGGTTCTGTTCCTATTTTGGGTCCAATTAGTCAAAGCTGTATATTATTTACATGTTATTTACCACTATCATATTCTGTTCCTTTGCTTATGTACCAGCCAATTTATTAAAACCCCCTTCGCTTTTACGTACATTCCAATTTCTTAATTTTCGGATTTCCCCCTTTTTTCCTTGGATGTCATGTAAGATTAAAAAAGATTCCAAATTAACACAATAAAGTATATCCTAAAATCTAAATAGAACACTTATTCACTACCTAAATTTGTTTACATAATTAACAGAATTACCACAATACGAAACTGTATAACATGAATACGTTCCTTTCTAGCGCAACTTTCTATGTATCCAGTTAAGGTATATATGAGACCTGAGAAAACCAGTTGTTTGGATTTTAGGATTTTAATTTTTTAGTAATGACCCTGAATAGGCTACAACAAGTTTTACATCTTTATACAAATGCGTTACCTTTCTGGTGCTATTCTAAATACACAAAGATGCTGTAAGAAAAAATGCATTTGATTACCACTGAAAGTAATATCATTCAATTTCAGGAGGACCCCGTTCCCACAAACATGACTTTTCTGCTAAAAGAAAATGTGTTCATTTCTCTTATACTTTTGTTATTTGTTTTGAAAAGCAATCAATACCTTTGCCACTTAAAGTGGTCATCTAGATGGATACACGAATGTACACTGTTGGAAACCACGAGTCATTTATGTACATGTTAAAGAACGTGCCATTTGTCGCCTTTGCAATTTGTTTGGGTACAAGGGTAAAGTTTTCCAGAGTCCATGAAAAGCATAAAAAATACTTAAAATTAAACGGTATTTTCAAAACGTAACAATTCTTTTAAATGTATCCTTCTTGGTAAAAATGATACAAGTAATTTAATTTGGACACTAAACTTTGTGCAGTGTTTAAGCCTAGCAGGCTTACTTAGCAAACAATTTTCTAGTTTGACTTGTCACCAAAAGTAATATTTACACAGAAGCAATTAATATGTGACACGTGGAAGATTGATATCCACGATTCTTTACACAATTGCAAAGTGCGAACGCCCATCTGCCTATTAGTAAATGTAAAATAATTACAGGTAAGTCAGCAATAACAAGTTATTGCCACATCTGTACACTTGATAAACTTTTGAAGTACAGCATGCACTTAGTTTTAAGTTTGGCCATACAGATAACAATTTAGTTATATTAATGAACGTTTTCAGGGGTGAAGCTATGGTCACGTATTACACATCTTTTCTATATATGTTGTAGTGCATTTTCAAACTTCAGTACGTCTCTTCAAGTTAGCTCTTATTACAGTGTTGTAAGTAGGTCAGTATAATCTCCAGTGTGGACAATGAAATTTCATTCCACCAGCTACGATTTTATGTCCTTAGCCTTTTATCAATGTTTTGGTTTCTTTTCTTTGTTTTTTTTAATCGGATTCATTGCAGTTGCCCAATTCTTTTGAGAAGCAAGAGCTGCAGATAAATGTTAGTAACATCAGAGCTGGAGGATTATTTCATTGAAAATGGGTTAAATATATTCAGATTGCATGGAATCATATCAAAGAAACAGAAATGTTGTAGTCCCCAATACGGGTACACTATGTGGCACAAGTTAAATCAAACGTCAATTCGTTTCAAAAGATGAATGAAAGATTCGTCAGATACGATGACCATACACTAAAATATACGGTATCAAGTCTTGAATGGGTCTTTTCAATTTAACTCATTCAAGTATGATACCAAATAAGGCAAACTCCTTCGAATATTGTAAATAAATGCAGTTATTGATATTTAATTTACTTCTTCAATTTATGCACGGTATAGTCAGAGTTATAACACGTTCGATAAAAAACTGTGACATGAATAGAAGTACCCCTTTCTCCAAAATTATATCTGGCTTATATCTGGCTGTTATAAAGTTTTATTTGGTCAAATGAAACCAGATATGAAACCCTTTTAAGGTATCTTGATAGTTTACATCATATCAAGGTTTAAATGATCATATTTAGCCAGATATAACTTGAAAAATGCCTTTCCAGATATGCAGATAAAGTTTTATATAGCCATAAAACCTTCAACAAAAATTACGTTGCAAATATTACCCATACGGTAATTTAAACCACCAATGCAGTAAAAAGATTTGAAAGTAGAAACTTCAAAGCAGTTGTGTTCTTCACTATTCAGTTATGTAACAACCTCAAATACTTAATTCAATGCAATGCAAAGAACATTTATTTTTTTTTTAGAGATTTTCAAATAGTCCACAATATTAAACTGGTCAAGGGAGGGCTTCGGATGCGATTTGCACAGGGGTAATGCACTAATAAATTTTTGTGCACACATATGTGGTATATATGGTCCGGATATGGTATGGATATAAATCCCTATATGGGACATATATGAACAGACCTGTCCCATATAAATATTAAATTTTTAGGGTTCATTTATCCTTTTATCTTATATCAAGTAAAATCTGTCCATTTTTTGATAAAGCAAGATACATATTCCATATCTGGACCAGATTTGGGCCAGATATAAATTTCCGCGTATGGCCCATATATGGATTTGCCATATATGGACCACATCTGTCCGATATGAATTTGAGACATAGAAAATTTTTTAAGGGCCATATATTCCTGTCATTATATTCATGTCATTAGGAGGTACATTGTCAATTTTTTCGGTGAATCTAACACCTAATTGATCTTACTTTGGGGCTTCAAGTGGGGAAGGGGGGACGAGAGTCGGACGGACAAAACGTAAAGGGCAGTCCCCCCCCCGCGATTCACCACCCCGTATCACCACCAGTAGTGCCCTTTCCCAAACTAGTCACTCCATACCGTTATCGAAAAACAAGATCTTTCATAACGCGGATATGGATCCCGAAATATGTTGCGGCTACTTGTTTCTGTGTAAATTGACAGTATAACTGGAAGGACTAAAATCTCTTTATATTACACCAATCACTTTAAGAGTTTCGGAGCATGTTTTTAATTTTAACTGTAAACAACTGATAAAAGTTTAAAAACTTTTGGCTGTTAATGTAAATTTGAGCCCCGACCCTTCTTAAACGTATCATTACATAGAAACCTTTGCCAGCTTGACTTTAGGATGGAATATCAGTTTTTCATAAATTAATGGGAGTGGTGCGACATAGAATCTATCAAAAGAATCATATTTGTTACCACACCAGCAGAATATCAGCATTATACTAGGTGAACATCGTTTCATATCAGACTGGTAGTTGTAATTTAGTTATGAGTTATGATTCATGCGGATGTGGAGTAAGGTCAATCAGATTGGTTGTTCTACTGACACCCATTAAAATGACCACATAGCCAAGTTCTCGAAGTAAGGCAGTTCGACAAACCCACTTATTGGGGAATTATTCTTCGAAGTTGGACGATGTCTTTGTGAACATTTACGAGATCCCTCTGAAGGTCGAGCCTGCGCGCAAAACCAAAGTCACCACTGGCACAATATTATAGTCATATGGCCAATTGGCAAACCTGCACATCATGAAAGCAAATCGAAGCACGTAATACTATGGTTACGAGAAAGCAATCCCTGTCCAGCTGGTCAGTATTGTTGTTCGGGTCAGTAAAAGTTTGTTGGGCACGATTGGAAATTCAGAGCAAACTCATTGAAAGAGTTCTTACTTCATCCCAAAAAATTTCAGTTCTCCTTTTCCTGTCAGTTACTAAAGCGCCTCCCACAACCATGTCTAAACTTATCCTCATTTGATCACAATCTAGTAAGTTCAGGAAGAGTATAAAGACCCCAGTAATCAAAATACACTCAGTACAGAACATGCTTTGTGATATGACCTAAATTACTTTGTACTTTTTTAGGTTGCTGTCAAGTAAAGGAATTTTCCAATCGAGATTTTAATGTACTGCTACAACGATCGAAATTGTAATTTCGTGAGAGTTGACTGCCTTTCGGTATGAATGATCACTGACACAGAGACTGATTCTCCAGACACCTTAACCTGAAAAATTGCCAAATGTAAGTCCTACACTAGCACAAACAGCCCTGTCGATGACCTTTTTGAGCTATCATATGTTAACAAGTTAGGAGTCTGAGCACAACAAGTGCGGGGAAAATTATCACAAACAATCATGCCTAGAAAGTGAACTTGGAATGAACTTAGTCTCCCAGTTCTTCGCCACTTGACAAGTCTGCGCTCCGAAAGGTACACCCTCGTGCTTATCCAAATACGTACGGGAAAAGTTAGATTGTTCGTTTGTGGTGCGCCTTTACAAATTCACGTGACAAACTGGTGAACCACTACCACACATTGCCATGGCCATATGAAACTCACGTGGCACATTGGCAAACCTGGGAGGTAAATACTCATGCATATTCACTTAAAGGAAGTTGGTGTTTTTTCATGGCAACTGTTATTAATTTAGTCTTCACTAACACAAAACCATTGTTTCCCAGAGAACTAACATGCCAGATTTACAAACCTGCGCATTAGGGGACCACCCCGTCGTGCATATTCATATAAGGGAGCAAGGTGCATGTGCATGTTACGTGTGCTGACAAGTTACACGTTTGCAGACTGGGGATTCTGCGCGCACGCAATGAAATTAATGACACAACGATTGATTCCCAGGCATCCTAGCACTCGCTTAAAATGTATGCTTATTCATACCATACGGAGAGCTGGCTTTATTATTTTTAGCATTTTCCAAATTAACCGTGCCGACTTTGAAGGCTGTTCATCAGAAACAACCATGACCCGAACAATCATTTGGTAATACACCAAACCGGAACTAAAATAGAGTAGCCTGACCAAATTCTGCCTACTTTCACAATGGGCCTGCCGTATTTTTGCTATTTTCATTTTTATCTTCATTTTTTTTTACATTTCATAAGAAAATAGCACGTTCATGCTCATCAGAAAAATATGAAGGGCATTTTAACAACCGCCTGCTGCATAAAGATTCTGATAACTTCTTTGGGAAGGGTTGTTATTGTTATATAACGATTGTACTTAAGGGTTGTATTGTGTTACTTTTTTTCCTCGATGCTTTTCGTGCTTTTACTGTTTGTACTGCCATGATCGTCGTAATGAACGCTTGGCTGATCTTGAATGTGTGCTTTTCTGCAATTGTTGCCATGACTATGCAAGTGGGAAATATAGTGTATAGCAGATCTCAGCTACTCAGGTATAGATCAAGGGTTTTAAATACTAGACCTGATAACTCTTTGCCCAGTGTACTGAAAAGAAATGAATTACTACGATATCGCGGTGTACGGTCTGGGTCTCACACCAAAACCGAACACCGAGATTTCCATATACCGACAAGGATAACAACTAGACCTGCCCAAGTGTTGATTGCAAACTTAATTACAGGAGAGCCGCAGGTTCTAGACTCTCAAACGTGACAATAAAGCGCGACTTTCTTGGTGCGTGTAAAAAATTCGCCAGGTTTGGACTAATAAATGCGAGATCCGTCAAAAATAAGGTTGATACTATTGTTGAGCATGTTTTATTTAGCAAAGTGGATTGTTGCGCTTTCACTGAAACTTGGATTCACCAAGATGATAGTGTGTGACAAGCTGCCATGTCGTCTCATGGACTCAAATTTAACTTTCATGCACGTACATCACGCCAAACTGGTGGTGGAACTGGCCTGCAGCACAGGTCTCATATTCAGGTTAAGAAAGAAGAGGCAGGTGAAAAACAGTCGTATGAATATTCGAGATGGAACGTTATCATCGTTAATGACACCTTCTGTGTTGTCGTAATATATCGCCCTCCATATTCTCATGAACACCCTGTTGGTTTTAGAGTATTTTTGCAGGAATTGACTGATCATCTTGAGCAAATATTGATTACCGATCAAAAGTTGCTTATCGTCGGAGATTTCAATGTTCATTTTGAGAACAAAAACTGTAGAGAAACTAGCCAACTAAAGATTTTACTGGATTCACTTGGCTTGATTCAACATGTGCACAGCCCAACCCACATCGGCGGACACATGCTTGACCTTGTAATTGCACGTGCTTGCGACGAACTCGTCATAGATGAGCCGGTGTGTGACACTATTATATCGGACCACTATATGCTACAGTTCACTGTGCGTGTACCTAAACCAGAAGTTCACCGGGAAACTGTCCGTTTCAGAAAGTTGAAGATATCGACATGGTAAAATTTAAGCAAAAGATAGCACAGGAACTCAGTGTTATTGGATTACTCCCGGATGAGGCTGCTCAGCAGTATGGCTCTGTGCTATCTCGGATTCTTGATGATTTTGCCCCTGAAAAAACTAAGGATATCATCACTTGACCTGTGGTACCTTGGTTTGATGATGACCTGAGGAGAAGAAAACGAGAGAAGCGCCGGAAAGAAAAAGTTTTCCTTAAACATCCAAGTATCGAAAATAAACTCAGTTTGAAAACGAGTCAAACTGATTACCAACGTAGTATCCGTGAGGCAAAGGTATGATATTATAACACAATAATAAGGTAAATGACAGATGCCACTACCTGAAGCAGAAAATGAAAAAGTTTTGGCAGATGACTTTGTTGCCTTTTTCTCAGAGAAAATAGAAAAGATCCGTGTAAGTTTAGATGAGGTCCAAGAGATTAACATGCCAGATATAAGTCATCCAAATATTGAAGTCAATTTGAACAAATTCCGTCCTGTTGCCAAATCAGAAATTTCAAAATTAATCACTGATTTTAGTAATGCTACTTGTCACTCTGACCCTATTTCAACCAGATTGGTGAAGGAATGCTTGGACGTACTAGTGTCACCTATTACCAGTATTGTCAATGCTTCACTTTTACACCACACTTTTCCCAAAATTTGGAAAGAGGCACTAGTGAAACCTATGCTAAAAAAGACCGGTTTAGATCCAGTTTTCAGCAACTATCGCCCCGTTAGTAATATGCCATTTTTGAGCAAAGTGATTGAGAAAGCTGCTCTTGCACAACAACTTGAGCACATTCACCAAATGGATGTTTTCCAGATCTCAAGTCAGCGTATGGGCCGTATCATTCGACGGAGACTGCTTTGCTCAAAGTTACCTCGGACATCCTGATGTCTATGGACAAAAAGCAAGTCACACTTCTAGTTCTCCTAGATTTAAGCGCTGCGTTTGATACCATTGATCATTCAGTGCTGGAGATGGTACTGGAAAAAGATTATGGCATCACTGGTGATGTACTTGCCTGGATGAGTTCTTATCTTAGGAATCGTGCTCAGCGTGTTCAACTTCAGTCAGATGTTATGTCTGAATCGCGACCACTCCATTATGGTGTGCCCCAGGGAAGCTGCTACGGTCCCGTAGCTTTTTTGTTGTATGCCAGCCAATTATTTGCTGTTATGCAGAAGCATTTACCCCAAGTTCATGTGTATGCTGATGACACCCAACTTTACTTAGCTTTTAACCCCAATCAAGACACAAACCCATGGAAAGCAGTTGCTGATATTGAAAACTGTGTGAGGGATTTGAGAGCTTGGATGTTGTCAAATAAACTAAAAATAAATGATTCAAATACTGAATTTATGCTAATTGGCTCCAAATCCAGTTTAGCCAAAGTACATGTGAATTCAATCCGAGTAGGAAAGTGTGTGGTGCAAAAAGTCCCGTATGTGAGGAATTTAGGGGTGTGGTTTGATGAGCACCTTGTCATGCAGTTACATATTACCAAGCATTGTCAAAAAGCTATGATGCATCTGCAAGCCATTCGTTCTATTAGAAAGTATCTTTCTATAGAAGCCACTCGGAGTGTATTGCATGCTTTTGTGACATCATGTCTTGACTTTGGAAACAGTCTTTTAATTGGTGTTCCCAAGGTACACATAAGTAAATTACAGATAGCACAAAACATAGCAGTTCGTTGCTTACATAACCTTAAAAAATATGATTCTGTTTCCCCCTACATTTCGTCTGAGCGCTGGCTCACAGTTGATAAAAGAATAAAGTTTAAATTGATGTTGATAGTCTACAAATGCTTAAATAATCAAGGGCCAAAATATCTCAATGTCATGCTGATAAAAGATTTTAATGCCACTCACAATCTCAGATTTAACAGTGACACATTACGATTGGTAGTTCCACGCACCACTTCCTAGTCGTATGGTGACCGTGCCTTTATGGTTGCAGGTCCTAGACTCTGGAATTCCCTTCCTTTCTCTCTCAGAAGTGTTTCGAATACCTCAAAATTTAAAGCTGGACTAAAGACTTACCTTTTCAACCTATAGTATTATCTCTCTTTTATTACTTGTAAAGTGCACGTGACTGACTAGTTACATCGTGCGCTATATTAAGCCTAATCTATATATAAACCTAGCTTGTTAATCTCGAAGCACATTCAGTGTCCTGGACTGGCCAAAGATGTATCCGGAATAAGAGACTTGCCTTGCCTCGAATTTCTGTTCTTCATTGAGGATACAAGAAACAAGCTTATTATAAATGATCAATCCACTTATAGATGTATCAAAGTAGGGGAAGGGGTGGGGTGGGAAAATTGCCCTGTAGCATTCTCCGATTGATTATATGCAACAACGGTACTAAAAAATCAAAACAAACCATTAGCAGTATGATTCCTTAAAAATATCATCAGACAAGAACTTGAATAAATTTTTTTTAACGCCTTCCATTATTATTTAGTATATATGTTTATAGATAAAGTACACCTCTCCACTGTCTTATCTCTTAGTACAACTTCCATACCCATAGAACCAATAGACAACATTACAGTTCAAACAAAAAGGCGAGCTTGCACGTGTCATTAATTATTCTATTTGTCCCACTGCCATGTGCCCTACCTTCTTTGGGGTGTTTCGCAACCAACTGTCACACAAACGTTGAACTCTAATGTCAACATCTTCTGGAGTTGATTTAGGTGGATTAAATATTACACAGTGTGTGCAAAACTGTTTTGGTTTTACATGGCCATATTTTACAAGAGCAATTACTATTACAATTCTTCGGGGTCCTCTGTCCGTACGACCCCCACCCTAAAATCAAGTTACCGGCCTTTCTTTCATGACGATGCCCCCATATCTGAAACAAATTGTCACCATTGAGTGGATATTTGCAAGCAATCATTTAACAAATGAATGAAAATTGTTTTTTACCCAACATTAATTGCAGAAATACAGAACTATATGTACTGCAATATTATAGCAAGTTATTCATGTTTTAAACCTGCCTAAAAGTTGATGCAGCCCTTCAGTCAAGACATTCAGCGCTTTTGGTAGTGAACATTACCCTAGTTAAAGAAATCCAGTTACAAACATTCGACAATTTAGTCATTGACTGAAGGCCAGGGTGTTACCAGCATTACTTCGTTACAAGAAGGTAAACATATGACAAAGGCCCCAGGGTAGGAAACTTGTTTAAGACTTAGAAGAAGTCTCCCCCCCCCCCCCATTTAAAAATTTTTGGCTGAAAAGAGGTTAGAATACGTGCAAAATGGGGCAACATTTGATGACACATGACAATGAAATAGTGTAATTTTCAGGAAATGATTTTGATTACTCATGTGACATTTTCACTGTGGCCACAATCCCATCGCTCCCCTGGCTACGTCTTTGCTCAAATACTGTTTAAACTGACAGCAGTATAGGTCAAATTATAGGTGATATTCAATGCTACAGCATGTTTTGGTGGAAGACTTAATTTGTCCGTGTTGTCATCTTGCCGTTTGTAAAAATATGACAATTCTTACATAGCATCGGTATCTTTCATTGACAAAAAACAAATTAGAAAGCCTTAACAAATGAGCACACTTTTTCAAGCTTTGAAGACACTCTTTTTTTAACATTGTGGAAGAGTCGTGTTCATATCAGGGGTTTCTTGACCCTTACACGACAAACTTCTTTTCATGGCAGTTCCAACCTTCTCCGTTAGTGAGACATATTCATCTGATAAGAATTTTCTCCCAAGCATGGGATATACTGAGAAGATCCCTCCACTGCACTGCATTTCTTTTTTTCCCTCCATTTATTCATGAGATTTTATCATACAATATTTTCAAGGAACAAACTTTGTCAGCACTTTATACAATAATTACAATAACGTTCCATTTTGCTAAATCCTGGGCATAATACAACAAAATGAAAATCTTTCTTAGCTATAAAAAAGCCTTTCCAGCACCATTAAAGGTAATACTAAAGATTTTACATTGTGAGGTCGATAACCATTTACAACTTAACTGCAAACCCGTTGTTCAAAACCTTCTTACGTAAGCCCCTCACATTGACCGAAATTTATCTTCATCCCGACACAATCTCAGATTAAGTTGCCTCAGAGCGAGTATAAAAAAGCTCATGTACTATCACAAGACTCTCAGCACAGTTCATGCTGTGCATTATAAGCTTTGGCACTCTGCAATGTTTGAACTAGTAGGAGTCAAAACATTGAGCCAATTGAGAGCTTCTGTAACCTTTTACAAGACGCGTTTCCAACATCTAATATCTCTAAAGATCAAATCGCTTTAACAAAGTTCCAAAATTAGGAATAAAATTTTAAATTTAAAACACAAGAGTTAACATTTAACCCTTTACCGTTGTGCTCCGATCGGGGCATATTTGCGCGCCTCGGGAGTGGGCGGAAAAGCGGACGTAGCCCGCCCCGCATCGGCTTCCGTAGGCCATTGACCCCGTGACCTTAAACTATTGTCTCTGTCGCTCTTGTGGCCGAATTTTCGGGTAGCTACTCGCAGTTTCGAGCTCCGCGTGAAGCAGTAAAGATGCGTGACAGCCGAGCTCTCCGCATGGGTCCAAAAGGACCCAAACAACGGTAAAGGGTTAACAAAGTTTTCTGGTGAAAGCAATCACACCCCAAATATGTTTTTTTGATACGGTTACAATTTATCCCCAATTGATACTGCATGTAATTCAAATGTTGCGGAGTAGCCTCCATTTTTATGGATGTATAGACTGCGTCGATTGTTACTATATTGGTAAAGGCGTTCGTGTTCAATCGAACATTGCCCCTAATTATTGTAATAATTTAAGATTTCGGTTGCATAAGGGGTTCTAACCAGAGGTTTGGAGAAGGCAGAGGTAAGAAGGTTTGGAGGTTAATTTCCATTTTTTCTTTTATTGGAGATCCATCATAAATGATAAAGTGCCGTGTAGTTCTAAGGGTTCTAAACGAAAAACAGCATTTGTTAATTTAATATTGGAAAGGCACAAAGAAGACCCATATTTGTACATGTCTAATCAATAACTTATCATACCAATTCTAATTCGATTATTTCAGAAAAGGTTAAAGGTAATTTGAAAGTCGTTGCTATACAACCTTTCTGACTTCACCCTATCTTATCAAATTTCAGTGTGAACCCGCCTGTCAAAAAAAAAAAAAAAAAAAAATAAAAACTTGGAATGGACAAAGGGAAGCAACTCCAAGGCAGCATAGTATTTTTGTATTTAAGTTCTAATGCAAATTTATGTGCAGATAATTATTGGTGATATATTTCAATTTAGACACTCTTTAGAGTTTCACTCTAATTGAACTGAAAGGCTCATGTTTAAAATTTTTATTTATCAAAAGAGTAGTTTAAAATAGGGCATTGGTAAATGAGTAAAAGGTAACCTATATTATATAAACTGAAAATGATTTTAATTTAAAGGCAGTCAACTCTCAACACAACTAGAAATTGTATAGGAGTCCACAGAAATTCTCAATTGAAACTAGGTCTTTGATTTACAGCACGTTCAAAAATGGAGAGCACTAAGGCTCACACATGTACTACACTGGGAGTGTTTTGATTTCAAATTGCAGTTTTGTATAATAAAATAAGATTGTATCTGGATGAAGAGTTTTAGTTGTTGGGGTCATTCGTAGGAAGGTCTTGCAGTCCATTAAACATAAGAACAAACTGTATAAGAACTACTTAAGAAATACGGCCGATGATGGTACGCATTTTCGAACATATCGCAATAAGTTAAATCATGTCATTCGTATTGCCAAGAAAAATTATTTTTCTTCAAAATTTAATAGCTGTAAAAATGACCTGAAGCGCACCTGGGAGGCCATTAACAATGTATTACACAAAAATAAGAAAGGTAAATTCTCATATCCGACCTCATTTATTCATTACAATGATGAAATAACCGATAAGAAGACAATAGCAGATGCATTTAATGAATTCTTTGTTAATGTAGGCCCTAACCTTGCCTCTACAATACAGAGTAATGCGAATGCTAGTATATATCTAAAAGGTAGCAATCCTTCAACTAAGTACCTTACTCCAACAGACGAGGATGAAGTTATCAAAATTTCTATGTCTTGTTTAAAGCCCAATAAGGTTGCTGGTTTTGATGGGATTAAGCCTGGTATCGTGAGGAAAGTCATACATTTCATATCCAAACCCCTTACTTATATTATCAACAGGTCCCTTGGGACCGGTATCGTACCGGATCATATTAAAGTAGCCAAAGTCATACCTATTTTCAAGAAAGGCGATCCGATGCATTGTGATAATTATCGCCCAGTTTCCATTCTACCTTGTTTCTCCAAAATATTTGAAAGACTTATCCATAATCGCCTTTACAACTTTATTAGAATTTTCATGAATGGTGAATCATTACAAAAAGTTTGTACTAAATTCCTAGGGGTTTTAATTGACGATCGTTTAACTTGGAAACCACATATTGACACCATAAGTGTAAAAATTGCCCAGTGCACTGGAATTTTGTCTAAGCTTAAACACTATTTGCCCAGGAATATCCTTCGTTCCCTTTATCTCACCCTCTTCTTGCCACACCTATACTGCCTGTCTGTCTGGGCTGGGACAAGTAAGACACACCTAACCAAACTCATTACATTACAAAAGAGGGCAATCCGGCACATTTGCTCGGCAAACTCAATTGAACATACCAGTAAACTTTTTTCTCTACTTAACTTGATGAAGTTCACCGATTTAATCCACTTCAAAGAAGCAATCTTTGCTTACCGTATCGTACATAATCTTGCTTCACCGTACTTTCAACAAATGTTCTCATTTTAACTATGACACACACGACCATAATGAAAGGCAGTCCGGATATCTCCGGTTACCACGTTTTAATTCAAATTTTCTGAAGAAAAGTTTACACGTAAGAGCATCCTCAATCTGGAATACCCTCCCTAATGAAGTACAACTCTGTAAATCAATTTCTAGTTTCAAAAGTAAGTATTGCAAGCACTGCATTGAAAAGTATTGATTAACGAAGTACTTCATATAACATTCACCATTCTTATGTTCACTGTATATCGTTTAGGTTAATGTTCATATTTTCCTCTTTGTACTTCTCACAGGGAGTGCTCTGTCCCATAAGCCTACCAAGGTTTTTTAGAGTACTTCCTTTCGTAACTTTCAAAACGTAATTTGTTACAACACAGTATATATGTAAATATTGTTATTATTGGTCGTTACGATGAAACAAATAAATGAAATGAAATGAAATGAAGGTTAGCCAAATTAGAACTATTTTGGGTGAGAGGATATTAAGGCCTTAAAGTTTGGCAACTGCGGGATGCTTTTAATTGAGTTACACTGAATGAAAATTGATATATTCATTAGGTAGGTACTATTATTTGGAGCTAAGAGACCCGACCTCACTCTTTTCTCCAAAATAACCCAGACCCAGCCATACAGAGACTGATAAACCTTCCATATACATCCATTTAGCGAGTTAAAGTGTTAATAAAATTCAAAATATGTTTCCACAATATCTGCGTAAACTTTAAGTTCAGACACATTTACCTAAATTACTCAAGTTCCAAACGATGAAATAGTGTGATGATGTGACAGCCAAAAGGAAAACCCTCCTCTGGGATCCCTTAACCTAATATTGAAATGACGACTGTAACTAGAAGCAATATGAAAAAGTGCTATAAACCAAAGTTTGATCCCAATAAATGATTCGTGAAGAAAGGAAAACTATCAAGACACTATTTAGCAGTTATTAAAATTAGATCTTATTACTGAAATATTTTCCAATCGCAAAGTTCATTTCTACTTTTTCACAAAACCTTTTTTTCGGGCTCAGTTTCAGGTAATTTCTGCATCAATATTTTTAAATTAATCTAAAGGGTTATAAATAGGTAGATTTTAAGGAATGAAAGAGCATAAGCTTGTACATGCAATTCCTCCTGACCTCCAAAACGAGCCGTCTCCTAACTGAAATTACGTTCACTTTCCTAATTCTTTAAATGAAATCAATTGGCACTGGGAATTTTGAGAAATATTCATTATTATGCTATAATGTATTTAAAGAAATGCTTTAGATTATTTTTCTTTTTCATAGGGTTAGAATGTTTATTTTCCTTTGTGAAAAAGTTTAAATGTATATAAAAACAAAATCTGAAACATCACCAACTAATCCTTCTTGTGTTGATCAATGATGTGCATGTTGTGATATAAACTCAAAAGATTCCTTTAATACACAGCAGTGTTGTAAATGAATTTTCGTGGTGTCTGAATGGGTCAACTGGTATGCCTGGTAGATGATCTCACTAACTGTGTGGTATCTTATTGGTCATCGTATTGTAACACAGAAGATGTTATTAATTTACGAAAATTGTTTGGACACAGATCAGAATAGAAGATAGGCTTGTCAGAGATTGAAATCAGCACAAAGCTTTTACTAGAATAATTGTGGTACAATTGTACAAGTAAAACTTTAAAGACAGGCAGACGTCTACAGCGTTCATATGTTGAAGAAACTTAACAGGAATAAGGTCAACAGACAGTGTTAGATCAGTGAACTGTTATTTGGAGATCCTTTGGTCGGACCTGTTTGACCAAGACATAGCAGCTAATTCTTTGGTGACAGGGTGGCAGGTCTCAAAACGTTTTGGAAATACTCCCATTAACTAGTTTTATTAAAGAAGTGAATTTTTAACGATGTGTCCATGTCTTCCCATATTCAAGTTAAGATTAACGCTACCGTTCTTAGAACATGTCCCTTTAAGTCTGACACGGTACTGGGTCCTTTTGGGCTTTGGGAATACACAGCCCTTTCTTTATATCTAGATCAATAAACTTAGTACCTAATTAGAGCTGATTTTGACATGCGAGACTAATAACGCAATTGATTTTTTAACCAAGTAAATATATGTGATAGTTCTTTGTTTTGAACTCTGTTACGTATAAGTTGCTTTAAAATTGCTGAATGGCAGAATTCGCAAGCAGAAAAATGTTTTCTTTTCGCAAATACTACCATATATCAACATTTTAAGTCCCAACGGCAACAGCCACATTGTAAACCAATTCTTTACCTGTAATTTACCTGTAGTTTTACTTGTAGTTTACACATTTCTTTTAGATATATATATATATATATATATATATATATATATATATATATATATATATATATATATATATATATATATATATATATATATATATATATATATATATATATATATATATATATATATATATATATATATATATATATATATATATATATATATATATATATATATATATATATATATATATATATATATAGTTTCTGACAGTTGCTTTCACTCTATATGGAAGAAACAAGCGTTGCCCCACAGGCCGAGTCAACGAACACCCCAGGTCCATCAAACAAAATCTCCAAGGATATTAGGCAGCAGCACATATCAAGTCCCGATATCTGTTTTTGCACCGATTCGTCCGAGCTTGTGACTTTTCTGCTCCAAACCAGTTTCTTCTTCTATTTCGAGTGATTCAGATTTTTACCAGTTGCACTCATTTTTGCAAATATCGACTTCCCTCCCATTTCTGTTTTTTTTTTTTGAAGTTCAGGTCTTGTTCGTATTTTAGGTGTTCGTTCATGTTTGACAAACACATGGGGATTTATACCCACCACGCCAAACACGTCTTGGTTTTCGACAGAACGCCAAGCAATGTTAACTACTGACCTCAACATTTCGTAATGGTCACTTCCACAGTATCTCCACCTAAACCTACATACATATATGGTCATTTTCACGGTAAAGGGTGTTACTTTGGATTTAAAACACCGAAATTTCAAAATAAGTTTTCGTAAATACTTCTACGAAAATATTGTGTGAAAATGTCTAAATTATTGGACATAGAACATTCTGGAACTTAAACTAAATGTTAAATGGTAAACCGCTCTGTGTTTACCTCAAACATTTGATCATTTTAGCACAAATGACTTTTAATTTAGTTAATCAATTGACAAACTGTGTAGAACACATATATTCCAATAGTCATTTTTCATTTGTTATTCTTACAGTACGGTATGTAATCTGAAGGATGCACACCGCTTTAATTCAAACTGGTCTTTGAAATATCTTGTTATGAATTTCAAATTTGGAAGGAAAAATGGTACTCATGGATTATTTTTTCAGTTTCATCACCTTCTCCTAGAGAGCACACAAAATAAAAATTGCTGAGCAAATACCCTTATGTTATTGTTCACCAATGCAAGTTCTGAACAGCAGCTTTTGTTACAACAAAGTTGGAATGATCAAGATGGTGTTAATTAAAGCTGACGCTTCGAAGCACAAGTGACTTTGTGTAAACCAATTAGTAATTTAGTCAGTATCTCCAAATGCATTCCAGTCGTCTCGTTAGATCAAAAATAAACATAAAATGAAAAAATGATATGCATGTTACAATTTGTCAGTAAATCACAATAACAGTAATCCTAAATACCTGAAAACTTGTTTCGGAGGTTTTAAAATTTTTAAACAAAAATAAGTATTTTTTAAAGTTGACTAACTATCTAGTTTGAATAAATATTGTGGTAATCTCAACATCTCAAGTAATGCTGGCAGTAGAGAATCAGGATGAACAAAAAGCGTGAAAGATGTGAAAGATGAATACAGTATTAAAACTCCTTAGGTAGCTACTAATTAGATGGCTTAAGTGATGAAAAATCCCGGGTATATGTAGCTTCCCCCAAACACCACAGCCCAAATTGTCCAAAATTCAAAGTCACACCCTTTATTGTGCAAAATGACCATATGTGGTTTCCCATCTGGTCAACATGTCCACATTTACAATACTACCTCGTTTTAGCATTAGGCCTTGGCCCCCTCGCATTTCCCAATTACCTTCAAAACGAAAGGTTCTTTAAAACAAAAATATATACGAATTTTACTTCAAAAAATTCAAAAAAAAAAAGGAGATGTCGCACCGGATGGCATGAACCGATGTCAGGGCACTCCACAAACCTTTTCAAAGGGAACAGGGTGTCAGGACTCTATAGTGGCTCTGGGGTTGTCTTCTCACATCATGCTCCTTCACTGACGCAAATTTTTAGTTCCTAAAAATACGAGAGTTTAGTAAGACTTCAACTTTTAATTCAAAATGTGATACGAAATTGCATGCGTGTAAGGACACCTAATTTTTCAAAAACTTTTACGAAGGGGGGGGGGGGGAGTCTTTCTCCTAAGCTTAGCTGAAACAGAGCTTACACGTGAATAAGTCGAGCAAAGAGATCTGTTGGTCAAATATGAAATCTATCCAAGTTTCCTATCTTGTAAACCAGATTTCAAGACTTTGACCCCTGGTGACCCCAGATGAACTTTGACCTCCACAAAAAACAATAGGGACCATTTTCTGACCATAACGCATCCACAAACCAAATATGAAATCTGTCCAAGTTTCCTCTCTTGAGATATTGTAATGACGAGGTTTTTAAAACTTGACACCTCGTGACCCCGAATGACCTATGACCTCCGCCAAACAATAGGGACCATCTTCTGACTATAATGCATCCACAAACCAAATATAAAATCTATCCAAGTTTCCTCCCTTGAGATATTGTGTTGACAAAATTTTCAGCCTACCACCCCCTGTGACCCCAGATGACTTTTGACCTGCGCCAAAATTGATATGGACCATCTTCTGACCATAACGCAACCACATACCAAATATGAAATCTATCCAAGTTTCCTATCCTAAGATATCGTGCTAACAAGATATTCAGACTTTGACCCCTGTTGACCCCAGATGACCTTTGAAATCCTTCAAAAACAATAGGGACCATCTTCTGACTATAAGGCAACCACATACCAAATATGAAATCTATCCAAGTTTCCTCTCTTGTAAACAAGATTTCAAGACTTTGACCCCTGGTGACCCCAGATGACCTTTGACCTCCACCAAAAACAATAGGGACCATTTTTTGACCATAACGCATCCACATACCAAATAAGAAATCTATCCAAGTTCCCTATCTTGAGATATCGTGTTAACTATATATTAAGACTTTGACCCCTGGTGACCCCAGATGACCTTTGACCTCCACAAAAAACAATAGGGACCATTTTCTGACCATAACACATCCACAAACCAAATATGAATTCTGTCCAAGTTTCCCTATCTTGAGATATCGTGCTAACACAATTTCAGACTTTGACCCCAGGTGACCGCAGATGACTTTTGACATCCGCCAAAAACAATAGGGACCATCTTCTGACTAAAATGCATCCACATGCCAAATATGATATCTATCCAAGTTTCCTATCTTATGATATCGTGCTAACAAAATTTTCAAACTTTGATTCTCCATGATCCCAGATGACCTTTGACCTCGACCAAAAAATATAGGGACCTTCTTCTGACTATAAAGCATCCACATAACAAATATGAAATCTATCTAAGTCTCCTATTCTAAGATATCGTGCTAACAAGATATTCAGACTTTGACTCCAGGTGACCCCAGATGACCTTTGATCTCCACCAAAAACAATAGGGACCATCTTCTGACAATAATGCATCCACATATCAAAGATGAAATCTATCCAAGTTTCCTATCCTAAGATGTGGTGCCAACAAGATATTCTGACTTTGACCCCCTGTGACCCCAGATGAAATTTGACCTCCGCCAAACACAATAGGGACCATTTTGTAAAAATAACACATCCACTTAACAAATATGTAGGGACCATCTTCTGACTATAAAGCATCCACAAACCAAATATGAAATCTATTCAAGGTTTATTCAAGAGATATTGTGTGGACAAGATTTTCAGACTTTGACCCCTTGTGATCCCAGATGACCTTTAACCTTCACCAAAAACAGTAGACACAAACCAGATATGAAACCTATCCACGTTTCCTCCGTTCGAGAAAATATGTTTACAAGATCTTCACACTACGACCCTCGGTGACCCCATATTACCTGTGACCTCCCCCAAAAACAATATGAACCATCTCCTGACATTAACGCATCTACAAACCAAATATGAAATCTATCCAAGTTTTCTATCCTAAGATATCGTGCTAACAAGATATTCAGACTTTGACTCCAGGTGACCCCAGATGACCTTTGATCTCCAACAAAAACAATAGGGACTATCTTCTGACTATAATGCATCTACATACCAAATATGAAATCTATCCAAGTCTCCTCCCTTCAGATATTGTGTTGACAAGATTTTCAGACTACGACCCCCGGTGACATCAGATGAACTTTGACCTCGACCAAAAACAATATGAACCATCTCCTGACATTAACGCATCCACATACCAAATATGAAACCTATCCAAGTTCCCTATCTTGAGATATCGTTTTAACGAGATTTTCAGACTTTTACCTCTGGTGACCCCAGATGACTTTTGACCTGCGCAAAAATTCATAGAGGTCATCTTTTGACCATAACGCATCCACATACTAGATATGTAATCCATCCAAGTTTTCTATCCTAAGATATCGTGCTAACAAGATATTCAGACTTTGACATGTGGTGACCCCGAATGACCTTTGACCTCGACCAAAAACAATAGGGATCATTTTCTGACTATAATGCATCCACATACAAAAAATGAAATCTATCCAAGTTTCCTATCCTAAAATATCGTGCAAACAAATTTTTCAGACTTTGATTCTCGGTGACCCCAGACGACCTTTGAACTCCGCCAAAAACGATAAGGACCATATTCTGACTAAAACGCATCCACATACCAAATATAAAATCTGTCCAATTTTGCAATCTTGAGATATCGTGCTTACAGAGTCTTCAGAGGTTGACCGCCGTGACCCCAGATGACCTTTGACCTTCCCCCCAAAATGCAGGGTCCATTTTCTTACCATAACGCATCCACTTACCAAATATGAAACCCATCCAAAATTTCTATTCTGAGATGTCGTCCTAACAAAGTTTTCAGAAAACGACCCCCTTGACCCCAGATGACCTTTGACCTCCACCACAACGCATTTACAAACCAAGTATGAAATCTATCCAATTTTCCTATCCAAAGATAACGGGCCAACAAGATATTCCGACTTTGGCCCGTGTCCCCAGATGACCTTTGACCTCCACAAAAAACAGTAGGGACCATTTTCTGACCATAACGCACTTACAAACCAAATATGAAATCTGTCCAAGTTTCCCTATCTTGAGATATCGTGCTAACACAATTTCAGACTTTGACCCCAGGTGACCGCAGATGACTTTTGACATCCGCCAAAAACAATAGGGACCATCTTCTGACTAAAATGCATCCACATGCCAAATATGATATCTATCCAAGTTTCCTATCTTATGATATCGTGCTAACAAAATTTTCAAACTTTGATTCTCCATGATCCCAGATGACCTTTGACCTCGACCAAAAAATATAGGGACCTTCTTCTAACTATAAAGCATCCACAAACCAAATATGAAATCTATCTAAGTTTCCTATTCTAAGATATCGTGCTAACAAGATATTCAGACTTTGACTCCAGATGACCCCAGATGACCTTTGATTTCCACCAAAAACAATAGGGACCATCTTCTGACAATAATGCATCCACATATCAAAGATGAAATCTATCCAAGTTTCCTATCCTAAGATGTGGTGCCAACAAGATATTCTGACTTTGACCCCCTGTGACCCCAGATGAAATTTGACCTCCGCCAAACACAATAGGGACCATTTTGTAAAAATAACACATCCACTTAACAAATATGTAGGGACCATCTTCTGACTATAAAGCATCCACAAACCAAATATGAAATTTATTCAAGGTTTATTCAAGAGATATTGTGTTGACAAGATTTTCAGACTTTGACCCCTTGTGATCCCAGATGACCTTTAACCTTCACCAAAAACAGTAGACACAAACCAGATATGAAACCTATCCAAGTTTCCTCCGTTCGAGAAAATGTGTTTACAAGATCTTCACACTAAGACCCTCGGTGACCCCAGATTACCTGTGACCTCCCCCCAAAACAATATGAACCATCTCCTGACATTAACGCATCCACAAACCAAATATGAAATCTATCCAAGTTTTCTATCCTAAGATATCGTGCTAACAAGATATTCAGACTTTGACTCCAGGTGACCCCAGATGACCTTTGATCTCCAACAAAAACAATAGGGACTATCTTCTGACTATAATGCATCTACATACCAAATATGAAATCTATCCAAGTTTCCTCCCTTCAGATATTGTGTTGACAAGATTTTCAGACTACGACCCCCGGTGACATCAGATGAACTTTGACCTCGACCAAAAGCAATATGAACCATCTCCTGACATTAACGCATCCACATACCAAATATGAAACCTATCCAAGTTCCCTATCTTGAGATATCGTTTTAACGAGATTTTCAGACTTTTACCTCTGGTGACCCCAGATGACTTTTGACCTGCGCAAAAATTCATAGAGGTCATCTTTTGACCATAACGCATCCACATACTAGATATGTAATCCATCCAAGTTTTCTATCCTAAGATATCGTGCTAACAAGATATTCAGACTTTGACATGTGGTGACCCCGAATGACCTTTGACCTCGACCAAAAACAATAGGGATCATTTTCTGACTATAATGCATCCACATACAAAATATGAAATCTATCCAAGTTTCCTATACTAAAGTATCGTGCAAACAAATTTTTCAGACTTTGATTCTCGGTGACCCCAGACGACCTTTGAACTCCGCCAAAAACGATAAGGACCATATTCTGACTAAAACGCATCCACATACCAAATATAAAATCTGTCCAATTTTGCAATCTTGAGATATCGTGCTTACAGAGTCTTAAGAGGTTGACCGCCGTGACCCCAGATGACCTTTGACCTTCCCCCAAAAATGCAGGGTCCATTTTCTTACCATAACGCATCCACTTACCAAATATGAAACCCATCCAAAATTTCTATTCTGAGATGTCGTCCTAACAAAGTTTTCAGAAAACGACCCCCTTGACCCCAGATGACCTTTGACCTCCACCACAACGCATTTACAAACCAAGTATGAAATCTATCCAATTTTCCTATCCTAAGATAACGTGCTAACAAGATATTCCGACTTTGACCCCGTGACCCCAGATGACCTTTGACCTTCATCAAAAGCAATAGCCACAAACCAAATATGAAATCCATCCAAGTTTCCTCCGTTTGAGACATTGTGTTGACGAGATTTTCAGACTACGACCCTCGGTGACCCCAGATTTTTGACCCACGGCAAAAAATATATAAACCATCTTCTGACTATAATGCATCCACGCACAAAACATGAAATCAATCCAAATTCCCTATTTTGAGATATCGTGTTAAAATATTTTTTAGACTTTGACCCATTTTGATTTGGGATCACCTTTGACCTCCTCCAAAAACAATAAGGACCATATTCTGACTAAAACGCATCCACATACCAAATATAAAATCTGTCCAATTTTGCAATCTTGAGATATCGTGCTTACAGAGTCTTTAGAGACTGACCGCCGTGACCCCAGATGACCTTTGACCTTCCCCCAAAAAAGCAGGGTCCATTTTCTTACCATAACGCATCCACTTACCAAATATGAAACCCATCCAAAATTTCTATTCTGAGATGTCGTTCTAACAAAGTTTTTAGAAAACGACCCCCTTGACCCCAGATGACCTTTGACCTCCACCACAACGCATTTACAAACCAAGTATGAAATCTATCCAATTTTCCTATCCAAAGATAACGGGCCAACAAGATATTCCGACTTTGGCCCGTGTCCCCAGATGACCTTTGACCTTCAACAAAAACAATAGTCACAAACCAAATATGAAATCCATCCACGTTTTTTCCGTTTGAGACATTGTGTTGACAAGATTTTCAGACTACGACCCTCGGTGACCCCAGATAACCTTTGACCTACGCCAAAAACTATATGAACCATCTTCTGACTATAACGCATCCAAGTACCAAATATGAAATCAATCCAAGTTCCCTATTTTGAGATATCATGCTTACAAAAATTTTCAGACTTTGACCCATTTTGATTCCAGATAACCTTAGACCTCCGCCAAAAACAATGGGGACCATCTTCTGACCATAACGTATTCACTTACCAAACATGAAATCTATCCAAATTTCCTATATTGAGATGTCATCCTAACAAAGTTTTCTGAAATTGCCCCCCTTGACCCCAGATGACCTTTGACCTCCGCCAAAAATAGGGACCATCTTCTGACCACGACGTATTTACATACCAAATATGAAATCTATCCAATTTTCCTGTCCTAAGATAACGTGCTAACAAGATATTCCGACTTTGACCCCGTGACCACAGATGACCTTTGACCTTCATCAAAAGCAATAGCCACAAACCAAATATGAAATCCATCCAAGTTTTTTCCGTTTGAGACATTGTGTTGACGAGATTTTCAGACTACGACCCTCGGTGACCCCAGATTACCTTTGACCCACGGCAAAAAATATATAAACCATCTTCTGACTATAATGCATCCACGCACAAAACATGAAATCAATCCAAATTCCCTATTTTGAGATATCGTGTTAAAATATTTTTTAGACTTTGACCCATTTTGATTTGGGATCACCTTCGACCTCCTCCAAAAACAATAAGGACCATATTCTGACTAAAACGCATCCACATACCAAATATAAAATCTGTCCAATTTTGCAATCTTGAGATATCGTGCTTACAGAGTCTTCAGAGGTTGACCGCCGTGACCCCAGATGACCTTTGACCTTCCCCCAAAAATGCAGGGTCCATTTTCTTACCATAACGCATCCACTTACCAAATATGAAACCCATCCAAAATTTCTATTCTGAGATGTCGTTCTAACAAAGTTTTTAGAAAACGACCCCCTTGACCCCAGATGACCTTTGACCTCCACCACAACGCATTTACAAACCAAGTATGAAATCTATCCAATTTTCCTATCCAAAGATAACGGGCCAACAAGATATTCCGACTTTGGCCCGTGTCCCCAGATGACCTTTGACCTTCAACAAATACAATAGTCACAAACCAAATATGAAATCCATCCACGTTTTTTCCGTTTGAGACATTGTGTTGACAAGATTTTCAGACTACGACCCTCGGTGACCCCAGATAACCTTTGACCTACGCCAAAAACTATATGAACCATCTTCTGACTATAACGCATCCAAGTACCAAATATGAAATCAATCCAAGTTCCCTATTTTGAGATATCATGCTTACAAAAATTTTCAGACTTTGACCCATTTTGATTCCAGATAACCTTAGACCTCCGCCAAAAACAATGGGGACCATCTTCTGACCATAAGGCATCCACTTACCAAATATGAAATCTATCCAAATTTCCTATCTTGAGATGTCGTCCTAACAAAGTTCTCAGAAATTGACCCCCTTGACCCCAGATGACCTTTAACCTCCGCCAAAAATAGGGACCATCTTCTGACCACAACGTATTAACATACTTAATATGAAATCTATCCAAGTTTCCTATCCTAAGATAACGTGCTAACAAGATATTCCGACTTTGACCCCTTGACCCCAGATGACCTTTGACCTTCAACAAAAACAATAGCCACAAACCAAATATGAAATCCATCCAAGTTTCCTAAGTTTGACATATTGTGTTGACAAGATTTTCAGACTGCGACCCTCGGTGACCCCAGATTACCTTTTACCTACGCCAAAACTATATAAACCATCCTCTGACTATAACGCATACACGTACCAAATATGAAATCAATCCAAGTTCCCTATTTTGAGATATCGTGTTAACACATTTTTTAGACTTTGACCCTTTTTGATTCCAGATCACCTTTGACTTCCACCAAAAACAATAGGGACCATCTGACTATATTGCATCCACATACCAAATATGAAATCTATCCAATTTTGCAATCTTGAGATATCGTGCTTACAGAGTCTTCAGAGGTTGACCGCCGTGACCCCAGATGACCTTTGACCTTCCCCCCAAAATGCAGGGTCCATTTTCTTACCATAACGCATCCACTTACCAAATATGAAACCCATCCAAAATTTCTATTCTGAAATGTCGTCCTAACAAAGTTTTTAGAAAACGACCCCCTTGACCCCAGATGACCTTTGACCTCCACCACAACGCATTTACAAACCAAGTATGAAATCTATCCAATTTTCCTATCCAAAGATAACGGGCCAACAAGATATTCCGACTTTGGCCCGTGTCCCCAGATGACCTTTGACCTTCAACAAAAACAATAGTCACAAACCAAATATGAAATCCATCTACGTTTTTTCCGTTTGAGACATTGTGTTGACAAGATTTTCAGACTACGACCCTCGGTGACCCCAGATAACCTTTGACCTACGCCAAAAACTATATGAACCATCTTCTGACTATAACGCATCCAAGTACCAAATATGAAATCAATCCAAGTTCCCTATTTTGAGATATCATGCTTACAAAAATTTTCAGACTTTGACCCATTTTGATTCCAGATAACCTTAGATCTCCGCCAAAAACAATGGGGACCATCTTCTGACCATAACGTATTCACTTACCAAACATGAAATCTATCCAAATTTCCTATATTGAGATGTCATCCTAACAAAGTTTTCTGAAATTGCCCCCCTTGACCCCAGATGACCTTTGACCTCCGCCAAAAATAGGGACCATCTTCTGACCACGACGTATTTTCATACCAAATATGAAATCTATCCAATTTTCCTATCCTAAGATAACGTGCTAACAAGATATTCCGACTTTGACCCCGTGACCCCAGATGACCTTTGACCTTCATCAAAAACAATAGCCACAAACCAAATATGAAATCCATCCAAGTTTCCTCCGTTTGAGACATTGTGTTGACGAGATTTTCAGACTACGACCCTCGGTGACCCCAGATTACCTTTGACCCACGGCAAAAAATATATAAACCATCTTCTGACTATAACGCATCCACGTACCAAACATGAAATCAATCCAAATTCCCTATTTTGAGATATCGTGTTACAATATTTTTTAGACTTTGACCCATTTTGATTTGGGATCACCTTTGACCTCCTCCAAAAACAATAAGGACCATATTCTGACTAAAACGCATCCACATACCAAATATAAAATCTGTCCAATTTTGCAATCTTGAGATATCGTGCTTACAGAGTCTTCAGAGGTTGACCGCCGTGACCCCAGATGACCTTTGACCTTCCCCCCAAAATGCAGGGTCCATTTTCTTACCATAACGCATCCACTTACCAAATATGAAACCCATCCAAAATTTCTATTCTGAAATGTCGTCCTAACAAAGTTTTTAGAAAACGACCCCCTTGACCCCAGATGACCTTTGACCTCCACCACAACGCATTTACAAACCAAGTATGAAATCTATCCAATTTTCCTATCCAAAGATAACGGGCCAACAAGATATTCCGACTTTGGCCCGTGTCCCCAGATGACCTTTGACCTTCAACAAAAACAATAGTCACAAACCAAATATGAAATCCATCTACGTTTTTTCCGTTTGAGACATTGTGTTGACAAGATTTTCAGACTACGACCCTCGGTGACCCCAGATAACCTTTGACCTACGCCAAAAACTATATGAACCATCTTCTGACTATAACGCATCCAAGTACCAAATATGAAATCAATCCAAGTTCCCTATTTTGAGATATCATGCTTACAAAAATTTTCAGACTTTGACCCATTTTGATTCCAGATAACCTTAGATCTCCGCCAAAAACAATGGGGACCATCTTCTGACCATAACGTATTCACTTACCAAACATGAAATCTATCCAAATTTCCTATATTGAGATGTCATCCTAACAAAGTTTTCTGAAATTGCCCCCCTTGACCCCAGATGACCTTTGACCTCCGCCAAAAATAGGGACCATCTTCTGACCACGACGTATTTACATACCAAATATGAAATCTATCCAATTTTCCTATCCTAAGATAACGTGCTAACAAGATATTCCGACTTTGACCCCGTGACCCCAGATGACCTTTGACCTTCATCAAAAACAATAGCCACAAACCAAATATGAAATCCATCCAAGTTTTTTCCGTTTGAGACATTGTGTTGACGAGATTTTCAGACTACGACCCTCGGTGACCCCAGATTACCTTTGACCCACGGCAAAAAATATATAAACCATCTTCTGACTATAATGCATCCACGCACAAAACATGAAATCAATCCAAATTCCCTATTTTGAGATATCGTGTTAAAATATTTTTTAGACTTTGACCCATTTTGATTTGGGATCACCTTTGACCTCCTCCAAAAACAATAAGGACCATATTCTGACTAAAACGCATCCACATACCAAATATAAAATCTGTCCAATTTTGCAATCTTGAGATATCGTGCTTACAGAGTCTTCAGAGGTTGACCGCCGTGACCCCAGATGACCTTTGACCTTCCCCCAAAAATGCAGGGTCCATTTTCTTACCATAACGCATCCACTTACCAAATATGAAACCCATCCAAAATTTCTATTCTGAGATGTCGTTCTAACAAAGTTTTTAGAAAACGACCCCCTTGACCCCAGATGACCGTTGACCTCCACCACAACGCATTTACAAACCAAGTATGAAATCTATCCAATTTTCCTATCCAAAGATAACGGGCCAACAAGATATTCCGACTTTGGCCCGTGTCCCCAGATGACCTTTGACCTTCAACAAAAACAATAGTCACAAACCAAATATGAAATCCATCCAAGTTTCCTCCGTTTGAGACATTGTGTTGACGAGATTTTCAGACTACGACCCTCGGTGACCCCAGATTATCTTTGACCCACGGCAAAAAATATATAAACCATCTTCTGACTATAACGCATCCACGTACCAAACATGAAATCAATCCAAATTCCCTATTTTGAGATATCGTGTTAAAATATTTTTTAGACTTTGACCCATTTTGATTTGGGATTACCTTTGACCTCCCCCCAAAACAATAAGGACCATATTCTGACTAAAACGCATCCACATACCAAATATAAAATCTGTCCAATTTTGCAATCTTGAGATATCGTGCTTACAGAGTCTTCAGAGGTTGACCGCCGTGACCCCAGATGACCTTTGACCTTCCCCCAAAAATGCAGGGTCCATTTTCTTACCATAACGCATCCACTTACCAAATATGAAACCAATCCAAAATTTCTATTCTGAGATGTCGTTCTAACAAAGTTTTTAGAAAACGACCCCCTTGACCCCAGATGACCTTTGACCTCCACCACAACGCATTTACAAACCAAGTATGAAATCTATCCAATTTTCCTATCCAAAGATAACGGGCCAACAAGATATTCCGACTTTGGCCCGTGTCCCCAGATGACCTTTGACCTTCAACAAAAACAATAGTCACAAACCAAATATGAAATCCATCCACGTTTTTTCCGTTTGAGACATTGTGTTGACAAGATTTTCAGACTACGACCCTCGGTGACCCCAGATAACCTTTGACCTACGCCAAAAACTATTTGAACCATCTTCTGACTATAACGCATCCAAGTACCAAATATGAAATCAATCCAAGTTCCCTATTTTGAGATATCATGCTTACAAAAAGTTTCAGACTTTGACCCATTTTGATTCCAGATAACCTTAGACCTCCGCCAAAAACAATGGGGACTATCTTCTGACCATAACGTATTCACTTACCAAACATGAAATCTATCCAAATTTCCTATATTGAGATGTCATCCTAACAAAGTTTTCTGAAATTGCCCCCCTTGACCCCAGATGACCTTTGACCTCCGCCAAAAATAGGGACCATCTTCTGACCACGACGTATTTTCATACCAAATATGAAATCTATCCAATTTTCCTATCCTAAGATAACGTGCTAACAAGATATTCCGACTTTGACCCCGTGACCCCAGATGACCTTTGACCTTCATCAAAAACAATAGCCACAAACCAAATATGAAATCCATCCAAGTTTCCTCCGTTTGAGACATTGTGTTGACGAGATTTTCAGACTACGACCCTCGGTGACCCCAGATTACCTTTGACCCACGGCAAAAAATATATAAACCATCTTCTGACTATAACGCATCCACGTACCAAACATGAAATCAATCCAAATTCCCTATTTTGAGATATCGTGTTAAAATATTTTTTAGACTTTGACCCATTTTGATTTGGGATCACCTTTGACCTCCCCTAAAAAACAATAAGGACCATATTCTGACTAAAACGCATCCACATACCAAATATAAAATCTGTCCAATTTTGCAATCTTGAGATATCGTGCTTACAGAGTCTTCAGAGGTTGACCGCCGTGACCCCAGATGACCTTTGACCTTCCCCCCAAAAT
Source organism: Holothuria scabra (assembly GCA_037179385.1). Taxonomy (NCBI): domain Eukaryota; kingdom Metazoa; phylum Echinodermata; class Holothuroidea; order Aspidochirotida; family Holothuriidae; genus Holothuria; species Holothuria scabra. The sequence goes on from CM074179.1 coordinate 73,348,687, forward strand.
GCAGGGTCCATTTTCTTACCATAACGCATCCACTTACCAAATATGAAACCCATCCAAAATTTCTATTCTGAGATGTCGTCCTAACAAAGTTTTTAGAAAACGACCCCCTTGACCCCAGATGACCTTTGACCTCCACCACAACGCATTTACAAACCAAGTATGAAATCTATCCAATTTTCCTATCCAAAGATAACGGGCCAACAAGATATTCCGACTTTGACCCCGTGACCCCAGATGACCTTTGACCTTCATCAAAAACAATAGTCACAAACCAAATATGAAATCCATCCACGTTTTTTCCGTTTGAGACATTGTGTTGACAAGATTTTCAGACTACGACCCTCGGTGACCCCAGATAACCTTTGACCTACGCCAAAAACTATATGAACCATCTTCTGACTATAACGCATCCAAGTACCAAATATGAAATCAATCCAAGTTCCCTATTTTGAGATATCATGCTTACAAAAAGTTTCAGACTTTGACCCATTTTGATTCCAGATAACCTTAGACCTCCGCCAAAAACAATGGGGACTATCTTCTGACCATAACGTATTCACTTACCAAACATGAAATCTATCCAAATTTCCTATATTGAGATGTCATCCTAACAAAGTTTTCTGAAATTGCCCCCCTTGACCCCAGATGACCTTTGACCTCCGCCAAAAATAGGGACCATCTTCTGACCACGACGTATTTTCATACCAAATATGAAATCTATCCAATTTTCCTATCCTAAGATAACGTGCTAACAAGATATTCCGACTTTGACCCCGTGACCCCAGATGACCTTTGACCTTCATCAAAAACAATAGCCACAAACCAAATATGAAATCCATCCAAGTTTCCTCCGTTTGAGACATTGTGTTGACGAGATTTTCAGACTACGACCCTCGGTGACCCCAGATTACCTTTGACCCACGGCAAAAAATATATAAACCATCTTCTGACTATAACGCATCCACGTACCAAACATGAAATCAATCCAAATTCCCTATTTTGAGATATCGTGTTAAAATATTTTTTAGACTTTGACCCATTTTGATTTGGGATCACCTTTGACCTCCCCTAAAAAACAATAAGGACCATATTCTGACTAAAACGCATCCACATACCAAATATAAAATCTGTCCAATTTTGCAATCTTGAGATATCGTGCTTACAGAGTCTTCAGAGGTTGACCGCCGTGACCCCAGATGACCTTTGACCTTCCCCCCAAAATGCAGGGTCCATTTTCTTACCATAACGCATCCACTTACCAAATATGAAACCCATCCAAAATTTCTATTCTGAGATGTCGTCCTAACAAAGTTTTTAGAAAACGACCCCCTTGACCCCAGATGACCTTTGACCTCCACCACAACGCATTTACAAACCAAGTATGAAATCTATCCAATTTTCCTATCCAAAGATAACGGGCCAACAAGATATTCCGACTTTGACCCCGTGACCCCAGATGACCTTTGACCTTCATCAAAAACAATAGTCACAAACCAAATATGAAATCCATCCACGTTTTTTCCGTTTGAGACATTGTGTTGACAAGATTTTCAGACTACGACCCTCGGTGACCCCAGATAACCTTTGACCTACGCCAAAAACTATATGAACCATCTTCTGACTATAACGCATCCAAGTACCAAATATGAAATCAATCCAAGTTCCCTATTTTGAGATATCATGCTTACAAAAAGTTTCAGACTTTGACCCATTTTGATTCCAGATAACCTTAGACCTCCGCCAAAAACAATGGGGACTATCTTCTGACCATAACGTATTCACTTACCAAACATGAAATCTATCCAAATTTCCTATATTGAGATGTCATCCTAACAAAGTTTTCTGAAATTGCCCCCCTTGACCCCAGATGACCTTTGACCTCCGCCAAAAATAGGGACCATCTTCTGACCACGACGTATTTTCATACCAAATATGAAATCTATCCAATTTTCCTATCCTAAGATAACGTGCTAACAAGATATTCCGACTTTGACCCCGTGACCCCAGATGACCTTTGACCTTCATCAAAAACAATAGCCACAAACCAAATATGAAATCCATCCAAGTTTCCTCCGTTTGAGACATTGTGTTGACGAGATTTTCAGACTACGACCCTCGGTGACCCCAGATTACCTTTGACCCACGGCAAAAAATATATAAACCATCTTCTGACTATAACGCATCCACGTACCAAACATGAAATCAATCCAAATTCCCTATTTTGAGATATCGTGTTAAAATATTTTTTAGACTTTGACCCATTTTGATTTGGGATCACCTTTGACCTCCCCTAAAAAACAATAAGGACCATATTCTGACTAAAACGCATCCACATACCAAATATAAAATCTGTCCAATTTTGCAATCTTGAGATATCGTGCTTACAGAGTCTTCAGAGGTTGACCGCCGTGACCCCAGATGACCTTTGACCTTCCCCCCAAAATGCAGGGTCCATTTTCTTACCATAACGCATCCACTTACCAAATATGAAACCCATCCAAAATTTCTATTCTGAGATGTCGTCCTAACAAAGTTTTTAGAAAACGACCCCCTTGACCCCAGATGACCTTTGACCTCCACCACAACGCATTTACAAACCAAGTATGAAATCTATCCAATTTTCCTATCCAAAGATAACGGGCCAACAAGATATTCCGACTTTGACCCCGTGACCCCAGATGACCTTTGACCTTCATCAAAAACAATAGCCACAAACCAAATATGAAATCCATCTCCGTTTTTTCCGTTTGAGACATTATGTTGACAAGATTTTCAGACTACGACCCTCGGTGACCCCAGATAACCTTTGACCTACGCCAAAACTATATGAACCATCTTCTGACTATAACGCATCCAAGTACCAAATATGAAATCAATCCAAGTTCCCTATTTTGAGATATCATGCTTACAAAAATTTTCAGACTTTGACCCATTTTGATTCCAGATAACCTTAGACCTCCGCCAAAAACAATGGGGACCATCTTCTGACCATAACGTATTCACTTACCAAACATGAAATCTATCCAAATTTCCTATATTGAGATGTCATCCTAACAAAGTTTTCTGAAATTGCCCCCCTTGACCCCAGATGACCTTTGACCTCCGCCAAAAATAGGGACCATCTTCTGACCACGACGTATTTTCATACCAAATATGAAATCTATCCAATTTTCCTATCCTAAGATAACGTGCTAACAAGATATTCCGACTTTGACCCCGTGACCCCAGATGACCTTTGACCTTCATCAAAAACAATAGCCACAAACCAAATATGAAATCCATCCAAGTTTCCTCCGTTTGAGACATTGTGTTGACGAGATTTTCAGACTACGACCCTCGGTGACCCCAGATTACCTTTGACCCACGGCAAAAAATATATAAACCATCTTCTGACTATAACGCATCCACGTACCAAACATGAAATCAATCCAAATTCCCTATTTTGAGATATCGTGTTAAAATATTTTTTAGACTTTGACCCATTTTGATTTGGGATCACCTTTGACCTCCCCTAAAAAACAATAAGGACCATATTCTGACTAAAACGCATCCACATACCAAATATAAAATCTGTCCAATTTTGCAATCTTGAGATATCGTGCTTACAGAGTCTTCAGAGGTTGACCGCCGTGACCCCAGATGACCTTTGACCTTCCCCCCAAAATGCAGGGTCCATTTTCTTACCATAACGCATCCACTTACCAAATATGAAACCCATCCAAAATTTCTATTCTGAGATGTCGTCCTAACAAAGTTTTTAGAAAACGACCCCCTTGACCCCAGATGACCTTTGACCTCCACCACAACGCATTTACAAACCAAGTATGAAATCTATCCAATTTTCCTATCCAAAGATAACGGGCCAACAAGATATTCCGACTTTGACCCCGTGACCCCAGATGACCTTTGACCTTCATCAAAAACAATAGCCACAAACCAAATATGAAATCCATCTCCGTTTTTTCCGTTTGAGACATTATGTTGACAAGATTTTCAGACTACGACCCTCGGTGACCCCAGATAACCTTTGACCTACGCCAAAACTATATGAACCATCTTCTGACTATAACGCATCCAAGTACCAAATATGAAATCAATCCAAGTTCCCTATTTTGAGATATCATGCTTACAAAAATTTTCAGACTTTGACCCATTTTGATTCCAGATAACCTTAGACCTCCGCCAAAAACAATGGGGACCATCTTCTGACCATAACGTATTCACTTACCAAACATGAAATCTATCCAAATTTCCTATATTGAGATGTCATCCTAACAAAGTTTTCTGAAATTGCCCCCCTTGACCCCAGATGACCTTTGACCTCCGCCAAAAATAGGGACCATCTTCTGACCACGACGTATTTACATACCAAATATGAAATCTATCCAATTTTCCTGTCCTAAGATAACGGGCCAACAAGATATTCCGACTTTGACCCCGTGACCCCAGATGACCTTTGACCTTCATCAAAAACAATAGCCACAAACCAAATATGAAATCCATCTACGTTTTTTCCGTTTGAGACATTGTGTTGACCAGATTTTCAGACTACGACCCTCGGTGACCCCAGATTACCTTTGACCCACGGCAAAAAATATATAAACCATCTTCTGACTATAACGCATCCACGTACCAAACATGAAATCAATCCAAATTCCCTATTTTGAGATATCGTGTTAAAATATTTTTTAGACTTTGACCCATTTTGATTTGGGATCACCTTTGACCTCCCCCCAAACAATAAGGACCATATTCTGACTAAAACGCATCCACATACCAAATATAAAATCTGTCCAATTTTGCAATCTTGAGATATCGTGCTTACAGAGTCTTCAGAGGTTGACCGCCGTGACCCCAGATGACCTTTGACCTTCCCCCAAAAATGCAGGGTCCATTTTCTTACCATGACGCATCCACTTACCAAATATGAAACCCATCCAAAATTTCTATTCTGAGATGTCGTTCTAACAAAGTTTTTAGAAAACGACCCCCTTGACCCCAGATGACCTTTGACCTCCACCACAACGCATTTACAAACCAAGTATGAAATCTATCCAATTTTCCTATCCAAAGATAACGGGCCAACAAGATGTTCCGACTTTGGCCCGTGTCCCCAGATGACCTTTGACCTTCAACAAAAACAATAGTCACGAACCAAATATGAAATCCATCCACGTTTTTTTCCGTTTGAGACATTGTGTTGACAAGATTTTCAGACTACGACCCTCGGTGACCCCAGATAACCTTTGACCTACGCCAAAAACTATATGAACCATCTTCTGACTATAACGTATCCAAGTACCAAATATGAAATCAATCCAAGTTCCCTATTTTGAGATATCATGCTTACACAAATTTTCAGACTTTGACCCATTTTGATTCCAGATAACCTTAGACCTCCGCCAAAAACAATGGGGACCATCTTCTGACCATAACGTATTCACTTACCAAACATGAAATCTATCCAAATTTCCTATATTGAGATGTCATCCTAACAAAGTTTTCTGAAATTGCCCCCCTTGACCCCAGATGACCTTTGACCTCCGCCAAAAATAGGGACCATCTTCTGACCACGACGTATTTACATACCAAATATGAAATCTATCCAATTTTCCTGTCCTAAGATAACGTGCTAACAAGATATTCCGACTTTGACCCCGTGACCCCAGATGACCTTTGACCTTCATCAAAAACAATAGCCACAAACCAAATATGAAATCCATCCAAGTTTCCTCCGTTTGAGACATTGTGTTGACGAGATTTTCAGACTACGACCCTCGGTGACCCCAGATTACCTTTGACCCACGGCAAAAATATATAAACCATCTTCTGACTATAACGCATCCACGTACCAAACATGAAATCAATCCAAATTCCCTATTTTGAGATATCGTGTTAAAATATTTTTTAGACTTTGACCCATTTTGATTTGGGATCACCTTTGACCTCCTCCAAAAACAATAGAGACCATCTTCTGTCCATGACGCATCCACAAAACAATATGAAATCTATCCAAGTTTCCTCCCTTGAGATTGAGATATTGTGTTGACAAGATTTTCACACTTTGACCCCTGGTGACCCCAGATGACCTTTGACCTCCTCCAAAAACAATAGAGACCATCTTCTGTCCATAACGCATACACATACGAAAAATGAAATCTATCCCATTTTATTATCTTGAGATATCGTGCTAACAAAGTTTTCAGAAAATGACCCCGTGACCCCAGATGACCTTTGACCTCCGCAAAAAATAACAGGGACCATTTTCTGACCATAACGCATCCACCTAAAAAAATATGAAATCTATCCAAGTTTCCTATCCTAAGATATTGTCTAACAAGATATTCAGAATTTGACCCCTATTGACCCCAGAATACCTTTGACCTCCGCCAAAGACAATAGCCTGGGGACCATTTTCTGACCATAACGCATCCACATACGAAGTATGGAATCTATCCACGTTCCCTATCTTGAAATATCGTGCTAACAAGATTTTCAGACTTTGACCCCTAGTGACCCCGGATGACCTTTGAGCTCCGCCAAAAATAATAGGGACCATCTTCTTACTATAACGCATCTTCTCACAAAGTATGAAATCTATCCAAGTTTTCTATCCTAAGATATCGTGCTAACATATTTTTTAGACTTTGACTATCGGTGACCCCAGATTACCTTTGACCTCCACCAAAAACAATGGGGACCATCTTCTGACTATAACGCATCCACGTACCAAACATGAAATCAATCCAAATTCCCTATTTTGAGATATCGTGTTAAAATATTTTTTAGACTTTGACCCATTTTGATTTGGGATCACCTTTGACCTCCTCCAAAAACAATAAGGACCATATTCTGACTAAAACGCATCCACATACCAAATATAAAATCTGTCCAATTTTGCAATCTTGAGATATCGTGCTTACAGAGTCTTCAGAGGTTGACCGCCGTGACCCCAGATGACCTTTGACCTTCCCCCCAAAATGCAGGGTCCATTTTCTTACCATAACGCATCCACTTACCAAATATGAAACCCATCCAAAATTTCTATTCTGAGATGTCGTCCTAACAAAGTTTTTAGAAAACGACCCCCTTGACCCCAGATGACCTTTGACCTCCACCACAACGCATTTACAAACCAAGTATGAAATCTATCCAATTTTCCTATCCAAAGATAACGGGCCAACAAGATATTCCGACTTTGACCCCGTGACCCCAGATGACCTTTGACCTTCATCAAAAACAATAGCCACAAACCAAATATGAAATCCATCTACGTTTTTTCCGTTTGAGACATTGTGTTGACAAGATTTTCAGACTACGACCCTCGGTGACCCCAGATAACCTTTGACCTACGCCAAAAACTATATGAACCATCTTCTGACTATAACGCATCCAAGTACCAAATATGAAATCAATCCAAGTTCCCTATTTTGAGATATCATGCTTACAAAAATTTTCAGACTTTGACCCATTTTGATTCCAGATAACCTTAGACCTCCGCCAAAAACAATGGGGACCATCTTCTGACCATAACGTATTCACTTACCAAACATGAAATCTATCCAAATTTCCTATATTGAGATGTCATCCTAACAAAGTTTTCTGAAATTGCCCCCCTTGACCCCAGATGACCTTTGACCTCCGCCAAAAATAGGGACCATCTTCTGACCACGACGTATTTACATACCAAATATGAAATCTATCCAATTTTCCTGTCCTAAGATAACGGGCCAACAAGATATTCCGACTTTGACCCCGTGACCCCAGATGACCTTTGACCTTCATCAAAAACAATAGCCACAAACCAAATATGAAATCCATCTACGTTTTTTCCGTTTGAGACATTGTGTTGACGAGATTTTCAGACTACGACCCTCGGTGACCCCAGATTACCTTTGACCCACGGCAAAAAATATATAAACCATCTTCTGACTATAACGCATCCACGTACCAAACATGAAATCAATCCAAATTCCCTATTTTGAGATATTGTGTTAAAATATTTTTTAGACTTTGAGCCATTTTGATTTGGGATCACCTTTGACCTCCCCCCAAAATAATAAGGACCATATTCTGACTAAAACGCATCCACATACCAAATATAAAATCTGTCCAATTTTGCAATCTTGAGATATCGTGCTTACAGAGTCTTCAGAGGTTGACCGCCGTGACCCCAGATGACCTTTGACCTTCCCCCAAAAATGCAGGGTCCATTTTCTTACCATAACGCATCCACTTACCAAATATGAAACCCATCCAAAATTTCTATTCTGAGATGTCGTTCTAACAAAGTTTTTAGAAAACGACCCCCTTGACCCCAGATGACCTTTGACCTCCACCACAACGCATTTACAAACCAAGTATGAAATCTATCCAATTTTCCTATCCAAAGATAACGGGCCAACAAGATATTCCGACTTTGGCCCGTGTCCCCAGATGACCTTTGACCTTCAACAAAAACAATAGTCACAAACCAAATATGAAATCCATCCACGTTTTTTCCGTTTGAGACATTGTGTTGACAAGATTTTCAGACTACGACCCTCGGTGACCCCAGATAACCTTTGACCTACGCCAAAAACTATATGAACCATCTTCTGACTATAACGCATCCAAGTACCAAATATGAAATCAATCCAAGTTCCCTATTTTGAGATATCATGCTTACAAAAATTTTCAGACTTTGACCCATTTTGATTCCAGATAACCTTAGACCTCCGCCAAAAACAATGGGGACCATCTTCTGACCATAACGTATTCACTTACCAAACATGAAATCTATCCAAATTTCCTATATTGAGATGTCATCCTAACAAAGTTTTCTGAAATTGCCCCCCTTGACCCCAGATGACCTTTGACCTCCGCCAAAAATAGGGACCATCTTCTGACCACGACGTATTTACATACCAAATATGAAATCTATCCAATTTTCCTGTCCTAAGATAACGGGCCAACAAGATATTCCGACTTTGACCCCGTGACCCCAGATGACCTTTGACCTTCATCAAAAACAATAGCCACAAACCAAATATGAAATCCATCTACGTTTTTTCCGTTTGAGACATTGTGTTGACGAGATTTTCAGACTACGACCCTCGGTGACCCCAGATTACCTTTGACCCACGGCAAAAAATATATAAACCATCTTCTGACTATAACGCATCCACGTACCAAACATGAAATCAATCCAAATTCCCTATTTTGAGATATTGTGTTAAAATATTTTTTAGACTTTGAGCCATTTTGATTTGGGATCACCTTTGACCTCCCCCCAAAATAATAAGGACCATATTCTGACTAAAACGCATCTACATACCAAATATAAAATCTGTCCAATTTTGCAATCTTGAGATATCGTGCTTACAGAGTCTTCAGAGGTTGACCGCCGTGACCCCAGATGACCTTTGACCTTCCCCCAAAAATGCAGGGTCCATTTTCTTACCATAACGCATCCACTTACCAAATATGAAACCCATCCAAAATTTCTATTCTGAGATGTCGTTCTAACAAAGTTTTTAGAAAACGACCCCCTTGACCCCAGATGACCTTTGACCTCCACCACAACGCATTTACAAACCAAGTATGAAATCTATCCAATTTTCCTATCCAAAGATAACGGGCCAACAAGATATTCCGACTTTGGCCCGTGTCCCCAGATGACCTTTGACCTTCAACAAAAACAATAGCCACAAACCAAATATGAAATCCATCCATGTTTCCTCCGTTTGAGATATTGTGTTGACAAGATTTTCAGACTACGACCCTCGGTGACCCCAGATTACCTTTGACCTCCGCCAAAAACTATATAAACCGCCTTCTGACCATAACGCATCCACATACAAATATGAAATCCATCCAAGTTCCCTATTTTGAGATATCATGCTTACAAAAATTTTCAGACTTTGACCCATTTTGATTCCAGATAACCTTAGACCTCCGCCAAAAACAATGGGGACCATCTTCTGACCATAACGTATTCACTTACCAAACATGAAATCTATCCAAATTTCCTATATTGAGATGTCATCCTAACAAAGTTTTCTGAAATTGCCCCCCTTGACCCCAGATGACCTTTGACCTCCGCCAAAAATAGGGACCATCTTCTGACCACGACGTATTTACATACCAAATATGAAATCTATCCAATTTTCCTGTCCTAAGATAACGTGCTAACAAGATATTCCGACTTTGACCCCGTGACCCCAGATGACCTTTGACCTTCATCAAAAACAATAGCCACAAACCAAATATGAAATCCATCCAAGTTTCCTCCGTTTGAGACATTGTGTTGACGAGATTTTCAGACTACGACCCTCGGTGACCCCAGATTACCTTTGACCCACGGCAAAAAATATATAAACCATCTTCTGACTATAACGCATCCACGTACCAAACATGAAATCAATCCAAATTCCCTATTTTGAGATATCGTGTTAAAATATTTTTTAGACTTTGACCCATTTTGATTTGGGATCACCTTTGACCTCCTCCAAAAACAATAGAGACCATCTTCTGTCCATGACGCATCCGCAATACAATTTGAAATCTATCCAAGTTTCCTCCCTTGAGATTGAGATATTGTGTTGACAAGATTTTCAAAATTTGACCCCTGGGGACCCCAGATGACCTTTGACCTCCTCCAAAAACAATAGAGACCATCTTCTGTCCATAACGCATACACATACCAAAAATGAAATCTATCCCATTTTACTATCTTGAGATATCGTGCTAACAAAGGTTTCAGAAATTGACCCCCGTGACCCCAGATGACCTCCTCCAAAAACAATAGGGACCATTTTCTGACCATAACGCATCCACCTAAAAAAATATGAAATCTATCCAAGTTTCCTATCGTAAGATATTGTGTAACAAGATATTCAGACTTTGACCCCTGATGACCCCAGAATATCTTTGACCTCCGCCAAAGACAATAGGGAGCATTTTCTGACCATAACGCATCCACATACCAAATATGGAATCTATCCACGTTCCCTATCTTGAGATATCGTGCTAACAAGATTTTCAGACTTTGACCCCTAGTGACCCCGGATGACCTTTGACCTCCGCCAAAAGTAATAGGGACCATCTTCTTACTATAACGCATCCACTCACAAAGTATGAAATCTATCCAACTTTTCTATCCTAAGATATCGTGCTAACATATTTTTTAGACTTTGACTATCGGTGACCCCAGATTACCTTTGACCTCCACCAAAAACAATGGGGACCATCTTCTGACCATAACGCATTCATTAACCAAACATGAAATCTATCCAAATTTCCTGTATTGAGATGTCGTCCTAAGAAAGTTTTCTGAAATTGACCCCCTTGACCCCAGATGACCTTTGACCTCCGCCAAAAAAATACGGACCATCTTCTGACCACAACGTATTTACATACCAAATATGAAATCTATCCAATTTTCCTATCCTAAGATAACGTGCTAACATGATATTCAGACTTTGACCCCGTGACCCCAGATGACCTTTGACCTTCACCAAAAACAATAGCCACAAACCAAATATGAAATCCATCCAAGTTTCCTCCGTTTTAGATATAATATTGACAAGATTTTCAGACTACGACCCTCGGTGACCCCAGATTACCTTTGACCTACGCCAAAAACTATATAAACCATCCTTTGACTATAACGCATCCACGTGCCAAATATGAAATCAATCCAAAATCCCTATTTTGAGATATCGTGCTTAAAAAATTTTTTAGACTTTGACTCTTGGTGACACCAGGTAACCTTTGACCTCCACCAAAAACAATGGGGGCCATCTTCTGACCATAACGCATTTATTTACCAAACATGAAATCTATCCAAATTTCCTATATTGAGATGTCGTCCTTACAAAGTTTTCTGAAATTGACCCCCTCGACCCCAGATAACCTTTGACCTCCGCCAAAAACAATGAGGACCATCTTCTGACCATAACGCATTCATTTACCAAACATGATATCTATCCAAATTTCCTATCCTAAGATAACGTGCTAACAAGATATTCCGACTCTGACCCCGTGACCCCAGATGACCTTTGACCTTCACCAAAAACAATAGCCACAAACCAAATATGAAATCCAACCAAGTTTCCTCCGTTTGAGACATTGTGTTGACAAGATTTTCAGTCTACGACCCTCGGTGACCCAAGATTACCTTTGACCTCCGCCCAAAATAATATGAACCATCTCCTGACATTAACGCATCCACAAACCAAATATGAAACCTATCCAAGTTCCCTATCTTGAGATATCGTTTTAACGAGATTTTCAGACTTTTACCTCTGGTGACCCCAGATGACTTTTGACCTGCGCAAAAATTCATAGAGGTCATCTTTTGACCATAACGCATCCACATACTAGATATGTAATCCATCCAAGTTTTCTATCCTAAGATATCGTGCTAACAAGATATTCAGACTCTGACATGTGGTGACCCCGTATGACCTTTGACCTCGACCAAAAACAATAGGGATCATTTTCTGACTATAATGCATCCACATACAAAATATGAAATCTATCCAAGTTTCCTATCCTAAAATATCGTGCAAACAAATTTTTCAGACTTTGATTCTCGGTGACCCCAGATGACCTTTGAACTCCGCAAAAAACGATAAGGACCATATTCTGACTAAAACGCATCCACATACCAAATATAAAATCTGTCCAATTTTGCAATCTTGAGATATCGTGCTTACAGAGTCTTCAGAGATTGACCGCCGTGACCCCAGATGACCTTTGACCTTCCCCCAAAATAATAGGGACCATCTTCTTACTATAACGCATCTTCTCACAAAGTATGATATCTATCCAAGTTTTCTATCCTAAGATATCGTGCTAACATATCTTTTAGACTTAGACTATCGGTGACCCCAGATGACCTTTGACCTCTGCCAAAAACAATAGGATTTTTTCTCTTAATATGGCGCATCCATGTACTAAGTTTGAAAACTGTCAAACATTCCTATCTTGAGATATCGTGCTAACAAGCAAAGTGTCACAAACACACACACAAACACACACACAAACACCCTCACACACAGACATACACGCGCCATCATGATTGCATAGGTTTCTCTTATCATCGAAACCAAAAATCAATTGTGAGACTTAAAGGCCCAGTTCTCTCACCCCAAACAGTACCAATTCTCCTTACCTTGTTACTGAAGCCCCTCCCACAATTGTCTGAAATTCATCCTCATCCAGACACAATCTCAGTTTATTGCTTCAGGGTGAGGATAGAAAAACTCAATTTATTTAATCAAAACACTCCCAGTACCGTTCATGCTGTGTAATATAAGCTTTAGCTCTCTGCATTGTTTGAATTAGCTGTCAATCAAAGAGCTGAGCCAATTGAGAATTTCGGTAACCGGGTACCAAAATTGTAGTTTGGGGTGAGGGATTTGGCCCTTTAAGTTGTCAAATTAGTTATGAGTTTCAACTTCGATTTCGTTCGGTAATGAAAAGGCGTTAAAACCTCACACGGAAATGCTGACTATATATTGCGCGCTCCAAAAAAAAAAAGGCTTGAAGTGCTCTACAAGTGCCAATCACCGTAAAATGAACCTCACCTTTCACTGTTTTGCACTTAAAGTTTAACCAAAATAAGCCTTACTTAAAAGTGGGTTAGTGGTTAAAACTAAAAGTTTTTTTTTTTCTTTCATTACAGTTTATCTGCCTTCTCCATTTCTGATGTTTTAAAGAGGACAAATTTGCAAAAACAGTTTTTCAGATCACCGGTCCCGACAATTTCTGTGGCTTCTTTCCCCATGATGTCTTGCAGTAACATTTGGCAATGAACTTATATAGGAGCAAAAACAATATTCTCATATACCCCAAGTCCACCATGTGGGTATCAAGCTCTTGAAACTAGATCGATTGAAGTTGAACAGCTAGGACTGAAGTACGTTGCTATACCAGAAAGGACACCTGTTGTGGGAATCCGGAGAGCCTTGTGTCAATTAAGGAGAAAGCTATGTAAAACCCAGCCAGTACCAACAGTGGCGTAGCTACTGGGAGGGCAGGGGTTCAAGTTGCCCTACTCGCGTTCCACAGATATGTCCTCGCCGCGTTGCAGATTGAATAGTAGTGAGCTTTAGATTTCACGACGCGGACGTCAACTACAAGGCAGTGACGTCACAACCAACATTTCCCTTGTCATTTAGCAACTGTGTGTAGCGCGTTGTGTTCGAAATGGCATAGGTACAAATGACGTCATTTCGTTGTAGATGAGGTCCGCGTCGTAAAATCTAAAGCTCCCTATTCTCTTGTATACGGTACGCACGGGTGTTATGATCAGTGCATTTGGGTGCACAGGAAGCTGTGATTCAGGAATTTAACAACAGCTGGTACAGTAAAACTAACACTGAAAGGCTGTAAACCCGAGATTATCCTCTTGTACACAGTCGCTGCATTGTACACTTTGGGAATTCAGTACAAGGATGTGAAAACTGACAAGTCACTAACGTAGGCACGCCCCACCCCGAGGTTATTTTATTGTCACCCCCACCCCCGAGGTTATTAAATTGTCCTACAAGCTAGTACTAGCTATAACGATTTTACTCTGTGTACGTAACGATGGATGGGGCTGAAACAATCCATGGCCAACGATAAACTTAAAGTTGGTCTAGAAATTAGAATGAACGGGATCCATTGGCGTACTTAGATTTTGTTACTTAGCCTAACCCATGGAAGCTTACAGGCTAGTTCGGGAAAATAGCTTTCTGCTCACTTGGGGTGTAACAAAAGACGGGTCCACGAGTACCTTGTAGCCTTCTACACTTAACAGACTGCTGTTCTAACAGGATATCCTGTGTGATCGAGCCACTATTAGGCTTCCTTTTAGTGGCGTACGAAGGGGGTACCATTGGGCCCAGCCCCCTCACAGAAGTCATTTTTTCTTTGTTCTTAAAAATACGTGGTCAAACTTTAATCACACAGATTTTACTTCAAAAATAGCATATGTGGCACCAGATTGCAGATAAGGACATCTAATTTTTCAAAAATTTTCAAAGGGAAAGGATAGTCTCTGCATGGTCCTTCAGTGTTGCCAATTTTTTAATATCTACAAACAGGCAAGTTCTGTCAAATTCCAATTTAACTTTAAAGGTAGACTCTGTACCCCACTGGTGGCATCGATAAAAATAAAGACTACATGTTCGGATTCTCTTTACAGAAAGAGTACACTTTTTTTGACCATCTGAGGGGTCTGATTCTTCGAAATTTTCTTTACGCTCCGCGCCAACTAGTGGTGGCGCTTCGTTCAGTTTTTTGGGCAAAACTACAATTTTGGGGTCAAATTGGCTCTTAACTCTCTGATCACTTTGCAATATGTGGACATATTTTGAAGGGAGCATTTTATTGCAAACGACAAAAGAAGGTAGCGACTGGTTAGATTCTTCGTATAGGTCTGGAAAATGCTATTTCAGGCCATCTGAGGGGTCTGACTTTTCGAAATTTTCCTACGCTCCGCGCCAACTAATGGTGGCGCCCCGCTTAGATAATCTTTATGACAAAATAAAGTTTTGTGGCCAAGAAAAGCCATAAATCCTATACCGATCAATGCTCTTTTATTTTAACTCCTACAAGTGTGCAAATTTAATGACAAGTTTTATTTCGTAAGGTAGCATAAATGGCATAAGAATGCATGTAAAGACACAAAAGTTTCAGTTTTATCCTTATGAACCACTAAGATTCAACCTTTAGCACTGCTCCTGTCAAAGTCGAAAATCTTGCACCATTTTGTATCTAGGCTCCTTGAAAACGTCAAAAAATTTCTGGACACCCCTCCCCTTTGACCATACTCCATGCCGCCCCCCCCCCCTTCAGAATAATCCTGCATACGCCACTGCGTTAATATAATACAAATAAACCAGATATTGTTGAACAAAATAATATACTAAGAGTTGTTATTTCCAATTGTTCAGTTAAAGTTTAAGATTAAAATGCAGGTTATACTACATAAAGTTAATCATGGTAATGTGGTTATATTTCTAAATTTGCATACTTTATATGAAATACATACACATTGACCGGGAAAAGTTTTGGGAAAATTTCATACCTTTGCCCCCCTGGAAAAAATCCTAGCTACGCCACTGAGTACCAAGTTCAAAGGCTAATCCTCGCAGAGACGCAAGCCTTCGTAACATCAGGAGCTAAATCCGAGGTAGTACTTCCAACCAACCCATTTCAAGGAATGCAATTGGGTGGATAAGGATACAGACAAGGCTACCAGCGTTTGCTTTTAGGCTATATTGCTATACAGAGAGCGTTGTTTGAATTTGCTCTGTGTGTAGCGGAGACGTTGTTTGCCCTAGTCAACATATATCACTACAAGATTTCCTGCCCTAGTGACGATGGTTGGTTTCAGTTCAATTTTCTTGGGCGACATCTTTCCACATGACTAGTGAATTTGTAACATCATCATAACCATCATCAAAGGCCGTGGCCAGATCGACTTAAGCAGTTGGTTGGAAACTGGGCCGTAACTTAACTTCATCTAATTAATTAAAGGGTAAGTTCAAGCAAAAATGTTATTTTCACATGTGAAAGAAAAACCAAATCTACTCATTTTGGTGAAATTTCCATTCAAATTGGACATGTATTTCTCGAGATATCAGTAAATAAAGTCAGTAGATTTGTGTTCCAAAGTGAGTTGAGGGCAGCAGAGCTTATCACTTCCTCACTTTTACAAGGAATGCTTAGTTTCCCTTTGTCTTATCAGGCTGTTGTGTTGACCTTGAAGTTGATAAGAATAGGACCTCTCCGTGGGGAGGCAGAGTTTGTAAAGTTCTCATATCACTTATGCAATCACATTTTAATAATATGGGACTGTGAGGAGAGAATCGACTCTAAAGTTTAAAGAAAAACAAGACTGCACATGAGTGTGGGAATATGATGTCATATGTACTTGCATCAAGTTCAACTTAGTAAAAACTTTACGTTCTCATATCTTGAGAACCACACGTTGGATTTCAATGTCAATTTCACCAAAATGCTTAGAATAAGCACCCCTGTAGCATACCAAAATCCTGTTGTGACCTTAATCTGAACCCTTTTTTTAACTAATATCATTACAACCGGCAACAACAGCTGAACAAGAACTGTTCTTTTTTCTTGAAGATGAAAATCTTTTTTCTTATGAAAAGTCTAGACCCTCTAAATTCACTTGGTCTTATATTTGATAGTCGTTATCAATTAATCACCAGTAGTTGTGAATAAACTTTGGCCGTCTGGGAGCCAATAACAGTTTTCAGCAAATTTGTCAAAAGTGCAAGAACGATTTTCTTAGAAAAGTTGCCCAGTAATCCACAAATATGATGTATCAACCCGGCGATCTTGTGTCAAAATTTGCACTCTCTATCACTTTGCGACATAACTCTACAACTACGGAAGTCATGTGTAACGTACATACCCCCACCCCTTCTAGGGTATGCCTTGTGGTTATATTATTTTCTGTATTTCAGTGATGACATCATAATACAATAAACAACATCATAATAACAAGAAAAAACAAAAGAAGGCGTAAACAACTATCTCAAAAGTTTAAACATGGGCTTAAATGTGTCTTTTATTTTTTACACACAGTGCATAAAATGGCAGTTCTGGGTTTACCTGAACAGTGTAGGAGGTTTCCTCCAGTGGATGCTTCTTCACATACTCTGAGTTGGTTTAAAGCTCTGCCTTTGAAAGTCAGGAATTTTGATGTGGCAGGATGATTTTTAGAGCCTAGTGCATTGCAACATTGCATACACCGGAACTGTTTCTCTGCCATTTTGGCAACAAATCCAGCAATATACAAGATGACAGCTTTCTTGTACTCAGAAAGGTGGAAAATATTAGAAGCATTAACAGGGTCTGGTAGGGGTTATCAGGACTGCAGCCTGGGCAAAAACTATGAAGAGCTCCACCATCATTTAGCACGTGGTATATGTACGGTTTGGAAATCTCAGGGGCATTATCCCCCTGCCTCCCCCCCCTTCCCCGCTGGCAGGCTACGTATGGCCCTGGTTATGCTACAACCGAAAGTATATAAGTCTGGTCGCAATATTTTATTTTGAGTAAATTTTTTTTGAATATTCTCAGTGGCATTTTTACTTGATTATGGGAAGATTCAATAGGCTTTCTTTAATCCTTAGTTCTAATTTTGACTTCTTATCTCCTAGTATCATCATTATAGAGGGCTGTTAACAGACATGCCAACCTCCAAAATTGCAAACCTTGAGATTTTCCTAACAAAACTGGAGATTGGTACCTCAAACCTGGAGATTCGAAATTTGTCCTGTACTATACCATGACGAGTTTTTTTCGTCACTGGGAAGATAACAGATGATGAGGTGGGGGTTCTGGTCAGGGAAAATACTGAATCCACACCAGGGGAGGTTCTACGGGGAGGCTAGGGGGCTTTAGCCCCCCAAAAATTTGCTAGTCCCCCCCCCAAATTGAACATTTATGTAAACTATCAGTATATAACAAAGACAAAGATAAGCTTTTAAAATATTGTTCATGGTACTACATGGAGTCGAACGGTTTGTTTCATGACATTGCAAAATATATTATATTCCTGTATAGGCACGTTGCCCAGTTACCGGAGTTAATTTTATACTCGATTTCTCAAGTTGGTTTACTGAAAAATTGCATGTGTCTGAAGAGATTTTTTCCGTTGCCGCAGCGTTTGTCGTTACCGTTGCCATACAAGTGTGAACGAGGCTAAAGAGTTCATTTTCTGCTGCCAAGACGGCAGAAAAGTTTGAAAATTTTACAACCTCAGCCCCAGCCCAGTGGAAAGACTGAGTTTGAAAGCAAAGGATGCAAAGGGAGAACACCTTGTAAAGTACCGCGAAAGAATTGAGCCCCAATTTTCCCGGCCTGCAACAATTTAACCAGATGAAATTTTCTGATTCATCTTTATTTTCGGAAGAGTAAACTTTTGGAACACGAGATTTCAAAATAAAGAATGTCTGGATGCGTTAAGCAAGGACTGACAAGTGCCATTTCCTGCAATCTGGGAGGCTTTTTTGGCAAAAATTTTCTTGGTATGCTACGCGCTAACTGATGGTGGCGCTCCGATTAAATGGTAAAACGTCATGAATAGGCCCACCCCCCAGAAAAAAATAATGCCCCCCCCCCAAGAAAAAAAAAATAATGTCCCTAGAACCGCCCTGCTCCACACTCTGTTTACAAGGCCTCTTCCCTTGACCACCAAACTCATTTTGGGAAGACAGGGTTACGGTCTTCCTTGCGGAGGAGCTGTCACGCCTTCATCCTCCCTATTATGCAACTAACCACAGTTCTAGAGAACGTGAAATACTCCCACATGCTGTATAAAAACCGAAAAAGTTGCATGTTGCATGCACAGGCTACGGTTAGTATGCCAACTTGCCAGGCCTATGTGTAACAGCCGGCTAGGCCTACGCCTACATCGTTCTGGGATGGGGTCGCAACACTAGCGTAGCCAGCGGGGGGCAGGGGGCAGAGTGCCCCCCCCCCCACAGAAATTTTGGGGACGCGATGGGCGATGTTGAAAAAATTAAAGGAGCCAAAAAATAAAAAAAAAAAAAAATAAACAAACGGCAAGAGGAGGGAGAGAATCGGGGGCATTTTTTACAGTTTTTCGGGGGGGGGGGGGGGCTCTTAGTCGTTACGATAAAGTATGCAGTCCCCGTCGGTGACTAGTCTCCCCGATGGTTTACCTGTTTTTTGCTCTCAAGGGACAATTTCCCTAATAAGAACCCCAAATTTTCGGCGCGCTACGCGCGCTGTAGATTCACCCCAGTTTTTTCAATACTTCCATCCCACATATCTAGAGAGTGTAAGTCCTCTCAACCTTACCAAGTAACTGGTAGGCAGAGTACACAGTTGTGCAGAGTTCGTAAATTTTATGCGTATCACAAAGCCTAGTTGCTGTTCTCTTGTGTGTGTCATGCGATAGGTCAGATGGTGAGCCACTCACGGAGCATAGTTTGGCTATTTTATCGGGTATTCCAGGTGGTTTCGACACAATGTATGTTATCCCCGATACGGTCTACAACAACTACAGTTTCTATTTTTTTTCCTTTTTGTTCTTAATGATTACATAGGCTATGTTATTTTTGTAAGCCCACCAAAAAATTTCGCGGGCTTTGCGCACTTTGCAATTTCACGATTCAGACTCAAAAGAACATTAACTCGGCTTTTAAAATATTAAGTAACATTGTGCAAAATGTGCCCAAGGCTGCAATGACATGGGATAGTTAGGCTCCTTCATACCCCCCCCCCCCTCGACATAGGGGCTGTCGGAACTTGTGGTCGCTGGCATGGCCCGCCCCCTGTAGGGGATAACCTGTCGCCTTCTCATGGTCGGTTTAGTTATTTTGGCTTTCACAAGAGTTATTTCTGCGATAAAACCCAAAATGTTCGGTACGCTTTGCACACTCTTCCTCAGTTCCGTTACCTAGAGCTAATAAAGTACAAACCCCTCCCATCTTTTCATGTAAATTAATAAGTAGAATAAATGGATTAATGTCCTTGTCGGGAATTTCATATCATTTCGCTAAACTTAGTTAATTATCTCTTGTGTCAGTCGTGCGGTACGGACTCGAAGAAGAAAGTACAATATAATTTGTGTCCGATAGGGCCCAAATGCCGGGACAATTTATTGACCTATGTAAGATTTAAATAAGTACAGATTCTTGTTAGTGTACTAACCCAAAAAATTTTTGCCCCCTTTTCCACGGTTAAATCAGTGCGGAAATATCTTCCTCCAGCATATACAAATTTGATGTCGTTTATGGCTCCCAATGGCAGGTATAGTGCACAGGTTTTCTTCAAACCTCCCTCACCAACTCATCGACGACATCCTGGCTGTCGGGGCTTGGGTCGCTACCGACCCTGCCACTCCCCCGTTCGGAGAGTGGCCCTTCGTCGGGCAAATCCTGGCGCCAGGCCTGGATGGAAGTCACATTTTTCCAGTTATAACTTGTATATGTGTAATGAAGCAATGAACTAGAAATGGAAGCTGCATTTTTTGGAGAGCGGCAACTATTTTGGAGGGGCGGTCAATTTCACTAGGAGGACGTGTCGGTCCTCTAAAACCCCCTGTGGATAACACTGGAATCTAGTATAAAAAGAACAAAATATAGCACCATATTGCATCTAAGCTCTTCGAGACAGCAAAACATTCCAAAAGGGGAAGGTGGCACCCAGGGAGACAGGCCCGTGGTCAGGGGGTTGGCACTTTGTCCCGCTCATACCAAATTTTTTTATTTTTAATTTTTTTTATTTAAATGGAGTTTTGGCGTTTTTCAGGGCAAAATTTCAATTCCCCTGGTTTAGCCAACTAAATGTAAGCCTTATGTCTTTTTTGAGTAGCTGTTTTGTTCCAGTGTGACACAATTCCCTAGGACCCCATTGACTCGTACCGAATAACCCTTTTACAATCACACACTAACCCTGCTAACTCTCAAGGGAATAAGGAAAACATTGATACAAGATTGAAAATGTCCAAAAATTCCAACTAAGGTGTTCCCCAGATCGCTCAATTTTGATGTAAAATTGCAAAATCTCCTTGGGGTAGGAGGGGGAGAACCACTCCCTCTCCCCGTTCGGTCGCTCGGCTCCTCACTTGGGCGCTTCGCTCCCTCAAGAAAATGCCGCACCCCAGTGGCGGCGATGAAAAATGAAAAAGTTTGGGCTAAAGGTATGTTCAGCCGCTCAATATTTGTCAAGTGCTTCAATTAAGAAGCGGGGAGAATTTCGAAGTTGGGGTGAACATATTCTTGCTTAGAACACTCGGGAAGTGCCGTTTCCGGCCATCTGAGGGGTTTGTAAAGCCAAAAATTTCCTGGTACGCTCCGCGCCAATCGATGGTAGAGCTTCGCTTAGAAACATGTATTAACATTTTTCATAGATTGATTTTTTTTTTTTTTTGCATTTATTGAGAAATATCAGAAATGAGATCTATATTTCCAGGCTGGGAACATGCAGAAATAAAACACCCGGGAAGTGCCGTTTCCTGCCATCTGAGGGGTTTCTAAAACCAAAAATTTTCTTGTACGCTCCGCGCCAACCGATGGTGGCGCTTCGCTTAGATAGTCCTGTCGGTCAAGATTGGGGACGATGAGTCGACTTTGCCCCCCCCCCCCCACAAGAAAATCCTGGCTACGCCCCTGGGTCGCAATCCCGTTTTACGAGTAAGCGGAACAAGTAAAGCTGTTATTTCCTATGTGGTTTAGCGTTTGTATTTCTTTGAATAATGCTATTTTACCGTGAGATTTGAAAATTTGACAGTGAGATGATGCCCCCAACCGTGAGACTCACGGTGAAACCGTGAGAGTTGGCAAGTATGTGTTAAGGGCATCTATGCATGTACTATATATTACAACTAAGTGCATGGCCTGTACAGGACATGGACAGTACGTCATAGCATTCTGACAAATGATCTAAGTTTCCTCCATCCAAAGTTCACTCATGAACTAATGGAAAGTTCTGGGAAATTTTTCTTTCTTGTGCTGTCTCAGCATCGCTACTCCCCTCTCTACTACCACTTCCGACCCATTTTTTCAGTCTTGTTTTCGCGACCCCGAGCACAACATTGCGTTAGTTAAGCTAGACGCAGCTTACACGATTTTGCACACCGCAACTCAACTCGATCGTCGGATCTCCAACAGTCCGCGTAATTTGTGTGAGTTTACGACTGCCATTGGCAGTTTCAAGACCAGCTAGTTTTAAGTCGCTTCTCGGCCTTTTGGCTAAGATCATGTGTAGTATCTGTTCTTTCCATCCAGTCAAGAATGGAGCCATACATGACAGACCAATGATGAAAATGGTCTGAAGGCCGCGAGGTTGGTCGTTAAGTGTTGTCCTTCAGTGGACGTAATAGCTTCTTCGGGAAGCAGTATCAAGTTTGGTTTCGCCGAACGGCCCTTTGCCAGAGGGTCGGGAGGACTTTAGAAAAAGTCGCGCCGACTTCAGTCGGGGAGAACCAACATGTTGCTTCTTCCCGACTGAAGTCGGTGCGACTAAAAACTGGTATTGGCATTGCCAAACATAGTTAAAGTGACGATTGAGTTGAGTTGCGGTGTGCAAAGTCTTGTAGTGTGCAGCTAACTTTAATCGTCTGTTTACAATTGGTTCTACCTCACCATTACATTCCACTCCGTAATAAACATGATATTGCCTGTCAGAAAGGCTCAGTGTGTGATCAGGATCCGAAGAGATCCGAAGTGACGATTGAGTTGAGTTGCGGTGTGCAAAGTCTTAGAGTGTGCAGCTTGCAAACTGGTTCTACCTCACCATTACATTCCACTCCGTAATAAACATGAGATTACCTGTGAGAAAGCCTCAGTGTGTGATCAGGATCCGAAGAGAACGGAAGCAAACTGCAGTCCTCTCTCTTCGGTTGGATTCATCTCAAAAGCTTCAGTACCCCGCTAGTACAGTGCACTGTACAGTATACCGTATAGGGAACTGGATGTGTTATATATGATATCTGAGAGAGGGCCATGTTCTCGAAAGGCTCCTACCATAGACTTGCCCCAAGTCTCTCACGTAATCCTTCCATCCACCTTTCATTTTATTTCTGTTCCTATTCTTCACGGTGATTCCATCGCATTGTGCTCCAATGCAACAATTCAAATCACTTCTCACTGTCCGTTGCTGCAACTTCCACGAGCACTGCTGTAACACCTGTTTACAACGGTTTTCGAAGACTGTACACAGCTCACACACTCGAGACTGCTGAGCGGCCACATCAAACTTGCTGCTTGCCGTGAGAGACTTGTATCTTTTGCAACTGTTTACGTCATCATTTTTGACTACTCTATTGTTTTATTCATTTTAGAAATCAGATGAATATTTTTCAAGATAGTTTACTATCATCCAATCGGCATCGGCATTGTGCGACTTTTGCTGGATATTCATTAAGATCATCGTGTGATGAACGGCGCGTCGTTCTGTCTGTTTACATATACAGTAGTAAGCTTTTCATTGGCTACAGAGGTTAGTGATTAAAAACCGGACCGCCCAAAATTCTACGTCCCCGGTTGCAAAAGCCACAAGTCTCTCGATCGAGCAAGCCAGATCTCCGCTGGTTGATAAGTGCACAGCGTGTAAACAGGAATCTGCCACGCACGATTGTTACAATGGTTCAGTGTCAAAACGTTCGAAGCGGTGAGTGTAAGAACTTGTTAGCGGGCATTACCGGTCGAGGTGTGTTGATCGATGTGGGCAGTTGGTTAGCACAGTGTGTATTGGTGTTATAACGAGTCGAAGTGGAAAGTGGAGAATGTGAGAAGTTGGTTTGTCTGCAGAGGTGCATTGGGGGAGGTCAGAGGGGTGACACGTAGAGAAGGAATAGTGACAGAGGAGAATCCTTACAGCTGGAAGGGAATATCTCGGGAGACTTGGGGCAAGTCTACTCCTACCACAGACTTCCTATATACATGGTGGACAGAGCATGTACGCGTACGTGCTATACGTAGGTTGTCGCCACCAACTGGGACAAACAAGCCGGGCGCACCAAGATGGCCGCCGTGAAGCAATAATGTGAAGCTTTTCTTGTCTCACAGTTATGAATTAAATGAGTAGAATTGAAAAGAGAATAAAAGAATCGGTAGTTCCGTTCGCTTGTTGTATTCCTCACTACACTATACACACTATACTACAAATCACCGGTGTAAAGTCCGGGTCACCTTAAGGATGAAAATGATAAAAGTTTATACTTGAATTTAACACTGCAGCAGCATATCGCTAGCTGACAGGGACAAGACTTCTTGGTCGGAGGAAGACTAGATTTCAACTCATCTACTCAAGTAAAGATCACACTCCTGTCTTGTCCAGGGAAAACCACGTGGCGTTAACTTGAAGAATATCATAAGGATTAGAATAGAACAATGAACCATTACAGATTTAGCTCCCGTGAAATCTGGACAAACTTATCATAGCCTTGAAATCCTTGCTTGTTGAACAACTGACAAAAAGCCACATTGTTAGAGATTACATGGTTCAGTGAGCCCCAATTGGTGTTTGCGGATTTCTATTGTTAAAAAATTGTCACCACCCAGCATATGAGACAGGTCCGCTGACATTCTAAAGCCTCTCAGTCAGCTCAGGTGTAACCAATTTCAATCATTTTCTCACAGAATAATCTCCATTTGAACCATTACCAAAAAAATGTAACAAAACAATCACTGCTTTCTTTAAACACGTTGAAAAATTAACCCAAACAAAACTTTTAGGCTATTGCCAGATCCTTTTGGCCAATGTGCAATTTTAGGCAATGTTGGAGCGCCCCTAACTTACTAGTAAAATTAGAATGGTGGAAGATAACATGCTCTCCCTAACCGACCGTGTGTAGTTAGTCAGAGTAACCCAACATAAAGGGTATGCTCATAGAGTAGGATAATAGGAACTAGAGGGCGGACTCCCCAAAACAGCTGTGATCGTATGGACACTCTAAACCCATATTCTATCTGGGCAACAGACCGATCGCTTACATAGAGATTCATACAAATCACATGCACATGAACGTCCAAAAATTTGATTTC
Source organism: Holothuria scabra (assembly GCA_037179385.1). Lineage (NCBI taxonomy): Eukaryota > Metazoa > Echinodermata > Holothuroidea > Aspidochirotida > Holothuriidae > Holothuria > Holothuria scabra. Next base: position 73,374,213 of record CM074179.1, read on the forward strand.
TAAAATCATCTACTTCTATCAGAAAAAGAGGAGGATGTAGTATTTCTCATAAATTGTAAGTTTCTTTTAATGGTTTCGTATTTTATTCTTCTTTAAGTTGAAAAAGACGCATTTTTCTTCACCTAGTGCGAACACGTTCCTGTACGTAACACAGTTAGTATACAATAGGCCTATGTACGTAATATACAGTATATTACGCCTAACGTTACTGGATAGTTTCTGAATCTAAATACTCCACTTTCCTTCTGTAAACTTTGTGCATGGAGCCTTTTCACGATGCAATGAGATGTTATATAAACAAGAGGTCTTTTTACACTGGTGGGGCTAGGAATTTAGGTCAGATGGGGCAAAAATGGCCAACAGGGCGTGTAATTATTTAGCAGCAGGCTGTAAAACAGTAGGGCCTTAGTTAAAATGAGCTGGCATGCAATTTTGGTCTACTAGGGTGAGGGTTGCAGTAATTTTAACCATTCTTTGCCACTTTCTTTAAAACTTTTAACAGGGGGTAGGGTGTCTAGAGTCCCCAAGTATATGTTTGAGACAAATTTTTGGAGCCAAATTTGTAACTGACTAAGGTCCAATGCCTCAAATTCATATACATGTGTAGGCTACAATATATATCTACTGGGGGCTAATCAAGCTTGATTCTGTTGCACTGGAAATAAGGTACATTATTTGGGAAAATGGTGAAATATGTTAGTGTTTAATTCCATGATGCAGTTTAACTTACTTTACCAACACTTAAAAGAAGAAAAAAAAACATTGAATACCTGATGCCAGTCTTGCAGTTGTAGGCTACTATATGTACTATGCTACGGGTTGCATTTGGTTTTAATACATCATGGTAAATGATAACAAGATCACCCCAAACTACAGAAACTGATGGTTTCATTTTTTTCTTGCACTTGCAGGGAGAGACCCAAGGGATGTCAGATTCATAGTGCTGCTGGCCATGAACTGTTTCCTGTACTTTACGCTGGATGTGGTCATTTCTGAAGGCATCTGCCACACAAGCAGATAATGAAGTGAACAAAGACATTTAAAGCTTGATTCTCTCACCCCAAACTATAATTTTTGTAGTTAGTCCACATCCACAGAAATTGCCAATTGGCTCTACTCTTTGACTGAAAGCAAGTTCAAAAAGTGCAGAGTACAGAACTCATACACACTGTACTGATGAGAATTTTTGATTACACACTGGGATCAAGTATGATCACCCTTAAGTAACAGACTGAGATTGTGTCTGGATGAGGATGAATTTCAGACAGAGGAGGGATCAAGGGGCTTAATGAAGAAGGTTAAGAGAATTGGAACTGCTTGGGTGTCATCTTTTAAGTCCAGGTTCATTTAACCTACAAAGTGTCAACTGACTTTTAATTATAATCATGTACTCCTTGAATATTTTGAAAGAAAATGTCAATTCTGGATCACCATACCTTGCAATTACTGGAGTTTAGACAGTTGAGGGAGACATTCAACCAGCCAAAGCAAAATCATGGGGAGCAATAATGTCAGCTGCTGGTGAAAGACTGCATTCTTTATTATACTTGACAACAGTTTTAAAGACTTCCAAGTGCCCAGAGAAATTAGAGAAGTACTGTAACATGTGACTGTGATTGGACTATTTGGTTGGTAGAACAGAACCTATTTAACATTGTTTGAAGAAGAAGTAGATCAGACAAATGTATACATGTAGGCCTATTCAGGTTTTGCTTTTAATTCTTCATGCATGCCAGTAAACTAGTGCTTCTAGTTTCTGCCGGTGTTGTAACAAATCACGACTCATGTCACTTCCTCTCAAAATGATAGTGACTCGATAGAATTCAGGAGTTATTTCCACATTGGAATAGTACAGTGACTTGATCGAGTCAATGACTCGAGTAGAGCCACTTAAAAATTTCAAAACTGGTGACTTGGGTCACTAGATTTAGTGACTCGATTACAACACTGGTTTCTGATAGCTCACTGTTGCCATTATGACAAGCTGAGAAGTATTTTATACAAGAGGCACATATAGTAGGCTTTAGTTTGCATATCATGGTACCACTTTGCAGCCTACACCTTGAAATATACATTGGGAAATTGTGGAGTGACATTTCAAAAAAATTCAAAGGTGCACTGTGGCTATTGCCAATCTTCCCTTTCCCAAATTTTGCACTCCTTTTCAAATGATTAGAAAGAAATTGCACCTGTAGCCCTACATCATTATTCCTTATATCTGTAAATTACAGTAAAACATCTGTATGTGAAAAAGGAAGAAAAAGAATACAAAAATAAAATAATGTAGTAAAGATAGAATGTCTGTTCAAGCCTTCTCTTTTCAGTTTGGCATCTATAGTTACAGTATTTTATTAGCTGCCCCTAACTCACAAGGCTGAGTGAGTCACTTTCGTGCGAACTTTTAGTCACCCGTAGACAGAAGGGAGTAACTTTAAATAACTTTTTCACCCCCGTATATCAAGCTGACTGATTCAATTGGCAAAAATATTCTGGTTCATATTTTCAGTCAACCACTTACAACATATGACTAACAGCTGACCAGCTACTAAAATAAAATCAGTTACGTCATGCCACTTGTGCTGCCCAGGCTATACTACTTTACTAGGCATAGTTTTGAATTTGAGAATGAAAAAGAAAAAAAAATGATAAAAACCCCTCCCCACCCAGTGACCCAGGTATTCAGTTTAGTAGAATGATATGCCCTCCATTTTTCAATCTCCACAGGAAATATGTAAAATTAAACATGAGAAAAATGTTGGAATGTTAGGATAGGCCAAGTTTGCGACTTCATTTGGGGACGAGTTGTCTCCGCTGTTCGGAGTTTCATTATGTGCCGAGCTGTCTGAGTAGCCAGCTTCATTAAGACGCCGAATTGTCTGTATATGAAGGGCTATATGCTTTTAGTAGGTGCCGAGTTGTCCGACTTTACAAAAGCAGTGGGAACTGTGAGGCCGTTTTGTCTTACAAGGGCGAGTTGTCCTTGCCTGCATGAGTGCGTTCCTCGAACGTTACTCTTTTCATCACTGAAAAGCAAATTCAGCCCCTCGTTGACCATTTCTGTTGACGTGAAAAGTTAGAAAATATCTTTACGCGTCAAAACGAACAGCTTATGCCACTTTTTAGGATGAAATACACATTTTACAAGGACAAATAAGTCGCAGGAATTTGCCGAATCGATTTCTCCCATACAGTTCGTACACGCATGATGGCTCCACGCGTGAGTTTTGCCAAAGTCATGCCCAGAGTGAACAGGGATACCGTGTCTCCATGCAATCACAGACGATTTACGTACGCGCCATTGGGAGTCCGTACTCTAGTTCCTATATCCTGCTCTATGGGTATGCTTCATTTTTGGCCTTCAAGCTGAGCTGTGTATATGTCGCATGCAATGGGATCACACTGACTGATGTCAACTTACTCGTTGAGAAAACAGAAAACACTTATTTTTACGGGTTTACATCAAGGTTGCCTCTGATTGTTTTGCAGTAGAAATCTCCTTCCACTAGGTACACACTTCGTTATGGAAGTCTAAGTCAGTGTTTCCCTTATGGTTACTTTGGCTTAGCCTGAGTTGACTTAGGCCCAAGGCCTAACATCAACTTATTTTTCTTTGTACTGTACTTGTAGGCCTAAACCAAGTGTTAGGCGTAACGTTAGGTTAGCCTAACACAGTAGGCCTAGCCTAGCTAAATTGAACGTTAGAAATACGTACTGTAGAACATAAGCGTAACGTTAGGCCTGAACCTGATGATTGAAAGAGGGTTAAGTAATGTAATGTTTACCGTCTTTAAAAGAAGAACGATAGTTCTGTTCCAAACAACTACCCGCCAGTATCTCTCTTTTGTATTTTTTGTAAAATGTTGGAGCATATCATAAGCTCCAACTTGGTGGACTTCTTTGAAGTTTTACTTTTAGTCAAATAGCCTAGGCTAGGCCTGAAGCCTAGCGTAGGCCTAGGTTAGAGTAATCCTTTCGAATACAGTTAGGCCTAAGCAACATGCCTACACTGTAAAAAAAACTGCTCTTCAATCTAGAGCTTGGAATTTCAGCCCCTCTTGAATCCAGTGACAGTGTTGCCTGTTTCACCAATGTTGCCTGTTTTGCCAGATTTGCTTCTTAAATTCAGTTGAAAAATACTGCAATTAAGTGTCACTAAATTTAAGTGCCTTATTCCTCTTGAAATGACACCATTAATTTAAGAGTTTTTCCCTTGATTTAAGAGAAATAGCACTTATTCTAAGAAGTTAAACACTAAATTCAAGTACCTTGACCTCTTGAAATGACACCATTAATTTAAGAGTTTTTACTTAAATTAAGAGCTTTTTTTTTTACAGTGTAGTCCTAGACTTTAGAAAGTCGCATCTAGGCCTAGGCTTATTTGTGAAACTCCGCTGGTGTCAGTAATCCCTGGACTTACAGAAGCAGATCAATGTCTTTAGTCGGGCCCGACCACTCGATAGAGTGTGCATGCTGCATTGAGTGAGCACGCTCTATCCAGCGGTGAAACAGGGTCCGTTAGTTCCCGCCCTCGGTGTTTCCACCGTTACTTTCCGCCCCTAAAAATCTTTGGGCGGAAAGTAATGTTTGAACTTCCTTCATGTCAAAAATAACTTTTAACTTCAAATTTCAAATCCAAGTACGAGACAACAATGAAATTTGTGGACAGGCCTAAAACTTTTTCAGCATCCTCATTGAAAATGAATTGTAGGCCTATGACCTTTTTTCTAAACGTCAAGTACAGTAAGAGAATTATATTTTTTACGTTTAGGTAGTCCGTAGGTCTATAGGTAGGCTTATGCTGAATGTGTGAACAATTGTTCACAGCACTGAAAACCGTATACCTGTATGTAAGTACGTATTAGTATACTAAAGTCTACAGTGAGAATGTTGCTTGGAATGTCATCAACATGGCAGTACCGGGCAGGGATGATTTTCAAGCAATTGAAATTGGTTGTCCAAAGGACAACCAGCTGCAAGAATTTGGTTGTCCTCCCAAAAATTTAGTCGTCCTCCATAAAAGACATGTGAAAACAAAAAAGTTGTGCAATGTGCATTTTCTGGTTTCAAGACGATTGTTTTATTTTTATTGCACTGGCTGCTATTTGCATTGCATTATATCTAGCGTGAAAGTCACTTTATTGAAAATACACATGAAAGGGCTGGTGTGAGTGATAGTAATAACCAAAGTAACAGTTGGGGAATCTCCGAGATGACAGAGGTATGGCCTGAGTGATCATTGCTACCCCCCCCCCCCAAACCCCACATTTTATTCATCACTTACTCAAGGAGGGACAAAAGACATTTTCTCCTGAAAACTTCCCAACGTTCGGTAGAGGCAATAATAATGTGATCTTTAGACACCCTATTTGTACATTAGGACATGCAGTTGTACCCTCAAAATATGGTGCATTAATACTAAACTTGAACGGTAGCCTACATATCACGACTTCTGAAACTCATTCCTTTTGAATCAAAATCTGACAATCGTAAGCATGAAGTGTCTATTGAACAAAATGCCTTTTTAAAAGCTTGTTTGTTTCAGCTTTAATAGTGTTTGACCGATTATGCTATAATCGGCAATACAGTACCCTTTTATCGATTATTTAATTAAACTATAAGACCGATCCCGATTATTACAAAGAGGGAAGTCACCGTGACATGTTTGTCCCTTAAGCCCCTTGCATCTAATATATCGTATTCCCATAACCAGTGCAGGGTGAAAAATATTGGGAATCGTTACGAACGGAATATCTTTTTGTATATGTGTCATATTTTCACTTCAAAAGTGGAGATACAAATTAACCGATAGTACAGTTGAATTGTTTGCAGTCGATGTCACATGCCCTTTGATAATTTAGCTCTAAGGCCAACATCATGCTTTGTTTAGTTTTCATCCCTCAATCATGTCGGAACATTTGCTGTTGCGTAAATGTACTGTAGCTGCTCTCCCGCTTTAATGAACCCCTGTTAGAAATTATGATAATCTAGCAGTTCTGAGCAGAAGAACAAATGCACCTGATTAACGTATCTTATGGTTCCTTCCGGATATAAATATCCCTGTATATTGTTATCTAGTTTAAAAAGAATGTGCAACTGAAATGCATGTAAGTTCGATCCTCAAAAAATCCACGTATACAGAGATTTGTGATGCCTCTTGGTGAATTTAGCACGGGGCTTTCCCAGCTTCGCTAGCCGGCTATATAAGCATGACAAGTGCGATCGTCGTAACACAAACTCAACGGGAAAACTTGTCTTGAGACCGAGCATTTTCACACACTAAATCACATAGGCGAAGGCGCGAGTTGTGATTGGCTGGCTACAATCAACGCAATTGAACCAATCATGATGCAAGGGCCAATTTAAATTTTGCAATGGATCCTATGTATATGATGTCACCAAGCAAAACATGGTGTCTTGTTTGACGGCAAAAAGGGACACGCACGTAAGTGTAATATATGCATGGGCCGAGAAGTTTGCTGCATGAGACCACGTGCATCACTGTTTTCGTTTGCAATGACGTCGTATGACAACATTGAACAAGTCCTACTGTAAATAACATTACAGAAGGAATGCTGGGGATGGCTAAATTTATGCAAGATAACAACCACCGAACTTCACAAGATTCTTCATGCTATGTGTACAAAACCTGCACAGATATGTATACAAAGCTTGGGGATTTGAAAAAACGGCGAAACACTGCAGCTAGATACACGTAGTCTGTTCTATGCGTTTTGTGCAGAACCGTTTGTACAGCAACTAATGCGGCGCTTTCTGCCAGACAGCAAGGTATACACCTCGAATGCAATTTTAATTTAAGGTAATACTACTGGGTTATAGCGGAAAATATCAAACGGCAGGGGGAAAATTTATACATTTGTGATTATCAGTGCATCCCGTTTTGGCGGGAAGTTAAAGGACTGAGTATTTACAGGAATTTTACCGAAACTAAGAGCAACTTTCAAGTTTCAAATAATCGGTGGTAATGATCTGTTGAATGGAGATATTTTACCAATGCCAATTATTTACCGATAACGGAATAATTGGCCCGATGCTGATTACATAACAACAAAGACAGGCGAACAGTCCTTTCCAAGAACTTTTCGCGCCAGCACGTTGAACATAATCCCGGAGAATGTGTATGAGCACGTTCTGTACAGTTCAGCTGAAACAATGATCATCCACGAGGCTGCTTGTTTGGCGTTGTGTGTATCGTGGTCTGTCTCCAGGGTTGTTTTGTTCTGGTGTGTTGTTCGTGAAGGTACAGATGTGTTTTGTTATGCGAGTTCATGAAATGTTAAGATGTTTTGATTGCATAAGAGTGTTTGTTGTACGCTTTGTGTCTCAATGTACATTACCAAAGGTAAAAATTAGTCGTCCAAAGGACAACCTTAGGTGGTTACTTTGGTCGTCCTGCAGAAATTTTGGTCGTCTTGGACGACCGGAAGACCGCTAAAATTCATTCCTGCCGGGTGTCGCATTGAATACTAAAAGACATCGATGAAGTTTGAAACTTTAAGGAAAAGTGCATGGAATCTTCATTTGACAGTAGTAACACTCATATCACATTCCATTCCTTTACTTTCTGCCCCCGCCACCAAAAAAAAAAATGTTTTCTGCTAAAAATAAAAGGGGCAGAAAACACTGTTTTTGAGGGGAAGAAAGTACTGTAACAAGAGCAGAAACTAACAGTACCCCAGTGACACATGCTCTATCCAATGGGACTAAGAGTAAGATGGCAGGGTCTTTTCCCACCAAGAACACAAAGTGTACAGGTAGAACTAGAACACAAGAACACAAAGTAAACAAAGAATGAAAACATTCACAAAAGTCTTGACCAGGTGAAAAAAAAAACTTACCATTGCATTCCAAATCTGCATTTATATCTTGTTATGATTATACCATCTTGTTTCCTCTTATTAACTAGGAATAGACCACATTCTTTACTCAAAAATGTAATGATTAAAAGTACAAAAGGCAAGAAACTTACCAATATGATGAAAAATTGACAAAACTATAAAGCACACTGCTATGCAGGAAGCAGCGCAATCTCTCTCCATCAAACCTGCATATGACATCACTATTTCCCGGATGTTGCTCCATCAAGCAAGACTGTTACAGTACTGTACCATGATTTCATCATGGGTTTTACGATTTTTATTTGTCCGCATTTTGTCTCAGTGAGGATTCTCTATGATTAAAAACAACAATTAAGGACCAAAGCAACAAGTATTCATACAAAAAACACCTACAGTACAGTATAGGCCTATATAAAGAATGGGGCTCATTCAAACCTATTTAATTTAGTAAAACAGCACCTCTACCACACCTGATATTCTGAGAAGTGTGAGTTGAAGCACACCTTGAAAATTTAAACCTCAAGGCCTGAACCATTTATGCTTTTCTTTAATGGAAGCAATTCCTTCACAGTTTCAAATTGTCTCAATTTGAAACTGTGTCTCAAATTGGATTTCAAAACAAATGGTTGGTAATTTGGTTTTAACTACTGTAAGCCTTTACTGCAGGTTTGTCATTGGTTGGTAGTTTGGTTTTAACTACTGTAAGCCTGTACTGCAGGTTTGTCATTGGTTGGTAGTTTGGTTTTAACTACTGTAAGCCTGTACTGCAGGTTTGTCAGGATTGCAGACAGTGAAGTAAGCTGATTAAGTTAGACAATAAATAGATCTTTCTTTTTGTTTATTAGAAAGGATTTGATAGAAGAACTGGAATACAGTTTTTTTCCACCTCACAACCATTATTTTGTTTCCCTCTTTTTATTGTACTGTAATGCTATGAAGATACTGTACATACACAAGTTGACACTTACTGCACCCGTAGGGAAATCTGGAGTATTTTTCTCAAAAGTAACACAGTACTGTATGTGAAATTCATTTTCTCTGCAGGAATTTCTATCAAGTTTGACTCTGACTGTGTAAGGAAAGCATACTGACGAATTGTATTTAATTTCTTTGATGCAATGAAAATCATTTAAAATCAAAGTGACCCTTCCTACTGTGTTTTTTGAGTGGTTGGAATCCTCAGACAATCTTGGACAAAACTATTGGGACACTTTGTTCTAATATTTTTCAATATGTTTCAAGGCAGATTAAATGAACACCAGCTTCCCCTCCCAATGTTGGGCAGAAAATGCCAGAAATAGTGACTTTGTGCTATAAGCAGCATTTATAACCGTATTCAACATGGGGTGGGGAGCGGGACGCTCCAAGGAGTTTTGTCCAATTTTGTGGGTCTAGCCTATTCCTCAGCAACAGGCTGTTTGTTCTCTCAGAACTCACTGTACACATATAGCACAATACTGTACCTTTTGTTATGTTTCTGAACTTGCAAACGGTGACAGCTTAAATACAGTACTAAGATACAGTAGGCTTCCATTATTTCCGTGACTGTCACCGGAATATAACTAACATTAGCCTGGCCTAATTTTCAAGGCCTACATAGGCAGACAGTGACTTACCAAATGCGTGTGAAATTTAACTTTTAAGATAGAAATTGCACACTGTCAAATGCTTTGCTCTACTCTACTTACTGTAACCCTTGCCTGGGCACTCCAGCCTAATACAAGATACAGTAATGCAAAAATGGGGCATTGGTAATGAGACATAGCATACACAAGTTTTCACTGAAGACTAGCCTTTGCTTGAGCCTTTAAGTGTACAAACTCTAACTGTAGTTTGACTGACAAGGTACTGTACAGTCCACAAATCTCAACATGCTTAAATTGTGCTAGTACTGTAGTTTTACCACTGTGAATAGAATGAAGAATTTACAGTAGATGCTATTTGACAATATACTGTAAGTACAACTCTATTTAAAATTGCTTCTTTTGATTTCATACAGGTTTAACCTCAGTCCTGCCTTGCACAGTATACCACATTCCCTGAAGATCTGCCATTTTCTGAGCATCTGTTTGTGGGTCCTGTACAGCCATGGACATTGACATAGTGCCAGAGCCCGGCGGGCTAATAATCCAGTCCACTGCTGGTGCTGTTCCTGTTGCTAATAAAAAAGGTAAGCTATGTATAAACTGTGTCTAGTACTGTGCACCCCTGCCCCCACTTTGCATGAAGCTTGTCCAGAATGGAATTATGGAATTAAAAAAAAGAGTGTCTCTTTCTGAAGTAGAATTGTCAGCAATTTATCAAATTGATACTTGAAAATCTGATCAATTGCTCAATTTGTGGTAATTAGGCTACACAGCAAGCCCCTACAGTTCTGTTAGACTGCCAATACTGTAATTGGCTCATCAAAAGTAATGAATGGCCCCACAGCACTTCTACAGTATGAGGAGAAACCATTACCAACCCTTTTAGCCATGAGCTCTCATCAAATTACTGTAACAAACTTTCAGAACAAACTCTACAGCTTTCAACCCAGTGAGAAAGGTTTTTCCTAACCTTGTATGGGGTACTAGTTCTTTTTGACACATGTCGGCTAAGTTTTTGTACGTGGATGATCCAAGTAATTATATATAGTACATGGCCTTTTATGGCTACATTACTGTACATTAAGTACTGCACAGTATTCTGATTATCATTAAATTCCATATTCATGCAAAATTTATTGCTGTTGGTACTGTTTAAGGTCTTTACAGTACATGCTCCGTTTCTGTCCCGGTGGCTCAATTTTTTCGTTCAAGTTGTAGTACTTTTTTTGTCTGGGCACTGAGCACCTTCAAATTTTTGTCAAGGTGCTGCCCCAACAAAACAGCTACAGTAAGTATGTATAGAGCAGTCAGTGTTCAGTACTGTACTTGAATAAACTTCACCTCACAGTAAGAGTTTTGCAAGTCTGTGACAATGTGTCTGATTGCAAGTCTGTGACAATGTGTCTGATTGCAAGTCTGTGACAATGTGTCTGATTGCAAGTCTGTGACAATGTGTCTGATTGCAAGTCTGTTACAATGTGTCTGATTGCAAGTCCGTGACAATGTGTCTGATTGCAAGTCTGTGACAATGTGTCTGATTGCAAGTCCGTGACAATGTGTCTGATTGCAAGTCTGTGACAATGTGTCTGATTGCAAGTCTGTGACAATGTGTCTGATTGCAAGTCTGTTACAATGTGTCTGATTGCAAGTCTGTGACAATGTGTCTGATTGCAAGTCTGTGACAATGTGTCTGATTGCAAGTCTGTGACAATGTGTCTGATTGCAAGTCTGTGACAATGTGTCTGATTGCAAGTCTGTTACAATGTGTCTGATTGCAAGTCTGTGACAATGTGTCTGATTGCAAGTCTGTGACAATGTGTCTGATTGCAAGTCTGTGACAATGTGTCTGATTGCAAGTCTGTGACAATGTGTCTGAGGTGGTTTATGTTTAATGATTTGTTATGTTTGTTTGTTTTTTTTTCAGGTGAAATGACTATGCAAAAGGTGAAGGTTAAAAGATATGTTCCTGGTAAAAGGTAAGTACCAAGGCCTAATTTAAGCATGGGTTAGTTAGTTAGATGGAGTTTTACGGCCCAGTTTCCAACCTATTGGTTCAAGTTGAGCCGGCAAGCCATGGCCAGTTGTGGCTCACTGGCTTGTCTTCCCTACTCCATTGCTTATGTGGAGCATTACGCTCAACGGCAGTAGGTTCCATTTCAAGAGTCTTTGATATGACTGGACCCGGGAATCGAGCCCAGATATTTCAACATGGGAGATATGCTCAGGGGTCTACTGTACAAAAGGAGGCACCGTAGGGAGAATCTGAAATGACTGGGATATCTGCCATCAAACAAAATTTCTCTGGAGGTTCTCGGCCTACAGTACCCTGCAACCTCTTCATGCCACATTAGGCAATGCCTGAAACTGCTTTGTCTTGAAGGAAATTTTCCCTACTGTCTGTTACCCTCTTGTACATTGTACAGTAGGACTTGGGCCAGAAATTTGATATTGGGGAGAACTCAGTGGTACTGATGCCAAATTTATGATCTTGTTAACTAGTGCTGCATAGAAACATCTTAAAGGGGTGGGATGTGGGGGCTAGCTTTATCCTGTGGTGCACAAAATGTTTACAAAAGTCAGGTCTTCAGCTAATGATTTTGTACTGTTGCACACGGAGCTGAGTAACATCTACAGCATGTACAATAAACTGCTGAATTTGGAGCTCTGTTTGATTTTTACTGTGACTTTTTATTGCCCCGTCTCTCCCATGTAATTGAAGCCAAATGTTTTCATTCTTTTTGCCATCTTTGAAAGTGTATTGCTTTCTAAATGCTTGCTTAACAGTACTTTCTGATATCCAAGTTTGCAGCTATTTCTGTGTAGTGTACTCTAGCTTTCTAGTATTTTGAGGTACAGTATTGTCTGTTTCTGCACCTGAAATATCTTTTATCTGTTCACACTGTGTCCTTTTAAGAAGTTATACATTGGATCAAGACACTCATTATGAGAAAATTTGACTCACTGGAAATTTCATTTTTGTAGAATTGTGCGCATATCAAAGGTGGAAAAAATTGATCTCTCTTTTTTCATTATTTTTTCCCTGAAAGTATTAGTGCAAGTACTGTATCAAATTGACAAACCATTGAGTCAAAAGCTTGTCATAGCAGCTTAGTGTAAATAAACACTGCTCTTCACCATTCCCCAGACCTGACTATGCTCCAGAATCTAGTAGCAGTGAAGATGAGGATGAGTTACCCATGTCCAGAGGTAAGAGAACAGCTGGAAGATTTGAGGAGGATGCTCGTCTCCGGAGGCTGCGAGAAAGACACCGAGATGCTGATGACGAAGAGGAAGAAGACAGGTCAGTTTGAGGTGGATGTTGCTCATGAAAAATTTCATCATGTCCAAGCAGGGGTAGACTTGTCCCAAGTTTGTCAAGTTTTCCTTGCATCCACCTCTCATTTTAGTTCTATTCCTACTTTCATGATGTTTCTACATGGTATTGTGCTGCTTTGCAACTATTCAGATTACTTCTCTCTGTCCCTTGCTGAAGCTTTAAGGAGCTCTCATTATACACTGGTTTACAACTGTTCTTGCAGACTTGCACTGCTCACACCCACCAGTAGTCTACTGAGTGGCCAGTACAGACTTGCACTGCTCACACCCACCAGTAGACTACTGTACAGACTGCAGTACAGACTTGCCCTGCTCACACCCACCAGTAGATTACTGAGTGGCCAGTACAGTCTTGCACTGCTCACACCCACCAGTAGACTACTGTACAGGCCTGTACAGTCTTGCGGCTTGGCGTGAGATACTTACGGATACTACCCACTCTCTAGCAAAGAGCCAGGGTTGGGGGATGCTGAAAGTTCATTGCATACTTGGAGCTGTTTGTACACAATATTTCACAAAGTACAGCTTATTTAAATTATGATTAACATGTGGTAGCAATGAAATACATATATTGAAACTGCAACTAACTGCAATAGCGCAAATTTTTTTACGAGAGTACAAATTAAAAGTTACTGTCTGTAAACTTGTAGGCCAATTAAAGTGATTATTCTTCAAAATTTCAGTCTGAAATGAGCTTCCTCCTATTACCTTTGACCCATCCATTCTTAGCGAAGGGGGAAAATTTAGTAATTACCTCTTCCACTTAGTCTCAACTGATCAGATCAACATGATTTGGCCAAGTGCACTTGCCAGTGTTTACCAAAGTTCCGTATCCAGTTGAAATTATAAGGGAAACTATTACATGTGGTCTTGCCTCCCTATCTGTAAGCCATTCCCGGCCTAAACCTCACTTGAAACAAGTTACCAATTTCAGGGAAGTTTAAGATATATTGTAGGTATGACTCTTTGTGAACTTGACTTAAAGCAAACTTTAGTAATGATCAGTGTTTGTACTGGGTAGGAATTTCGTAGCTGGGTACCCGAACCCTATTACCCCTCAGGTACCCGGGTACTCGACCGCACAACAATACGTCACGTTTTATGTTATCTTCAATGTGCTGTTTGTTCCTAACATCATGACTTTAAAAACCAGACTGGAATTAAAACTTGATCACAATTCAGAAATGTTAACAGGTTAAGATTAGTTCCTGTGGCTTTTGTACAGTGTGCAATGTGTGCACTCACGGCTTGACACTGCAACTTCTGTACCGTTGCTTTCGTGGTACGTTCATGAAAAAAATCAACTATCTGTTCGTTCGTGATAATGACAGTAAAAAACTTTCTAATGCATTTCCTGGCCCAGGTTTCACCCGTACAGTAAAAATATACGGTAATAGATGGCAGTGAGGGTGGACATACGAAAGTTCGTTCGTTCGTTGCATGGGTGCTTTGTGTTCGATGTGTGCACTGGAGTAGTGACGTCACTCTGGCACACTCCACTTTAGATGGGGGATACAGAAAATATGGAAAAATATTTTGCTCTGTGTTTGCCATATACAGTATTTAGGAAACCTTGGGCGTAAAAATTTTGCAAATAGTTTAAACAATTACGGGCAATATGAAGGTAGGACTCATTTTAGTGTTCAAGTTAGTAACCCAATAGAAGTAAGTGGAAAGAAGATTTTTTGCATGCACATGGTGTAAAATACCCCTTCAAAGGAATGTGTAGGATCTTAAATCTGATGGAGTGAATTTTGCTTCAGAAAAAATTCTCTTCCCAAAATGCGAAGTTTAAGTGATTGATTTGACACAATATTTTTGTGGTTGATATTGAAATATATGCATACATTATGTAGACAAAACTGTATTACTAAAGCTTATTTTGTAGGTCATTAAATCATGTCATGTCATTCATCCTCATTTGCTGACACCCACGCTATCATAGCCTTATTAGGAAAGTTGCGTACCGGCGGAGTCCAACGTAGGTTCATTCATAAACCCCGTTGTTGAGGTTTGAACACCCTTCAAATTCCTGTCGCAAACAAAATTTCTCCATCAACGTGAGTAAATGGCGTTATTTTGGTGCTCACTAGATAAAGAAGTTTTGTTTAGATGGTTATTATTTTTTTCCCAAACAATTTTAGTGTTGGTAGACGAATCCTAGTATTTCATACAAAACAGGAGCTCATTTTGCTTGGTGATGAAGAACCAACCCAACATTTTCTAGTGTTTTAAATTATTCGTCAATATTCACGGAATCAAAAACGATCACAGTTCTTATGCACGAAGTCATTTTCCATTTTATAACGTGCGTTGCACTTTAAGGATTTTGATACTCTTGTCACGAGAATTTTCTAGATAGGCCGGCAAACGTAGCATGTAGCATGCTCATGACCCCCAGCCAACTTATTTGCATACTTCGTTGAAAACTAGTAATAATTGTATGCACCGTACTGCACACACCCGATGGCCCACTTACGTTAGCCTGCATACGTACATAAATCTACTCACAGTATTGTACTTTGCTCGCTGCAAGGCTGGGGGGAATAAAACGTGTCAAAACATGCATTTCACAGTCAGACAGTGCAGAACGCCGCAAACCATGGAAAGCTCTCTATATAATAAATTGTCTGGGTTTTGTTTTGGATGGATGGGGATAATTAGATAGGTTTACAGTTCGAGTTCGTTAAGTATATGGACGGGACCCTGGAACATATGCTTGGTACTTGAAAGAAAAAAACTAAAACACAACAGGCTGTGAGTCCTTGGAGCTTCGTGGCTCAATTATTTTCGTTTCAAAGGGAATGTGCGTGGGATGGATTTGCCATGCAGTTTGCATTTTTCTTGACATGACAATGTACAAACAGTTTAACCACCTGTGCTCTTAAAACTCTCCGAGCTGTGACTGTAACATGCTTTGGAATTTGTGAATTGGGTGTGTGTGTGTGGGGGGGGGGTGTCATAATATTCGACAAGAGAAGGTCTAATCATTTTTAGCGAATTTTCAGACTTACTGACGTTAGGCATATTGGCCTATGGCAATCATTGGTACTGCAAAATCCCCAGTTACGATCGATCAGTTTATATATTGCATAACCCTTAGCCAAAAGACATTTGTTCGGTAATGTAGAAATGGAAAGAGAAATAGACAGAACACCACACAAAACACTTTTAGATCAAACTCGACCGTTTATTTTCCGACTTTTTTATTTTTAAGAGCCATTTGTCTACGGTTGTACATCGCACCTCCGCACGGTAAAAACTGACCGCAAAACTTGCGAACAATTGTGCGAATTTCCATCACACTTTAGCGTTCAAATTTTTGTTCAGTTTTCGATAGCGTGTGAAATGTCGGATGGCAGGGGAACGCGGTACAATTGATAAAAAAAAAAAGCTTGGAATTTGCATTATCCGGAATTCTACGGGAGTTATACGCTAAGTATACTGTATTTATACAGGCTAACATTCCGAAGGCCTAAACTATCGGTAGTTAAGCCTAACGTTATGGCTATCTACAGTATACTGTGTCATTTGCGGTGCCTTGAGTTTCTACGATGGTTTGAAAATTCGAGACAAATTAAGCCTCAAGCTTTTTTCCAGTGTTGATCAGATCACGCCTGACCATTTTTGTAATGCAATTGCAGTGCTATCCTCGATAATTCAGAAAGCCTTTCCTCCTGGTACAAGTGCTATTGTTTGTGGTAAGCTGATAGTTAGCCTATAATCCTTTAATGCCGATGCATCGCTTCGCAGTGATTACTTACACAATGCTCCCCGTTTCACTGCATGCAGTGCAGAGGCTGTGTAGAGTGCCTAATCTAGATGCATTTGCGATGCCAACGCATCGCC
Source organism: Holothuria scabra (assembly GCA_037179385.1). Lineage (NCBI taxonomy): Eukaryota > Metazoa > Echinodermata > Holothuroidea > Aspidochirotida > Holothuriidae > Holothuria > Holothuria scabra. The sequence continues at coordinate 73,390,840 of CM074179.1, forward strand.
AACAGGACCCTTTGTGTTTGCGCCGGTATGCATCGGAAATGCATCGAAACGCATAAGAGAATTTCAGTGGCGTCCCTAAGTCACTTGCCCTGACACATTTGGCTAGCCCTGGTAGCCCATAATATGTGAGTCACAGTTACTGTATCAGGCTCGTAACTAGCCTAATGCAATGAACATGTGGGTGCTTCTATAATGCAGTTTTGATTATGCTTGATAAGCAGCTGTAAATGAAGCATCGACCAACAAGCTTTTCATGCACAATCCGCAATATAGTGCACACATCAGTATGTTTATGTACTGTATGCACATACTGTTCTACGGTGTACAACAGTTTTGAAGCCATGATGTAACTTGCTTCGATCGGAGTTTATTCTTGTATTTTGGCAAAAATATAATACATTTAGGTTCAAAGAGGAACTTGCTTGGTAGCCAGTGTAATATATCGACAAATTAATATACTAAGACTGCCTTGCTTTGGCAATCATTTTTTTAAAGAATAAGCAAGATTTGACTTGCCCGAAGGGCTTAACTGACTAAATTGTACTTGCCCGCACAAATGTTCAACTAGTCCCAGGCTATCGGGTTTATGCCAATTTCGAACCCTGTGCTAATACTCCGTGTAGGAACATTCAAGGTAGTGACTCTGAGACTCTTGTCATCAGGCATTACCTCTTTAAGGGTGTTGGTCAATGTAAGTCGGTAAGCATATGGTGTATTGGCATTACATTGAGTCTATGTGGAAAGAGGAGAGTGTGAAAAGTTGGTCTGCCTGAATCAGTGCATTGAGAGAGGCCTATGGGGTGACATAAAAGGAATATTCCAGTGTCAGTTTCACAGTTTCTCAAATAAAAGAAAGCGATTCTTCATTGCATGCCATTCATGTTGTAACTTGTTCATAAATCAAGATATAAAAATGTGGGGATTGTCTAAATTTGACCATTCGTCATTGGCATATGAAAAACTTTAACAGATGTGGAAAAATTTGTTAATTTCATGAACCAACTCAATGAGCTGCATTAAAAAATAAAGCACCCTTAAAAATCATGAACCAAAATGTATAGTTTGTCACATGTCTCGATGAGCCATACAGTATTTTAATACTGTACTGTATGTTGTGACTAGAGAATGCTTGTGGATTGCTCTTCAATAGACACCAAAGACATCGACAGATCCATGAACCTGAAATCCTGGAGGATGGGGAAGTGAGTGAGGCAGAGGAGAAGTCTGGTAAGGTAGAGGGGGAAGACACAAATCAAGATCGCGGGTCAAGGAGTTCACGTAAAGTATTCCGCATTGAAGCAGATGAGAGCAGCTCTGAGGAGGAAGACTTAGAGGAAGAAGAAATTGAAAAGCGTCGTGCTGCACTCAGGGCGAGGGCGCTGGAGATGCGTCAGCAGGAGGAAGAAGATTTGATGGGACAGGAAGAAGAAAAACCAAAAGGGGATGAGGAGGAAAGTGAGGAAGAATCGTCAGAGTATGAAGATTACAGCGATTCTGAAGAAGAAACAGGTCCAAGGTTAAAACCAGTCTTTGTACCAAAGTAAGATGACATTCTCTATTACTTGTGTCATAGAAATTTTTGGTTTTTTGTCACAGTGCTAAGTTTGTAAGGTGTTCAGGGTTTTTAGGGCTAAAATGCTTTACATGTTTTGTGTTGCATATCTTGCATTGTAACACATGCTTTTAAAAATGAAACATTATTTAAATACAGTAGTGTTCAATGATTAAGTGGGTAATTTAAAATTGAGGACTTCAGTTTGAATTCAGATGTCTTTTGGAGGGTCATGGTCATACATTGGAATGTGTATGGTGTAGATTAGTTACTTTCAGTGCCCTAATGCAGGTTTCTATGAAGGGATGGAGACAGGGGGTTAGAGTGATAATCTTGAACTTTAGGGATTAAGACAGTATTTGCTATCATCCGTCAATCAAATTGGGCAAAGGTATTGATTTACATGTATGTGTAGTTGTGGCAACAACTCTTTCAAAGACAAAGAAAGTATGTTGCAAAAAATGCTTTTAATCCTGAAACATACTGTTTATTAGTGTTGAACAATTCTTTGGAAAAATTAAAATGGAGGACAACAGCTTTAAATATCCTTGGTATGCTTAGAATGTGTATGATATAGGTGGGTTACTTCCAGTGGCTCATCCAGGTTTCTATGGAGAAAAGGGGGGAGGGGTGCATGGTAATCTCAAAAATTAAAAAACTAAAATAGGCTATCATTTGCCATTCAAAGTGGGCAAATAAGTTCATTTATGTGAAGTTTTGGCAGCAGCTGCCTCTAAAAGATTTGAGGAGAAAAAGGCGTTGCAGAAATGCTCTCAGAAGTGAAAAATAGGCAACTATTTATTAGTGTTGAACATTAAAATGGGGGATATCAGTTTGAAATGTCTTAAGTTGGAAGGTCATGGTAATACTGAGAAAGTGTATAATATACATACAGGAGCTTATCCAGGCTACATGGGGGGGAAGAAGAATGTTTCATGTACTGTAGTGTTTGCACTGGGCACCCAGGTACTTGACTGACGTTTTTACAACCCCGGTAGATAATAAGCACCCAGGTAGCATTTTCCTGTGATTTCTTTTTGATCTTCGTAAAATAACTTGGTTATTGATACTAACAAAATGTATAAATTACCCACATCTCATTCACAATTATGTTGAAATGAAGTTGTTTTTATTTGTTTGCGTAATGCACTTTTGTTAAATTGCACTTTTCCAGAAACAGTTCAAACACCATGCACTTAAGTAAGATGTTGCAAGGTGTACGGTCGGGTACCTGGGTACCCGAAGGGTAATATGGTTGGGGTACCCGGGTACAAATTTCCTACCCGGTGCAAACACTAGTTTCATAGTTATCTTGAAATTTAGACTTTAAAATAATATTTGCTTTCATTTGCCAATCAAAGTGGGCATAGAAGTTCATTCATGTGCAATTTTGGGAGCATCTGCTTCTAAACTAAATGTATAAAAAAATTGCAGCAATGCTTTTTAAAGTGAAACATTCTATTTGATAGTGTCCAACAATTTGTTCATAAGAAGACCAGTTAGAAATGTCTTTTGGAGGGTCATGATTATACATAGGGAGTATAATGTAGATGGGTTACCTGCAGTGGCTTGATCAGGTTTCAAAGAAAGACTAACCAAAAGTTGCACAGACTTCTTAAAAGTGGGAAGGGGAGGAGAGATGTACCCCCCCCCCCCCCCCCCGCCATTACTCTTCAACTGACACCTAAGACTAACCGTAGCAGACCTTGCTTTAATCAAGGTTTAACATTTTAAACATTTTGTTAAATTTCAGCCAATGTGGATATTAAATAAGAAGATAAAAAACAACAGTTTGGACATATTGTGATACTTTTTGTAGAGTAACAGTGGTATAATACTGAAAGCACTTAGTTGATTATGTTTTGATTACTGTGATCAGTACTGAAGTTGTTTCATGTGGACATTCAGTCAGAGTTCAATATTTTTCTGATTTTCCCAGATAGAGCCAGTATTGTACAGCCCTAGTAGGGGATGTAATTTTTATTGGATTATTTCATGATGGGGTGAGGGATAGAAAGATCTCACAAAATGGCATCACTAGTAATATTTGAAAAAAAAGATTATAAATGTGAATTATGAGGCAATGAATTTATGAGCATATTTACTTAGTCTGTAACATAATATCATGCATGAAAGTAATTCTTAAGGCTTTCAAACCAAGCCTTTCCTTAACCTTTGTCTTGCTTACACAAAGCCTTTGAATTTGGTGATATACAGTATTTACTGTGTATGAGATTTCCCCTTTTTAATTGATATCATGAAATATGGGATCACAATCTAAAGTTAACTAGCCAGGGAAACAATCAATAAATATTCATAACTGTCTGCTTTGTGATCTAAGGAGAATGAGGTCACTCTTTATAAATTGGCTTTGCAGAAAGCAAGATAATGAATATTCAGTCAGTGTACTCTCAACTATGTAGGCCTATATATTGTCTGTTCCTGGCATGAAAGCGTTACAATACTATTAAGGGAAAGGTTTTATTCAGGAAAAAGAAAACTATATAGTGAATATTCAGTCATTGTACTCTCAGCTATGTGTATTTGTTTGTTGCAGGCGAGATAGAGTAACCATTCAGGAGAAAAAACATGCTGCTATATAATGAATATTCAGTCATTGTACTCTCAGCTATGTGTATTTGTTTGTTGCAGGCGGGATAGAGTAACCATTCAGGAGAAAGAACAGGCTGCTCAGAAACTAAGGCAACAAGAGGAGATGGCAAAGAGAAGGGTAGAAGACAGAAAAAGAGAAACATTAAGGGTGAGTATTGCATATTCATATTGCATCATAAATAATTAATAGCAATATTAAGCCTTGCAGTACGCTAATGCTGCTTTGGTTAAATATGGTTAGCTGTGCTTAACCCTTTCAGTATATTTTATTTTTCCTTAACAAAACATTTTATTAGTTAGATCTTCTAATGATATTTACTGACACACTACACCACATTCATTAAGTTTGTTGCTGTTTTTTTCATAGGTATCCTTTGTTCTTTACTTCTTTTAATTTCATGTTTTTTTTAAATTTCATTTCCTGTCATTGATTCCTTGCCGTAGGCAGGCAAGGAATCTATGCGATGGTGATGTCGTGTGTGTGTGTGTGTATGTGTGTGTGTGTGTGTGTTTGTGACGCTTGTAAACATGATATCTTAAGGTAGGAATGTCCGACACTTTTCATATTTGGTATATAGATTTATCATGTTGAGAGGAAGAACCCTATTGTTTTTGGTAGAGGTCAAAGGTCATTTGAGGTCACCAGCGGTAAAATTGCGACAATTTCAAAAATAGCTTGTAAACACGATATCTTCAAATAGGAGTGACCGACACTTTTCATACTTGGTATATAGATTTGTCATGTTGAGAAGAAGAACCCTATTGTTTTTGGTAGAGGTCAAAGGTCATTTGAGGTCACCAGCGGTAAAATTGCGAAAACGCCGAAAATGGCTTGTAAACACGATATCTTCAGATAGGATTGCCCGACAATTATCCTACTTGGTATATAGATTTGTCATGTTGAGAGGAAGAACCCTATTGTTTTTGGTAGAGGTCAAAGGTCATTTGAGGTCACCAGCGGTAAAATTGCGAAAACACTGAAAATAGCTTGTAAACATGATATCTTCGGTTAGGAGAGACCAACACTCTTCATATTTGGTATATAGATTTTTCATGTTGAGAGAGAGAAGCCTATTGTTTTTGGTAGAGGTCAAAAGTCATTTGAGGTCAATAGTAGTAAAATTGCGAAAACTTCGAAAATGGCTTGTGAACACGATATCTTCAGATAGGAGTGACCGACACTTTTCATACTTGGTATATAGATTTGTCATGTTGAGAAGAAGAACCCTATTGCTTTTGGTAGAGGTCAAAGGTCATTTGAGGTCACCAGCGGTAAAATTGGGAAAATCCCGAAAATGGATTTTAAACATGATTTTTTCAGATAGGAGTGACCGACACTTCTCATGCTTAGTATATAGATTTGTAATGTTGAGAGGAAGAACCCTATTGTTTTTGGCTGAGGTCAAAGGTCATTTGAGGTCATCAGCGGTAAAAATGTGAAAACACCGAAAATGGCTTGTAAACATGATATCTTCAGATAGGACTGCCCGACAATTTTCATACTTGATGTATAGATTTTTCATGTTGAGAAAAAGAAGCCTACTGCTTTTGGTAGAGGTCAAGGTCATTTGAGGTCACCAACTTTGAAATTGCCAAAACTTCGAAAATGGCTTGTAAACACAATATCTCCAGATAAGAGTAACAGATACTTTTCATATTTCGTATATATATTTGTCATGTTGAGAGAAAGAAGCCTATTTTTTTTGGTAGAAGTCAAAGGTCATTTGAGGTCACCAGGGGTAAAATTGCGAAAATTCTGTGCCTAAAATGTAAAGAAAAATCTATCAAGCACTGTCAATTTGAAAGCAGGTAAGGTATTTAATGGCAAGGAATCACTAAGCCTTTTGGCTTTCTGGTTTGGTTATTGAGGGAGTGGAATTACCCTTGGAGGGACTTACAGGGTTCTCACAGATCCTAAATATCCTGGAAAGTCATGTACAACTGACTGGAATTTTTTGGTGTAGGTCATAGAATGTTTTCAGTTTGAATGTAGGAACCCTGGATTGAAGAGTTTTACTTGAGCTAGATTTAGAAGCACTTAAATGGTATCTTATATTTTATAGGTAAAACTGTGAAGTGAGTATTTCAATTTACAAGTAAATAGATTTTTTATTTGATTGGAGTGTGTTTTTTCCATTAGATGGTGGAAACTGAAGCTAGAAAAGCTTTTGAAGGGGATGAAAAACCAGTTACAGAGGCTAGCATTGCAGCTGTAAATACTGATGATGAAAATGGTGAGGAAGAATATGAGTCCTGGAAAGTTAGAGAGTTGAAAAGAATCAAGAGAGACAGAGAGGAACGTGAACAGTAAGTAACTTAATAGCAAGATAGAGACTCTGTCAGAAACTAAAATAGGGGGTTGGAGGGGATTTATTACTGCCAAACCACAAGTCCAAATCAATTGTCCTTTTGGCCAAAGTTACTGGTGGGTTTTTAGGGGCAGGGGTAGAAGTTTTCTTCAAAGCCTCAACAAGGTGCATTCTGAAGGGTGTTAAAGGCTGTTTATTACAATGTAAGTAAGAGAAAAAAAGATTCTTAATGATAAAACTGACATTTCTTTTACCTTTTTAAAAGTGAGGTGGGGAGATTAACCCTCTTTCTTCTGGAAACCCAGCTTAACCCCCTCCCTCTTTGAGGGAAGCGCTGCAAGAAATGACAAAACAAAAGGTTGTTTTACCCTATGGATTATTTCTACTTAACTTTAACCCTCTTGTGTCCATTGTAACACTTTTGGTACAGGTGTTTTTTGGCTGTCATGCAGAGATAAAATCTGCGATTAGCTACCTGAAAATTTGACCACAGCAAAAAGTATGGTCATAATTGCCCTTAGTCATGTGGTCAAGATTCCATGGATGCCAATTGCAGCATGTTTTACCAACTGTGTGGCCAACCGTCTAGATGTGCAAAATTACCCAAATGGAAGGCTGGCACTAAAGAGTTAAAGGCAGTCATTCGTCACCCTAAACTGCAGTTTCAGTGTACATATATCAAAACTCTCAATTGGTACAGCTCTTTGATTGGCATCACATTCAAACAATGCATCATAGCTAAATTACACAGCATGGGCACTGAGAGTGTCTTGATTACACATTATGGACTTGTATGGCCACTGGGACAGCCATGAAGCAATAAACAAGGATTTTGTCTGTATAAAGATGAGTTTTAGGTAAAATGTGGGAGGGGCTAGAAGTAAGTAGGTTGGGAGAATTGGAACTGTTTGGGATGATGAGAATATGCCTTTAAACTGCCTTTTATATCCAGCAGCCTGTGATTTTGTCTTAAATACTTTCTTATGGAGCACAGAACAAAATAGAACCAGGACAGGCCTTGTGCTTTAGATTTTCCAGGTGTGCTAGAAATCACACTCCTTGGGAAATTAAGAAATGTGGAAGATGTGCTGTTTAAAAAACCATCATAGATTTTGGTTAAGTTCTCATTCTTTATCTGGGTGTGCGAAAAATTGCCCCCCCCACTTTACATTGATTTGTGGCATATAGTGAGGTATGATCACACATGTCTCAAAACTCAAGGCCTGCCAGAAGCACCGAGCCCAACGGTTTTGTTTGGTAATGTGTTACATTTATGTATTGAGACAGGTATGTCATGTGTGATATAGTATCTCAAGTCTAGGGTATGATTAGAGACTTTCCTGTATTTGTGGTCTTAGTGACCAGGAGACATTTTGTGTTGACCAAGAGGCAGAGATTATTTTCAATTATTTTTTAAGAAAGATCATATTCAAGAATGACAGAGCCCTTGTCAGTTGGGGAGGTAGGGGGTTGTAGAGTATGCCCACAGTATTTCTCACCTGTTGAAAGAGGGATTTGCACCGTATTTGAACATTTGAACTGTAATTGAAAGTGTGTTGAACTTCTTTTTTATCGTGTTTACACTATGTAAATATAACAGTTTTATTTTGATGTGGCATTGAATCTTGTCCAACTAACTAACCAAGAACGACAAATGTTTCTTTTGACAAAAAAGTGACAACTGGGTTTATGCTACTGTATGAACTGGTCTAATAGGTGCTGCTTGGGTGTCAAACAGTGGGTGTCAAACAGTGACTGATGCCTGGTGTCAAATGATGCCTGCAATGCCTTCAGCAATTTTCTGCCACAGCTAATACCTTATTTGCAAGGGCTGGACATTTGATCTGTTTGTTTTTCCTCAGAGAGGAAAAAGAGAAGCAGGAGCTTGAAAGAATCCGAAACTTGACAGATGAACAACGTAAGGAAGAAGAGAGAAGAAATCCAAGAATGATCACAAACCAGGCCAAGAAAGGGAGGTACAAGTTCTTACAGAAATATTATCATAGAGGTGCCTTCTTTATGGTAAGTTCATGTCAAAGTACTATAGTGATGAGAGTAATGCTGATAGCAAAATGGGAAGGGGAGGGGGGACAATATGTTAAGTAGGACAGTCATGCTTGCTAACCTTTTCATTTGAGGCCAAACTGAGGGGGAGCATGGAGGGATATGTTGAGTAGGACAGTCATACTTGCCAACCTTTTCATTTGAGGCCACAATGAGGGGGAGCATGGAGGGATATGTTGAGTAGGATTTTCATGTTTTGCCAACCTTTTCATTTGAGGCCACAATGAGGGGGAGCATGGAGGGATATGTTGAGTAGGATAGTCATACTTGCCAACCTTTTCATTTGAGGCCAAACTGAGGGGGAGCATGGAGGGATATGTTGAGTAGGACAGTCATACTTGCCAACCTTTTCATTTGAGGCCACAATGAGGGGGAGCATGGAGGGATATGTTGAGTAGGATAGTCATACTTGCCAACCTTTTCATTTGAGGCCAAACTGAGGGGGAGCATGGAGGGATATGTTGAGTAGGATAGTCATACTTGCCAACCTTTTCATTTGAGGCCAAACTGAGGGGGATCATGGAGGGATATGTTGAGTAGGATAGTCATACTTGCCAACCTTTTCATTTGAGGCCACACTGAGGGGGAGCATAGAGGGATATGTTGAGTAGGATAGTTATACTTGCCAACCTTTTCATTTGAGGCCAAGCTGAGGGGGAGCATGGAGGGATATGTTGAGTAGGATAGTCATACTTGCCAACCTTTTCATTTGAGGCCAAACTGAGGGGGAGCATGGAGGGATATGTTGAGTAGGATAGTCATACTTGCCAACCTTTTCATTTGAGGCCAAACTGAGGGGGAGCATGGAGGGATATGTTGAGTAGGATAGTCATACTTGCCAACCTTTTCATTTGAGGCCAAACTGAGGGGGAGCATGGAGGGATATGTTGAGTAGGACAGTCATACTTGCCAACCTTTTCATTTGAGGTCGAACTGAGGGGGAGCATGGAGGGATATGTTGAGTAGGATAGTCATACTTGCCAACCTTTTCATTTGAGGCCAAACTGAGGGGGACCATGGAGGGATATGTTGAGTAGGATAGTCATACTTGCCAACCTTTTCATTTGAGGCCAAACTGTGGGGGAGCATGGAGGGATATGTTGAGTAGGACAGTCATACTTGCCAACCTTTTCATTTGAAGCCAAACTGAGGGGGAAGCAGGGTGGTTTATACCATGGGAATCACAGTGGAGAAATCAGGATTGGAGTAGATTGTGGCTGTTTTGATTATGGGAATTGGACATTGCAGGCTGAGATGGGTGACTGGAAAATTCAGAATGTTGGGTAGTTGCTGTTAGGTTCGGGCTTTGAAAATATTGCTCCTGTGTACACTAGCCCCATGTCGCAGACTAAAGTTGTGACACATGGTACTCCTTGTATCTGCTTTGTGCTCACCTACAACATTTTTAGACACAATGTGTTTTGGTAACATTTTATGACACACATCCTGAAATGTGTCCAGTGTACGCAGTACTGTGTGAAGGAAATTCAGCATGATTTGTTTACTTCTGTGTCTGTTACAGCTTTTCTTAACTCTTCAAGTTTCTCCAGGTTGCTATTTTATGTCTATTTCTCCTGTCATATTAATTAGTTGCAGGATGTGTGCAAAGAAGGTATTTTCACCTTCTACAGTAGTTAACAATAAAACCTTCATTCTCAATATGCTCAGTGATATTATGAATTCTGAACCTTCCTTTACAATAGACCTACAATATCACCTTCTAGTTAACTGATATCATGGACAACAAAACCTTCATTCCCAATACCCTCAGTGATATTACGAATTCTGAACCTTCCTTTACAATAGACCTACAATATCACCTTCTAGTTAACTGATATCATGGACAACAAAACCTTCATTCCCAATACCCTCAGTGATATTACGAATTCTGAACCTTCCTTTACAATAGACCTACAACATCACATAGCAGTAGTACAGAATCTTATGAAGGCAATTACATTTTTTGCAACCGTATACAAACAAATTAATTTGGCTAATTTCTATACTAGATACCTCTGAGTAACTTAACAACTGTATGGCTCTGAACCTTTAGCAAAATAACTAAACGTTTAACCTACTTATCAGATGGAGTACAACATGTACAAGGGGTTAATCTTTCACAATACCAGCCTATTGATATTGAGCATTATTTGCCAGCCTCCAAAACAGCTGTCATGTTTTATATTGACATTCACACAAGAGAAGATGCATTTTTAATTTTTAAAACCCTATTTTTCCTCCCTCTCCAGGATGAAGAACAGGAAGTATTTAAAAGAGATGTCTCAAACCCAACTCTGGAAGATCATTTTGATAAGAAAGTATTACCAAAGGTCATGCAGGTATGATAATTAAAGGATTTTATGCCCAAGGTGTTATGATGTCAAGGTTCATACAGGTCTTGAAGTCCTGGAAACTGAGGGAAAACTCAAAATTTGAATTTCCAGGCCTGGAAAGTCAGGGAAAATGTGCAATTTATTAAAAGGTTCTGGAAAACGTCATGGAATTGTAGGAAGTGGACTTATGGTTTCAATTTTCTCAAATCAGTATGTAGGGAAAAATGAAGCAAACATAGGGTCTGACTGGTTTTTGAAGGTCCTGGAAACATCTATCAGGTCCTTGAAAGTCATGGAAAAGTCATGGAACTATGTCATTTTGAATGTGTATGAAGCCAGGATGTCTTTTTGTTTGTCTGCTGTTAAAAGGTGGGTTCTACCATCATTTCCGTAACCTTCACTTCTGTTAGTAACCCTAAATACTGTAGCTCGGCCTTATGGTAAAGGTACCTTGTAGTGGCATAGTTTACTTGAATGGAACTTTAGGCCATCACCTTTATCACATAAACCCCTTTAATAATTCCTTTACCACCTTCAACTGCCCACCCCTATTTGCTGCCTACGGTGATAATATTTCTTATTTCGTATAACTTTACTTCAGAAAATTCGAGATTTTCTTATCTCTTTCCAATGCTTTTGCATAAAAGGCTCATTTTGAAGGGGGAGAAAAAAGAAGAACAAAAAAGCCAAACCCAGACTCAGAGGAAATGGGGAAGGGCAAACATTCTTATTCCTATTTTTTGGAGGGGGTGGGGGGTTTGACAAGTCTTCCTAAGTTTGCCAATGCCATGGTCTTCGGCATTCTCTATGGCCAACTTTTCTCCCTTGTAGTAACGCTGCAACATACAACTGTTATACACTTATATGCATAAAAGTGTAAGGTTGGGGGTTCGTACTCTTAGGAACATGCATGTGGAAATCATGGTAAGTGTCAATCAAGTTAAGTACCTTCCTAGAGACGTACAATAATTAAAGGTCCCTACCTTGAAGAAATGCATGTTGTATTGTTCAAATTGTGTACATTACACTGTAGATTAATTTGGAGTTTTCTTTCACTAAAACAGTATCATTCCATTTTATTCAGGTCAAAAACTTTGGACGATCTGGTCGTACCAAATATACCCATCTTGCTGATCAGGACACTTCTCAGACTGATTCACCTTGGCTATCAGAAACCAGTTTATCTAGGAAATTCCAAGCGAAAGTTGCAGGTGGCCTTAAACAATCATTTGAGAAGCCGACAGCAAAGAAGCATGGCCAGGTGTAATTGCTAGTGGGAGTGAAGAATTTCAATGAAACCAGTGACAGGAAGGGTGATGTGGAATGTTACAGAGAAATGTGTAGCAAGTAAGAACAGAATAGTTTCTGTCTTGTCAAACTGTTGTCAGTCATTCCAAGTGATCATAGCAAAGACGGACAAATTGGATGGATTTTCACTACTTTGAAGGAAGGAAATGAAGGATGGTTCTGCCACGAAAATGTGATGGTTAAAAGGGGCTGCACACATTGACAGTCAAAAACAGAAATCTGGATGGAGATTCAATGCTTTGAAGGAAATAAAAAGATGGTTCTGTCACTTGAATAGGACAGTGAAAGAGTGGTTTGTTAAATCAAAAGTTAAAGGTAGTATCTCTGTCATGGAAATGAATATAAGTGAAAGTATTCCCTAGCAAATGGTTTTGTGCAGCTGTGTTCCTGCTAAGCTGCTATGATGCTATTTTGGTGCAATGGTTTGTTGTTTTGACTCACTGATTTTTGTAGGAAAAAATGGAAAAAGAGGATTTAATTTTTTCCCACATTTGGTGTGTTTACAGTTCTGCAATACTGAAATTCCCATTAAGTCAAATTTTCTCACACTGAGTTAGTTGACCCAATGTATAATATCTTGAAGGAAACAGTGGTGTGCAGTGAGATGAAGTGTTGAATGAATGACACCACTGACTTGTCGCACTACCAGATGGATGGATGCGTCATTGTCAGTCAAAATACCGTAGGTGGTTAACAGATGCTTATTCCATGGGAATTTACTATAACAACTAAGAATATTTTGACGAATTGTTCAAGGATAGTCATGTAAATAGGGGGTTAAAGGATTTATAATATGCATTGTGCCTGTGGAAAAATAGTCTTATATATTGTTCAGTTGTGTTCATGTTCAGGCCAACAGGTGGTCAAAGGATGATTATTTCATGGTAATGTGTAGGCAGAAGAAAAGTCCAGTGAATGGTTAAGTCATGGTCGCTTAGAGACAGCTACTTCATGGCTATGTTCAGAAAAAAAGAATGGTTGGGTACTCAATATGGTTCAGTCATGGACTTGTGTGGGTAAGTAGGTGATGAATTGCAGAAGACTAATATTCTATGGTATGCAGTTGGGAGAGTGAAGGTGGGGTGTCATGATATGTTTTATGGTCGATTCCAAAGCCAGATAAGGTTAAGCAGAGGGTGAAGAAATGTTTAGAAGGGTGGGACCAAAGAGAGGGGTGGGACCAAAGATGGGGTGGGGTGGAGCCAAAGATTTTCCAAGGGGACCAAATGTGTGAAAATGTATTCCTGGTGCTGGTAGCAAAGGCTGGGAGAATTGCAAAAATAGGAACATGAGTATAAAATCAGTCTCGACCTAAATTGTTGTGGACATTTAGAGAATGCCTAGGCTCAATGACCTGATTTGCATGAGAGTCTAGTGACAGTTCGTTCTGTTTTTTCATCTGCTTTGTTTTTGTACTTAACTCTTGTAAGGAGTTGGGGGAATCTCAAATTGCTTCTGGGAAGTTAGCAGGTTTTACCAATAGCAGAGAAGTATACTGTATTTACACATTTTTTATGTTTATACCTAAAGGGGAAGTTTAAGCACAAAGAAAAAAAAATCAATTTTTACATGTGAAGGAGAAGTAAATATACTAAGCTGGTGAAATTTCCATTCAAATCAGACATGAATTTCTCAAGATATCAGCAAATGAAGTTAATAGATTGGTGTTCCAAATGAGATTGAGGGCAGCAGAGATTAAATCACATCCTCACATTGAAAAAGAATAATGTTTATCTCTGTATTTTCAAACTGTTATGTTGACCTTGATGTTAATAGGAATAGGACCTTCCCATGGGGATTGCAAAGTTTGAAAAGTTCTCATGCCACTTAGTAGCAATCCAATTTTTATAATATGAAACTGTTGAGGAGAAAGTTGGCTGTAAAGTTTAAAGAAAAAAATAGCCGATTAGTGGGGATATGATGTGATATGTGTTTGTTTCGAGTTCACTGCTTGTTGAAAATGTGACAACCCTACTTGCTCCTATCTTGAGAACCACACATCAGATTTCAATGCAAATTTCACCGAAATGCATAGAATAAGTACCCCCTAACATATGAAAACTTGATATACCCTTAAATCCTTCTTTTAAGTGTGATTAGACTTTTGCTATTAAGGAGATGGGGTCTCCATTATCTGCACTTTCAGAAATGCTGATTTGCTTATGCCAAAGTAATTTTAAAGTTGTTATTCATCATTCAAGACAGTCTTAATTAATTCTCTCAACCCACTTCTGGCCCTTTCTACTACTGTTTAAAACTTATTTCATCCAAGCACAATCCCAGGGTTTTGCTTCATGGTAAGTACACAATGCCGGCCTTATGTGTCAGAACCACTCAGTACAATACAGCACAACACAGCACCGTACATGCAGTGTAATATGAACTTCAGTACTCTGAATTTTTTTAATTTACTGTCAGTCAAAGAGCTGTACCAATTTAGAATTTTTTTGTTCTACTGCTGAAATTGTAGTTTGGGGTGTTGAATAACTGCCATTTTAGGTGTAGGCTGGAGAAAATCCAAGTACATTGCAGTGAAAGTGTGGCAGGTTGATGGGGTTCAAAGTTTGCATGCACATAGTGTTTTCCACTTTAATTCTGCACCACAATTCTATGGTGGGGTTTTAGGTAACAGAAATCAGTTGTGTGGTTTAGCATAAAAAGCTGTCTTGAGTTAGATACTCCAGTGGACATCTTTTGCCCCCAAAATATTAGGAATTTTTGTTCAGTTTAGAAAGGGAAATAAATGATGGAAGAAGAAACTGCAGACTCTTGATTTTCCATTTAATCACATCTTTTGCTGTTTTAGGTGCAGTTCAAAATCAGCATAGAAATGTTTCTTCATCCTTTACCCTTGTGTCAACTTTTTGGTTGAACAGACACTCAAAGAAGAGTAGGTGGGTGGTGGGAGGGAGTGGCTTGGAGGAGGTTCAATGGATTAGTGGAGGAGGTCGGAAAGTGAAGTGGAGGATGTCAGAGGGGAAGTTGAGGAGGTGAGATTGGATGCTGGAGAAGTAACTGCCCTCATTCTCTGATTGTAACTGGAATTTGCTGTAAAACAGTAGTTGGGGGTCACTGTCATTTGCTGCAAGCAGATTTTGAGAAGAATGTTGGTGAAGTTAGACAAAGTGTGTCCTAAACAAGAATTTATTAATTTAACCAAAGCATTGTACCAAATGCATCCAGTCAGAACCATTATTAAACCTCTTCTGACCTCTTTGTGTACCATTGATTTTCATCAGGCTTTTCATGGCCTTCCCAACAGTATACAGTAAGTCACATTTCATTCATAATACCAGTTTGTAAATAGAGTAATAAAATACATTGAGTAATATTGAAACTTTCGTTGCCGTTATCATTGGTTTGCATTTTCATCCTTTCTGGTGCCATTTCTGTGTGTAATCCACAAAAAGTACAAAAAGTGAAATAAATGACTGAAAGTTGTGGTCAGGCATACTGCCTCCATTTCTTACTGAAGATGCATGGTCTTGTGGTTAGAGCATCTAACTTGCAGCCAGGAGCTTGAAGTTTAAGTCCTGATCGGACTATACCGATGACTTTAAAAATGGGAATCTACAGTCGTTGTCTTTGGTGCTCTGTATAAGTAATGAATTAGAGAAAACAGGCCAGTATGCCACAAATGGGAAAAAGGCTGTAGCCGACCCGACTTAAAACCGACTGCATGGTCATGTCGTTAGAACATCAGACTTGCAGTCGGGAGGTCTGGAGTTCGAGTCCTTGCAGGATCCGATACCGAAGACTTTAAAAACGGAACCTATTGCTGTTGAACTTTGTGCTCAGCATAAGCAATGAGGTAGGGAAAACAAGCCAGTGAGCCATAACTGGAAAAGGCAGTGGCCGACTCGACTTGAACCAATCGGTTGTGAACTGGGCCATAAACTCCTTCTAACAATAGATGTGAGAAGTACAATCTAGGCTCGAGGAAAGGGCAGAGACCTCCAATAGAGTTCATTCATATTTAACCTCACGGGGCAATAGAAAAAGAAGTGCGCCCTCGGATGTAAGCGCTGAAAACAATACAGTAGTACACGTTAGCCTACATTACTATACTTTTTAACCTTGCAATTGGTGTCTGGTGTCAAGAAAGTGATGTCTTCAATGGACATGGTTTTCTTAGTGTTTACAATGGACCTGAAGATTACAAGTTTATTTTTCAAATTACCATTCCTTCCTACAATATTTAGAGGTTTAGTTAAGTTTTGAATACAAGTGCGTTCCCACCTAAAGAGGCCCAAATCTGCTGTGTTTTAGTGTTTTACGAGCATGACGTGGAACTTTATCTACCAAGAAGAATGGGTTGATCTTGAAACTTATATTGAAGTGGAATTACCCTACTGTGTTAAAGACTGAAAGTATGCCTGTCCCCCCCCCCCCGCCTCCCCCTCCCCCGCAAATCACAGCAGATTTCGGCTTTGATGTGGTGACTGGTTGTTTGAACAAACCGACTCTTCCCTTATTCTCGGCTTTCTCAAGGAAAGTAAACTTTATAGAAATTTCTGACATGACTCCCGCCTTGCTTTCATTTTAGTTGAAATTGATCCCCTATTTTACCTTTTTACTGCCCTTTTTTCTCCTTTAGGTTGTTTATAACTTACAGTAGTCTAACATGGTGACACTATATAACACATTCGTGTTGGTGTGTCGTAAAGCCCCATCTAACTAACTAACTAACTCGTCCAAGGGCCAGTCGAGATCCGAACGCTTATTACAGACCAGGCCTTCCCAACTGGCGTCGCGCGCGCCATTTGTGGCGCTTCGAGGCGATCCAGTTGGCGTTCGGCACCTTGCCGAAAAATACTAACAGAAATAAGGGCAGACAGTGAAAATAATTTTCATTTTAAAAACAGACATACAAAAATGACTTGATACATAAAGCCTTTACTTGTTTAGCTACTGCATATGGAAAATAAAATAATTCCTGAATTTCAGTTAAAACTTCATAATGCACAATATTCCTGGGCCTCATGCCTTTTGCGTGGCTAGGGGCCATGAAATCGTGTATAATAGCTCCGTAATATACCGACGCCAGTGCAACATCAAGTGAAAACATTGGCGACCGTCAGCTATAATAGCTTTTGAACTTTGGACATGGACTCTACCACTGTAACAAAGGTGTATCCGCAAAAATTACAATTGAACGTAGTTTTTGTGAATATTGTATAATTGTGCTCGAGTTTCCTTTTCGGCTAGTGAAACTTTGAAAGAATATAAAATTAGGACAAGCCGATAGGGAGTGTCACTTCGAAATTGAAAGGAGATTGGATATAATTATAATCGTATTAGGCTATGCTGCTAAAGAACTGTATGTGATGTGTAAGAATTAATCGCGTGTTGTGGTTGACAAAGGCCTATCAATAGTAGTAGGAAAAGTAGATTCTTATAGAAAGTGTTCATGTGGTCGAGTGTGGCATCATGGCATCTGGAGCTCCACCGGCGAAGAAAAGGAAAGAGGAGAATCGGGGAAGTTCCCCTCATGGACCACCTCATTTTCTGTACGCTCCGCACCAACTTATGGTGGCGCTCCGCTTAGAATAGTCATCCTACTGTCAGTGGCGCTTGAATCCCACTCAATACCACGAAGTGGCACTTCGATCAAACTAGTTGAAAAGGCCTGTTATAGACCCTTTAAGCTGTGTGGGGGTTAAAGGACGGGGAAGAGCTAGTATTTGACTGTCCCAAAGTTGGTAATTCGTTTACTTCAGAATACGTCCATGCGGTCTTGAAGGAAAAGGCATTCACACAGACGATAAATTTACCAGATTTATATGAGCCTCCTTTTGTTAAAAATCAAACAAAAATAAAAAACTGCATTTTGTTACAAAATTGCACATGACAAGATAACCGATACTTAATATCTGAGCTTGTAAACAGAACGAGAAGACCAGCTTGAAGGGCAGCTTGAAGGTTACAAATGCACGAAAATGAAGGTCATGTCTTTCAATTTACCTGGAATTTAGTCGAACAGTTTCAGTATTTTGACTAGTCTAGGGCTTTAGAAAGATTTATTCAATTTTCTCTGCAGCATTTCTGGAGGAATTTTTTGCTTGAGCCACCACTAGCCTTACTCCTTCCCAAAACTAAATTATTGGGCGAAGAAGTATCCTGGTTATCACCACATTCAAATATGCAAATCTGAAACCCTCCTAAAATTCTCCTATCTTTGTTCCCCCATGACCCCTTACACAAGAAGCTACATTGTCAGTAAGACTACTTCAACACTACATCATCTGTTCATACAACAATTTCCGGCTGCAGGTGCTCGCCGGCGGCATGTGCCTTATATTCCGACATATTTCTGACATCATTCTTTACATTCATCTACGATCGAGTTGCCGGACCATAGGGATGTCGGAACAAAGCCTATGTTGGAACGTTATCGATTTTTCGGAATATAGGGGTGTCGGAAAATAGGCCAGGGTTGTAACCCTCGCCGGCTACTTACCTTAGTTGTGAATTACTATATGTTGAGTAGTTGTAACTCTGTATTATGCTTGTAGTTGCCAAGCATTAACTGCCCACGGTTGAGTAGGCTACATTTAGATTTGGAAAAGTCCCTTTTGCGATGTAGCTTACAAACTGTGCGATGCCATGGCAACCAAACAAACATGAAATTATGCAGACTGAATTCACCACTATTTAATTTCGGCGTAGGGGTATCCTTCAGCTTAGGTCGCTGATGCATTGCTGTTCATCTATAGTTCATAGTTCCGTGAATATGTAGCTCTATAACTGTACAGACGTAGAAGTTCTTCAGCCAGTCTAGAGCAGGACCACACATGTTTGCCCTTTAGAGGGCGTACGTGTCCATTTGGGACGTTTAGCTCCTTAAGGGAGCAGAACTCCTCCGGGAGTAAATGTTTGGTTTTCGCCCCTTGGCTCTTCGCCAGAGAGTCCAGGGGACTTTTAGAAAAAAACTGTACAGACGTAGAAGTGCATATTCATTTCGGATATATGTGTGCACACCATGCAGCCGTGTGGGGTATATGGCTGTAGATCTGAAATAACAGTAGGACAGTATATTAATTCCTTGGAATTTTTGGCAATTTCATGTGAAAAATAATTTCCCGTTCGGCTGGCACAAAAAGACGTCAACACTGATCCCGATCAATTAAACTGCAAATTCACCCCCACCACCATTTTTTTTTATTTTTGGAAAGAAAAAATTGACATTTATTGTTGAAATAAATTTTAATTGACGTAGTTTTTATTACAAGTATTTATGTCACAAAAGGACTGGTTTAGAAAGTTAAGAAATAGCAACGGATCTTATTTTGAACGTTGGCCCTTTCAAGCAATCAATTGGGTAACAAAGATCACTGGCACGGTTGTGTAAGTATCAGGCACAGACCAATCCTATAAATGATGAAACGTTCCCTTTTACTTTTTGTTACATCCTTCATGATTTCTACGTGATTAACTCTTATTGCTTCAGGAAGGAAACGAAGCCCACTACATGCAAACTTGATTAAGTCAAGTTTCATATCTGATTTATTGATTGACAGTAAAAGATTTGTTTCAATACACAAAAAGTTGCGTAACATTTGGGGTTGGCAAGAATACCGGAACACTCGGAGAAAGTGCACTACTTAAGGATTTTGCATATTCTTAAATACGGGCCATAAACAGCAACCTGAAGCTATCTAAGAAATCTGAAAGAAATCACTTTCAAGTATTTTTCATGATATTTCCGCAATTTGTATAACCAAGATGAACTTCAACTTAGGAGTCCATCCAGTCGCGTCTATCTGGCTTAGGATATCTTTGGGGGTGGGGGTGTTTAGGGCTCTCCCTTACTACCACAAACAATGTATCATCATGGGTGCTAGACCAGCCGGGTTCTTTCTCAAGTCCGAGTGCCCGGAGTTGGGCCACTAATTAAGCTAATACTCGCAAATCCATAATTCACTGAGGAGAGTATCGTCATATGCATGGTTCTTTAAACTAGTCTACAAGAACCATTCAAAAAATAGCAAAGCGCAGGTCACACTATTGCGATTTCGGATCGGATCAGAATACCGGGGGGTCTTTGTTGAATCGTTAGGAAGCAATCAGTAGCGTAGCTAAAAGAGGTGAGTGGGGGGGGGGTATTTCCCCCACCCCTTCCACAGAAAAAAGAAAAAATTGGAAATTTCCCATTTGTGACACCAGTCAACTACAGTGTGATTTTCCTAATAACTCTTTTTTAATGAAATTCCGAATTCTCTCCAATAAAAGCTCATTTTTTGTAACTATTTGTTTAAAAAATCTAACATATTTGTGCGCTTCGCGTGCGGCAATTTGCAGTTACTATTTCATTCGTGTTCCCTCATAAACAAGTTTAGTAAAATTTTCCAAACTCCAAAAATGGCTAAATAACCAGATCATCAAGTGATGTCAGTAATGACAGTGCTATTTTCATGAATAATTTTATTTCCAATTTTAGTTCCAATTTTCCCCCCAAAACAGCTCTTGACTCTTAAAGTGTCTTCGGAGAGCCTCAATTTGTGGGTCGCATGGATATTGTAAGCAAAAACGATCTTTAGTTCGCCGAGCTACCTTAAACTTGCCAGTACGAAATACAAATTCTTCAGTGATTCTCAAACTTTTTGCATTTCCTTATGTAAGAAACCCAGATGCCAAAATTTCCTCCAACACAAGTTCAACATTTTCAGAAATGTGCTTACAAAGAGCAAAAATTTCGTCGCGCATCGCGGGCCGGAAATTACGTCCCCAGAGAAATGTTGTTTACACTTTAAAAAAAAATCGGGAAATCTGCGTGCTTGCCCCCCCTCCCCCACTCCCGCCTCTGGAAAAATGTCTACCTATATAAATGGAAGAAACATCACGGCATAATTTTCATTAGTGGGTCCCATCAACGTTCTTTATCAATGTGACGTCACAAAAATCAGTTAACATTTGGTTTTTTCGTAGTCCTGTGTTACAAGTCATAGGGCGGCTGGCCTATACGAGCTCAAGTTGGGAAGTTTTTGGCTCTTTTCCGACCAGAGATGGACATCTTGTTTGAACTAAAATTCACAAAAATTGGACTATCCGCTATCCGAAATCGTTGCAGTGTGACACGTGCTGATCAGGCCTAAGAAATTGCCTAAAGTGAAAGTGTAGACAGGTGAGGCCTTAATATGCTGAAGAAAACATCGTCCGTCGATAGGAGGACTCAACCGGCTCTGTGTAGAAAGATTTTAGGCCTTGGATGTGATTTTGAGTGCGGGGTCCGTATTGCGTAATACGCTTTTGACTTTCTATTAACGCATATATCTAAAAACCTATATTCTAGCGGTCCACAGGATTTTGACTTATACAACCATGGATTTGCTAGTCTCTAGCAACTTCCTGCTTAAACCACAGGCTTTTGGAAGCTGTTGCCCAACCAAACGAAAGGTAGCCTATTTTGCCACGGGCTTCAACTGTACCGTACTATGTACAACCTTTTTGTAACAGGGCTTTTCCAAAATCTAAATATAGGCTTTTTGCAACTATAGTCTTCGAATCATAACTCCAGTGCAAATATTGGCTTGAACTACAAGGCAAATAGGTGCATGAAATGTTTTAAAGAGTATGCCTGTACCTGTGCGCGTCATGCGGAACCGCGATTCATGGTATTATGAGATTGTGGAGCTCGTATATGGAGCAACTACGTACAAAATGTGCACAAAGTTGAAGAACAAGATGCGAAAACTGGGATATAGTTTGGAAGATCAGTCCGAGTACGTTCAAATCGCGCCGGTAAAAACAATACGCATCGAGAATACGCTAGAAACGAGCAGCAAGTTTTACTATCCCTAGATAACCACTCTGAATCATAGAACTTCCCGATAGCTATTTTGAGATTAATAAAGTTCAAGAGGTTTATTGTTGTATTTCAGTCTGTGAACATTTAGATGTAGGCCTAATTAATTAGTAATTACTTTGCTGAAAGACAGCTCTTTACAGACTGTACACTGTTAAAAATTTCTCTGTAAAATTTACATAATTTTTATGGCAAATTTTTTTCCAACCAAATAATGTTTTTTTTACAGCCAGACTGTAATCATGAAAAAACATTAAGTGTTTGTTTTTTCTTTACAGTTTTTGCATGTAAATTAGTTTACAAATGTCTACTGTAAAATCGAATTACAGAATTGTTCTGTTTTTTTTTTTTTTTACCTTAATTTTATGTGAATTTACAGCCTACTGTTTTCATTCTCGGCGTTTTAATATTAATTATAATATCGCTTTTTTCCCTTTCATATGTTATTACGTAACATACACTTCACCATTACGTAGATCAGGTATTTGCTTATCAACGTAATGTGTCGTTACGAAGTTGTTTTCAATCAAAACACAATGAGGATGCTTTGTTGTCATATTGTTGTCATGTAGACTGCTATCTCTAGGAACTTTGTAATTGGAAAGTCACATTTTTTGTACAATATAATAATTGTTTTTAAAATAAATACGACAAAGAGTGCAAATACATTGGTTGCAAACATTTCCAGACAAGGTAAACAATAAGTTTATCACTTCCTGATTAAAAAACGCCAAAAAAACATATTATTCAAAGCAACAGCAATCCCTTTGTTAGGAAAATGCCTACAAAATAAGCTCCACCCATTTATGCAAAATGAGATATACGTCATAAAGTGGTAAATTTACAGACTCTTTCAAGTAAATTTGTGAAACGTTTTTAATTCGATCAAGTGCATGAGCGCCTGTGGCGATGAGTTGACATCAGTATACCAATTGTCAGTATAATAAATGTAAGTTAATTTTCAAATAGGGCCATAAATTTGCCAAAAATGTTTTCTTTTTTAACTGAAACTTCGCAGAACGATGCATGTTATATATTGAAAATTTTCTGGCTATTTCTTATTGGTTTGTTTGTTTGGGCTTATATTTGTTTCTTTTTCAGCTTAAAAACAAAATGAATGTTTGTTAAATGACAGTATATTTATGTGAAATCAGAAAAATACAAAATACTGTTAAAATTTCTGTAAATTTACAGAAAAAGTTTTACAAAGCAGTAAAATTTGGTTAAAAAAGCAGACAGAAATGGTTTTTCAAATAAACAGAAAATACATGTTAAACAACCTTTTTTTATTGTAGCAATACAAAGTGTCTGTAAAGATACAGAAAATCTCTATTAAAAGTAAAATACAAAAAGTTTAAGTTAAAAAAAGTCTGTAAATTTACAGAAATTTTTAACAGTGTATCTGAATAAAGCTGGCTTGTTTGCAAAAGGGATTGACTGTTTCAATAAATTGTACAGGCAATTTTGACCCGGGGAGAGGTCCTTTTCTTGGATACTATTGACTAAAATATCCTTTTAAATTTTAACAGCGTGTCTTGTTTGCATTTTCTGGTCTCTTAACCAAAGTGCAATGTCATAACATTTTTCAATAGCGAAAAATTTAGTTCCTGGTTACTGTGGTTAAGAAAATGTATTGCAACATGAAGGAAGCGACTCATTTCGGAACATGAAATATCGACTTTTTCCACTATGAGTCAGAAAGTTAAATTCAGGTAATATTTGGCAGCTAGGGAAATGAAGACTTGTAATGGGTTTCTACTGCTGTCATTACTTGACGGATTACACATCAACTTGCTGTGTATGATCCAGGCAGCACAGGTTTTACCAGTGTGAACTGTTTACAACATTTTGCTACTTCGAATTCTACGCACAAGATTTGGCAGACCGTGTGGTAAAATGGTGAGTTATGGCCCCTTTCATTTTGATACAATTGTAAATTTGCTAAATTACTGTTTTATGAGTCTCAGCTTTATGGTCTAAAATCAGTAAACCGGTCATAGGCGTATGGGACAGGGAAGGGGGGGGGGGGGTTGCAGTCCTCGCAGAACAGCAAAATGCTTACTTCAGCTTGGGCACGTACAGACCCTTGTTTCCAGGGCAAGGGGGAAGTGCAGTTGACAGAGCGGCCGGCAGCGACGTTTGTTAACAGGGCGAAATGCTTATTCGTTGCACACATACTTTCAGACTGTTTGCCTATGCCTATATGGAGTAGGAAATGCAAGTTTATTATGAACTCAATAGGAGTATAAACCAAAACTTCCGAAATTACATCTTTCTTTATAGTTTATGGGGGGGCTACCCATGCCCGTTCTGAGTGCTACCATTGTGACTGGGAAATATCTAGGAAATTTCCAAAATTTTCAGGGGAAACCCCATCCCCACCCACCCCCTCATCCCTTGGTGTGAAACTCGTCTTCCGGTACATTTGGAACCGGTCTTCCCACTTTATCTCTACCGGTGGAGTAGCCAGAATTTCGTTCAAGAGTGGGACATGGTCGAGTATGTTTTGTGATCACCCTGAAGGTCGACCATGTAGGCGATGTGCCACAACTGGGTTAGGACGAAGAGTACCAGAAAAAAGTACCACCTTTTAGAAAGCCGAAGATGGCAAGTCCGTGCCTTGCATATGCAAGGTCGTACACAGGCATTTGGGCCAGGGTTAGAGATGGGACAAAAGATTTGTACCGTTACTGCTCCAGTGCTCTGACCCCTGGGGTAGCTATAAGAGGAGCGGCTGTCCCCACCTCTTTGCGGAAAATTGTAATTTTAGAAGATAAATAATGAAATATTTTATCGGATTTGAGCTTGAAAAAACGATGAAAGTTGTGGTTATAAACGTTGCTACACGGGAAAAATTTATAATAAAAATTTGAGCAATCTTTTCATGTTAAAGATATAAGTTTCTTAGCAAGCTTGCCCCATATAGGCCTACAGCTATATGATGAACCTCACTTTTTCATGATGGATCGAGATCAGTGAACTTTTTGCAGTGTTGAAGAGAAAGAACAATTTTAGGTTTACTGGTGGCGAAATTAGTAATAAAAGGCTAATGGCTTTGTTTTGGCCGTTGGAACAATCCATGTTTGTGTTAAGTGAGAGATGGACCACTGTCACACTATGTTATCCTGACCTTAACAACAGTGGATCACCATCATCAGTTGAAAGTTTGAAAATTTGCGACTTCTCAGTCAGAAGGTAAAAGCATTTCCCAAGCTTAAGTAACCTCTATGGGCCGAGCCTTTCCAGCCTTTGGAAGTGACTTTGTCCTCTTTAGGAATTTACAACTTGACAAACGATCAGAAAGACGTCCATATAAACTGTAACACTACAAATTGTGGAGACCGCGTGTTTGGTCTAGCGGTTAGAGCATCCTCCTCTCATGCGGAAGGCCCGGGTTCGCTTCCCATGTCGAGTCATACCAAAGACTCCGTTGTGCGTGATGCTCCGCTTAAGCAATGGAGTAGGAAAAACAAGTCAGTGAGCCACAACTGGAAAAAAGGCCGTGGCCAGCTCGACTGGAAAACCTGAGGTTGGAAACTGGCCCGTAAAGCTCCATCTAACTAACTAAAAACTGTGGGCTCTGTAAGCCTTTGAATGCATCTTGGTACCTTCCCATCTACCTGCGTATCTGGCAGTTGGAAAATAGCATCCTGGAAGTTGTTTGCAACCTTCTCTCGAAGAATGTTTTACCACAGTGAAGTTCGAGGGGCTAGATGGTGAGCGAGCTCACCCGGCTTTGCTGTTAACCGGTTGAGGGTCTTCTTACAGATGAAGTTCTGGAAAGGGTTCATAGCAGTGTTGTAGTCGAGACCAGCATATTCGAGACCGAGACAAAAGGGTGTCAAGACCGAGACCCAGACCAGGGGCAGAATTCGAGACCGAAACCCACAAGGTTCGAGACCGAATTTACATGTTGCATAGAAAAAATACTGTGCAGTCCAAAATTTTGAATACTTTTTTCACCTAACCTTATTACCGTATGCTCTAAAAATGACATGTAGCACCAAAAATGCATCATCATTGATTTGTCCATTTTTTGCTCTATCATATGCATGACCGTACGAGACGAGGGCTGCTGCCCCCCCTACCATTGGTCCATGCCTTGCTGAATTGGGCAGATTTAAGTGTCTCAGTCGGAGAGAGTTTATGCCCTGGTTGGGGATCCGGAACTGGGCAAAAGGTCACCCCCTGAGAAAAATGGTCCTGCATAGCCATAACCAGGGCAAACAGAATTTAAAGCCTAATCCAAATATTTGTCTAAAGTAACCCTCATCATGACCGTACGGGACTCTTTCTCTCAGGGGGGAGGTGACTTTTTGCACGACTCTGAACTGGCCTTTCAAAAATATACCAAATTGGATCCAAATTGTTGAATTGGTTGCCACCCGACGTGAAGTTGTAATTCATAAGCCAATGGCTTCTCCCACATTCGTGGTCGCTTAGGGCCGTAAAACAACTGTCCTTTAAGGCCTGATTATTATTAATATTATTACTCCAGATGCCTAACCAGGGTATAATCTCTCCCCGACTGAGGCATCAAAGTCCCCCCGATTCAGCAAGGTGCCGGTCAATTGGGGTGCCAGCCCTCTCCTCGGCCCGTCCCGTACGGTCCAGGTGGCCTCACTCAAATCTGAAGTTAGTCAGTGCTACAGGGGCTTAGTGCTGTGAATTTGATACCGATCGGTACATGAAAATGAGTTCGTCCAACCCACAGAAAATATGAGTCGCAGAACATGAATATAAAGTAATCGCACCATCACAGAACAGGGGTGTAGATCTGGTTTGTGGATGGGGGGGGATAGGCAAAATTTTTTGAACTGCTGGAACGTCAGATCGTGTCTGTGACCGAACTCGTCTAAATCAGCAATCCACGCACAGGAACGCACTCCCCAACAGACAAACACGTAAACATACTAACATTGACACACATATACACAAAACAGATATACGGCTCAGTTAAGTCAGTATTATTGCTTTGAAATGAGACTCAGACTGACGTTTTTTAGAAGTCCTAAAGTCATCTTTACACTCATATGTTTGCCCCCTAATATTTTCATTAATGGGGTGATTGCCCCTGTACCGGCCAGGATCAACGTCCCTGTCACAGAATGCTTTCATTGTACTTGAGGAACATGAGTGTTGAGAGTCTGCCTGCAGAGAGGTGTTCTAAATGAAGGACAAATTGAGAAATTTTGACATAGAACTGGTTTATTTGTTAATCCTGTTTTTCAATTTCGCCAAATTAAGGGTTGTTAGTAGCCAGATTGAGTAAAACCCTATAGCTAGAAATGCATAGCACTCAGACTGAGAATTCAGGGGAATTCCAGAGTGAGCACGCAATGCAATGCAGTACCGGACTGCCACTACTGCTAACATTAACCTAATCTGTTTGATAGTCCAATGTAGTACTGTGTTACATTATCCTCTTTGACCAAGTTAAAGACCCATCACCAACTCACAGAAGAAAGGTTAGCTCTTACAGTTGGAGTGTGTGGAGTCATCACATGAATACTTTTTTCTCAATGATTGGCATACTTTTCAAAGCAACGTTTTTGAAAAGTAACCTAAGAGTTTTTTAACTGAGGTACGGTGAGGTTAGATATCCGTCATATAATATCAATGAACAACAAGCACCTCTTTTAAAAAATGAATAAATATATACATTAAGTTATCTAGGCATCTTGCAATGCACGTGACACTTAACTTCTTTATTTCTAAACAGTCATTATTCATTCTATTTAAAAGCAAAATAAAAACGACAAATTTTTGGATGGTCTCGAAGCGAGACCAGAACAATTTCCCACACATCAAGGGTCCGATACCGAGAACAAGACCGCGACGACAGGGTGTACAGACCGAGACCAGGAAAAACCGGTCTCTAGACCGTTCTGGAGTACTACAACACTAGTTTATAGTGATTTTTTTGTATATCATGGGAGTTTCTTTTAAACGCAATATTAATCAACAAATGTGTCTTCACTATTTTTCTGTTTGTAAGTTTCAGTAGAAAATACAAATCATTGACATCATTTTGGAAAAATAGCTTAAATTCTGTTCTGATTTCTAAATTTTATGCAGAGGGTAATTGCAAAAATGGCACCCAAAGATTAAGCAAGTTTGTAACAGACCCCTCACTTATAATATAGCATTAGTTTGAATTTATTTATGAAAGGGAATGATAATAGAACCTATTATTTTCTAAGTAATGTATTTTCTTATTTTCTGTTGAAAAAGAACCAGTTCGATGAGAAAGTAGAAAAGGCAGTGTGGAAAGTTCACCAGCATGTTAAGGAACAGGCCAAAGATTCTGAACCAACGAACGTGCTAGCGGCATTTGTTCGTGAGACGGTTGGTAACCCAATACCTTACGTCGTTTCGATTGGAACAGGTAATAATGAAACTATGATATGCGACCTTATTTAAGCCACCAAAGCCACGGTGGTACATAAACAACTTGTCTTTGGGGTACACGGGACTTATTATTTTACCCCTCTTTCCAAATATATTCTCCATTGGTCCAGGTAGTTGTAACACTTCCCTGAATGGTCACAATACACCTTGATTAGATTTGACCCTAAAGTCGTCACAGATTAAGCAACCATTTCTTGGTTAAAGGGCAAGAGAAGTCACTCCAATTTGAAGCAGTGTAATTCAAAAGACTGTCCTGTTTCATGAAAATTTGGCAGTCGAGAGTCATGTGACAACACTTTTTCCCTTCAAATGTTATATTTACTAGAAGTAACTGCTTGTTTGCATTGAATGTACAAACCTGAAGTTACAAAATACGATAAGAGATACTTTGAAGAGAAATGAGAGGCAAATAGTGACATTTAGCCGTCACTTCAAATAAGTTTCCGGGGACTGCTCTTGATCATTGATGTTACTTTGAGGGACATCGAAACGTTGATATTTGACAGCAATTTAAAATAATTTATCAATTTTAACCGACATTGAAATGTTAATTTTGAAACGTATATGCCGATTATTCTTGTTCTAAGGTCCTTCCAACCCTTTGCTCTGCAAACCAGAGAAAGATCGGTTAATCTGTTATCACGATATTGATTAAATCTAACCAATGTGTTGTAGGAGTGTAAGGTGGTGACTATGGACGGTTCTTTTCATCCCATGTGCAGTATGTAACGTCTTTTGGACGTAGACCTATTGACCACTGGTCATTCGGTTATTTCTGTAGGCTAATAATTCAGTTCTTTTTTTCATTCTAACATCAAGAGCGTATATAGCCAGGATAATTTCAACTAAGTTACTTAAGGATGAAATGATGAATGAATTCCGCCCTGGAAGAAGATGTAAGCGGTGGTTCCCCTATCCCAATTGGAATATGTTAGCTTTCGGAGGGTGGAATAAGTGCAAAACGGTTTTGAATTTGATCATAGGGGGCCTTTCTCCTTCCCTTTTTGGCTCCTTGCCCTAATGAGGTAAGGAATCTTTGCGATTATGATCAGGGGATGGCGCCAGGATTTGCCCGATAGGGGGGCCAAGCTCCCCGACAGGGGGGCCAGAATTTCAAGGCCCCGACAAAGGCGATGTTATGTCCCAGTTGAACGTGACTTTCCTGAATTTGAGGCGCGCGAAGCGAGCCGAAATTTTTGGCTTTCTTTTTAAAAAATATTTAAAAATCTGGAGTTTAATGAAGTAAAAATTAAAACTTATGAAAGAGATTTGGCTTTTATTGGTACTATAAAAAAATTTGCGTGTTTTTTGAAGAATCTGTCCTTCATAAGGGAAAAATCAAAATCGTTATATGGGCGACAGCTGAAATTCTTTTGGGGTTACGCATTGAAACCAACGCATACAAGACCTACTTACTAACTGCCTAAGGCTTTGAGACGAGACTAGAAGTTCGCCCGGGAAGTTTTTCCCTTTTTTGAACGAATCTTTCAAAATTAAGAGCTTATCATGATGGAGAAATTTTGGATTTTAATGAAAGAAAATTTGGTTTTTTGGTAAGGTTATAATGAAAAAATTGGTTTCTTTTATTAAGTGATATGCCTTTCAGGAGCAAAATTAGGTAGTATTCCGTGTGGTTAACAGAGTTGGCTTTGGTTATTTATTGTACGGAGTATCCATCGAAATTGGGAAATTTTGCTGTTTTTAACAATCTTATGCTAATATGGAGAAAGATTGTAATTTTATGACAGTTTGGGGGTTTTATGGAGGAATCTGACGTTCTCATGAGGAAAATCAAGTAGGGGTGATCTGTAGTTTTGTTGAGGTTCTGAATATCATCATGCAGATTAATTAAGGCCCTCGGACCATATTGGAGCATTCTCCCGAGGAAAAAAATTGGCTTCGCATATAGGCCTATTTGAAGTTTCATATTTTATTTATTGTCATGGGCGTACGGGATCGTGTCAGCTGATTTTGGGAGGGGCAGAATTGTTCTTTTGTCCGAAAAAATGTAATCCTGCCCTAAAGATTATCTAAGTCGAGTGCACAGATTTTTTGAAAAATGAAGAACCCTCGGTCAGCAGGAAATGGCATTTCCTGGGCTCGTAACTAGAATTAAAGAAGTCCTTACTTTCAGATTTCTTTCGCAATAAAATATCTTCACTTCATAATAATGCCCAAAACGAAGAATAATTTACAAACACGCATTGTTCTGTTCAATTATCTGTTCGACTAAAACACTAGCTGTGCTGAGCGCCACCATCAGTGAGCGCGGAGCGTACAGAAAATTGTTAAGAAATCTAACCCCTAAGATAGCCGGAATGGCATTTCCCAGACTTGTAACTAGAAATGAAGCAGTCGTTATTTTGAGCTTTCCTTTAAAATGAAAGTTTCACTTCAATAGAGAAAACCCCAACTTGCTAATGATAAGAAAAGTACCAGATAAAAGGTACTGCTACAATTAGATGTAATGGTCTTGTCTTTTTTCAAGGGGGGTGGGGGGACTATGCAACGGAACTGAAAACATACTAAAATGTTTTTGACTGTATTAAGAATCTTCGTTGAATCAAGGTCCACTAAATAGATGAAATTTTTAACGTGACTGCCCGAACTCAAGACTATAAATCGTTTCGCCCCCAACGTATTTGAAAATATGGCACGTTACAAGGTGCCTTCAAACAAATTTTCAGTCAGACTTATGGGGAGATTTTTAAACACCACTGTTTATCATTATTTGTAGATGAAAAAGTCATGGCCGATATTCATTACCTTTGTGAGAATTCGGCTGTCCGGGCAGGCCCGATGGCAGAGCATTGGGTAATGCACGCACATGATCATGAACAACCCCTAGTCCGTTTTTGTAAGGAGAGTTCTGAATTGTGAGTTTCCTTCAAGGATATGTTCTCCCAGCTGTCTAGTAAGCAAGATCAAGAAGGTCGTTCGAGTGACTACAGACCCACATCTTGTATCGTAGGTCTGTAGATGAAGTATCCCCGACGAAATTGGATTTTTTCAACAACAGGGGGTTTGTAACCCGTCCCCGACGGAGGCATGAACTTGCGCGCACGGATTGAAGATGGGATGAGGGATACGGGAGCTAGTAAGAAGTGATTAAAACCGATTCAGATATGCATTAAAATAGCGTTACAAAAAAATAGTTCAAAAAGTAAAAAATCATGGTCATCCATCGAGTAACTTCAGTCCTTTACGTTTTTCATGTTTAGGCCTCCCGAAAAATTGCCGTCCTTTCCCGACGGGGAAGGACGGAAGCCAAAGGACAAGGTACATAGAATGGGGTTTAACAGAGTTAAGAAGGGATTTAAAATCGATTCCGATATGTATAAAAATAGCATTTCAAAACAAAAATATGTTCTAGATCACCCATCCAGTAACTTCAGTCCTTGTGTTTTTTTTTTATTTTTTTTATTTTTTTTATTTTATTAGGCCTCCCCGACGAAACCGACGACTTTCCCCGACGGGGGGGGGCAGTGTTCCCCGACGGGGGGCCATGGCCCCCCGGCCCCCACCCCCGCTGGCGCCACCCCTGATTATGATGCCGTATATGTATGTATGTGTGTGTGTGGATGTGTGTATGGGTGTGTGTGTATGTGCGTATAGGTGTGTGTATGTGATGCTTTTGCTTGTAAACAAGATATATCAAGAAGGATCAGTGCAATTAATCTCATATTTAGTGTGTAAGTTGGCCATATTAAGTTTATGAGTCCTTATTGTTTCTGTTGGAAGTCAAAGGTCATTTGGGGTCATCAGAGGTCAAAATGTTAAAATCATGTTAGCACGATATCTCCAGAAGACGCTCATATTAAGTGCGTCGGTTAGCGGTATTAAATAAATGATCCCTATCGATTTTAGTGGAAGTCAAAGACCATTTGGAGTAACCAGAGGTCAAATAGTAAATACTTTGGGAATTTCTTGGGAAATTCTTGTAAACACGATCTCTCAAGTTGGAAAATAAGAAAGTAAATAAACCCTATTGTTTTTGTGGTCGAGGTCAAAGGCCATTTGGGGTCACCAGTGCTCAGATGGTCAAAACAGTGTGGGATTTCAGGATTGGCTTGTGCATTGGCCATACTAAATTGATGGACTGTGGAGGTCAAAAGTCATCATAAGCTAAATGGTAAATACCTTGGGAGATCCTTGTAAATATGGTATCTCAAGTTGAATAATTGTGACGGGTCTCACACTAAGCATGTGTATAGGTCATACCAAGTAGATAAACCGCATTAGTTTTGGTGGAAGCCAAAGGTCTTTTGGGGTCAACAGAGGTAAAATGGTTAAAACCTTGTAAACACTATATCTCAAGAAGGGTAACAGTGAGGGATCTCATACTTAGCAATGCGAATTGCTCATACTAAGTAGATGGAGGCTATTGTTCTTAGTGAAGGTCAAAGATCATAGGGGATCACCGGAGGTCTGGTCAAAACCTTATAAACAATTTTTCAAAGGGGGAAATGGTGAGGGATCTTTTACTTGGCATGTACATTACTAATGCTAAGTAGATGGGCCCATTAATATTGGTTGTGATGAATAGTCATTTGGGGTCACCAGAGTTCAGAAGGTTAAAATTTTATAAAAATAATATCTCAAGATGGGTAGCAGTGATGGATTTCTCAGATAGGTGTACATTGCCCTTGTAAAGTAGATGGAGAAATACTTCCATTTTTGGTAGAGTTCAAAGGTCATTGGGGCCCAATACAGGCCAAAGGGCTCAAAACGTTGCAAAGATGGTACCTTATAAAGGGGACCCAATGTATGGCTAAGTGGTTATAACATCAGGCTTGCAGTTGGGAGGTAGGGACGGACTTCGTCTCCTGGCCGGACCAATTCCAAGACTTAAAAACGGAACCTAGTGCTATTGTGCTTGCTGCTCAGCATTGTCAATGGTGTTGGGAAAAAGCCAGTCAGCCACAACTGGAAAAAGGGCGTTGGTCGACTCGACTTAAACCAATTGGATAGAAATTGGGCCGTAGAACTCCATCTTACCTAACCCATTCTAACCTAATTCTTAAGAAGACTAGCCCTGAGGGATCTCATACTCAGCATGTGCATTGCCCATATTTCATATATGAACCATGTTAATTTGGTAAAGTAGTCAGAGCTCAGAACTCAAGTCTTGCCAATACAATATATCAATGAGGGTAATTAAATGTGATTGAATCTCATACATGTTGCAGCATTTTCATAACCCATATTTAGAAGGTGATCACCATTGTTTCTGGTCATGTGAGAAATATGTCAATTTGAAAAAAAAAACCCCATTAGCATCCACTTCAGCGAAAACTTGTGTGTGGGGTGGGGTGGAAGTCGGGAGTGTGAGTGGGGTGGCGGTCGGGGGATGTGGAGTGGAGTGTCGCAGACCTAATTGCTCTTTGTATGCTTACATCTTTGTCTTAGACATATACAAAGGATGTGTATCTCATACAGAAGAAATCGTCGGTTGCAAACACACCTTGGTGCACGGACTACAAATTTATTTGCCGTATACAAGGTGGCGTTCAGCTGACATAGATGTTTCTGTTTAAATATAAACTTTCGATACGTCGCCCCCTTCTTGTAATTAGGGCCGAAGAAGGCATAATAAAATATGGCGGAAAAATGATCCTTGCAATTGACTAAATTAACCCAATCAAGTTCATAAAAATGTTAAAAGGGAAGAGGTAACTTTCACAAACGTTTAAATATGTTATCTAATAATATAGTAGTAACAAATTTTCACTTCAAACAGGAACGAATTGGATTGCACATGAAAGTTTAGCAACAGATGGAAAAACCGTGTTAGACTCTCACGCCGAGGTTATTGCCAGAAGAGGATTTAAAAGGTGAATGATTTCGGGGAATTTTATAAAATGAAGGTACCCCAGCAGAAAATTTTCTTTGAGAGCCTAGTGTACAAACTCCATCAACCAAAGGGTTTCAGCAGGTTTCAAATGATAAAGCGTTTTCCAAAGGGTTTTATTTATCCAAAGGGTTATTTGTAAGACGCATTTTCTGGTCCCCGGACGTGCCTGAGTCAAATTTGCGTCATTTAGGACCGAGTTGTGACGCAGATGTGTCAATGTTCTCCAAATGTTTCCCCAAAGCAGCCAATTGGCGAAACAGAGATACGTTATCTATACGAAAGGTTCGTCAAAGTCTATATGAAATGATGACCAATTGCACCGACGATGACAAAGGGGTTCGTCATTACAAAAAATATTTGAAACTCCTATCGACACACCTTGTCCACTTGGGGTTACAGGGTGCTTCTTACAATTGGTGAGGACAAAACAAGAAAGAACTGAGTTTAAAGGCAGTCAGCTCTCACCCTTTATTACACGATATATGCTGTACCGAGAGTGTTTTGATTACACAATAGGTCTTCTATACTCACTCTGGAGTAATAAGCTGAGATTGTGTCTGGATGAGGAGTTTCAGACAGTAATGGGGGGGGGCTTAAGTAAGTAGATATAGGTTAGTTAGTCTTATTTAGTTTTAGCTAGTTTTAGTTACCGTTAGCTTTAGTTAGTTTTTTAGTTAGTTTTAGTTAGTTTTAGTTAGTTTTAGTAAGTTTTAGTAAGCTTTAGTAAGTTTTAGTTAGTTTTAGTTAGTTTTAGTAAGTTTTAGTAAGTTTTAGGAAGTTTTAGTTAGTTTTAGTTAGTTTTAGTTAGTTTTAGTAAGTTTTAGTAAATTTTAGTTAGTTTTAGTTAGTTTTAGTAAGATTTAGTTAGTTTTCGTTAGTTTCGTTAGTTTGTTTTCGTTAGTTTGTTTTCGTTAGTTTGTTTTCGTTACTTTGTTTTCGTTAGTTTGTTTTCGTTAATTTGTTTTCGTTAGTTTGTTTTCGTTAGTAGTTTTCGTTAGTTTTCGTTAGTTAGTTAGTTAGTTAGTTAGTTAGTCAGTTAGTTAGTTAGTTAGTAAGTTAGTCAGTTAGTTAGTTAGTTAGTTAGTTAGTTAGTAAGTTAGTCAGTTAGTTAGTTAGTTAGTTAGTAAGTTAGTCAGTTAGTTAGTTAGTTAGTTAGTCAGTCAGTTAGTTAGTTAGTTAGTCAGTCAGTCAGTTAGTTAGTTAGTTAGTAAGTTAGTCAGTTAGTTAGTTAGTTAGTTAGTTAGTCAGTCAGTCAGTCAGTCAGTCAGTTAGTTAGTTAGTAAGTTAGTCAGTTAGTTAGTTAGTTAGATGAAGTTTACAGCCCAGTTTCCAACTTATTGGTTCTAGTCGAGCTGTCCACGGCCTTTTTTCTAGTTGTGGCTCACTGTCTTGTTTTCCCAACTCTATTGCTTATTCGGAATACGGAGAATTGGAATTGTTTTGGTGATATGACTAAGCCTTGAACCTGTCAATTGACTCCCGTTTTAGAAAAAAGTGTACGTTGTGAGGTGTTTGAATTTACTTTCAATTTAAAGATCTTTCACACAATTTACGATTTAAACTTTCTACCTCTCACAGATATCTCTATCACGAGTTAACAAAGTACACCCAGGCATCGGACAACAGTATATTTCGTATCAGCGATGTAACAAAAAACAAGCTTTGCCTAAAAGATAAATACAAGATACATCTGTACATTAGTACTGTACCGTGTGGATGTGCATCGCCCAACGCAAGCCACAACGTTAAACTCATCACAAGAAAGGAACGATGTAAAAACTATATTTATTTTCTGATCGACTGTACTTAATTAATTGTTCAATAGCTAGATTTGATCAAGTCTCTTGTGATTTTTCCCTCGAGGAGTTGACAACTACACCTCTACAAAACCCCCTTCTTAAGCACATAAAGCATTCCACGTTTGCTTTTTAAAGTGCCCTCCCTACATCAGTCAATTGCATCACTCTCGTCGAAAAGCGATTCAATTAGTAGGCCTATAGAGGGTTTGTTAAAAAGACAAACACAAAGGTATTTCAAGCATAGATCATAAAAACCCTAAGCGTAGATACCAAACTTAGAAAAGGAGCGGTGAGTTCTCATGGAAGCCTAAACGGAAGGCGGAAGTGCTAATCACTAATCAGTCGTTTTGATAAATTGAATATTCTAACTTGGTATACATGCATGTGATATCGAAACATTTCAAATCTTACAAACGCGATTCTTCAATACATTTCATTTATATGGAACAGTTCCTTGCTTCCCACTTAAGAACACTCGAACATAAACGCATGCACAGCGACTGGTTTGAAGTTAATAAACTTTCTGATTGGTCAGTTTCTATGATGTCTTTTCAAGCGCGCATTTCTACAGGCTTTCTACATTTTTACGCGCTTACAACGGCACATACACAAATGCGTTGGTTTTCCTAGCACGTAGAGACGCGCTTCAATCTCTCGGACTATACACAGAAGTGTGTTGTGCGTGTTAAGCATTCGCGTTAAAAATGCATAAACGCCGTCAGTTTGTCTAAATGAAATTTTCTCTAACGCATCCATTATTCGTTCAGATCTTCTAGAGAACTGTGCGCATGCCAACTCAACACCTCCGCCCCACCGTTTGAGTCTCGAGGAGGAGTCAGTGCGTCTCAAAATGAAGGAATAGGAGTTTGGACTTTACGTTGGGCAATACGGTATGCTGCTGTAGTGTGCTGAAGTAGGGGATTTTGTAGAGGGAGCTGTCCGCCCCCGGGAAACACTCACGAGAGTCTTGGTCACCTATATACACCTACATTTCCGCAGATTCATCAAAATGTTTCGACCTCGACTCTGTTGATTATATAGATTAACTGACTTACCATATAGATAACCAGATAGTACACTAATACCACGAACGGGGATAATCGCGACTAAATAAATTAATGAGTACCCACGTACGTACGTAGCAATATTGTTCCCCGTGTTATGATCTTGTGCGCCAAAATTTGTTCTTGCTAAATGGGTTTGGAAGCGAGCGACTATACTAGAAATTCTTAAATATTTTCGAAATAACAAAATGCAAGTCTAGGTCATCTGGTGATATTAATCGAAGTTACGCACTTAAGGACTGTGATTGTTCTATACATGTCAACTTTATGTTTTTATGCTATACATTTATAGCCAATTATGCAAATGGCAGTTTTTCCGGGGCCATCTTGCTACGCCTAATTTTGTTCCGACAGTGGTGACCGATTTTTCCCCATAATCATCTTTCCAACTTAACGATCTTACTAGATGGAAAGATGATTATGAGGACAAATCTGTAATGGAGTAGAAGTATTAAAAAGAATAACCCACTATGAAATTTACTTCTCGTGGTTTATAATGGAACATATCCTAGTGCATTATGTGAAATTTTTATTCATATTTATACCTATACACTATACTGAGATAATTTTTCATTCAGAGATACGGTTAATCCTCAGAGCTTCCGGGGCCTTGATCCAATGGACCATTGGCAACTGGGCTAGTATTTCTCAGCTGATACCCAGCAGAAGCCCAGCTGGGCTAGCTTCAACAACTGAAGCCTAGCTAGCTTCCAGCTGGGCATCAGTCGGGAAAGGCTAGCCTAGTTGGGTCCCACGTGGGAATGCCTGAAAAGCACAAATGGGTCCCAGCTAGGGCCCAGCAAGTACCCCAGAAAGTAGCCCAACTGGAGCCGAGTCGGGGCCCAACTGGGTATGTTGGCTGGGCTTGAGACAAATAACATTTGTATCATTATAAGTGTTTATATAACAAAAATCTTTAAAGTTGCGAATTTTGAAGTCAGTGACAGTTTATTTATAATTATTATTTCCCAGTGATGTCACAACTAGGAATTAAGAACCCACCATGCCCAAGGGTCAGCCTGTACGTACGTATAGAAGCTGCACTCAAAAAATGCTGGAGAGTGCTTTTTGAGACCATCAAGTGCAACCTGTGTATCATTTAAGCCTTTAACGTAATAAAGGTTGCTGCGATAAGCAGATGTTGCACTTTTTTGTCATTATCAATGTTCAGACGGATATCATTAGAAAGGGTTTTCAACGCTACGCGGGGGTGTACCAGTCAAGCACATAGTCGCACAAAGTACTTGGGGAGGGACAAAAGGCTTTGCAAATGTGTGAAATGTGCTCAGAAAAAGGCAACAGTACTGAAGTTTTCGAGGGACACACGAATTCTTCAAGGAAATTATTGTCCCACATCAGCCTAGTTGATCATAGATGGCGGAAGCGGGGGGGGGGGGGGGGCAGGGGAGGGCCTGGCCCCCCAATAATTTTTTATGAGATTTTGGGGGGCATGGTCCCCCCTATAACCGAATGTCGCAAAATAAATTTTTCAAAAGTAATTGAACAAAATTAAGCTGCTGTTTTTACTTTTCGGCTATTCTTAGGCTCAATTATTACTTTCCAGAGTGCAAAAGTTGCAATGCTTCCGGGGGCTTCGCCCCCTGGACCCCCACATTAACGATAACCTTTAGGAGATTTTATTTTCGTTCTTCAAACAATTGAAACAAAACCTTTGCAAGCTATCTTTCTTTTCTATATTATCTTTCTTCTTCTCAAATCAGGGCCTTTTAAACATACTGAGCGAGGGACATGTCCCCAGTCCCCTTATTGGCCCCAATGACACACATTTTGCCCCAGTAATAATGTCCCTTTTAGGATAATAAGTTACACTTATGCAAAAGTACTTTTGTTGCTTCAATTAAGTCCACTAAAAATTCAAAGCAGTGGCGTAGACACGGGGGGTGGGGCCTAGGTCCCCCAGATTTTCTTCAGTCCCCCCCCCCCCCAGAAATTTTGCGTCCTGATAAAGTAATTGAGAAAAAATAAAATGTTTCAACGGCAATCACACACTGGAGACCATTCTTACACGACCATTCCTCTATTTTATCATACACAAAATATACCGTAAAGGTAAGGTACTGCATTTGCATAATTCTTCCCTTCCATCCTTAACAAGTAGGCATATGTCGTGCCTCACTCCTGCCCATGACAAGTGCCACTGTAGAACCATTTTTTCGACAAATTCTCTTTTTAGTAGTTGACACTGGCATCCGGGCGGGCTTGTAAAATGTCCACAAGTTCCAGGATCTCATGTGTTTCTCAAATGATCCATACTTCTGCTTTGCGGTTTAAATATTTTGAGAGATTTACTCGTAGTATTTTAATTTTCGCTACGTAATGTACCCATGACTGAACAAATACTGAGCCATTTTGCATCTACACACCACTAAAAACCGGAAAACATTGTTTCTTTGGCAGTATGTATGTCACTTGTAAAATCTCTACAAAGACTAAAAATGATCATTTTGAAAACTCTCATGCTCCACAAAAGGGAAAATCCTAAAACGTATGCCTATAATCCGGTCAAAGTTTTGCCATTTTGCATCTAGGAAATCTAACTCAAAGAAAGTCTCTCAGAGTGGGACACAACTACTTTTGGTTTTCCTATTAAAGTTGAAATCCATTTAAATATTGCCACATTTGCAATCTACGTCCTCTTGAAGTTTAGAATTTTTCCCCAGGGAAAGGGAGATACCGGTTCCCTTTAGTCTCATCTCCCAGGCCACGGATCAGAAATGCCCTCTTTTGGGGTCCCTTAAAAGTGTTTGTTTTACCAGTTTTTATAGATTATCTATTCTCATTATTTGAGAAGTGGCAGACATGAGATTCGTATTTCAAGGCTGGATACACCACCCAGATTAAAACACGTGGGAAGTGCCGTTTCCGGCCATCTGGAGGGTTTTTAAAGCCCAACATTTTCTTGAACGCTCCGCGCCAACCGATGGTGGCGCTCCGCTTAGATAGTCTTGCCGCGCCTGACCCTAGGAGGTACCAGACCCCCCCACTTGTTACCTGGGCCTCCCTAAAAATTCCATCCTGGCTACGCCACTGATTCATAGTTTAGGATCCTTAATTTGAATATGATTTTCGACCACTTTGCACTACCCTCTCAAATCACTAAAACCGCTGAGCTCCCAAGGGCTTCGCCCCTTGATCCCACCAGGGGCCCTTGAGCGGGCCCCTGGACCCCACGCCGATGGGGCTTTGCGCTTCGCTCAAAACCGGACGCCTTACGGCGTCACCATTATGTCCACTGCTGAAAACTTGTGCCCCCCCCAATAAAAAAAAAAACATCTTCCGCCGCCTATGTTGATTTTTCACTCCCAGTCGACTGTTTCTTTTTTTTTCAGCTGAAGAGTTTCTTTTGACTGATTCTGAAATATTGCAAAATCACGAAAGTTGGGATTATGTTACGCAGAAAGGCAGTTTGAACCTTAGAACTATGACTTGTAGTGATAAGGTCTGTCGATGGAACGTAGTTGGTGTACAAGGAGCACTTCTGAGTCACTTCCTAGATCCAATCTATCTTAACTCAATAATTATAGGTAAGGTATACCTTCATTTAATTAGAAGAACTTATATTCAAGAACCGATTACTTCTATTTATTGTACCAAAAGGGCTATTGTAGAATAAACCAGGATTTGAATGTAAAACGAACAATTCAATTAAATAAAAAAATTCAAGATGAAAGTGCAATTCCCGATGAGTGGGCCATATGTTCATTTTTGTTTTCGTCAGGGATAAAGAAGGACGGGACCAATTTCAAGAATGTCTGATTTCTCCACACATAATTAATATCCAAGCCGGTATATTCTGATATTGCACGAGTGATGGTGGTTGATTACGTCTGCTGATCTGTCCGAAAGATTAATTAAGAGAAAAACGTCCACTATTAGTTCGCGAGGCTGAGTGAAAATTGCTTTACCATGCAATAAGCTCTCAGGCTGCATACCGACATTTTGGAATTTCATCCAAATTTTGCTATGACAAAAATTTTGTGTACTGGATTTTTGTTTTTTCAAGTACAATTTTGAACAACCTTTGGACACGCTGGGGATTTATAAATTCAATTAACAAATTTCAAGGATACCGGTTTGCGATTTCTGGAAACCAAATGGAAGGTTCGTACGCAACATTTTGCGCTTATGGTTTCGATCCCGCCTACTTATCTAGCTGCAGGTTAAAAAAGCGCCATCGTTAGTTGGCGCGGATTGCACTGAATAGGTACGACCCTCTCAGACAGCCGAAAATATTACCGTATTTCTTGGATTTGTATGTAGATTGGAATATAAAGCTATAATTGCTTTGATATTTTGTTTAAATGGATTTCCATTTCCATTCATAAAAGAAGAAAAAAATTGCAAAATGATAGAAAACACCAGTTAAAATGTTCTCTTACTCTACGCTTGCCAAGGGACTTGCATCGCCTTGATTTGACATAGGCTGGCAAAATGTTGGTCACGGTATAAGGTAGCGGACCACTAATTCCAATACTCGTGCATGTGAAAATGTTTACTAACAGACAAACTGCTTTAAAATTCTTTTGAAAATCGATGCTGTTTCTGACTGTGCTACTTACAAAATATGATCATTTTTGCATTGAGATTTTGTAAACAATGAGTTGAAATACACACTGTACAAAATTCAAGGGAATTTCACTATTGTAATGCAATTTTTCAATGTGTAACTCCGCTATGTGTAATGCAGTTTTTGAGTAGCTATTATGGCGGGAAACACATAGCAATCATTCAAGGTTCTCTAGCTAAAAATATCAATGGCCATGGTATGGAAATTTGAAAATGCCGTGAATGTCCAGATTGTAAGCTTAGATCAGAGGGATGACATGTCTCGGTCGAAAACTTCTACTGGGGACTAGGGGGCACGGAAGAAGCCTAATTTAGTGTGGAAGTCAATGGGACATAAAATTAGTGGCCCGCAATAAACAACCGGGGATCTGATACAACTATGCATCCTACTCTCTGTCCCTTTTATCTGACAATTTAATATATTCTTGCTTTGTGAAATCTTTCGCCAATTTCAAGTTCAAGTTCAAGAAATTTATATGGCGCATTATTTAAAATAATTATTCAAATGCGCCTTACAAGACACAGTGGAGAACAAAAGACTAAGTTGGACTATCAGATACCATCAAAGGCACAGCTAAATAGGTGGGTTTTTAATAAGGACTGAAAATGTTCCAGAGAGCGTGCTGTCTTAACTGAAAGGGGCAGATCATTCCATAACTTAGGGCCTTGGACAGCTAGTGCGCGCTCACCAAATATGGATCTATATCTAGGAACAACCAGATTGAGAGTGGTCTCAGATCTAAGTTCATATTTTGTTTTCTTAAATGAGAACATGTTGGAAAGGTAGAGTGGTGCCATATTGTGTAGGGATTTGTAAACAAGAAGCAAGATCTTGAATCGATTCCTGTAAAACACTGGGAGCCAATGCAAGTCCTTCAGCAAGGCTAAGGAATTTTGCCAGTTCTGGGCAAATTCTTGCCCAAAACTAATCACAGATTAGTGGAAACTGTTTGGTCATGAATCAGCAGTCAGAAACCGTACCAAATTTTGTAATCCTTTTATTTGAATTTTCAGTGTCAAGATTTTGTAGTGACCATAAATGTATTTGCTTTTATTTTTTTATTTATCAACAAAAAACTTTGAAAGAGTTTAGACAAGCTTAGGAGTTTCACTGTTCATATAAACCGTACCCCTGGCCTTGCACTCCTCTCATTTTTGTGAGGCAGACCTTCGTTCAGCGTTTCTTGATTCATGATTGCTTTGTTCTACAATTTCACTCATTATGTATACGGTGAATCATAGAGACGGGAACGCTACTCATTGAACACATTTGGTAGAAAGAGGACTGAACATGACCGGTTTTCATTTTTGTTGTTTTGTATATTAAATTTGGATACTTCCAAATTCTCTTATATTTCTCATAAGCACTACATAATGATATTAAGTGTAAATTTATGA
Source organism: Holothuria scabra (assembly GCA_037179385.1). Taxonomy (NCBI): domain Eukaryota; kingdom Metazoa; phylum Echinodermata; class Holothuroidea; order Aspidochirotida; family Holothuriidae; genus Holothuria; species Holothuria scabra. Next base: position 73,433,937 of record CM074179.1, read on the forward strand.
ATGTTAAAGACCGCTTCAAAACGAATTATTGAAAACAAATGAGTTAAAGAAATTTGACACAACTAACTAAAGGTTAGGGACTGATTGTAGCTGATTCTGAAGGCATGATGGTGTGGAAAAACAGCTCATTAGTGAGGCGGCCTCAATTTGCTCAACAAATAATTTTGTGATAATACATTTTACCTATGAATTTAAGGGGTGTGGACGGTCCCACGTGGATAACAAACGTGAACCACGTTTGTCAAAAAATGAGCAAACAGCCTTGAGTGAAATAATAGAGGAAAAGGTAACGGAATACTTACTTTTTCTTGCCAAGTTTTATAATCACTGGATTGTGTAAATTTCAAGACACTTGTTAACCGAATCAGCTATAATTAATGTAAATATCGTCACCACATTAATCTTGTCATCATAAAAATCTTGATAATGGTAATATTGGCTGTAACATTTCTTGACTCTGTAAGTTTGATTTAAATAGCCAGCTTGCATGCTTGTTGCGTACTTAAAGCCTTAAAGATAAAATTTTCATGAATATCGAGTTCATTTTGTGTTTACGTCGCATGGATACAGATATTAAAAAAATAGAAGAGGGAAGGTGGGGAGAATATTTTGGGAGAACACAATGGCGGATTTAGGCGGGGCCGCACCCGGCGCCCCCTTAAAATTTTCCAAAGCTGATTTTTTTTTTTTTTTTGGTTTACTTTCACTAAATAGATTATTTAGCCTACTTGTTTATTATTTATCTTTATTTATCATTATCTTATAATTTTCAAACTATGTAATTATAATTGTTACAAACTAATAGCAATTTAGAGCACATGCGCACAGTTTCAAGTTTTCCGATAAAATGTCAGTAGAGTGGTATCAAAGGTCTCAAACCTATTTCGGACCACGCTTTATGTAGAACACTAAACTTTTTCTTACAATCCATTTGCTATTTGGGTTCATCAGATGTGGAGTTTTTTAATCAATGGAAACACTCGTTAATGTTATCATACACTCGTCATGGAAAAACAAAAGAACCGTCCGTGTCCATGGGCTATAGCGCACAATCGATAATGGAAGTTCAAACTGTGTGTAAATGTAAATTATGTTATCAGTTGCAATCCCATTCCTTTCCAGGTAATTACGAGGAATTCGGGAAAGTTGGTCAATTTCGGGACATGTAGAATAGTGACAAAATTAATTAATATTTTAATGAGAGAGTCGACTAAGTGCATATTAGAATGTTTTCTGCCATAAATGTAATTTAAGTAGTATTTTTCCTTTCACACTATATTATGGAAAATATCTGCTATCCCGAGGGAATGGAGACTGAATATCAATGCCTCTAATGAAATCAATGATAACACAAAGCGTTTAACAATGTTTATCTATTATGCACATGGTAATAAAGTTGTAGAGTTCACCAAGCAAAAGACTTTGAAAGCTACTGCGATCTCAAATGTTAACTTACAGCAGTGCATCGTATTCTTGCTCAGATATTGTGGCGTAGGTACGTGGGGGGGGGGGGGGCTTGGGGACTCGAGTCCCCACTGAATCACCCAGCACCCCAGCAGCCCCCACTGGCGACCTGGGAAAAAATTAAATTCATACTGGTCGATGATAATATTCAGTCCGGGCTACCCGACTACTATGACATATCGATCCACTTGCGATAGATCCACGCAGCAGCAGAGTATCCCACAATTGTGCCCCATTCTGAATTTCGGAATAAATTCGGGTAGACTGTAACAAGCTTCATATCTTCGGAATCTCTTGAATTTTTACTCGTCGAGTTTCTGGATAAATAATTTTCTAGCAGATTTATAGTGGCTGAAATTGGCTACCTTGGTGTGGATCAGTTTGTTCCAAGCATCTGGCCTGTTTTGCAGGATTTTGTTTCAATTCCTGGGGATGCACAAATTTGTTCCAAAATCATAGTCAAATATTGTTGGAAGGAATTTGCACTTTGCACGGCCATTGCTGCCAGGCATTGGCCAGTGCAAGTCTCAACGGTTGCAACCTTACCACCATTACCTCACAGGATCTCACTTTGATCTTGGGTAGAGTCCACAAAGTATCCCAAATTTCCGCAAAATCGGACAGGAATTTGGAAAAAAAAAATCGGACAGCCCTTAAATTTTGTTAAAATGTGAAGGTTTTTTCAGAATATTCCTAAATGTGACCGAAATCTTGAAAAGATTTAAAAGGAGAGAAATGTCATAAAGTCGCAATAATATTTTCATGAAAAACCAAGTCAAGATTCAAAAAAATTGTAACACCTTCGGGCAGCGCAAAAATCTATTTTTCGTGACTTTTACTTCACAGAAAATCACAATACAATGCCCGAAATTGTCGAACATCCAAATTCTTTCAAGCATTTGCCCGAAAATGCAAAAGTATCATAGTAAGGGTAACATTGTAACGAAAAATCAAACAGATAAAAAAAAATCGCCACACATTTGGGAAAACTGTGGCTTAAACAGTTAAAAGAAACAATCATTCTTGAGCCTGCTTTTTAACCCTGTGTTGCGCAATACCCTAAATGCACTGTAAACAATTACGATAGATTTACAGATACAAAAATTAAGAGATAAATAAGGATTACAGAAAGTTCTGGAAACTTATTACCAGAACTTTTATGTAATCGTTATGTTTCTCTTTATTTTTTGTTCTGCAAATTTACATCGATTTTGTACCAGTTTTTACAGTGTATTCTGCGACACATTTGGGCAGAATGTGAAAAAAGTTTTCATCATCCCCACTTTATACTGTAGTCTTGCAAAAAATGCCCTAAATGGTCAAATATTCGGGCAAAGGTTAAAAAATGCTGGGACGTTTTCAATTGGCAAATTAATTCAATGGACAGACAGGAGGGTGTTCAAGTGCCCAAGAGTTTGTCATCTATCCTTCTCTACAGCCAAATACGGGCAAAGGAAATGAAAAGCGGGTAATTTATTTTTCGATACTTTAATGATGCAGAGTGAGAATGTCTTCCCATAAATCTGCTTAAAAAATTAAAACACTCCCTGTAATGTTACATTTTTCAAAAGTAAAATCATGTATATAGTCGGAAGTTCGGGCAGTCACACAACTTTATCAATATATATTGAATTTAGTTCCAATACCAAAAGAGTAAAACTCATTACCATGTTTTCCATTCCCTTTTGTAGATTTCCCCCGAAAATAGGTGGGACCATTTCATCGATTGGCAGTGATACATTATATCTGGTAATTTTTTGATCAAATAGCGACTGCTTAGGTCCCCTTGTTAGCCTGGAAAATGTCATTTTCGACTGTCTCAGTGGTCTGATTTTTCAAAATTTTCTGTTCGCTCCGCACCAACCAGTGGTGAAACTCCCCGTAGGAAGTCTTCCTAGCAGAAGTTTACTTTCAGGTGAACATTTTTTGCAAACGGAACATCGAAATAGAAACTGCTTAGACCCCCCTATAAGCATAAGAAATGACATTTTTGACTTTCTGAAGGGCCCAATTTTTCAAAAATTTCCTGTACGTTTCGCCCCAATGTGTGGTAGCGCTCCACTTAGACCTCTTTAAAGCAGAATAGAATTTAAGTGTCAAGTGAACAGTTTTTGCAAGTGGAAACTCAAAATAGTGACTGCCCCCTATAAGCCCGGAAAATGCCATTTTCATCTGTCTGAGGGGTCGGATATTTCAAAATTTTCTGTACGCTTCGCGCCAATTAATGGTGGCGTTCCGCGTAGTCTCTTTTAGCTAAATTTCAGTTTGGAGTGAACGTTTTCTGCAATTGAAACTTAAAATATCGACTGTTTGGATCCCCTTAATAAGCCTGGGAAATGTCATTTCGACTGTCTGAGAGGTACGAATTTTCGAATTTTCTGGACGCTCCGCGCCAACCAGTGGTGACGCTTAGCTTTGTCTATCCAACGGGAAGAATTAAATTTTCGGACAAATATACTCTGCCCTCAAACTGGAAAGCTCCCCTGTGCCTATGGAAATACCTTACTGAGGAGCACACTGTTTGCATCATACAGTAGGATTCCGAATTTGAAATCTTAGGATACATAGTTCAGCAGAGTAATAAAATGAGCTAATCAGTATCTCAAAAGGGTTTTTGAATCTGAGAAAAATCACAAATTTCCTCACCAGAATTAAAGTCAATTAAATCTGGCAAATTCCGTTTCTAGCCATCTGGGAGGTGTTGAAATTCAAAATTTTCTTTGTACGCTCCTCGCCAACCGATAGTGACGCTGCGCTTAGATACTAAACCGCAGTCCCCCTACAAAAGTATCCAGCCTCCCTAAGACCCCCAAGAAAAAAAACCTAGCTACGCCACAGGTCAGATATTTTCACCATCGTCTTTGAAGCTGTTGGAGAACCCCAAATTCAATTCTTTCAGTTTTTTACATTCATAGAATTATAGGTTGTAACGAATATTTATTCAAAATTTAAAAGGAAAGATTCTCCTCCCTTTACCTTGTTTGAGGATCCCCTTTTCTTTAAACCACTTTTTCCGGACCCATAACATTACGAAATATTTTTGGAAAGATGTTTTATCAAAAGTGTTTAGAGAGTGATCTTAGCTTAAATGAAGATCTACTAAATTTTGGTTTTGTTCATGAAGCAAATTTTTGAAATTTTCTCACTTTTAATTGAGGGGAATATTTTTTTGGCACACAAAAACCCAAAATCACGACTGGGAAAGCCTGGGAAATGCTGTTTCCGGCCATCTGAGGGGTGGGGATTTTTCAAAATTTTCTGTTCGCTCCGCGCCAACTGATGGCGGCGCTCCGCTTAGATACTCGTTCAGGCAGATGATCGACCGTCAGCGCCCCCCCCCCTTAACGGAAAATCCTAGATCCGCCCCTGGAATATGCACAATAACATTGGGGGTAATCTGCCATTTGAACTTAACAGTCACCTTGGTATTTTTTGCTTTCTTAAAGGGTCAAATTTTCAGAAGAACCGAGCTCATCTTGCCTTATGTGGTCGTTTGGACCTATTCAGGAGAAAGCATTACAACTTGCCGAAACCATTTCGTGTTCATCAACCCAGGATAACAGGCAAAAAAGATTCCCGAAAAATCAACAACGGGAACAAAACTAGTTTGAATTGGTTTTGCGAAGGAATGGTACTTCATGTTGAAGTCAACAATGGATTTCTAGGAAGGTGAACCAGTGAAGTTTTATTACCACTAAAAATCTAATTATTAAACCATGGAAAGTATTACCGTTAATACTTCTGTAGTTTCATTATATGTGATTAGAAAAATACAGACTTTGCAATGGTTCCCAAATGTACACGGAAAAATACTTGATACTTCCTGAACAACTTTCTACTGCTAGATCAGGCTTATGAACAAAAATATTCATAGTACGCGATGCTAGGGTAAAAGTAACCATTTCTGGTATACCCTCCTTGGACCCTTGTCTTCATTTATGTTTCTTTTACAACTGTTTCAGATATGCTAAAAAGAAAAGGTTACACACACTTTGTTTTGCAGTTTTTACTAGTGAAAAGATGATGAGTAATTCACTTTATATAGCATACAAAGAGTGTTCTGATTACACAGTATGACAACGTGCTTTGCGGCCTAATATAAACTCCGACTGGATATAGCCTTGAGCAAAAAATTTGCCTGTATTTGCACAAGGGGAGCGGTTTATTACAGCAGGGCGGTACGTGTTACCTCGACAAGGTAGCACCTCCCAGGCCTAGGATTTAGTAAGAGTAACTTAGTTGTCGAATTGAAACTGACTTGCCTTTGGGAGGGAGCAGATTATTTCAAACAAATCTTAACTTTTTGACTAGTATTCTGTACAGGCTAACATGGAATTATTTTCACTAATTTCTCTTTAACCTAAATCCCACATTTTCGCATCTAGAGCCAACCAAATTTTTAGATTGTTAGATTGACATTCTTTGGGCAACGCGTGGCATCTAGTGAGGATTTGGGGTTGCAATACCCCTTTAGAAATATCCGTTTATACCATCTTTTGTTGAGGCTGCTTGCAGGTATATCCATAGTAACTAATATCATTGCGAACGTTTGCGGCTGATTCAGTTTTAACCATCGAGGTTTTATTACCGATGGGCCAATGATCAAAGATATGCTTCATAACTTCAGTGAATTATTCCCACCAACGTTTCATTTGAAGGCATTTATAGTTACATACCGGTGTAAAGGACTTGAATTCTACTCAACCGGCGACCCTAATTAAAGTCTTTTACACCACCACCATCGGCTTAAATGTTGCAACCTGTTACAATGCATAACGTTAACAACGTGATGAGTATTTGGCTAAATAGAGTGTAACAAATTTACTGAAATATCTATGTTTCCTGCTTATACAAAACATCGCTCGAAATAAAAAAAATAATAATAATGTCCAGCTGAATTGTTAACTGAGAAAAGCTCGCTTGGTGTGCTCTGCCATTGGAAGTCCAGCTGAAAGTTACATAATTGTTCCCATTTTGTTAATTCCTATAGCTACACCAAGGCTGCCACATTGCAGTATCTGTTACCCTTTCTTTTATGTTTCCAAAGGACACAGTTCTTCAGTTGTTCTTCCAGACCTTCTAAAGCTTCGTTGTTATGACGGTGGCAGTATTTCTGCCACTTGTGGCGACTTTCTACGCGTGGAGAGGAACTCCTACAAGCTCATGAAATAGCTCATGAAATTTATATGACGCATTATTTTGAATAATTATTCTAATCCGCCTCACAAAAAAGCAGAAAAACAAAAACAGAAAGACTTAATTGGTCTATCAGATACCGTAAATGGCACAGCTAAATACATGGGTTTTCAATAAGGACAAAAAAATTTCCATGGAGCGATCTGACTTACCGGTAAGTGTAGGGGGTAGATCATTCTAAAACTTAGGACCTTGGATATAGTGCTCGATCACCAAACACGAATCTATATCCAGAAACAACACGATTGAGACCGTGGTCTCAGGTAGATCTGAGTTCAAATTTTGTTTTCTCAAATGAGAACGTATTAGAGAGGTGGATTGGTGCCGTTTTCTAAAGAGTTTTATGTACTAGAAGCAAGATCTTGAATCGGTTACTATAAAGCACAGGAAGTCAATGCAACTCTTCCAGAAAGTCTAAAAGTCTTGTACAACATACATTTCGAAACAGGGCCCAGCAGTTACCAAAATTTTACGATGAACAGCACTATGAACCAGGACACTCACAAAATCAATGATAACGGCATTGCTTAGGAATTTAGCACATTGTCTTATGTTATAGAGATAATAAAAAGCAGTTTTGCACTTACGTATATACCACATGATCAGACCGTGGGGAGGTTCTGATCTAGCCAATATCCAGAGTATACTTAACAGATAACGAGATGGTAACAGGGGTGTTGCCACAACGATATTTTCATTTCTTCTGTTGGTTTGAACCAAATAATTACTTCCGTTTTATTGTCATTCATTCTTAGTTTATCGAATGTCATTCAGTTCTTGACATCTTCAAGACACAAGAAAGTTCTACGTTCATTTTTTCATTTAAGCATAGTTATGAAGCATGCCGGAGGCATCATACCCTCTGGGTGATTCCCGCAAACTCTTTTCACGATGTCACTATACTGATAAACGTATTAATAATCTCCTGTGGTGTCTCCTATGCAGTATTTAAACTAAGTCAGAAGTTGAGCCTTGCAACACCAACAAACAAGCCAAACTCATGCATGCGGTTTTCGTTCCCTATATCAGTCTCTATCAGAATTAATGGCTCTCACTAACAAGCACGCGCTGTATGCAGGCCGTGCTGGATGTTTTCGGGTGAAGTAGGGATTTTAAGATGTACTTGCCAAAGTCAGGTCCAAAAGGGTGCCAACCTGGTACACGTGAGGGGTTAATTCTACAGGAGTGGGTCAAAACATATAAAGTCCTGGAGTCAGTGTCCTCTGATGAGTCTTTTGTATGGAACGCCAAAACCGCCATCGCATATGACGATGTACTTCCATTTGGTGGCGTTGTTTTACATGACGATGTTAGTTCAAATGACCATCTATCCAGGAATGATGACGTTCTTCCGTTGTTCGACGTTACCAACTCAAACGGCATTTGATCACATATAACGATGTACTTCCACTTGGTGGCGTTATTTTACATGACGATGTTAGTTCAAATGGCCATCTATCCCAGGAATTATGGCGTTCTTCCGTTTTGCGATGTTACCATCGTAAACGGCGTTCGATCAAACGGCGATGTGTATCCAAGACGTGTATCTAAGGCGTGTATCCAAGTTCTCAAATGTACCTATTCAGCAAAGTAAAATCAAACCAATCACAATGTTGTCATATAAAGAGATCTAGGCCTAGGTTTCGCGCGACGTTCAACATTTCTGCCTTTTACCGGTTTGTAAATCCCATCTGGACCATCTCTTCCACGCTGGCATTCAGTTCGCAAGCCATGATGCCGTCATGTAACGTTAGCGAAACTAGGACTGCTATTCCAGCTCCAATACAATCCTCTTATTTGGGATCTGGCGCATTTTGGCAGGTTTTATAAAACACGTTCTGTGATTGGCTGCATCTTTTACAAAGCCATCCTTTAGGTATGAATAGTAATCATTAGTAACTCCCCTTGGATACACGCCTTGGATACACGCCTTGGATACACGCCTTGGATACACGCCTTAGATACACGTCTTGGATACACATCGCCGTTTGATCGAACGCCGTTTACGATGGTAACATCGCAAAACGGAAGAACGCCATAATTCCTGGGATAGATGGCCATTTGAACTAACATCGTCATGAAAAAAAATAACGCCACCAAGTGGAAGTACATCGTTATATGTGATCAAATGCCGTTTGAGTTGGTAACGTCGAACAACGGAAGAACGTCATCATTCCTGGATAGATGGTCATTTGAACTAACATCGTCATGTAAAACAACGCCACCAAATGGAAGTACATCGTCATATGCGATGGCGGTTTTGGCGTTCCATACTTTTGGGCCGTTGAAACTCTCTATGATACAACTTTGATCTGATTTTGTAAATGTCTTTAATTTGTAGCAATTGTAGTTGCAACTTCCTCTTAGATGAAATGTCAATGATTGTGTATCCCTGAACAGTAAGTGGAAAACACCCCTCATTGCCTTGCAAAGAACCTCCCGAATCATTAAATGGGTAAAGTTGCATGGTTTGCGGAGTATTCCTTCTGGTCTCTTGAGACACTTTTAAACTACTTTTTTACATTCAAATTGCCTTATATTACGAGAGCTTACGAGGCCATCGCCTCCTTGACCCCACCGGGGCTCTGTCCTTGACCCCGCCAGGGGCCCTAATGTGGGTGTCTGTACCCACGCGGTGATGCTCGCGCTTCTCGCCCGTGGTGAACCTTCGGTGCACATCGATCGCCCCTAACAGCAATTCCTGGATCCACCATTAATTGGTTGAAAGAGTTGGCATAGGGGAACTCGGAAATTAGCGAAATCACGCTTTGATAGAAAAATGTCACGCTCTCCACATGATATTTCTACTAATTAATACATTTCACTTTTTGTTTCAGAACGTTCGTTGAGGAAAACCCTTCCCGTCTTTGCAAGCAGGAACTTTTCACTGCTTTTTCCAAAGTTTGCCGATTACATCTTTTCGGTTGGGATGAACTTTTAAAAAATGATCCAACGTATCCGGAACTTAAAGAAAACGCCTCCAGTTACAAGGAAGCCAAGACTGCATTGCGAAAATATTTTAAAAGCTCTGGTTTGGGTTATTGGATTGGTAAACCCCAAGAGGTTGATATGTTTTATTTGAAATAGGTAAAACGATGTCAGAAGGAAAGGAGATTTGAAGATTGTATGGAGGTGCAACGGGGGTCAAACGACACGGGCCTCTTAATTTTGGAATAACGACACCTCTATTATACGTGGTCTGGTATTTTGTAATTGAGTACTTGTAATGACCTTTTTCAGTCAAATGGGGCAGTAATATTGGCAATGAAGGGACAAATGCGCAAACGTCGGGTTGATACGCACTGGGTGTTTCTTGATTGGCTGTTGCCATTGTACTGATTTTTTTTTTGTTAGGGTTACAGTAGGTTAGGGATTAGGGCTATCGTTAGCCAGTTAGAGAATTTCTTGTTAAAAATTGCTTATCGCCCCCAAAATTCACAACTGGCTAAGTATAGCCCTAATCCTTAGCGTTAACAAAGAATGCAATCGATGCAATTGAATACAGAGCCTACAGCCAGTCAGGAAATTTCTTCTTAGTGCGCATCTACCACAGAGCTGTTTGCAGGTGGTTTATCAAATCAATGAAGTCCAGTGTGTCAAAGGTGAGACCAGGGCAGGGGACATCAATCTAACGTCTTTATCAAGTTCTAGAGGAACCTTTTGCTACAGTAAAATGTGAGATGTAACCGATTCACTTACTTCACAAGCCGCGCCCCTTTTCACGGGCAAAACGAGTACGCTATCTAGTGTAGCTAGCTTGTGACATCACTTGAACGCCCTCTTTATATCCGATGGCCCGTCGTCCCGTCGCCCATGGTTTTACTCGATTTCTTTTCAAGGCCGGCGAAGTAAGCAATAAAATCCAAAATCTTTCAAAATCCTTCGTTTTTTATTTCCATTATTTAAAGCAAACCAAAAATGTATGAACCCCTATTTTTGCTGATGACAATGCTTTAGGTGGCTCCAATGGGTGTGGGGGGGGGGGGGGGGGTTGCAAGGATTCCTGTAGGCAGTGGCGTAGCTAGGATTTTTTCCAGGGGGGGGGGGCAAAGGTATGAAATTTCCCCAAAACTTTTCCCGGTCAATGTGTATGTATTTCATATAAAATATGCAAACTTACAAATATAACAACAGTACCATGTCATTTTGTAATATTACCTGCATTTTATAACATAGAGCAATCGGAAATAACAATGTATATTATTTTGGTAAACAATATCTGGTTTATTTGTATGTACTAACGCAGTGGCGTACGCAGGATTTCTCTGGAGGGGGAAGGGCATGCAGTATGGTCATGGGGAGGGGTGTCCGGAAATTTTTTGATGTTTTCAAGGAGTCTACATGCAAAATGGTGAAAGATTTTCGACTTTGACAGGAACAGTGTTACAAGTTGAATCGTGGTGGTTCATGAGGATAAAACTGAAACTTTTGTGCCTTGACATGCATTTCTTTTTATGCCATTTATGCTACCTTATGAAGAAAAACTTGCATTTAATTTGCACACTTTTAGGAGTCAAAATAAAAAGCATTGATCGGACGGGTATTGGTGGTTTTTCTTGGCCACAAAATGTTATTTTGTCATAAAGATTATCTAAGCGGAGCGCCACCATTGGTTGGCGCGGAGCGTAGAGAAAATTTGGAAAAATTAGACCCCTTATATGGCCGGAAATAGCATTTTCCAGTCTTATACGAAGAATCTAGCCAGTCGCTTTCTTCTTTTGTCGTTTGCAATAAAATGCTCACTTCAAAATATGTTCGCAAGCTGCAAAGTGATCAGAGAGTTAAGAGCTACTTTTACCCCAAATATGTTATTTTGCCCAAAAAATCGAGCGAAGCGCCGCCATTGGCTGGCGCGGAGCGTAAAGAAAATTTCGAAAAATCAGACCCCTCAGATGTTCAAAATAGCGTATTTATGCTTGTAAAGAAAATCTAAGCATGTAGTCTTTTGATAGATGCCACCAGTAAGAAACAGAGTCTACCTTTTCTAAGTAAAAATTGGAATTTGACAGAATTTGCCTAGGTCTATTTGTAGGAATCAAAAAAAAAAAAAAAAAAAAAAAAAAAAATGGCATCACTTAAAGACCTTGCAGGGACAATCCATCCCCTTTGAAAATTTTTGAAAAATTGGGTGTCCCTATAAGCAATCTGGTGCCACATATGCTATCTTTTGAAGTAAAATCTGTGTTGATAAAATTAGACTACGTATTTTTAAGAACAAAGAAAAATGGTATCTGTGAGGGGGACATGGCCCAATGGTCTCCCCTTCGCACGCCACTAATTAAGGAGGCCTAATAGTGGCTCGATCACACAGGATATCCTGTGAGGAAAGCAGTCTGTTAAGTGTAGAAGGCTACAAGGTACTCATTGTCCATTTATTGTTACACTCAAAGTGAGCAGAAAGCTATTTTCCCCAACTAGCTTGTAAGCCTCCAAGGATTAGGATAAGTAACAAAATCTAAGTGTGCCAACGGATCCCGTAAATTCTAATTTCTGGATTGACTTTAAGTTTATCGTTGGCCATGGATTGTTTCAGCCCCATCCATCGTTATGTACACATAGTAAAATCGTACAGCTACTGCTGGCTCGTAGAAGAACATAACAACCTCGGGGTCTACGGTAGTTACTTGTCAGTTTTCACATCCTTCTACTGAATTCCCAAAGTATCACCTGAATAACAGCTTCCTGTGCACCGAAATGCACTGATCATAACCCCCGTGCGTATACAAGTACAAGAGAACATTCAATTTGCTACGCAGCGAGGACATTTCTGTGGAACGCGAATTTGGCCGGTTCATGCGACACTGACGAAATCTGCGTTAATTTGTTGCATGAAAATACGAATTGTGTATGAGAAATGTCTCACAATTTCTTATTCTAACAAAAATTTTGAGAAATTTTTGTGAAATTTTTGTAATAATAAGAAGATTCATCAAATTTCCCCATTTTCATAAAATTTCCCCCCAAATTTCTCCAGGGGGGGGGGGCATCTTGCCCCCTGCCCCCAGTAGCTACGCCACTGCCTCTAGGAAGTGTTGTAGTGCTAGCATCCTTAGCAGATAATCTACAAGGAACGAGGATATGGAATATAAGGTTTTATAACATAAATGTTTAGAATTCCGTGTACTAAATCTTGTAAGAAAGCTACTCTTACTATCTAAAAAATCTCGGAATAGCAAAGGTTATACTCCCAGCTCGGGAGATAAACTCTTTCGGGAGAAAATGGTCTCCACCCTATTTGGGGAAAATCCTGCCATGGGTGGAGCCATTTTCAAATTCCTCCCATGATGCTTAGTAATCCTACCGCGCAAATTTAACGGAGACCTACGTTCAAAATACCTGGAAATTTTCATCGATCTCAGGACACAGAAATTTTGGCATATTTGGAAAGTTTGTTCCGAGGAGAAAAAAACCGGATCATGTTTGGTAGTCCACAGCAAAACATTTTGAGATATCGAGCAATTTTACCGCATTCTGTGACCTAAGCTCAGATCTGTGCAATGTTTTCTGCAGAAAGACGGTGTTAGTGACTCGTGCCTGTACATTGGTTCATTAACACGTTGTTGAAAGTTTTTTGTGGTTTCGGTCAGGGGTGGTGAACAATTTCCTTTTATTTAAATATATCCACATATAATCAAAGCGACGACTGTGAAAAGGTACACACTAACTTCTCTTAAATATTCATGCTGAAAAATTTCCCCCGATCGGGTGTTTTCTCATTTTCACCCGAAAACGGCTATATCCCAATCCGACTACATTTTAGTTCTACTATACTAAACGTAGAATATGATATTGATATTTTCTTACTAATGGAACCCTGTTTAGCAAACGTCCAGAAGGTTGCATTATATTGTAGTAATCTCTGCATAGTAAGGACTTGTACGTCATTTTTCAATGTTGCAATTGAACAGTAGTTCAAAGTGTTTATCATCAAAACGGCTTAATATGCTTAAGTAAGTAAATCCTGCAGTTACCACCTGTTCGAATTGGAAATGCTCATTGTATGGTTTTAGGTAATTTGCTAATTTATTTGGTTTTGGTTTCAAGTCTTTAGATTATTATAGACAACGAATCATTCCTAAGTTGTCATATATCATGTTGTAAATTGTTATTGGCTATTTTAAAGTCAATTTAAAAAGTAGTCGCAATGCAAGCACAAGAAGATTCATCTATTGATTATGCAATTAAGGCAAACTTGAGGTGACGCTCTATCGTCTTTCATGACACAAGCTGAATTCTGAACGTCGCATTCATGTTGCGCACATAAACATAAGGACTTCAATCTTGGGGGAGGGGCGAATCTGCTCAAAACATAATAATGTACGTTTGCCCGATATTCCGCAAATGAAGAAACATCTACAATTTCAAGCATGGGTGAATCTAATTTAATAACATGTTAGATAAACTTCATTGTAAGCCCTCTTGAGGGCATAGGATTCTCTGTATAAAATATGTAACCATGCAAGGACGACTATATTAGCAGAGCGCCAACCAGATTGTCGCGAAGCGAACAGAAAATGTTGAAAATATACACCCCTGAGGAAAATGAAAGCGGAAGAAAATGGAGGTGGGGGTAAAGGAAAAAAAAAGGGGGGGGGGCAGAGATTTAATGAAAAAAAAAAAACTGAGATAAAACTAGACAGGCCTACTGTACCGTAGCTCAAAAGGCGTAGAAAGAGGAGGGAGTAAGCCTGAGACTACTGTCCAATTTCAACCACCGTAGGATCCAAAATGTAAACGAACTAACAGTATTAAGGAGAATGTATTTGATGCAGCTACAGCTATCAGCGTGGATCAGTTACGTCATAGTACAAACTACAGTAATCCTTAAATGATAGCCGGTTGTAGTAGTATATAGACCTCACAGTGACGTCATCCATGGTGACAAAACAATGTAACACTTGGCCTCACGCAGTTGAACTCGCCCCGCACCTGTAGTATACTAGGCGTTTATTCTACTAGAGGTTGACAAATCAGCTGTCTGCAATTGATGGTCTTGGTTTGATCTGCCCCCAAAGAGGGCGTACTTTTTCGCTTTTACAGAATTTACATAAGGTCTTTATCCAATCAAAGACCCCTCCATTTTGTTCCGCTCAACCCCTTTTCCCCATTACTGAAGAGTCATGTCATGGCTCGGTGTACACGTCAGTGACTCCTTGTGAGTTGATATAAAATAACCCTCCCTATTTAGTAAGTTTCTGTGAGTTCAAATTGATTACCAGTTCTGTTTGGAGTGCTGGTAGAGGAAGCAACGCTTCTTTGTGTGAGTGTCGATAAAGGATACCACTTATATAGCAGAATTCAATGTTCCGTTTGAACTTTTTTATTTACCTAGTTTTTGGTGGGGGGGGGGGGGGTCGAGGATTTTGTCTACTGTTTTGTGTGTTTATTTGTATGAAAGGTGTGTTCATGACAGTCGTTCTACCGCTTTGATCTTTCATCTTTATACTGATGACCTAATATGAGTTAATCTAGATATATCTGTAATTGTCTGCAAAGAAAGTAAATAAAAAAAAATAAATAAATAAAAACAGAGCCTACATCTCAATCCTTACATTGACTTTTTAAGTCCTGGCTTGGCAGTGGCTGAGCTACGATATGGTCGTGGCGACCACCCCCTAACAAACCAAATTTCCTGTAAGCGCCCTCTTAATGTTTCAAACATTTTGTTTTAACGCGCCCCTGCAGCCATTCTCGCCTCCTCTGATTAAATTTCCTAGCTCCACCACTGGTCCTTCGAACCCAAAGGAATATAATTTATTAACTGAAAACATTACATTATGATATCTGTGGTCTTTTAATTATTTACCTAATGTCAAATGAACTTGGAGTTAAATGCACCTTTCCAGTGCCCTAAAAGTATTTTATTCGACGCTGCACCTTTTGACTTCAGCGGAATACAATGAACATTGTTAAAGACAAGATAGCCATCCTACACCAGGGAGTTGCTAGCAACTCCCTGCCTACAGCATGGCCTTATGACAAGCCATTACAACATTTACCTCGCAATTTCACCTAACTGGAATTGAATTCCACTTAAGTGAAACGCATTCCAATTAGCAGAATACATTTACAATTGTATTCCATTTAAGTGAAACGAATTTCACTGTGGTGAAGTGCATTTCCTTAAGTGATATTCAATTCCTCTCAATAAGTGAAAAGCAATTTTACTTTAGTCAAATGGATTCCTCTAAAACGGAATTGAATTCCGCTGAAGTAAAATGCATGTCGCTTTAGTGATATGTATTCTACCAACGTGTATACATTTCTCTTAAGTGAAATGCATTTTCATTAAGTGGAAATCAATTCCACGTCCGTGAAATGCATCTACTTAAGTGGAATTCAGTTTCACTTTATTGAAATACAATTTCACTCAAGTGGAGTTATATCTTGCTGAAGTTGAAAAGCAGTAGCTATTTCATTTAGTCAGCAAAACACATTTTCACTTTTAGTGAAGTGGGATTTCATTTAAGTGGAATTCAATTTTACTTAAGTGCAATTCGATATCACTTAAGTGGAATACAATTTCACTCAAGTGGAATGCAGATACATTTTTAATTCGGTGAAATAGAATGCTTCGTCAACACACTTAGCTTTAGTGAAATGCTTTCCACTTGCCAAACATAAATTGACGTACGTTCGCGTGGGGTTTTACATAAGAAACGAGGCCGTGGAAAAATTCAATAATCTTATGCATTACAGTATAATAGTAGTGCAGCATTTGTGATGCTTATCCAGATCCACTAGACATAGCTGACCACACGCAAATTACTTTGTTGGAATAAACAAACGTACCGTATGAATTAACACATACTGTATAGCCTTAATTTACAGAACAGTAGTTCTACTGGTGAAGCACTAAGTCGCGACGTTTGTACATAATAGTGCAATTTAACGCGCTCTTGTTTGTCCAATCAAAACCTTCCGGGAGATGACTAATCACATTTCACTTAAGACGAATAGACTCGGTATTTCACGTAATGGAATTCAATTCCACTTAAATGAAACAGAATTACACTTAAGTGGAATTCAGTTTCGCTTAAGTGGAATTCAATTCGACTTAGTGAAATAGAATAAGTCAAATGCCGAAGCGGATTATGGCATCTACTTAGGAGAAATTCAGTCCCACTTAGAACTAAATTCCACTAAAGAGGAACTAAATTTTCCTTTACAGGAATACGTTCCACTTAAGTGAAATGCTTTTCACTTAAGTGAAGTGTATTCCATTTTAGTAAAATTGCGGGGTGAATGTAAAACGGCTTGCCATATGGTTCTGGACCTCGTGCAATAAGCGAGCTCAATAGTTCGTTGGGGCATGATGTTGTTTCGGGCACAGCGTGTATGGGATACCCAAACGGAGCTTAGCACATAGTGGATATGCCTTTTCTTGTTTCGTGCCCTACGTTCGTGCATACAACACTAAGCACAAGAGAAGTATCAAACCAACCCGAACGATAATAGGATATAATAGAGTGTAAATTAAACTGCAAATTCTTACACAAAAGAGTCCTATTCAGAAATAGTCTCCTGCACCAAACCACTCTTAAACTTCCTTCCTATATTATGCCAGGGGATGAATTTAAGACAGAGAAAATATCATTCACCAAATTTTAATGTAAAATGAAATTTCGGATAATATGTTGTAAGCGCGGGTTGGTTTGTTTATTCCGACTATTTGGGAGACATAACAATTCCTTCGAAGTAATTATGACCGTTTTTCAGCAGCTAAAATACTGACCAGTTATGACTCATTCACACCTCACCGAGAATTCCACAGGCCTCGCAGAGATTCCCTTTAAACCTGTGTGCGGGCTAGACCATTCGTGAAGGGGGTGAATTAAAAAATGGATTGCTAAATTCTTTAAACGTACCAAGGTGTTTCACCCACTGAACGAAATAAACTGTGTGTGCTTTGTCCCTTTCCGTGTAATTTTGTTCAAAAAATGCAAACGGTAGAACGGAAACCACTGGTTATATTATTTTCCTTCAGTACAACAGGGTGTATTATTTACTTCCACCTGTACAGTTTTCAAAAGCACATGGAAAAGTACTTGAATTGAAGAAAGAGGTGTGCACAAGGACGGATTACCTGATTATAAGTTATTGCGTACTGAACTAAACCGAGTTAAAAAAAAACCTAACAAAATTTCCCTTAAACAAATAGATAAATAAATATAGGAATATAAAAAAACAAGAATGATTAGAAGAAACACTAAGAAATGAAGTTAAACACACACGTACGCTGTGCTGGTTAGCATCGCCATGAATAGCCACCAAACTGGCTAAGTATTTAGCACATGTTTGGAGGCAAATTATGCGACAGCAAACGTGGTTGGGCACATTTTATACTTTCACTCCACGTGCAAAAATGGCAGTGGACTTCTTAATTGGAACTAACTACTAGAAGAAAGTGAGAAATGATAGTCCTTCATGTTATTTCAAAATAATTATGACATATTCCTGTGGGGATCGATTTTATTTTAATATGCACAAGCTATAACTACTACTTCCATAATCTTTTTGTTCTTCTTTTAAATTGATTTTATTAATTTGGCCTCGAAACTTCACACTTGTAAAAATTTAATAATATCCGTTCGAGGTTGAGTCGAAATTTTTGTGAGAACAAAGGTTCTATCTTCAAAGTATTTGCAAATTACATTTTCATGTGCGATTATTATTAAATATACAGAAAGATGTTCACATGGGCGTCTGCAAGGTGGCGGGGGCAAGGGGGAACTCTCCCCCCTCCCCTTGGAAAATCAAACTTGTGAAAAAAAATTACTTAAAAATTAATTTAAAAAAATTGAAAACGAATCTTCAAAATATCTTCACTCACAGCGTCAGTTTTTACTTGTGAAACAGTTTATGAATCCTCCGAGGATCGCTTCCGAACTTGTCAAAGTATGAGACATTGGTAGGTGTACCCATCGACGCTATGTATGTCATAGGTGTACCCTATTATGTATCATGAGAAATATGCGGACATTTGACCAGGAATAGCAAAAGACAAGATGGTATGCTGAATAGTGAAATCGTAATTTGGGGACCATCATCCGTGATATCTATTGGAAATTTGTAATTGTAAAAACTATGCCAAAATTGTACTAGTTGTCAGGTATGTCGTATGTCGTGTGCATATGGCATCCGACTAAATTGATGGATGCGTCTTGGTTTGGTCCCGTGCTGATTCCAAGTTGCGATGCGCGGATGTAACTGGGATACACAAGGTGAATATGATGGGGGGCGGGGGTATGATTTATAATTGGGTAACGGACATAGGCCTTTATTAGGCTTTTTGACCGTTGTAAGTTTTATCGTGCATGGGCGTGCGAGGCCCTGACCGAGAGGCAGATTTCCCATCAACAATTTTTTACATTAAAAATTCTGAAAATCTAAAAATTACAGACACGGAATTCCTGTTCCAGGGCTGGGTACATGCAGCTTATAACACTCGCTGTTAAGTCGCTAGGTCACTCGACTTATATATATATATATATATATATATAGGTCGAAAAGAGGTAGTAAAAAGTGCTTAAAAGTTTGCGGAAAACTCCACGACGTTTCGGGTATAAACCCTTCATCAGGTGGCAAAAACCAAACTGAACAACCAACAGTAACAATTGGACACGACAAACATCAAATCCGAAGCGATCGCCGTAAAAACAGAACCGGACGAAAGTGACTGTCAGAAAACATGAGTGCGAAGGATGAAACACAAATCAAAAAAAGAAAAAGAGCGCTTTTACACTTACCTGTTCGTGCTCGTTTTTTTCTGTGTAGGCCTTATTTACAATTTTTTTTTTTTTTTTCCGGAGCTAGTTTTTGTCTCCTGTTTTCCCTTTTTTAAGAACATGTTCGATTTTTACGTGCATTTTTTCATCCAGGTCGCTCTTTTTCTTTTTTTGATTTGTGTTTCATCCTTCGCACTCATGTTTTCTGACAGTCACTTTCGTCCGGTTCTGTTTTTACAGCGATCGCTTCGTATTTGATGTTTGTCGTGTCCAATTATTACTGTTGGTTGTTCAGTTTGGTTTTTGCCACCTGATGAAGGGTTTTTACCCGAAACGTCGTGGAGTTTTCCGCAAACTTTTAAGCACATTTTACTACCTCTTTTCGACCTACACATTTCAACAGTGTTCCGCAGCATTTCGATCTTATATATATATATATATATATATATATATATATATATATATATATATATATATATATATATATATATATATATATATAAGTCGTTCTATATATATATATATATATATATATATATATATATATATAATAAGTTCTTACAACATAGCTTTACAGAACTGTTTCGTAAGGGCCAATAATGTAGGTCCTCACTCCTCAGAAGCCTGAAGTATAATGATGTCAATAACGTTAAAAACGTATGTGTTCGCTGCTTTTGAACGTGTCCGTTTTAAAGCATGTGTTCGTTCCGTGTTCGTTGTGAACAGGCAAGAACGGTCTACAGCGAGCCAAGATACATTACCTATTAGAATAATTACACAGCAAATGTTTGTTCCTGTGTCTACAAGAGCTTATCAGTTCGTTTCTTTTATTTAGAGTTGCTAAGGAAGGTTTGAGTATAATGGAGAACTTTTCTTCCAGACAGAGATTACAAGTTTTAGAGGATGTGGAGTATGCTCGGGCTTTGTTCATGAGTTTCCATTTTACAGTGTTCTACATTTGAATCCTTTAGTTTCCAGATGTATTCACTGAGTGCAGTTGCGTTTCTTTTGTCTTTGTGTTTAAAGCTAGACTTGTGGGCGGTCTATTATGGAACGCCAAAACCGCCATCGCCTATGACGATGTACTTCCATTTGGTGACGTTATTTTACATGAAGATGTTAGTTCAAATGGCCATCTATCCAGGAATGATGACGTTCTTCCGTTTTGCGATGTTACCATCGTAAACGGCGTTCGATCAAACGGCGATGTGTATCCAAGACGTATATCTAAGGCGTGTATCCAAGGCGTGTATCCAAGGCGTGT
Organism: Holothuria scabra; assembly: GCA_037179385.1. NCBI lineage: Eukaryota > Metazoa > Echinodermata > Holothuroidea > Aspidochirotida > Holothuriidae > Holothuria > Holothuria scabra. Next base: position 73,454,589 of record CM074179.1, read on the forward strand.
ATCAAAGGGGAGTTCCTGTTCTCAGGTATACATATTCAGCAAAGTAAAATCAAACCAATCACAATGGTTGTCATATAAAGAGATCTAGGTCTCGCACGTGTGCGCGCGGTTTCATACTAGTTACTCAATATACTAGGCTAAGTTAGTTACCCACATGTCCCATATGCATGCTTAATAACCTCATACAACCACCTGTGTGCCCTAGGCAAAACGTTCAAGTTCAACGATCAGACGATGGATGAAATAATTGAATCCCTTCACATCGTAAATGAAGACGAGGTGAAGGAAAACTTTCGGAGGGAAGCAGTAAGTTTGATCACTCATTGCAATGATAATGCTCGCCTTTACGTAGCTCAAGCCAAACCTGATTGGCTGCATCTTTTACAAAACCATCCTTTAGATGGAATAGTCATCATTGGTAACTCCCCTTGGATACACGCCTTGGATACACGCCTTAGATACACGTCTTGGATACACATCGCCGTTTGATCGAACGCCGTTTACGATGGTAACATCGCAAAACGGAAGAACGCCATAATTCCTGGGATAGATGACCATTTGAACTAACATCGTCATGTGAAATAACGCCACCAAGTGGAAGTACATCGTTATATGTGATCGAACGCCGTTTGAGTTGGTAACGTCGAAAAACGGAAGAACGTCATCATTCCTGAATAGATGGTCATTTGAACTAACATCGTCATGTAAAATAACGCCACCAAATGGAAGTACATCGTCATACGCGATGGCGGTTTTGGCGTTCCATAGTCTATCTTGTTTTGAATGTGTTCTCTGTTATACCAATGTATGTTTCTTCGTTGTGGTTGTCGTGGCGTGTTACGTTTGCTTGGTACACAATGTTGTTCGTGAGGCAGTTGCCTTCCAATGGGCACCCGCTTTGCTTTCTGCAATTGCAGTTGCTTCGCGTTGCTGGTTGTACTTCCTGTTTCGCCAGTATGTATTTGTTGTGCGCTGATATAATTTGGTCTATGTTTGCCATGCAGCTGTAACTCAGTTTCACCGTGTTTCTGTTGATTAATGTGTTAAAAGAGGTTAAAGAATTTCTTGCCAATGTTGGTTGTGACACTGTCACTGTCACTATACGGGGGGTTGAACCAGGTTATGTTCCTATTTCGTCTTCGTTTCGGGGCTCCCTTGGAATGACTGGTGCTAGGGGATTGGGTCTCGTACTTTAGGTTGTACCCATAGCCACTTCTTTTTAATGCTTCTTGGTATACGGGCGATGATGTGTTGAATGTGTCTTCGTCGGAAGAAATGTTGGATAGTCTCCTGTCGAAGCTTTCTGGGATGTTCTTTATGATAAGTGGGGGGTGTTTGCTCTGTTTGTGCACATAGAGCGGGGTGTTGTTGGGTTTCATGTATGGCTTGTATGTGCTTGTGCTAAGCTCAAGGGTAAGGTCTAAGAAGTTCACTATTTTTTTTTTTGTTTGCTTCAATTTCTATTTTAAGCTTGTTTTTTGAGAATATCTTGCATATTTCTTTCTTTATTTTTTCTGTTTGCCTTAGTGTTGCTTTGCAAACAGCCAAACCGTCGTCTCTGTATAGGCCGACATTCATGTTAATGTGCTGAAGTTGTGACAGGAGGTACAATCCTACTAGTTCACAAGTTTCAGCACCGTCGAAACTACCCATGGTGACATCGAATAAAGATTCGGTACGCTTGCACCATGGTGTTTCAACGTTGAACAGCATAGTTTTCTTTGTGTGGAAGATAATATGCCTTTCGAATGCTGGTATGTCTGTGTAGTTTGATGCAAAGTCTAAAGCCTCGTTGAGGAGGTCGGCAGTAATTGAGGGGTAAAACTCACAAATGTCAAAAGCAATAACGATCGTTGGTGTTTGTCGTGTATTTCACTAAACCAGTCTATGACTTCACTTGTGTTCTTCCATTGGTTGTAACCTGTAGATTGTTTGATTTCTGAATTTATCCGTTCTAGTATTTGTTTGCTAATCTTCCCTAGTTCTGATTTTGATGGGTTGATTAGTCTGCATGTGGGTTTGTTGTTGAAGTTCGGGTTGTGGTCTTTTAGTGTAATAAATGCTTGTTTTTCGCTTGTGATGTCGACTCTGTCACTAATTTCAAGTTTTGAAGCTATAATTTTGTCAGCTGCAGTGATTTGATTGCGTGTGTTGGGCGGTGCTTTTTTGTATGCTTTGTTTACGTTTTGTTGTACCAGCTTGTTATACTGTTCAGGTTCTAATTTGTAAAAGTTGTTGGTTTTGTCAGCCGCAACGTATACTTTACTGTCCGCTCTGATTTTGGTCGTGTCGGTTTTTAACTGTGCTTGGAAGGGCTTGCGATTGTTGTTGAACTTGATGTTCTGTACAAGGCTCATCATGCCGTCCTCGAACTCTTTTAGTTCGGGTATCTGGGGCGGAGCCTTTGTCGATCGGAAGCCGTAATGTTCTTTTTTGTTTACTCCGGTTTGGGGATTGAGAAAGAAATAAGTTCTCCATCTTACGTTCCTTAGAAATGATTCAGTTTTAGAGATGAATCTTTTCAAATAGCTCTTGTTTGACGGTATAGCTATGTTCTTTGTAGAATATCCGAAATTGACTCGGTCGAACCTATTGTCCATTATGGTTTACAAAGTGCTCAACAGAAAACTGGAGCTGGAGAACTGGAGCTAAATAACCTACATTATTGGCCCTTACGAAACAGTTCTGTAAAGCTATGTTGTAAGAACTTATTGCAACCTTTTCAATATTACAGCTCCCTTCACAGGGTTGAGCACTTTACCATTGCCTGGTTGACATTATTAATTATTTTTTTACTATTACGGTTATATATATATATATATATATAAATATATATATATATATATATATATATATATATATATATATATATACTATAAATTAAATTATTTATGTTGATAAATATTGTCATGCTAACGGGTAAAATATATTAAAACTATATACAATGTTTCCTTGTTGGAGGTCTTAATTACAAAATTGTTAATTTCTTCCTTTGTGACAATTCTAATGCTACTTCTTGAACGGTTCAAACTAGCTAAATTTATTGGAATCACCAATAAGTGACGCTAAATGGCGTTTTTGCCTCCTTGGCTTTCGAAACAAAGAATGTGAAAATTTGTTATATGACACCAGATCGTCGAGTGGTACCTGTCAACTTCAATGCTATCAAAATTTTCCCCAATATTTTCTTCTGATTTTAAAATATTTGTCCAAAGAGGGCAACCAAGTTTCAGAATGTTTCTAAAGAAAAAATCCTCCCACCACAGAGAGTTCCAGTTTTCTAACCTAGTTCATTACAGAATCAACTCCCTTGAACCTTGGACAAATTTACCATTTCCTTGCAGTCTTTGCTTGTTGCACAACTGACAAAAAGCAACTCTTTTGCAGATTACATGGTCTAGTGGCCTTCTGTTATTTTCTGTGGTTTTCGTTGTAAAATCGGCCAAGTTATTACGCTATCGGCCAAGTCATGACGCCCTCCTCCAAGGGGCAGAATTCTCTAATGTACTTCAGGCCCTCCGGTCCCACAGCTGCCTAAAACTTATCATCAGACACAATCTCAGTTAATTGCTTCAAGAAGAATATACAGTACCCAATGTGTAATTAGAACAATCTCAGTACCATTGGCGTATTTGGGGTGGGGGCATTGGGCCTTGCCTCCCCCTCTTAAGTGGTGCCACGACACAAGGTCTGGTCTGAAGGGCCTAGGCCCCCAGGTTGTCTTCAGCCCCCCCCCCCAGATTTTTTGCGTCCTGATAAAGTAATTGAAAAAATAAAATGTTTGAACGGAAATAAACTTTGAAGTTTTTCCTTCAAAACAGTAAATAAATAAAATGTGTAAAAATTAAAAAAAAAAAAAAAAAAAGATGGATGAAAGTGTGTAAAACACATTTTGTGCGCACGTATGAAATCAGGTAATCAGTTCTAAATGCCTACTTTCACTAAATTAGATACCGTTTGTGATCTACACTGTCGTTTATTGCATTTCACTTCGAAGATGAAACGAAAGTCTCGACGACAAACTTTAATGTGACTTTGTTAGGTTAAGACCCTTTTTGCCTTTCGGATGGCTGATTGATCTACTGAAAATAAGGTAATCGTACACTGGAGACCACCCTTATACGACCACTCCTATACTTTATCTTACACAAAATATGCCGTAAGCAGGTGAGGGTAAGGTACTGCCTTCGGATAATTCTTCCCTTCCATCCTTAACAAGTAGGCCTATGTAGTGCCTCACTCCTGCCCATGACAAGTGCCACTGTATGACGAATTTTTCGACAAGTCCTCTTTTTACTAGTTGGCACTGGGGTCCGGGGGATTTGTGAAATGTCCACAAGGTCCGGATTTCATGTTTCCCACATGATCCATACTTCTGCTTTGCGGTTCAATTATTTTGAGAGATTTATTCGTAGTATTTTAATTTTGACTACGTAATGTACCGATGAACAAATACTGCACCATTTTGCACATTGTTTCTTTGGTAGTATGTATGTCTCTTGTAAAATCTCTACAAAAACTAAAAATATTTTGATATTTTTCATGCTCCCCAAAAAGGGAAAATCCTAAAATTTAGGCCTATAATCAGTTCAAAGTTTTGCCAAACATAGCACCATTTTGCGTCTAGGAAATCTAACGCAAAGAAAGTTTCTCAGAGAGGGACACAACTTCTTTTCCTGTAAAAGGGTAAGGTACTGCCTTAGGTAAGCTGAAATCCATTCAAATATTGCCGCATTTGTGGCTGGGTACATCCAGTTTAAAACACATGGGAAGTGCCGTTTCCGGCCATCTGGAGGGGTTTTAAAGCCCAAAATTTTCTTGTTCGCTCCGCGCCAACTGATGGTGGCGCTCCGCTTGGATCCAAATATTGCCGTATTTGCGATGTACGTCCTTCTGAAGTTTACAATTTTTTCAAAGGGAAAGGGGGATACCGGTTCCCTTTAGTCTCATCCCCAAAGGCCACAGATCAGAAGTGCCCAGTTTTGGCGTCCCTAAAAAGTGTATGTACTACCATTTTTCATAGATTGATTTTTTATTCTCATTATCTGAGAAGTCGCAGACATGAGATTAGTATTACAAGGCTGGGTACATCCAGCTTAAAACACATGGGAAGTGCCGTTTCCGGCCATCTGGAGGGGCTTTAAAGCCCAAAATTTTCTTGTACGCTCCGCGCCAACTAATGGTGGCGCTCCGCTTAGATCCAAATATTGCCGTATTTGCGATGTACGTCTTTCTGAGTTTTACAATTTTTCCAAAGGGAAAGGGAGATACCGGTTCCCTTTAGTCTCATCCCCCAGGCCACAGATCAGAAGTGCCCAGTTTTGGCGTCCCTTAAAAGTGTGTGAACTACCATTTTTCATAGATTGATTTTTTATTCTCATTATCTGAGAAGTCGCAGACATGAGATTCCAACCCCAAGCACAGTAGGTTCAATTTTTCAAGTCTTTGGAATGACAATTTTCCAAAGAGGAAAAGGGTGATACTGCCATCTTTGAAATAAATGATAAAGAAATGTGTAGAACTTTGCTGCTGACAAAAGGCAAATATTTTTTCTATAACAGCATCCAGCAGATGGGACATACAGAACAAATTAAATGTTTTAAATATTACAGTGTCATTTCATATCCAAATGCTTTGCCTAACACAGAATACTGTACAAGTAAGGTAGTATAGGCCTGCATACCGCTTTAACCATAGGTCTATGCCTTGGGAGATGGCCTCAGCCAGGATGTCACCTTTACACTGACAAGTCAACCTACCAACAACCATATAGTCACTGTAGCATTGTGTGAAATTGCAGTTTGATACAAACATATGAACCAAGTTTGGAACTTAATCTCTGGCACAATCTACAGTTCCTTAGGAAAAAGTTCTAAAAAAGACAAGAGGCGTACAAAGAAAATGAAAGAGAATAGAAATTAGAGAATACTGTTTGGAGCTCCCAAGAACAAGTTGCTACATAGGTTATTTTATAGTGTATACAATTCCTTCCTCAGTTAAGCCCAGTACACACTGCCACGATTACAGTAGATTCTCCGTCGTGAACAATTTGCATAAATCGTAGACACTTCTTTAGTAGTTGTGGCCTTGTGACCTGGAATTAAAACCCACCGATCGCATCCAACTACGATTGAACATGTTCCATCAGACAGACTGCTACGACACGACGGAACTCTAATGGTGAAACTGGCCACAGTGCCAGGACTACAGCCTATGTGACTTCTTGTTGCTTGATGTCTTTAGTTGTCGTGACAGAGTGCACCAGGATTTAGAGACACTACAAGCAAGTTGTACAAAGGTTTGCACTTTTAACTGTTTACGCTTTAAAAGATGTTAGTCATCAGCCCAGTAAGTTTTAATTCTCCTAACTTCATTACTGTAACTCCCTCCCACAGCTGCTACTCATCCAGAGCACACAATTCTATCCTACAGTACTTCATTGGTTCCTGGTATACCCTGGTGCACGGGCATACAAGACCCTAATTTGTAATCACAGCAATTGCATGGTGTGCTGTGTGCTGTTAATTTTTTTTCTCACATTTAATGTGTGCACAGTTCCACAAAACTGAAATTTTCATTGAAACAAATTTTCTCATAGCAAGTGTATGATCCAATGTATAATTTCTTAGATGAGACAGTGTGAATCAGTCTGTTCAACAACTTGACCACCATGATCATAATAGTGAAAAAAAGTTTACAAACAAGAATCCCCAAACATCTGAAAGTATTTCTGTTGAGTCCAAACTGAGGGTACCATTGGCCAAAGCTGCAGGTGGGCTTAGGGCTGTAAAAAAATAATCCAACCCCCCTTCCCCGCCCCATTTGAAGGATATTTAAGGCCATTTATTTATGATGTAAATTCAAACATTGCTGCAAAGGTGTCCTCTTCTTAAATGAGAAACCAAACCATAAACTTTATTTTGCATTTACAAAAATGAAAGGGTGGAATTCACCCTCCTTCTCCTTGAAAGGGAATGGACTACTACCCTTTACTGGCACCGGCCCAAGTCCTTTTCGTCTTTTAGCTGCAATTGGTCTAACAGCAAGGACCTGTTCTTGTACCTTCCAGGGGAGTGATTCGCTGATTTTGTCATTCGGACACAAGAATACACCAGTTTGGCACCATTTCTAAGACTTGCACAAAACCTTACATCACCGTTTCTTTTTCAGTTTTGGTTTTCTGACTTTCATCATAAAAGGGTTATTTGAAATGTCTCCACTTTCTAGTTTTCGTTTACTTTTTTCTGTGGCATCCTCAGTGCTATTAGGATCTGAAGTTTTGGCATCGGAATCATTCTGTTGCATCCCACTGCTGCCACCAGCATCACTGGCAGTCTGCTGTGGATCTTGCTCTTCTTGACTAGGAGCATCCTTTGCAATATCATGATCTGGTGGCATAAGGGCATCTAAGTAAGGTTTGCTAGAAGGTGTGCAGGCAATTACTGAAAAAAAAATAAAATAAATAAAGATAAAGAAAAATGAATAAAACAATAGAGGGAAGTGTTTAGAAGTTCAAATTGCAGCAGGATTTTCAGGACTTTCTTCAAAATATAATTTTATCAATATCCATAACCCTTTCAACAAGTTCACATGGGTCTGCAATTTTCCTGGACACATTTTGTTTCAATATTATTGGATTGGAAGCTACAGTATACTTTGTTGTGACTCATCAGCATGCCTGTTGACCTTTCTGGTTTCTCAGATGAGATGTTGGTATGTCATTATTTGCTGAGGGAGCAGAATGCTGCACCTACTGAGCATTCCTTTGATATTGTTAGCCAAAGTATATCTTTTGTGTTTATTCGGTAGAGCAAATGAACAGATGGTTTTGGTAGAAATAGTTTGTATAAGTGGGAGTAGTTGACAATAAAGATTGCAAGAGAGAGGAACACTTTAGTGTCATTTTTACATTTCTTCACTTATAACTTTGTGTGATAGAACCAGGTTAGGACATACTTTGTTACATTAAAGAGATGCAACGGCTTCCATCATTTAAGATCAGATGGGCCACCAGCAAAATTTGTGGAAGCCAAAGTTGCTTTCTCAGCAGTCATTATGTTGTAACTACCACAGCTTTCAGATTTCGTGGGTTCCCACTGTACAGCAAAAGTCAGTCTACTATTAATACATGGAATGATATAATTTGCATTTCTTAATTTGCATTTTCTCCAATTCAAACTAGAAAGAGTACCTTAAAAATAAACAATGGAACACCAATTCACCTAGAACTACTTTTATACTGCAAAAGTAGTATTTATCCATTCATCCATGTAGCTGTTTCATTTGCAGTTTTTGTAATTTTTGTCAAAGATGGCTTCAGGAATATGAAGTTTGAGTTACCTTAGTTATGAGTAATGACTTTGCAGGTGAGCAGCATGCCTCCCTTAAATGTTCCTTTTTTGACTAAGCAGCCCACAGTTAAACCACAGGTTTCTCACTTTTGAATTTTTTTTTGGTCAAGGTGAATCCCTTTTTGAAGGCAATGCACGCCAAGGATCTTAAATTGTATTCTAAATTTAAGCATTATGCTTCCAAATTTTATCCTGAGCTTTGACCTTTTTTCCTTCCCTTTGCTACCTTGTCTCTGTTTCATATTTGAACATAATGCAACACAAACATCTACACACCTGAATGGAGGCCAGTGGCTCCATGACATTAACACCCTTATAAAGATTCTGACTTGCTCAATGGCTACAACAGTGTCTATATGAGGCTTCTAACCACTTGCCCACAACCCTATGGCAAATGTCACAGCAGGGAGCCATTTGTTATACTACCTGCTACTGCATATCAACACAGGACTTTAAATACAAACATTAAGGTATTACCTTTGTTACTCTCCTAGTTTAACAGCTTGGAAAGTGCCTTCACCACTACAGTAGCGTGCATGCCCCTGGCATGTAAACATTTAAGTTGTACCGACTGGTCCTGCAAAATTTAAAGGGCAGTTATTTGCTGAGGGGACCCAGGTTTCTGTGAATCTTTCAAGAGGATATTATTGTTATAATGTACTCTAATACTCACATGGAAATAAGTTACTGTCCCCTGGAAATAGAGTTTGGCTATCAGTTGTTTTAGCGATGAAATGAGTCAGGGCTCTTTCCACACTCCTATGTTGTGTGGCTGCATTTGTTCTGATAACCTTGTAGTTGTTTTCAGGTTTCTTGAAAATGTCTGCCATAAGAAATGACGAACAGGTAAGAAAAGAGAGTGTATCATTGGTAACATTTTTGTAGGGATAAAGTTTTCATTTATTTTTAAGGTACAGTATGGTGACATGTCAGCAAAAACCCCAGAGCCCAGATGGGAAAAATCCTGTGAAATTACACTACAGTATGTCAATACCTTTTGCCATTCTTGAAATAAAAACTTCTTCAAAGTATAAATATTTCTGGGAGCAACTCGTTACCTATGCAAAAATGATGTTATGGGGTGTTGCACACTGTATTCATTTCTTTTGTTAACCCTTAACTATACAAACTATCTCTCAATTCAAATTAAATAGTTTATGGTTTGATACTGTACAGTGATACTGATGTTTTTCAAGGACACAACTTGAAACTTCCAAAATAGATACCTCTGGACATACTAATGCTACTGCTATCACTGACTGGATCCTCCACTAAAGTTGGATCAGAGACCCATTGATAAACACAGCCAGCTCTTCAGCCTTAAGGCCCTTTTGTTGTTTGATTTTACTTGCATTTTTGCTTTGTGATTTTGTCTCTGTATATCAATTTAGCTCCAGTTGTGTTTTTTTTTTGTTTTGGTTGTGTTGCCCTTGTTGGCTTCTTTTAACTGTTACTGTACACTCTGTGATGACTCTCTTGGCCTTTTGGAGCTTTTGACTGATGACTGAAGACAACTTACAGCCTACAGTACCTTCAGAAGAAGTTTGCAGCAATAAAGGGTAACATCAGCCATATCAAGCATGCCCCTCCCTTGACACCACAAAATTTGCATATTGAGTTTATTTTTTATGCATGATTAAGAGTGAATCAGAACTTAAACCATAAAATAGTTAATTTTGGATAGATTTTGATGGGAATTGTAACTCTTTTGTAACTTTGCAATGCTTTTCACATCAAATACCCAGATTTGTCGTTTTCATGTCAACGGACCTTTTAGTCCACCAACTACAAGTCAATCTGATGACATTTCCAACGGTCAAAACAATGGCAATATATCATTTCTAATTGATAGTGCACTCACATCACTACAGGTTCGACAAAAATGTAAATTAAACAAATTTAAAAGTGTTATTTAAAACAAAAGATACCTGAGCAGTGTGTAGTGTTTTCCCATTTGGTACAGAAACTCCAACTTATACACTTTAGCTACTGGTGGTCAAATAAAAAAAGTTCACATTAACCTCTGTGCCAACTGACTCAGCAGGTATCAAACAGAGTTATAACAAGCCACTAAATTTTGCATATAAGTTGAGTCATTTATGGTACTACCTTTAAATGAGACTCAACACTGAGCCATTGTATTATTTCTTTGGAAAACAGAATGCAAAAATGCATTGAGGTTTCGATGATACATACATGCTCTTTTCAATAAAATGCTACATTTCTTGTAACAACTGGTGACCCAAAATAGCCTTTGTCTCCACCTGTAAGTGACTGGTTTTTCTTTCATACTGTGCCTTAAGATATTCTGCAAACAAGGTTTTCAGAGTTTGATGCCAGGTGATACCAGATGACCATTGACCTCCACCAAAAACAACAGGTACAGTACTTTCAACTCACCATAACACATCCACATACTAACTGGGAAATCCATCCAAGTTTCCTACCTTGAGATATCCCATTTTGACAAGTTTTTCAAAGTTTGACCGATCATGACCCCAGATGTCCTCCACAAAAAATAACCTTATACAGACCATCTTTTCACCATAATTCATTTACATACTAATTTTGAAATCCATCCACCTTTCAAACCTTGAGCTATCCTAAACAAGGTTTTCTGAGTTTGACCCCTATGACCCCAAATGACCTTTGACCTCTACCAAAATCAATAGGGTTCTTCCTCCCATCATAACGCATCAACATATCAAGTTTGAAATCAATCCAAGCTTCCTACCTTGAGATATAGTGTAAACAAGAAGTTCGAGTTTGACCCCATGTGACTCCAAATGACCTTTGACCTCCACCAAAATTTATTGGGTTATTTCTTACATCATAACGCATCAACATATCAAGTTTGAAATGAATCAAAGTTTCCTACCTTGAGATATAGTGTAAACCAGGATTTCGGGGTGTGACCCCAAATGACCTTTGACCTCCACGAAAATAAATCGGGTTCTTTCTTACATCATAACGCATCAGCCTATCAAGATTGAAATGAATCCAAGTTTCCTACCAAAATGTATTGTAACGGTTTTCTTCTTTTCTTTGGTGCTTTGTTAGTCCCTGGCGTGGTAGCGAGCTGGCCTGCAGCAGTGGGGAGTCTTGGCCTAAGTTGGTGTATTCTAATTGGCCAACGACAGTTCACAAATTGAAAAAAACGGCACGTAAAACAAGCTCAAAGTTGGAAAATAATTTAATACGGGATCCAAAAACTGGAAGCTTCTTCTCCCAGTTAAAAATACGTAACGTTAATTAAGTGATTCTCTCTTGAATATAAAACGAAAAGTAACTGCTACACAAACAACAAATAAAACACGAAGTAGAAAACAAAATCAATTACAGCGGTGTGCAAACACAGTTGAAGCTTCCCCGGCTGAAGGGCGTTGCCAAAACCCTGCCTGCGGGATTTCCTGCTGTTCTGTGTGCTGCTGAACACTCAAAAAAAAAAAAAAAAAAAACAATCTTAACTGTGTAGTAACTGGATGGGTCTGCCTGGACGCTACTAATTCATACTTTTTATACCAGGCTGAATACAATTGGCTTAAAATAATCATTCCATTCACACAAGTCGTACGAGTGCTTAAGTGTAGGGAAATATGAACAAATTTGCATTTTTACAAAAAAGTTGCGACCCGAATATATCTGACCCCAGATTACTTTCATGGAAAAGCGGACAAGTTTCGTAATGTTACATAACATGAGGTAACATGAAAGGGTAGATTACGGTAAGCCACGGATAATCTTCGTGCAGGGACAATGGTCCACAGGGATGGGAATAAATCCCTAAATCCTAACACAATACACGTCTAAGCCCCGTAGAATGGAGAGAAGCCTTGCGGAGCAGCCCCACATAATCCCAGGAGCTCCACTTAATCTCGAGGCGCTCCGCACGGCCTTGCCCAAGCGTCACAGTATCATGTAAACAAGGATTTCAGCTTTTGACCCCATGTGACCCCAAATGACCTTTGACCTTCACGAAAATATATTGGGTTCTTTCTTACATCATTATGCATCAGTCTATCAAGATTGAAATGAATCCAAGTTTCCTACTATAATGTATCACGTAAACAAGGATTTCAGGTTTTGACCCCATGTGACCCCAAATGACCTTTGACCTCCACCAAAATTTATTGGGTTATTTCTTACATCATAACGCATCAACATATCAAGTTTGAAATGAATCAAAGTTTCCTACCTTGAGGTATAGTGTAAACCAGGATTTCGGGGTGTGACCCCAAATGACCTTTGACCTCCACGAAAATAAATCGGGTTCTTTCTTACATCATAACGCATCAGCCTATCAAGATTGAAATGAATCCAAGTTTCCTACCATAATGTATTGTAACGGTTTTCTTCTTTTCTTTGGTGCTTTGTTAGTCCCTGGCGTGGTAGCGAGCTGGCCTGCAGCAGTGGGGAGTCTTGGCCTAAGTTGGTGTATTCTAATTGGCCAACGACAGTTCACAAATTGAAAAAAACGGCACGTAAAACAAGCTCAAAGTTGGAAAATAATTTAATACGGGATCCAAAAACTGGAAGCTTCTTCTCCCAGTTAAAAATACGTAACGTTAATTAAGTGATTCTCTCTTGAATACAAAACGAAAAGTAACTGCTACACAAACAACAAATCAAACACGAAGTAGAAAACAAAATCAATTACAGCGGTGTGCAAACACAGTTGAAGCTTCCCCGGCTGAAGGGCGTTGCCAAAACCCTGCCTGCGGGATTTCCTGCTGTTCTATGTGCTGCTGAACACTCAAAAAAGCAATCTTAACTGTGTAGTAACTGGATGGGGGTAACTCAGTATGGGGTATCTGTGTACCAAGTTTGAGAACTGTCAGATCTTCCCTTCTCAAGATATCGTGTTAACAAGCAGTGTCACAAACACACACACATACACACACACATACACGCGCACACACATACACACGCACACACATACATACACACACACGCCATCATGGAAGCATAGGTTTCTCTTTTCATCGAAACCAAAAACATGTACCCATTTCTCAAGTCAATTCCCTTTTCGAAAGTAGTGACTCCTGTCATGACTCTCACTGCTCTGGAGGAAGAGCAAGTTATTCAGCAGGCCAGCCAGACAGTCAGCCAGTTAGCGAGTTAGATGTGGTTTAAAGGCTCAGTTTTGTCTGGTCAGCCATAGCCTTGTTCTCAGTTGTGGCTCACTGGCTTTCTTTCCCCACTCCATTGCTTCAAGATGCTGAGCACCAATCACGGTGGCAGTAAATTCCACTTTTAAAGTCTTTGATATGATCCAGACAGGAAGATTGCTCAAGACCTCTGTATAAAGGCTTTACAATTACATCACGGAGCCCCCATGCTGAAGGCAATCATGCTAAATACACATGAATTTTTGCTGAAGGCATTGCACAGTGTGCACTGTGGTATGCGCGGTGTATACACATTCATCAAAGAAGCGCGTCAAGTGAAATCTAAGTAATACGTAGGCCGCCGGGAAGGATTGTGACGTCATATGATAAGCCTCTATTGTACCCCCAATACTTCAAACAATCCTAATTGATGATGAAAAATTACAAAGGATTGTGGGATAGGTTTCTGGTACGTGTCATTTTGTTAATGATATTTTACTGCACCAAAATGCAATGCACACCAACATTTATCACAAAATTCTTTGTAATCACTTTTTGAAAAAGGGGTCATGAGAACAATTTATGTACAGGAGTACTTCCTTATGTTTAGGTTAGAGTGACCCTTGTAATCAAATTCTCATCACAAATAGAGCACCAGACTACATTCTTGAAATCTGAAATAGAGTCCACTTGCACCCTAACCATCATTCCTGCCACATTTAAATACTATCAGCAAATTTATTTAGTAATAGTTAGAGCTTTTACCTCCCAGCTTCCTACTAACTGGTTCAAGTTGAGCCAGCCACTATCGGCAAAGAGACTGTGTAGTCCTGTGGGCCTCCAGGCCAGTAGTCTCCATAGACTTTTTCCTAATAGACATCATGCAGAATTATGGGATAGAATGTTGGTGTGTGTCACCCTTTGCCAAAATAAAATGCCACTCTAAACACAGCACATAGGCCTATACAACCTTTGTATAAATTTGATATTTGGAAAATTGTCTATTCAGGAGTTTACATAAAGCTGCAGCACTAAAACATGGAGCTGTTACGGATGGAGTTAAAAAATCACCTTGCACAATCTGATTCTTTCAGAGAATACATTACATATATTGGGAGTATTTTACTCACATTATTCCTTTCTGTGAGAAGATATTTTGCTTCAAAGGTCCTTTGGTTAATCTATTTCTATGCCTAAGTTTCAGTAATGAGACTGGTCTTTTCACTCTACCCTTATCCTCAAACAAACACTTGATAGTCCCAATGCTTTGAATTATGATCTGGTATGTCAACAGTTTTAAATTTTTGTCAGTCTTTTCATGGAGGTTCATTAGTCTTCAAGTCTACATGACTATAGAATGCACTCATAAGTAATCAAATTCCTTTGTTGTGAATTTCTTCAGTTAATAAAGAGCATTGTTTTCAGTATTTAGAGCAAAGCCAACTTCTGCATAATGAAGAATTTTTGAAAAAAAAATTCACATTGTTCCTTAAATTTTGAAAAAACCCTACATTGTACAAGTTACCTAAACATCCACCAAACTAACCCTTTCAAGGGGAAGAACTGTTTGAGAACTAAAAGATGGCGGGTACAACATTTGTCTTAAATATGAAATGAGTTGACCAACATGATCAACAGTGTGATCTAGATAACAAGGTGAATGTTAAATACGGTTTTGAACATGGTACAAGTTCATGTATGGCTTCAAATACAAACATGATGTAAGTCCTTCCCTTTAACAGCATCTCATGACAGGCATGAAATAGTGTGGGCATGTTCTACAACTGGGTTGTCCAAGCTTTTGCAGCATTGAGTCATGTGTAATGGTTGCAATGGATGAGGGGCTTCATGCTTACTCTTCCCCCCCATTTTTTTGTCTCCCCCCCCTCCTTTTTTTTGTCTGAAGCCCAAGGTAACAAAAAGCGATCATTGTGTATGGGAAACACTGATTCATTTAGATTTTGATTGAACAGAAAGAAAAAAAAATATTAATGATATTATTTTACTGTAGGCTATGCATTCAATTTTATAAAAGATTGCAATGGTTGATTGCATGCCACAGTGGACTGTGTGGCATAATGCTGTCATTGATGCATCTACTTACTGAAAAATTTTGCCCTATAGATTGTTTCTGACAGGCCAGATGCAACCTTGTGGCAGGCTGGACCATGGTCCTCAGGTTGTACAACCATGTGATCTACAGCCACTAAATCCACATGTAAAGAGATTCATGTTCAAGTAAAAGTAAAATAGTAAAAGTGGAAGGAAATATGCAAAAGACTTACGGCTGTTTTGATGTAAGTGTGGGGGTCAGGAAAGAGAGGTAAGTAATCAGGTACACAGGAGGAATGCTTCTTACGCTGACCTGTCTCTAGGGTAGCTGGTGTTCCTGTTGGGTACATTGACTCCTCTGAAAGAAAGATATACAAATCAATACAGTAAATCATGTGTTCTGATGCATACTGTACCAGGTTTTTGAGAAGTTCTCTTTTTACTGTATTAATATCAGATGGAAGGCAGGACACTTACAGTCACTAAACTGATGTGTGCTTTGCAACACTACTGTAGAAGGGGGGGGGGGGACTGGGGGCAGAGAAGTATTAGGGATGTAGCAGGAACAAAATATTTGGTGGCTTATTTTAAGGGAAGGATCCAGTGATACGGTACGAATATCTAATGCCTGCCTGCCTCCCCACCTTCGTCCCTCTCCCTGTACAGGGTCAAACACTCTAACATACAATGTATGCACTGTAGATTTTGCTGCGAACATTGATTTCTATATTATCTTCAAGTCATTGTGATTGACACTTGATGAAGAAATGCAACATTAAAATAAAACATTTCTTCAATAAATGTGTCTGCTAAATGTTGTCTTGCCTCTAAAAAACTCCAGGGCCATACTGCAGCATGGGCAAAATTCCCAGGGCAGAGGGCAGGGTAAACATTGCCAACACAAGGCAACACCATTTGATAATAAGTGTTGTTAAAACTTGGGAAGGAACATACTGGGGGCTATGTCAATGTTCCCAAGGTTTGCTGTACCCAGTGTTCAATGTTTCCAAATCTTGGGATTATCCTCACTTCTGGAAACATTGAACCCCAGAAATAATGAACCTTGCAATATCATTGAGGTATACGAAAACGGGGAGCATAGAAACTTGGAAACATTGAACTCCAGGAAGATCGGGTAGACCTCACATTCTCACCATACTGCATGATTTTAGTTCATTTCCCATGTTTTGTCCTCCAGATCTTTGCAATGGAAGGAATTGACACATTTTCTACAAAGGATGAACTTAAAACAAGAAAGTGTAAATTTCATAAATTCACATTGACAGCTAATGTTTTACTTTTCTTTAAAATTCACTACCAATTTTATACAACAAAAGCCTGGTTCATTGATACAATAAGTGCATCCTGACTGAGCCATAAAATTTTGAAATCTAGGTGCTGTATGCTGTTGGGGATTGGGGCATGATAGGATCTCTTATCAATTCAAGATAAACATAACTGGATTAAAGGAAAAAAACAAAACTCTGTCCATCAATGTGACTTCATGACATCACTGCTACTTGTGTCAAGCTCATTGTTTGCAGAAAATGTGTACATTTCCATTGTTAATATCTCCAGAATGACCTTTGAGAAGGAATGATAAATTTCACAAAAATGCTTGACATAAAAGTTTTCTTGTACATATTGCACCCTACAGGTTCTGGACTGTTCTTTACGTTAGTTTCAATTGTGCAATTTACTACTACATGCAACCCTCAAGTGGTTTGCATATATCACATTGATGCAATGACTGCAAAAAGCAACAAATCATTAATAATTGAGGTCTTTTTTCAAGTTTAGCTCACTGGCTTGTTTTCCCTACTTCACTGCTTATGCTGAGCACTAAGCACAATGGCAGTAGGTTCCACTTTTTAAAGTCAACAGTATAATCCCACCAGATTCAAACTCCAGATCCCTGGCCATATTCAAACTGCAGATCCCTGGCCAGATTCAAACTCGAGATCCCTGGCCAGATTCAAACTCCAGATCTCTGGCCAGATTCAAACTCCAGATCCCTGGCCAGATTCAAACTCCAGATCCCTGGCCAGATTCAAACTCCAGATCCCTGGCCAGATTCAAACTCCAGATCCCTGGCCAGACTCAAACTCCAGATCTCCTGACTGCAACTTGGATGCTCTATCCACTTGATCATGATTTTGATTTTAAAAGATACTTTGATTTCTTCACCACCGTATGGGGGGCAATCACTTTTGAATATTTGTAAATTGCTTACGTTTTGGTATTTTAACTCTGCTCAGTTTGCGTTGATATTCCCTGAGGCCAGATATATCACTCCCCATCTGTGACACAGCCATGGCCACGTCTGTAACCATTGGGGTAGTTCTCCCTGTCAGTTCACTGAAGGACTTAGCACTGCGTCCACATTCTGATATATCTGTGACAAAAAGAAATCTTGTGATGGATTAAAATTTTCATGAGTGCCTCCATCAAACAATTTAGGCAAGTCTGAATGTTGCGTACTATGATTTGAATGCTGTAAAGGACTAAAACACACAATCTTGGGTAAATGCTACCATAAGTTTATTGTATGTTTATTCAGCAGCCCCTTTCAGACCATAAGGAAGTAAAGCCCAGTTTCCTTGGTGAAACCAGTGCTTCATGATGGTTTTCAATTTTCACCCTATTTCCAATTGTCAGTAGGTATTGTCTACAGATAATTGCTGGGGAAGGAAATTGTTTTGAAGGTAAAATAAAACAAGAGCCGAATGGGCACTGTGGTTCCTTGCTGGATATTACAGTGTATTTATGAACTAGTGTACAGCCAGTCTTCGAAATAGAGCGAAGTGAAAGCTCATACTCAATGTTTGTGACATCTTCACAAGGGGTATTTCAGTACTTAAATTACATGATATCAATGATTAAATTTTTGTGGCCTTACTTTCATTCAACTTGTATAAAATGCTTGGTGATCCTTCAAAAACATTTCCTCATTTCCATATGTATTTATGCTTGTAATCAAACTTGATATTATCACCAACAAACAATACACAATGTGGTTAGAGAAAGAAAAATACCCCTTGTACTTCTCTCATAAGTTATTTTTACCTGCTCTCAAAAAAAACTTGTTATTAGTTTAAAACAATCTACCATTTGTCCTGTTTGCTATCCCTACACAGAAAACAGGGTTTAATCAGCAGTTAAATAGAAAGCAAAGTGAATAATGGGGTGTGATAATAGAATGAGGATTAGGTTACCCCACAGAGCACAGCAGTATTAAAGAGACATACTGTATAATCTGTGCATTGCTTCCACTGGCAGAGAGACCAGTTTAATGCAGTGTGACCTGTGCTCATTGAAATCTGCAGATTTCAGTTACTGATCTGCCCTCTAACAACTTTGAATGATCCAGAATCTGTGTACAACCCGAAGTAATCATTACTGAACAAATGTAAAGGCTAAATTTCTAAGGTGTTTGGGTGTAAGCATGCAAAACCAGGTGAGATAAAAAATCTGTTGAACCTTTCTTTATCTAGCTTACAACATTTCTAAATAACATTTCCAGAGGTTGACCTCCAGTGACCTTGATAACCTTTGACCTTAACCAAACACAGATTGATTTGAAATCTGTCCTTTTTACCTTAAAATACTGTGTTTAGACGTTTTTCAGTGTTTGACCCCTGGTGACCCTAGATGACCCCTTGACCTTCACCAAACATATCAGATTTCATCCTTACACAATAACACACAAACACACCAAGTATGACATCTATCCAAGTTTCCTGCCTTGAAATATCATGTTGAGAAGGTTTTTAGTTTTTGACCTCTGGTGACCCCAAATGACCTTTGACCTCCACCAAAAACGATAGAGCACACCTTCAGACTATGGCACTTCTATATACCAAGTTTCAATTTAATCCAACTTTCCCTTGTTGAGTTACAGCGTACCCAAGATAGTGTCACAGACACACACACACACGCACACACACACACACGCCAAGCTGACTACATAGGTTCCTTTTGCTAACGCAGGGAACCAAAAAATAATATTTAGGGGAATGCTGTGTCTCCTGAAGGCTACTTGTAAGGTATTCAAATATCTACAAAATGACTTTCAGCTCAGTGCGCATTTTTTTTTCAACTGATAGAGGTTGGAAAATTTTCTGACAATTTCTTCCTTTCAAAATGACCAAAATTTTTAAAAAACCAGGAGTAAAAATTAAAGAAAATCTGGCATTTTATGGAATAAAATTTGGGTATTTAAAAAGGGAAAAGCAAACCACAAAGCCAAAAGGCTTTATAGTGGTTCCTTGATGAAATGTGAGGTTTTCTTTGGCTTTTGTTTTCTCCATATTGAAAGAGTTTAATCGTACATTACCAAACACAGTTCATCTTCTCAACATGGGCAATGCACATGCGTACAGTATAAAGTAGGTACTGAACACGACTACAGTAAGTTTATACTCTTCTTGAGGTATCGTGTCTACAATGTTTTACGCCTTTAACTTGTCGTGATCTCAAACGACCTTTGAACTAAAAAAAAAAAAAAAACAGTTGGGTTCATTTACTAAATATGAACATTGCACAGTACCTTCATCTAACAGGGTGCTATAATGCTATAGTTCCATATTAAGGGAGTGTGCTGATATGATGTAGGTAAAAATATATGAGTGTGGGATGTTAATTGTTTTAATGACCATACAGTAAAATTGTAGATACTGTACTGTACCAGACCAAGCATTGGTTGGCTTGTACAGTAATGTACAAACAAAATGAGAAGTTGAGAATTACTGCACTACATGCAGTGGATTTGGTGGTAAATTTGTACTGTAGCTTACAGTGTTTATTGTAACAGCGGGAATTGGAGGGTCAAAGAGGTTTCATATTAGCCCAAGTAGTGGTCAGTATTAAACAACAGTGCAAGTCATTACCATCAATACTGACCCTTGTAGCTATAACCCTGTATGGTATTGTATGTTTTTTAACCAACTGTCCAACGTTTTGATAGATACACAGGTTATTCCAATATGTTGGCGGGATCTGGGACAACCAGAAAGCAAATCTCGGACAGCATACTGTGGACCAAGCTGGGAGAGTCCTGGCCTAGCCCAGACCATGACAGTTAAAATCTTTAATTGTGGTGGTACAGTACTCACATTACAGTAGATGTCGTACAATACTGTACTTACAGCTCTGAAGAATTTCAGTTAAAGATTCTATACAACTTTCTGTGCTGGAGTCAAATCCAGCTTCCCGGCACAATGCAGCAACAGCTACAGAAAGGGCCCTCCTGTGTGCTGCAGCACGTTTGGAATTAGCTGTAGTTGTCATCTTGAAGGCTGAACCACCTGGGAAATTCAAATGCAAAAAAAAAATTGTACTCTATGAATTACAGTGTATTGGAACAGGTTGCAGCCAAATCACACAGTATCAAAAACACCAAATTATGTTGCAGTACTACAGTATTTCACTGAAAACAACTGAAACATCAAATGTTAGGTCTACTGTACTTGTATCAGTACATCTAAAAAGGGAGTCCTTGCCATTCTCCTGATTTGGCAAGAAGTACAGAATGCTTTTCTCTTCTCCAAGACATCATGAAAATTGTCAAAAAGCCTCATGTGATGTGATGCAGTTTTGGTGTGGTCTCAACACCCTGATAGTATTATTGGACTATATCTGTGACTAAACCAAAGGCTATTCATACTTGGTCAGGACTTCAAGTTGAGTCCAGGCCTGCACCTAAATCTACTACGTAGTCATTTTAATACACAGGACTATGGCAGCCTAATGCTATTGTAAGCAAATACATTGTGTCGTACTGTAACCCATGCAAAAACAGGTTTACATTATACTGTAAATGATTGATGGTTTATGGATTTTCCATGACGAAATTCCTTCACCACTGCTGTGAACAGAGCCATCACAGATACTGTAGTAGACTCTCATCATGATACAACCAAGCTGTGCAGCAGCCAATGATTCCACATATTCACATTAAGTGCTGTACTGTATCTCACATCTTGTAATTACTGTACTTTTGATTCTTGTAGAAAATATTTGAAAAAAAAATATTGTCGCCATGCACCAACTGTAGTTCTGTTAGGAAAAGATTTAAATGGTAACAGTTATTACTGTAGGTGCATTATTTTACAACAATGAAAGAAGTCAAATAGGGGAAAAATTATAATGGATTACAGGAATGTACAGTGTAATTTGCACATTTCAGCAAAACCATCTTCATCATTTGGAAATGATGAAATAACAATCATCACTGGTCCAAGAAAACAACCACAACACAGGCCTTGAATTTTAAGGTGTGTGAGTGTGATCATACAACACCACTCGCCTAAAATCACTGCGAGGAGTGTGATTTTTTGCACAACTAGATGAAGATGGGGGCCATAAAGTTTACTAAAACAGCACACCTACCGTCCGTACCACACCCCTCCTTAGTCCCGAGTGCAATTTGTAGCACACCTGGAAGGCTGGAAACTCTAAAACTCAAGGCCTGACAAGAGATTGAAAAATTCCCTGCAATTCTATGATTTCTATTCTTTCAAAGCTTTAATTGCTCTACAAGACTCAGAAAGTTTTAGCAGAAGAAGCAATATCCTTGAATGTTCTTTTTTGAAACTTAACATGACTGACAAAGTCCTTTGTGGTTTTGGAAGAATAAAAACTTTGTCTTCATAAGTAGGCCCATGTGGTGTATTATGTACTGTATCCTCCTATCATGTGACCCACCTACTGTAGCAGTGTTGCATGTAAACTGTGTATGTAGGCCTATAACACTTTGGATGCCTGCAATGTGGCTTTCGTTAATTTTTTTCAACAAAGAGTTTTTGAAAGATTTTTTTGACTACTTTGCAATATGGAAAGAGTAGGCCTACTTGACTGCTAATAATTATTGTCAAAGCATAATTTTTTCCTATCCACTACACCCTACTGTAAAGGCCTTACTGTGTAAAGTGTGTACATGGGCCCTATGGTACGTGTGTATGCAACATACAGTACTGTACCTAACACTAGGACCAGTACCTGTGTCTCCCAATACTGTATTCCCAGACATCAGACAGAAGTTTTGCACTATGAGAATGACTGAACTCCTGACAATGAGGGTTTACTGTCTTGTCTTTAGCTGTAATAAATTGCAGTGTCAAAATTACAGTATTTTATGAAAGGTCACGAGCAGTCCCTCAAACTTACTTTGAAGAAAATGCAAAACATCACAATTTTCAGCTTATTTCTCTTCAAAGTATCTTTCATTATATTTAATGAATTCACATTTGCATCCAAGGTAAATCAAGCATTTAGGTCTACTTCAGATAGTTAATTTCACATTTGGGAGAAAAAATGTTGTTACACGACTCTCAACAGCCAATCATGAAACAGGACAGTCTACAACACTGCTTCGAGTTGGAATGACTTCACTTGCCCTTTAAGGTCGGCAAAATATTCATTGTCACTTAGAACACACTGTTAATACTCAAACAGCTAAGAAAGCAAAAAGTCTCATGTTGTGTAACAAACATGTCTCTAACAAAATACCCAGACCCAATCAAAGGTCAATTACTGTTGTAGACCCTACACAGTAATTACACTTGCACAACAGAATTATTTTTGAGGATATGAAATTCACTAGTTTGATGTAAGCAGGCTATTGTGTTTGCGTTTCAACTACAGTACTACATTCAAATACTGTATCAAAAATTTTACTTTCGCTACTGTAAATAATACTATGAGTCTTTCAACGGCTTCACTATTGAACAGCCCACGTTTCCAACTAAGTTACAGTACATGGCATTCCTATGGTATACAATAGCCTACCAACTTTCTAGCGAATCTCATTTATGACCACCAAATATGACGTCACGACAAAAATTAAAATACTAAATTATATCTCGCTTAATAGGTAATATATGTATGCATCGAACGTATGGCCTGGTACACATTTTCCACCTACAAAAGCTAATTAGGTTGTTCCACGTTCGTTGTATCAGTTGTATGTACCAAAAAACACTATTCATACTTGTTTCGTGCACCATGTGACCATCTCATGCTTACTAATTCGTCCCTCAAAATGCAGGATTCCTGTAAATGGAAACTGGATGAGGGTTTGCAGACTCTGTACAGTATATCCTGTTAAGAGAGGTGTACTATGATTTTGAGAGAGTGCCATCTTTCGGCTACTACAGAGTCTGCTCTGCAGGCTAGAAATTCACATGCACTTTGATTTGGTATGGTTACAGTACCTACTATGCAAGTTTGCTGCTGGTAATTACAACAGTATGCAGTGGTACAGTACTACAGGGGGTATCAGGAGTTGGAATACTGTACAGTTGGTCTTGGAATGCAGGGTGCATTCAATGTAAAGCCTACACCAGAGGGGCCCCAAGGTTTTCGTGACCATACGTACCCCAAGATTTTCTGTACTGTGAAGAAACAATATTTACGTACTGTAGCAATCCATAGGGGTGTATATGTACAGTATAGTATACATGACTGTGATGCATACACAGTCCCCATACATTGGCAATGCATATAGTACAGCCATGTATACACCTTAGAACTAAGTCAGTAGCAGTCCATAAGGGCAAGGAAAGTGTTACAGAATTGATCTTCAACAGGTGTCAACAGAAATGTACAATTACAGGAAAGGTACAACTGAGTATCATAAATGCAAAATGCTAAAATGCATATTTACTTCCTCATCCAAGTGTACAGTAGGCCTACATGAACAGTAAGAGGGAGTTGAATATACAGTTTTCTGTATCTGACCAGTCGATAACGTTTTGCATTAAAGGGCCGTATTCAAAACAAGTTCGTTTACAGAACAACCACATAAAATTTTACCTAAAAGCTGTATAATAATATAGGCACGGAATATAAGGTATTCAGGTTCCAGTGTTGTCATTTACCTTGATTTCCAAAAATCCTTTGACAAAGTACAGTACCTCTAGGTAGACTCAGTAAAATTGCATAGGTTTGGCATCAAAGGCAAGTGCGCTCAGTGGATCAATTGGTGGCTCAATGGTAGGTCTCAGAGAGTTGTTGTCAAGAGCAATTTTTCTTCTTGGAAAGAAGTCTCAAGTGGTGTACCACAAGGTTCTGTTCTTGGCCCAAAATTCTTAATTTTCATAAATGATATTGATACCTACAGTACCTCTATCAAGTGCTGCCAGTACAAGTAAGTTCGCTGATGATACTGTACTCAGCTCTATAGAAAGGTTGGGGATAAGGATGATTCATTAGGGTCATGCAAACTGTTTAACAAGAAATTTTCCCACTGGCTAACAATAGCCTAATCCCTAACCCTAAAAAAGAATATAAACAATACAATACAATGGAAACAACCAATCAAAAAACACCTTGTTAAACAGAGCTCATCAACCTGATTCCTTATTGCTTCAGATTGATCCGGATAGGTTATTTTCATGGTCTCAGGCTTGACAAATGTCTTTTAATGCTGATACAGTAAGTGCAAAGTCCTCCAGTTTGGTTAAGACTAAGGATCCCCGCTATGATTTTTGTATGAATGGTGCAATTTGAACTAAGTGACTTCGGAGAAAGACCTACTGTAGGTGTAGTTTTTACGAGAGATTTAAAGCCATCTACAGTACGCAGTGTGCAGCTACTGTATCGCTGCAAGGGCAAATAGGGAGCTTGAGTTGACCAGGAGGAATTTTTAGAGTTTTAGTAAAGAAATTGTGCTAAATTTGTATAAGCAACTGGTTAGACCCCATCTCCACTATGCTGCACAGGCCTGGAGTCCCTTGTTTGAAAAGAACAAATTGCTTTTAGGGCAAGTTCAGAAGAGAGCTACTTGACTCATACCTGAGGTTAGAAATCTACCTACAGTAATCCCCAAAGGCTTTAAGCTGCTTGGGCTTACAACTTTGGAGCTGAGAAGGATTAGGGGAGACATGCTCCAGGTATACAAATTTCTATCTGAAGGAAATCCTTTGTTAGCTTGTAATTATTTAAAGGTCCAAAGTAATCCTCGGGTTAGAGGCCATTGAAAAAAGCTTAAAAAGTCTTTTGCTAGACCTGACATTTTCCCGTCCAGTACCCGGGTACCCGATCATACTGTAAACCTTGCAGTATCTTTCGTCTGCCCCGCGGGCTAGGCTAGGCTAGGCTATGCACAGTATAGTACGTAGGCCTATGTATGCTGTTTCGTGAAATGGTATAGGAGTGGATGTTAGAAACACACATCACGGAAATTGTTTCTGGAAAAGTGCAATTTAACAAAAGCACGATACAGAAACAAACAACTTCATTTCATATAATTGTGTATGAGATGTGGGTAAATGCGTTTGTTACTTTCAATAACCATGCTATTTTGCAAAGGTCAAAAAGAAATCATAGAAAAACGCTACCCGGGTTGTAATTTTCTACTCGGGTAGCAAGAACGTCGGTCGGGTACCTGGGTGTCTGTGTACATGGTGCAAACACTGATCTAATCTTTCTGGGCTCATTAGGTGTTGGTGGTTTGCTTTTGTTTTTTGGGGGGTTTTGGATTAAAAGGCATCTTATGGGGTCTTTACAGTCCTCCTTTGCCCTTTAAAGGAAAATATGGATCATAATATCCTTGGTAACTACAGGCCTGTTAGTAACCTTCCCTTTCTATCAAAGGTAATTGAGCGTGCTGTTGCTCATCAGCTAACTAGTTACATGAATGAGAATGATGTTCATGAGCCGCTGCAGTCTGCATATAAACAGTTTCACTCTACTGAGACTGCCCTAATCAAAGTCCACAACGATATCCTGTGGGCAATGGAGAAGCAAGGTGTTACCATTCTTGTTCTACTTGACTTAAGTAGTGCCTTTGACACCATAGACCATGAAGTGTTACTTCGTCGGTTGGAAGGACTGCTCGGGGTACAAGGTAATGTCCTAGCCTGGTTCAGGACATATTTATCAGGGCGCTCTCAGAGTGTTCTCATAAATGACAATTACACTTCAGTTCAATCTTTGGAATATGGAGTCCCTCAAGGATCAGTGATCGGCCCGTTGTTGTTCAACATTTATATTCTGCCTCTTGGAAAGCTAATCCGTCAGTATGGCCTTGAGCTGCACATTAACGCGGACGATACGCAAGTTTATGTCTCAGTGAGTCCAACATCAGCTGAGGGCGTACAACATGCTGTTGTTAAACTTGAGGAGTGTGTTTCTAACATTCAACTGTGGATGTCAAAGAACTTTCTAAAACTCAATGCAGGAAAAACTGAAGTTACGGTATTTGGCTACAGAGCTCAACTGGCGAAGTTCAGTTTGCCCTCAGTGTCTGTTGCGGGTATTGACGTTCCTGTTGTTACCACCTATGTTAAAAATCTTGGAGTCATGTTCGATCCTGGAATGACCATGCGTCCCCAAGTTGCGAATGTTGTTAGATCAGCTAATTATCATCTTACCAACATCAGTCGTGCTCGCAAAATGCTCACTACAGAGGCCACCAAACTTGCCGTGCACACCCTTGTCACATCTAGGCTAGACTACTGCAACAGTCTCCTGATTGGGGTTAGTCGATCTCTCATCACCAGTCTTCAAAATGTCCAACGCACATCGGCCCGCATTATTTTCAAGTGTGCAAAATATGACTCTATCACTCCAGTACTTAAAGATCTTCACTGGCTCCCCATAGAACAATGTATCCAATTCAAAGCTCTCCTCATTGTGTACAAAGCACTCCATAAACAATCTCCATCGTATATCTCGGATTTACTGCAACTTCAACCTCCTCGCAAACAGCTTAGGTCTTCAGCATCTGCACTCCAACTTCTGGAACCTAGAACCCACAGTGTAACATTTGCCGATCGCTCCATTTCTTGTTTTGGACCGAAAGAACAGAACCCTCTCCCAAACCACATAAAAACTGCACAGACTGTTGCTGCCTTTAAGAAACTTCTCAAATGCCATCTCTTCCACCAAGTGTATAATATTTAATTATGTTACTGTCACAGCGCCTTCGAACAATCTTTATTGATTTTGGCGCTTTATAAATTTCCAGTATTATTTAACCTGTTATGTTATGAACCTAAGAAATTTGTTTACAACGCATTGACTGTTAGCTCTGTCTTCACAACTATTGACCTGCCCTGCCCTCATTTTGTTGCAAGTGCAATCATACCAAATGAACACCCCTCTACTTAGAGCAGCCTCATTCCCCATCCCTTGTGTTACCTCAACACCATACAAATTTAATGTTTCAAACATGTACCTTCAGCATGAATACGTTTTTCTTTAATATACTTCTTGTCATAGTCTCAATGATTTCATCATTGTGGGTGTGACCTTTAATATTCAAATCACACCTGATAGAAAGAGCTGAACCCCCTCCCCCACAAAATATCTCTTGAGCCTTTCTTTGGAAACTATATACAAGGCAAGATTGGCACACTGCAATTTTTAGTAATGGGTCTGATCGATTTGTCAGGGACGGACATTTTCCATTTTTTGATAAAATGAAGGGCTGCCAAAATTATTTGTTCTGTTTTTTATTTCATTCATGGGTGTTATATGGGAGAACACTACAAACTATCACAAACTATCACAGAAATTTTTCCGCACCAACATGTTACTAAAAACAGAAACATCAAAACGGCCGCGTCATAGACGGACTAGATAAATTCACACGATTCCACATTTTGGTATTTATTTTAAATTTCTATCTAAACTTGTGTCAGTTCAAAATTAATTCCTGATGGTAACTGAAGCTACATATCTCCCCTTAATCATCAGCTATGGCTGACTCTCCAACAGTGTTCACTCATGGGTATTAGGGAGAAAAGGCACGCAAATTTTGGCATCATGGATGGACGTCATGGACGGACAGCAAAGTCAACATAGCGGTCGATGTAAATTCAAAACCATGAAATGTGATCAGATGGAAGACAACTACTTACTACATTGTATTCATGAAATTAGTTTTAAAAATTCAATTTACTCTTAGATATACATGTGCTAAAACAAAATTTGTCATGGACGGACACAATTTTGTCATGGACGGACACAGTCAAAAAGTGATGAAGGGAAAAAGGAATAAAGTGGCCGATTACATTTACGGAGCATTTCAGCTACTGTAAACATTGGTGTTGGAACTACCATAACCCTTCAATAAATTTTGCTACCAATAACATATGGATTTAGTTAACAGTGCTTCTCAACCGCGGTCCAAGTGCACCCGCACAGGTGAATTGGAAATGCTCAGGGGTGAAATCTGGAAAATTGGGGAATTGGTCGGTGAATGATACACAAAGGGGGGAATTGTGTGAATAGGGGAAAATTTGCATGAATTGAGTTTTCATACTCATAATTGAAAATTCGTAGCTTCATCTGACCGGTGGCCATCATTCAGAATATAGCGGGTATAACTGTACACAGTTGGTGTTTAGAGAGATATTCTAAACATCAGCTCTCTAGTTGTATGAATGGACGGTTACCGATGTCAATGATTGTCTACATTATCGCGCATTCTTACAATTGAAAAATTGATAGCAGAAAAGTATTGACTGAGTGAGATGGGTTGCTTACCGTATTCAGCCTAATAAATATCCTGGGGGCGTCGCATTTTTCAAAATGGGGACGTTTATTAGGGGTCATTTTGTCAACAAAAGTACAGTACCTGGTGTATGTGGCTTACTTACAAACGTAGTGCAAGTTGAGTAGGCTTGCTGGCTTGTGTTGTGAAAGCCTTTCGTTCATTGTTGATACAGTGCAAATTCGTCACCGAGAAATGCACAGGAATACAATCTTTCCTTTCAAAACATTTTCAATTAAATATGCAGATGAAGCGGGATTTGAAAAACACAGAAAGTTGTTCGCATCTGAACTAGCATGTTCTAGTTTTTAGTAATTTGATGTTTTATAGTACAGTACTAGGGGTGAATGGTGGGAAAATTTATCCCAAGTAAGGAAGTGGATCTTAAAGGTTGAGAAGTACTGATTTACTGTAGCACAAGGTGAAAATTGTTCGAACCAAAATTTTCACAGAATCGTAATATCTCTGGAACATTTGTACCAAAATCCTCAAGAATACTAAAAAATTTCCAGAACATCAACAATAAGAGTCAACAGTTTAGAAAAGGTCATAATGGTGAAAAGTCTGGTTGTTCATTCCGTGAGAAAACTTTCATGGAACTTCTTCTCGGCAGCTGAAATGTTGAAAGTGAATGTCTCTCTAGTTGCTGACCCTTGAACACTATGAGGAGGGTCGAGTATTGCCACAATGCTGGACACTGGCTCTGTGTCGTACTCTTTGTGGCAGCTATCTCAAATAGAGCACAGGAATCAGTTGAAATTCCAGAGTGCAAAATATAGGTGTGAAAGATTACAAAACTGAACAACATGTGGACAATTTTTGTTTCAAGAATGTGATAAGTCTGCATTTATCAATAGGGGGAAGATGTGTGGAAAGCTCTTCAGAGTGGCCACATTGCTCTTGGCCCCAATGTAAAGGTAAACTGATGTAAACAGATCCTCCAGAGACATATTCTGTGAAGGTTTTGGCTGACCAATCATGAGAGAAGTATATTTGGCACAGGACTGTTTTTGTCATGGACAGACATTTCATAGAGTGTCCGTCCATGACAAAATTTATATTATGAATTTGATGCATGTGATATTAATTAATTTTGCTCAAATTTTATCACATAAAAAGACATACCAAAGATTGATACTTGAGCATGTTTTCCCCCCCAAATTATTCATGACTGTGCATTAAAGAAAAAAAACTCCATTCTGATGTCATGGACGGACACAGCTTCGTTTGACTTGAACAATCATGTGAAAACGTATATTTAGTTTCAAGGTATTTCTTTCTACTTCAGTGGCCCATGGAACAGGGGGTTCTTCCATCAATTAAAATTAGACAAATCTCTGAATAGTTTATGAATTAAATAATTACCACATATAAATGTTAAAGTTACATATGTCCGTCCATGACACACAATCTCATAACCCCATCGATAAAATGGAATCTCCCAGGTTATGCCGACATTGTCAGGTGTTTTTCTTGCTCATTCATGTAAGTAGACATACCCTTCTATAATATTAGACCATTTTCAACATATTAATCTCCAATAAAATTTCTAGTAATGAGGTCAACATCTAACTGATCAGCCCCTTAAACATTGGATCAAGACACTCAAAAGGAAAAAAAATTACTTAACGGGGATTTCATTTTTGTGGAATTGTACACACATCCAGTGTAGAAAAGAATTGAACTCTCTTTTTCCCACAAGTATTAGTGCAAGTACTGTATCACATTTACAAACCCAGGTTCAATTCCCAGGTGGAGTCATACCAAAGACTCTAAAATGAATCTACTGCCGTTGTGGGTAATGCATAAGCAGTGAAGCAGAGAAAACAATCCAGTGAGCCACAACTGGAAAAACACTATGGCTGGCTCGACTTGAACCAATAGTTTGGAAACTTGGCTGTAAAACTCCATCAAACTAATTAACAAATTGACAAGCCACTGAGTCAAAATTGCATCATAGCAGCTTAGTGTAAACACTGCTCTTCATCCTTCCCCAGACCTGACTATGCTCCAGAATCTAGTAGCAGTGAAGATGAGGATGAGTTACCCATGTCCAGAGGTAAGAGAACAGCTGGAAGATTTAAGGAGGATGCTCGTCTCCGGAGGCTGCGAGAAAGACACAGAGATGCTGACGATGAAGAGGAAGAAGACAGGTTAGTTTAGGTTGGATGAACATGAAAAATTTAATTTCATCATGTCCAAGCAGGGGTAGACTTGTTACAAGTTTGTCAAGTTTTCCTTCCATCCACCTCTCATTTTATTTCTGTTCCTATTTTCCTGATGATTCCACATGGTATTGAGCTGCTTTGCAACTATTCAGATTACTTCTCTCTGTCCCTTGCTGAAGCTGCAACGAGCTCTCATTATACACTGGTTTACAACTGTTCTTGCAGACTTGCACTGCTCACACCCACCAGTAGACTACTGAGCAGCCAGTACAGACTTGCAGCTTGACATGAGATACTTGTGTCTTTTGCAACTGTTGTTGTCTTCATTTAGAATTTCCATGTCATTATTCAGTAAATCTAGACAAATATATTTGAAGATAGTCTACTGTATCATCCAATAGGCTTCTGCATGGTACAACATTTGCTGGGTATTCATTAAGATAGTCGGTAAGAATAAGCAAGATTTGGACTTGCCCGACGGGCTTAACTGACTAACATTGTACTTGCCCGCACGAATGTTCAACTAGTCCCTGGCTAGCTGGCTTACACTGATTTCGAACCCTGTGCTATTACTCAGTGTAGGAAAATTCAAGGCAGTGACTCTTAATAGAACTTGTCATCATGCATTACCTCTTAGAGGGTGTTGGTCGATGTAAGTTGGTAAGCATAGGGTGTATTGGCATTACAATGAGTCATGTGGAAAGAGGAGAGTGTGAAAAGTTGGTCTGCCTGAAGCAGTACATTGAGAAAGGCCTAAGAGGTGACATAAAAGGAATATTCCAGTGTCAGTTTCACAGTTTCTCAAATAAAAGAAGGGAATTTTCCATTGCATGCCATTCATGTAGTAGCTTGTTCATAAATCAAGATATTATAAAAATTTTGGGATTGTCTAAATTTGAGCAGTTGTTATTGGCGTATGAAAAACTTTAACTGATGTGGAAAAAATTTGTTGAATTTTTTGAACCAACTCAATGAGCTGCATTAAAAAATAAAGCAACCTTACATCATGAACCAAAATGTACAGTTTGTTAAATGTCTCGATGAGCCCTACAGTATTTTAATATGTTGTGACTAGAGAATGCTTGTGGATTGCTCTTCAATAGACACCAAAGACATCGACAGACCCATGAACCTGAAATCCTGGAGGATGGGGAAGTGAGTGAGGCAGAGGAGGAGTCTGGTAGGGTAGAGAAGGAAGACGCAAATCAAGATCGTGGGTCAAGGAGCTCACGTAAAGTATTCCGAATTGAAGCAGATGAGAGCAGCTCTGAGGAGGAAGACTTAGAGGAAGAAGAAATTGAAAAGCGTCGTGCTGCACTCAGGGCGAGGGCGCTGGAGATGCGGCAGCAGGAGGAAGAGGATTTGATGGGACAGGAAGAAG
Source organism: Holothuria scabra (assembly GCA_037179385.1). Lineage (NCBI taxonomy): Eukaryota > Metazoa > Echinodermata > Holothuroidea > Aspidochirotida > Holothuriidae > Holothuria > Holothuria scabra. The sequence continues at coordinate 73,487,150 of CM074179.1, forward strand.
AAAAACTGAAAGGGGATGAGGAGGAGAGTGAGGAGGAATCCTCAGAGTATGAAGATTACAGCGATTCTGAAGAAGAAACAGGGCCAAGGTTAAAACCAGTCTTTGTACCAAAGTAAGATGACATTCTCTATTACTTGTGTCATAGAAATTTTTGATTTTTTGTCACAGTGCTAAGTTTGTAAGGTGTTGCGGGTTTTTAGGGCTAAATTGCTTTACATGTTTTGTGTTGCATATCTTGCGCTGTAACACATGCTTTTAAAAATGAAACATTATTTCATTACAGTAGTGTTGAATGATTAAGTGGGTAGTTTAAAATTGAGGACTTCAGTTTGAATTCAAATGTCTTTTGGAAGGTCGTGGTCATACATTGGGATGTGTATGGTGTAGATTAGTTACTTTCAGTGCCTTAATGCAGGTTTCTATGGAGGGGATGGGGACTGGGAGTTGGGATGATAATCTTGAACTTTAGGGATTAAGACAGTATTTGCTGTCATCCGTCAATCAAATTGGGCAAAGGTATTGATTCATGTGTAGTTGTGGCAACAACTCTTTTACAGACAAAAAGAAGAATGTTGCAAAAAATGCTTTTAATCCTGAAACATACTATGTATTAGTGTTGAACAATTCATTGGAAAAATTTAAATGGGGGACAACAGTTCAAAGTACAGTATCTTAAATTGGAGTGTCCTGGTTATACATAGAATGTGTATGATTTAGGTGGGTTACTTTCAGTGGCTCATCCAGGTTTCTATGGAGAAAAGGGGAAGGGGTGTGGGGTGCATGGTAATCTTAAAATTTAGGAACTTAAATACTGTGGGCTACCACTTGCTAATCGAAGTGGTCAAATAAGTTCATTCACGTGCAATTTTGGCAGCATCTGCCTCTAAAAGAAATGTGTAACAAAAAAAAAAAGGAAAAAAAAAAATGTTGCAGAAATGCTTTTAGAAGTGAAAAATAGGCAACTATTTTTTAGTGTTGAACATAAAAATGGGGGAAATCATTTTGAAAATGTCTTAGTTGGTAGGTCATGGTAATACTGAGAAAGTGTGTAATATAGATGGGTGCCATCCAGGGGCTTATCCAGGTTACATGGGGGGAGAGGGGGGAGGTTTCATGGTTATCTTGAAATTTAGGCTTTAAAATAGTATTTGCTATCATTTGCCAATCAAAGTGGGCATAGAAGTTCATTAATGTGCAATTTTGGGAGCATCTGCTTCTAAACTAAATGTATAAAAAAATTGCAGCAGTGCTTCTTAAAGTGAAACATTCTATCAATGCTGAACAATTTGTTTATTGGAAGACCAGTTTGAAATGTCTTTTGGAGGGTCATGGTTACACATCGGTCGTATAATGTAGATGGGTTCCCTGCAGTAGCTTGATCAGGTTTCAAAGAAAGACTAACCAAAAGATGCACAGACTTCTTAAAAGTGGGATTGGAGAGGAGAGATGTAGCCCCCCCCCCCCTTGCCATTACTCTTCAACTGACACCTAAGACTAACCGTAGCAGACCTTGCTTTAATCAAGTTTTAACATTTTAAACATTTTGTTAAATTTCAGCCAATGTGGATATTAAATAAGAAGATAAAAAACAGCAGTTTGGAAATATTGTGATACTTTTTGTAGAATAACAGTGGTATCATACTGAAAGCACTTAGTTGATTATGTTTTGATTACTGTGATCAGTACTGAAGTTGTTCCATGTCGACATTCAGTCAGCGTTCAATATTTTTTCTGATTTTCCCAGATAGAGCCAGTATTGTATAGCCCTAGTAGGGGATGTAATTTTTATTGGATTATTTCATGATGGGGTGAGGGATAGAAAGATCTCACAAAATGGCATCACTAGTAATATTTGAAAAAAAAAAGATTTTGAATGTGAAAAATGAGGCAATGAATTTATGAGCATATTTACTTAGTCTGTAACATAATATCACGCATGGAAGTAATTCTTAAGGCTTTCAAACCAAGGCTTTCCTTAACCTTTGTCTTGCTTACACAAAGCCTTTGAATTTGGTGATATACAGTATTTACTGTGTATGAGATTTTCCCTTTTTAATTGATCTCATGAGATATGGCATCACAATCTTAAGTTAACTTGCCAGGGAAACAGTCAATAAATATTTACAACTGTCTGCTTTGTGATCTAAGGAGAATGAGGTCACTCTTTATAAATTGGCTTTGCAGAAAGAAAGATAATGAATATTCAGTCAATGTACTCCAAACTATGTATGCCTATATATTTATTTGTCTGTTCCTGGCATGAAAGAGTTACAGTACTATTAAGGGAAAGGTTTTATTCAAGAAAAAGAAAGCTTTATAATGAATATTCAGTCATTGTACTCTCAGCTATGTGTATTTGTTTGTTGCAGGCGGGATAGAGTAACCATTCAGGAGAAAGAACAGGCTGCTCAGAAACTAAGGCAACAAGAGGAGATGGCAAAGAGAAGGGTAGAAGACAGAAAAAGAGAAACATTAAGGGTGAGTATTGCATATTCATATTGCATCATAAATAATTCATAGCAATATTAAGCCTTGTAGTACGCTATGCTGCTTTGGTTAAATATGGTTAGCGGTGCTTAACCCTCTCAGTATATTTTACTTTTCCTTAACAAAACATTTTATTAGTTAGATCTTCTAATGATATTTACTGACACACTACACCACAATCATTAAGTTTGTTGCTGTTTTTTTCATAGGTATCCTTTTTTTCTTTACTGCTTTTACTTTCATGTTTTTTTTTAAATTTCATTTCCTGTCATTTTGTTCTTGAGGGAGTGGAATTACCCTAGGAGGGACTTACAGGGTTCTCACACATCCTAAATATCCTGGAAAGTCATGTAAAACTGACTAGAATTTTTTGGCGTAGGTCATAGAATGTTTTCAGTTTGAATGTAGGAACCCTGGATTGAATAGTTTTACTTGAGCTGGATTTAGAAGCACTCAAATGGTATCTTATATTTTATAGGTAAAACTGTGAGGCAAGTATTTCAATTAACAAGTAAATAGCTTTTTTATTTGATTGGAGTGTGTTTTTTTTTCATTAGATGGTGGAAACTGAAGCTAGAAAAGCTTTTGAAGGGGATGAAAAACCAGTTACAGAGGCTAGCATTGCAGCTGTAAATACTGATGATGAAAATGGTGAAGAAGAATACGAGTCCTGGAAAGTTAGAGAATTGAAAAGGATCAAGAGAGACAGAGAGGAACGTGAACAGTAAGTAACTTTATAGCAAGATAGTGACTCTGTCAGAAACTACAAAAGGGGGTTGGAGGGGATTTATTACTGCCAAACCACAAGTCCAAATCAATTGTCCTTTTGGCCAAAGTTACTGGTGGGTTTTTAGGGGAGGGGGTAGAACCTTTTTTCAATGCCCCAACAAGGTGCATTCTGAAGGGTGTTAACCCTTTTCTGCGCCTCTGGGTATACATACTACCCAAGAATTTAGACATTTTTCTTAAATTCATAACTTTGTCACTATACACTCCTCAGCCTTTATTCAACCACCAAATTATAGCTCAAAAGATGCGGTGAACGTTCATTCGACGTTCGGTTTCAATGTCAAATGTCAGCAAATAGATGGATTCAAGTGATAAAAACCACACAGGGATAACAATTAAGGATTAAAGAGTGATGCAGGTGAGTTTTTCATCATTGGTAGGGCTTTGGAAGGTCATGAGAGCAAAAAAATTGTGCCGGTGGTTGGGGCGTGTAATTGAAATTAATTGGATGTAATTGGTTTATTGTGTGATAGGATCTTGTTAGGATAGTGGTGAGTTCATCTAGGTGTGCTGAAAAGGTAGGCTGTTTATTACAATGTAAGTAAGAGAGAAAAAGATTCTTAATGACGAAACTGACATTTCTTTTACCTTTTTAAAAGTGAGAAGGGGAATTAACCCTCTTTCTTCTGGAAATCCTGCTTACCCCCCTCCCTGAGGGAAGCACTGCAAGAAATGACAAAACAAAAGGTTGGTTAACCCTATGGATTATTAATCGAAGCCTTCAGCTTCAATTATTAGATTTGCTCAGTTTGTCAAGTGAAATCGTGCCCTCTTGCTTGGCTAGGCGTATGAATATCTTCAGTGTGATGCTACTCTATTTACACACGAACAATGCTAACGTTATACAGCATTTCATCTGCCACGCAGTTATTTTGACTTTGTCATAAAGTGGAAATTTCGACTATTTCCCCAATTTTACCAACTTGACGGTGTTCCAGTAGAATAATCAGCCTATTTGTGGCATTTAAGAAGTCCCTTACCAGACACGAATGCATTCACTTTGCCTTCAACTTGCCTTCAACATTGTATTCAACATTGCCTTCAGACCACAAGTTTGAATGCATTCACTTTGCATTCGCTTTGCATTCAGTTTGCCCTCAATAGCGCCGAAATATTTAAATGAGCTAAGCCTTCGAAGGCAAAAGCGAATGCAAATATTTTGATGAGCATTGCATTCACTGTGTATGCAAAAATTGCATTCATGGAGGAAAGCATTCACCCTGAATGCATTATGCCTGAATGCAAAGATTGCATTCAAGCAGACAAATCTGAATGCAAAGATTGCAGTCACCCAGAATGCAAAGATAGCATTCCAGTACTGAACAAATGAATGCTAACTTTGCATTCAAATGCTAAATAAATGAAGGCAAAGATTGCATTCACACTGAATGCAAAGACTAGCTGCACTCACCCAGTCACCCTACAGTTCTGTAAATGGAGGTTGCATTAAACACTGATTTGAAAGCTAACATTATCAAAAGACGTTCTGTTTAACATGGCATGACATAACTTCGGCAGCAAATAATTCAGTATGACAGTTTAATTTTCATCAAAATGCATTTTGCAGAAATGCTGAGAGAAAACAAGAGTTTGCTGAGTGTTTTCTTAGTGTTCCACACTAGTGCTCAAACATTAAAATGAACACTTGTATCACACACAACTTGAACACTTCTGATGATGAACACTTCATAGAGCACCGTACACTTACTGATGTTTGATAATAAGTATTCGATGATTAGTGATCATTGGCGGGACTCTTCAAAAACTGAAGTTCTTGAACACTTATAATGGACATTCACACTGAACACTTATTTTAATGAGCATGATTTTTCATACCCAAAACACGGATCTGTACTTGCCATACCTACGTAGTGCTTGTTAAGTGTACTTCAAATGGAGGAAGTCATATCTGCTCCTACATGAATGACATTAAACTTCTTGCCAAATTATTCAAATGAGTTGATTAGTGCTCCAAAATTTTAGCACTAACACATTTTATGCACAGGATACTTTAAATTAACTTATGTCTTCACACTTTAAAATATTGATCAGAGTGCTTGGAAAAATAGCTGCAATTCTTCTGAGAGAGGAGATCAAACTGATTCTTAAGGCACAATTCTGGAGAAAAATGATGTTAGTAGATGATTACCCTGAGTGTTGAATGAAGACATGAACAAATTACTAGAGTAGAAATATGTATTAATGATAATCTGCAATTTGCAAGCTACTGTATGTACAGTGTCATACAGTGAATGTTAAGCACATGATAATCAGGCAAGAAAAACAATTTTCATCTCTTCTAAGTGAAGAACAATTCTGTAGCCTCTGTTTCAATAGTTTTAGTTCAATTCCACTTAAAAAATTGGTCTTGATATAATAGGATCTGAAATAAATTTCACCAAACTGTGATTCTACAGGTATAATGTCAAGAAGCCTTATCTTTCGAAATAATGGACAAGATATAGCAGAATGTCTGAAATAAAGCAAGAGGATGGTAAGGGGATTGGAGACAGAATAACTTCATAATTCACTTTCCAGAAACTCTTCCATGGTACTTTTTCATGAAGTTCTGTGATAGCTGTGGCATTGAAATAAAAAAGTTGAGTATCACCATGGCATTACACAGTACTTAACACTTCCTGCAGGTTGTAATGCTTGTGCATACACTATATTCACATGGGCCATTAAGAGAAGTGACAGGGTTCTCACTAACCCAAGCTCCCGGTTACCTGACGCGCGAGTTCGACTCGAGACGCTTGAAACAAAATCTTGTGCGTCCCAGGGACGCACGGTATTTGCTTCCAAAACGCATGTAAAATTTTGGCAAGGAGACATAGAAAGTTTTGTGTTGAAAAGTTCACATGAACCCATTGCCTTGAAATTTTCATTGTCGATATCACTTCACAAAATCCATGTAGGAAATCTGCCTACCGAAGTTTCTTATCACCCCAGTTCTGCGATATCGCCGGTGCTACGTACGTACTAGATCATCCGCGGCGCTGTTGTCCAGCTTAGTCAGAGTAACATCACTTGCCAATGCCAGACCAGTTTTACGCAGCAGCGTGTTGCAAATATCAGGGCAGAACATCTGAATGGTAAAAAATTGCAAAGCGTCACTGATTATTCGCCGGGAGTGATTTATGCCGGATGCAGGGAACTTTCATCCATATCCAGTCTACAGTCTTGTCGGGTCTTAATCGGGTTCGGAGACCTAATGAGAACACTGAGTGAGTCGATCACAAGCTTAGTCCAAAGTAAGGAGGGACCCAACCACACAACCTTCAAGAACTGGCTAAACAAGAGTATATTCAACTTGCAAATTCTGAGATGCATATCTTTCTTTTGTTTTTATTTACTGACAGCAGAAATTTCTTCCACATTTTAAAATACAGATCTTGAATCTTGACTGACTGTTTGTACTTGCACCAAGGACTCCATTGAGAACAGCAGACTTTCAGTCACATGAGGACTGGTTGATCCATTATATCTGTATTTAAAAAAAAACACAATAAAGATGATTTTGAATTTAAAATGCACATGAAACCACTTAAAGGCAGTTATTAATCACCTCAGACAGTTCAAATTCTCCCCAACTACTTACTCCTAGCCCCTCCTACAACTAAACCTTGCCCCCATCCAGACACAACCCCCGTTTGCTGCTTTAGGGTATACCCTGGTAAGTATACAAGGCCCACTGTGTAAACAGAACACTTTTGGAGAAATAAACCTATTTTGCATTATGAGCTACTCTGCATATTTTTTAATTTGATGTCAATTAATTCCTTCGCCAATTGAGTATTTCTATCTAGGCTACTGGTAAAATTGAAGTTTGAGGAGATGAATGGCTGTCTTTAACTTTTGATTGTCATTTTTTTCAAACACGTTCTTTACAAAGGGACTGCAAGGTCAAGTGGTAAGAGCATCTGACTTGCAACCAGGAGGTCTGGAGTTCGAGTCATACATAAGACTTTCAAAATGTAACATACTCTCATTGTGCATGATGTCCAGAATTTATTAAGCAATGGAGTAGGGTAAACTGGCCTGTTTAAAAACAAGCCAATGAGCCGCAACTGGAAAAAAGGCTGTTGCTGGTCTGATTCGAACCAATTGGTTAAAACTTGCGCCACAAAACCAAATCTAACTAAATTAACTAAATTTATGAATCAGACACAAAACTTCATACCCGGCCCATTTTTCAAGTCATGACTCATTTCTTGATCCGGGACTCAACCAGGACCAACATGTAACTAGTTGATTATTTAGGTCAGGTGTCACCAGAATCAATCCCAATCCAAAATTATGCTGGAGGAGAGATTAATACTCTAGTACTTGTCACTTTTGTTTGACAAAGATATTGGTCACCTCACAAAAAAAAAGAAAAAAAAAAAAAGCCTCTAAAAGCCTTTTTTTTTATAATCAACATGCGACCTAATTTTAGATCGGGTACATTACAACAGCTTTGCTGAAGTAATTCCACTTAGTACTGCTTCATTAAAAACATTTTTTCATTAAATCCTACTAATAGTTATTGAGTGATCAAGATGAATGTTTAAGTAAAAAATAAAAAAAAAAAACCCAAAAGACAGAGAAGATATTAAATTTTAAACACCCCCCTCCCAAAAAGAAAAAAAAAATGACGACGACGACGGCGACGGCGACGGCGACGGCGAAGATGATAAAGAAATATGTAAAAGGTCTGAAAATTAAATCCAAGTTCTAGCAATTATTTGTAAATATTTATAAAAATATGCTGTTTTTCCTTGTACCCCCCTCCAAAAAATAAGATGATGTGAAAAGGAGAAACAGAACAATTTAAAGGATTTAAATAGCACTGTAGAAGGCTATATTCATGGGTCTTTGAGTGGCAGGGTCCTGGTTTATTTCCAGAAGATGTGTATAACCGATGTGTTTCATTGGATATACGCTGGATATACGTGAGTTTTCTTCTGGTTCTCCGGCTTCCCTCCCACTTGGCATAAGCTTGCCACTAATATCAGTTGCCCAGCCAACGAATTTGGTTGCGAACCGGACTGAAGCACCTTTGGGCCGGTGGACCAGTTAACTAGTCGACTTTGCCTTGCTTTGTTTTATAGGCTAGGCCTATCTTCAAAAAGTGTTGTAGCCTAGGCTAGGCCTAGCCTAGCTACTTAATTGAGTCATCAGTCATTCGCAACTCCAAAACTAAGTTAGGCATAGGCTTAAGGTCAAGAGAACCTTTACATTCACAGAATGATCAGTTAAATTAACAGGTAGATTCTAAAAACGTAAGTGTTGGCGTCGCTATAGGGCCAGTAAAAGTCCAGAAAACTTAGCAGCTTACAAGAAGCATGAATTCTTAGTTAAAAATTTGGTAAATGGAACTAAAACTAGGTTTGAAAAGCAGTTGGCCAAGGAGGTTAAGATAAACCCCAAAACTTTTCATGCCTATGTGAGGTCTAAGCAGAAGCTTAAGGAGGGTGTGGGGCCTCTCAAAGGTGATGATAATACTTTGGTTAGTAACCATCAGGATATGGCTAATTTGTTAAATGACTATTTTGTATCTGTTTTTACCGCGGAATCATCTTTGTTGGGGACATGTAATGGTTCTGATGTCTCTTCTTCAATCAGTTATGTCATTTTCTCAGAGGAACAAGTTTGTTAAAAGTTAAAGAGTTTGAAAGCTAGTAAGGCCCTGGGCCAGATGGGGTCCACCCAGCCATTTTACGTGAATGCTCCGAGATTTTGTCAGTTCCTCTTTCCATCATTTTTCAGAAGTGTCTGGATTCGAGTTTTGTTCCTACTGACTGGCGGGTAGCAAATGTTACTCCAATTTTTAAGAAGGGGGATCGAAGTAATCCTTGCAATTACAGGCCTGTCAGTTTAACCAGTGTTGTGTGCAAAGTTATGGAATCTTTGATTAAGGATAGTTTACTTAAGTATCTTTTAGATAATGAGTTACTTAATCTGTCACAGCATGGTTTCCTGCCAAGCAGATCTTGTGTTACTAACTTACTGAGCTTTCTTGAAGATGTCTCTTCATCTCTTGATTCTGGGTATGGCGTTGATGTCATTTACCTTGACTTTTCAAAGGCTTTTGATAAAGTTCCATTAGGTAGGCTAATGGTTAAACTGCATAGGTTAGGGGTTCAGGGCAATTGTGCTGATTGGATAAATTCGTGGCTTCATGGTAGATCTCAGAGAGTTGCTGTCAATGGTAACTTCTCCTCTTGGAAAGAAGTCACAAGTGGAGTACCACAGGGTTCTGTCCTTGGCCCACTTCTTTTCTTAATTTTCATCAATGATATTGATAGTTCTCTTACATCTCGTATAAGTAAGTTTGCAGATGATACTAAGCTTTATAGGAAAATTAGCATTTTGGATGATGCCTTACTGCTGCAGAAAGATCTGGATAGGTTATTTTCTTGGTCTCAGACCTGGCAAATGTCTTTTAATGCAGATAAGTGTAAGGTCCTTCATTTTGGTCCCAAAAGTTTTAGCTATGATTATAACATGAATGGTTGTGTTTTAAGTAATGTCACCTCTGAGAAAGATCTGGGTGTTGTAATTACTGGGGACTTAAAGTCATCAAAGCAGTGTGCAGCCACTGCTGTAAAGGCTAATAGAGTGCTTGGATTGATCAAGAGGAATTTCATCAATTTTAGTAAGGATATTGTACTTAATTTGTATAAGCAGTTGGTAAGACCCCATCTTGACTATGCAGCTCAGGCTTGGAGTCCCTTCTATGAAAAGGACAAGTTTGTTTTAGAGCAGGTTCAGAGGAGAGCCACTCGCCTCATTCCTGAGGTGAGAAATTTGCCCTATCATGCTAGGCTTAAACATCTTGGGCTTACCACCTTGGAGCTGAGAAGGATAAGGGGAGACATGCTCCAGGTTTTCAAGTTCCTTTGTGAAAGAAATCCCCTGCTGACTTGTAGTTATTTAAGGGTTCAAGGTAATTCTCGGGTGCGTGGGCATTGTAAAAAGCTTGAAAAGCCTTTTGCAAGGCTTGACATTAGGAAGTTTAGTTTCTCCCATAGAGTTGTCAACGAGTGGAATTGTCTACCAGATTGGGTAGTTAACTCCCCCTCAGTTCACTGCTTTAAGGTTAACATTGACAGGTTTTTCCATGGCTGTGGTAGAATCTGATTGTTTGGGGCTGCAGTCAAGCTTTGGTGGTTTGACTTTTGATTAGGGCTTGGTCTTCAGGGCATCTTATGGGGCCTTGGCCCTCCTTTGCCCTTTCAACCTGTTATGTTAAAATAGAAGCCGCCAACAAGGGAGGCACATCAAAAGAAAAGCAAAGAAACAAAGAAAAAAATGCAGCTTTTGCTAAATTGATATAGGCCTAGCCTAGCCCTTGGCTACAGAGGCAAACCACAAAACCCTTAAAGCACAAAGAGTCCAACTGCAACTGAGTAAAAACAATGGTTCTTTTCCACCGTTACCGTATCATTGTCTCGCTAACTGCTAACACATACTACTTACTAGGCCTAGGCCACAGGTTGTCCAAGCTATACAGCCTAGCCTGTATATACTGTATAACGATAACGTTAGGCCTTGAACAACCTGTGGCATAAAGCTAGATAAGACTACGAGTACAATCAAAATGAATAACTTCCCTCCAAAATAAAAAAAAAAATTCAGTACAGAATAAATCTCCAGACCTCGATGATCTAACAATTTTTTACCTGTTTGTGTCCAGTGGCTATAATTCCACTAAGTTCAATTCTGCTGGAAAGTCGATTTGGCAAGTATCTCGGCAATATCGGCAAACAACTTCACGTCTCAATCTTTCTACTGTATATTACGGTACACGTTAGTACTAGTGAACGTACTGCAGTGAAAGCGCGGGCGGGCTGTGTTACAGCCTACGCAGCGCTCAGACGTATATGTACATGGCCAGACGGTCGTGCTCCAGAACTTATGGAATGTGCACGTACGGTAATGTACGTCTGCGTCCGTTTTCCCACAAAATAATTTTTGCTATATTTGTTGCGCGCCTTACTAGTTTTGGAAACTTGCCAAAGGTGTACAGAGTAAATCTTATCACAGAAACAGCACACTTCTTCCACTCATGTGTGTTACGTTTCTTTGCTAAACAACAATGATTTCAAGTAATTTCTTAAAGTTTTGGGCCTCAATTAAGTTCAAAGAATTGTTATTTGATTCAGACCACAAAAAAACATCACCTCATTCCCATATATGAGAATCCCTGAAAAATTTGGTACGGAAGTCAAATCTTTCTGGAAATTCTTTTTTCAACTAAATGGAAGCACTGGCGCGAACGCACATGCATAGATTTTGTCATCGATGAATGATTCACTACTCATGTGTTATGTAGCGTACGTACATGCATATGCGTGCAGTACACTTTACTTGAATTAAATAAACCAGAATTCATTTACTGTCATGTTGATCTACACAGCAAGCACAGAGCTGTACTGCAGAGAGTCGATCAAGTAATTTGCAGCCTAGGCTACAGGTACTTATTCAGACGGTCATCAAGATGTGTTCAGCAGCACACATTTGCGTACAGACAAAGAACTTTTTAATTGGTGGAATCAGAAGAAATAATTCCTCAACCCAAGTCAGAAACTTGTTTTGAGATACGAATTGTATAGGCCTACGTTAGGCCTAGGGACCTAGCCTAGGCTCAATATCCCATATTGGCCTACAGTGTGCATTAGGGCAGCATACATGTAACTGTGAATAGGCTATGTAACGGTTAAAAAATAGCTTTGAGCATAGGAAGAACGAGAGTGACACTTTTTTTTTTACAGATGTGTCTGCAACATTTTCTAATTTAATCCCAAATTCTCTTTACTAAAACTTAGGCCTAATTCAGGAATTTCACATCGTTCATGACAATTTACGTCTAGGCCTAAATCAATAGGCCTGACATTAGAAGCTAACTTCTAAGGCCTAGGCTAATTATCAGCACAGATTGCAGTCAGCACACATTGTAAAACTGCTGAACAGCCAGCCTTAATTTCGGGTAGGAATTCCCTGAGTCGGTCGAATGAAGATATCCGATCCTTCCATCGTTAACAGTGCTAGGCCTAGGCTAAGTCTGAATGAAGTTTTATGTATTTTTTTTTTTGTTGTTGTTGTTATGGTCATGAAAAGAAAAAAGTTTGCATTTGCAGTAGTGATTGCAGGGGCTATGTCAATGTTCCCAAGGATTGCTGTTCCTGAGGTTCAATGTTCCCGACTCTTGAGAATTACATCAGCACTTCTGGGAACATAGAACCCGAGGAGTGACAAACCTTTTAATTATCGCCAATTCATCGAGATATATGAAAACAGTGAACATCGAACCTTCGGAGTTTAACCCCGGGAACTTCGGATAGACCTTGTGATCACATTGCACATGTGCGTGCATATTTCGGGGATTCGGATGCTTAACTTGTGTACACATATGTATTTCAAGAATGGAAATTCCTGTTAGGATCAAATTAAACTTGGCATCTATAGGAACCTCAGTAGTCCCAGATGATCACCAAAACTTTTTTGCAGAGGTCATAGGTCATTTGGGGTCACCATATAAAATCTTGTGGATGAAATATCTTAAGAAGGAAACCTTGGATGAAGCTGATACTTGGCCTGGTACATAGTGCCCCTTATGATGTAAAATGATCCAGGTACTTTTGGTGGAGGTCAAAGGTCATCGGAGGTCACCCCAAAAGCTGAAACTTTGTGCACAAAATGTCTCAAGATCATCAATTTCCCTTTGAAGGAAAATGTATGAACCTCATACTTGGTTCCAAATATGATGTAGAAGAATCTTACTATTTGTGGTAGAGGTCAAAGGTCATTTGGGATCACCAAAAGAGGGGGAGGTAAAATCAGAAAATCCTTGTGCATGCAATAGCCTACCTCAAAGTGGGAAACTTTGATGAGACTTGATCATATTGGCTGGTATGCTGATTGCACATGTATTGTGTAGAAGAATACTTGCGCTTTTGGAGCAGGTCGAATGTCATCCGGGATCGGAACTTGGTGGGCTAAATTTGAATTTCCTTTTACTGTATCCATGTCATAATCATCCCATTTAGAATATACGTGCAAAAACACAATACTGGAGAAAAACATAGTATTCCTGACTTTGATTGGGCTTAAATGTGGTTGTTACTCATAATTTCACGACTTATTTTTCTTTCTATGATTTGATAATATTATGGTCTGTACTTTTACATAAAACATGTTTGTCTTTACTTTTGTATTCTGTTTAAGTTGGCAATGAAATTTTAACGTTAGTTACAAAGACAACAAGTGCACCCATAATCTAGGCAATAATATAATTTGAAATGACCAATTTAAAAATATGTTGGAGTTGAAATTTAACTTGTTTGTAAATGACTATTCCCTTACATTTTGCGAAGGTTTGCTGACCAGGAAAGTGTAAATGCAAATATAAAGTTACGAGGACACCAAAAACGGGACAAAATGGGTGTCCTGTGTAACTAACGTTACATTTGGCATTTACATGATCATACATTCAGAATGTGAGGAGAATGTGATGTCAATGACATCATTACAACTTGCAATATGAACAACTTAACAGTTAATTACACTTAACATCAATTTTCTAAGTTTATATCCATGCTGGCTTTAACCTACTTTGATGTCTCATGTAACTAACATTAACTTCCAACCAGTTATTGTAACATATATTACAATATACTTCCACAAACATGTTGTTCTGTGTTTTAAATAACACTTTCCAGCTAGCACATTTAACAACAAGTTGGAGCAATTAAATCAATATTCATTCTTCTTTTTAGCTTAAGACCCAAATGTCCCACTTTTGTGAATCAGTATCATATTCTTATGCATACAACATAGGAATGGAGCTGTTGGACGTGAAAAATACCTTCAAAAAAGAGCATAGACAATCACTTGGAAATTTTTTTTTAGGAATTCTGGGCATTTGACTCAGAGTAAAATTACTTTTATGCCCTAGGTTGATTGCACAATAATAAATAAACCAGTGTGATTCTATCAATGCAATTTTGCCTTCATTTGTAAAGATCAAGTTCTCTGAATGAAATGAGAGCTATTTGACTCTATGAATGCAATCTTACCTTCAGAAATAAAGGTTGAGATCTCTGAATGCAATAAAATGAGACCAATTGACTCTGTGAATGCAATATTGCCTTCATTTCACAATGACTGCAGCTCACTGAATGCAACAATTTTATGAATGCAAACATGAATGCAGTTGTGAATGGAAATATGCCTTCAGGTTGCCTTCGTGCATTGCCTTCAAATTGCTGAATGCATTCATATGGCATGCGAATGCATATTTTTGCATTCCGAAGGTTAAATGAATGCATTCTGAATGCAAAAATTGCATTCGTGTCTGTACGTCTTCTTTTCGAAGGACGATAAGTAGCTACGCAGTTCTATTGATTTTCTTTATATACTTGATTTGATCACTCATAAAATAGTCCTAGACTTGAACGCCGCTACGCATACTAAGGCTAGTACTGTACTCCATGACCACACCATCGAAAATCCCCACTTGTTTAACATGCTTGTCAGCCGCTAAAAGTCTGTTGGCACGTCTCAGCTTAATCTGCGCATGTGCAAATGGCGAATCTGAGGTAGAAACATCTTACAACCTATCTGTTGCCTGCGTGAAAGGTACGTTCCTGACACAATGGTTAAAAATGTGTTGGCGGCAGAACATTTTTCTCTGAGAATGTGAGCATGGTAGGCCATTTGCTCATTTTGTACAGCACTTACTATTTACTTGATCGAGACTTGGAATCAAGTGGTGCAATATTGGCCTTTTTCGTTTCGTTTCAGACCGTTTTCAGTGGCTCTGATCAGTTACTTGCCTGCAAGTACAAACCGTCTAGTTTCTACTTATCTTTTAACCCTCTTATGTCCATTGTAACACTTTTGGTACAGGCGTCTTTTGAATGTCCTGCAGAGAAGAAATCTGTGATTAGCTACCTGAAAATTTGACCACAGCAAAAAGTATGGTCATAATTGCCCTTAGTCATGTGGTCAAGATTCCATGGATGCCAATTGCGGCATGTTTTACCAACTGTGTGGCCAACTGTCTAGATGTGCAAAATTACCCAAATGGAAGGCTGGCACTAAAGAGTTAAAGGCAGTCATTCGTCACCCTAAACTACAGTTTCAGTATACATATATCAAAACTCTCAATTGGTACAGCTCTTTGATTGGCATCACATTTAAACAATGCATCATAGCTAAATTACACAGCATGGGCACTGAGAGTGTCTTGATTACACATTGGCCACTGGGACAGCCATGAAGCAATAAACAAGGATTGTGTCTGGATAAAGATGAGTTTTAGATAAATGTGGGAGGGGCTAAAAGTAAGTAGATTGGGAGAATTGGAACTGTTTGGGATAATGAGAATATGCCTTTAAACTGCCTTTTACATCCAGCAGCCTGTGATTGCGTCTTGAATACTTTCTTATGGAGCACAGAACAAAACAGAACCAGGACAGGCCTTCTTTAGATTTTCCAGGTGTGCTAGACATCACACTCCTTGGGAAATTAAGAATTGTGGAAGGTGTGCTGTTTTAACAAACCATCATACAGTTTGGTTAAGTTCTCATTCTTCATCTAGGTGTGCCAAAAATTGCACCTCTTACATTGATTTGCGACATATAGTGTGGTATGATCA
Organism: Holothuria scabra; assembly: GCA_037179385.1. NCBI lineage: Eukaryota > Metazoa > Echinodermata > Holothuroidea > Aspidochirotida > Holothuriidae > Holothuria > Holothuria scabra. The sequence goes on from CM074179.1 coordinate 73,503,072, forward strand.
CACATGCCTCAAAACTCACGCCTTGCCAGAAGCACCAAACCCTAAAGTTTCGTTTGGTAATGTGTTACATTTATAAATTGAGACAGGTATGTCATGTGTGATATAGTAAATCAAGTCTAGGGTATGATTAGAGACTTTCCTGTATTTGTGGTCTAAGTGACCAGGAGACATTTTGTGTTGACCAAGAGGCAGAGGTCACTTTCAATTATTTTTTAAGAAAGATCATATTCAAGAATGACAGAGCCCTTGTCAATTGGGGAGGTAGGGGGTTGTAGAGTATGCCCATAGTATTTCTCACCTGATGAAAGAGGGATTTGCACCGTATTTGAACATTTGAACTCTAATTGAAAGTGTGTTGAACTTACCATTTTTATCTTGTTTACACTATGTAAATATAACAGTTTTATTTTGATGTGGCATTGAATCTTGTCCAACTAACTAACCAAGAACGACAAATGTTTCTTTTGACAAAAAAGTGAGGACTGGGTTTATGCTACTGTATGAACTGGTCTAATAGGTGCTGCTTGGGTGTCAAATAGTGGGTGTCAAACAGTGACTGATGCCAGGTGCCAAATCATGCCCGGTACCAAATGATGCCTGGGGCCTGGTTAATTTCACTCTTGGTTCATCATTTTCCCTTTATCCTTTCTTTTTACACTTAGTAATTGCAAGTTTGATGATTGTTATTTATGTTACTGCAGAGTTTTTCAACATCCAGCCCTTCAAAATAGCCTGGGCATTAGGCAGTGCATAGGTAAATGCCGAGGCAAATGGATTCGAGATCGGCAAAAATTTTGCTGGGCTGATAGATTGTGTGACATTGTACTGGGATATAACCGTACAAAAGTTGAACAATCTAAGGCTGGAAATTAGGCCTAAGCCTCGAATAATGATTTGAAGAGAAGTGGTTACATGTTTAAATTTCCTCTGTGATTGAAATTTGAGCAACTGTATTAGTATTGCTTCTTTACAAACAAAACATAGTTGCAATTTTCATGTTTTAACGGAAATTCTTGACTGAGATCATTACTGCAATTGGTATTTTTGGAACATATTAACTCACCACCTGCTGTTAAGAAGTGATCACTGCACACATCGCTGCATACACATGAATGTGACATGACGGAGAGTGACCTTTGCATTTAAAAAACAGTTGTTTTATCATTTTGATGCATAATTAAGTTTGAAAAGGTAAAGTTTATTTTTGCCCAAGTCCATCCTTTTTACTTCAGCAATTTTCTGCCGTAGCTAATACCATATTTGCAAGGGCTAAACATTTGATTTGTTTGTTTCTCCCCAGAGAGGAAAAAGAGAAGCAGGAGCTTGAGAGAATCCGAAACTTGACAGATGAACAACGTAAGGAGGAGGAGAGAAGAAATCCCAAAATGATCACTAACCAGGCCAAGAAAGGGAGGTACAAGTTCTTACAGAAATATTATCATAGAGGTGCCTCCTTTATGGTAAGTACATGTCAAGATACTGTAGTAATGAGAGTAATGCTGATAGCAAAATGTGAAGGGGAGGGGGGCAATATGTTAAGTAGGGCAGCCATACTTGCCAACCTTTTCATTTAACCTCAAACTGAGGGGGGGGGATATGTTGAATAGAACAGTCATGCCTTTCATTTGAAGCTTAACTGAGGAGGTCAGGGAGGTATATGTTCAGTAGACCAGTCATACTTGTCAACCTTCCATTTGATGCAAAACTGAGAGGGAAGGGGGAGGTATATGTTCAGTAGACCAGTCATACTTGCCAACCTTTTCATTTGAAACTTAACTGTTCTTTTTTCTGAAGTTTAAAAGCCATGAAATAATAATGTCCCTTACCGAAATAAATAGCATTCGCACACCCTTCAGATCCCTTCAAAACAGCATTCGAATGCTAAATGGAATGGAGTGCTAAAACGCAATTGAATGTATGTGAACACCCTTCAAAATACCCTTCGAATGCTATATACCCTTCCAATAGCCTTCCCCACGGACGAATTATGCAAATGAGTTTTGAATGTGAAGGCTAAAATGAATGCTATTCTGAAGACTATTGAATGCTATTCCGAATGCTATCGAATGCTATTCCGAATGCTGTTGAATGCTATTCCGAATGCTATTGAATGCTATTCTGAAGGCAAACGAATGCTATTCTGAATGCCATTTACACCAGATGAAAACTATTGAATGTTGTGTCAAATGCTATTAAATGCTATATGCTGAATTAAATGTTACACCAAATTTAATTTAAAATAGTAAATTGTCAGTATGGTCTAGTAATAACAGGCAGAAGAACCAGGTTGAACAATTCCCAGGTCGCGTCAGACCAAAGACTGTGCACAAGGAACCTGCTGCCCGTGATGCTCAGGAGTAGGGAAAACAACCGAGTTCCCCACAACCGGTACAATGCCATTAAAACCTTTAGATTGATTTGAAACTTCATTGCAATCCACCTGCTGTGGTCCTTGTTACGGAAGTACTGTAGGTAGGGGCATAGGCTAAAAGGAAGCAAAATGAATGAAAGGTCAAATCGTGTACTATTTGTTCAGTAATGAAGTTAATTAAATCACAATATTACACAAACAAAGGCTAAATTTTAACTTGATGACAGCTGTAAAGGATATTCTGTGTACTGTCAGGCACATACTATATAGGCACTGCATGACAACCAAAATTGAGACATGATCAGTTGGTGCACATTTTCCTGGGCCCGTGGTTTAATAATTTGCATGCAGGTTAATTAACATTGAATTTGCACACTGAGTGTGTGTATGTAACCTCATCCATGTATGACAAATCTGTTTCTACTTGTTAAAAATTTTGTAACTTGCTGTAGGTATAAAAATAAGGTTGTTTCTAAAACCCCAACAGCCCCCACTCATAGGTCATGCATGGGTCGATGTAGTATTAGTATCATAATCATGTTTGGTTAAACCATGCAACCCACAACTTTTACGTAACACAACACAAGTTTTACGTAAGTGGATGTGGGATGCAGGGTCATTTTAATGACCGTGCATTAATGTTACTATACTAAAACCCAACACCCAACCACCTCAACCCGCCATTATCTATGGTTCAACCAAGGTTGTTGGTTGTGGGTGGTTAGTTGTGGGTGTGGGGGCTGTGGGGGTTTCAGAAACAACCTAAAAATTTTCAGCGTTATTGTTTCCACGAGAAAGCAATGCAAATTCTGACAACTAAAATATAAAAGAAAAAAAACTTAATCCACCAACTTGAAACTATAGTATTCACTGTCAAGCTTTGTCAATTTTTTCTGGCAACTAATCCCTAACATATTGTTGTGTGCATGGGTTCCAGAATCTACAGGAGGACTGATCATACACTCCAAACTGGAAAAAGGCTGCGGCCAGCTGGCCCAACCTAAACCAGTGGGAAAGAAACTGAGACTTGAACCTTATCTAACTTTATTTAAAAAATAAATTTATGAACTGCAACCATGCAACTTTGAAAAAAAAAAACTGAATTTATGCATTGAAACAATTTGATCCCTTTAAAGTTTAATAAGCAAGATGATGACACTTGTCGACATCTACACATGTTAATATCTGTTATCTGTTTACATAATTCACACTGCTCATTTGGAGTCAGCTGGCCTGCTGTGGGTGCAGTTCCTGTGCAGATAACAGTACTATATGTACGGAACTGAAAAATATAAGGCCCAATTCTCCGACTCCAAAATCCAAACAGTACGAAGTACCTTAAAGTTCTAGAGCAGTCACAGTTGCCCTAAAATTATTTTGAAACAGCTACTAAATTATTTTTCTGTCATTTTTCTTCAAAGAAACTTTTAAGATATTTTAAGGCTGAAACATTCAACATTCAAAGTAAACCAGAGTATTACTACTTGTAAATTTCAGTGAAAAACACATTGTCACATGATTATCAAGAGCCATAACAATTTTGATTATTATCCCAGCTTACTCAAATTGGGGTGACTGCATTTGCCCTTTAAGTTTTTTTTTTTTTTTGCCCTAGTAATCCCTGCCCACATAAGTCTGAGCATATGAATATATCCTAAGTTTATGACTAGAACTATTAAAGCAGTGCATTCATGCAGCAGTAGCCTATATGTGCATTAATTTCAATAGGGCATGCATAGGTTCAAAGATATGTTTCAATTATTAACTTGTCCAACTGTACACTACACTTCTAGTTGCAATGTATGCTAAACCACTAGCTAGTGGCAATTACCTGTAGTAGTTGCATGCAAAGTGTGTGACTGCTCTACTATACACATCTATGGTAGGGGGAAGACCTACACTATAGCACACTGTCCATACAGCTTACAAAATAAAAGAAGTAAATGCTATGCATCATCTGAAGGTTAATTCTCTCCATAAGTTTCTCTAAATGTTACTGACTCACAATATACTGTTAGGGTGGAAGGATTATTGTTAAACAATTACTCACCTTTTACCAAGGAAACAGAAACTGTTCTCACAAACTATAATGTACAGTATTCTGCCACAGCTAGCTCTTCAAAATGGCAGCACAACTGAATTCAAACTGAGTTTCCTAAAGGTGCACAACCAATTACAAAAGGGCTCGTATGACTTCTTTCTTGTTTATCAAACCATTTGATTGGCTGGTTGCAGCTGTGGCATTCATCAAATTCCAAAATAAATATTTGACCTCCAAACTGATCATGTGAATGCTAAAGATTGGGTTGAAGGGTATTTCGAATGCTATAGCTTTCAGATAGCATTCAAAATAGCATTCAATAGCCTTCAAAAGTTTGTAGCGAATGCTATACTAAGTGTGAATGGTATCGAATGCTAAAATATCAGTTTTATACCATTCGAATGGTATTTGAAGGGTATTTTAAGGCTATAATAGCCTTCATATTTGGTAAGGGGTTCCAACTTTCTGACTTCAGGTATTAAGAGATAAAGTAAGATAAGATAAGATCAACTTTATTAAACCCCACAAGGGTAACTGAATGCTCGCATTAAACAGAAAAAACAATAAAAGAGTGAAATTACAAAAATATATACACACAAACAACACTTAAACAGTAAAAAAGAAGAACCAAGTGAAAGCATAAGACGTAAAATATGAGAGGTAAAAGTATAAGACAATAGGAACCAAGAAGGCAAGAATTCGCATTTGAAATTAAGATTATGGAATTTGATACATTGTGGTATAAAGGAGGAAGGGTGTCGTTTAGTAATGGAGTAGGGTAATCTCATCCTGCCACAATAACTGCATTATGTAAAACAACACTAAGTGGGTGATCATTATCTTGCATAATCTTCATCAGTTTTGTCCCCAAACGACGGTGATAAGTCATAGTCAGAGATGGATGAATTTCCCCTATGCTTCGACTTGCCTGCTTAATAATGGTGTCGATTGCATATTTATCTCCAATGCGTATATTCCCACCCCCATGATGAAACGATCCTTCTTACTTTTTGTTACACTTTCCTTCTCTGCCTGATTACCTCTTATCGCCTCAGGGAGGGAATGAAGCTCACTACACCCACACTTGATTAAGTCACATTTCACGTCTGATTAATCGATTGACAGTAACAGATATATTAAAATACACAAAAAGTTACGTAACATTTGAGGTTAGCTTACAGGTCAATCAAGCATGTGTTAATTGCTTTTCACGCAATGTGAATTCAATGAAAGCTTATCTCATTTTAGGGCACAGATCATGTGACAAAGTCAGATATCAGTTACACACCGCCTTTGATCCACTGGGGTGTCTATGTTGCTTTCTCAAGAGGAGACGTCACGGCATGCCACGATAAAAGGTTATATTACCAAACCCCACAAATAACAGAATTATAAAACATGGCAAGGATATTTTAATTTACATTAAACTCGTTCATAATACGCATACAATACATTCTAGGGCTTAGTTTTTTCGATAAAGCTTCTACGTGTTCATGCCAGGAAAGTGGATTGTTAATCACCACTCCAAGATACTTATAAGTGTCCACCCTCTCAACCATACTTCCGTTTATAGTGACAACAGTTGGGACATTATTTGACTTCGGATAATCAAAAACCATTTCTTTTGTCTTCTTTACATTTAGTTCTAGAAAGTTGTTGGTGCAATAGTTAACAAAATTGTTTATCTGCTCAACATAAGCCGTATCATCGTCCTTTGTTATCAGACCTAGTAAAGCAGTATCATCTGCAAACTTGACCAGAGAACAATTTTCAAATTTTGATCTAGTGTCTGAAGTATACAAAGTGAATGAAAATGGTGCCAGAACCGTACCTTGAGGCGCACCAGTGTTTGACACAGTTACATTAGAAGTGCTCTGGTTCTCCAAAGTTTTTATAGTTACATATTCGTTTCTTTTCGTTTCGTTTATTTGTTTTTCTACATCATCAAAATGTATGGATACACAAAGGTAATGAATACAGTACATACATATTGGGACCTATTGGTTAAAAAGTTAAGAATCCAAGCAATAAAATCATAGCGGACATTCATTTCTAGTAACTTGTTGGCTAAAATTTGGGGCTGAATAGTGTTAAAAGCAGATGAAAAGTCAAAAAACATAATTCTAGCAGAATGACCCTGGTTTGTGTTTCAAGATGTGAGTACAACTTTTCAAGACTGTGTAGGATGGCATCATCGGTGCTTTGCCTTTGCCTGTATGCAAACTGCAGAGGATCTAGGAATTCATCAACACTGTGCTTTAAAAGTTTTAGTGCTAGGCGCTCGCATGTTTTCATCGCTATCGAGGTCAAAGCCACAGGTCTGAGATCATTCATGCAAGAAATATTAGATTTCTTTGGTACAGGTATTATACAAGACCGTTTCCACAAAGCTGGGACGGTCTGAGATTTGAAAGAAAGGTTAAAAATAAAAGCAAATACATTGGCAAGTTGGTTGGAACAGTATTTCAGTACACGAGGTTGCAACCCATCCGGTCCAGCAGCTTTTGAAGGATTTAGTCTGGAGAATTCATTACGTACCTCATCTGCAGTTACAACTAAAAATGGTTTAAAATACATACGACTTGATAAAACTTCTTTTAACTCTTCGATATCACTAGAAAAATCATGGCAATCAAACCTTTTGTAAAATACATTTAAATCATTTGCATAATTAAAAGCAGATGTAGAAGGTTAACGAGTATTTTTACTTGGTGTATTTTTACTTGGTGTATTTTTACTTAGAGTATAGTAATGCTAAAAGTGTGATCAGAAAATTGCAAAGAACCCTGGCAAAAGTACTGTAACTTGAATCATTTTGTACACCAAAGTGATTTCCCCATTCATTGTATTGTACATCAAAAATGGTGAATTTCACCCCCTGGACCAGCAAGCCCAGTGCTCAGAGTGAGAGAGATTCACTGCATGCTCTACTTTTTTTTAGCTGACAATGTTAGCAAGTATAGGATTGTAATCACAAGGAAAAAAACTTTCATATGAATGCACCAGAATTGATTCTCAACCATTAAAAAAGTGGAATGACTGGTGTATGCCTTGCATGTCATAGCAATTGTAACATCAGTAGCAGTTGTAGTACTAGGGTTATTGCAGACAGTAACCAGAAGAATAAACCCTTCCCCATAGCAATTGTAACATCAGTAGCAGTTGTAGTACTAAGGTTATTGCAGACAGTAACCAGAAGAATAAACCCTTCCCCTCCCTCCCTCAAAAAAGCCTCCCCACCCCCAACTCCCCTCACCCCACCCCCCCCAAAAAAAAAAAAACCACAGAACAAATTTTCTGCAAGTGCAAAAGATGAAAGATAACTACTGAAGAAAGAATAAAGAAGAATTAGGGAGGGATTTGTTGGTATAGAAGTAAAATTCTGATATGATGTGGGAGATGATCTGGATACTTGGGTGGAAGGATACAGGTATGAGTGTAAAGTGATTACAGGTTTCAGTTCTGGAAGTCATGGCTTAGAGGTCATGCTTTGATAAGTTTGCTTTGAATACTTGTCCACATGACCAGCTGTTTACTAAAATTGCATGTCAACTAGAATACTTATATCAGGCCTCACAGTGAAACCTATAAAACCTATATTTTGAATTTGTTTGATAACTTTAAAAATAAGAGTTTATAGGGAGTATGTGAAAGTGCTGTGAGGCCTGTTATTTGTCACTTCTGATATGCCCATTTGTAGTTTTTAGAATTCTATGTGCATGGGACTAAGGTGGGGTACTCGCCCCTTGTCCGAATTCCCATCCCCCAAGATGCCTCAGAATAATATGTCAAAGCCTGCTAGGTGGTCTAGTGAAAACTTATGTGGTGAGAAAAGGTTGGAAATTAAGATGAAAGTTGCTAGGAGAGTTTTTGATTAAGGTATAGAAGATGAAGGTGGGGCTTAAAGGAGTAGGTGTGGTATGATGTGTTAATTTTGGGAGTGGGTGTGATCTGGGGGTAGGTGAGGGTGGAGGGTACAGAGGGTGGTGTATACCATGGGAATCGCAGTGGAGAAACCAGGATTGGAGTAGGCTGTGGCTGCTTGGATCATGGGAATTTGGCATTGCAGGCTGAGATGTGTGGTTGGAAAATTCAGAATGTGGGGTAGTAGTTGGGAGGTTGGGTTTTAAAAATATTTCAAAACATTTCAGGAGACTTGTTTTGAACATGTTGCAGACACAACTGAACACAATTGTTCCTGTGTACACTGGACCCATGTGGCAGACACAAGTTGTGAAGCATGTTGCCACTTGTGTCTGCTCTGTACACACGTTTTCAAATGTTGCTTTTGGCAACATTTTGTGACATAGGCCCTGAAATGTGTCCAGTGTACACAACACTGTAGGAAGGAGATTCAGTATTTGACATGATTTGTCAACTTCTGTGTCTGTTACAGCATTTCTTAACTGCTTAACGTAACAGGTTGTTGTATTATTCTCCTGTCATCTCAATTAGTTGCAGGATGGGTGCAAAGAAGGTATTTTCACCTTCTTGTTAACAACAAAACCTTCATTCCCAATATGCTCTGTGATATTACGAATTCTGGGCCTTCCTTTGCAATAGACCTACAATATCACCTTCTGGTTAACTGATATCATGGACAACAAAACCTTCATTCCCAATGCCCTCAGTGATATTACGAATTCTGAACCTTCCTTTACAATAGACCTACAACATCACATAGCAGAAGTACAGAATCTTATGAAGGCAATTACATTTTTTGCAACCTATACAAACAAGTGAATTTGGCTAATTTCAATACTAGATACCTGGCTGTGAACTTTCAGTAAAATAACTAAACGTTTAACCTACTTATCAGATGGAGTACAACATGTACAAGGGGTTAATCTTTCACAATACTAGCCTATTGATATTGAGCATTATTTGCCATCCTCCAAAACAGCTGACATATTTTTATGTTGACATTCACGCTAGAGAAGGTGCATTTTTAATTTTTAAAACCTTTTGTATTTTCCTTCCTCTCCAGGATGAAGAACAGGAAGTATTTAAGAGAGATGTCTCAAACCCAACTCTGGAAGATCATTTTGATAAGAAAGTATTACCAAAGGTTATGCAGGTAAGATAATTCAATGATTATATCCCCATTGTGTAATGACGTCCAGGTTCATAGAGGTCCCGAAGTTTGGGAAGGAGGGGAAAACTGAATTTTGAATTTCCAGACCTGGAAAGTTGGGGGAAATGTGCAATTTATAATATTGTCCTTGAAAATGTCATGGAACTGTAGGGAGTAGACTTATTGTTCCAATTTTCTCAAATCATTTTTTAGGGCAAAATGAAACAGATGTGGGATCTTATTGGTTTTCGAAGGCACTGGAAATATCAGTCAGGTCCTTGAAAGTCAGGAAAAAGTCATGGAACTATGTCATTTTGAATGTGTATGAAGCCAGGATTTCTTTGTTGTCTTATTTTAAAAGATGGGTGTACCTTCATTTCCATAGCCTTTACTTCTGTTAGTGACCCTAAATTCTATAGCTTGGCCTTATGGTAAAGGTACCTTGTAGTGGCCTATGTAACTTGAATGGGACTATAGGCCACCGCCTGTTTCACGTAAACCACCAAAGTACTTTCTTTACCACCTTCAACTGCCCGCCCCAATTTGCTACCTACTTCGGTAATATTTCTTATTTTGTATACCTTTACCTCGGAAAATTTTAGATTTTATCATATCTTTTCAATACTTTTGCATGAAAGGCTCATTTTGAAGGGGGAGAAAAAAAGAAGAACAAAAAAGCCGAACCCAGACTTAGAGGAAATGGGGAAGGGCAAACATTCTTATTCCTATTTATTTTTTTTTTTTTTGAGGGGGTGCAGGGGTTGACAAGTCTTCCTATAGTTTGCCAGTGCCGTGGTCTTCGGCATTCTCTATGGCCAACTTTTCTTCCATGTAGCAATGCTGCAACATACAACTGTTTTACACTTTTATGCATAAAAGTGTAAGGTTAGGGGCTGGTACTCATAGGAACATGCATGTGAAAATCATGATAAGTGTCAATCAAGTTTAGTACCTACCTAGAGACGTACAATAATTAAAGATCCTTACCTTGAAGAAATGCATGTTGTATTGTTCAAATTGTGTACATTACACTGTAGGTTAATTTGGACTTTTCTTTCCCTAAAACAATATCATTCCATCTTGTTCAGGTCAAAAACTTTGGACGATCTGGCCGTACCAAATACACCCATCTTGCTGATCAGGACACTTCTCAGACTGACTCACCTTGGCTATCAGAAACCAGTTTATCTAGGAAATTCCAAGCAAAAGTTGCAGGTGGCCTTAAACAATCATTTGAGAAGCCAACAGCAAAGAAGCATGGCCAGGTGTAATTGCTAATGTGAGTGAAGAATTTCAATGAAACCGGTGACAGGAAGGGTGATGTGGAATGTTACAGAGAAATGTGTAGCAAGTAAGAACAGAATAGTTTCTGTCTTGTCAAACTGTTGTCAGTCATTCCAAGTGATCATAGCAAAGACGGACAAATTGGATGGATTTTCACTACTTTGAAGGAAGGAAATGAAGGATGGAATAAAGGTAGTAGGAAGGTAGGAATAAAGGTAGTATCTGTGTCATGGAAATGAATATAAGTGAAAGTATTCCCTAGCAAATGGTTTTGTGCAGCTGTGTTCCTGCTAAGCTGCTATGATGCGATTTTGGTGCAATGGTTTGTTGTTTTGACTCACTGATTTTTGTAGGAAAAAATGGAAAAAGAGGATTTAATTTTTTCCCACATTTGGTGTGTTTACAGTTCTGCAATACTGAAATTCCCATTAAGTCAAATTTTCTCACACTGAGTTAGTTGACCCAAGGTATAATATCTTGAAGGAAACAGTGGTGTGCAGTGAGATGAAGTGTTGAATGAATGACACCACTGACTTGTCGCACTACCAGATGGATGGATGCGTCATTGTCAGTCAAAATACCGTAGGTGGTTAACAGATGCTTATTCCATGGGAATTTACTATAACAACTAAGAATATTTTGACGAATTGTTCAAGGATAGTCATGTAAATAGGGGGTTAAAGGATTTATAATATGCATTGTGCCTGTGGAAAAATAGTCTTATATATTGTTCAGTTGTGTTCATGTTCAGGCCAACAGGTGGTCAAAGGATGATTATTTCATGGTAATGTGTAGGCAGAAGAAAAGTCCAGTGAATGGTTAAGTCATGGTCGCTTAGAGACAGCTACTTCATGGCTATGTTCAGAAAAAAAGAATGGTTGGGTACTCAATATGGTTCAGTCATGGACTTGTGTGGGTAAGTAGGTGATGAATTGCAGAAGACTAATATTCTATGGTATGCAGTTGGGAGAGTGAAGGTGTGGTGCCATGATATGTTTTATGGTAGATTCCAAAGCCACATAAGGTTAAGCAGAGGGTGAAGAAATGTTTAGAAGGGTGGGACCAAAGAGAGGGGTGGGACCAAAGATGGGGTGGGGTGGAGCCAAAGATTTTCCAAGGGGACCAAATGTGTGAAAATGTATTCCTGGTGCTGGTAGCAAAGGCTGGGAGAATTGCAAAAATAGGAACATGAGTATAAAATCAGTTCCAACCTAAATTGTTGTGGACATTTAGAGAATGCCTAGGCTCAATGACCTCATTTGCATGAGCGTCTAGTGACAGTACTTATCTCTTGTAAGGAGTTGGGGGGAATCTCAAATTGCTTCTGGGAAGTTAGCAGGTTTTACCAATAGCAGAAAAGTGTACTGTATTTACACATTTTTTATGTTTATACCTAAAAAGGGGAAGTTTAAGCACAAAGGAAAAAAAATCAATTTTTACATGTGAAGGAAAAGTAAATATACTAAGCTGGTGAAATTTCCATTCAAATCAGACATGAATTTCTCAAGATATCAGCAAATGAAGTTAATAGATTGGTGTTCCAAATGAGATTGAGGGCAGCAGAGATTAAATCACATCCTCACATTGAAAAAGAATAATGTTTACCTCTGTATTTTCAAACTGTTATGCTGACCTTGATGTTAATAGGAATAGGACCTTCCCATGGGGATTGCAAAGTTTGAAAAGTTCTCATGCCGCTTAGAAGCAATCCAATTTTTATAATATGAAACTGTTGAGGAGAAAGTTGGCTGTAAAGTTTAAAGAAAAAAATAGCCGATTAGTGGGGATATGATGTGATATGTGTTTGTTTCGAGTTCACTGCTTGTTGAAAATGTGACAACCCTACTTGCTCATATCTTGAGAACCGCACATCAGATTTCAATGCAAATTTCACCAAAATGCATAGAATAAGTACCTCCTAACATATGAAAACTTGAAATAACCTTAAATCCTTCTTTTAAGTGTGATTAGACTTTTGCTATTAAGGAAATGGGGTCTCCACTATCTGCACTTTTAGAAATGCTGATTTGCTTATGCCAAAGTAATTTTAAAGTCGTTATTCATCATCCAAGACAGTCTTAATTAATTCTCTCAACCCACTTCTGGCCCTTTCTACTACTGTTTAAAACTTATTTCATCCAAGCACAATCCCAGGGTTTTGCTTCATGGTAAGTACACAATGCCGGCCTAATGTGTCAGAACCGCTCAGTACAATACAGCACAACACAACACCGTACATGCAGTGTAATATGAACTTCAGTACTCTGAATTTGTTTTTAATTTACTGTCAGTCAAAGAGCTGTACCAATTTAGAATTTTTGTGTTCTACTGCTGAAATTGTAGTTTGGGGTGTTGAATAACTGCCATCTAAGTGTAGGCTGGAGAAAATCCAAGTGCACTGCAGTGAAAGTGTGGCAGGTTGATGGGGTTCAAAGTTTGCATGCACACAGTGTTTTCCACTTTAATTCTGCACCACAATTCTATGGTGGGGTTTTAGGTAACAGAAATCAGTTGGGTGGTTTAGCATAAAAAGCTGTCTTGAGTTAGATACTCCAGTGGACATCTTTTGCCCCCAAAATATTAGGAATTTTTGTTCAGTTTAGAAAGGGAAATAAATGATGGAAGAAGAAACTGCAGACTCTTGATTTTCCATTTAATCACATCTTTTGCTGTTTTAGGTGCAGTTCAAAATCAGCATAGAAATGTTGCTTCATCCTTTACCCCTGTTTCGACTTTTTAGTTGAATAGACACTCAAAGAAGAGTAAGTGGGTGGTGGGAGGGAGTGGCTTGGAGGAGGTTCAGTGGATTAGTGGAGGAGATCGAAAGTGAAGTGGAGGATGTCACAGGGGGAGTTGAGGAGGTGAGATTGGATGTTGGAGAAGTAACTGCCCTCATTCTCTGATTGTAACTGGAATTTGAGGAAAAACACTAATTGGGGGTCACTGTCATTTAGTTGGGGGTCACTGTCATTTAGTTGGGGGTCACTGTCATTTAGTTGGGGGCCACTGTCATTTGCTGCAAGCAGATTTTTGGAAGAATGTTGGTGAAATTAGACAAACCGTGTCCTAAACAAGAATTTATTAATTTAACCAAAGCATTGTATCAAATGCATCCAGTAAGAACCATTATTAAACCTCTTCTGACCTCCTTGTGTACCATTGATTTCCATCAGGCTTTTCATGGCCTTTATTTGTTAAGAACTTCCCAACAGTATAAGTCTCATTTCATTCATAATACCAGTTTGTAAATAGAGTAATAAAATACATTGAGTAATATTGAAACTTTCGTTGTCGTTATCATTGGTTTGCATTTTCATCCTTTCTGGTGCTATTTCTGTTTGTAATCCACAGAAATTATACACTTTATGTACAAAAAGGGAAATAAATGACTGAAGGCTGTGGGCAGGCCTACTACCTCCTTTTCTAACTGAAAATGCATAGTCTTGTGGTCAAAGCATCCAACTTGCAGCCAGGAGTTTGAAGTTTGAGTCCTGATCGGATTTTACCAAAGACTTTAAAAATGGAACCTACAGCCGTTGTCCTTGGTGCTCACTATAGGTAATGAATTAGGGAAAACAAGCCAGTGAGCCACAACTGGAAAAAAGGCTGTAGCCGACCCGACTTAAAACCGACTGCATGGTCAAGTGGTTAGAACATCAGACTTGCAGTTGGGAGGTCTGGAGTTCGAGACCTGGCCGGATCCGATACCGAAGATTTTAAAAACGGGACCTTCTGCTGTTGAACTTGGTGCTCACCATAAGCAATGGAGAGGGAAAAACAAGCCAGTGAGCCATAACTGGAGAAAAGGCAGTGGCCGACTCCACTTGAACCAATCGGTTGTGAACTGGGCCATAAAACTCCATCTAACAGTTGATGTGAGAAATACAATCCAGACTCGAGGAAAGGACATAGGCTTCTAAAAGAGGTTATTTATATGTAACCTTACGGGTCAATAGAAAAGGAAGTGCGCCCTGGGAAATAAGCGTTCAATACAATAGTACATGTAAGCCTACATCATTGATTCCTTGTCATAGGCGATGGTGATGTCGTGTGTGTGTGTGTGTGTATGTGTGTAGGCGTTTACATGTACTTGTTTCGTATTCAAACAGAGGACCTGAACAATGGATTTTAGGTCCTCTGGTGGAAATTCAATAGATTTCTGGGGTCCTCTCCTGTGTGAACAATAGAGAGTCTATTGTTAAGGTTAGGGTTAAGGAAGCAGGAACAAAGGAAAACACAATGGGGTCCTCAGGTTGTGTGAAAAAAAAACTGTGTGTGCGTGTGTGTGTGTGTGTGTGTGTTTGTGACACTTGCTTTTAATTACGATATCTTAAGGTAGGAGTGACCAACACTTTTCATATTTGGTATATAGATTCGTGATGTCGAGGGAAAGAGCCCTATTGTGTTTTTGGTAGAGATCAAAGGCTATTTTAGGTCACCTGCGGTAAAATTGCGAAAACATCCAAAATAGCTTGTAAACAGGATATCTCAAGAAAAGAGCGACTGATACTTTTCATATTTGGTATATAGATCCGTGATGTTGACAGGAAGAACCCTATTGTTTTTTTGTAGAGGCAAAAGGTCATTTGAGGTCACCTGCGGTGAAATTGCGAAAACGTCGAAAATGGCTTGTAAAACGATATCTCAAGATAATGACCGACAATTTTAATATTTCGTATAAAGGTTTGCTATGTTGACAGGAAGAACCTTATTGTTTTGGTAGAGGTGAAAGGTCATTCGAGATCACTGGTGCTGATTTGGGAAAACGTGGAAATTTGGCTTTGTAAACACGATATCTCAAACTAGGAGGGACCGACACTTTTTATATTTGGGATATAGACTTGCAATGTTGAGAGGGAGAACCTTATTGTTTTTGGTACAGGTCAAAGGTCATTTTAGCTCACCAGAGGTTTAACTACAAAAACTTCTCAAATGGCTGGTTAACACTATAAGCGCCTTCTTGTTTTTGGTACAGACCAGAGGTCACGTCAGGTATTCAGAGGTCGTGAGAGAATCGGAGAACCCTTTTGATTTTGGTTGAGGTCAAAGGTCATCTGGGGTCACTGGGGGTCAATGTTTGTTGGGATCTGTAGGTTATCAACGTGATATAAGTGTATTTTGATCTTTGTTAAATGAATCCTTGACATTCTGTCACTGTCAATATGAAGGAAAAAGGTATTTCAGCGGCAAGGTTTTCTGGTTATATTTTTAACCATACCATTGATGTCTGTTGTCAAGTAAGTGATATCTTCAGTGGATATGGTTTTCGCAGTGTTTACAATGGACCTGAAGATTACAAGTTATTTTCTCAAATTACCATTTTTTCCTACAATATTTAGAGGTTTAGTTCAGTTTTTGGATACAAGTGCGTTCCCACCTAAACAGGCCCAAATCAGCTGTGTTTTAGTGTTTTACGGGCATGGCGTGGAATTTTTTCTTACAAGAGGAATGGGGCGATCTTGAAACTTAAATTGAAGTGGAATTTCCCTACTTTGGTTAAGACTGAAAGTATGCCTTTCCCCCTCCACCCCCGCATTCCCCTCCCCCGCAAATCACAGCAGATTTCGGATTTGGTGTGTTATGACTTGTCCAAAGTTCAGCCGAGATCCGAAAGAGCAAAAAGTCCAAATGGCTTTGTAGATTTAGTGGAATTAATTTTTAATGCATTTTTGGCAGCATGAAGTAGGTACCCCTTTTAAATTAATCTTTTTTGTGTGATACAGTATCTGCTTGATCTGTTCACGGTAATGGCCGCCCAGACTTGTAGTCGAGTACAAAATTGTGAGTACGAGTACAGAGCCCAGAGTACGAGTACGGAGGCTAGGTACTCGAGTACGAGTACACAATTTTGTCAGGGCTCGAGTACGAATACGAGTACGAGTACAAACCAACGGAGTACAAGTACGAGTACTCAGTTGATGAGTACGAGTATAATTTCACAGATTTTTATTATGAACTGATCACAGCTTCATTTATCACCCTATCATCACATATAGTGGAGCAACAATTTTTGAAATATCCAGATGTGACAATGAGAATAGCTAATCACTCAGAACTAGGCCCATATGAACCAAGCTAATAGTGTTAGATGACCTCTGATACTGGTGGGGTACGTATGACCTTCATCAGATGTTTTATGTTCCTCGAAAGCGAAATCTATAATTTTGGGCAGGGCAGACATCTTGACTATTTCGTCTTGGGGCATTTGTAGTCCAGTACTAAAAGCACTTGTTGTGCTTCCACAATGTCATATTATTCAGAGAGGAGATCCTTATACTTAACCTTCCCGCAAAGAAACTCTGGTGTAAGATAATCTCCACACAACTTCATTTTTGTTCAATTTTCACAGTTACCCATTCCCATTGACTTAATAATTATCATGAACTGAAAAATCCTCACAACTCAACAAACACTCTTCGAGGTTCCTGATAGAATAGCCTGCATAATGTTTCCCTTTTTCCAGAAAGTGGAAGTGTTTTTTAGTTAACTTCTGAGTTACAGAGGGTTACCAATTGATAGAGTTTCACTACTGTCCAATTGTTTGAACTCGCTGAGAATAATAAATTGAACTTAAAGGGAATTTTAAGGAATAACTTGAATGAGGTGCTGCACTTGATAATTGATATGGAGGGAATTATGGTACTCGAGTACGAGTACGAGTACAGCTATGTCGAATACGAGTACGAGTACCCGATCCAGAGTACGAGTATGAGTACGAGTACGCAGATCCAGAGTACGAGTACAAGTACGGAGGCTAGGTACTCGAGTACGAGTACGAGAAATCGGCACTCGAGTACGGACTCGAGTACTACATGTCTGTGGCCGCCTGGGTAGAGATCCAATTTTAAGCCCCATTGTAATGATACCCCTATCTCGGAATAACTCTGTTACCCTACATTTGTCAACAGTTAATTATTAGCTTCATTCTGTTTGGTAAATGGTAGCCCCCGCGCAGCCAAAACTTGGTGGAGACTTCTTGCAAACTGACTTTGGAGATTTGAGAAGGTGGAAAGCTGAAAGGAAAATTCGTTCAAATTGGCTTATTATAAAGCCTTTAAGCTGTGTGTGTGGTTAAGGGACGGAGAATAGCTTGCTTTTGGCTGTCCCCAAATTTGGTAGTTTGTTTACATCAGAAAACGCCCATGCGGTCTTGAGGAGAAAGCATTCGCGCAGACGATAAGTTTAAAGGATTTATTTGATCCCCTTTTTAAAAAAAAATGAAAGTAAAAAACTTGACAATTTCTTGCAAAATTGCACATGGCAAGTTAACCAAATATACAGGGCCTATAAACTGAACGAGAGGACCAGTAGAGCTATTGCTTCCCGGATTTGGGTATAGGAACCTGTCTGCATGAAACACCCTAAGTCTGCTGGACGTTACAAATGAAGGAAAATGAAGGTCATGTCCTTCAATTCACCTTGAATTAAACTGAAAATTTTTGGCTACTCTCATTGTAGGGCTTTAGAAAGATTCCTTCAGTGTTCTGCAGCATTTCTGAAGGATTGTTTTGCTTCAGCCCGCTTTAGCCTTACTTCTTTCCAAAACTAAATTATTGGGCCGAAGAAGTATCCTGGTTATCACAACCTCCAATTATGCAAATCTGAAACCCTCCTAAACTCCTCCTGTCCTTGGTCCCCAGTGACCCCTTTCACAAGAAGCTATTAGGTTAAGACAGACTACTTAAACACTGAATCAGATATCTATTCATACAACAATTTCCGGCTGCAAGTGCTCGCCGGCTACTTGTTTTAATTATGATTCACTATATTTTGAGTAGTTGTAACTCTGTATTATGCTTAGAGTTGCCACGGTTGAATAGGCTACATTTAAATTTGGAAAAGTCCCTATTGCGATGTACCTTACGTACTGCACGGAGTCATAGCAATCAAACAACTAACACTTCATTATGTAGACCGAATACACCTGAACACCTATTTAATTTCGGCTAGCCAATTAGGTGGTTCATCCATTGATTTTCATCAAATAGTTCTATTCCTTTTTATAACTGTAAAGCTATAGAAGTGCATATTCATTTGGAATATATGTGTGCCTTTCTAAGAGGCAGTCTTGTTGCATATGTCGCGTCGCATAGTGTGGACGGGGTTTTACTGTCACAAAAGGACTGGTTTGGAAGATCGCAAAGAATCTCATTTCTAACGTTTGCCCTTTTCTTGCAGCAATATATTGGAAAACCATGACCACTCACACGGTTGTGGAAGTGCCAGGCATAGGCCAAACCTGTAAATTTGAAAGGAATGGTGAAAACTCGAAGAAAGTGTTTTAATTAGGCTATAGGATCCAGCATACTCGAAAATGCGAAGCATAAACAGCTCCCCAAAGATATCTTGGAAACCTGACAAATTTCACTTCCAAGTATTTTGCATCACGTGATATTTGCACAATTTAAATTGCATAATCAAGATTGAATGGAATCTAGGAGTTAATTCAGCCGCTTAAATTTGGTTAGGACGTATCTTTGGGGTGGGGGTATGGGTATGGTGCTCCCTGACTATCACATACAATGTATCGTAGGTGCCAGACCCGCCGGGTTCCCCCCTCAATTCCAACTTCTCGGGGATTAGTTAGACCCCTAAGAGCGCATAGGAGCACGCTACTAATTGATTTAATTTTTATAAATTCAGAATTTAGTGAGAAGAGTATTGTCACATGGCTTTTAAGACTGCAAAACCAATTCAAGAACAGTAAATCGCAGGTCTCACCACAGTGATTTCGGATCGGATCGGAATACTGGGGTGTCTCTGTTGCATCTTCTTAGGAAGCACATGTTACGTCATGATTTTGATACGAGGATCCGATAAACTCTCTTTGTCAATGTGACGTCACAAATAATTAGTTTACATTTCTTTTTCATAGTCCTCTGAACGGATACAAATCGTAATAAGACGTAACTCAAGTTGTTAACTTTTTGGCTCTTTCCGACTAGAGATGGACTTATCTTTACCTGAAATTCACAAAAATTGGACTGTAATCCGTGCTCCGAAATTGCTGCAGTGTGACCCGTGCTGACCATGACCAAAGATATTGCCTAAAGTAAAAGTTAGGTGAGGCCTTGTATGCTGAACCAAGAGGTAGCAGCCGGCTCTGCCGTAGGAAGATTCTGAGACACTGAATGTAATTTGGAAAATTGTGGCCTCAGTATTGCGTAAGATGTACTGACGTTCTATAAACGGATATGTGAAAACGTATATTCCAGCGCCCAGCAGCCCATATGATTCTAACTTAAATGAAAGGCTCTCAGGAGAAATTGCCAAACGTAAAGTATTTTGTCACTATCTTTCAACAACACCATACTGTATACGACCTTTCATGGAGCTAACTCCGTGGATTACCTCCTCAGTGTAACAGGGACTTTTCCATATCTAAATATAGGCTTTTTGCAACTGTGCATGTAGTCTTTGAATTGTAAGTTACTCCAGTGCAAATATTGGTGTGCACTGAGTATGCCTACACCGGTACAAGTCATTCTGCAGGGCAGAACCGCGATGCATGCATTTGGTTGCGTGAGAATTTGCAGTTCGGACCGTGGAACAACCAGGTACAAATTTGCACACAATTGGCGAACAAGATCCCCAAACTGTGATATAGTTCGGATAATAAGCCTGAGGCCTTTCCAGTTGCGCCGGTACAATAAGCATCGTCAAAAGTACACGTCGCTAGAAAAGAACAGCAAGTTTAAGCCAAACCTATTTTACCACTCTTAATCGGAGAACCTCCCGATCAGCTATTTTAGATTCATAAAGTTCAATGGGTTTATTGTTGCATTAATTACAGTGACATCTGTTTGCTCAATAAAGCTAGCTTGTTTGCAAAACTGAGGAGCAAGACGACATTGCAATATTATTGTAAAGACAAGGTTAACCCGGGAAGAGGCCCTTTCTTGGGTACTACTGGCTTTAAAATCTCCTATTTAATCTAACATCTTGTGTTGTTTGAATTTTCGAATTCTAGTCTGTTGACCAAAGTTCATTGTCATAACATTTTTCAATAGCGAATAATTTAGCTTCTGGTTACTGTGATTCAGAAAATGTATTGCAACATAAAGGAAGCGATTCATTTCGGAACATGAAATATCGACTTCTTAAATTATGAGTCAGACAGTTGAATTCAGATAATATTTGGCAGGGAAATACAGGCTTATAATTACTGTCATTACTTTTCGGATTACAAATAAGCTTGCTCTTCATAGAGGCAGCACAAGTTTTACCAGTCTGAATTGTTTATGACGTCTCGCTACTTGGAATACGACGCACATGAATTTGTGAATTACAAAATGGTGAGTCTACTTAATCAGTATGATATTGTAAATTACAAAATTATTGTGTGTTTTAGCCCGTTTGATTCAGAATTTTATATGAGTCACTGTGTGTGGTAAGATCAGTAAACGGTTCTTAGGCGACGAGACAGGGAGCTGCGGCCCTCCCAGAGCGGGGAAATGCTTCCCTCAGGACACTGACACTGATATTTCCAGGGCAAGCGGGCATTGCAGTGGGTAGTGAGAAGGGCAACGGCGTTTGCCTACAGGGCAAATTGCTTATTAGTTGCCCAACGCATACTGTTGAACTTGAAGTATAAAATTTAAGTTTATCACGAACTCTACACAATTATAAACCAAACACCCCGAAAAATAATTTCGTTGTAGTGTGTGGGAGGGGCGGGACCCACCCAACCTGAGTACTATCGTGGTAAAAGGGAAAAATAGAGAAATAATATGCAAAAACCTCCAGGGCAATAACCTTTCGCCCCTCTGAAATGTCTTCCCGTGCGCCTATGTATCCGGTTTTTCTCATACATCTCAGTCTATACACCCAGTGCTGTAGCTATAATTTCATTCAAGGGGAGGGTACGCACAGACGGGCCCCATTTTAAACGGAGTGCTACAACTTGATTGGCGCGGAGCTTCTCGAAGAGAATTGAAAAATTCGAGACCCTTCTGGCAGCCGAAAATGGCAATTCCCTGGCTTGCATATGATGCAAGACAGTATACTAGCAGAGAGCTATTTTAGTGGGATGAGGGGCGGAACAATATTATTTTTTAACATAACTGATACAGAGTGATGCCTAGGAGTGGCTTCTAGCGGATGGACTAGCCCCCCCCCCCCTTTGGGGAAAAATTGTAGTTTTAAAAGGTTCGTCGCAAATGTTGAAATATGTCGTTGCATTTGTAAATAAGATGAAAACCAGAGTGGTCACGTGACTGATAATGTTGCACGGTAAAACAGTTATAAAAATTTTAGCCATCTCAGTTTCCATGTTGAAGTTGCCCCATACAAGTATAAGAACTTTCACTTTATCAAGGATCGAGATCAATGAACTAGCGAGAAAACTGTAAGTGTACTGGTAGCCAGAGAAAATAGTTGTAATTGTAGTGATTATGTTATGGCCGTTTGAACAATTAAGAACATCGGTTGTGATCCAAATCAATGTTTGCGTTAAACTGGAGTTTGAGACAGAAATTTCATTATACCAAGCGAAGCGTCACTATCAGTTGGCGCGGAATGTCGAGACCATTTTGAAAACTTGCGACCCTCAGACAGCCTTAAAAGGGGATTTCCTAGGCTTTTAATTAAACTGTTTCGGGCTTTCCAACTGTTCCAATAAAATGTTCACTTCAGTAGAAAAGAGCAAATTGAAAAACGATCACAAAGTTACCAGATAAAATTAATACCACTATTCTGTTTTCGTCGGAAACTGTCTGCGCTGATGGCCTCTGTATGCATTTTGGTGCCCTCCAATCTGCCTGTGCAGAAGGAAGTTAAAATTAACATCCAACAAGTTCTGCGCAACTCCCTCTCGTAGAATGTACTACCACATGCAGTGACGTTTGTATAGCAAGATAACAAATTTCCCCGACTGTCATGTTGAGTGGTGAAATTCGTTAACTGTATTGTTTTGGGCTGCATGTTTCCTTTGCACAGCGGCGTCGATCTGATTTTTGAATGGGGTGTTTTGGTGTTTTGGATGGATTTGGATGGATTTTATATAATAGTACGTGAAAGTGTTGTGGTGAGTTGAAAGTCCCTGTTGTTTTTGGTGGAGTTCAATGGTTTTCTAGTATCACCTGGCACCAAACTCTGGAAACCTTGTTTGCAGAATATCTTAAGCCACAGTATGAATTTTGGCTTTTTGAATGTAGAGGTGTTATGGTTAAAAGAAAAACCAGTAGTTACTTACTGGTGGAGTCTAAGGACAATTTGGGTCACCATGCAGATGTTACAATAAATGTGACTTCTTTTTTTTTCTTTTTTTGAAAAGAATATTTTTTCATTCTGATTTTTTTTAGACTCTGTATTCGCCCAGACTGGGCCGTCTCTGGACTCAGGTTCTGTACTGGTTACAGCTGGGTGCACTAAAATTACAGTTCATTAGAACTTTTCAATGATACTATTACATGCAATGTGTCCTCAATATGCAAATGGTCCCCACAGTAAACTGAATAACAAGATGCAAGATAACTATAAAAATAACCATTCTATTTTAAATCTGTTACTTCAATGAAATGCGACTTGTTATTTCTCACAGCTACCCTAAAATTTTTAACGATTTACCAACCGTTTAGAATTTGAGGAATCCTAATTTTATACAATACTATAGGTATAAAAGTTCCATAAAAACTTCATGTGAAAGCATCTATTCCTCAGATAGTTCCAATTATTCCGACCTACTTACGAACCAGTGGGCTATAACTCGAAAAAGGGCCTTGGCCGGCCCGACTAAAATCAACTGGTTCGAAACTGAGCCGAAAAACTCCATGTTAAGCTATATAACCCAGCCTACTAAATTCTAGTCCCTCCCTACATAAACTTCATCCATATCGAGATGAAATCTTTGTGAACTTTACCAGACTAATATTTCATGGCAAGCTCTAGTGAACATACAAGACTCTGTTATCAGATCACTCCGAGTACATGCTGTGTTATATGAGCTTCCCTGTATTTTTTATTTAATTTGATGTCAATCAAATGACTGCACTTAAAATTTTCAGACTTGGTTCAAGGGAAAAAAGTTTAGTTGTTTGAGGTGACGAATGATTGCCCTTCAATCTGTCAATTATGTTCTCTTTCCAAAATTTTATTCTGAGTGTAATCGCAAAAAAGACACCAAATGATTACCTCTCGAGACATCTCATTAATAATATAGCAGTTAGTTTTAGTTTAACAATGAAAGGCATTGACACACGTACCTGTTATTTCCAGATGATGCATTGTCTCATTGTCTTTTATTTTCTGTTGAAAAAGGACCGGTTCGATAAGAAGGTAGAAGAGGTAGTGAAGAAAGTTCACGAGCATGTTAAGGAACAGGCCAAAGTTTCTAAACAAACTCACGTGTTGGCGGCATTTGTTCTTGAGACGGTTGGTAACCCAATTCCTGACGTCGTTTCAATTGGAACAGGTAAAATGCAACTACGATATAAAATCTAATTTGAAACCATCAGTGTTACCATAGACCATGCACAGCTCGTCTTCGGAGTACACGGGACTATTCCCCTGCCTCCTTATCCAATCATAGTCTCCATTGGTCAAGGGAGTTGAAAAACCTCCCTGATTGGTCAAAGTAACATCATTCTGTTCACCCTATTATGTAACGTCTCTTGGACCGTCTTACTTACCACTAGTTATTTGTAAATTTTCTGTAATATATCCGTTTTTTATTCTTAAATCAAAGGGCTGGCGTAGTCAGATAATTTCAACTTGTTCAAGGAGGGTTGGGAATGAAATGATGAATGGGGGGGGGGGGGGGAGGTGACCGACCTAATCGATTCATGGTTAAATCGTTGTCTGAATTTAAGTGTTAATTCACTCCAAGCACTGGCGTACGCGGGGGGGGCACTGGGCCACCCCTCACAGACGCCATTTTATTTTAGATGCTGAAAATACGTAATTTAGTAACACAAAATTTAATTACTTCAAAAGGTAGCATATGTGGCACCAGATTGCACGTAAGGACACCGAATATCTCGAAAATTCTCAAAGGGGGAGGGACTGACTCTCCATGGCCACCTCAATGGTAATTGTACTTTAAGGTTCCTTGGAATACGCAAATTTTGTATCACTCCAAATTTTACTTAAAAAGGTAGCACAGGCTTATGTGGCACCAGATTGCATGTATGGAAACTTAATTTTTCAAAACTTTTCAGGGGGCAGGGGGAACCCCTCCCCTTAAACCCTTCCCAGGCCGGCGATCACTGATACCATTTTGTTTTAGTTCGTAAAAAGTCCAAACAAGTTTGTAACAAATTTTACTTCAAAAAATGGTATACGTAGCACCATATCTCACGACACCCAACTTTTCAAAAATTTCCAAAGGGGATGGGACATCTCCACCCCTTACACCGCTCCCCCAGGTCGGCAATCAATCAAAATATTGCATGCCCCCCCCCCCCCCCCCCACAGAAAAATACTGCCTACGCCACTGCCTCAAAGTAAAGTGATTTTTTAAAGAGGGATGACTGTAGGTACTCCTTCAAGAGTGAAACTTCGCTCTTTTGGAGTAAAGTTTACCCTTCTTGGAGTATATTAACGCTCTAATGGAGCGTATTCACACTTCTCACAATATTAGAGAGTGACTAAGTTCACTCTTTTGATTTTAGAAGACCTCTTCAGTTGCAAACACACCCTGGTGAACGGACATATTACCACAAACTGACTTGCTGTTTACAAGGGGTACAGCTGATAAAAATGTTTTACAAAACATTTTAATTTTTTTCGTTACATAGGACACTTATTGTAATAAAGGCGGAAGAAGGCATATTAAAAACATATAGTGGGAAAATAAATCTTGCAATTTACAATATTAGCCCAATTTCATACAAAAAAATGTTACTAGGGAAGAGTTAGCTTTCACAAAGTTTTAGATGCTATATAATAAAGTGATAATAGATTTTTCCCTTCAAACAGGAACAAATTGGATTGCCCATGAAAGTTTAACAAAGGATGGAAAAACTGTGTTAGACTCTCACGCCGAGGTCATTGCCAGAAGAGGATTTAAAAGGTGAAGCATGTCGTAAAGTTTAATGATCGTTATAAAATGAAAATGAATCACAGCGGAAAATTCCCTCATTTCATTAACGAAAGGGTTTGAAAGGGTTCCAAATGGTTCTAAAGGGTTTGCAGAAGGGCTTATAGTTCATGCAAATGGTAATTTTATAATTCCCATTATGATTTGTCCAATTTCCATCAACAATCAAGGTAATCCTTTGAATGAAAAGGTTTTATTTCCAAAAGGTACAATTTAAAACTTTTTCGTTTCATAGGGTTTCAGTTCAAAGGGTTCAAAGGAAATTTTCAGCTGGGGAATAGATAAATTGGATGAGTGCTTATGATCTTCTTCACAAAATTTAATATCACAAAAATCTGACAGAGCCTCATGCACATATTTTGCTCTATATTTTTGTGTTGGATTGGTCAGTTTGTTAAATAATGTAAGTTAATGAAGTTATCAATTGTTGGACCAACACCCCTACCCCAAGGTGTGCGTGGGTCAAACTTGCGTTATTTGTGACCGAGTTGTGACTCAAGACTATTTTAAAGTTCTCCAAATGTTGCCGGTGTAGCAGGGTAGTCTCGGCCCCTGAGTAGTCTCGCCGGGCGGCGAATTTACCCCGTAGTGAAACAACCGCCCGGTTAAAGTAATGCTGTACTGATACGACCGGCCGGAGAGATCACCCCGGTAATTGATGGTCTACACGGCAGAAATAAATTTCGAAGAGAAGTGTGACATGCTAAAGGAGAAAGGAGAAATCCAGTACTCGCCGCGACGAAAAGCGATAGAAGTAAAGCGAAGAAAAAGAATGTATCGGAGAGAGTGAAAACAAGGTCGCTATAACAATATGACATTCGAGTTTATACAGTCAGACTGTTGGATGAAATATATATATACACTATTACCGTCAAGGTCAGCACAATGTTTAGGATGTAAATGTCAGATGTTTGAAACACAGCACTTGCATGGAACTATGTTAAAGGGGAAGTTAGAGCAAAAATTCAATTTTCATATGTAAAAGAGGAACCAAATGTAGACAGTGTCATGAAATTTTCATTCCAAAGTGAGCTTAGGGCAGCAGAAATTATATCACTTCCTCACATTGACAAGGAATGATTTGCTACCCTTTGTTTTTCAGACTGTTAGGTTGACATTGAAGATAATAGGAACATGACCTCCCTGTGGGGTATCAAACTTTGTGAAATTCTCATGTCACTTATGCAATCACATTTTGAAAAAAAAAAATTATTGTTGAGGTGAAAATATGGCTGCAAAGTTTAAAGAAAAACAATGTTGAGGAGAAAATATGGCTGTTAAGTTTAAAAAAAAAAACAAGAGACCGATAGAAGATATGCTTGCTTCAAGTTAACTCTTTGTTGATAATGTGATAAGTTTACTTGCTCATATCTTGAGAACCACACATCAGCTTTTCATGCAAATTTCACCAGGATGCAAGTAACACAGGTAACATAACGAAACTTTATATGACCTTAAACAATTTAACCCAAATTTTGTAACTTTGGCTCCTTGTTTGGCTCGTACGTTAGGCAGGTTAAGCATGGTTCGCTCCTTGCATGAGGGTAGAACTTCTATTTAATTGTACAAGAATCACTAAGTTTTAGTATTGCGTCATACATGTTTTCACACCCAGGGGTGGCGCGAGCGGGGGGGGGGGGCATGACCCCATGTCGGGGAGCACTGCCCCCCCCCCCGTCGGGGAAGGTCGGCGGTTTGGTCGGGGAGGCCTAAAAATAATAAAATAATAAAAAACCCTACAAGGACTGAAGTTGCTGGATGGGTGATCTTGAACATATTTTTTGTTTTGAAATGCTTTTTTAATACATATGCGAATCGATTTTCAGTCACCTCTTCTTAGCTCCGTTTTACCTCATTCCATGTACCTTGTCCTATCTCATTTCCGGTCGAGGAAGAATGGTAATTTCCTTCGGGGAGACCTAAAAGATGAACATAAAGGACTTCAGTTACTGGATGGATGATCATGAACTGTTTTTGTTTCTTTATGAACTATTTTTTTCTTTTGTAATGCTATTTTAATGAATATCTGAATCTGTTTTAATCACTTCTTACTAGCCCTGCTATCCCTCATCTCATCTTCGATCCGCAAGGTCATGCCCCCGTTGGGGTAAGTTCCCCCCCCCCCCCGTTGGTGAGAAAATCCCGTTTTCTCAACAACAGGGGGAGCCTTCATCTCACATGCCCACCATAAACTGATAAAAATGCGAGTCTGATAAACTTTAGTCACCCGGACAATCTTCTTCAGTTGATTTTGCTTACTTGGAGACGAAATTTTTCAAGGAAACTCACAATTCCGAATTTTTCTTACAAAAATGGGCGAGTGGTTGTTCATGTGCATGCAGTGCCCAATGGTCTGCCATCTGTTCTGCCCCGACAGCCGAATTCTAGCAACGGTAAAGCAAATCGACCAGGCCGTTTCAGCTACACATAATGATAAACAGTAATGTGAGAGTGTCCCCAATAAGCCTGACTGGAAATTCATTTGAATCCACCTTGTAACATGACATATTTTCAAATACGTTGAAGGTAAAATCATAAATAATCTGGAGTTCGGGCAGTCACGTAGAAAATCTCATCCATAGCGGACCTTTCAATTGAATACAACGAAGATTCTTAAGAGAGTCAATTGTAGCAGTAACTTTTATCTGCTAATTTTCTTATTACTTGGCAAGTTGTTCTTTTGCTTTTAAAAGTGAAATATTCATTCCAAAGGAAAGCTCAAAACAACGACTGCTTCATTTCTAGTTACAAGTCTGTTAAATGCCTTTTCCGGCTGTCTGAGGGGTTAGATTTTTTTTAACAATTTTCTGTACGCTCCGCGCCAACTAATGGTGACGCTCAGTTTAGGAAGTGTCTTGGTCGAACAGGTTACTAAACAGAACAATGCATGCTTGCAAGCTGTTCTTCGTTTTGGGACAATATTATGAAGCGGAAATTTTATTGCAAAAGAAAGCTTAAAATAATGATTGCTTTGTTTTTAGTTACGAGCCCGAGAAATGCCATTTCCTGCTGCCTGGGGGTTCTCAATTTTTCAATAATTTCTGTGCCTTGCACTTTGATAGTTTTTGGTCGGAATTATATTTTTCGGACAAAAAAGACAATACGTAAAATATAAAACTTCAAATATATGGGAAGCCAAACTTTTTCCGTGAGAAAATTTTCCAACATGGTCCTAGGGCCTTAATCTGCATGAAGCATATTCAGTAACCCCAACAAAACTACAGATCACCCCATACTTAATTTTTCTTACTAGAAGATTAAATTCTTCCGTAAAACTCCCAAATCTGTCATAAAATTACAATTTTTCTCCAATATAAGTTTCACATTGTTAAAAATGGCAAAATTTCCAATTTCGATGGATACTCCGTACAAAAAATAACCAAAGTCAACAAGCCTGTTAATCACCCCGACATTGTATCTAATTTTGCTCTTGAAAGGCACATCACTAAATAAAAAAACCCAAGTTTAATAAAATAAGCACTTAATAAATTTAACACTTCGTTCAAAAAAGGAAAAACTTGTCGGGCAAACTTCTAGATTCGTGCTGAAGGCTTAGTACATAGGCCAAGTAGGATTTAGTGCGTAACCCCCAAAATATTTAGCTGTCGCCTATATAACGCTTTTTATTTTGCCCATACGAAGGACAGCTTTTTTCAATAAACACCCGAACTTTTTAATGGTCCTTACAAAAGCCAATTTTTTTGCAAAAATGTTAAATTTTGTCTTCAAAATGAACTCCAGATTTTTAAGTATTTGTTGAAAAGAATGCCAAAAAATTTCGCTGGCTAACACGCGCCTTAAAATCTGCTGAGTCATCTCCCACCGGGACTAACTCAAAGTCTATGTCGGGGCCTTGAAATGCTGCCCCCCCTGTCGGGGAAATCCTGGCGCCACCCCTGTTCACACCTGTCGTAAGAGGCGACTTAAGGGAAATAAAAATTGAACTTGAACCTATAGCACTGGGAAATAAATTAAAACTTTGAACTTGTTACCAAGTTGACTGACACTATACAACACATTCGTGTTGGTGTGTCGTTAAATCACCGATCTAACGAACTAGCATACGTGTTTTCAACTAAAGTACATTTAAGTTCGCTTATCGGGTGTTGGGAATGAAGAAAAGCATCACTGCTTTGAACCCGGAACTGAAACAAGTGTGTGCGTGTCTTAGACTAGCTTTGTATTGGCGTAGCACAGGCCTAGTTTATTCCAAAGAAATACCACGATTTTTTTCAATGACCCCTCCTCCTTGGCCAAGGAGGCCGTTTAATGAGACAAACCGAGAATAAACTTCCGAATTAGTGTACCTGTAACGGTATGGGGATGGGAAAACCCACGTTTCAATTTTCGGGCCCTTGCTGTAACTGTTGAGAGAGTCCCATTCCAGGGGTATTCACGCATGTCTCATCTTTCAGAATGAATATTACCTAATAAGTCATTTTGTAGCATTTTCGGTACGCCGTGTTCCCAAACATTTATACGACGCGACTAAAAATCAGGTGTCCAAGGTTTTCGGGGCACTGATTTGAAAAATGTAATCTCCGAGCTGAAATGTTCCCCCTTCTTCCTTATAATGGAGGGTAACGGGGTTAAAGAGGTGGTGAAAAAGGTTTCGGAATATGCAATATGATACTTCACATTATATTTTGGGGGTTGCTGGGCACGAAGAGTCCATAAATGACACGCGGATTTGATACGATGCACGTTCATCTCATAACAGATACTGTGGGTTTTTCGTGGGGGCATGGGGGAGGGGGATACTTTTGTGGGAGGCTGGAGTTTACTACCAAAGCGTAGAGCTACAATCGGTTGGTGCGGATCGTACAAAGAAAATTTTGCATTTTAACACCTCCCAGATGGCTGGAAATGGCATTTGCCAGGTATAATTGTCTTTAATTCTGATGAGAAAAATTTATGATTTTCTTAAATTCAAACACATTTTTGAAATACTGATTACCTCAGTTCATCCCACTGGACTATGGATCCTAGGATTGCAAATCCGAAATCATGCTGTATGTTGCAAGTAGCTGTTTCAGTGCACGATTGAGTAAGTTTTTTCCGTAGGCGTCGGGGAACATTTCAGTTTTGGGGCAGAAGATATTTTTGCAAGAAAAATTTAATTCTGTCCGAAAGACAATCTACGCAGAGCGTCACCACTGAATGGCGCGGAGCGTCCAGAAAATTTGAAAACTCGTACACCTGAGGCAGTAAAAAATGTCATTTCCTACGCCTATAGGGGATCTTACCAGTCGCCATGTTGAGGATCCTTTTAATAAAAAGATTCACTTAAAACTAAAACTTTGCTAGGAAAGAAATTTTGAAAAGTTGGACACCTCAGACTGTCGAAAATGACATTTCCCAAGCTTATAAGGGGATGTAAGCAGTCGCTATTTGACCAGAAAATTATCAGATGAAATGTATCACTACCAATCGATGAAATGGTCGTGCATATTTTCGTGGGAAAACTATAAAACGGAATTGAAAACATGCTCATAAATTTTACGCTATTGCAACTCTTGGCTAAGTTCAATGAATATTGATGAAATTGTGTGCCTGCCATAACTTTTGACTATTTATATGATTTTACTTTTAAAAAAAAGTAACATTACAAGATATGTTTGAATGAATTTTCCAGTAGACTTACGACATTCTCACTCTGCATCATAAAAGTATCGAAAAGGAATTTAACCGACTTTCACAAACGTTGCCCGTATTTGGCTCTAGGGCAGGATAGATGGCAAACCATTGGGCAGTGCACATGAACACCATTCAGTCTGTCCGTTGAATTAATTTGGCAATTGAAAACGTCCCACTATTTATTAAACCTTCGCTCCAATATTTTACCATTTCGGGCAATTTTAT
Organism: Holothuria scabra; assembly: GCA_037179385.1. Classification (NCBI taxonomy): domain Eukaryota; kingdom Metazoa; phylum Echinodermata; class Holothuroidea; order Aspidochirotida; family Holothuriidae; genus Holothuria; species Holothuria scabra. The sequence goes on from CM074179.1 coordinate 73,534,741, forward strand.
TTTTTCAAAATTAAAGAACTGTCCTAATATTCTCCAAATTCTAGTCCGAATTTTCCCCAAATTCCTGCCCGAATTGAGATTTTGCAGCAATTTGGGGCCAGTCTGCTCCCTGCACCCGTCTCGTACTCCACTGGGTATGTCCACACCACCCAAGAGGTAAGTGAGGTCATGTGAGGTAATAGTGGTAACGTTGCGACCCTTGGGACAGCATTGACCCAACATGGGGTTGGTTGTTTCACTGTCCAATGGCTGGCAGCACTGGCCGCGAAAGTGCAAATTTCTTCAAACCACTTTGACTCAAATATTCTACCCACCACACCAAGTTTGACTTTGGAAATTTGTGCATTCCCACGAACTGAAAAAAATACCTACAGGAGACAGAAACAGGCCAGATGGTATGAGCTGGCAAGGAGCAAGCTTTTGCACGTCTGTAATCCAAACCAAGGAAGCCAATTTCAACCACTCCAAATCTGCTAAAAATTATCCATACAGAAACGCCACGAGCAAAAAGTCCAGACTGAGATTCCTGAAGATAGGAAGCTTGCTCAGTCTACCTAAGTATATTCCGACATTCAGAGTTGATCTAACGCAAGCGTTTCTTTGTCATAGTAGCCGGGTATCCCGGACTGAATATACTGAATATTATCACCGGCCAGCACGAATATAATTTTTGGACCAAGTCTCTAGTGGGTGGGGGGTGCTAGGGAAAGGCGATTCAGTAAGGGGCAACAACAACTTCGTACGAAATATATATATATATATATATATATATATATATATATATATATATATATATATATATATATATATATATATATATATATATATATAAACCAAATGGAAAAGCACCACACCAGTAAAAACATAAAACAAATAGTAAAAACTGGTAAAACAAGAGCATATATTTAGCTTTCAGGACCACCGGCCCCTTCCTCAGAAACGTGTTTAGACAACTAAAAGGCAAAACGAAAAACAGACACTATAAAACGGATGAAAGGCAAAAAGCACTTACTAGAAATTTAAAAACAGACCCAACCCAACACAAAAGATAAAATGTAAAAACTAGGACCCTAACAAAGGAGATAAAAGCTAAGTAGAAGCAGGAGACATAAAAGGGGATAAAAAGGCGGCTACAGTCTACGAGCACGTCGTTTTTTGGCTTGACAGTTAAAACCGTCATTTATGTTGAGACCCTTTGGGTAGACACAATCCAAATTCCAAATCCACTCCCTCTCCTTTTTATCCAAAAGATTATCCCTATCCGAATTGCGAGAAGAATGCACTACATCTAAAATCTGAAAATAGAACTTGGTAGGTGAATGTGCCTTGAGATGCTTGTAAAGCTCTGTGCAATGTTTAAAATCAGAACCACCCTTAACACATTTTGAAAGATCTGACTTATGAGCATTCATACGGATTCTAAAGTTATTAGTTTGACCCACATACTGATAATTACAAGTCGGACAAAAGATACAATAAATAACCAATTTAGCATCACAAGAAGTATTAAAATTTCTGCACTTGAACTTTCTACCAGAAGAAGTACTGACAATAAAATTATTACAAATAAGCAGACCGCACAACTGACAGGGTTTGGTCTTGTTCTTATTACAAGGTGCGCAGGGGGTCCCCCGACTGGGAGGAGTTTTAAGTTTAGCCCGGACTAATAATTTTTTGAGATTGGGGGGTTGACGGAAGCTAACAACAGGGGGGTGAGGAATAACACGCTTCATTAGTGAAGATATATATATATATATATATATATATATATACAATAGTAATAAGATGGGCTGTTGCTACTCTGAGTTTCACGCTCTTACACGATCATCAGGCAACTAACCGGGATTGAATGGTTCTAAACTTAAATACAGTAGCTACTCAAGGAGGATCCCTACGGTTGGCTGGTCTTGTATACCTGCGATTGCCATGGCGACACTTTGACACGATTTCTGACCTTTTGTTCAATAGGGATGTTTTGTCTGCTGAGAGTATTGCCAATTTCTCTTCCGTACACAGACTGCATTGGCCGTCGGCGGGCATGCGTGCTGGAATACGCTTGAGGATATTCCACTGAATATTAAAGCTTGTGTTGGACTCTTTCAAGCTCCAGATGTATTTGGACAGTTCTGTTTCTTTCTTGTAAGATTCGTTGTGAAAAGATTTCTTGTGATTGTTGAACCGGGCTTTAAAGTCTCCTCCTGTCATTCCTATATATGTCATGGTGGTGGGGTTGCTGGGTCTGTTTGCAGTGACTTTTGCTGAGTAGACGATGGATGTATCTCTAAACCTTCAAACCGGCAGATTCCAACCGTACAGGAAATCCGGCGACCGACCGATCAGTTGTTGTGCGCACAACAAATACATAATGGCGAAACAGGAAGTACAACCAGCAACGCGAAGCAACTGCAATTGCAGAAAGCAAAGTGAGTGCCCATTGGAAGGCAACTGCCTCACGAACATCACTGTTTACCAAGCAACTGTAACACGCCACGACAACCACAACGAAGAAACATACATTGGTCTAACAGAGAACACATTCAAAACAAGATACACCGCCCACAAGTCTGGCTTTAAACACAAAGACAAAAGAAACGCAACTCAGTGAATACATCTGGAAACTAAAGGATACAAATGCAGAACACTCCGTTAAATGGAAACTCATGAACAAAGCTCGAGCATACTCCACATCATCTAAAACTTGTAATCTCTGTCTGGAAGAAAAGTTCTTCATTATACTCAAACCTTCCTTAGCAACTCTAAATATAAGAAACGAACTGATAAGCTCTTGTAGACACAGGAACAAACATCTACTGTGTAACTATTCTAATAGGTAATGTAACTTGGCTCGCTGTACACCGTTCGTGCCTGTTCACAACGAACACGGAACGAACACGTGCTTAAAAACGGACACGTTCAAAAGCAGCGAACACATACGTATTTAACGTTATTGACATCATTCTACTTCAGGCTTCTGAGGAGTGAGGACCTACATTATTGGCCCTTACGAAACAGTTCTGTAAAGCTATGTTGTAAGAACTTATTGCAACCTTTTAAATATATATATATATATATATATATATATATATATCTATATATATATATATATATATATATATATATATATATATATATATATATATATATATATATGAAGAGGGTTATCCTAGTGTTGATGGGTTACACCCGAGTAAACCGATTAGACCCTCCCGGTCAATCAACCTGCTTAATTGCCTTATGAAGGATCATCCCGTCACAATAGAGGTGAGACCATTGTCGACACCTTTGAAAAGCTTCCAAAATTTCTCACTCCTTGTCATTCTTTGACCAAGTATTGATAAAGAGGTAGTATTCCTCGAAAGCTCTACTTCAAACCATTTGGCTGTTTAATTTATCTAAATTTTAGCCTTCCGCTATCTGTATCTCTTCGGAGATCCAGCCTTTCAATTCTGTAGCACCGTTGTTTTACAGTTTCCCCGTCATGTTTATATATTTCTTTCACTGTTTGCATCAATTTTGATCCAACCTTGCTACACCCATGGCGAGCGCTTTGGAAACTTTCAAATTACTTCGACGCCTGTGCGAAAAACGTGTCAGGTATCGACATCATCTTTCCAACTATAAAACATACCGAGCAAACAATACGGTACCGAAAGGGCTTCAAATTAAAGCCCCTACCGGCTTGCCACTCTCCGACAGTGGAAGCTACGCCAACTGGAAAGGTGTACTCAGAAAAGCGTCTCTCAGACTGATGGAAGTACAAATATTGGAAATTGTCGAAAAACCATCAATGAACTCAGTCACCAAATTGATTCCAAAACCAGGAAGCTAAAAAGAGAGCTTCCGAAATTCGAGCTTCAAAACATGCTTCGGTTTATCTCTCAGGACTGTCTCCGACTCTCTCGTACTCTAAATTCTAGGTTACAACGCAAGTTTCAAAGAGATCATGTCACTTCAAACCAAGTGACTGTCACTTCAAAACAAGTGACTTCAAATTTTCGGAAAAGCAGGTCTCGCAGATTTATTCGTAAACCGGTTACCGAGCCTTCCACCGCCACCACCTCGGTTATAACCATATCGTGTCAGCTTTCTGAAGGAGAAACTAAAATTCTCTCGAAGGGACTCAATTTCTGTCCCACACCAAGGCAGACTGACACGCAGAAATTATCGCTGGACATGAAAGCGATTTTCCGACGCTTACGTCTTCGGGAGTATTTTGCTGACAAAGACGGCCTAAATTCACCACCGGACAACGATATATCGTATCAATTCAAACCAAAAAAGCACCTGGAAGCAACCAAAGGGGCGTTATCCGCAACTGGAATCATTTATTTCGGCCATTGAAGAGGATGTGAAAAACCACACCTCTTCCCCAGATTTCCGCGACAATCTCACAAAAAGTGAACGTCAGGCCATTCGAAGTCTACGGCATCGTGATGATATTGTTATCAAGCCGGCGGACAAAGGCTCTGCGATTGTTGCAATGGGGACTCAATTTTACAGGGAGGAAGCCCTCAGATTACTTGGCCATCCCGACCACAAAAGACGTCTAGACTCAGATCCCACTTCGGAAATTGCGAAGAAAGTGGAGGCGTCCATCAAAAAGATGGTTCTCAACGGTTCTATTGACTCTGAAACCGGCCCGAATCTCCTCCAGGTAGATCCTAAACCAGGCCATTTCTATTTTCTGCCCAAAATTCACAAAACAGGTAGTCCGGGCAGACCTATTATTTCCGGCAACGGTACTGCCACGGAAAATAATTCAAAATTTGTTGAGCTGCTTATCCAACCCCTGGTCCCAACCCTCCCCTCCTACGTTCAGGACACTACGGACTTCATCCGCAAAATTTGGAAGATCAAAACTCTCCCGACGGACACAATTCTGGCCACTCTGGACGTGTCCTCGTTGTACACAAACATACCAAATGAGGAAGGCATCTCCGCTTGCACCAACGCCTTCAATCCGATTCGGGGCAAAACTCCCACCAAGAAAGACCTAGGCGAACTCATGCATCTGATTCTGACCAACAACAATCTCATCTTTGGTGATCACCACTACCTCCAAATTCATGGTACAGTCATGGGAACCAAAATGGCTCCCTCATTTGCTAACTTGTTTATGGGCAACTTCGAGCAAAAATTTTTTGTCTCGACAAAATTTGAAACCACAAATTTGGTTACGTTTCATAGACGACATCTTCATGATCTGGCCACACGGTGAAGACCGTCTAAAATATGTTATTGAGAACATCAATTCGTTCCGTCCCACCATCAAATTTACGGCCGACCATTCCAGGTCCAGTGTCCACTTCCTGGACACCACTGTAACCATAGAAAATGGTTCACTCAAAACAGACTTGTTCAACAAACCAACGGACAAGCACAACTACCTTCTACCTAGCAGTTGCCATCCTCCGCACTGCACCAGAAACATTCCGTACAGTCAAGCACTCCGCATAAAACGGATCTGTTCCTCTGAAACAGATTTTGACACTCGGGCAAAGGAACTATCCGGCTACCTTCGTAACCGGCAGTATTTTCGGGGTTCAATTGAAAATGCCATCAAAAGGGCAAAAGAAACCCCTCGCTCGCAAACTCTGACGTACAAAACTCGTCAGCGCAATTCCGACAGAGTGCCGTTGGTAACTCAGTACCATCACGGTCTACCACCACTAGCCAAATTCATCAAAAAGCATATGCCCACACTCCAGAGTACCGATCGCCTAAGGTCTATCTTTGCCCAACCCCCCGTTGTTGTCTTCAAGCGGCCTTCTAATTTACGGGACATTCTGGTTCGGGCAAAATTCCAGGACAAAGCCTCAGTCGAGGAAAACAACGAAAATTTTGGTTGTTCACCTTGCCCTTCCAACTGCAAGACGTGCGCCCTGGTTGATTCCACAAAAGGCTTCCAGAGCAATCAAAATGCACGCACCTTCCAAATTAGACAAGAAATTAATTGTCATTTATCTCATATACTGCAATTTATGTGGTGTGCAGTATGTCGGAGAATCTAAAAATACTCTTCGAATGAGAATGACACAGCACAAGTCAGCAATTAAAACCAAAAGGGTTGAACAACCTGTTGCAAACCATTTCAATTTGCCTCATCATTCTATCAAAAATTTACGTGCCATAGCTATCGATCAAAACGATACATGGACCGACAAAGCTAGAAAAGCTAAAGAAAATTTCTGGGAACTCAATCTCAAAACCACAAATATACCATATATATATATATATATATATATATATATATATATATATATATATATATATATATATATATATATATATATATATATATATATATATATATATATATATATATATATATATATATATATATATATATATATATATATATATATATATATATATATATATATATATATATATATATATATATATATATATATATATATATATATATATATATATATATATATATATATATATATATATTGAAATTGAATTGAAATGCAGCCTTTTGTTTCCTGAATGAAATGAACCGTTTATTTGCGCTAAAGTGTCCAAAATAATAAGTTTTTTCTTTGCGTAATCTCGCATGACAATAAAGTCAGTCTATCGTTCAATTTAAAGAACACTGTAGTATATCACAATCAATACCTTGTACCGTTTATTCGTATGAATCAGTATTTACGACTGTAACACTTTGAAAAATAACGCGTACCGTAACATTTAATTAAAACTTTAACGCGTTAATAGCAAGTTCCTGTACAGTGCAGTGAAGATATGGGGCTTGTTAATTCATTGACACACTAACGCGTTATCGGTGTGGCAATTAAGGTCTATACACTAAGCAATATTTCGTTCAGTTTCATACAAACCTGCATGCAAAGATGATAATAATAAGTTGAGTGGCTCGTAAACAAACTTAAGTTTAACTTCGTACGAACCAAAATTAAGCTGTTGTCGCCTTCAAACATGGACTGCAGACGAAACGCTTTATCTTAGAAAATCTATCGATTGAAAAGCTACCTCTCACATTGAAATGTCATTTCTTTGGCCTTTCTCATGTGAATAACCCCATAAGGGGAAAATTGAAGGCAACTTGTCGCTCATATTTAGGTCCGTATTACCAAAGAATATTTAGCTAATTTTCGTACGAAGCTACATGCATGGATGATAATGTTTTGAGTAGCTGGTAAACATATCTTTGTTTTACTTCGTACGAAATAATATTAATTCGTTGTCGCCTTTAGGCCTGGACAGACAAAATGTCGTATCTTACTGGATCCATTTGCTGACAAAACCAATCGAGTAAGAAGCTATTCCGCAAGTTGTAAATCTCATTTCTTTTGAATTTGTCTTGAAAGCAACTTTACTTAAAATTAAGAAAATTATCGCTCAGTTTTCCAATATATATCGTAAACAATATACTTCGAACATTTCCGTACAAAGCTGTATAAATGCGTACTAATAATTTCAGCACTTTGTAAACATACACTACTACTAATTCATACGAAACATGAACTTCAATTTTTCCGCCTTAAGCAGGAATCGACATAGTGCATTTATCTCACTAGATCTATTTCAACAACAAACAAATTAAGTGAAAATCTATAAACTGGAATGTATGATTTTGACTTTCTCCCTGGTGCATCATCATTACACAAATTAAAGGGGACTTCAATCGCTCAAATTTACGTCTATATCATTAAACAATATTTCGTATATTTTGTAGGAAGCTGTATTCATGCGTTAAAGTAATTTGAGTAGCGCGTAAACATGTTTTTGTTAGATCTTCATTTGTACGAAATAATAGGCCTATTACATTGTTGTCGCCTTTAAGCCGGAACAGACAAGGTGCTTTAATCTCACTGGATCCATTGCTGACCAAGCAAATCGCGGAGTGAAAAGCTACCCCGCACGTTGAAATGTCATTTCTTTGGCTTTTCTCGTAAGCAACTTACTTTCAAAACGAAGGAGCTTCTCACTCACTTTTTAGATATTTATTTCGTGAGCAATACACTCCGAAGATTTTCGTACGAAACTGTATGAATTCGTAATTACTATTTAAGTACTTCATAGAATATAGAGTCGTACGAAACATAAAGTTCACTTTAATTTTCCGCCTTCAGCCGGAACCTATATAGTGCGTTGGTCTTACTAGATGATATTTGTCCTCAGCTTTAGGTCTTAATCGTCGTATGTTTGCTAAAAGAAAACCATGGACTAACCCTAAGGCTCCTCTAATTAAAGACCCATCGAGGCCGAAAGGGAAAGGACCCGGGAAAAGTGTTGCCATTTTCTTGTTAGAGAATACTGGCACGAATACCCCCAAATGAATGTTGGGATATTACCCCCTCCCCCCAAAAGTTGCAGAAGAGCCCAAAAGTCTTAAAGTGCTTTTCCCCATATGCCGTATCAAAGGCTACAGTGGCCCTTTGGAGGGAGATAAGGCAAAAGTTGGTCAAGTTTCCGGCTGAAGGGATACTCTACGTACGCTGTTACCCCCCCCCCCCCTCACAGTGTTTGTGTGACATATTTTGAGTAAATGATTTAAACAGTTTATTTTTTAGCAAGATATAGATTCATAGTTGTAATAAAATTTTTACGAAAAGAATTTAAATTGTTGTTGGACGCGATATGCATTTGTCTTTGATCTAGTTGGTAACCAGCTGTTTCCAGTAAAGCGCGACCCCGCCAGCAAGTTGAAGTGTCCAACAGCCTTTTACAAGCTTGTTGTTTTCGTGTGTTACGGTATCTCACATAAAAATAAAGGCAACTTACTGTTTAATTTTATATCAATATGTCACAATCAATACTTTGAGCGGTTCCGTACGCAGTTGCATGCATGTCTAATAATTTCGGTGGTTTGTAACATATTGCACTTACTACTTCGTACGAAATGAAACTCTATTGAAATGTTTGTTCCCCATAATACTTCGCTCTTTGGTATATTATTTCTTTTTTCGAGTGCAAAGCAAACCACACGTTATAGTCAGCCTTTAATTTTAGTTTGTTTCGTGTGCTATCTCACTCATTATAGCAAGCTATCACTTAATTTTTGGATTTAGACATCGCATGCAATATGTAAGTATTTTCGTACGAAGCAGTTTGAACTAAATTGAGTGTTCGTTAAACTCTCGTGATATATGTTAGGACTCGTACGAAACATAAAAGCTTATTGAACTGCAACTTTTTGTTTCTTTTTTCACGACATAATCATGATGAATAAACGAGTAAATGAAATAAACAGGTATTAACAGTAACGTCGATCGGTATTACATTTAAACAAAGAATTCAGTAACTAGATTGTATACGACACCCAACATTGAACATAGTTCGTTCATGAAAAGAGAGAAAACTGCATGTAGTACACGTACATTGTTATTTCGTAAACTGGACGTGATATTCACATTTAAAAAAAAAAAACACATGATAATATTACCTATCTTTCCAACACAATTCCCACACAGCTTCGACTATATATTTATACCACGCTGCACGCGCCAGTCACTTGCTCGCAATCCATTACGATTTAACTTTTCCTTTAATTCAGAACATTAGAGGCTTCCGTAGACATCCATCACACTGAATTTTTCGGTCTTGTGGAAGTTAACTTTATGTCTCTTTCCTTTTCGTTGACACATTGATCATTGCACACACCTGTTTTAGAGTGGCACAGTCACAGCGGTTATCGTCATGGCGTGAACGAGACCTGACTCGCAACTCCCTTCAGTTGTATAGAGAATGTCTTTAATTATTTTATATTTGGCCTTCAGAAACCGGAGGCGTCTCTTACGGCTGTCACTTTGAAATGCTTTAGCTTTAAGTTGGTACATATGTATAGTACAGTTAGCTAGCCAGCCTACAGCATGCGAACGGGTGGGCGATCGCATTATTCTGTAAAACTACCACAGAGATATAATGTTATAGAACGCATCTGCCCGGCTAACCTACTCAGTGCAAGGGTCGCAGTGCAACATCGCCGCCCTGATTTACTCAACCGGCGAGACTACTCTGTTACACCGGCCCCAACGCAACCAGTTAGCGGCTACAAAGATGCATCATAACCTACAAGAAAGGTGCGTCAAAGTATATATGTTGGTCAATTGTGAGAAAAATGGGTTCGCATTTCACAAAATAATTGACGCTTCTAACGAACAGAGCTTGTCCACTGGGGTTTAAGGGTGCTTCTTACAATTGATGAAGACAGAACAGGAAAGAACTGAGTTTAAAGGCGGTCAACTCTCACCCCAAACTACAATTTTGGGGTAGTCTACATAAATTCTTTTATTGGCACTGTCAGCTTTTTTGATTATTTGTCCGTAAGTTAAAAACATGCATGGTACCGTAGCTCTGTTAAAGGTACAGAGCATGTACTGTACTGAGAGTCTTTTGATTACACCTTGGGGTTTTGTATACTCACCAAGAAGGAATAACCTGAGACTGTGTCTGGATTTGGATGAGTTTGAGATAGTTGTGGTACGGAATTACGTAAGTAGCTTAGGAGAAGTAAAATTGCTTGTAATGGGAGTAATAGGCCTTTAATCTGTCAAATAATTACCTTTTGTAGGGAAAAGTGTACAAGGTGTTCGAATTACACTCTCAACTTAGACGCCGTTTCTACAATTGAAGGTTTACACTTTCTACCTCTCACACAGGTATTTGTATCACGAATTGACCAAATATGCCCAATCATCGGACAAGTGCAAGAGTATATTCCGTACCAGCGGTGTAACAAAGAACAAGCTTTGCCTAAAAGATGAATACAAAATACATCTGTACATTAGCACTGTACCGTGTGGATGTGCTTCACCCAGGGCAAGACACAACGGAAAACTCACCACACGAAAGGAACGATGTAAAAACGAAATTCATTTTCTGATCTACTGTACTTACTTGTTCAATACCTAGACTTGGCCTAGTCTCTCGTGAGTGTTCCCCGGGGGGGGGGGGGGGGGGTGGCCACTTCCTTGACACAATCCCCTACTTACCTCAGCATAATACAGCATACCATGTTTGCTTTTAGTTAGGCTGAAGTGATGCAATTAATAGACCGACATAGGCCGTAATAAAATGCAATTAAGGTATGCTGTACTGTGCTGTTTTTGTGGGGGATTTTGTAGAGGTAGTTGTCAGCTCCCTGGGAAACACTCGCGAGAGACTTAGCCAAGTCTATTTAAAAGCTCACTCATATTTTCGCAGATTTATCAAAATGTTTTGTTCTCCATTATATTGATTGATAATTTAGACTCAGTGACTTCCCATACAGATAACCAGATAATACACTTAAAACCCATACGGAGATAATCGCCATTAGCAAATTAATGAGTACCTTACGTAGCAAGATTGCTGCTCGTGCTATGATCTTGTGTGTAAATGTTTGGATTTGCTAAATTGTTTGGAAGCGAGCGACTTTGCTAGAAACTCTCAAATGTTTGCGAAATAACGCAAGTCTAGGTCAAATTAATCAAACGCACTTAAGGACTGTGATGTATTGCTCTATACATATGGCTACTTTGTCTTTTAAAGTAGGCATGACACGGCCAAAGTAAGTTTCTCGGTAAATATTCTTTGGGCCTACACCTTGACATAAAGTGAATGTTTTCCGTACTAAATTATGTCCATAAATACCAAAATCCGACGTTGTGAATTCCCAATTACCGGCCAGGCTAAGCCCATTTGAAATCCGAAAGCGAAAAAACGAATGTGAGCGCGTCTCAAGATGATGACGTCATTGGAGGCACGGTTAGCAACACTGCACCAGGGGAGCTCACAATCATCCAATCATGTGCATGGTAACGCGTGTTAGCGAGTAAATGATTGCAAACACCAGTGCTACGATAGCAGTGAGCGTGTGCTATGATTATGTGTGAAATTTCGGACTTGCCCAAGTATGTTTCACATTTAGCAAGAAAGTTGGAATATTCTTGAAATACGGAGAGCTAAGGTCAAAATCACGACACGTATTGCAGGAATATGATATTGTTTCCCATTCAAGTTTAACTTTTGTTTGAAATATAACAGAGTTGTCGTCAAATCAGACAATTTATACCTTCGCGGCCGCCATCTTGGTGCACCTTTTTTGTCCCAGTTGGTGGCGACCATCTACGGATAGAACGTACACGTTACATGCTCTTTCCATGTATATAAGTCCGTGACGCGAACATATTGGCCGGTGATATGCTCCGAATCCCCATTATGGTCCGCGCCTTTCGCTCTGTGCGCTGGACGAGTATTGTGATGCAATCGTTTTCATGAAGTTGCTAAGATAAGATAACTTTACCGAGCGTTACATTACTTCCACATCTAGATGCGCGTTCTTAAACAGGGCGGGGTTTTTGCCGCCAATTGCGTCATAAAAGTCAGGTGACCTGTTGCGGCATTTTTCACAATTGGACTTTGAACGTTTTCCTTCAAATATCATTTATGACGAATTGTACAGGTTTTTAATGGGGTGTGAGATGATATTTGTAAAATACTGTATCGAATCTTTCAATACGCAAAAGTTTTTGTGGCTGTGTCATGCCCACGTTAATGTTACAGCCAATTAGGCAAATGGCAGCTCTCCCGGGGTCATCTTGCTACGTCTAAATTTGTTCAGACAGTTACGACCGATTTGTCTCCATGATCATTTTCCCTTTAAGAAGAGATAATGTTCTGTCTTTGAAGTAAAAGTATCAAAAAGAATAGCCCACTATCAGATTAACTTCTCATATTTTAAAATGGAACATATCCTAGTGCATTCTGTAAAATTTTTGCTCATTCTGTTACGGCTCGATGTACAGTCAAATCTGCAACAGCGAAATGATCACAGAATGAGATTAAAATTCAACAGCTTGATTATTATTTGAATCAAATCTCTCCTTCCTCACTATTTGTCACTCAAATCTTGACGCTGGTGCTGGGACCTCGTCTATCTTAGTTAAGTCTTTCATTAAAAAAGCCTTCATCGAAAAATTAAGTTGCGAGAGTAGTAACTTTCTTAAAGTTTATTTTTTGTAATATAAAAAGAAAAAAAAATACTTGTAATTTACAATGCTAAAATTTCGAGAACAGAACAAAGACGACTAGAAATTTCACATTTAGATGTAGTTTTATGGCCCAGTTTCCAAACAATTGGTTCAAGGCGAGCCGACCATGGCCTTTTTTCCAAATTGTAGCTCACTTGCTTGTTTTCAACAATCCATTGCTTGTGCTGAGCACCAAGCACAATGGCAGTAGGTTCCGATTTTAACGTCTTCGATATGACCCGGCCAAGACTTGAACTCCCAACCTCCCGACCTCATGGCTGATGCTCTAACCACTTGAATTTCACTGAGGTGTTTATGAAGTGTTTCACTGTATTATTTCAACCTTCAGTTGGGTGCATAGTCCCATTTTGCTGACATCGTTAAAAATCGAAACTAAATAACCGTTCTAAAAATTTTGAAAGACTCATTAAGTGTGATTTACTTGATTACTTTCTTATTACACCTCTGCTCCTCTGAAATTATATTCGGAAAGAAGGTATTCGGAAATAAAAGTGGCGTCAGTCATAAGGAAGCAGCTTTAACCCTTAAACCCCTCATTGGATACGCGCGGGAGTGTGCTTGATTAATATACTTTTGTATCCACGTTATCGCGAAACATCCAGGCACTTAGCCGCAAAAAGGACTGAAGGGGGAGGGACAAAAAGACTTGTTTGGGGTCAAATGTGTAAAATGTAATAGGTCGAAGGCAACATGAAATATTCGAGGGACAGATGAATTCTTCAGGGGACTATCCCCGCCACATCAGCCAAGTTGTTTTTTTGTTCTTTTTTTTTTTTTTTGTTTTGTTTTGTTTTACCCCGGTCCACTGTTTCTTTTGTTTTTTACAGCTAACGTGTTTCTTTTGACCGGTTCTAAAATATTTAATAAACACGAAAGGTGGGAGTATGTTAAGCAGAAGGGCAGGAACCTTAGGACAATGACTTGCAGTGATAAGATCTGTCAATGGAACGTCGTTGGTGTACAAGGAGCACTCCTAAGTCACTTCCTAGATCCAATCTACCTGAAGTCAATAATTATAGGTAACGTACACCTTCATTCAATTAAGTAACCTAATTAATTTCCAAGACCGATTATCTGATTACCTCTTTAAAAAGTATCAGAAGAGTAATTGTATATCAAATCAGGATTTGAAAGAAAAAGAAAATTGATTAATAAAAATTACAAAAAAAAAAATTCCCGACGAATAAGATAACCAATATTCATTTTTGTTATTAAATATACTTTTCATATTTTCTATATTTCTGTTATGGATGAAGTCGTACTGAGCCTTTATTCATTTTGGCGAATTGTAAACTTAATTTACCAATCTCAAGGATATCAGATTCCTCCTAATATAATGAATATCCATGCCTATATGCACTAACTGACACGAGTCGAGGGGGGGGGGGGGCTCGATCACGTCTACTGATCTGTCAGGAACATTATTTAAGAAAAGCGTACTGAAAAGTTTGAAAATTCGCGACCCCGCAGACAGCCAGAAGTGGCATTTCTTAGGCATGTAAGTAGATTGGAAATTTAGGCTGTCATTATTTTGATATTTGTTTGAAAGAATTTTCAATTCCATAAAATGACAAAAGATAACAGTAAAAAAGTACCCCTAACATTTGTCCTGACACAATTTTATATAACTATACATCTTCCAGTGTGTTCGTCTTATCTGACAATTTAATATATCCCAGAGCTTTGTGACATCTTTCGTCCAACGATTCTACCGTTTCAGGCGAAAAGTTTCCCCAAAGTAAGTGAGGTTGAGTGGAAACTTTTTATACTTATTAGTGGTCAGAGAGCATACCGACTTCGTGCAATTTTTTTGAGTGACAAATTTCGTCGTGAATTTGTATTTTTAAGATTGTTGGTAACTTTATGAAACTTGGGCACGCTTAGGGGTTTTTCTGTCCAAGACTAATTGAAACAGCAAAAATTGAAAAAAATTGACATATTAATACAGTTTAGGGGCAGGGGTATAGCTGATTATTAAGGGGTGGATGAAAGGAGCACATGAGTGAGGCAGCCTCAACTTTCTCAATAAATCATTTATGATAATAATTCATTTCACCTAGTATGAATTTGGGGATATGAGCGGTCCCCCGTGGATATCAAACTTGAACTACGCTTATCACAAAACATATAGAAGCTAACAGACTTCAATGAACTTGTGCGAACAGCAATAAGAGGACAAGTTAAAGGAATACGGACTTTCTCTCCCCAATTTTTCTAAGCACTGGATATGGTAAAGTTTAAGATACTTGCAAAAAGAATCAACTACAAGTAACGTACTGATGTACTGATATTATTATCATATAGATCTTGATAATGTCAGTATGTATAGATCTATTATATATAGGATGTTACCTTTTTTGGCTCTGCAAGTTTGCTGGTAACAGTTGCATGTTTCTTGCTAACTTAAAACCTTTACGATAATATTCTCAGCAAGATCGAGCTCAATTTGTCTTTATGTCGCATGGATCCACCGACAGACAAAGTGATTACAAAAATAAATAAAGAGAGAGGAGACGGGAATGGGGGGGGGGGGGACAATACTTCTCTCTAAAAGAATATTTGGAAGAATATGTATAATAACATTTTTGGTAATCTGCAATTTGAATTTAACAGTCACTTGGATATTTGTTGCTTTCTAAAAGGGTCAAAGTGATTACAAAAATAAATAAAGAGAGAGGAGACGGGAATGGGGGGGGGGGGGACAATACTTCTCTCTAAAAGAATATTTGGAAGAATATGTATAATAACATTTTTGGTAATCTGCAATTTGAATTTAACAGTCACTTGGATATTTGTTGCTTTCTAAAAGGGTCAAATTTTCGGAAAAAGCAAGTTCAACGTGCCTTAAAAAATCGTTTGGACTCCTCCAGGAGAAAGCTTGACAACTTGCAGAAACCTTTTCATGTTCATCATCCCAGGATAAGAGGCAAGAAAGATTCCCGGAAAATCAAAAGGGGGAACAAAACTAGTCTTAATTGGTATTGCGAAGGAAAGGTAGTTGAAGTCAACAATGGATTTTTAGGAAGGTGAAGCGGTGAAGTATTACTACCATTATAAATCTCATTGTTAAACCAAGGAAAGTGCCACCGTTCATACTTCTGTAGTTTGTATGTGATTAGAAAAATACAAGCTTTGCAATGTTCCCCCAACGTACGCGAAAAAAAACCCTTGATACTTCCTCAACAACTTATTACTGCTGCATCAGCCTTATGCACAAAAATATTCGTAGTGCGTGAAACTATTGTAAAAATGTAACCACTTTTAGTTATTTGGACGCTGTGTCTTGTATCTCTCAAGATAAACTGTATATAAATATGTATGTGTATATAAATATGTATATATATATGTGCCTAATTCGGCACTTAGGGGGAAAGTTGTTGTTGAAAAGTCGACCTTAGGGGGAAAAAAATGTTGAGGCGAAATATTAGTTTCGCTTTAACGTTTCCACACACTTTTTCTATAGGAATTTGTGAACGGACAAGAGCGCCCTCCTAGATTTACAAACTAGATACAATTATTTCAAAGTATTTCAAAAGTATTTCAAAATATCCTTTGATACCACTTTTGTTGAGTCTGCATGCAGGTATATCCATAGTAACTAATATCATTGCAAACATTTGCGGCTGGCTCAGTTTGAACTATCGAGGTTTTATTACCAATGGGCCAATGATCATAGATATGCCTCATAACTTCAGTGAATTATTCCCACCGAAGTTTCATTTGAAGGCATACATAGTTTCATACCGGTGTAAAGGACTTGAATTCTACCCAGCCGGCGACTCTTAAGTCTTTTGCGCCACCACCATCTGCCTAAATGTTGCAATCTGTCACAATGCATAACGTTAATAACGTGATGAGTATTTGGCTAAATTGAGTAAGATTACAAATTAACTGAAATATCTATTTTTCCTCCTTATACACAACATCGCTCGGAATAAAAAAAAATCAAAAAAATAATGCTCATCTGAATTGTTAACTGAGAAAAGCTCACTTGGTGTGCTCTGCCATTGGAAGACCAGTTGAAAGTTGCATAATTGTTCCCATTTTGTTAATTCCTAGCTGCACCAAGCCTACCACATTGCAGTAACTGTTACCCTTTCTTTTATGTTTCCAAAGGACACAGTTCTTCTGTTGTTCTTCCAGACCTTCTAAAGCTTCGTTGTTATGACAGGCCGGAGTATTTTCGTCACTTGTGGCGACCTCCTACGCGTGGAGAGGAATTCCTACAAGCTCGTGAAATTTAGATGACGCATTATTTTAAATAATTATTCTAATTCGCCTCACAAAAAGCCCAAAAAACAAAAACAGAAAGACTAAATTGGTCTATCAGATACCGTAAATGGCACAGCTAAATACATGGGTTTTCAATAAGGCCAAAAAATTTTCCATGGAGGGATCTGGCTTACCGGTAAGTGAAGGGGGCAGATCATTCCAAAACTTAGGACCTTGGACACTAGTGCTCGCTCACCAAACGCGTATCTGTATCCAGAAACAACACGATTGAGACTTGGCCTCAGATCCAAGTTCATTTTTTTTCTTAAATGAAAACATATTAGAAAGGTAGAGTGGTGACATTTTCTAAAGAGTTTTATGTACTAGAAGCAAGATCTTGAATCGGTTACTATAAAGCACAAGAAGTCAATGCAACTCTTCCAGAAAGTCTAAAAGTCTTGTACAACATACATTTCGAAACAGGGCCCAGCAGTTACCAAAATATTACGATGAACAGCTATGAACCAGGACATTCACAAAATCAGTGATAACGGCCTTGCTTTGGAATTTAGCACATTTTCTTATGTTATAGAAATAATAAAAAGCAGTTTTGCACTTACCATTGACATGATCAGACATGGGGAGGTCCTGATCTAGCCAATCTCCTGAGTATACTTTACAGATAACGAGATGGTAACAGGGGTGTTGCCACAACGATATTTTCATTTCTTAGTTTGGACAACTGTTGGTTTAAACCAAATAATTACTTCCGTTTTATTGTCATTCATTCTTAGTTTATCGAATGTCATTCAGTTCTTGGCATCTTCAAGACACAAGAAAGTTCTACGCGCTTTGCGAGCATTTTTTCATTTCAGCATAGTTATGAAGCATGCCGGAGGCATCATACCCTCTGCGTGATTCCCGCAAACTCTTTTCACGATGTCACTATATTGATAAACGTATTAATAAGCTCCTGTGGTGTCTCCTATGCAGTGTTTAAACTAAGTCAGAAGTTGAGCCTTGCAACACCAACAAACAAGCCAAACTCATGCATGCGGTTTTCGTTCCCTATATCAGTCTCTACCAGAATTAATGGCTCTAACTAACAAGCACGCGCTGTATGCAGGCCGTGCTGGATGTTTTCGGGTGAAGTAGGGATTTTAAGATGTACTTGCCAAAGTCAGGTCCAAAAGGGTGCCAACCTGGTGTACGTGAGGGGTTAATTCTACAGGAGTGGGTCAAAACATATAAAGTCCTGGAGTCAGTGTCCTCTAATGAGTCTTTTGGGCCGTTGAAACTCTCTATGATACAACTTTGATCTGATTATGTAAATGTCTTTAATTTGTAGCAATTGTAGTTACAACTTCCCCTTAGATGAAATGTCAATGATTGTGTATACCTGAACAGTAAGTGGAAAACACCCCTCATTGCCTTGCAAAGAACCTCCCGAAGCATTAAATGGGTAAAGTTGCAAAGATTGCGGAGTATTCCTTCTGGTCTCTTGAGACACTTTTAAACTACTTTTTTACATTCAAATTGCCTTATATTACGAGAGCTTACGAGGCCTTCGCCTCCTTGACCCCACCGGGGCTCTGTCCTTGACCCCGCCAGGGGCCCTAATGTGGGTGTCTGTGCCCACGCGGTGAAGCTCGCGCTTCTCGCCCGTGGTGAACCTTCGGTGCACATCGATCGCCCCTAACAGCAATTCCTGGATCCACCATTAATTGTTTGAAAGAGTTGGCATAGGGGAACTCGGAAATTAGAGAAATCACACTTTGATAGAAAAATGTCACGCTCTCCACATGATATTTCTACTAATTAATACATTTCACTTTTTGTTTCAGAACGTTCGTTGAGGAAAACCCTTCCCGTCTTTGCAAGCAGGAACTTTTCACTGCTTTTTCCAAAGTTTGCCGATTCCATCTTTTCGGTTGGGATGAACTTTTAAAAAATAAACCAACGTATCTGGAACTTAAAGAAACCGCCTCCAGTTACAAGGAAGCCAAGACTGCATTGCGAAAATATTTTAAAAGCTCTGGTTTGGGTTATTGGATTGGTAAACCCCAAGAGGTTGATATGTTTCGTTTGAAATGTTTTGTTTGAAATAGGTAAAACGATGTCAGAAGGAAAGGAGATTTGAAGATTGTATGAAGGTGCGACGGGGATCAAACGACACGGGCCTCTTAATTTTGGAATAACGACACCTCTATTATACTTGGTCTGGTATTTTGTAATTGAGTACTTGTAATGACCTTTTTCAGTCAAATGGGGCAGTAATATTGGCAATGAAGGGACAAATGCGCAAACGTCGGGTTGATACGCACTGGGTGTTTCTTGATTGGCTGTTGCCATTGTACTGATTTTTTGTTATGTTTACAGTAGGTTAGGGATTAGGGCTATCGTTAGTCAGTTAGCGAATTTCTTGTTAAAAATTGCTTATCGCCCCCAAAATTCACAACTGGCTAAGTATAGCCCTAATCCTTAGCGTTAACAAAGAATGCAATCGATGCAATTGAATACAGAGCCTACAGCCAGTCAGGAAATTTCTTCTTAGTGCGCATCTACCACAGAGCTGTTTGCAGGTGGTTTATCAAATCAATGAAGTCCGGTGTGTCAAAGGTGAGACCAGGGCAGGAGACATCAATCTAACGTCTTTATCAAGTTCTAGAGGAACCTTTTGCCACAGTAAAATATGAGATGTAACCGATTCACTTACTTCACAAGCGGCGCCCCTTTTTACGGGCTAAACGAGTACGCTATCTAGTGTAGCTAGCTTGTGACATCATTTGAACGCCCTCTTTATATCCGATGGCCCTTCGTCCCGTCGCCCATGGTTTTACTCGATTTCATTTCAAGGCCGGCGAAGTGTGCAATAAAATCCAAAATCTTCCAAAATCCTTCGTTTTTCATTTCCACTATTTAAAGCAAACCAAAAATGTATGAACCCCTATTTTTCCGCCCCTTGCTGATGATAATACTTTAGGTGGCTCCAATGGGGGTGGGGGTGGGGGTTGCAAGGATCCCTGTAGGAAGGGTTGTAGTGCTAGCATCCTTAACAGATAATCTACAAGGAACGAGGATATGGAATTTAAGGTTTTATAACATAAATGTTTAGAATTCCGTGTACCAAATCTTGTAAGAAAGCTACTCTTACTATCTAAAAAATCTCGGAATAGCAAAGGTTATACTCGCAGCTCGGGAGATAAACTCTTCGGGAGAAAATGGTCTCCACCCTATTTGGGGAAAATCCTGCCATGGGTGGAGCCATTTTCAAATTCCTCCCATGATGCTTAGTAATCCTACCGCGCAAATTTAACGGAGACCTACGTTCAAAATACCTGGAAATTATCATCGATCTCAGGACACAGAAATTTTGGCATATTTGGAAAGTTTGTTGCGAGGAGAAAAAATCGGATCACGTTTGATAGTCCACAGCAAAACATTTTGAGATATCGAGCAATTTTACCGCGTTCTGTGACCTAAGCTCAGATCTGTGCAATGTTTTCTACAGAAAGACGGTGTTAGTGAATCGTGCCTGCACATTGGTTCATTAACACGTTGTTGAAAGTTTTTTGTGGTTTCGGTCAGGGGTGGTGAACAATTTCCTTTTTTTTAAAATATATCCACATATAATCAAAGCGACGACTATGAAAAGGTACACACTACCTTCTCTTAAATATTCATGCTGAAAATTTTCCCCCGATCGGGTGTTTTCTCATTTTCACCCGAAAACGGCTATATCCCAATCTGACTACATTTTAGTTCTACTATACTAAACGTAGAATATGATATTGATATTTTCTTACTAATGGAACCCGGTTTAGCAAACGTCCAGAAGGTTGCATTATATTGTAGTAATCTCTGTATGGTAAGGACTTGTACGTCATTTTTCAATGTTGCAATTGAACAGTTGTTCATAGTGTTAAAACATTTTAATACTGTTTATGCGAGTTGATTTTGTGGGCTACTAAATGCGTTTTTAAAGTGACGTTTAGATATATTAAGAAAATTTAAGAGCTTTTTCAGAAAGAAGATATGTTAACAACATTTGGGCCGAATCTTGAACCCGGATCCAATTCTAAAGTGGAACTGTCGGGGGGGGGGGGATTGGGGTGGAGTGGCCCTTACTCCAAATCCAGGTATGGGCCAGATATGAAATTCCATAAATGGGCCAGATATGGATTTTATATCTGGCCCATATCTGCTGCAGATATGGGATTTATATTTGGGCCAGATAAAAAATTGGGCAGATATAACTTTGATCTGTGCCAGAACCAGATCTAAACCATATATGGGCCAGATAAAATTTTATCTGGATTAGGTCTTTATCTTGAACAGATATGAACCATATAATGCAATACCATATATGGTTTATATAAAGCTATTCCGTATTGATCCCATATAAAGCAGTGTCATGTCTGGTTTATATAAAGATTTACTGTATTGATCCCATAATATTAAGGAGACAAGTATGGTGCATAAATGTCCCATATCTGGACCATATATGGCTGGACCAAAATTTATTAGTGCACTACCTTTGGGTAAAGCGTATCAGAAGCCTTCTGATCTTTTTAAAACGTACATAGAAACAGGAACGCTAAAACTAACAGGCAACTCAAACCAGTCGGACAAAAACACAAACGCTAACCAGCAACCATCCACACACAAAACATGTAACATAAAGGTCTGCAACAAACGGAAAAGACGAAACCAACCCCACCCCAACACCCCAAAAATCCGCCAACTCACCCACAACCGCCCGAACACCAAACACCGCCCTGAGACAACAAAAACCATAAACATCCCACACCGCGCCCCACGGTCACCCACACACCCGAAGGCAACAACACGGCTCAGAAGCCTTCTGAGCCTTTTTTCTAAAAATCCCCACGACTCTCTGGCGAAGAGCCAAGGGGCGAAAACCAAACGATTACTCCCGGAGGAGTTCTACTCCCTTAAGGAGCTTAACGTCCCAAATGGACAAGTACGCCCTCCAAAGGGCCTGCTCTAGACTGGCTGAATAGAACAGAAGCCACAACCTGGATGCAGTTTAACGTCATGCCCAGGACGACACGGCTCAGAAGCCCTCTGAGCCAGCATATTTTCTAAAGTCCTCCCGACCCTCTGGCAAAGGGCCGTTTTGCGAAACCAAACTTGAAACTGCTTCCCGAAGAAGCTATTACGTCCACTGAAGGACAACACTTAACGACCAACCTCGCGGCCTTCAGACCATTTTCATCATTGGTCTGTCATGTATGGCTCCATTCTTGACTGGATGAAAAGAACAGATACTACACATGATCTTAGCCAAAAGGCCGAGAAGCGATCAATGTTAAGAGCTATCTGAACATCTATAACAAAGTTATATGCCCATTGTATAACATTGACTTAAGTATTTGAAGTTGTTAAATTACATAATAGTGAAGAAAAAAACTGCTTTCAAATTCCTACTTTTAAATGTTAACACTGCATTGTTGGTTTAAATTATCATATGGGGCAATATCCCAACATAAATTTTGTTGAAGGTTTCATGGTTTTTCACATATTACTTCCTTAATCACAATAAAAAGAAAATCAGGGCCCTAAATTCCTGACAACGCCCACATTGGAAGGTCATTTGCATATGTTGGTATAATATGGCTGAATATGGATTGAATGTTCTGATTTTGGTTTGCTGATACTTGTTCAGCTTCCAGAGAAGGTCTTTATGTAGGACAGGTACACAAATTAAACCAAAAAGTACTAATATGGCTATGTAAAAGTTTATATGTAATTCTGTCATGGTATTTTAATCAGTTATATCTGGCTTGATATGCCCATATCAAACTTTATTTGCATATCTGGGAGGTCATTTCATCAATTTATATCTGGCTTGATCTAGCCATATCAAACTTTATTTGCATATCCGGACAGGGATTGAATCAAGTTATATCTGGCTTGATATGGCCATATCAAACTTTATTTGCCTATCTGGGAAGTCATTTCATCAGTTTATATCTGGCTTGATATGGCCATATAAAACTTTATTTGCATATCTGGTCAGGGATTGAATCAAGTTATATCTGGCTTGATATGGTCATATAAAACTTTATTTTCATACCTGGGAAGGCATTTCATCAAGTTATATCTGGCTTGATATGGCCATATCAAACTTTATTTGCATATCTGGAAGACATTTCATCAATTTATGTCTGGCTTGATATGGCCATATAAAACTTTATTTGCATATCTGGGAAGGCATTTCATCAAGTTATATCTGGCTTGATATACCCATATAAAACTTTATTTGAATATCTGGGAAGACATTTCATCAATTTATATTTGGCTTGATATGGCCATATAAAACTTTATTTGTATATCTGGGAAGTTATTTAATCAATTCATATCTGACTTGATATGGCCATATCAAACTTTATTTGCATATCTGGGAAGACATTTCATCAATTTATATCTGGCTTGATATGGCCATATAAAACTTTATTTGCATATCTGGGCCTTTCTTGAATCAAGTTATATCTGGCTTAATATGGCCGTATAAAACTTTATTTGCTCTATCAAGGCATCTAAATCTGGCTGTATATCTGGCTTGATATGGCAATATAAAGGCTGTATTTAACCAGATATATCCAGATATCAATCCATATCTGGATTTGGAGTAAGGGGGGGGGGGGCATCATAAAAACGGCTTAATATGCTCAAGTAAGTAAATCCTGCAGTTACCACTTGTTCGAATTGGAAATGCTCATTGTATGGTTTTAGGTCATTTGCTAATTTATTTGGTTTTGGTTTCAGGTCTTTAGATTATTATAGACAACGAATCATTCCTTGTCATATATCATGTTGTAAATTGTTATTGGCTATTTTTAAGTCAATTTAAAAAGAAGTCGCAAGGCAAGCACAAGAAGATTCATCTATTGATTATGCAATTAAGGCAAACTTGAGGTGACGCTCTATCGTCTTTCATGACACAGCTGAATTCTGAACATCGCATTCATGTTGCGCACATAAACATAAGGACTTCAATCTTGGGGGAGGGGCGAATCTGCTCAAAACATAATAATGTACGTTTGCCCGATATTCCGCAAATGAAGAAACATCTACAATTTCAAGCATGGGTGAATCTAATTTAATAACATATCAGATAAACTTCATTGTAAGCCCTCTTGAGGGCATAGGATTCTCTGTATAAAATATGTAATCATGCAAGGACGACTATATTAGCAGAGCGCCAACCAGATTGTCGCGAAGCGAACAGAAAATGTTGAAAATATACACCCCTGAGAAAAATGAAAGCGGAAGAAAATGGAGGTGGGGGTAAAGGAAAAAAAGGGGGGGGGGCAGAGATTTAATGAAAAAAAAACTGAGAAAAAACTAGACAAGCCTACTGTACCGTAGCTCAAAAGGCGTAGAAAGAGGAGGGAGTAAGCCAGAGACTACTGTCCAATTTCAACCAATGTAGGTTCCAAAATGTAAACGAACTAACAGAATGAAGGAGAATGTATTTGATGCAGCTATAGCTACCAGCGTGGATCAGTTACGTCATAGTACAAACTACAGTAATCCTTAAATGATAGCCGGGTGTAGTAGTATATAGACCTCACAGTGACGTCATCCATGGTGACAAAACAATGTAACACTTGGCCTCACGCAGTTGAATTCGCCCCGCACCTGTAGTATACTAGGCGTTTATTCTACTAGAGGTTGACAAATCAGCTGTCTGCAATTGATGGTCTTCTTTTGATCTGCCCCCAAAGAGGGCGTACTTTTTCGCTTTTACAGCATTTACATAAGGTCTTTATCCAATCAAAGACCCCTCCATTTTGTTCCGCTCAACCCTTTTTCCCCATTACTGAAGAGTCATGTCATGGCTCGGTGTACACGTCAGTGACTCCTCGTGAATTGATATAAAATAAGCCCTCCCTATACAGTAAGTTTCTGTGCGTTCAATTTAATTGCCAAATCTGTTTGGAGTGCTGGTAGAGGAAGCAACGCTTCTTCGTTGTCGGAGTGTCAATATAGGATACCACTTATATAGCAGGATTCAGTGTTTCAGTTTGAATTTTTTTATTTACCTAGTTTTGGTGGGGGTTGAGGATTTTGGCTACTCTTTTGTGTGTTTATGTGTATGGAAGGTGTGTTCATGACAGTCATTCTACCGCTTTGATCTTTCATCTTTATACCGATGACCTAATATGAGTTACTTTAGATATATCTGTTATTGTTTGCAAAGAAAGCAAATAAAAAAACGGAGTCTACATCTCAATCCTTAGATTTACTTTTTAAGTCCTGGCTTGGCAGTGGCTGAGCTGCCATATGGTGGTGGCGACCATCCCCTAACAAACCAAATTTCCTGTCAACGCCCTTGTAATGTTTCAAACATTTTGTTTTAACGCCCCCCTGCAGGCCATTCTCGTGTCCTCTGATAAAATTCCCCAGGTCGGCCACTGATTTTTCGAACCAGAAGGAATATAATTTATTGACTGAGAACATTGTATTGTGATTTCTGTTGTCTTTTAAGTATTCACCTGATGTCAAATGAACTTGGAGTTAAATGCACCTTTCCAATGCCCTAAAAGTCTTTCAGTGAAATGCATTTTCATAAAGTGAAATTCAATTCCACTTACGTGAAATGCATTCTACTTATGTGGAATTCAATTCCACTTTATTGGAATACAATTTCACTCAAGTCACTCTTGCTGAAGTTGAATAGCCTAGCTATTTCATTTAAGCAAAATACAGTTTCACTTTAAGTGAAATGGAATTTCACTTAAGTGCAATTCAATATCACCTAAGTGGAATACAATTTCACTCAAGTGCAATGCAATAACATTTTCACTTTAGTAAAATAGAATGCCTCGTCAACACACTTAGCTTTAGTGAAATGCTTTCCACTTGTCAAACATACTATTTTCACTCAGAATAAATTTTGAAACCTTTGGCACATTTAAAAAAAAAAAAAAAAACTTGTGTCGTATTGTGAGAACAAAATTGGATTTCTCAAACTCGGATTTCATTATTCGGGGTCTTGATTTACAAGGAAGTGCAAACAGTACTTTTATCGGAAATTGTTGCGTATTCGGGAGGGAACTTGACTTGCAGGTCCAATGAGAGGGGCGTTCATAGGAGAGGGCCCCACCCAAAGGTGTGGCATGGTGGTGGAAGAAAAGTTTTGTTCTGGTAACTATACCACGCACAATCAGAAAGTTTAACTAACCTGAGTTCAGTGAGGAACTTTGATGTCCTTGGCATCGGTCTGATTTGGTTTAATCTAATAGATTTCACTGTTTTCTTTTATTTTCTTTTTTTGGGGGGTGGGGGGACAGTTTTGGATCTCTGCATTGTTTTCCTACTCCATTGCCTATAAAGGGCATCGCCCAGAATGGGTCCCAATCATTACGTGTTTGATATCCCCGTGCAGTGTTGTCACCAAACCATTTTGAGAGCCGGGTAAATTGTGATCACTGCTGTCTAAGGGGTAGGGAGTGTCCCCTCCCCTTTGACAAATTATTGCAGCTTCGAGAGTGCTGAAAAAATTTAGTGTACTGAGATTTCTGCTCAACTAGCTTTGGAGATGAAAGGAGAATTCATTTGGCTAATGATAGAGCCTTTAAGCTGTGTGTGTGGTTTAGGGAAGGGGAATAGGTAGCTTTTGGCTGTCCCCAAAGTTGGTAATTCGTGTACTTCAGAAAACATCCATGCGGTCTTTAGGAAAAGGCATTCACGCAGACGATAAATTAAGCACATTTATTTGATCCTCCTTTTGAAAAAAATTAAACAAAAATTAAAAACTTCGCATTCTCTTACAAAAAAGACCAGGACAGCTATTGCTCTCCGGATTGGGTTGTGGAAACCTGCCTGCATGAAACACCCTTTTAATCTGCTGGACCTGAAGCTGGTTACAAATGCAGCAAAATGAAGGTTGTGTCCTTCAATTTACTTGGAATTAGTCGAAAAGTTTCAGTATTTTGCTTAGTCTAAATGTAGGGCTTTAGAAGGACTTATTCAGATTTCTGCAGCATTTCTGAAGGATTTTTTTGCTTGAGCCCCCACTAGCCTTACTTCTTCCGGAAACTAAATTATTGGGCGAAGAAGTATCCTGGTTATCACAACATTCAAACATGCATATCTGAAACCCTCCTAAATTCCTACTATCCTTGTTCCCCCATGACCCCTTACACAATAATCTACAGGGTTTAGACAGACTACTTAAACACTGTATCAGATATATCTGTTCTTACAGCAATTTCCGGCTGCAGGTGCTCGCCGGCTACTTATTTTAGTTATGAATAATCACTGTATATTGAGTAGTTGTAACTCTGTACTATGCTTATAGTTACCAAGCATTAACTGCCCACGGTTGAGTAGGCTACATTTAGATTTGGAAAAGTCCCTATTGCGATGTAGCGTACAAATTGTGCGATACTATGGCAACCAAACAAACAAGAAATTATGCGGAATGAACTCACTACTATTTCGGCTTAGGTATAGCCTTCAGTTTAGGTCACGTGGTTGATGCATTGATTTTCATTCATAGTCCCATAACCATATTGTTCTATAACAGTATTGACGTAGAGCGTATTCATTTGGGACATTTGTTTTCTTTATGTGAAAAATACTTTCCAGTGCAACTGGCACGAAAATTTTAGAAAGGCATCAACACCTTTGCGGATCAATTAAACTGCATTTCTCCGGTACAATTTTTTTATTTCTGAAAAATGTTCTGTTATTGTTAAATGTAAGGTAAATTGACGTAGTTTTTATTACAAGTGTTACTGTCACAAAAGGACTTCTTAGGAACGTTAAGAAACCGCAATTTGAAAGGATCTCATTTCTATCGTTTACCCTTTCAATCAGTTTAAGGGAAAACCAAGACCACTGACACGGTTGTGGGAGTGCCAGGCATAAGCTAACCCTATAAATATGAAAGGAATACATTTCACTTTCAAGTATTTTGCATGATGTTTCCGCACTTTAAATTGCATATTCAAGAAGGACAGAAACCCAGGAGTTAATCCACTCGCTAAAAGGGGAAGTTTAAGCAAAAATTTAATTTTCATATGTGAAAAAGGAACAAGATCTACACAGTGTAGTAAAAGTTCCATTCAAATCGGACATGTATTTCTAGAGATATCAGTAGATGAAATCAGTAGATTTGTGTTCAAAAGTGAGTTTGAGGGCAGCAGAGCTTATATCACTTCCTCACATTGACAAGGAATGCTTTCTTTCGCTTTGTTTTATCAGACTGTTGTGTTAACTTTGAAGTTAATAGAAGTATGACCTCCCTGTGGGGATGCAAAGCTGGTAAAATTCTCATGCCACTTATACAACCACATTTTAAAAATATGGGATTGTTGAGGAGAAAATCTAGTGTAAAGTTTAAAGAAAAACAAAAGACTGCCCATTAATGTGGGGGTGTGATGTCATATGTGCTTGCTTCAAGTTCACTTTTTGTTGAAAATATGAAAACTTTACGTGCTCATATCTTGGGAACCACACATCGGATTTCAATGCAATTTCACCGAAATGCTCAGAATAAGTACCCTTCTAAAATTCCAAATCCTGTTGTGACCTTAAACCCTTCTTTTAAGTTTGGTTAATGGTATCTTTGGGCTGGGGGTATTGGTATGGTGCTCCCTGACTACCACAAACAGTGTAACACCGTGGGCGCCAGACCCGCCAGGTTCCCCCTCAAGTCCGACTTCCTGGGGGTTAGCTAGACCCCTAAAATCTCACAGGAACATGCTGCTAATAAATTTAATACTCTTAAAGGGCAAGAGCTCTCACCCCAACTTGAAGAAGTGTAGTAGACTGTACAGTTTCATGATTAGCCATTGAGAGTCATGTGACAACATTTTTTCTCCTCAAATGCGAAATATACAAGAAGTAACTGCTTGGTTTACCGCGCATATGCAATATTGAAGTCATAAAATATGAGAGAAGATACTTTGAAGAGAAATAACAAGACAATTGTGATATTAAGCTGTTGCTTTAAAATACTGGTTTTGGGGGACTGCTCTTGACCTTTAAATTCAGAATTAAGTGAGAAGAGTACTTTCGCATGATTTTTAAGACTGCAAAAACCATCCAAAAAAATTAGTAAACCACAGGTCTCACCACAGTGATTTCGGATCGAGTCGGAATACTGGGGTGTTTTTGTTGCATTTTCTCAGGAAGCAATATGTAACGTTATGGTTTGATACGAGGATTCGATAAACTCTGTTTGTCGATGTGACGTCACAACATAATTAGCTACTTCATACAGGGAGGTGTAACTAGAATCACACCTCCCTGCTTCATTCATTTCTTTTTCGTTGTCCTCTGATACAAATCGTATTATGAAGTAAATCAAGTTGGTATAGAGAGATGGGCGTATCTATAACTAAAATTCACAAAAAATTGGACTGTTATCGGCCATCCGAAGTCGCTGCAGTATGACCCGTGTTGACCAGACCAAAGATGTTGCCTAAAGTGAAAGGCGGAAGAGACCTTAGTATGCTGAACCAGGGAGGTCTAATCACACCTCCTGGCTGAACGAAACCATCTTCACTTAGGAGGTA
The DNA here is from genome assembly GCA_037179385.1 of Holothuria scabra. NCBI lineage: Eukaryota > Metazoa > Echinodermata > Holothuroidea > Aspidochirotida > Holothuriidae > Holothuria > Holothuria scabra. Next base: position 73,564,511 of record CM074179.1, read on the forward strand.
GCAGCAGGCACTGTGGGAAGAGTATTGCGTATTGCGTAAGATGTACTGACGTTCTGTGAAACCTTTATTCCAAAGTCCAGCAACCCTTAGGATTTGACGTAAATGACAGGCTCTCAGGAGAAATTGCCTAATGAAAGGTATTTTGTTACGGTCTTTCAACATCACTGTTTACAACCTTTGTGTAACTATGTAGCTAACTCACGGATGTAGCTCCATGCATGAAACAGGGACTTTTCCAGATCTAAATATAGGCTTCAAATCGTAACTACAATGCAAATATTGGTATGCTCTATAAAGGAAATGTGTGCATGAAATATTTTAAAAAGTAGTCTAATTATTCCAATATCGGTACGAGACATTGCATGCAGGGCGGAACCGCGATGCATGGTTTTGTGAGGACGTGGAATTCGTACGTGGAACAACTAAGTACAAATTTGCTTAAAGTTGTTGAACAAGATTCGCTAACTGGAATGTGATTCGGAATATAAGTCTGAAGAAGTTCAAGTTGCGCCGGTTAAATATACGCATCGAGAAAAATATATGACGCTAGAAACGAATAGCAAGATTTAGGTTGCCATCCTTATTTTACCACTCTTAATCGGAAAACTTCTATTTTGAGATTTATAAAGTTCAAGGAGTTTATTGTTGCATTGCAGTGACATCTAGATCTTATTATCTTATTGGTACTTCCTTCGCTGAAAAACAGCGCTTTACAGACTGTTTGGCCAATAAAACTAGCTTGTTTGGGTTTATATTGCAATTGTAGGGACAAGGTTGACCCGGGAAAAAGGCTTTTCTTGGGTACTGTTGGCTTTAAAATCCACTATTAAATCTAACAGCATGTGTTGTTAGTATTTTAGAATTCTAGCCTGTTGACCAAAGTTCATTGCCATAACATTTTTCAATAAAGAATAATAAGGTTACGGTTACCGTGGTTCAGAAAATATATTGCAACATAAGGAAGTGCTTCATTCCGCAACATGAAATATCGACTTTATAAAATATGAGTCAGAAAGTTGAATTCAGATAATACTTGGCAGGGAAATACAGGCTTATAATAGCTGTCATTACTTGACGGATTGTAATTAACAAGCTTTCTCTACATAGACTGATAGAAGCAGCACAAGTTTCACCAGTCTGAATTGTTTATAACGTCTGGCTACTTGGAATGCGGCGCACATGATTTGGTGAAATACAAAATGGTAAGTCCATTTAATCAGTATGATATTGTACATAATTTACAAAATTATTTGTGTATTTTTATGACGATTGATTCAGAAATCTTAAATGAGTCACTTTATGGTCTAAGTTCAGTACACGGTTCATAGGCATACGAAACGGGGCCTAGGGCTGCAATCCCCTCAGAGCAGGAAAATGCTTATTTCATGGCACTTACAATAGTTTCAGGGCAAGGGGCAGTGCAGTCGGTATTGAAAAGGCCACCAGTGTTTGCCTATAAAATGCTTATTAGTTGAACAACGCATACTATTGTTTATATGGAGTAAAAAATTAAGTTTATCATGAACTCAGTACAATTATAAACCAAAACTTCCCAAAGAGCATTTTGTCCATAGTTGAGGGCGAGAACTTATCCATACCCATCCTGAATGCTACCGTGATAGAAGGGAAATATCAGGGAAATTTGCAAAATTTCTAGGGCAAACACCCCCTTGTGAAATGTCTTCCCGTGCGCCTTCGAACCTGGTCTTTCCTCCTATATCTCTTTACGCAGTGTCGTAGCCAGAATTTCATTCACGTGTGGAGTATGCAGGATGTTGTCTGATCACTCAGACAATCGCGCGTGAAAGTGAAGTGGCACAGCTTGATTTGCGCGGCACTATATACAAGAGAAAAAAAAACGCGACTCTTCAAAAATCCCGAAAATGGCAATTCCCTGGCTTATATTTGAAAGGCAGTATACTAGCAGACAGGTATTTTAGTTGGATGGGAGGCGGGGAAATATATTTTTAACATAATGGATATGGACTGACGCTTGGGGTTGGCTGACAGCGGATGGGGTGCCCCCTCCCCACTGGGGAAATTGTTATTTTAAAAAGAACATCTGGAATATTGAAATATTTCATCGGGTTTGCAAACAAAAAGTGGAATGGTTATGTGGCTGATGATGTAGTAAGGGGAAACAATTATGAAAATTCTCGCTATCTTTCAATGTTGAAGCTGCCTCATACAGGTATATGAACTTCCATTTCCTCAAGGATCGAGGTCAATGACAATGAACCATTTGCAGTGTCGAAAGCAAGAAAACTGAAGGTGAACTGGTAGCCATAGAAAAAATAATTGTAATTCTAGTCATTATTTTTTGGCCGTTTTAACAATTAATCATATCAACTGTCGACAGTGACTCAGTCCATATTTGCGTTAAGCTGGGGTTTGGGACAGAACTTTCGCTAGTACCATACTGTATTATCCGGCCCTTAAGATTACTAGAGGAGCGTCACCATCAGTTGGCGTGGAACGTCGGGACCATTTTGAAAATTTGCGACCCTCAGACTGCCGGAAATGGAATTCCCATGGATTTTAAGTAAACTCTAAGCGGGTCCTTTTGGGGCTTTCCAACATTTGCAATGTAGTGTTCACTTCAATTAGAGGAGAGCAAATTTCAAAATGTTCAGAAAGTACCAGATGAAAATGTACTTATACTATATATTTTCTCCAAGAACTACACTCTAAAATCATATATCAACTAATTAGTCACTCTCTTATAGAGCAAACAATGTGAATTCACTCAATTAGGGTAAAACTTCACTCCAAGAATGGTGAAATTCATTCCAGGAAGAGTAAACGCCCGCGAACGCCTGCAATGATAAATGTTTCTTTTTTTTAAGAATGATCAATGTAGGGATTTCATCAAGTGCAAAACTTCACTCTTTTACTGGGAATTTCACTCTTTTTAGAGTGTCATTTTGGATTAAATTAACACTGTAATGAGGTACATTAACACTGTTTTAATTTTAGAGTGCTTCTGTTCTGTTGATTGTTGTATGCATCTTGGTACCCTCCCGTCTGCTTGCCTATCTGGCAGTTAAAATTAACATTCCAGAAGTTCTTGGCAAACTTTCGCTCGAAGAATGTTCTACCACAGTGATGCTCGTATGGCCAGATGGGGAATCTCCCCGACTGACATGTTGAGGGCTTTTTTCACAGGTGCAATTCAATTATATTTTGTTATGATTTGATAGTTACTTTAGCAATTTCCTTTACACAGACAGAAGAGGCGTCCTTCTAGTATCTGGTTTGTGGATTTACTTAACCAAGTTAATAGGCTCAAGTTGACGATTTAAGGACTAAAGTCATCTGCATACCACATGTTATATGTTTTTTATTCTGCCTGTTATTTTTTCTCTTAATCTGCCTGAATTATTGATGTGTTTTTGTATGCTTCAGTACAAATGATAAATATTTTAGAGACACCATTTTGGAAAAATAGCTCTGTGTTTAGTGCCGTAATATGCAATTTCTGGGCATTTTGCAGCTGCTATATAATTATTAAGATATATTCATATGAGACACGCTGTAGCTAGGTCTACGTCCTCATCCACTATGAGGATAAACTACCGAGCGCAAGAGCGCAAGCATCGAATCGTTATGAATGTGAACGTTTTTTTTTTTTTTTTGTTAAAATCTCTTTTCGCTCCGACTGGACTGTGTCTGGACTCAGTTTCTGAACTGGTTCCAGTTGGATCCACTAAAACTACAGTTTCATTAAAATTTCTCCAGAATACTATTTTATGAGATGTGGCCCTATATGCAAATGTTTCACACAATAAACTAAAAAGGAGGGTGCGAGATAGCCTACCATAAAAATAACCATTCTATTTTAAAATCTGCTACTTCTTCGAACTGCAATTTGTTATTTGTCACAGTTACCCTCTAATTAAATTGATGATTGTAAGATCTACTACACCGTTCAGAATTTGGTGCATCATAAGTTAATACAAAAAGGTATCAAACTTATAGACATTGTGCATTGACGACACACTGTCGTCATCCCTGTGGGCAAAACAATGGAACACGTAGCCACACGCACTAGGATTCGTCCTGCACGTGTAGCAGGGCTGTGCGTCACTTCGTCTGGTTGACAAATCAGCCGTCTCTGCATTTGTCTGCGTTGGTTTGTTTTCCCCCAAAGGAGGGCGTACTTTCCGCTCTGCGACATCATATTTATAAGGTCTATTATATTATTCATATTCAAGCAGTAACTGCGGGACAGTTAAAACTACTTACTCTTCTAAATCTGCCTATAACTCGCGCAAAAGTTCTCGTTTATCAGTTTGTTTCACGACATACCCTGGTGAGCATTCCCAACTTTCAGTCCGATATGTAATCAGATCGCCCCGAGTGCATGCTGCGTATTAAGAGCTACTCTCTATATGTTAATTTGTTATCAATCAAATATTTGTACCAATTGAGAACACGTTAGTAGACATAGCTGTGGATAAAATTATAGTCTAAATTAACGAATGACTGCTCTCAAATTCTGTTCTGTTTCTAAAATTTAATTCTGATGGTAATTAAAATATTAGCAACAAACGTTTACCTTTGTACGATACCATCTCTCACTAATACAACGTTAGTGTTTAATTTATTATGTACAAGGGAATTAGAAAAATATAGGACGGCCCTTTGTTTTCAAGTGATGATTTTTTCTCATTTTCTATTGAAAAAGAACGAGTTCGACAAGAAGGTAGTAGAGGCAGTGGAGAGGATGCACGAGCTTGTTAAAGGACAAGCCATAGATTCTGAACCAACTAACGTGTAAGCGGCGTTTGTTCGTGAGACGGTTGGTAACCCAATACCTTACGTCGTTTCGATTGGAACAGGTAAGCAAGACAGTAACGATACCGCTGAGAACCGACTGCATGGTTAAGTGGTTAGAGCATCAGAATTGCAGTCGAGAGGTCGGGAGTTCGAGTCCTGGCCGGGTCATACCGAAGAGTTTAAAAACGAAATCTACTATCGTTGTGCTCTGAGCTTAGCAAAAGCTATTGGAGTAGGGAAAACAAGACAGTGTGCCACAACTGGAAAAAAGGCCGTAGCCGGCTCGACTTGGAAACTGGGCCGTAAAACTCAGTATCAGTATCAGTAGCCTAAGTACGCATTACCGTTATCCAACCGACGGAGGTCATATCCTCCATCCGTCGAAACCAGTACAATATCGTTATGGTGCTACGGAAAAAAATCATTCTTTACAAAAAATATTCCAGAATTGTTAATATGTTGAAAAGGAACATATCTAAGCATTTTGGTGACATTTTTAATTACTCAAGATATTAACAAATGAAGTTCTGTTGGCACATTTAACAAAAATAGAACCTGAAGTAAGCAAGTGTGGTATCAACGCAAGGATCCACATTTATGGCCAATATTTTTGGTTTTCTTTAAAACTCACAACAGCCTGAGATTTCACAAAACTATAATTTGATTTCATAAAACATTCTGGGCAATTGAAATTTGCAACCCGTTAATCCTTACACGAATGAAACTAAACTATTTGCATGTTTGGGGCAAATAAATAAAAAAAAAAAAATAAGAAAAAAAAAACAAAAAAACAAAAAAAAATAAGGAAGAGTGTAACATATTGCACTGAATTTCTTTCTAACCTTCCCAGTTGAGTTGCAAACAAGTTTGGTGAATAAAGTAGACAATGAGTTGCGTTAATTTTCAGCAGCGCTAATTGTGTATTGTTGAAATAAAATGATCGAGTAGCATTGTTCGTTATGCAATATATCGTAGTTAGAATAAAAGTTAAGGCGGAGAACGAAATCAGCGTTAAAAATAAATCTTTTACAGATAAAGTAATGCATGTTATTAAAACATTTCTGAGAGTAAATTTGCTTGTTAGAAACCCTACATTATGCTAGCATTGATAAGTTTATGTAACTCTTTACTCCAAACAGGCACAAACTGGATTTCCCATGAAAGTTTGTCAAGAGACGGAAGAACTGTGTTTGACTCACATGCAGAAGTTATTGCCAGAAGAGGATTTAGACGGTATAAGAGATAAGAAAATGTTACAAAGTGAACAAAATTAAAAGGAGGAAAAACCATTGGTGTATGCACGGCTATGTACCTAAGTTGACACTTCCAATATTTGCTAGTTAGTTAGCTTTTACATTAAACCCACGGACTTCCTTTACATGGACAGGGCATGCTATCCGTAGATTTTAGCCACCGTACGCATGGCACCCAACTACATGGGGGGGGGGGGGTGGAGGAACCAAATAATAACGTAAAAAGGGAAATATATGGCACCAGAACATCGGTATCACCGCTAAATGTTATAACAACGCTAAATGTTATACCCACCGTAACCCACCGTAAAGGATATAAAAATTAAAGCTAAATGTTAAACCAACCATAAATGTTATAAAAATTAACGCTTAATGTAATAAACAAATAAACGACTCACCTTAAAAAGAACTTGTGTTACACACTTTTGTTTTTCTTACAAGATTGAGATGCAAAACCACCAGAATGTGCCTTTAAATAAAATAAAAGTATTCTACTTGCAATTTGATACTGTTAGAATGTTTTACCATCTTTTGTCGCTTCATATTGCCAGCAGCATCAAAATTATAAATTTACCCTTTACCGTTGTGCTCCAATCGGGACATATTAGCCCGCCTCGGGAGTAGCACGCCCCGCATCAGCCTACGTAGGCTATTGACCCCGTGACCTTAAACTATTGTCTCTCTCGTTGTTGTGGCCGAATTTTCGGGTAGCTACTCGCAGTTTCGAGCTCCGCGTGAAACAGTAAAGATTGGTGACAGCCGCGCTCTCCGCATGGGTCCAAAAGGACCCAAACAACAGTAAAGGGTTAATTGAATGCAAAGTCACGTTAATATGCCGACCTCACAGATTTCCCATGATTCACCAGATCTGGAGAAAAAAAAACTGCATTACTTTAAAAAAATTTTCTTGATGCTATATGCTATTGAAATGCCGTTTTCATATCTTGAAAGAGAAAATGTTTTGCATATTTTGAAGTTTGATGAGTTTTGTCTCCAAAATATGCCAGCCCTTTAAATTAGACCGATTGATTCAATTAACACTGAGATTTACCTTTTGCTCTCTCATGCAGATATCTGTATCACGAATTAGCAAAGCACACACAAGAACCGGACAGCAGCATATTTTGCACTAGCGATGTAACAGACAAGCTCTGCTTAAAGGATGAATATAGGATACATCTGTATGTTAGCACTGCACCGTGCGGATGTGCTTCTTTCTTCTCACGTCACGCAAGATGCAACACGACAGCATCACTCTCCACAAGAAGAGAACGATGTAAATTCAATTTTGCTTATTATCTTTGCTCATACTTAATCATCATTTTTCAGATTTTTCATTCGAATAATTTCTTCCGGATATAAGTTTACATTCGTATATTTTGACAACGTAATGTGACTGTTCAATATCTTGAATCCTTTGTACTGTTTTGATCGTTCATGAAAAACTGAAAAAAAAAATCGCCGACTGTGGAAAGTCGTCTCAAACATGTTCTTCCTGTTAAAATTCTTCTGAACTTTGAAAAGAGGATAGACTGACGTAAATGTGTGTCAGAACTACCACATTTTTTAGCTGAAGGTGAACAAAATTTAACATTTTACACCGCTGTCACACTACAACGAATTTGGATAGGATTCCGAATCCGATATTTGTGAGTTTTAATGGAAATACCTTGGATCGAAACAAAAAATTGCCAACCTGTATACTGGTATACATGTATGTTTTTCGTCGATCATAAATGATTAAATGACGCTTCTAGGATTTTAACAACTTCAGAATTTTAAGGATTAGGTACAATATTGTAGATAGCATGATGTTCACCTTATTGTAACTTGATTAAAAAAAAAAATAAAATAAAAAAGGAGTAAAGAAAAAGAAAACCATACATTAGTTTTGCAAATTATTTATTTGACATTTACAAAATCTACCATGACATCCATATAGGTCAATTAAATTTTTTCACCATTTCCATATTAGTGAGTGCTTAGTATACCACCTGAATATGTTTATTTATCAGCGCTATTGTGTACCAGACAGATCCGAGACCATTCAAGGTGTGGTACTAAAGGAGTCTGGTGCAAAAGTCGATATTGTATTAAAGTATAGAAAAGCCAACATTTTAATGTTTGCAATTTCCAAAAGAAACACAGAGAAATTTTAATATAATAATGTAAATCTTAAAAATTAATAACTTAATGTTTGCATTGCCATTGGATCTCGCCGTTGATGTTTTACTACCAGTTTCCTGATGTACGGTGAAAAGGGCGAACCACGTTAATATTTCAACAAAAAATAACAAATAAAATAAAATAGAATAAAATAAAAGTCCACATGAACTATTCAAAACCTTCTGTTTGGTCTAAGTTGAAAGAAACCCGTAAGAAATTTGAAATATGAGAATGATTTTCCTTATCCACCCTATCAAATAAGAAAGAAGGAATTTCAAGAGGAACATGAAGAAATAGTTGAAAATATTGGCAACACCACGTTCTGTTACCATAATATGATTCCCGTTCATACAGTTATGTAATCGTTATTGTGATCGTTATGTAAACGTTATTACACTATGTATCATAGACTATAGTGATATTTGAAGTCACATAAGCAGGATGTAGAACTGTCCAGCGGTCAGACTTGAAACTAATGACCAGATCCGTCTGTGCAAGGAAACATGACTGTAAGTCGCAAACTTCAACTCTAAGTGACTGTCTCTTTGGTAGCTTGAGTATTCACAATATAAAATCGACAACTAACGTAGACAAAGTTGTCAGTACCAATTTAGAAAAAGTGTTGTGAGCCTGATGCTACCTCCGAGCTGGCTTGTATGTTAAGCTCTCGATACTAATGCTGTTTTCAAAGTGATCGGAGACCATTATTCCATCTTTTCTTCAGTTTATATATAGTGTTCATTCAGCGGGCACTGGTTGTGAAATCGTCAACATGCGGCTCGCTTTCGTCATGTTTGAAGCGCCTCCGTTTCTAAAGTGACACAAAATTATTTCAACAAAAAAAAAAAAAAAAGGAAAAAATAATTATTGATTTGCTTGAAGTTTTATAATGATTTCAAATGAGGAGTATATCCGCTATCTCTTGCAATATGGCCAAAAATGCAGAATTTTAATATCCTTTAAGTCAATGACAACTTTACAGGCGAAAAAAAAAAAGAAATCCGGGGAGGGGATTTCCCTGGATCCCTTGGCTGCGGTTCTGGTGCCAGCATTGCTGATGTGTTTTGCACCGTTTTGTTTGTTATATACAGCTGATAGATTCTTTCCGACAAATTCTGAAATATCAGAGCAACATGCAAGTTGGGACTATGTTACACAGGATGGACAGCTGAACCTTAGAACCTGCAGTGATAAAGTTTGTCAATGGAACGTCGTCGGTGTGCAAGGAGCCCTTCTTAGTCATTTCGTTGATCCAATCTATCTCAGCTCAATAATTATAGGTAAAGTATAGGTAAAGTATAGGTGTAGTATCTGTTCTTTTCATCCAGTCCAGAATGGAGCCATGCATGACAGACCAATAATGTAAATGGTCTGAAGGCCTTGAGGTTGGTCAAGTGTTGTCCTTATGTGGACGTATAGTTTCTTTGAAAAGCAGTTTCAAGTTTGGTTTCGCCGAACGGCCCTTTTCCAGAGGGCCGGGAGGACTGGAAAAAGTATAGGTAAAGTATCACTCAAGCGATGAATCGCGAAACTTTTAACTGCTGCGCATGTGCATATCTGTTTAATCTGCGCAAGCGTGCATATCAAATACGCAGATAGTGCTCTGCATGTCTGCAGTCAGGTCTCAATTAAGGGAAAACATTCTTCAACTGCTGTGGATGCCAGTAGAACTGTTCAACTTCGGCCATTTATTATGTATGAACATTTCCTACATAATTAAAGGCATATTCTGGAGACAAAATTCTGTAACTTCAAAATAAGCAGCAAAATTTTCTCTTTCAAAAGGTGAAAACGACATCTTGATAGCTTATAGCGTTCGGAAGATACAAATTTTTAAAGTATTGCCAATTTTTCTTGCGATTTGATGCCTCATGGGAAATCGGTGATGTCATTGTGGCACATTAATTTAACATTGCATTCGATTTATTCATAATTATGATGCCACTGCAGGCAATACCAAGAAGTGTTGTAGGTTGTACTCTATGTATGGTGAAGGGTAGTGTTAGATCTACATGAAAAGATATTCAAACATTCCAACAGTATCAAATTTCAAGGACAAACAGGACCTTCAATTACAAAGAAACACATAAGGAATTTGAAGCAATGTGCCCACATCACATAACTTTTTGTGGCTTTGTTGAAGAGCAGAGGTATTTTTTAACAAAAATAACCAATCTTTAACGTGAGATATCTTGAGTTAGGAAAATGGTATTGTGACAGGGTTTGAAGGACATGGTGTGGAATATTTTTGTTTCTCTTACAAGACAGAGGAGAAAACCCACCAGAACATGCCTTTAATCAATAAACATGAAGTAGGTCAAAGGTATAAAAGATCTGTTCAACTTCGGCCATTCATTATGTATGGACATTCCCTACATAATTTAATGAATATACATGAAGTAGGTCAAAGGTATAAAAGATCTGTTCAACTGTGGCCATTCATTACGTTCTATGAACTTTTCCTGCATAATTAATGAATATACATGAAGTAGAGTCAAAGGTATAAAAGATCTTTTCAACAAAAAGGAAAGATTCAGATTCAACAGAATATGACAATAGAATTTCATCTTCATTTATACGTTTTGAACAATTGTTCTTAAAATAATTGGAGCTGTTTAATTTTATTTTAATTATCATTCTAATTTATGTCCAGAAATAAAATAATAAATAAATATAAATTTAAGCTGCCTAAAAAAAAAAGGAATAAGAAAACAGAAAGCTGAAACTGACCGACACGTTGAATGGAAGTCAAACGAAAAACGGGAAAAAAAAGGATCAGTAGAAAAGACTAAAACAAAAATAAAAACTAGTTTCCTTTTTTGAATCAGTAAGAAAATACATTTTGGAGAACTTTAAAGACCAACGAAAACATACAGAAACATTGAAGCGATACATGGTTTCTAGCGCATTGGATATGTTTCATGGTATCCAGTGTTGTAATCGAGTCACTAGATTAGTGACTCGAGTCACCAGTTTTCACCAGTTTTCAAACTTTTAAGTGACTCGAGTCGAGTCATTGACTCGAGTCACTGTACAATTTGAATGGGGAAATTACTCCTGAATTCTATCGAGTCACTATCATTTTGAGAGGAAGTGACTCGAGTCGTGACTTGTTACAACACTGATGGTATCTCGTATAGATAGAATCAAGTTTGGAAATCGATGGATTTTAGAGTACTCTACTACGTTTTAAATGTTGAATCCATCATAAAAACATACAAAGAAAGTTTAAGCTCTAGGGACCCCCAGAAGCTAGAGAAAACTATATTCGTATTCAGCTTTTTGTAGCCTCTAATAAGCTCTCCTTCGCCGAAAGTAAGACCAACTACGGTACATAGTTTTTGGCCTTGGTATGCTGGTAGGAATAATTTATTTTACAAATACATAAGTGTCTAAACAGTTCAAGTTGATAGCAAGATTAAACTTGTTGGTGTTTATTCCGACCCAACTCGTAAAGTTCAAACCTTATCACCACAAACGATTCCTTTTGTTCTAACCTACTTACTTAAGCCCCTCTCACAACTGTATAAAACTGCAAGGGGCGTAGAAAGCAATAGGAAAGTGGAGGGAGCGGAACAATTTTGGACCATGCACCTCACCCTACCCCATTGACCAAAAGGTATATTTAATGCTAAATTTTGTCGCTTTTGCAACGAACAAGGGAATTTTTTTAAATAAAAAGAAATGGATTCTTTTTTAAGTGTGAACACTGTTATAATTATTATTAAGGTATAGTGAACGTATAGTATTAGGAACGTACTTTGCGGCGCGCGGAGCGCGCCGAAAATGTGAGTCCTTTTACACGTTTTTAAATATGGAGCCGGTATTGCAGACAGTAGTTTAGATCCAGGGTTTCCTAAGGGAAATTTTAATATTTGGGGGACTTTGGAAGAATCTGCGTTTGCTATTAGCGTATATCTTAAAAAGCATTCCAACTAAAGATCGTTGTTGTTACATAATATTTTCTAAGGAGTGCGGATTGAAGCTTCTCGGTGACTTTCAAGAAGCTCCCGAAACTTTGTTGCATTTTTAGACATAAAATAAAGCATATGCAGATATTGAAGACAGTTTTATGGAAGCAATACTGTAGTGGCTCGAAAAAGTTTACCACTGACTGCTTTATGAGCGACCACGTACTGGATTAAGGGTTGCATCCCGCGGAAAATTTCGCCTTTTTATAACTAATAATTATAAATGTGGAGCATTTATTAGGAAGAATTCGTAATTTCAACTAAGGGAAAAGTTGGGAAAACTACACTGCATTTGACTGGTGTTTCAAATAGTAAATTTCCGAATTTTTCACTTTTTCGAGCCAGGGGTCAATCGACACCCCCCTCCTTCCGGTAGCTACGTCACTGCTCTACAACATTGAAAATTGATAACATTTTGACACTTCAACAACTTAAGAATCTATCTACACAGACTACTCAGAGACAGGGTTGAAAGGTATCTGATGATAGGTATGTATGAGGGCATTTGAGTAGGCCAATGGTTCACTGTCTGGAATATGAAGTCTTGCTCGAAAGACTATCTTCAGTTGTCGCGGAGCGGACAGAAAATTTTGAAAAAATCGCGACCCCTCAGGGAGCCGAAAATGGGATTTCTCGGGCTTGTAAGTAGTAGCCAAGTTTTTCGATTTTTCTTTCAAGTGTAAACACAACTGTATCGGGAACATGTTGCGGCGCGCGAAGCGCGCCGAAATTCCTTACCCTTTTAAACAAGTACAAGTAGATATGTAGCTTGTATTGCAGAAAGCTTTGGATTCTGGGCAACTGTAAGGGAATTTAAAGAGTTGGGAAATAACTGAGGAATCTTCACTTCCTTCATATATTGGTGGAAAATCTGAGGATGATTGCTTTTTCTAAAGTCCTCCCGACTCTCTTGCAAAGAGCCGTTCGGCGAAACAAAACAATGAACTGCTTCCCGAAGAAGCCAGATTGCACGACGACTGAATTGTTGTTGCTAAATAATGTTATCTCAGGCCTACGAACTGACACTCTCCGATGACATTTCAAGTTTCTCAATCTTTGTTGTCCTTTTTAGACCAAGTAGTTCAAAACCAAGAGCTTTAGTTGAAGAAAATTTGGGTTTTTATGAAAGGCAGTTTTTAAAAATAGCAATATAGCTGCCGGTGTCTCTTGATGATGTGGTGTCACTTATGGTAAATATCCGATTTTGTCATTTCCAGAGCTTGGAAAAGTTTACCAAACTGATTCACGAGCGAGAACTAATGCATTTTATATTGCATTTTGCTTTTTTGAGATTTGGAAAATTAAAAAAGGGGTTTTCTGACCCGGGAAGTGGTGGGGGTATGCTTCCGTCCTCTCATTTTTCGCCACGCTTCCTACGCCTATGCTAAAATCTTCGTCCAGGCACGATCTAACTTAATTGCTTCAGGATTGAGTACACTTGACCTAACGGGTAATCAGAACACTGTCAGTATGCCTACCTTACATGGTGTGTAATATGAGGCAAAGTACTCTGCTTGTGAAAAATAATTCTTTTAGGGGTACCATGCTTCTCTTTATCTTGTCGTTACCGATGTTGAACCTTATACTCTCTCAAATCAATAGATTTTAAAATTAATCTAATAGAATTAAAATAAATCTAAAAGAATGGAATTAATGACCAATCGAACGTCCGATTGTTCACTAATTCCACTCTCTTAGCTTTAAACTGCAATATTTTAAATCTTACGGTTTAAGAGAGTACTTCACCACTAGGGCTGTATGGTACGATGCTCGGTTTGCTTGGATGAGGGGGTCGGGTTGGCGCGTCGTTTCCGTTTGTGACAAACCTTTTTGTTCCGTGTTTTGTGTGTGGATGGTTGAAGGCAGTAACAGAGCAAGGGGTTTCGGTCAAAGGGGGCGAAAATGGCCTGCAGGGGCGCTTCGAAGGAGTAAATACCCTGAGCCTCAGCATGAACGAAGCCACGGCTTTTCAGACTTTCCATTTGATTTTCCGCACCTGGTAGAAGATTATTTTGACATTCCTCCTCAGCAAGATTTTGCTATTAAAATATGTTTACATTTTCTACCCATGGGCCTCCGCGGAAGAATTTTTTTTTTTTTTTGGGAGGGGGGACTAAATTCTTTTAGGGGGAAAAGCTCGGCGTCACCAAGAGTTGGCGAGGAGCGCAAGAAAATTTTGGCTCACAATGCCTTTCAGATGGCTGGAAATGACATTTCTAAAGCCTATTTACCGCATATAAATAGTAAAAACACTGACTGAACTGTTAAGAAATATTGATGTTAATTTTCTTCGTCTTTTTCTTTGTTTTTTCTTCGTTTTTTCACGTTTTTTTATTTTACATGGAGGGCAAGTTCCCCCCTTGCCCCTACCTGCGGACGCCCATGTTTCTATCCCTCTCTTTCACATTCTAGTATGAAGGCAGGCATTATACTTTGTGTGTTATTGTCAGGTCTCGAATTAAGATTTTAATGTAATAATTGGCTACATTGTGAAGATAAAAATTAAACCTGCTAGAGCTAAATAGCAAGCAATCTTACAGAGGGAAAAAGTTGGAAATTAATCACCGTTAAGTGTACATTTTGGGCATCTGGAAATCAAGATAAGTACACGAAGAAACATTAATTGACGTAATTTACATCATGTGACCGCTCTGAAATATTCATTAATTGAGTACATTTAGAGAAATAGCCAAGACAAGAGGTCTGCTTGGCTCTCTAGATACCGAATTCATAATAAATAAAAGTAGCTTAAACCTAAGCTTATTTGATGCAATTTTCTGCTTTTAAGACCAAGGAAGTACAGAAATAAACATTTTCATGTGATTTTCGTGCAGTGTCAGAAATAGCCATTTATCATGAGAATGGCCACTTGAAGAAAAGCAAAATGGAAACTGCTCATTAAAACTCTTAAGCCATTACCACTATGATAAAAGTTGTTTTATTTTATTTTAACCTGAATGTTCTCTTCAAATGATTTTAAAAAATGTTGTGGAAGCTATTTTGGTATCTTTTTAAACTCTTTTTATTGTCTATGTTGACAATTATCCCCGACAACAAGAGGGCTATTGGCGCTACAATTATTGTTGCGCCCTTGGTAACATCTTTCATTGGCCGGGAGGGTTAATTTAATGTCAGTCGTATTTTGTAAGCTTATAATCACGCTTGGTGTGGAAGCAATTAACTTAGCACAGCGACAACATTCATTAGTGCATATAAAGCATGAAGATACGTTTCGGCAAAACCTATCCCTTTATTACAGAAGATGATCCTTTTCATCAGAATAAAGTGCAGATAATACAGTTACTTGTGGCTGTTTGAGCATTTTGTTACCTGGGCCTTAAAACAACGCTAGTAAATTATGTCTTTTGCCAAAAATGGTGCAAGAGTAAAGTATGTTAAAACCTAAAAAAGGGCTCCGACAGATGAGTTTGGTCCGTCAGGGGGGTGACCGCCCCCTGAACATATTGCAGATCCGCCACTGGTTGAAGGTTGGCTTTTGCGTTTTTGTCCGGCCGGTTCAAATTGTCCACTTGTTACTACGTGCCTGTTCCTATGTACGTTTTAAAAAGAAGGATGCTCGGTTTAGGGGACGACTGTGCCCCGTCCCCAAGACTGTTAATACATTCAATTTGCCTGCAAGGACGTTGGGGGTTCAAAATTTCCACCTTTTTTATTTTTCTTGTGGTATAACAATATATTTCAGTTTATTTTGGAGAGACCATGTACTCTTGATAAACCTTTGGGCTTGCATGTGCATAACTGTAAGATAACTTAAACCTGAAATTGTCATATCATTTGAAATGAAGAAGACTAAATCAAATCAAATCAAATATTTGCAGTCATTTGAATGTTTTTTTTTTATTTAAAGGGTCAAATTTTGAGGAAGACCGCGTTCAACAAGCCTTAAATAGTCGCCTGGAGCAATTCAGTAGAGAGTATTCCAGATTGCCGGAACCTTTTCGTGTTCATTTTCCCAGGATAAGTGGAGGAGGTACTCCTCAATTCATCAACGGAAATAAAACTAGTCTCAACTGGTTTTGGAAAGAAATGGAACTTGAAGTTGAAGTCAACAATGGATTTCGAGGAAGGTGAACCGGCCAATTTTACTTGCCATCAATATTTTTATGATAAATATATTAAAATGATATGTCGTCCCACAATAATGCGATAAAACGTATGCTGGACTTCAAGATGACGTCAAAAAACGTATGCCGGATTTTAGGTGATGTCACGGCTTAGGGCTGCCCTTGTCTTGACCTCGATTACAAATCGATTCGATAGGCTATCGATAATGTCAAATCATATGATCTCATATCGAAAACGGTCGCATCCTCAACCGTACGGAACATCTGATAAATTCACAATCGAAGTTGAGAAAGTTTGTGCTGTGACGTTATCCAGAATCCGACATGGTTTTTTAATTACACGTTCATTAGACGACAAATCGTCATTGACGGTACGTAGCACCGTTCATACTCCTTTCGTCACGTTATAATGTGATTAGAAAAATACATGCAGTGTTTACCCTGCACGAGAAAACCATACTTCCTGAACAAATTATTACACCACGCATAAGTTATTTTACCAATAGTCTGCCAAATGCTACTTTACAAGTAACTAATTTCGTTATCTTGAGCCTCTCTCTTCTAATTAATTACTGGTTAAATATTGCATACATGTAGTTAGCTTATTAAAATAGTTTTGCGAACTAGACAGGCCTTTCCTCCAGTTGTGACTCACTGGCATGTTTTACTCAATTGCTTATTCTGAGCACCACGCACAATAGCAGTAGGTTTAATACCCCTTTAAAGGCTTCGATATGACCCAACAGGAAGTTGAATTCCAGACCTCCCACCTGCAGGTCAAATGCTCTAACCTCTCTGCAGTTGGCTCGAATTAATTATTAGAGAAAGTGAAAGTATCGAGATATGAGAAACGGGCAATGATATGTCCAAATTTTTGTCCTTAACTGATTTAACATCAAAGCCTTTTAAGAAATCCTCATTATACAAACATGTCAACTTGAGGGATTAGGTAAGGGTGACCTCGGAACTAACGGAAAATAACAGTGGCGGCACCAGAATGTCAAAATTTGGAGGCAAAGTAGGGCAATTAGAGAATAACCCAGCCAACATGCCCAACTGGGTTTCAGCTGGGCTACTTGCTGGGCCCCAGCTGGGGCCCATTCGTGTTTGTCAGGTGTTCCCACGTGGGGCCCAACTGGGCTAGCCTTTCCCAGCTGATGCCCAGATGAAGCCCAGCTGGACCCCGCTTCAATAACTGAAACCCAGTTGGGCCCAGCTGGGCATGTTGGCTGGAAATGTTGGGGGAAAACTTTTCACTCACAGCGCGAAACTGAGCCCTCATCGCCTGTTCCTTGGGAGCGAAGCCCCGGAAAGCTCTGAGGTTTTAGCATTCCTCAGAATGAACAATTAAGTCTCTGGAGAGGTGTATATTTTTTTCTGTTAACCCAACCCCTATCTGACATAACCTAGAGTGGAGTTGGGAGCAAGGACAAATTCTGGGGACAAACGCCCCCACTTGATCCCCAGTAGCGCCGAAATTACACTGAGAAGAAAAGTGTTTCGCTCCCCACGAATGGTATTTGTACCAATTAATACGTTTTCTTGCTCTTTGTTTTAGAAAGTTCGTTGAGGGAACTCCTTCCCGTCTTTGCAAGCAGAAACTTTTCACTGCTTTCTTCGAGGTGTGCCGCCGTTTAGGTCTCTTCCGTTGGGATGAACTTGTAGAAGACAAGCCGACGTATTTTGAAATTAAACAAAACGCATCCAATTATAAGGAAGCCAAGACTGAACTACGAAATTATTTTGAAAGCTCTGGTTTGGGCTATTGGATTGGCAAACCCCAAGAGGTTGATGTGTTCCATTTGGGATAGGTAAAACGATATCAGAATGAAAGGAGATTGAAGATACGATAAAGGTGAGACGAGGGTCAAACAAGCCCAGTCTCTTTTGGAAGAGCGACACCTTTCTCATCCAAGGAATAATCCTTTAGTGATTGAATAATCACGATGACTTTATCAGTCAAATAAAACAGTAATTGTTTGCAAGGAACTAATGCGCAAAAAAAGATCACAACTGGCAAACGGTAACCCTAATCCCTAGTTCAAACTAAGAAGTCAATCGAAACGAAACAATATAATGCCAACACCCAATCAGGAACAGTAAGCTATTACAAGTTTACCACAAATCTGTTGAAAAGTGGTGAATCAAGTCCAGTGTACTTCAAGGTGGTGTAACATCAATTTGGTGTCTTTATCAAGTTCAAGAGGAACATTTTGGTACAATCAAATATCGGGTGCTTTCTCTGACGTCACAAGCTCCTTTCCCTATAGTGTAGTGTGCTTGCTAATGTAGCTCGATTAAAGCAGCTGACGACCCACGTGTGACTTTTGCAAAAAAAGTGTTGATTTTTGTTTGGCAGTTCAAGTGGTGTCGCTTGCCAGTTGTGACATCACTTAACTGAAAGCACTTTATAGACTCGACGGCCGGTCGCCCATTGTTTTACACGGTTTCGTTTTCAAGGACGGAGAAGTGTGCTATAAAGTCCCAACTTCTTTCCAAATCTTTGGTTTTTCACCTCCTCTAATTCAAACAAACCAAAAACATAGGGACCCATAATTCTTGCGCCCGTTGCTCTTGATGGTGCTTTAGGTGGCTACCGTGTACAAGAAATCGCAATTAAATCAAATGTGAAGCAAATGCCCTGTTGTCTTTCATTAAACAAATTGACATTCTTTAAACCGTATTCGTGTTGCGAACATATACATAAGGTTTCTTCTCGGAAGGGGGGGGGGGGTAGAGCATCTCTGCACAAAATATGTAATCATGAAAGGACGACTATATTATTTAGAGCGCCATCTTAGTTTTCGCTAAGCGTACAGAAAATGTTAAAAATAGACACCTCTGAGAAAAATGAGAGCAGAAGAAAAAGGAAGGGAGGGCAAAAAAGGGGGAGTGGGAATTTAATGAAAGCAGGAAAATTACGAAACAAAAGATGGAAACAAGTGGTATCGTAGCAGTGGGGTAAATTAGACAAGAGTATTGCACCACCCATCAATAGCATATAGACAAGTCCGGACAATCAAGTGATGGTCTGATTAGTTAGTCGGACATAACTGGGGTCAATTACCTTTAGTCTTTCAATTTCCTTGCTTAGCTGTTTCATAGACGCTTGCGCACTAAATTGTTTCTTGATTCCGTTAATTTCAACGAATCTAAGGGATTGAAATTCATGTAGCCAATAAATGAAGACGATTTAGTTCTAATGGACCTACAGTCACTAAACACAAGCACCGATCGGATTAATTTAGGAAGAGGTGGAAGTGAGGCAGAGACAAAGATACAACGCTGCATATGCCAGGGACGCATACTGAGTTGATATAAAGTAACCAACATTGCTACTTTATGCGCGACCTTTAAATGATAAGATATCAGATTTGTAAACTAGTCCCCCTTCCTTCAGTAACCATATGTGCGCTCAAAATTAGCTACCAGTTCTTCTAGGGGTGCTTGTAGAGCTATCAACGCTTCTGTGCTGCCGGTACAGGATTTTTATACTTATATCGAATGACTCGATATTAAAGTTCATTTTGAATGTTTTTGGCTTTTGTTTTCTTTGTGAGAGGGGGTGGGTAGGGTGTTTGCTGGTTAAGGTAGTTTTCCTGTGTGTATATATGTATGAAGGGTGAGTTCAAGACAGCCCTTCTATCACTTTATCTTTCGTATTTATATTGAAGACCTTATATTAGTTTAATTTAGATACATCTGTTATTGTATGAAGCAAATAAAAACGGATACTTTTCGAAGTAAATGTTACTGTTTTGAGTGAGCCTGCATCTCATTCCTTAGTCTTGCTTTTTCAGTCCTTCGCAGTGGCGGGGCTGCAATATGACCTCCCCCCCACCCCTTACTGCCAAACCAAATTGCCTGCCAGCGTACATTTTATGTTTCTAACATCAAGGAAGCCTTCTTACACAACTCCCTGCTAACATTCTGTTGACCGAGCGCGTGCAGACCAATCTCGCCCTTTCTGATCAGAATCCCTTACCCCTCCACTGGTCCTTCGAACCCGAAGGAAAATCATTCACAAACTGAGAACGTTATATTGTGAATTCTGTTGTCTTTCAATGATCCACCCAGTCAAATGAACTTGGGGTTTAATGCACCATTCCAATGCCTCAAAATTCTGTTATTTATACACAAAACGTTCGGTGCTACGCCTTTGGACCCTACTAGATTCAATGGACCTTATTACCGACGAGAAATCATGGACCCCGCACATTCAAGGAGTTCAGTGGCGCATAGAATTGTGGGGCACAGCGTGGGATACGCACATCGAGATCAGTACACAGTGTAAGGCATTCCCTTATTTGAATAAATCAAGTCTCTAGTCAACCCGATTGAAATTAGGGGGCCGATCCCTCTTTACAGAAAATTAAATTACAAATTTTTACACCAAAAAGGCAATTGAGACACATTCCACGCTTAAGATTCCTCTTTATATTATGGATGGGTTAAGAAAGAAGGAATGTCAATTTTGGAACACGCGTTGCAGGTGCGGGATGTTCGCATGTGTGTAGTCCCAAAACGGAATACCAAACTCGTTATTACATGCGTTACTTCTCATATCTGCGGTGCCTTTGGCAGTTGGAAAAAGTTTAGTTACCCAGGCGCATTGCTTCGACTATGTAAAATTTAATGTCTTCAAGTTGTTTTTGAGTAATTTTAAATTTCACATTTTACCTTGGTATGATTACGTTGTGACGGTCTATACAATGACAATCAATAAATAACACATCGTAATTATTATCCGAATGGATAGAGTCCATTAAAATAGTTGTTTCTTCATTTTTTTTCTATCGAAATAGTTGTAGAAATATGGTAGATGGCCTATCTCTTTTGCTGGAGGGTGTAGCCTATTTACGGTCGGTCGCTTTGTATTTGGCATTAGGAAATGCCTATTCTTAATATTTTCCTCAGAATAGTCTCCCTCAATGAAGATCTGATTGCCATTCCCGTTTCCTTAAAATGTGTGAATTGTTTGTTGGTTTCTTTCGAGTATTTCATACATTCGATCCTCTCTTCCTGGCCCTTCTCAAACCTACCCTCCCGAACCCATATTTCTTTTCAATCCCTAACATATTCCAACCCTCTTTTCAAAGAAGAGCCAATAGGACTTGTGCACATGATGTCACAATGCGGAAAGTACGCCCTCCTTGGGGGGCAAAACAAACCAACACAGTCAAATGCAGACAGTTGATTTGTCAACCAGTCGAACACGCGAATAGTCTACTACACGTGCAGGGCGAATTCTTATGCGTGCGGCCACGTTTTCCATTGTTTGTTCCCACGGATGACGTCAGTATGTCGTCAATGCATTAAGTCAATGGCAACTCGACATTTGGAAACCGTGGTCGTGTGATCCCTCCTGCATAAATATGCTACTGCCGATATTTCGTTTGTTTAATTTTAATCATCTGTCATGATCACATGGTCAATTCCTCAACAATTTAGAATCATCCGTCATATCAACCAGCTAACCAATAGAAAAAGTCGAATGATCATGCCACGAAGAAGTCCGATGATACAATGCTGAAGGTTAAAACGGTATTTATTCATCACCCCAGAGAGTTCCAATTCCCCCAACGTACTAACTTTTAGCGGGAACCTACCACAGCTATGCAAGTCATCCCTTCATCCAGACACAATCCAAGTATATAACTTCAGGATATATTCTCGTGAGAATGCAAGCAATAATGTGTAGGCCTAATCATAACATTTTCAGTACACACTTTGTAATGCAAGCTACACTTATTTTAAACTTGATGTCAATGTAAGAACTTCATCAATTGAAAAATTCCATTAGAGAACCTTAATGTTGTTTTGATTGATGAATGACTGCTTTAAAAGATAGTGTAACATGACAGCAAAGTGCCCTATCTTCACTTGGCAGTTAGCTATAGGGAGTGACCTTTCCTAAGTAAAGATCCGTCGGAACCATATCGATATCTTTAACGGTTCTCAAGATACACCTCTTCAAAGTGGAGATGTTTCTGAAACAACTTGTTGCTTATACAAAAATAATGATGTGGAGTGTTGCACAGTGTTGACATTTCTTTTGTAAACCCTACATTAATTATTATTTTATTACTCATCGGACAGTTTATGGTTTGGTTATTGATACTTATGATATTCAAGGACACAATTTAAACTTCCAAAACAAAACCCTTAGGACAAACCAATGTTACAGATGTCCTTGAAATGAAAGTTTTGTAAACAAAGGATAACATTAGCCATATATGGCATGTCCCTCTCATGACATCACAGAATTTGCACATTGAGTTCATGTTTATCAATGATGAAGCACAAGTCAGAAACTACCCTGTGAAATGATCAATTTTTGACGGATTTTGATGGGAATTGCGGCCCTTTTCTTGGTTGTCAACGTTTTCTACATCCAATACCCAATTTTGGCATTTTCAAATCACACCCCCTTTAATTGATGGCCAGATGTAAGCTGAGCATTACATGTGTTTTAGACGTAAACGTGTACGTTAGTTATTAAAGTTTGCAAAGGTCGTATGGAAATACGTTTTGGGTGGAGCGATAAGTGAACAAAGCTAGTTCCTAGATTGAATACATCGGTAATTTTTCATAAGTTTGAATAAAGTGTACATTTGGAAGAGGTCACGAGTGTGACCATGTTAAGAGGAAAAAAGTGGCACATATGTCAAACAGTCCTTTTCTGTAAAAAAATAAGATTCTCAAAGTTTGACGTTTTGGTTCTAGAGTACACAGTACTGCAATGTGTGAAATGTTGATATTAAATTCTTCTTACAATTTTGAGAAGAATGTAATTAACCAATACTACCGATTCTTGTTGCAATATGGTAGGACAACTGATGCGTATCATTTAACAAGATTTCACTTGACTGGATAAGTGCATAAAGGTCCGGCCAGGAGTCGAACTCCAGACCTCTCGGGGTCCATCAAGGAGAATGACTTATTTGAATCAGTAATAAATTACGGATTCATGGCGGAGAATAAAAAGGATGACCCGCTGTTTGACCTGGTGGTAGATCATCTGACCCTTATCAAGGATCAACATTTGACTCACACAGGGTAAGTGGGTAACATTTGATTCACGGACAGAGCCATGCCAAATACTTTAGAGGCCGACCTTAATGAAGTTGTGTGTACACCTCCACAAAAGCAATTCAAGTTGGCGGAACAATCCAGTGCACGAAAATGTAAAACATTGAGTGTCCCGGGATGTAATGGCGAACACTTTTGTCAAATTCACCTTCCCCTAATGATTTACCTTGCTGATATAATTCTGAGGGGAGCTGGGTGGGCATAGGTCAAAGAAACGGAAGTGAAAAAGAGTGACAATAAAATACGAAACGAATCACGCTGCGTATCACACCGCGTACTATCAAGAAACTCCGAATCTACTCTAAGGGCAAGCGTATCACCGATTGGAAACCATAACCAATGACATAAGTGTATTTAGGAAGATCAACATGCCAAGATCAAAGCCTCGCGGCAGCTCTTATCTTGTCTGAGTATGCAAGGTCCTAATTTGTACTCTCGGTACATGCTGTATGATATGAGGCAGTCTTCAATTTCTATTAAATTTGAAGTGAATAAAATCGCAAATCGTGAATTCCTGACAAATTACAGATAAAAATAAGCGTGTTGTGACGAGTGACTGTCTTGAGTTGTGCAAGTGTTTAATGATCTTATTATCTGACTATTGTGCATTAAATTTATTGTAGACTTTTTTCTTTTAATGTTCCAACTCAATTTCGTATAAACCTAGGAAATGAGTTCAACGAAGACAAAATTTTACTTTTAGAGGATATTGCTAGGTTGTTACATAAATAGCTTAAAGGGAAATATTGTGTTTAAAATGCTTCAAAAAGCATCAAAAGTAAATAGCCCTAGTCATTTACAAACCATTCGGTCTCAGCAATAAGTCCCAGCAATAGCTTCATCTCCTCAAAATGTTATACACAGGAAGAGATATGGAAGCTGCATCTTTTGAAATGTTGAAAGTTTGGGTGAAGAGAAAATAATCTTAAGCAACAAACAACTGAATTTCTATCCGAGGGAAACTTATTTCTTGAAAAGAAGGCTACCATACTGTCTTATTTGTAATTATTTATCACTCTTTGTTTATAAATTCCGGTTTTAAAAAGATGAAATTTAAATTTCCTTGTAAAACAAACGCAATATGTCCCTTTGAATTTATTCACCCTTTTAAAAGTGGTAGATCATGCAATTAGGGGTAATTTCGTCCTTGTAATCAAATTTTAGTCTTGTAGTTCCTTTTATCTGAAAAGCTACTGCACCGCCTGACAAAGCGTGATTCTTCAATTCATTATGACTTGACTTAAAAGGGGAAAAAAACGCCCTATGGTAGAACGACGGAATCGTTCGAGGTTTTACAACCATTTTTTAATTTTAAAAGAACACAAGAGCCTCATTGTGAGCTGTTCAAGACGAACGGCCCTAGTAATTGCGCATATGATTAAAAAAATGCATTACATTCGGTGAGTGAACAACATGAAAAGGTACTATTGTTTGGGTTCAGCGGCCCAAAATCCATTTTCAACCCTTGTCGTGACTTCTACCAGGTCTCTGCCACCTACACATTCAAAGAGTTATATTTTCATTGCACGCACCTGTACATGTAACGTGAGCGGTGAATGGCACTTGTTATGAATGGTAAAATGTACTGTAGGCCTAAGAAGCTGCCATTCCTACTAGCCTACAATTTCAAAGGCGGATTGAACCGAAATTTGAAATTTTTGACAAAGCTTTAGTGACAACTGACAATTTTACAAGCAAAGGAGAAGAGACGGGTTGTTTCAGTGGCGTGGCTTGACATTTTTCCGGGGGGGGGGGAGGGGCAAGAAGCCAAATTTTCTGATTTTTTTTTTTAAGTGTGAACACAACTGTATCAGGGAGTACTTTGCGGACGTAATTTGCAAAATTTTCGCTTTTATTAAACAAGTATTTAAAAACATGGACCGAACTTGTATTGCAGAATATTTGTTTTTCATGTAAGGAAATTTGAAAAGATGGAGGATTACTGAAAAATTTGCATTTCGTATTTGGCAAATCTGAGATTGCTTCTCTGCAGATATGCGTAACTCTAAAATCAAAACAGGAAAGTTAGTCACTCTCTAATAGAGTGAAAGTGTTAATTCATTCAATTAGAGTATTAATAACAGGAGCAGTGTAGTCCACTCCAATAACAAGAAGAATGAAATGAAACTCTTTTACATTGTTGAACGAGTGCCCGCGAGGTCTTCTTTCGGAGTGTTTACTTTATGCAGTGGCGGAGCTGCCATAAGGTCAGGGCCCCCCTGACGGACCAAAATCGTCTGTCGAAGCCCTTTTGGGGTTTTTAACATACTTTACTCTTGCACCATTATTGGCAAAAGACATAATATAATAGCATTGTTTTAAGGCCCAGATAACAAAATGCTCAAACAGCCACCAGTAACTGTACTATCTGCACTTTATTCTGATTAAAAGGGTCTTTTGTAATATAGGGATAGGTTTTGCCATGCCGTGGCGTCTCTCCTTGAGAGAGCAACATAGACACCCCAGTACATCAAAGGCGGTTTGGGGTGTAACTGATATCTGAGTTTGTCAGATGATCTGTGCCCTAAAATGAGGTAAGCTTTCATTGTATTCACACTGCGTGAAAAGCAATTAACACATGCTTGATTGACCTGTTAGCTAAACTCAAATGTTACGTAATTTTTTGTGTATTTTAATATATCTGTTACCGTCAATCGATTAATCAGACGTGAAATGTGACTATATCAAGTGTCGGTGTAGTGAGCTTCATTTCCTCCCTGAGGCGATAAGAGTAAATCAGGCAGAGACAGAAAGAGTAACAAAAAGTAAGAAGGATCGTTTCATCATGGCCGAAACGTATCTTCATGCTTATTCGCACTAATGAATGTTGTCGCTGTGCTAAGTTAATTGCTTCAACACCAAGCGTGATTATAAGCTTACAAAATACACAGGCTGACATTAAATTCACCCTCCTGGCCAATGAAAGGTGTTCAAAGTGCGCAACAATAATTGTAGCGCAAATACCCCCTTATTGTCGGGGATAATTGTCAACAAAGACAATAAAAAGAGTTTATAAAGATACCAAAATAGCTTCCACAACATTTTTCAAAATCATTTGGAGAGAACATTCAGGGTAAAATAAAATAAAACTATTATCATAGTAGTAGCGGTTTAAGAGTTTTAATGAGCAGTTTCCATTTTGCTTTTCTTCAAGTGACCATTCTCATGATAAATGGCTATTTCTGACACTGCACGATAATCCCATGAAAATGCTTATTTCTGTACTTTCGTGGTCTCAAAAGCCAGAAAATTGCATCTAATAAGCCTAGGTTTAGGCTACTTTTATTTATTATGAATTCGGTATCTAGAGAACTCCTATCTTGGCTATTTCATGCAGTGTACTTAATTAATGGCTTTTTCAGCCTGAGAGTGGTCACATGTGTAAATTACGTCAATTAATGTTTCTTCGTGTACTTATCTTGATTTCCAGATACCAAAAATGTACACCTTACGGTGTTCGATTTCCATAACTTTTCCCTCTGTAAGATTGCTTGCTGTTTGGCTCTAGCAGGTTTGATCTTTATCTCCACAAAGTAGCCCATTATAACATTAGAATCTTAAATCGAGACCTGGCAATAACACAAATCTCTTTCACACAGAATGTGAAAGAGAGGGATAGAAACATTGCCAGGCGTCCCCAGGTAGGGGCAAGGGGGAACTTGCCTTCCTTTGGAAAATAAAAAAAAAAAACCTGAAAAAACGAAGAAAACATAAAGAAAAAGTCAAAGAAAAATTACAATCAACATTTCTGAAAAGTTCACTCAGTGTTTTCCTTATTTATATGCGGTAAATAAGCTTTAGAAATGCTATTTCCAGAGAGGCATCTTGGGCCAAAATTTTCTTGCACTCCGCGCCAACTCATGGTGGCGCGGAGCTTTCCCCCTAAAGGAATTTTGCCTGAAAGGATTTTGCCCCCCGAATTTTCTTCTCCGGAGGCCGAAGGAGAGAAAAGTTAAACATGTTTTAATGGAAAACTTTCTGAGGAGAAATGGCAAAGTAGTCTTCTACCAGGTGCGGCCTTTCTGAGGAGAAATGGCAAAGTAGTCTTCTACCAGGTGCGGCAAATCAAATGGAAAGTCTGAAAAGCCGTGGCTTCGATCGTGCTGAGGCTCAGGGTATTTACTCCTTCGAAGAAGCGCCCCTGCAGACCATTTTCGCCCCCTTTGACCAAAATCGCTAGCTCCGCCACTGCCTTTATGTGATGAGAAACTTCGGTCTTTGGGCGTTGGGAGTGACTTTTACGCTTCTTGAGTGAATTTCCACTCTTATGTGGTGGATTTTATAATGTTCACTCTTCTAACGAGTGGCATTTCACCCTTTTATTTTGAAGGGTAGATACGAATTCAAAAATGACCGGTCCGAGGAAAGTTTCAGCTGAATTTAATCCAGGGCCATAAGCTCAAGCTCATGTGCAAAATAACAATTATAAATGTTTATAAAAACTGTTTCTAATATCTCTGCATTTTTAACTTGTGACGTTACTTATCCGGTCCAGACAAATCGGAACATAGCACTCCCTCCTATCCGAGCTCATCCTTAACCGTGTAGCACAAGTGCCATTTTTTCACGATTACCAAAATTCGTTCGCCGATCCTACGAGCCTAGTCCACACGAAATTTAAATCTTGGATTTTGTCATCTTTCTACAATGCTCTATTTGATTCCTCTCTGTAGGGTAAGTTTTCTATGTCATGGTGATTTCGTATCTGTGCTTGTGTGTGTAGCGCTTTGCTTGTAAACAATATTTCACGGTAGGAAGATCTTTTACTTTTCATATATGCTGTATTGCTTTTTCATATTGTGAGGAAGGAGCCTTTTGTTTTTAGTGGAGGTCAAAATTCACCTGAGATTACCAGAGGTCGAAAACAGAAAACCCATCAGATGTCACTTATTTGCGGTTCTATATTGTTAAAAGCAGGGTTTAAGGTCACAACAGGATTTCGTGTGTTAGAGGGGTACTTATTCTGAGCATTTCGGTGAAATTTGCATCGAAATCCGATGTGTGGTTCTCAAGATATGAGCACGAAAAGTTTTCACATTTTCAACAAATAGTGAACTTGAAGCAAGCACATATGACATCACATCCCCACATTAATGGGCAGTCTTTTGTTTTCCTTTAAACTTTATACTGGATTTTCTCCTCAACAATCCCATACTTATTAAAATGTGATTGCATAAGTGGCATGAGAATTTTACAAACTTTGCATCCCCCACAGGGAGGTCATACTCCTATTAACTTCAAGGTCAACACAGCAGTCTTATAAAACAAAGGGAAACAAAGCATTCCTTGTCAATGTGAGGAAGTGATATAAGCTCTGCATGCCGCCCTCAAACTCACTTTTGAACACAAATCTACTGACTTCGTTTACTGATATCTCAAAAAATACATGTCCGATTTTAATGGAACTTTTATCACACTGTGCAGATTTTGTTACTCTTTCACATATGAAAATTAAATTTTTGCTTAAACTTCCCCTTTAAAAAAAAGGCGAAGCCATGACTCTACCCGCCAAGTCATGACGCCCAGTTTCAAGTTAGCGGATTTTCTTATGAAACTGCCAAAACCTTGGAAATAGCTTGTAATTAAACACGATATTTCAAGTTAGCAGATCCCGATTATTTTCACAAAGTATATAGGTTTCCCATGGTGAGAGGAAGTACCCTTTTTGGTGAAGATTAAAGGCCATTTGAGAAAGGTCAAAAACCGAAATCCTTGTTAACATGATATGCACATTAAATATGGCTACTGGCACTTTCCATCCTTCTTACATAGGTTTGTCATGTTGAACGAAAGAACCCTTTCGTTTTGGTGTAGGTCAGCAGTAAAACAGCAAAACCAGGAAAATGGCTTGTAAACACGAAACTTCAGGGTAGCAGTCATCGAAATTTTTATGTTTGAGATAAAGTTTTCATGTTAAAGGGACTCATTGAGTTGAAATTATAACTTACTGAGAGTGGTAGAGGGTCGCTATCTCATGGCAATGCTTATAATTAGCATAATAAGCCAAGTTTCATATCCAATAGTTAAGGGAAAAGTGAAAATTTTGAATTTTGTGGGGTCCTGACTTGCAACGGTTTTTTGCCTATTTTGAAAGGTGTTTGGTCAGCAATTTTTAAAAACCCAATTTTACCTCAAAGTTTTCACTCATAAAACAGTAAAATTGAGTTATTCGTATGTAGGATATGGGGATTGTCTAAGTTTGCCCGTTTGTCAATGTTATGTGTCGAAACCTTGACAGGTTTGGAAAAAAATTGTTGCATTTCATAAATCAACTCAATGAGCAGATTAAAGAGAAAGAATCCTACTGTTTTTTGGTGGTGGTCAAAGGCCATGTGATGTCACTGCAGTTTAAACTGTGGCAGCTTCTGACATGGGATTTAAACAACGTAAGAAGAACTGCGTCATTTTGGTAGAGATCGGAGGTCACGAGTCGGCAATAGAGGTCAAGGATAGACTACCTGTTGTCATTAGTCTGTCAAAAAAAAAAAGAAAAACAAACTAACGAAGTTTGCGAAATAAAAATCTATGATCACAATACAACAGACATGGGCAACATATCCAAAGAATTCCCGGGTCCGAAGGTCAAAAAGTAAAATTTCTCCAGACTCCCTAATACTATCGTCTTGGATCACCAGAGTTCAAAAGCAAGATTTTCCAAGAATTACCAAGGTCTTCATTATAGCCAAATGTTCCAAGGAATCCCAATGTTGCAAGGAATAACCAAGACTTTGAACTTTCTTGTTTCTAAAAGTGTTCTAAGGACACTATGAGAAGTTGAATAATCAATGAATTTCTATGATTTCCAATGGGACACGTTGTCGAAACGTTGTTTTAGGAACGTCTTGGTTCCTTTAAACTGCCGCAGAACTTTTCATTGCAATCAACTAGAATGCTCGAACGGAATCTAAAAGACTAGTATAACTTGCCGTAAACAAGTGTAAAAGTCTGGCTCATTTGGCCAATTTGAGCCCGCGCGAAATGAAAAACAAAAACGAAAATCGAGATTTTGCTTGATATTTTCTAAAGTCGTTTGGCAGAATCAGCTAACTCTTTTTCTCAAGTCCTCCATACCGTCTAGCAAAAGGCCATTTGGTGAAATCAAACTTTAAACTGCTTCCCAAAAAAGGTATACGTCCACTGAAGGACAACACTTGACCAACTTCACTGCCCTTGCACCATTTACATTATTTTTCTGTCATGTATGGTTCCATTCTAGACTGGATGAAAAGAACAGATACTACATATGATCTTAGCCAAAAGGCGAAGAAGGTAACTTTATCGGCTTCCAAACACTCATACGCGGTTCTCTGAAAAGACTTGAGTCGACTTGTTTATTGGCAGTCAACTCTAATCCCAAACTACAACTTTTGAAGTAGTATGCAGAAATTATCAAATGATACATATCTTTGATTGACAGTAATTAAGAAAATACAGATTGCTGTAACTTTTATTTCTCAGCTTGTACTTGGCTAAGAATGTTTTGACTACACATTGACGTCTGGTATACCCATCCTGAAGCAATAAAATGAGATTGTGTCTGGGTGGAAATGTATTTATGAGAGTTTTTGGAGGGTCGTAAGTAGTTAGGTTAGGAAATTTGGAACTGTCTGAGCGATAGCATGATGAGTTCAAGTTTCGTCTGTTTTGTTCTATTAAATGTTCTTTTAACTTAACAAATAATACATATACTACCAGAAATATAATTGATTTGGAATTTTTTATTTTCATGTTGAAGAGTATTTTCCAAGTGAAAGTGGATTTTGGATCCCTTTCAATCGCAATGAATCAATGAGGGAATAGTCCACCGGTTGCACACGGTGTACGATTTGGGCAAAGAAAATGTGAACACAGACCTAACGTAAGACCTATCTGAGTTTTTCATTCATTAAAAGACCTGTGGTTTTCTAGTCATTCTGATGTATTTTTCAATGCTTGTCTACGTAACGTAAACACCCAGGGGATTGAAAACTC
This sequence comes from Holothuria scabra, assembly GCA_037179385.1. Taxonomy (NCBI): domain Eukaryota; kingdom Metazoa; phylum Echinodermata; class Holothuroidea; order Aspidochirotida; family Holothuriidae; genus Holothuria; species Holothuria scabra. Next base: position 73,595,828 of record CM074179.1, read on the forward strand.
CCTATTGTTAATTGGAAATGTCCTCCAGGAATCCACGGTTGAATAACCTCTCTTTCAGAGCTCCCATTGAAGCGTCACAAACTGTAAAACGGGAAAATATCGTATGCTGCACAAAAAATTTCGAAATTAAGAAGAAAACCGTTTTGGTGGAAATAGTCCTGATATATTATAATTTATCATTACTGCATTTGTTTCGTTTGGTTTCTTGGAGATTTACGGCTCGATGTCTAGTTAAATCTAGCAACGCCGCAGCTTTCTACTTGGACATAAAGAGAAACGTCTAACCGAAAAATTAACCGGATAGCCATAAAATTTGGTTTGTAATGAAAACTAATTGAGGTTGAAAAGCGCAAAGGAATACACGCAGGTAATTAACATCTTCGTCGACTTCTCAATTATTCAATGTCTATATTTGGACCACGTATGGAAATTTACATCAGAGCCACATCTGAGCCAGATATGGAATTGGAATCCGTCTTAAACAAAACTTTCGCAGATACAAATTGAAATAACAAAAATGGAATAAATGACCCATATGAAAATTGCTATAGTTCAAATTTTATGCGGGACAGATACCATGCACATATGCAAAATCGAAACATGTGCAAAGTAGGGATCTCATACCATGCCCACATTAGGAGCAGATATGGAATTTGTATTTTGCTTTAACAAAAAAATGGACAGATATAACTTGATGTAACTTAAAGTCCATACATGGCCCATATAAAGTTGTGTACACTATAACCTTTGCAATAGCCTGAATTTCATAACTGGGATGTAAAGTTTGCTTGCTTCAGTTATAGATTGAACTTACACGATTCTGGAGTGTCACGCACATCTCATCCATGATGGCATCAAAATTACATTTACGTCAAGCATCGAAAGTCTGGGAAATTCAAGGGCAGAAAAAGAAACCCCGAGGTCTGAACATCTCTAACAAATTCTACATTTCATTGTATTGACCTGACCTTAATATTTAAAGTTGTTTACTTACTTGATAGTGAACAACATCAATGGTTTGTGATTCCTTCTTTTAAATGCAACCTCGGCACTGTGGGTTTTAATTACCGTAGAGGACATTTTATCAATGGAAATATTTTTGAAGGTTTGATGAACCTCTCAAATTTTAATGCATTCACCCATGTCAGAGAGGATGGTCTACATTGAGGAGTTGCCAGCATGACTGATAAATTTTTCTGTGCCAGTCTGAAATAAAAGGCAGACTTAGTCGGGTCCCCCAGCTACCCACAGTGCTGTCGCACTCTACACAAAGAAAGAATTTACAATAGTCTACATGCAACTACATTTATTATACATCGTACCTTTATATAAAAGCTGATTCCATGAAAAGTCTATCATTGTTACACGTGCACGGGTACAGTGCAGTGAGTGTACACTGTGCTGTGCATGATATAATTCTGTAAGGGGGAAGAAACTAATAAACAGCCATTGTTGTTGTACTATAACCCGCAACAGATCATGATACACGACAGACGGCGATACGGCAAGTTCGAATGTGGAACCGTCTTTGCATGAAAACGAAAATCAGGACTCTAAATCTTTATCACGCCCGCATTAGCGAGTCATTTGCATATATACTACGGTACTTAATTTTGGCGGAATATGAAGAAACTGTTGTGAATTTTATGGCTTTGTTTTCCTTATTTAGAAACTTTCTACTTAGTTTAGGCTCTATTATGACGTCACGTTCAGTTTCTTCGGATGGAGGAGAACAACACAACCAAAAGAATGTGTGGGGGGAACCCAAAAATATTCACAATAAAAGCAGATATGACCCACATAAAATTTTGTTCGCGTCTTATGAAGACTTATCCAAATTACACTTCTGGTTATACTTTATTCTGCTTCATACGTGGGTTCCATTTGCCAATCTTTTCTTCTGGTCTGACTTAGATATAGAATCTCATCTGACCCATGATGACAGGAGGGGAGCTTAGGATTAGATATCGTGGTCACAGGCAGGAATTTCGAAAAGCTACTACCCCCTTGGGAAAATATTTTCAAAGCTGTGAAAATTTTCCCAAAGGGATAAAAAAAAATCGACAACAATAGTAAGGCAACTAGAGAAGAAGTAGAACTAAAATGGATTTATCGTCTTAACACGTTCGCTCCAGTAGGTATAAATGTTAAGGATTTGAAAAATAGCCTGTAAGCACTCCTCTGCAGCTGCCTCTTTTGTTAGAGTGTTTTGTCCGAGATTAAGCATCAGTTTGCATGTGTACGACATCAAGAAAGGTTTACCCTCTCGAAACGTTGTGCAATTTTACTTTTTTAACTGTTTACGTCTTACCAGTGTTAACATCAAGCTGCTTTCAGATTTACCTATTATATATATATATATATATATATATATATATATATATATATATATATATATATATATATATATATATATATATATATATATATATATATATATATATATATATATATATATATATATATATATATATATATATATATATATATATATATATATATATATATATATATATATATATATATATATATATATATATAGGGCGAAAAATCGTCTGAAAAAAACGACCCATAGGGCGAATTTACCCATACGGCGAAAAAACCGTTTCCCCTTAACGTTTTGACACACATTTTCAATGGGAATACGTAATTATGGTAAATCCCCACATACCATACGTAGTACATGTATTTACTTAAATGTATACCAACTGAAGTATCCGTTACCATGAAGGGTTGTTTTAGACTGTACTCCCATCTGTCGGAACACTCACCTAATAAGTTTAAGTTAATAATTTTACAATCCATGGCGCCCCCTACTTTCCCCCCGGATATTTCCGTTAGTTCTAGAAAACTTGTCTTGGATAAGACGCGCAGAAAACTTGGCTCTATTGAGAGATAATGGATGTGGAACAAACTGGGTACAATATGGCCTGATGGTCTTAACTCTAGTGATGGCTTTGGCAGCCAGAACAGAAATCCGAGGAGACGACCCTCTCGTGCTGTCTAATACGAGTTTCTTTAATTCCCGTTTTCTCTCTGCTGGCCGGTGTTTCAGCTTTCTTTTCTTCTTTGTTTTCTTGCTCGTCCAGTGCAACGATTCTGTGTATGTATAAGTGGTATCTTATTCAGTTCTTGTCCAGTAATTTTCTATTCTTCTTTAATTTATTCCTTGCTTTTTATGTCTATTTGGTTAGTGAGTGTTGGAGTCTTCTTGTCATTTTGGGTTGTTTTCTTGAGAAAGGCACTGTGTTGCTGAAAATTTGAAATAGATTCCTGAAACTGAAACTATAAGTTGCATTGTTTTTTATTTATGGTTTTATATTGAGTGTTTCTGGTGATGTTCCTGTTTGGACTTATTGCTCTCTCTCTCTATATATATATATACATATACATATATATATATATACGGTAGTGCTTCGGTATGACCGTGTTCTGTTGAGCACTTTTAAATTTCGAGACGGTATATTGCTTGTGTAGTCTTGGCATTTTAGCCAGGGCGTAATACTATTCGCGAAGTTGCATTGTTTTTTTATTTATGGTTTTATATTGAGTGTTTCTGGTGATATTCCTGTTTGGACTTATTGCTCTCTCTCTCTCTCTCTCTCTCTATATATATATATACATATACATATATATATATATATATATATATATACGGTAGTGCTTCGGTATGACCGTGTTCTGTTGAGCACTTTTAAATTTCGAGACGGTATATTGCTTGTGTAGTCTTGGCATTTTAGCCAGGGCGTAATACTATTCGCTTTATGCATAGCACGCCCTTTGAGCTTGTGCACCTTGGTATTCGCAAGCAATGTACCATGAATGGCTGGACTGACGCAGGTTATGCCTGTGTCAGTCTTGTCATTCCGTCTTGAAATCTACTCTGAGCTGCACTGAGGAGACCTAACAAGGTCGAAACAGTACTGTCTGCAGATTGAGTATATACATATATATATATATATATATATATATATATATATATATATATATATATATATATATAGTGTATGTGTGTGCATTTGATATCTCCTAAGTTCTCACGCCATTTTCAGCTCATTCTGCACATTCTACCCAACAGTGCCCTATATTCTACGGTAGCGTTGTGGCTTCCTGTTTACTTGCCACTTTGTTGAAATCATGTCAGCATCTATTACGGTTGTTAAGATATACCTCTTCAAAATCTGAATGTTCCTGAAGGAATGTAATTGTAAAAAAGGGAGTGTGGAGTTTTGTTGAGTGTTGCAGAGTGTTCACATATCTCTTTTTATTCCTACAATAATTACATCATAAATTATTGAAAAAAGTACCACAATAAACTTGAAGAGCACCTGCACTAATATATAAAGTATCTTACGTATCTACGTATGCACAAATTTTATTTTAAAAATATCAAATCTTACTCATTTCTTCACATACATATACATATAACATGCGTTGTTAATACGATCTCCATGTAAAGCCCCACTTAATAGGGATCCATAACGGTATTGTAAATGCCTTAACTTTACATAACACATAGTGGTGTAATTTACCCTTCGGAGCTGTCCTCTCTTTTAAGGAGCGTTTCGCGTTTTTCGAGCAAAAGGTCAATTGATTTTATCTTTTGGCACTACTGCTTGACCATTCCACTGGTGGTGCTGTTTTAAAGTTGGAGTACTTTATTAGGGACAAAAACTCCCCTTGACGTTAGGTTTCGTAGCTTCTTTAACAGGACATATAAAACGGAACACAAATTAGATCGACCTTTGAATTTTTATTCGGTTATCTATTTAAACCGGCAATCTCAATACAAATTTTTCTTTTGTATTTGAATTGGAAGAGGTTATTCATATTTACTTTAGACCCAACTGAATTGCAGACTGTAACAGTTTACCGAAAAATAATCTACAAACTGTGTTTCTTTCAAACGGAACAGCCGGTTCAAATAGCTGAGCGATAGAATGGTTTGTCACTACAACTCTGAACATCATGTGTTAGACTCGGGCAGCGCAATTACAAGGTATCGACACTTACTCGACGACAAATTTGTATTATTCAAGTCCTAAGAAGAAATTTTTCTCATATTGGAAATTACCACGCCAAGATAACGTGGTCCGTATGAGATTGAAAACACGTAGGTGAGTGCAATTTACATTCGTACTTCACTTTCTTAATCTCTGAAGTGTGTTCAACTAAGTTTCTTTTAAATTTAAGAGCAAACCGTCTATGACGTAAATGAAATAATGTTAAAGGTAAGTGTGACGGGTCAAGAAAAACCCTGACCCTAGGTGGCAGTTCAGTTGTGAATTTTCCCGAGGAAAAATCATTTGAAATCATGTCAGCATCTATTACAGTTCTTAAGATATATCTTTTCAAAGTCTGGATGTTCCTCAAGCTATTTATTGCTTATTCTAAAAAAAGAAATGCGAAGTTTTGACCGATGTTGCACAGTTTTAGCATATCTTTTTTTTAACCCTACGATAATTGCATCTTTATTACTCTTCATATAGTTTATGGTTTGGTAATTAATGCTGATTTTTTTTTATTTTTAAACTTTCCAAATAAACCCTAGGACATATTTATCGTCCTTCAAATAAATGTTCCCTACATAAATGATAATTTAAGCAATGAATGGTATGTATATCCCTAGACATAACACGATTTGTTTCATGAGCTTATGATTATTCATAACTAAGTGCAAATCAGAAGTTATCTTGTAATATGGTCAGTCAGTAATGGATTTTGATGGAAACCGCTGCAATATTCCCGTTTATTACTGCTTTTTACATGAAATACCCAACTTTGTCATTTTCATGTCACACGACCTTCATTGAAAGTTTTTTATTGCAGCCGTTTTGATAAAAGACTTAGTTTTGATGGACCTAGAGTGTTTATTTTAAACTACCCATCAAATGCATCTGATTGTGAGAAGAATATAGGAGTTCTTGCATATAGACAAAAGGCTTGGCTTTTCGGAGCACATTCAGCATCAAATGAGCAAGGTGAATAGCATTATGGACCTTATTAGGCGTACATATACATTTTTGGTTAAGCAAATTTTTAGTAATATTGTTTCAGGCGCTTGTTAGGCCAGATGTCATTTGGAATATGCTGCTCCTGTTTGGTAACTTCAACATCTACGTGACATTGATGCTCTGGAAAATGTTCAGAGGAGAGCAGCTAAGTTGGTTCCATCCTTAAAGGATTTAAGTAATCCGGAAAGGTTAGAATAACTTAAATTGACAACTTATGTTTAGTGCAATTACGCATACCCGTGGCCATAGTCAGAAGCTATTTTAAGAGTTTTGTAAACTCAACATTAGAACATTAAGTTTTGCTTGTAGAGTTGTGTACGTTTGGAGTAGCCTTCCTAAAATTAGTATAGTTTCAGTTGCTACTGTTTTCCAGTTTGAGAAACCTTTGGACAGATTTTGGGCTGGCCAAGAGATTGTGCTGAACTATAAAGCTGATTTTTATATCTAAGTAATTGGCAAGTATGGCAGTCACCCATCTGCCCATAGCTTGCTATTGCTGAACCAGTTGCCGATGGTACAGATGGTGAATGAGACGCTGACATAGATGTCTTTAAGACCTGCTTTCACTGAGGTTCCTAAGGTATCGGTCGTCAAGTATCAATGGAAAGAAGCCTTTTCTCAGTGTTGTAATAGGTGTTTCAGTCTAATGGGCTTCCATCTACAACATTGTTAATTTTGGGACGATAGCAAATACAGGCACGAATCCAAGTACTGTTTAGTAAAGAAGAATATAACACCCTTAATTGAACGAACATGGTAACAGTCAAATGCAGATTCTCTGTGATAGTAGACGAAACATTATTTACAGGTATTGTAATCACATTAACAGAGCTAAGGTTTTGCGACCATCGTTATTATAAATATTCGCACACCGCAGTTATGAAATGTAAACTGAAACTTTCCTGTTCAAGGATAATTCTTCAATGGTACTTTAGAAAGACTTGTCGTTTGGGGAAAACGTATAATTCAGTACAACATCGTGGAAGCTGATTGCTTTTGTGCCATGTGCTATACATTCAAACAGCATTGCCTATAAATATGCATTCAACACAACGTCAAAGTTGACGGGTGTACTTATGGTACCACTGAGCACACTGACTTACCATTACTGATTACTAATTTGGTTTTGTTCATACGTTAGAATTAATGCATTCAATACAGTAAACAGCTTCAATTAAACTGTAACAATATGATCTCTGTTGGTTTGAATTCACTTAACAATTACGTAAGATATTTATGTTGACAATTTTGTTCCAAATGGTTGGAATTGAATGAGGAGGAGAAGTATGAAATATTTATGCATTCAAATTTAGAATGTTTGTTTGTCTTGTATTATGAAGGCTGCAACAACGAAAAGTGTTCTTCAAAATAAAGCAAGAAGTGTTATATAATATTTATATGCTATATGTTTTGGGCTTTTCGAAGCAGCAGCATTTTAACAAACACTCGCTTTTCCTTCCCAGATTATCGAAATTGAAAATCCACTTTTTTGTCTTCAACCCAATCTGTCAATCAAGGCTTAACATGGCTCGCATACATCCAGAACAAGGTGAGGCTAAATTTCAACAGTACATTTTGGTGTAAAACCGTTAACAAAGATCCGAATTGCGAAAACCAATTAAACCACTAAATACCTACAGTACCTGTTGTAATAGTCATTTCAAAGTGTGGTGAATTGGTGAATATAAATTCCCATGTTCTACATCAAAACATCACTAGATTTTTTATGCAACTAAAATAAAAAATGTTTTTGAAATTTTTAAAACCAGTCTTGTAACTTGTCACAGTGCAGGTTAAGTCGAGATTGGGAAAAACAAGTCATTTCCACCATTGCTTACATCACGACAGGTCGCTACCGTTGTCTGGTCACGTCAAACAGCTGTCCGAGTTAACTCAGTCGAATCAGTCACATTGTTTAACAAATAATTTTGAGTCATCATATTTTTTTGGAAATTAAAGATAAAATTTATGTAACTATCATATGCTTGCAGAGAGTTTTATTTTCTTTTCCGACTGAATAATAGCCAAGTACCACGTTTTCGCAATATACGTGAAATTTCACGTTTCAATTGTCTCTTCCCTTGATGAAAGTAAGACATTTGACAAGTCGCTTTCAACTTATTAGAACAATCAGGAATGTAACAGTTTTGGCCAGTGGCGTAGCTACAAGTGGGAGGGGTACAGTTCCCCCCTAGATCTAAAAAGTGAAAAAATCGGAAATTTGCCATTTGTGACACCATTTAACAACAATGTGGTTTCCCCGACTCTTCTTTCAAAAAATTCGATTCTCTCCAACAAGAGCTTCATATTATTAATAATTTGTTTCAAAAAGCACAATTGCCCTTGCAATTCCCAATCCAGTATTTCTCGCTCATAAATCAGTTTGGTAAACTTTTTCCAAGATCTGGAAATGATGAAATCGGAAATTTGCCATTTGTGATACGACATCATCAAATGACACCGGAAACTACAGTGTTGTTTTCATTAATTTTTTTTCATCATGTTCCATTTCCCCCAAGATAAGCTCAACTTCTAAAGTGTCGTCGGAGAATCTCAATTTGAAGGTCTTACATAACGTTTTGTAGCAACAACAATCTTTGGCCACCGTGCAATTTCAGATTTGACAATGGGAATACAGATTCGTCAGTTATCCCCCTTTTTTTCAAATTTCGTTACAGGAAACCCAGACTCCAAAATTTTCTGCAATACAAGCCCCATATTGTCAAATAATTGATTAAAAGGGGCAAACATTTCGGCGCGCGTTGCGCGCAATAAAGTACGTCATTATACTGTGGGGTTCACACTTTGAAAAAAATGGAAAAATTGGGTGCTTTCCTCCCCCCGGAAAAATAGCTGGCTACGATACTGATTACACGGAAACTTGGAAAAAGAACAAAAGTGAATTTGCAGCCCGGTGGAAAATCGCTTTCCTGCACCTGGATGGTACGAGTTTGAATTTAGACAAATTCAATTATTCAGGAAGTTCCTCATATGCTTCAGCTTTCATAGAAAGAGGGGTCCCCTCGGCTACATGTAAGGTACACCATAAAGCTAAAACACTTTTATGAAGGGATTATGATAAATTCTGTAAACAACTGTAAATGGATTTCTGTTGACATTAGTGACACCATTGATATTAATCAGTTTGCGGGAAACTTATGACAGAATACCCTAAGCCTCACTGAGATATGTTAGTGGTGTCGGTTGTGCTTGTGCACATGCGCTCAAAGCGTTTCAAAACTTCGTTACTTCGGTGAAAATGCCCTGCTTCACTCGCAAAATTAAGAAGTAACAATGTTCCAGCTGAAAAGATTCAGCCTATGATCTCCTTGCTCTGTGTACAAAAACCCAGACAAACAGGGGATAATTTAAATAGCTTGCGAACAATGAACCGACCATGGACTGTGATAACACAGGCTCGACGCGCTGCTGCACGATAGGTTATTACGATCTACTTGGAAGTTAAATCAATGTTTGAGATATTAAAGGTCAAGAGCAGTCCCGATCCCCAAAATTTTATTTTGAAGTGGCAGCTAAATATCACGTTTTCCTCTCATTTCTCTTTTAAGTATCTTCAATCATATTTTATGGGTTGAATTATGCGTGTGCAAAAATTTAGGTAAACCAAGAAGCTACTTCAATAAAATATCATATTTGAGAAGAAAAAAATGTTGTCACATGACTCTCAACAGCCAATCATGAAACAATTTGTTTACTTCATTATTTCAATTTTGGGTGGCTGCTGTTGCCCGGTAAAAAACGAATACCAGCATACCTTGGATTAAATGGTTTAAATAACAACAAGAGCACAATATCTTTCACGGTTCCTAGTACAGAATAATGGTAATTATATGGATTTTTTACGGGAGTAATTATTACAAATAGACGTTTAAATGTTACCATAATGAGTCATCTTATACCAGTGTAGTGTAGCCATACTATGCTTTTGTCTAGTGTGTGTGTACAATGCCAGGCATGTGCCTCTTAGAATCAATTTACATTGTGAGATCAATGTACAGCATGGAATGAGGTATATCAAACTTTTTGGTTTACGTACAAAATTCAACCATAAATGCGTGTTTAGTGAGTGGATAACAGTAGTCAGATGGAAGCACCGCCAGGGCCTGAATAAGTCTACTGTAAATAGCAACTCGTAGAATGTAGTGCTTAAAAAACCAAGAATAGCTGAAAAATCTGCTGATATTCCAAATTGGTTAAAGTCGGATCAGCTAAAACCTTAACTAAACCAATTTACGTTGGTTTAAGTCGGTTTTTAAGCCACCTTAATTGAACCAATTTGTGGGAATTGTTATATCCATTGTGGCTTACTGGCTTGTTGTCCCCATTTCATTGTTTATGCTGAGCAAAAAGCACAATACTAGTAGGTTTCAAATTTGAAGTATTCGAAGTTACCCGGCAAGGAGTCGAACTCACCTCCAGTCCTCTTAGCCTCAAGTTAGGTAGTTGAAACATCAGTAACGTAACTGGTATTTCACAAGTGAGGGGTTGGTATGAACATAACGACAACAGATAGGCAGTGCACCGAACCTTGTCAAAGAGGTATCACTTGACCAGTCATCCTGCACCCTGCAGCGTGAGATCGTGACTCTCGCGTCCATCTGTCCCAACAAGCCTTCCCAGGGAATTTCGAAAAAGGTGGCAACGTTATCGCACAGGATTGTAGCGAAGAGTTTTATGTTGTCTGTAGTGACGCAATGTGATAACAATTTTGAGAGAACCACATTTTGAAGCCTACCACAGATATATGTACAGGCTTCGGCTGTATGGGTACGTAGCGTGCCAATAATTCTCTGTTCTGGAGGGAATTACCCCAGACCTCCCTTAAGTGATCTGAGGTAAAAGGTCGCTAGAGGAGAACGTGACAAAGCTATACTCACGAAGCTCTACTTCTCCTAAAGGTGGCGGACAAGTAATACGCCCATGACGGGGGTCCAAGGTCTATGCTACGATGCTACCACGAGGCAGGCTTGGTGTGTTTCAGTATTATTATAGTAAACTATAGAGGGATATTCCCCGAGTGTCCGCGAAATGGGAATACTAGCATGGAGATTTTATCAGGACTATGTATAACAGCAAGTGCCTATCGAAATTTTAACAATTACAATTACATAGTTATTACATTATTTTCACGTTGAACAGAATTTTTCATGGCGACTAGAGTATATTTTTTATTTAAATAAATTCGTGATACGAGTAGTATTAGCTTCAATTTATGTAGGACTTAAGTCTTCATTTTAATCAGGTTAATCAAGGATTAAGTCAACTTTAGGCAAACCCATTGATGCACAACAACTAACTCCGAACCTTTCCTTATTTTGGTGGAACGTCGAACTTTTCAGAAAACTTTGTACAGTTTTGCAGCAAATTGTGATCCTCAATCTTTCAATAAGTGGGACTGATTGTAACAATAATTGCTCACGAAGAGTGTCGACATTAGCAGACAAGTAATCTGACTGGTTAAACGTGCTAAAGGGTTTCAGCAAGGGGTAGGCCTAGTGAAAGATAATGCCCTACGAGGGGGCCAAACAACCCAAAACTTGTCAGTGGTGATGGGTTTCCGAAACGATGCCGAACAATGAGGGAAGGGGGCAGAAAAGTTAGAATATGGAAGCTCCCTTTCAGATCAACACATGCACAAGGAAATCGAAATTCATCCTTAAATTGCTGATGTGGCAACTCAAAATGTGCACTATACATCGACGAAATACAGTTTTGAGGATGTTTTGCACAATGACAGGGAAAGTTTAACAAGGAAATAAGGAAAGCTTTTTGGGTATTTGAGGTTTTTGAGCACCGCTGATTCACCCATTAAGCTTTGTAATCATTTGGTGACCTTGAAATATGAACAAGAGACTGAATCCGAGAATTAAAAAACTGAATTGAAGGGGGAAGCGAGTGCAACTACATCTTTTAGTACATGTATTGATTCTGAGGGAAAAACAAGTACTGTAGTTTTACAGTCCATTAAAGACGTTGCATGGGTTAATTGGAGGTGGACATAATGATGGTGGTTGAAGAAATTATCAGGAATAACTCAAGGGAAGGGGTCAAAAGTTAAAACCATGGTAAAAAGGGTCAAATCTGTTATGAGGTCACATATGAACCTGTTATGAGGTCACACATAAAACTGAAATTTATTTTATTGTATGGACAAGAATGAAACAGTAAACTGAAAATACCCTAGCCTTTAACTAAAGCTTTTGAAATGCAAATTTGGCATTTTACTGAGATTGGAAGAAACTGAGTGGGCAGATGGTAACGAGTCAGCTGAGATTCCAAAAACTGAACATTGGAACAATTTTAATACAATTTCCGTAGCAGGTAACTCAAGGACGTCAATGCCGACAAAACTGCCCCTGGCATTTAATTTTTAACACCAATTATTCAATGGAGTAGACTGGATGCATTTTGTACAGTTTATATTCCATTGTATACTCAGTGGGCCATCAAGTGTACACTTAAGAGCTCTATCATACCAAAATTTTAATATTTAATGCCAATGCACATTTGCACTTGGCACGGCTCGCACAGTCGAAGGTCGCCCCAATATACCCGCTCCACTCTTTCCTCTTTTCTAAGTTGAATACAAATTTCTTCCCTCCCCAGTCTTAACTCTTCTAGATTAAGAGCAGAATTTTTAAAGAGACATTGATGTTTCTTGGCAAACACGATTATATCTTTACCTTTAGATCTGAGAATAGATGGAATTTCATGTAAAACTCACAGTAACAATAAGAGTTGCAGTAGAAATGACGTGAAAGACAGATCTCAACTGCTTACATACCCCTACCCCCAGGTCGGCATAAGTGTTACCGGGGAGTAGTTGGAAGGAGATGCAACGGACACTTTAATTTATGCTAGTACTTTAAGACCCACTTAAATGAATGAAATAAGCTTTATAATTGCCGCAAAGGTATTTCCTTCCTTTACTCGCGGTGCCGTTTCAATATCATTCCTGGAACACCATGTCATTCAAGACAGCTAACTCTTAGACAAGTCGGTCATGCTGAACAGTACTTTGACAAGTAGATCTGTACCGCCAATAGTTTAAGAGCAGGTGCAATCAGTCTCGAAACGACTGGTGAAGTGAAATAAATGAAATCTTTTAGCCCCTCCCTTAACAAGGTATAACACGCGAAAAAGATTCACAGGCAGAAGTCCGATTTTGTTACAAACAGATCAGAAGTTTCTTCAAATTTCCAGTAATGGCCAGATATAAATTCTTGTTCTGATTTTTACATATAACTAAATTATATTTTTTTCATATGCGACATCGAGCGACACTGACCGAAAATTACTGTTATTTCCCCGACGACTGGCAATGCTGTGGCAGCGGGAAAAACCTGTCGGATCTTCTCTAAACGTAGCAGAAGACAAACATTTTTTATGTGTATTTCCTTATCCCGTACGAGCATACAAATGCCAAGACTAATACAAGAGACGGATTAATGTGTACAAACCTCATTTCAAAGCGTTCCATCTCCAGCCAAATCACAACTCCCTGGTTTTACGTGTTCCAAGAGTGCTGTTAAGTACTTCTCAGGGAAGAAAGGGATGTTATAGGTGTGCTGTTTTATCAGACTTTTATATATTTACCTTAGTTCCCACTCTTTATCGAAGTGTGCAAAAATTGCCCTAGTCAAATTGATTTCAAAAATTGAAGGCCTGGGCAACCCCATGACTCCAGTCAGGCCATGGATACGGGTTACCATACTGGAAGGTATGCAAGGTGGTACAAAATTTCTTCAGCATGCTATTTAGTGTTTTCGCACCAATTTGTTGGAGTACATTTCTTCCTTTTTGCATACAGTACAAATTGCATTAAATACATGGCATGGTTATATGAAAGTTTCGGGCATTCCAGCACTGTTTTGTAAAAATCATAGTTAACTCACCCTTTAAGTAAAATAACTTATAACCACGACAAACTATCATTCGTTCGTTTTATTTTGATATGAAACATGCTTTAGTTAGATAGAAATTGAGGAGGTAATTGTTGATGGAAGTTGGGCTCTTTTGTCACAACTTCGTGTTGTTTTATGTCCCTAAGCTTCGCGCACCATTAATTTTAGTGATGGCGTCATTTGTGGGAGTAGAATCAGATACCACATTTGTCAAACGTTGCCAAAAATGGTGTTTCGGCAATTCCTCAGTATTTAAATGAGTTAAAACTGACTAGGACCGAGTTTTTGTTGACAAAGTTGATGACTGTTTTCCATTCATTTTAAATTAAAGGCCTGGTAAAAGTTGTCTTGGTTTAACCCCTCAAAATAGCACTAAGTAACAGTAAAATGTGCGGAATGTTTGCCAAGTAAATTATTAACGATAACTCATTGGCGTTGGCAATAAAAAATAAGGTTTCCATTTGTTTATGCTCTAATATTTTAAATAAATGATAATGATGTTATTTTAAATTTTTTAACTACCTATTATGTCATGATATGTAGCATTCATGAATTACTCTCCTATTTTTAGAGCAGTTATTTACAGTTCACCGTTTCTACACAACGATGTGTATTGGTTTACACTTTAAGTGTGAAAAAACAGTTGCATCACTGTTGTGTAGATTTTCTTATATCTCTTTTTAAGAGTGCAATAGGCCTATTGGGACAATTTCAGAAATGTTATAGTGCTATCGGAACCCTAGTGGCAAAATCTGGTCAGTCCTGTGGCAGCCTGTTATCGACCAATTCGGGAGTCCATCCTCCAAAAATCTTCGGGTATCGATTAGAAACTATTATATGAGCCCAGTCAGCGGTCCTCGGCTGATTCTCGATCGGCAATGACCACCAGATATTGCTATGACCACGAGCCAGGACCACAAAATTAATACTTGATCTATCCGTGCATGTCGTGTCCCGCACGTTTAGGCTATGCACTTTCCATCCCAAGGGGCCTTCACAGTGACATGCAGCAAAACTAAATGTAAACAAATAGTGACGATACTTAATTTGCGTTTCTATTGAATAATTAAAAAGGCAAAATACTTGTTTCATGATTAAAAAACCTGTGTTTTGTAGAAAAACGTTCCCCTTCTCATTCCGGCCATTTCAATTATCTTAACTAAATTATTCCTAGCCCTCAAAAGTGTCTTGCATCCCACCTTGTGCAGACACAGATCCTATAACATTGCCCATATCCTGCGCTGACATTTCATACCAGGTGAAAAGAAGGTGAATGCTGTTTTTGCATGTTGTAAAATGTGAGCTTGTTTGTGTTTTTTCTTCGGGATTTGATGTCCAAGTCAAAGTTGTAACATTGGATAAACTCCATTCAACTATTCTGGACTCAGTATTAAGACAATTCACAAAATATGGTAATGCGTTTACATTGTGAATCTCCCCAGCGGTAATAAACAGAGATCAACACTTCTTATCGATTCCATGCTATGCTTCCTATGGAATCACATCCATGCTAGCGAACAACATTCTAATTGTAAAGCCCTATACATTTACACAGGGAACCAATTTGGAACGGGTGTTAACCTCTAAGCAAAGTGTTATTGAAGACGAAATGGTACGCCCAATTTCTTGGTTTTTCTAGTTGTCAGGTGCGATCATTTACGATCATCAGTAAAACGGTACGTCTATACTCGGCAAAGCACTGTCCAATCGACAGATGTGCCGACAAAAGCAGGCAATTTACCAACAAAGAATCCGAGAAGGTCAAGTGTGGGGAGAAACATCCTCCTGCCGTTCTTACTTTACGCTAGTCTCATACATTGTCATGCATTTTATGTTGCGAAGATAACACTAATAAATTGTACAGTTGGCGATTAAAAGAATAGTCCAGAACTGAATTTATAATATTTCCCTTTAAGTTTGTTTCTATGGGGCTAGTCTTCATTCGGTTTCGTTTCAGGCGCAAGTCAAAATCAAGCTAACTCATTCTCGACGGTGTCTCGACTAAAGATATTTTGGACCATTGTAAGAGATAATAATAGGCAGCGCACAACGGTACTGGAGTTGAGTGTTGCTAATCCTGTTACAAAACTGATACAAATGCACGATCTTTCAAAGTTGAATAACTGCGATCTTGTCGGATTTATTTATGAATCAATCAAGCAAAATATTCTTGAAAAAAAATTTATGGTTATTTTCTTTGTATCAATAACACGACCGATGTTTGGACGACTTTTGTTTATTCGACGTATTCATTATGTCCTTATATACCATACTGAAATTTCCTGTTTCTCGTTGTTGAAAAATTTCACAAACGATGATTTTCAACACCAACGAGAACCAACATTGCTCCTAAACGAAAACGGTTAGGCTCAAATAAATGTACCAAGGCTTGTTATAAACTTCATTGCGATATGTAGACGAAAGGAATATTGTCTACTTACTTCCTTCTGAAATATTCTGTCTTTGGCGAAAACTATCATTAATTTACCGTTTTACGCAATAATTGCAAGGAACGATCTTCCCGGGGAAAAGTAAAATGAAGCACGAAGATTAAGTGTACATTTAGTTAATGATTGGCTTTCAATCATGCTACAATATTGGCTTTTACTGAATTGCTGAAGTTATTTTGGAAGAGTCCCCTACGACAACCTCTTTTGTAATAGTTAAATGTAAAAACCTCCTCCGAGGTGGTTGTAACTTCTGCCTAAGGTAAAATAATATGACATTAAGGAAAACATAAAGTCTACTCTTTTCGTACAGAATGAGTAGTTTAGCTGGTGAATTAAATAATATTGTGAATGGTTAACATAAGTTAAAGGGAGGAAAAGAAGAAAACTGAAAAACCCAGCAAAACAGTAAACAGTTGCCACTCTTTGAAACTAGAATAAATCACCACTAACAAGACATAGTAATAAGCACATGAGTCACGTAGCTGTATATACGGTATGCTAACGGTGTGTTCTTTATTCGCATATTAATGTTAAGTTACTAGTCTTGCATACTGCTCAGTTCACTTGATGAAAAACATACATGCACTCATCAAATGTTAGACGAACCTTCTGACCTACGGTCAAGGTCCATCAATATTCGTTAGGGGTGTCAGCGCTCCCTTCAATGTAACAATCGATCGAAGATTTCATACACTTTGACGTACGTTTTGCCGGCTGCTATGTCGGGTGATCATGGGAATGGCCACGATGGCCGTTCACCGCACGAGTTCGTGTATTGGGCCTCTCATTTTTCCCTCTAGTGATGCTTCATTCAGCCTTTCCTTCTGTGATAAGAGCTAACTTAAGGTTTATCCAAGTGTTGGTTTCAATTTATGATCGACTGTATTACTATTCACCCTCTAACCTACACATTTGTCAGAATTCAATTTGCAATGAAGATCTATTTATTTTCAATGATGGTATGTGTTGAGAGTTCTCACGTGATGTCACACGGACTTTGCGCATGGCTAGCCTTCAGACAGGACGGTTGCTAATACCTTTTTAGGACGAAACCGAGAACTTTCTTTTGTTTCAGCTTTATGCCAATACTTTGGAGAGATACCGTCATGTATATAATTTTATCTTGTTATGTGCACATTATCACTTGAAATGTTTTCCTTGAAATTCATTTTTCATGGGTTTTGTATTTATTGCTCATATTGTTTTAGATACATCGCCTTTTCTGATATTTCATGAAGAGGAGGATGGTGAGTTATGACAGCGTTCATGCAACTTAAATATTATAAAAATTTTATAGACTAAGGTATTTTACAGGGACATTACCAGACTTTAAGAAATGTATTTGAGGCAAATCTTACAGGCACTATCACGGACAACGTAACCGGGTGATCTGATTTTTCAGAAATGTTTTTCAAAACTCATTTAGGTGACACTGCTTATCTTTTATTATTCCTGTTCTCGAAATATGAATAGGCCTAGATTTTAATTGATTTCTTTGATTTTTCTAAACAATCTGTACAAGGCCAGTCATTTTCAGTTTGTGTTTGACAAGATTTTTATATTTGAAATCGGGAAGCTTGGGCTTATCAGAAAGTTTCTTTTTACTTTTAGATGATATCGATGATGCGTACGAATCATTTGGTGAGTAAACATTGTATTTGCAAAAATAAATAAATAAATACATAAATAAATAAATAAGTTAATAAATATATATATATATATGTGTGTGTGTGTGTGTATGTGCCTGTTTGCGTGTGTGCACCTTTTGCCCTAAAGTGAGATAGAAATCTCCGATAACTTCTTAAAGTCCACATAATGCCAAACTTTACTTTAAATTATGACTGTTCTTTATTCCTAGATGAAATGTCTTTAACATCACTTGGTAAGTTTTGTCAGTTTCACTTCAGTCACCTTGTAAAATGTTTATTCCGGAAACCTCGAGTCAGTTCATTCCCTATTCCATATTTTAGTATATAGGTGCTTTAATTTATTTTTTGTGGAAGAGATCAGTGTTGCCTCGCACACCGATTCTCTGAACACCTCAGGTCTATCAGACAAAATCTGTTATCGTATGCGGTGGTTTCGCATTTGAGCAACCACCCACATTTTTAAGAAAGGAATTATAGCCGTTACCGCATCCGTAATGCGTCGGGGATCGACCGTAATATCCCACCCTCTGTTTTTCTCACCAGTTTTCTTCGTGCCCACGTGTCTGTGTTTTGTACTCATTTTCAATTGGATGTTCAGGTTAATTTTTTCAACGGAGAAAGGGATCTAAAATTTGTTAATTTTCCCAGAAGTTTCAGCAACCCAGCAATACAGGCAGTAACCTATTAGTCACTGTTTTGTATGGAATGTAAACGTAATAGCAGAAGAAATTTTTATCTTGATAACAATTTTCTTCAGTAAGTTAGGGTTCTCTTACATGCACAGACGAATACCAAGCAATGGAACTACTTGGGGTTATGCCGTTTCAGCCATCAGAGAAAGAAGTTAAAAGACATACAATTTCCAAACTTGAGACTTCATTTGGAGAAGCCAGGATACACAGAGATGTTGAAGGTATTTTCTCTATGTCAATAACTAATAAAATGCAAATGATTGCATAAAACGCCATCATTAAGAAAAAATCCCAGACATTAGTTTATTTACTAACATGAAGTACTGTGTAGGAGGGAAGATGTGTTGCACATATTACAAAACATTATGACGCGATGTCGCATGCGACTGTAAATAGTGTATCACTGTGTTGAAATGGGCACGCGTTTTTTCGACTTTAAAACTGCAATGTAGAACGTTAATTTACCTTGATAGCTGTGAAGGACAACTACAAAATTTAAACTATGCTTCACGGATTCCAACAACGAATTGATAGATACAAAATTGGTTTGCTGTCAAAACATGGTCGGTGCATGTCCTGTGTCTCTGTCAGTAATATTCTTCAAACATCGTTGATTAAGGAGTCGAAGATTATCTTTAGGTATTCCCACATCAAATTGAAAACAATAACAACAAGACATGATGTCCCCGCATCAATGGCTCTCCATTGAAACATCTTTTTTTCACATACTACATGTAGATATTTTAGTGTGATGAAAAATTGCTAAATACGATTTAAAAGAAAATGAATACGTATAGGATAGCTCCAGTAGCCAACAGCAGTTTAAGAAGGCGAGTTTGTAAATCTAAATAAAGCACAGCTCTCCCACTCACTACTCTTACAAAGAAGTTGATGGGTGCAAAGACAAATCAATGGCTCAGAATAAAATTCCGAATGTTGTCACATTAATGATAAAAAAGACCTTCAACGCCGGCAACTTACCCATGAAATGGAATTGCTTGTAGAGAATTCGATAGTTGTCTATATCAACACCGTGTCCTGTTTTAAAAGGGATTTCTTACCTGTAGGATTTTAACATTGGCACGTAAAAAAGCTTCAAAGTTTGGGAGTATCAGGTAAGCGGTTACGAGTGAAAAAGCAACAACCTTTTCGTAAAAGGTAAAAGGTAGGTGTGGGGGGGGGGGGCATGATGGTAGTCAAGTCACCATGTAAATCAGGAAAAGGATAGCATTCCGACACAAGGTAAAGTTGCTTTTGAAGAACCAGGAATACAAATGATCTTATTTCAGTAAGACAACAGGAACAGTGAGTAAGCAACATTTTATATCTCAGCTCAGGATAATCCTTTAGAAATGCATATGCAAAGAAAAGAGTTGGAGCTCTTTTGAGTTTGTGTTAAATGCTTGTTCATGTTTATTTCTGGCATTTCATATGGAAAGGCTTAAGACTGAATATTAAATATCAGTTTAATAACAAAATATTATATACTTTACTCCCTTAACATTGTATTTCTCACAACATAAAAGAAAACAGAAAAAATAACTGCTGTTCTCCTTTTTTTCTTCGAAGAGCGCGATTTTCAAACGTTTCTGAATATTGTATCCCTCCTAATGACAAAGGATGTAAGAGAGGGACTGAAGTCATTCTTTGATATCCGTGAACACACCGAGAGTAAATTTCCTGCAGATAATATTGCATTTTGCAAAACTTTGAAGGATAAGGGTATTATCAACCCTCTCAATACCAAACTATTGGCAACTGCACTGGAGAAATACGGACAAGAGAGTGTTGTGGTAATAGTAAACACAGTGTTTGAACTTTTCAAACTTGGAGACCTGGAATCGTCGAATGTGAAAACGATGAAAGGTATTTTATTGTGTTTAACGACCTTCAAATTACTTTTCGACCATTGTCAGTATTTTTGTTTGAATATTAAATTTGGTTACCTCCGTAGCTGAGTTTGCTCCTTTTAGTTTCGTAATTTGAATTTACTTTGAAGTGTAGCAAACTTTAGTTGAGACATTTGAAACACTTGGCTGATAACTCGTTTCGATGTTTCACTGTTTGTACTATGTTTGATCCATCGTCGATCTTAGATGTTATTTATTTCTTTTAGACAATGAGAAACGGTCATTTTGGATTTTCCTGGACATTCTGGCTTTAGTAATGACGAAACGGGTGAAAGAAGGAATGGCAATATTCTTCGATATTCCTGACTTAAAATATGGAACAAGATCTGACGATGATAATCATGCCTTTTGCTATCTTTTGATGGAGAAAGGCATTATATCCTCGCTACACATTGACATATTGACAACCACCTTGAACGAGTGTGGACAAAAAAAGGTAGCGAAATTTGTTGATTTACTGTTCATGCTCTACAGATTTGACGATCTAGATGCTATGGCTACCATGGGAGATAAAAAAGGTATCGTGACTGTTTGTAAAATTTTTTCTTGATGTGCAGAATTGAGAACTTGTTAAATGCTTTCAGATTGAGTAGTTGATGTACTTGTTGATGTTAAGAAGTATTCTTGTATTGAAACAATAGTTTTTAGCTAATGAGCAAAAGCATGTAGTGACGGTTTTTGAAACTGACATATTTTAAAGTTCATGTAAACTGGCTCGTACATTGAACGTGTTAATGTGACTGTTCGGGCGTTGCGAACACCTCTGCCTTACAGGTAAAAAAAAAAAACACATTAATGCAATTCCCTTTAAAACGACAGCTTTTACTATAGCTATTCCCAGCTTTTACTATGCCCATCGCCATTACTATCGTACGAACATTGGACCGTTTAGCTTGCGTAATCGTAGCACTAAAATCTGGAATACCCTCACAGACTCAGTAAAAAGTTCTGCCTCTCTGTTTATCTTTAAGAAAGCGGTTAAGGAAGGCATCATTGATAGTTATTAAGTTTCTTTGATGTAATTGAAATTATTCTTAATATCTTTCAAGTATGCTCCTGATAATGTTTCCAAATGTGAGTGCATAATACGGAGACATGTCATAGTTATGTATGTATGTTTTTTGTTTGTTGTTTGTAGACATTGTAAATATCTGTTATCTTTTTTCTTTGTTATAGGGAGTCATCCACCTTGTTAAGCCAATTTTGGTTTTCTGGATGACTTCCTTTCACATCATATTGTAATATGTAATGTGATGAAACAAATATATGAAATGAAATATTTTTGATTGTAAAGAATAGTTATTATTTTTTATTGTTGAGCTATTGTAGTATTTTACAAAAAACGACTTTTGACTGAACCAGGTTTCGACATGTAACCGTATGGAATCATTGTGATTCATTTAGCCATATGGGATCATAGTGTGGAGGTATTGAGTTCAATGTTTCGTTCTTTTTAAATCCTTAAAAGGAGATTTTCAAAGATTCTTGGATATTTTCAATCTGTTAATGACGGACGAGGTGAGAGCAGGATTGACGTCATTCTTTGATATTCCGGAAGTAAGAAGTAGCGGTGATCACCGTGGAATTTTTGGGCTTTGCCACGTGTTGCAGGAGAAGCGAATAATCAATCCTTTGCATCTTGACCTATTTAATGTTGCATTGGAAGGGTGTGGACAACACAGTGTTCTTAAACTAACTGACACATTGTTCGAACTGTTCAAATTCGGCAAACTGGGTGCACCAAACGTTCCGGATGGAGGTAACTAATATTCATACTTGTTTAGTTAGAATTTTATTCCTGGAAATTTACATTTGTTTGAGCCAGTGTACATTATAGGCACCTAAAAAACTGTACTAAATTTTTCAATACTGCAAAGAAATACTAAAATCTAGTCAGATGATGATATGTGTTACCATAAGTGCGTTGGGGTTTATCAAATTAATACTTAAAACAATACTGAAAACCAACGGGAAATGACACAAATAGCTTGCGGAGTCTTAAATACTACTCGGCATAAAAAAAAAACAAAAAAAAAAAAACAAAAAAGGGGAATCAGTATGCAAATTGCATCAGAAGGTTGCTTGCAGGGTCGCAAATACTACTCCGCATAAAAAAGGGGGAATCAGTATCAGAAAGTTGTAGATCTTTAACACAATTAATAAGAAACTCACTAGTTTTTATGGATTTCAATGTAAAGCGAGAAATGTGTTTGGTGAATTTTCAGTCCACCATTTTTTCCAATATCCGTAGCTGCATTTTAATAAGTTAACAAATTAAAAACTGCGGCATCTTGGAAACCTTATCAATAGTAAACGTAGAGCAGCTGTGATGGAAGATGTATCGATGAAATTTCTTAAAAGCCTTTTTACCTTTTTTCGTTTTGAAAGATTTACCCCATTTTCAAAGGTTCTTGGATATTTTGTCATTGTTCGTGACTGATGAGATCAAACAAAGTCTGGCTTCCTTCTTCGACATTTCCGAACTTCCAGCTGACGGTACAATCACCATCGATAATATTAACTTCTGCAAGCTCTTACACGAAAAGGGCATAATAGGTCCTTCGCATGTTGACCTACTCATTGTAGCCCTTCTGGAATGTGGAAATTGGGGCATGGCAAAAATTTCCCATACACTCTTTAGGTTTTTGGAAAAAGGGGAGATAGGAAACTTGATGCCTGCGGAAGGAGAAAAAGGTATCGTATGATTTTTATTTCAAATATATTCCGCACACGTGTAAAGAGTCTAGGCAGAGCTTATGATATGGACTTTTCAGACAGCAAAGAAGCAGCATCACCTGGTCGTTTTGGGTGGTTATATTCCATGCACTGTGGGGAAAAGGTAAAATTGTATTGCATTTAAAGTGGCATGACATACATCGAAACACCATGACTTATCTTGGCAGTTAGGGAGCAAAATTTCCTCAGGAAAATTCCGTTCGTTTTATGTCAATATGTTTTAGCGTTCGCAAGGTATAACTCTGCAAAGAATTTTTCTGAAGCAACTTATCATTTAACTTAAAGGAATAATGTAGAGTGTTGCACAGTGCTGACATTTCTTTTGCTAAAATTAAATTAGTTATCTCTTAATTACTCTAAAATAATTTCTGGTTTAGTATTTGATACTCATGATTTTCAAGGACACAATTTAATTTTCAAAATAAGACTGGCAGGACGGAATAATGTGACAAATTTCTTCGAAAAAAGGTTGCAAAAAGCGAAGGATAACATTAGCCATGTATGGCATGTCCCTCCGTAGATATCACAAAATTTGCACATTGGGTTCATGTTTATACCATTCAAAATTTCCTCTGTAAAGTGGTCTATTTTGACGGATTTTGATAAAATTGCGGTAATTTTCTTGTAATTTAATAGTCTTTACATCAAATACCCAATTTTTTCACTTCCATGTCATTCGAACTTTAAGTTGTTAGTAATGCTATTATGCTCCTGGACCAAACAGTCACCTCTGTTTGGACTTGTAATATATATTTTGCGAGGTTCTAAGAAATTATGTACCAACCGGCGACGCCGATTATTCTCTTGGTCAAATACAACATCTATGCCCTTATGAATCAGAAGATATGTGTTCTGTCACTGTCGGCTGTAGTGCTGTATTGTCTCAAGTCATAGTTTTCTTTCTTTTTCAGGTAGAGATGTTGTAAAGTTCCAGTAGTTTCGTATGGCTCACAAAACCTACAAATGATCTTTAAAGGGAAAATCTCAATTGCGATAATTTGGCATTACCTAACCTAAGAATTTTTCTCTAAATGTTTACAGTGATTCTATGTAGTCTATATTTTTGTCTAATTGAGTTGGTTAGAAACCTCAACTTCTGGTGATGTATTACGAACAAGAGTCTGTTGCCTTTCATGGGACAATTCACCGTCATGGGTTTACATACTCTGTTACGTCACTTCATTTTACTGGCAGGGTTGTGCCGTGTTAACGTGGTTAAAACTTGCACCTTGGGGGTCCACCATTCACCGGCGAACGTTTTGCATACATAGTGGGGATAGAGGCTGTCACTGTGAAAAAATGCCAATTGAGGGTTCTGCTTAATAAAATGAGTTTTCAATAGCTTAGAGAATTTTCTACCTCAGGTGCAAGACCAGGGGATGAGCGACATGGTTAATGGCATGTTTTGTTGTATTGAACTCCTAACAGTATTTTGGACAAATGACCGAGTCAAGCAAATGGAGGCACCTCCCAATTGCAGGAATATGGGAACAAGAGGCACATTCACCCTATCAAATTTTGTCTTCCACTTGTATCCTAATATAGGTTACATTAACTGAAAATTATAAATAACATATGGCACCTGACAAAAAAAGTATACTCGACTTTGTAATTTTATAAATGTCATCCAAACAGATTTATCAGCAGAAGAAAGAAAAGTACTTTACGAGCAGTTGGTTGATTCTGGAAAGGTTGAATCATTTTTAAAAGAAGATCACCTACAACATTCGCCTTCATCCCGTCAGGAAATGGAGATGATTAAAGGTAGCATAATGTGGTAAAGGTCTTAGAGCTTTTTATAGATATACGGATGAAAGATGTATCAACTAATTTCTGCTAACACGTTCCGAGACGAACCAAAACATATCGGCTTATGCAAACTTTGTAACAAGGTATTTTTTGATATGCTGTTGTTTTTGTATTGTATCGATTCCATTCTTTTTCAGAGGTATGGATAACGTTAGGGATTAGCGCTATCGTTAGCCTATTAGAAAATTTCTTGTTCAACAATTCGAATTGACCCAAAATACTGGTTACAAGTAAATTAAAGTTAGTCCGACTCTAAAATTATCTCCAAATTGGAGCTAGTGAAACTTTATGTGATATAAATTAGCCAAGATGAGATACCTTTCAAACAGCGATTTAAGTTACTTGATAGTCTCACTTTTCCCCGGGTACTTAAACTCCAAATTTACTTGTTATAATACCCAAGAAAAAAAGTGTAGTGTCATCTGTGTCTGTTCATATAGTCGCAATCCTAACTGAACGACGAGTCAGTCGAAAATTTGCAGTTTAATGTTGATCGTCCACCGACCTCTAAAATGCCACGGTTGCCATATTTTCTACCCATCTTTTCTCATAAGGAAAGTACTTTTAAAGGAAACCTAAAACTTACTGCGGTATTAATGTATGAAATGCATTAACACATGCCCATGAGAATGTCAGTTAAACCACTTTTTGAACTTCCGGCTTTTTCATCATGTCAAAGGTAACATGACAAGCATTTCTCCTGCGCGCGCCCACTCGGTGCTGGCACCAGTTTTAGACTGAGGTTTAACAAACATTAAAAACTATTAAAGATAAATCAATAAGTTTTCCTATATCTAAACATTTCACTAGTACATCAAACCACTCTTTGTCCCATTTAAAGTGTATCCCTCTCAGTTCTAATTACCCGTGTATCAGTCAAAGGCCTAAATCCGAAAGCAAATGGACGCTAAAACTTACCACACATACCCGCGGCCTAAACAAAGAGCTTGGTATCATGAGAGACTCCCCTTCTGTGGTTAACAGGGAAGCAGATAATGTTAACTTGTGTCGACAGGATTTGTAGTTCCTTTTTTTTTTTGTTGTTCGCAAATTATTCTCCACTCCGCATTGACGCTGGTGACGAAGACAGGTGTCTTTGAAATATGCTGTTTTTCTAATAATTCTTTTACACACACACACACACACACACACACACACACACATATATATATATAGCATTAATTAATTCCGTGTGTTGGACGTAATAAATAAGGAAAAATGGAAAACAGAGTGTGCATATAGATCAAACGAATGATTTATTGAAACAGAAATTTTCGCCGCCTCCTGGCGGCTTTGTCAACTGTGTTATGGAAATCAACCGTTATATACAAACAAGATAGAGTAGAATGCGTACAGTACCGCGTAATATTAAAATAAGTTTGAAAAGTTGTAAAGTGACGTCATAATGATGATGATCGAAAAGTACGTAGTTACAAAGAACGCACGTTCTCACATAGTAATTAATACAAAGCGCGAACATCATAACCATGGCAAGCTTGATTAGCCAAAATAATGTAAAGTGACGAGACAATCTAAAATTGTAGTGTGCGTACCTCATTTCGTTGTTTGAATGGAAGCGTATGTACATATGTATATATGTTTATATATATATATATATATATATATATATATATATATATATATATATATATATATATATATATATATATATATATATATATATATATATATATATATATATATATATAACAAATGTGTTCAGCTGGATAGCATCAACTTTGATCTCTGGTTGGGCTTGCGTCAAACGAGAACTAGTGCTGTTCCAAAATTAGGCGCCTGCTCAGGAGGTGAATTGCGAGTTGCTTCATCTGTTATTTGAACAAAGGTGCCAAACCAACTTGGCTTCATGGCTCATTGGTTAGAGCGTCCGCACTAGAAAGCGGGAGGTCCCGAGTTCGAATCCCGGTGGAGTCAACACCGTTTTTTCACCTCAGCCAGATTTTCCAGCTTTACCAATTTGATTTATATATATATATATACACACACACACACATATATATATATATATATATATATATATATATATATACATATACAGTGTACACATTTGTTGACAATGCAAAGCTTTTGAAGTTGACTTAGAGACAGAGCACTGATAATTTTGTATATGTAAATCTGTATGAGCCAAATGGTCTTCTAGTTATTTCTGCCAAATGTTTGTTAAAGACAAATGCAATTTTAATGTCTGGTGCAGGAAAATATTACATGTGCCAAATATGGACTTCATCTTACATTAAATTTTGAAGGATGCATAACTAATTTTGACCATATATGGTCTTTAAGTTACATCTGCCCTAAATTTGTTACAAAGCCAGATACAGATCCCATATCTGGCCCGTATATAAAAACCCTACCCTGTGTATGGATGGATTTGCCATATGCACCATACCAGCCACATATTAAATTTGAACCAAAACAAAATTTCATATGGGTCATTGTATCTACCTAATTTTCGTTGAAGATAGAAACCAATTTCACAAATGGTACAGATACTGGCCAGAAATTAATCACCAGGCAGGGCTCGATTTTCGTAGTTGACCGATTGTCCGAGACAACTAAAATTTCATATGGGCAACCAAAAGTTAAAGGTTGGTGTACAACCATTTTTCTCTAGGAATGAAAACGAATACTCTGTCTGCTGACTGACCAACCCTTTGGACTTTTTGCATGGTACCATATTTCAGACTTCAAGTGTTTCTGTCCCTCAAACATCACATCTTTTTATTCTTCAAGACTATAAGTATATGAACACAAGTAGTGTTTTGTTTCGGACAACCCAAATTTTACTTGTGAACAACTCAAATTAGTGAAATGGTTGCACCATATATGTCTCATATACAGATTTCGAGTAAGGGGTAGGTGAGGTGATAACACATCTGACAAAAGTAATTTCCAATATCACCCAGCAAGGGGTTGTGAAAATATTTTGCTAAACTGCTAAACAAATTGTTCTCTGCCCTCCGTCTACAGTTAACATCGCAAAAAATGAATCTCAATGGTGTCTACGTTGGCTTTGAAATGGGAATTTCACAAGATTTCAAATTTTTAGTATTTTTTTTAATTTCTAGTGACTACTGATAAAGTATGCATAAAATTTGTTTTCTATTGCTTTTGTTCTGTTAAAGACAATATACAGGCTCCATCGGAACGAAAAAACTTAATGTCACCTACTCTTTTGGAAGAGTTAAAGACAATTCCAAATCAAGTCGGCAGACACAGCAAAAAACATGTACGTCAAACTTTGAGTAAATGAGCATTGTTTAACAAGATGTTTCTTGATTGGATGTTGCCTTTGTATTATATTGATTGTATACTTTGTTCGGATTAGGGATCATAGTTATCGTTAGCCAGTGAGAAAAGTTCTTGTTGAACAGCTTGCATCGCCCCCAAACTTTAATTAATCGCTAATAATAAATGTATTTCAAATTTTCTACAGCCCCAATTGAAAATTTAATTGAACTGAAGCTTTAACAAAGACCCAGTTTAATGTTCCCAAGTCCAATATAGTTCTAAATTGACTCTGCGTTTCATGATTATGTTTAAGTGGACTTTTCCAAACTATTCAGTACCATCTGCTAAACTGGCCATATTTATATTTCGTTCTGAAATATATCCCCAGGAAATGACAATTGGATTCCAAGCTACGATTCAAGCAATACTTGTTAAATGAGGAAAATAGCGCACAAAGGGTTCTTAGGTTCTCATACAGAATCTTATATTAGTACTTACATGCGCAAATTCTTTTAAAGAAAGAAATGGCTCAAATTAGTTTTGACTTCAAAATTCCTGTGCGCTACCAAGTCTTATGTAAATGGGAATTCATAAAATGGCCTTTACCTTTAAAGTATTTAACGCAGTGGCATATGTAGATAATGTTTCAGAATGAGTTTGTAGCGCTGTTTCCCTTTTTGATTTCGAACGCCTGTTTCCGTCTCGTAGACAAGATGTACCTTTCAGTTGAAGTTGATGAAAAAGGTAGACTATTACAGTTTGCATCATTATTCTTTATCTGATAATATCAACTAAAGGTTTCTTTGGATATGTCAGTTGGGAGATAAAGTGTTACTGAATGGTTTTGTTCAAAATAGTATAGAATAACCCAGTAAAATGGAACTTATGAAATTAAATGAGAACAAATAAAACTTGAGGATGGAGCAAGAAACCTAGAGACACTGTAAAGGACAGTATTGCATTACAGAAAACTTTAACCGAGAAAGGGGCGACCTCATTTGTGCTGTTAAATAAGTGTCAACAGTATGCAAAGATCCTATTTTGTTCAACGCTTAGAGCCGTGGATTCTACATGATAGCAGCATAATATGACAATTTATGAATTATAAAAAGTTGATAACCAAAATTTTTGTGTCACAGGCAAGTTAATACGAGGCCCAAAGTGTCCTTACTTATTTTTCTAAAGTATAGGTTTCCTTGTGCTTACAGGCGGCTAGAGAGTTGGCAACATTTAGTCGGGTGAAGTCGTAAGTGACACACCTGGCATGTAACAGAGAGAATTTGATATAAATCTTACGGTTCATTCCCTTTTTTCTCTTTATAAAAAATTAATTTTTGGCAAAGTTGCCAGCGATCTTGCTTTTTTCAAACTTTGCCCCAGTGCACCTATATGAAATATACAAAATGCTTACATCCGTTCTACCGTACATTTTCTAGAGAAGCGTGGACGCCACAGAAACTGTGACACACGGCAACTCACCGATAGAGGACAGGCGTAAGTCGGCCGAAGATTTGGGAGGTACCACAATAAAAGATGGTATGAGATTTTTTGTACTCACTACGTGTAAAAATTGCATCATTGCCATACTAGCAAGAGTGACAATGCTTAGCAAATAAGAGCTGGGAGAGGGTGGGGTGGGGTGCTCTAACTATATATATATATATACATATATATATATATATATATATATATAAATATTTATATATATATATATATGTATATATATGTATATATATATATATATATATATATATATATATATATATATATATATATATATATATATATATATATATATATATATATATATATGTATGTACCTAAATTTTGACATTTTGAACTCCTAAGTTCCTCACACCATTTTTTCAGCTTCTTCTCTATATTCTACCAAACAGTTTCGTACCTTTTTGGTAGCGTTTTGGTTTCCTCTTTACTCAGCCACTATGTAGTCTGCATGTACTTCCGTCCTTGTGATTAACAAGTTGAAATTAAAAATATTGTTACTAGTTTAACTAATACTAACATTTTAACAGGGTATAGACAAGGCCTACTTGAGCATCATTGTATCAATGTAGAAGCATTAATCACAAAAAAGTAGTTCTTTGGCGCTTGTAGTCACTCATAAATTTAATTTTGCCTTAAGTTGAGGTGAATCCAGTTAGATTAACATATTTTAACGTGTATCTCTAAGTACGTCCCACTTGGTACCTTATAAACTGCTCCTGGTGATTTCACTCTGGTAACCACGACCATTGCAATTCTCAGTTATGTGTTTTTGGAGTAAGTGTGTAAGTGCAGCAATGCTAGCAAACATATTACAGAACAAAGTAGTTTTTAATATGAATATTCGATTAAAGGGATTAAAAGAAACTGAAATCATTTACAAACTTAGCAATATAGTAGCTTTTATGGAACATGCATGTTGTGTATTTGTTCGTGTTCATACCATACATTCAATAGGTAAGGGGGACTCTCTCCTGGACTCCTTACGGACCACCGCGTTAATTTCCAACCATGGCGTGTCCATGGTGATCTATGATACTGGCGTTGAGCTTCACATTCCACCAAATGCTTTCCACGAAGGAGAAAAGGAAAGTGAAATACAAATGAGGATAATTTCCACTGACCAACTTGATGAAGTCCCACAGAATTTCGAAGACAACTCAACGACTGTGGTCGAAATTTTACCAAATATGCTGCAACTGCGGTGTGAGGCAACCCTGATTCTACCTCACTGTCTTGTTATTGACGATGTTAATGACTGTGAGGTTTGTATTTCCCAGAGTCACCACAGCCAAGGTAATATAGCAAAGCTTTTAACGAGGATAATATTGTGGTATAAACGAGAATGTAGCTACTTTCACTATCTATAAAACAGCTTGATAACTTAAAAGAGATTTGTAAGAGGATACGTTCCACCACATTTACAAAATGAAGGATATTGGTTTTTTAGGAAGTTAAGATCATCTTAATAACTTGTGATCCTTGGGTGGTACTGATTTTCAAGGCAATTTATTTTGAGCCATATGTGAAACCAGATTATATCAAGTGTGTATGTACTAGAATGCTTTATTTTCTCGCTGAGGCGCTGACGATAAGATGTGATCAGGCATGTAACTGAGGATATTTCAAAAAGTAAGAAAGGAAGTTATATCATGTTTGTTAAAACAGTATTTTCAGCGACAAGGAAAAAAAAAACTTTGAAAAAAGTTTATACCTGCAGGTCTATTTCCTATAATTTATTGGTAATGTCAAAATAAAATTTTACAAATGACACTGAGAGTTCTTCTTGTCTTTTGAATAATGTGCATGGTAGGACAAAAACCACAATGGGAAGATATATCGGAATCTGCAAGGCCAATACTTCATGCGAGGTATTGCGAGTTCCAGCTACGAGAGTTTTGCTGGTTGAAATACACAATAAAAGGTCAGAGTGTGATGGGAAAGAGATTGCTGTTGTATACACTTGGAGAGAACTATACAACACAACATGTAACAGCTACAGTCGGTTACATCCCTGCGTTACCTGGCGCCCAGAAAGTTATTGAAGATGAATTTGGTGAAGCAATGAAGGGAACAGTAAGTTTCACTCGATCCGTGGTTTTTTAACATCAATCGTGACTGTTACCTTGCAAGGACATCAACTTCAGAACGTA
The DNA here is from genome assembly GCA_037179385.1 of Holothuria scabra. NCBI lineage: Eukaryota > Metazoa > Echinodermata > Holothuroidea > Aspidochirotida > Holothuriidae > Holothuria > Holothuria scabra. The sequence continues at coordinate 73,627,921 of CM074179.1, forward strand.
TTTTCATATGTCTTTTGCATTGCAATTAGTGTCTTCACACAATTAAATTAAAACCGTTATTCTTAGCATTTGCGAGGCCTTTTTCGATTCTTCTCGTATGTGGCTGTCATAGATGTAACATGTCAATATGATTCCACAGAGCTCACGGTCGTTAGAGTTGGCAATGAATTAGGGAAGTCTGACAACGAATTGCGAGACTTTTCGCTCACTGTCAGTTTATTTTACGAACTTCTCAAGGTTGCCTGTACTGGATGCATTTCGATACTATATTGTCTTCAAAACAATGCATTTAGCATACTTTCATCAATTAATTCAGATTCTGTGGGAAATATACACGATTTGTGATGTAAATTTTGTAAAGTCCAAGCTTAATAAACGTTTTAAATGGAAGAGGGAAAGTAGGCAAAATATCATAACAACTCTGCATTTTTCACAATAATTATGACTAGAACTTGTGCTGTAAGACTGTGTATTCGGTATGATCAACAACTCAAGAACGCTTTCCAGTGATCTGTCAAAAAGTGATTAACATTCTCAAAGCAATATCAAATCTTGTGTCTCACCAAGGTTAAGCCGCACAGCACTATTATATTTCAATATTTACTCATTCAACTTTGTAAAAGGCTAACAGTATGTGATTTCTGAAATGCTGTATCATCACCAAGAGTCGACAGATTCCCTTAATCTAGTTAGACTGAGGCCAAAAGCACATGTTTGCTACTACCGTTTTCTGGTTTCCAATTTGCAGGTTTACCAATCAAACTTACATGGACGAATTATTGGCTATCGGCAGTCCTTTATTTTTCGAAAAGAACCAGAGAAACCCCTCAAAATATCCATTGAAGAAGTTGTACCCAGGGACGGATGGGATTCTGGAGAAAAACTACTAAAGGTTTATAAACATAATTTAGATATTCAAGGAAACAAGTTTTTGTTAGCATTTAGCTAGCACTTACACTTAATGAGTTGTAGTCTACTTATACGGAGTAGTAGGATAACAGGATTTCGTTTTGAAAAGTCATCTAGCAAAAGAAAAAAATAGTAATAAAAGTTTTATCAAGCATAATTTTCTAAACAATGTACTCATCCCTATTCCCTTTTTCATGTGTGCGATACAATTTAAAACCCAAAATTTGTTTAGGTTATGAATTTCCTTAATATCCTATGAAATGTAATCAAAAAGACGAAAATCACTCCAATAAGAGCGTGCGGAGGTACTACTGCTAGTAAAAGTGAATGCCCTTGAATAGAGTGACAATGCACTCTTAAATGAAGGGTTTAAAGTCGTTTCAAGGTTTGGTACGTTAGGGCCAGGAGTTCCTATTCTAAGCATTTTGTTTAAATTTGCTTTGAAATCTGATGTCTGCTTCTAAAGATATAAGCAGGTAAATTTGGCACTTTTTTAGCAAAAAGTGAACTTGAAGCAAGCACATATGACATCAAATCCTCACATTTGTAGTCTTAATTTGTTTCACTACTCTGTAGATTTGGTTCCTCTCTCACATATGAAATTAAATTGACCCTCAAGCTTCCCCTTCAATAGAGCGACGGATACTTCACAAATGTAATGGAATTTCGTTGTGTCATGTTTATTTTCATAATACTTGGAAGGAAATGCACTTTCACTAGGATTTGTTGAGAATGAATGTCACTCTTTTACATTTAGGAAAACGAACACATTGGTTAATCGGTTAACTAGTTACATAAAAATATTCTTCAGAATTCTACATCTCGGATGTGCTAATTTTATTTGTTTTATTTTATAGACTATTTCCTACAGTCACGTAGAATTATCAAATGAACAAAGCCGTTCATTCACGTTTAAGAGAAAAAAGTCGGATGTGCCCTTCCCAGTGTGTCATTTCGAAGTTTCGCAAGAGGACAGAACAGAAATACATATTGATCTCGCGGTAAATGAAAAACATTTCATAGAATTTTATTATATTTAACGACGCTTATCTCCTAGCCAGAGAATAATGGGTCTTCTTGAGGGAGTCTTAGTAAAGATTAACAAGTTTTGATTTTTGCTGTTACGTGGTAAGGATTTGTAAGATATAAACTACCTATCCCTTATCGAAAGATAACTATGCTCTTAAACCACTTGTGCTACACACGTGTCCTCTCCTGTTTGTACTTTACCAACTACATGCGTAACCTACTGTTTTGTATGACAAATGTGTGATAAAAAAGACGGATTTTAAGTGTGGTGTGTAGCATTTTGCATTGCTAAAAGGTGCAAAGATTAATGTTTTAAACAAAAAAGTGTTTTTCACTTAACACAGAAACTGCGCTAATGTTGTCCTATCGGACCACTTTGAAAAGGCATTGTGTACCGTGAATGGCCAGTCTAACAGAACATGAGAATATAATCACGTTCTAAGAGGAAGAGGGGGAATTGTGCTTCAATCACAACCGATAGCCTACTCAGTAAATGGCAGAACTCAAAGACAATATTAAAACGTTTAAAAATCTGTATTTCAATTCGAGTGGAAACTTAATTGCGATCGACTGGATATGACTTGTTTCATTGTTATCCCCAAACAAAAAATTTCATCTACCCTCTCTGTAAATTTGTTTTGTTTGACTCCTTGGTTATTATGTTGTTTATATCAAAAGCTGCAAACTAGTGATTTGAATATCAAATCAGAGAAAATGTGTACTTACGTTTTTCTCCCCAATGGCACAATTAGGGGCGATTTTAACAAACGTTTAGCTCTAAATTTCGTCTCATGCCCTTTTGACGATTTTGGTTGAAACTTCTTTGTAATATTAAAAAGACAATTAGAGTTAGAAAAGGATGTTAACCTTTCCCCCAATCACGTCGTTCTCCCCTCTGAACGAATTGTTTACCATAATATAGAAACATTGAAGAGGTCTTCAAGGTTACAGGAACGCTTACTTTGTGCTAAACACGTCTGAATGGCAATTTCTGAACATTTATTGGGTAAATAATTCCACACAGCTGTTGAAAAACCAGACAACCTTCACCACACTCTCAAAAAACGTCGTTAGCAACATATGCCAAAATACACAACATTTGAGGATAGCTAACAAGCCAGTCAAGTATGAGTTAAATGTTTTTTCACGCAGTGGGAGCAATGAAAACATAAATCACGGGCACAGATCATGTAACAATCTCAAATACCAGTACACACCACACCGCCTTTGGTGCACTGGTTGTCTATGTTACATTCTCAAGAAAAACGTCACAACTCGTTCGTTTCTTTGGAAAGTCAACAATTTTATATTTCCCTTTTACGACAGCAACGACGTTATGTTGAACCTATAAAAGGACCAATGCTTCAACCAGAGACCACTCAGTCTCGTGGTCCAGAGAGTAGGGTGTCAGATACCAATGGAGCTATGAACGAATCAAGGCAGGTACAAATCACTGAAATGGTTTTATCTCCGAGTGGCACGGTTGCAATACGAGGTGACCGGCACGAAGAAATCATTGTGCACTCTGGCATGTCATTAAACACCGGACTGGAACAAACCAACCGCGTTCAAGCTTGTGTTCCCGTTCTGAGCAATTTACCATGGCTTCAAACACCCGGGACACCGAACGATCTACCAATCTTTTCTGAACTGTCTCTCAGTGATATATTGAAACTGCAAATTTTTTTGGACCCCGACCACATACTACATAAGGATTGGAGAATGCTTGCTGGCAAGCTTGGATTTACAAGCACTGATGTATGGAATTTCCAAAGACACAAAAGCCCAACGGAAGCATTACTATTTTGCGCTGGCCAATCTGGGAAGCTTAAGTCCAAAGTGCAACTGATGCAAATATTAGAAGACATGGAAAGATTAGATGCCAGACGTGCTATTTCTAATTAAACCATCTATAAATAATCTAAGTATACTACAATGCATAAACGAAATTACTCACAAATTTATCAGATCTTCCTTTCCTCAGGACCAGTTGGTTAGAAATATACGGATAAATAAAGAGTAATAAATAGCAAACTGAACCAAAATCTTGACATCTGTCTAGCGAATGATATCACAAAAGGAGGTTGACTAAATGGCTACGCAAGGCGTTCGGGACCATGCATGGTATAAGGAAAACCATGGTTAGTTACGAAGGAGGATGTAAGACCGGTAGGATAAGAAACACCGAGTATACGTTGGTCGGGAGCCCTAAATTTAATTAACCATCAGTGCCCCTAGTATTTTCTACCAGTCCACGTTCTTGACACGAATAATGACGAAAATGTAAAAACATGCCTCGAAAACAGGTTGTTCAATTTAGTCCCGACTTCCATTTATTTATTCTGTTTGCTAGGTAATAGACCGCTAGATGATCAGTAACTACGGAAAATAGAACATTTTCTACAGTATTGAACAGACAAAGGGATGGTATTGCATTAAGATCAAAACGTAAAATAAACATAGACATGAAAAAGCAAGTAGTTTACACTGTACAATTCGGTAAAAACAACAAACGTTGTTTTTCATTATTTTTGTATTCCCTTAGAATTTTGTTTTCTGTACGGTTTCTGAACTTTTCCTCAATCATATACTGTCCGTGTTCATATTAGGGAAAATTTAAAGTTTAAGTTGAATACACAGGTCATGTAACTTAATTTATAATTGCACGGTATTTCGGTTGTTTCTACCTTTAAAATAAGTACGTAAACGATAATTCCAGACTTTGTTATTCCCAAATTTAGGTTGGACGATTCAAGAAAGCGATGAATGTACTGTACTAACTTGACGTTTACGGAGCTTTGAACATAAGAGATGTATGCCAAACTGCATCTATTTAGGGTTGGGCTGGCGGAAGTGGAAGCACACTGAAATTATGACCTCACACGGAGGAACGTGCTTAGAATTCTAGTCACAAATGTATTAATATACTCGGGCTTATGCACCTACGTCACTGTGTTGCGCATCTCTCTGTTTTTCTACAGGCTTCCATTTTACAGCAATTGTTACTTTACTAAGGTTCTGTTGTGCGCGCGTTTCGGTAACGCAACGACTGCCTTTGATCATTTCCATCCAGTGAAACGCGCTGACGTCACGTGCATAATTTCCACAGTCAAAGCAGACTGAGGGACTTCACACCTAAAGGGTCATTTATGAAATTTAGATTCAAGTTTTCACATTCTGCGAGATCACTGAACGAGCTAAACCGAACTTGTACGCAAATCTTCGTGCGCATGTCCTATACCACTTGAACCAGTGCCAACCAGTGACGTGAACGTGAATGAGTCTATAGCTTGTTCATAACTCAAGTTATTGCTGTTCAAAAAAAGACCCCCCCCCCTTCCCTTGCTTTAAGGTTACAAAATGTTCCGTAATACCGGCAGATTACTTCCAAAATCTTTTGTTCTCCTTTTAAATTGATGTTATTAATTTGGCCTCGAAACTTCACACTAGTGAAAATTTAATAATATCCGTTTGAGGTTGAGCCGAAATTTTTGTGAGAACAAAGGTTTTATCTTCAAAAGTATTTGCATATTACATTTGCATGTGCGAATATTATAAAATATACAGAAAGATGCTCACATGGGCATCCGCAAGGGGGGGGGGGGCAAGGGGGGCACCTGCCCTCTCCCTCCCCTTGGAAAATCAAACTTGTGAAAAAATGAATTAAAAATTAATTTAAAAAGAATTAAAAATAATCATCAAAATATCTTTACTCACAGCGTCAGTTTCTACTCGTGAAACAGTAATCGAATCCTCCGAGGATCGCTTCCGAACTTGTCAAAGTATAAGACATTGGTGGGTGTACCCATCGACGCTATGTATGTCATAGGTATACCCTATTATGTATCATGAAAAATATGCGGGCATTTGACCAGGAATAGCAAAAGAGAAGATGGTATGCTGAACAGTGAAATAGTAATTTGGGGACCATCATTCGTGATATATATTGGAAATTTGTAATTGTAAAAACTATGACAAAATTGTACTAGTTGTCAGGTATGTAGTGTGCATATGGCACCCGACTATTGATGAATGCGTTGGTCTTGGTTTGGTCCCGTGCTGATCCCAAGTTGCGATGCGCGGATGTAACTGGGATACACAAGGTGAATTGGGGGGGGGGGGGGTGATGATTCATAATTGGGTAACGGACATAGGCCTATATTAGGCTGTTTGACAGTTGTAAGATTTATCGTGCATTGGCGTGAGAGGCCGTGATCGAGAGGCAGATTTCCCTTCAACAATCGTTTACATTGAAAATTCTAAAAATCTAAAAAATACAGACATGGAATTCCTGTTCCAGAGCTGGGTACATGCAGCTTAGAACACCCGTCAAGTGTCGTTTCCGGCCATCTGGAAGGTTTTTAAGGCCCAACATTTTCTTGTACGCTCCGCGCCAACCGATGGTGGCGCTCCGCTTAGATGATGTACACAATTCAATCATCCATGAATGACCTTGCCCCCCCCCCCCTGGTAAAAATTTCTGCGGACGCCCATGGATGCTCAATTTACTTGTCGGCATTACAGCACAGACTTCAAACATGTTACTGTAGTTTAGATATTTTCTTTAAAAAGTCATAACTCGGAACGCAACAAGCTATTGAGATGGAAATTCCAACAATAAAGAGAAAAAAATGTCTTGACTTTTGAGGCTCTTGAAATTTGTCACGTCAATATCCCTTAAAAGGCAAAATGCAGTCAGACCAACTTAAATCAGTATGAATGGTCCTAGAGAATCACGTGACCATATCTTTTTCACTGAATAAAACGTTAGAAGACAACCTTCTTGGTCTACCTTGACTATTGCAATGTCATGTTCTAAAAAAAATCAAGTTAATTTACTTGGAAGGTACATTGGACTGAGCCCGGTAATTCTTAGATTTAGCTGTTATTTTAAGATGAGTTAAGTTGGCTGTTTTTGCTCCTAAAATAAAATTGAGAACTTTAGCTCTATCGCAACCGTGGTTTTCAAATGTTAAAAGAAAGTGAAATAAACCTTGACAAGAGGTATGAGTAAACGATGTTAAGGTTTAAAAAAAAAGATAGGGATGCAGAAGAAAGTCGGCCCACGTAAAGTAAATCAAAATAGAAATTAATTTCATTCCTTCGTTATTTGGATTTATGGTAAATTCAAAGTACAAACCGACATGATAAAGGAAAAACTCACTTTACTGTGCAATTTTTTGGAGTTTCAAATACAGCAAAACACAGTTGGGTAAATATGTTGGTTGCCATAAATAATTTATGTAGACTTTTTAACAACCCTTTGCTCATGCATGTTTTCTATCACAATTTTGCATACAGGAGTGCCATGCTCGAGTGGTCAGATTTCTTGTGATTAATATACTAGCTAAGTGACTTACATCGAAATAATATTGTTACATATATCTGTATAAAATATATATATATAAAACAAGCTTCTTCATACTAAGACCTCAGCTCTGACAAAGAAAACGTGGGCTAAGATATACCGGTATTATAAATACGTCTTGAATTATTTAGCTTGATAAATATTGTCATGTTAATGGGTAAAATATATTAAAACTATAAACAATGTTTCCTTGTTGGAGGTCTTAATTACAAACTGTGCATTTGTTCCTTTGTGACAATTCAAATGCTATTTCTTGAACGGTTCAGACTAGCTAAATGAATTGGAATCACCAATAAGTGACGCAAAATTGCGTTTTTGCTTACTTGAGTCTGGAAACAAAGAATGTAAAAATTTGTTATGTGACACCAGATCGAATGGTACCTGTCAACTTCAATGCTATCAAAATTTTCCCCAATATTTTCTTCTGATTTTAAAATATTTGTCCAAAGAGAGACAAGAATGTTTCTAAAGAAAAAATCCTCCCACAACAGAGAGTTCCAGTTTTCTAACCTAGTTCATTGCAGAATCCACTCCCTTGAACCTTGGACAAATTTACCCTGTCCTTGCAGTCTTTGCTTGTTACACAACTGACAAAGAGCAAATTTGTTGCAGATTAGCCTACATGGTCCGGTGGCCGTCTGTTATTGTCTGCAGTTTTCTATTGTTGTAAATTCGGCCAAGTCGTTACGCTATCGGCCAAGTCGTGACGTCCTCTTTCAAGGGGCAGAATTCTCTAATGTACTTCAGGCCCTCCGGTCCCACAGCTGTCTAAAATTTATCATCATCCACAATCTCAGTTAATTGCATCAAGGAGAGTATACAATACCCAACGTGTAATTAGAAAAATCTCAGTACCAGTGGCGTATTTGGGATGGAGGCATTGGGCCTTGCCTCCCCCTCTACCGCTGGTGCTGGTTTTTAACCAAACTTTAGTGGTGTCACGACACAAGGTTTACCGAAGGCTACGTACTTTATTTAAAATGTTTTATGACATTGGCTAACACCACCATCCTATCCTAACGACTTCAGAAAACATAAAAAGGAATCATATCTATACACAACCAAAAAGCGCAATTTTGATTATATAAATACAAAAAAAAAAAAAAAAGAAAAAAAAAAGGCTCCTTGCTTATAAAATTTGTAATCAAAAGTTGGTAAACAGTGCATCTATAATGATAGAGCGCCATCCTTTAGGTTAAACCCAAGTTCTCATACACCCACAGAGTGTGCTTCTCTTGTAAACAGAGTAGAATAAACAGGAAAAAGAAAAAAGATAGAAACACTACAAGTTCGAAATAAGGTAGTATAAAGAGAGTAGTAAATAGCGAGTAGGCCTATATTGTAACATTTTTAGACCTTCCAAACCCTTTAACAGATCTTCATTAAATACAGGACAATAAAACTGAACTACTATGAACGTATGAAGGGCGTTCCCAGCAGAAAATTCCCTTTAAGACCCTTTGTCCAAATTCCATTAACCAAAGGGTTTCAATGGGTTCTAATAGGTTTTCAAAAGGGTTTGGTTTGAGCAAAAGGTAATTTCATAATTCCCCTTGAGATTTGTTCAATTCCCATCACCAATCAAAGAGAAGCCTTTGAATATGCAAAGGGTTTTCCAAAGGGAACCACTTGAAACCCTTTGGGTTCAAAGGGTTATACCTCAAAGGGTTCCAAAGGGAACTTTCCGCTGGGTTCCTGTCAACTATAGACCTATTTCCAAATAGCAATTACAATGAATTGTGGGATAGTTTTGGGTGTGCGTCAATTTTCACCACAGTAAAATGCCGTTGACAAAAATGACAAACACCAAAACTCTATCCCACAATCGTTTGTAATTGCTATTTGGAAATAGGTCTATGATGTATCTTTTTACACTAGGTTGTCAAGCTATAACAAACATGGGTGACGACCCTTTACGTTAGCCGCGCACACTACACGATTTTGCAAACCGCAACTCAACTCGATCGTCGGATCTCCAACAGTCGTGCATGTAGTGTGAGTGAGTTTACGACTGCGACTGGCAGTTCGGACCAGTTTTAAGTCGCATCGCCTTCAGTCGGGAAGAACGAACATGTTGGTTCTTCCCGAATCTGTACGGCGACAGTCGCAAGTGACTGAAATATCTGACCAATCAAAATTACTGATTCATATGCACGTGATATATAAATACGGTGAAAGTTGTCTGATGCTTGTTCCGGTGACAACTTTTGACGTAACTTTGTGTAAATATTCAGTTGGAAAAGACGGATATATGGACCGAGTACGACGAGTAGAGATAAGACAAACTCGTAGAAATGTGAGAGAAACGACCTGTGCTTTATAACTGTGGAAGCAAATGTTTTTTCCTATAAGAATGCTTTGAAAAAAAAAAAAAACCGCGGTTGAAGAGATTGCCAAGGCGGTCGACATCACTGGTGAGCTGTAAACTTGCATAGGCCTAGTACGCTAGCTACACACTGAAATTAAAATTCTGCTAGGAAGACTATCTACGCGGAGCTCCACCACTGGTTGGCGCGGAACGAACAGAAAATTTTGAAAAATCGTACCCCTGAGACAGTTGAAAATGTCATTTCTCAGGCTTAAGGGGGATCTAAGCAGTCGCTATTTGATAAGAAAATTACCCTGATAAAATGTATCACTACCAACCGATGAAATGGTCCGGCATATTTTCGGGGGAAAACTACAAAACGGAATTGGAAATATGCTAGTAAATTTTACTCTAGTACTCTTGGCTATATTCAATATATATTGAAAAAAATGAGTGCCCGTACTTCCGACTACATACAGTATGAATTTACTTTTAAAAAAAGTAGGCCTATGGGGATCTTAGCAGTCGCTATTTTGATCAGAAGAAACAGTTAAAATGTACCACTACCATTGGATGAAATAAAGTAAATGATTTTCCCGAATATTTGACCATTTCAGGCAAATTTTTGCAAGACTACAGTGTGAAGTTGGGATGATGAAAACATTTTTTTCACATTCTACCCAAAAGTGTCGCAGATCTTTTTTATTTTCCATGAAGATTGTATTTTGAACACAGCGTCTTCTGTTTTTCGGCAAAGATTTGAGGCTATTAAAATAATCGGCCATTTCGGGTATTGTGTTACACAAGATTTAAAAACAGGCTCAAGAATAATTGTTTCTTTTAAGCCATAGATTTCCCAAATGTGTCGCGATTTTTTTTATCTCTTTAATTTTTACCCTTTTTACCCTTACTATGATACTTTTCCATTTTCGGACAAATGCTTGAAAGAATTTGGATATTCGACAATTTCGAGCATTGTATTGTGATTATCTGTGAAGTAAAGGTCACAAATAATAGCTTTTTGAGCTGCCCTAAGTTTTAGCGACTTTTTGGAATCTTGCGACTATATTACCTTCCTTTCCCTTTTTTCCGGTATATCTTTTTGAGATTTCGGCCATATTTAGGCCCGAACTTTTCCCAAATTCCTGCCCGAATTTAGATTTTGCGGAAATTTGGGGCAGTCTTCCCCCTGCCACGTCTCGTACGCCACTGGGTATGTCCACTTCAGCCAAGAGCTAAATGAAGTCCTGTGAGGTAATAGTGGTAAGGCAGTAAGGTTGTGACCCTTGAGACTGCATTGACCCAACATGGGTTTGGTGGTTGCACTGGCCAATGACTGGCAGCAATGGCCCTGCAAATTCCTTCTAACCATAATAGACCCAAATATTCTACCCACCACACCAAGTATGATTTTGGAACGATTTTGTGCATCCCCAGGAATTGAAAAAAAAAAAAAAACCCTACAGGAAGTAGAAACATGCCAGATGCTAGGAGCACACTTTAATCCACACCAAGGTAGCCAATTTTAGCCACTCCAAATCTGTTAGAAAATTATCCGTCCAGAAACCCGAGGAGGAAAAAGTCAAGAGATTCCGAAGATATGAAGCTTGTCACAGTCTGAATTTATTCCGGAATTCAGAGTGGGGCGCAATTGCAGAATACCCTGCAACTGTTTGAACGACAAAAATAAACTCTCCTACAGGTTATCGTTAGTGTGGGGGTCCAGGGGGCGAAGCCCCCAGAAGCCTTGCAACCTTTGCACTCTGAAAAGTAATATTTGAGCCAGATAATAGCCGAAACGTAATAAAAGCAACTTAAATTTGTTTTATTACTTTTGAAAAATTAATTTTGCGACATTCAGTTATGAGGGGGGGGGGGGTATGTCCCCCCAAATCTCATAAAAATATTGGGGGGGGGAGGCCTTCCTGCCCCCCATTTTTGCTAGTATTTTGTTTGAATATCTGTCCAAATCGATGACTGTACTGCCACAGCTCCTGATCCAATACCTACATTAATTTTTAACTTGGAATCTCAAGACAAAGGTGGTTCAGATGCATGTTGGAGTGCGTGGGAAGTGATAGTTTCCTGCGATCAGGAAGGAGTATTTGGATAATACTTCCCTGCTCCAACTGATGGTGGAAATCCGTGCCAAGTTCCTTCCCCCTCCCCCCATAGGTTCTGAGTATTTATTTCCTGGGACCAGGGAACTGCCTTTTGACGGTGGATGCATCTAGAACTTGGTTTTTGCGTCAATATATTGCATCTAAAGACCCTCAAGTATCCAAAGGGAATGACACTGGTTGGGTCATAACAACGGCTTCAAAACGGAGTCTACATGCCGTTGTGCGTGGTGTTCAGCATAAGCATCAGAGTAGGGGGGAAAACAATTTGGCGCAGCAAGTTAAACCAGACTGCTAAACATTAAGGCGCAAAGCCCAATATAAACAGCTAAATTCAGCGATCTGGAACTTGAAGCATTTTTACTAAAACTTTGGCGTAAGCTACCAGTCAACTAATGGTGGCACTCCGCTTAGACAGTGTGTCTGCTGCCATACACTGTCCTAATCCGCTATTCATTATTCCAAATTTTGTCACTTTGCATACACCACGGAAATTCCTGGGCACTTGCCTTTGGATGTATCTTTTGAATATTTTTTCACTTCAATGGAAATTGAGGGAAAATAAAGAATAAAAAACGATGTAGATGTCCTGGAGGGTATAATGAGGCCTCGTGTTTTCCCACTAATATACCGTGAACAGGCCTGGGACGAGCCTTTTCTAGCGATCGGGGAGGCAATTTGGACCAAAGTTTTCTTGCGCTCCGTGCAAACCCAATTCTTTGCCAGCAATAGGTGCGCATTGATTCAATGCGATTATTCTTAGAAAATGGTTCATTAAATACATAATGGGTCCCCTTAAGCATACAAAATATCATAATGCATCAAATTACGTATTTTCACATTAAAATACTAGAAAGCTCCACATCGTGAGAGGGGGGAACACGACCCTCCCACACCCTCTCCCCTCGCGGGTAATCGCTCTCGGGCCCGGTCGCTTCGCTCCCTCGCATCAGTTTTGGCCCGCCTATGAAGAAAGGTCTAGACACGCCCTTGTGAGTGGTCGTGATTTTTCAAAGATTTATGTACTCTCCACGCGAACAGATGGTGGCGCTCCGCTTGGTCTTTCGGGCAGAAATAGATACTTCAGACAGAGAATCACCATGCGTCCCCATTAATCGCTCTCTCTCAATTCAGCCCCCCCCCCCCTTCCCATTTTGAAATGTCTGGATCCGCGCCTGCTTCTGATCCAATCAGATCAAATCATGTACTGCCCTCAGCTATCGGTTACTGAATTATACTGTGATAAATGATAGAGCCCATTTCTTTTGATCATGACTTTCCACCAAGTGGCGGATCCAGAGGGGGGGAGTATGCATCCCCCCCCCCCGGGATGGTAAAAATTGTATAGATAGCCAGGCTAATTGTAGCCTAGGCCTAATTACATTTTAAAAATACAGTGATATAGTTGTTACATTATTTGATGACGGTATTTTTGTGTCATATTCTTCAAAAAAAGGAAAAATGTAAATTATAATGTATCTATCTTCCGTATCATTTGGTATATTCCCGTTTTGTCTACATATTGCGCAATGGCGAATGCTAAATCTAGCGTTTTCCGCCAGCGGCCGTTGGTAACGCTGTTTGTAACATCGCATGTGTGTCTATGTCAATACGTGGGGCTTCGACTATCATCGGATAATGGGCCAATCGTTGATAAGAAGGCTTGTACGGGGATGTTGCAGAGTGTGTAGGCCATACGAGTTGAGATATGAATAAATAGATGAGAAGAAGATTTAGTTCTGATTCAAGATGATGGGCGGTTTTATTCCGTTCGATTAACAGCCGGCAAAAAAATTATTAAAATTTAACTATATACAGATTGCTCCTCGTCTGAAGTCTGCTGCACCAGTGTATGAGTGTGACAAAAACTTGCAAGCTCGGAGCTTTCATGTCTCGGGGAGATCGGAACACATGCGATCCCCTGATTGGTTAAAACTCGTGACGCACCAAATTCAATAAATTTTAAGGAATGTGCTGATCTAAAAAATGACCAATGAGGAGGCTTTAGAGGGTGAAATTGGCCACACCTTGCAAATACCGGATACAGCATACAAGTGGAACTAGGGCGAGATAGTTTGTCACGTTCACCGGTTACACATGACGGGAAACAGGAAGGGCCCTGGGAATCTAGGACAAACTGAAGTAAGAGTTGCCCTCAAACAACAAGATGGCGTTCCTGTTAAAGGTCATGGAGGGCACCCCATACTACATGACACTACGTACAGTTTACACATGACATAGCCTAAAACCGTGCAACGGTAAAAGAGTATACCCGGATTTAAATTCATATTGACCGTATAGTCCGTTGAAGTAATGATTACCCAAACTTTCAAGACCATGTTTTGAAAGCGTGGCAGTTGCATAGTGGCTCAAAATATTGAAACATTTAGCACCATGTTGCATCTCGGCCCCCTTTTCTTAGACACCCAGGAGGGGCAGAGGGCTCTAAAAATGAGGAATTCGGAAAATAGCCAATTGTTAGACCAGTCTACTGTGTGGTTTTGACAACTCATGAAATTACGAAATGCCCAATCAATTTTCTCTAATAAAAGCTCCATATTGGTCACTATTTGGTTCAAGAAAGCAAAATTTTCCGCGCGCTTCGCGCGCCACAAATTGCAATTCCTGAGGAGAAGTGCTCGCTCATACCTTCACTTTGGTAAACTTTTCTGAACTCTGGAAGTGACAAAATCAGAAATTAGCTACACTTGTGACACCAGATCACCAAGTGACACCGTTAAGTGTATACAGTGCTATTTTCATAAATTCATAAAATTCCACACTTTCTCCAATATTAAGCTCAAAAATTTTCGTCGGAGAGCCTCATTACGTAGGCATTGGATAACATTATGTAGCAACAACGATCTTTGGTAGCCGCCCAACCTCAGATTTTTCGATAGAAAATGTAAATTCTTCAGTAATCCCCCAATTGTTAAAATTTCCTTGCAGGAAACCCAGCATCCAAACCTTTCTGCAATGCAAGCTTCATATTTGGAAAGGGCGAAAATTTACGCCCCTAATGGAGTGCTAATCACACTTAAAAATAGGGCAAAATATGGATGCCTGCCTACCACCCCCATTTCCCATTTCCTCAATTCCAATAGGCATCAGAGACTAAACAACAGCCATATATATGGTGGTGCTTCGCTAAGTGTACATTTGATGTCCCATCCACATGCAGACCCCCACTGCAAATTCCTGGATCCACCGGAAATTCCACCGTCATTTTTCTTAGCTAGAGTGATTCATTTTACTCCCTTGCAATTAGCGACTTCGGTTATTCGTTATGGCGGCTGTGCAATGCGCACATCTTCCAAACCGTCGGGAGAAACAAACCAATCCCGTATACAACACGTATTTCAGAATTTGAATTTAAGTGAACATTATTGTGAAGTTATTGTAACTTAAACGGCCATAATGTAAGGAAGGATCTTAAGTGTGGTTTATTGCAGTGGATTGAGTCTAAATTATCTTTTTGGTGTAAAAATTTGCATTTTTATGTGCCGTTACGTAGGACTGAGACCCCCTTTTCCCCTTTTCCCTTCGAGTTGGCTAGACAATTAGGTAATGAAACAAGATAACTTCGCATACTGTTTGATGAACTCTGTTTACATTGTGCCCCATAATTCCATGCGGCAACGAATAACCGAACTAGCTTTTTCACTTCCATTCATACATGCATCTTTACCACTGTTGTAATGAGGGTAGCCTTTGTACAGGACCAAAGATCTTTTTCAAGACAGCGGTTACAATGGATTGTGAGATTCAGCTTTGGTACTAATCATTTTTCTCAACGCATTTTACTGCGACAAAATATGATGAACACTAATACTTTGTATATAATCCTTTGATGAGTCTATGGGCACATATTCCTCGTAATAAATACAAGTACTGAGTACAAAGCGTATCAATGTGAGTGTTAGTGCTCACTTTCGTGGGGGTGGATTGCGCCTATACACAAGTAGTATCTTGGGCATGATCTGAGGTTCGAGCTGTTGGAAAATTTTTGTCCCCATCCACAAAACAGATCACGTCCCTGCCTTATAACACATTAATGCTGGTGTGTCATTAAATATCAAGTTACTAGTAAAATAACTTGCAATGTTCCAAAGAAGGTCAAAACTTTGCAATAAAAAACAGGGATAAATTGTTCCAATTTTATAAAGGAAATAAAAGTGACCTATAACATTATCAATATGCTCTGCTAATATCTGATTAAGTGATATAATTACTAGATTTGTGTGTGAAAGTGAGCTGGAAGGGGTGAGGGCAGCAGACATTCTATCACTTCCTTACATTGACAAGGATGCTTTTTATCCTTGGTTTTTTTTCAGACTGTTGTGATGACCCCAAAGTAGGAATAGAACTTCCTCCTGGGGATTGCAAGTGGTAAGGTTCTCATAACATTTACAGTTGTGTGTGTGATCACATTTTCATAAGGTGTAACTGTTGAGAAAGTATGCAGTAATGTTTAAAGAAAAACAAAAATCTGTCCATTTATGTTGGGATATGATGTCATATGAGCTTGTTTTAAGTCCACTCTTTGTTAAAGATGTGACAACTTTACTTGCTCATATCTTAAAATCCCCACATCGGATTTCAGTGCAAATTTCACCCAAATGCTGAGAATAACGTGTCAAAATTTGAAATGACCTTTAACCCTTCTTTTAAAATAAGTTTCAAGTTAGTTATATTACTATGTGTTAAGATTGCAAGCAGGTTCAAGGCAAAAATTGTAATAATATGTATTACATTCCCAACAGTTACAAAAAATGAGAGCACAAGTTGTCTTGTGGTAGTACAGCACAAACTTTTGAATGTGTTAGAGGGACAGACTTCCTATACATGGACAGAGCATACTGCGCATAGATTGCCACTAATGTACGTGTGAGCAAAAGTACACCAAGATGGCTGTCTACTATGATTTTGTGTGAAAGCTTGGACTTGCTCAAGTCAATTCCTAGATTTTGCAAGAAAGTTGAAATATTTTTGGAATATGGCAAAGTAAGGTCAAAATCATTTCACGTATTGCAGGCATATGATATTCTTTCACGTTCAAGTTTATCTTTTGTTTAAAATATAACAGAGTCGCCCTCAGATCAGAAGATTTATAGCTTCACAGCAGCCATCTTAGTGGGCCTTTTTCATGTTGTGGCTCCCTTGTTTTCCCTACCCCATTGCTAACATTAAACCCCAAGCACAGTAGGTTCAATTTTTCAAGTCTTTGGAATGACAATTTTCCAAAGAGAAAAAGGGTGATACTGCCATCTTTGAAATAAATGATAATAATGAAATGTGTGGTACTTTGTTGCTGTCAAAGGGCAAATATTTTAATATAACAGCATCCAGCAGATGGGAAATACAGAATAAATTAAATGTTTTAAATATTACAGTGTCATTTCATATCCAAATGCTTTGCCTAACACAGAATACTGTACAAGGAAGGTAGTATAGGCCTGTATACCGCTTTAACCATAGGTCTATGCCTTGGGAAATAGCCTCAGGCAAGAATGTCAATCTTACACTGACCAACCACCTACCAACAACTATACAGTCACTGTAGCATGGTGTGAAATTGCAGTTTGATACCAACCAAGTTTGGAACTTAATCTCTTGCACAATCTATAGTTCTTTAGGAAAAAAGTTCTAAAAAAGACAAGAGTACAGAGAAAAAGAAAGACAACAGAATTTAAAGAATACTGTTTGGAGCTCCCAAGAACAAGTTGCTAAGATTATTTAATAGTGTATACAATTTCTTCCTCAGTTAAGCCCAGTACACACTGCCACGATTACAGAAGATTCTCCATCGTGGACAATTTGCATAAATCGCAGACACTTCTTTGGTAGTCGTGGCCGTGTGACCTGGAATTAAAACCTACCGATCACATCCAACTACGATTGAAGATGTTCAATTGGACAGACCGCTTACGACACAACAGAACTCTAGTGGTGAAACTTGCCACAGTGCCAGGAGTACAGCCGACGTGACTTCTTGTCGCTTGATGTCGTTAGTTGTTGTGGCAGTGTGTACCAGGATTTAGAGACACTACAAGCAAGTTGTACAAAGGTTTGCACTATTAACTGTTTACACTTTAAAGGATATTAGTCATCAGCCCAGTAAGTTTTAATTCTCCTAACTTCATTACTGTAACTCCCTCCCACAGCTGCTATTCATCCAGAGCACACTATCCTACAGTACTTCATTGGTTCCTGGTACATCCCGGTGGGCATACAAGACCCTAATTTGTAATCACAGCAATTGCATGGTGTGCTGTGTACTACAGTATGAACTACTCTGCATTATTTGGTAATTGATGTCAATCAAAGGACAGTGCCAATTAAGACTTTTGGAACATTCTGATGTAAATTGTGGTTGGGGTGACTAGCAACTGTCTTTAAAACTACAAAACTTCTTTCAGGACACAGAACTTTCCAACTATAAAATAGTAAGTCTCTTTACAGTTTACATTTTTTGACTAACTGTGCAAAGAAGTAACAACTGATAGTAGGGTCTGTGAAGTTCACCACCTGACTGGTATGCAATTATAGTAAAGTACATCATAAATATATGAATGCAACATTATGTCACACTGCAGGTTTGAAAAAGCAAAATAGATTCCTTTTATTAACAGAAATTTTTCACCAATATGGCACTGTAGGCCAACTAATTATGAAGAAGATAGCACATATGGAATTAGGAAGTGAACCAATCAATAGGGCATATCATCAACTCAAGTTACCAAACCCACAGATTTTAAGTGCACAACATTTGTGTACTATTCAAATTAAGTTTTACCGTTTTGCATGTGCAGCAATCCCATGATAATGCCCAGGAGGTAGAGGGATAAGAATCTACATTTCATTGAGAGGAACATGTAAATTCATCTTATCAACACTGCTGTCAAGCAGTGATGAGGCATCTTTTTTTTAAACATGAATGAGCACTGTTTATGCTTGGCTGCTATGATGTGATTTTGATGCAATGGCTTGTCAATTGGACACACTGATGTTTGTGGAAAAACATGAAAAGTGAGAGTTTAATTTTTTTTCTCACATTTAATGTGTGCACAGTTCCACAAAACTGAAATTTCCATTGAAACAAATTTTCTCATAGTGTATGACCCAATGTATAATTTCTTAGATGAGACAGTGTGAATCAGTCTGTTCAACAACTTGACCACCATGATCATAATAAAGTGAAAAAAAGTTTACAAACAAGAATCCCCAAACATTTGAAAGTATTTCTGTTAAGTCCAAACTGAGGGTACCATTGGCCAAAGCTGCAGGTGGGCTTAGGGCTGTAAAAAAATAATCCAAACCCCCCCTTCCCCGCCCCATTTGAAGGATATTTAAGGCCATTTATTTATGATGTAAATTCAAACATTGCTGCAAAGGTGTCCTCTTCTTAAATGAGAAACCAAACCATAAACTTTATTTTGCATTTACAAAAATGAAAGGGTGGAATTCACCCTACTTCTCCTTGAAAGGGAATGGACTACTACCCTTTACTGGCACTGGCCCGAGTCCTTTTCGTCTTTTAGCTGCAATTGGTCTAACAGCAAGGACCTGTTCTTGTACCTTCCAGGGGAGTGATTCGCTGATTTTGTCATTCGGACACAAGAATACACCAGTTTGGCACCATTTCTAAGACTTGCACAAAACCTTACATCACCGTTTCTTTTTCAGTTTCGGTTTTCTGACTTTCATCATAAAAGGGTTATTTGAAATGTCTCCACTTTCTAGTTTTCGTTTACTTTTTTCTGTGGCATCCTCAGTGCTATTAGGATCTGAAGTTTTGGCATCGGAATCATTCTGTTGCATCCCACTGCTGCCACCAGCATCACTGGCAGTCTGCTGTGGATCTTGCTCTTCTTGACTAGGAGCATCCTTTGCAATATCATGATCTGGTGGCATAAGGGCATCTAAGTAAGGTTTGCTAGAAGGTGTGCAGGCAATTACTGAAAAAAAATAAAATAAATAAAGATAAAGAAAAATGAATAAAACAATAGGGGGAAGTGTTTAGAAGTTCAAATTGCAGCAGGATTTTCAGGACTTTCTTCAAAATATAATTTTATCAATATCCATAACCCTTTCAACAAGTTCACATGGGTCTGCAATTTTCCTGGACACATTTTGTTTCAATATTATTGGATTGGAAGCTACAGTATACTTTGTTGTGACTCATCAGCATGCCTGTTAGCCTTTCTGGTTTCTCAGAAGAGATGTTGGTATGTCATTATTTGCTGAGGGAGCAGAATGCTGCACCTACTGAGCATTCCTTTGATATTGTTAGCCAAAGTATATCTTTTGTGTTTATTCGGTAGGGCAAATGAACAGATGGTTTTGGTAGAAATAGTTTGTATAAGTGGGAGTAGTTGACAATAAAGATTGCAAGAGAGAGGAACACTTTAGTGTCATTTTTACATTTCTTCACTTATAACTTTGTGTGATAGAACCAGGTTAGGACATACTTTGTTACATTAAAGAGATGCAACGGCTTCCATCATTTAAGATCAGATGGGCCACCAGCAAAATTTGTGGAAGCCAAAGTTGCTTGCTCAGCAGTCATTATGTTGTAACTACCACAGCTTTCAGATTTCGTGGGTTCCCACTGTACAGCAAAAGTCAGTCTACTATTAATACATGGAATGATATAATTTGCATTTCTTAATTTGTATTTTCTCCAATTCAAACTAGAAAGAGTACCTTAAAAATAAACAATGGAACACCAATTCACCTAGAACTACTTTTATACTGCAAAAGTAGTATTTATCCATTCATCCATGTAGCTGTTTCATTTGCAGTTTTTGTAATTTTTGTCAAAGATGGCTTCAGGAATATGAAGTTTGAGTTACCTTAGTTATGAGTAATGACTTTGCAGATGAGCAGCATGCCTCCCTTAAATGTTCCTTTTTTGACTAGGGAGCCCACAGTTAAACCACAGGTTTCTCACTTTTGACTTTTTTTTTTTTTTTTGGTCAAGGTGTATCCCTTATTGAAGGCAATGCACACCAAGGATCTTAAATTGTATTCTAAATTTAAGCATTATGCTTCCAAATTTTATCCTGAGCTTTGACCTTTTTTTCCTTCCCTTTGCTACCTTGTCTCTGTTTCATATTTGAACATAATGCAACACAAACATCTACACACTTGAATGAAGGCCAGTGGCTCCATGACATTAACATCCTTATAAAAATTCTTGCTCAATGGCTACAACAGTGTCTACATGAGGCTTCTAAACACTTGCCCACAACCCTATGGCAAATGTCACAGCAGGGAGCCATTTGTTATACTACCTGCTACTGCATATCAACACAGGACTTTAAATACAAACATTAAGGTATTACCTTTGTAACTCTCCAAGTATAACAGCTTGGAAAGTGCCTTCACCACTATAGTAGCCTGCATGCCCCTGGCATGTAAACATTTAAGTTGTACCAACTGGTCCTGCAAAATTTAAAGGGCAGTTATTTGCTGAGGGGACCCAGGTTTCTGTGAATCTTTCAAGAGGATATAATTGTTATAATGTACTCTAATACTCACATGGAAATAAGTTACTGTCCCCTGGAAATAGAGTTTGGCTATCAGTTGTTTTAGCGATGAAATGAGTCAGGGCTCTTTCCACACTCCTCTGTTGTGTGGATGCATTTGTTCTGATAACCTTGTAGTTGTTTTCAGGTTTCTTGAAAGTCTGCCATAAGAAATGACGAACAGGTAAGAAAAGAGAGTGTATCATTGGTAACATTTTTGTAGGGATAAAGTTTTCATTTATTTTTAAGGTACAGTATGGTGACATGTCAGCAAATACCCCAGACCTCAGATGGGAAAAATCCTGTGAAATTACAGTACAGTATGTCAATACCTATTGCCATTCTTGAAATAAAAACTTCTTCAAAGTATAAATATTTCTGGGAGCAACTCGTTACCTATGCAAAAATGATGTTATGGGGTGTTGCACACTGTATTCATTTCTTTTGTTAACCCTTAACTATACAAACTATCTCTCAATTCAAATTAAATAGTTTGTGGTTTGATACTGTACAGTGATACTGATGTTTTTCAAGGACACAACTTGAAACTTCCAAAATAGATACCTCTGGACATACTAATGCTACTGCTATCACTGACTGGATCCTCCACTTAAGTTGGATCAGAGACCCATTGATAAGCACTGCCAGCTCTTTAGCCTTAAGGCCCTTTTGTTGTTTGATTTTACTTGCATTTTTGCTTTGTGATTTTGTCTCTGTATATCAATTTAGCTCCAGTTGTGTTTTTTTTTGTTTTGGTTGTGTTGCCCTTAAGCTTGTTGGCTTCTTTTAACTGTTACTGTACACTCTGTGATGACTCTCTTGGCCTTTTGGAGCTTTTGACTGAAGACTGAAGACAACTTACAGCCTACAGTACCTTCAGAAGAAGTTTGCAGCAATAAAGGGTAACATCAGCCATATCAAGTATGCCCCTCCCTTGACACCACAAAATTTGCATATTGAGTTTATTTTTTATGCATGATTAAGAGTGAATCAGAACTTAAACCATAAAATACAGGTAGTTAATTTTGGATAGATTTTGATGGGAATTGTAACTCTTTTGTAACTTTGCAATGCTTTTCACATCAAATACCCAGATTTGTCGTTTTCATGTCAACGGACCTTTTAGTCCACCAACTACAAGTAAATCTGATGACATTTCCAACGGTCAAAACAATGGCAATATATCATTTCTAATTGATAGTGCACTCAGATCATTACAGGTTCCACAAAAATGTTAATTAAACAAATTTAAAAGTGTTATTTAAAACAAAAGATACATGAGCAGTGTGTAGTGTTTTCCCATTTGGTACAGAAACTCCAACTTATACACTTAAGCTACTGGTGATCAAATAAAAAAAGTTCACATTAACCTGTGTGCCAACTGACTCAGCAGGTATCAAACAGAGTTATAACAAGCCACTAAATTTTGCATTGAGTCATTTATGGTACTACCTTTAAATGAGACTCAACACTGAGCCATTGTATTATTTCTTTGGAAAAAATATGTACCCATTTCTCAAGTCAATTCCCTTTTCGAAAGTAGTGACTCCTGTCATGACTCTAACTGCTCTGGAGGAAGAGCAAGTTATTCAGCAGGCCAGCCAGACAGTCAGCCAGTTAGCGAGTTAGATGTCGTTTAAAGGCTCAGTTTTGTCTGGCCAGCCATAGCCTTGTTCTCAGTTGTGGCTCACTGGCTTTCTTTCCCCACTCCATTGCGTCAAGATGCTGAGCACCAATCACGGTGGCAGTAAATTCCACTTTTAAAGTCTTTGATATGATCCAGACAGGAAGATTGCTCAAGACCTCTGTATAAAGGCTTTACAATTACATCACGGAGCCCCCATGCTGGAGGCAATCATGCTAAATACACATGAATTTTTGCTGAAGGCATTGCACAGTGTGCACTGTGGTATGCGCGGTGTATACACATTCATCAAAGAAGCGCGTCAAGTGAAATCTAAGTAATACGTAGGCCGCCGGGAAGTATTGTGACGTCATATGATAAGCCTCTTTTGTACCCCAATACTTCAAACAATCCTAATTGATGATGAAAAATTACAAAGGATTGTGGGATAGGTTTCTGGTACGTGTCATTTTGTTAATGATATTTTACTGCACCAAAATGCAATGCACACCAACATTTTATCACAAAATTCTTTGTAATCACTTTTTGAACCAGAATGCAAAAATGCATTGAGGTTTCGATGATACATACATGCTCTTTTCAATAAAATGCTACATTTCTTGTAACAACTGGTGACCCAAAATAGCCTTTGTCTCCACCTGTAAGTGACTGGTTTTTCTTTCATACTGTGCCTTAAGATATTCTGCAAACAAGGTTTTCAGAGTTTGATGCCAGGTGATACCAGATGACCATTGACCTCTACCAAAAACAACAGGTACAGTACTTTCAACTCACCATAACAAATCCACATACTAATTGGGAAATCCATCCAAGTTTCCTACCTTGAGATATCCCATTTTGACAAGTTTTTCAAAGTTTGACCGATCATGACCCCAGATGTCCTTTCACCTCCACAAAAAATAACCTTATACAGACCATCTTCTCACCATAATTCATTTACATACTAATTTTGAAATCCATCCACCTTTCATACCTTGAGCTATCCTAAACAAGGTTTTCTGAGTTTGACCCCTATGACCCCAAATGACCGTTGACCTCTACCAAAATCAATAGGGTTCTTCCTCCCATCATAACGCATCAACATATCAAGTTTGAAATCAATCCAAGCTTCCTACCTTGAGATATAGTGTAAACAAGAAGTTCTGAGTTTGACCCCATGTGACCCCAAATGACCTTTGACCTCCACCAAAATTTATTGGGTTATTTCTTACATCATAACGCATCAACATATCACGTTTGAAATGAATCAAAGTTTCCTACCTTGAGATATAGTGTAAACCAGGATTTCGGGGAGTGACCCCAAATGACCTTTGACCTCCACGAAAATAAATGGGGTTCTTTCTTACATCATAACGCATCAGCCTATCAAGATTGAAATGAATCCAAGTTTCCTACCATAATGTATCACGTAAACAAGGATTTCAGGTTTTGACCCCATGTAACCCCAAATGACATTTGACCTCCACGAAAATACATCGGGTTCTATCTTACATCATAACGCATCAACATATCAAGTATGAAATTGATCCAAGTTTACTACCATGAGATATCATGTAAACAAGGATTTCAGGGTTTGACCCCATGTGACCCCAAATGACCTTTGACCTCCACCAAAATTAATAGGGTTCTTCCTTACATCATAACGCATCAACATATCAAGTTTGAAATTAATCCAAGTTTTCTACCATGAGATATCGTGTAAACAAGGATTTCAGGGTTTGACCGGATGTGACCCCAAATGACCTTTGACCTCCACCAAAATCTATAGGGTTCTTCCTCCCATGCTAACGCATCAACATATCATGTATGAAATTGATCCAAGTTTCCTATCATGAGATATCGTGTAAACAAGGATTTCAGGGTTTGACCCCATGTGATCCCAAATGACCTTTGACCTCCAACAAAATCGATAGGGTTCTTCCTCCCATGCTAACGCATCAACATATCAAGTATGAAATTGATCCAAGTTTTCTACCATGAGATATCGGGTAAACAAGGATTTCGGGGTTTGACCCCACGTGACCCCAAATGACCTTTGACCTCCACCAAAATCAATAGGTTTCTTCCTTACATCATAACGCATCAACATATCAAGTATGAAATTAATCCAAGTTTCCTGTCTTGAGATATTGTGTAAACAAGGATTTTTGTTTTTGACCCCCTGTGACCCCAGATGACCTTTGACATCAACCAAAATAAATAGGGTTCTTCCTCTCAGTATGGGGTATCTGTGTACCAAGTTTGAGAACTGTCAGATCTTCCCTTCTCAAGATATCGTGTAAACAAGCAAAGTGTCTCAAACACACACACATACACACACACACACCCACATACACACATACATACACACACACGCCATCATGAATGCATAGGTTTCTCTTTTCATCGAAACCAAAAAGGGGTCATGAGAACAATTTATGTACAGGAGTACTTCCTTATGTTTAGGTTAGAGTGACCCTTGTAATCAAATTCTCATCACAAATAGAGCACCAGACTACATTCTTGAAATCTGAAATAGAGTCCACTCGCACCCTGACCATCATTCCTGCCACATTTAAATACTATCAGCAAATTTATTTAGTAATAGTTAGAGCTTTTACCTCCCAGCTTCCTACTAACTGGTTCAAGTTGAGCCAGCCACTATCGGCAAAGAGACTGTGTAGTCCTGTGGGCCTCCAGGCCAGTAGTCTCCATAGACTTTTTCCTAATAGACATCATGCAGAATTATGGGATAGAATGTTGGTGTGTGTCACCCTTTGCCAAAATAAAATGCCACTCTAAACACAGCACATAGGCCTATACAACCTTTGTATAAATTTGATATTTGGAAAATTGTCTATTCAGGAGTTTACATAAAGCTGGAGCACTAAAACATGGAGCTGTTACGGATGGAGTTAAAAAACTCACCTTGCACAATCTGATTCTTTCAGAGAATACATTACATATATTGGGAGTATTTTACTCACATTATTCCTTTCTGTGAGAAGATATTTTGCTTCAAAGGTCCTTTGGTTAATCTATTTCTATGACTAAGTTTCAGAAATGAGACTGGTCTTTTCACTCTACCCTTATCCTCAAACAAACACTTGATAGTCCCAATGCTTTGAATTATGATCTGGTATGTCAACAAGTTTTAAATTTTTGTCAGTCTTTTCATGGAGGTTCATTAGTCTTCAAGTCTACATGACTATAGAATGCACTCATAAGTAATCAAATTCCTTTGTTGTGAATTTCTACAGTTAACAAAGAGCATTGTTTTCAGTATTTAGAGCAAAGCCAACTTCTGCATAATGAAGAATTTTTGAAAAAAAAAAATTCACATTGTTCCTTAAATTTTGAAAAACCTCACATTGTACAAGTTACCTAAACACCCACCAAACTAACCCTTTCAAGGGGAAGAACTGTTTGAGAACTAAAAGATGGCGGGTACAACATTTGTCTTAAATATGAAATGAGTTGACCAACATGATCAACAGTCTGATCTAGATAACAAGGTGAATGTTAAATACAGTTTTGAACATGGTACAAGTTCATGTATGGCTTCAAATACAAACATGATGTAAGTCCTTCCCTTTAACAGCATCTCATGACAGGCATGAAATAGTGTGGGCATGTTCTACAACTGGGTTGTCCAAGCTTTTGCAGCATTGAGTCATGTGTAATGGTTGCAATGGATGAGGGGCTTCATGCTTACTCTTCCCCCCCCCATTTTTTTGTCTCCCCCCCCCCCCCCATTTTTTTGTCTCTCCCCTTTTTTTTTGTCTGAAGCCCAAGGTAACAAAAAGCAATCATTGTGTATGGGAAACACTGATTCATTTAGATTTTGATTGAACAGAAAGAAAAAAAAATATTATATACTGTAGGCTATGCATTCAATTTTATAAAAGATTGCAATGGTTGATTGCATGCCACAGTGGACTGTGTGGCATAATGCTGTCATTGATGCATCTACTTACCGAAAAATTTTGCCCTATAGATTGTTTCTGACAGGCCAGATGCAACCTTGTGGCAGGCTGGACCATGGTCCTCAGGTTGTACAACCATGTGATCTACAGCCACTAAATCCACATGTAAAGAGATTCATGTTCAAGTAAAAGTAAAATAGTAAAAGTGGAAGGAAATATGCAAAAGACTTACGGCTGTTTTGATGTAAGTGTGGGGGTCAGGAAAGAGAGGTAAGTAATCAGGTACACAGGAGGAATGCTTCTTACGCTGACCTGTCTCTAGGGTAGCTGGTGTTCCTGTTGGGTACATTGACTCCTCTGAAAGAAAGATATACAAATCAATACAGTAAATCATGTGTTCTGCTGCATACTGTACCAGGTTTTTGAGAAGTTCTCTTTTTACTGTATTAATATCAGATAGAAGGCAGGACACTTACAGTCACTAAACTGATGTGTGCTTTGAAACACTACTGTAGAAGGGGAGGGGGGGGACTGGGGGCAGAGAAGAATTAGGGATGTAGCAGGAACAAAATATTTGGTGGCTTATTTTAAGGGAAGGATCCAGTGATACGGTACGAATATCTAATGCCTGCCTGCCTCCCCACCTTCGTCCCTCTCCCTGTACAGGGTCAAACACTCTAACATACAATGTATGCACTGTAGATTTTGCTGCGAACATTGATTTCTATATTATCTTCAAGTCATTGTGATTGACACCTGATGAAGAAATGCAACATTAAAATAAAACATTTCTTCAATAAATGTGTCTGCTAAATGTTGTCTTGCCTCTAAAAAACTCTAGGGCCATACTGCAGCATGGGCAAAATTCCCAGGGCAGAGGGCAGGGTAAACATTGCCAACACAAGGCAACACCATTTGATAATAAGTGTTGTTAAAACTTGGGAAGGAACATACTGGGGGCTATGTCAATGTTCCCAAGGTTTGCTGTACCCAATGTTTAATGTTTCCAAATCTTGGGATTATCCTCACTTCTGGAAACATTGAACCCCAGAAATAATGAACCTTGCAATATCATTGAGGTATACGAAAACGGGGAGCATAGAAACTTGGAAACATTGAACTCCAGGAAGATCGGGTAGACCTCACATTCTCATCATTCTGCATGATTTTAGTTCATTTCCCATGTTTTGTCCTCCAGATCTTTGCAATGGAAGGAATTGACACATTTTCTACAAAGGATGAACTTAAAACAAGAAAGTGTAAATTTCATAAATTCACATTGACAGCTAATGTTTTACTTTTCTTTTAAATTCACTACCAATTTTATACAACAAAAGCCTGGTTCGTTGATACAATAAGTGCATCCTGACTGAGCCATAAAATTTTGAAATCTAGGTGCTGTATGCTGTTGGGGATTGGGGCATGATAGGATCTCTTATCAATTC
This sequence comes from Holothuria scabra, assembly GCA_037179385.1. Lineage (NCBI taxonomy): Eukaryota > Metazoa > Echinodermata > Holothuroidea > Aspidochirotida > Holothuriidae > Holothuria > Holothuria scabra. Next base: position 73,656,180 of record CM074179.1, read on the forward strand.
AAGATAAACATAACTGGATTAAAGGAAAAAAAAACAAAACTCTGTCCATCAATGTGACTTCATGACATCACTGCTACTTGTGTCAAGCTCATTGTTTGCAGAAAATGTGTACATTTCCATTGTTAATATCTCCAGAATGGCCTTTGAGAAGGAATGATAAATTTCACAAAAATGCTTGACATAAAAGTTTTCTTGTACATATTGCACCCTACAGGTTCTGGACTGTTCTTTACGTTAGTTTCAATTGTGCAATTTACTACTACATGCAACCCTCAAGTGGTTTGCTTATCTCACATTGATGCAATGACTGCAAAAAGCAACAAATCATTAACAATTGAGGTCTTTTTTCAAGTTTAGCTCACTGGCTTGTTTTCCCTACTTCACTGCTTATGCTGAGCACTAAGCACAATGGCAGTAGGTTCCACTTTTTAAAGTCAACAGTATAATCCCACTAGATTCAAACTCCAGATCCCTGGCCAGATTCAAACTGCAGATCCCTGGCCAGATTCAAACTCCAGATCCCTGGCCAGATTCAAACTCCAGATCTCTGGCCAGATTCAAACTCCAGATCCCTGGCCAGATTCAAACTCCAGATCCCTGGCCAGATTCAAACTCCAGATCTCCTGACTGCAACTTGGATGCTCTATCCACTTGATCATGATTTTGATTTTAAAAGATACTTTTATTTCTTCACCACAGTATGGGAGGCAATCACTTTTGAATATTTCTAAATTGCTTACGTTTTGGTATTTTAACTCTGCTCAGTTTGCGTTGATATTCCCTGAGGCCAGATATATCACTCCCCATCTGTGACACAGCCATGGCCACGTCTGTAACCATTGGGGTAGTTCTCCCTGTCAGTTCACTGAAGGACTTAGCACTGCGTCCACATTCTGATATATCTGTGACAAAAAGATATCTTGTGATGGATTAAAATTTTCATGAGTGCCTCCATCAAACAATTTAGGCAAGTCTGAATGTTGCGTACCATGATTTGAATGCTGTAAAGGACTAAAACACACAATCTTGGGTAAATGCTACCATAAGTTTATCGTATGTTTATTCAGCAGCCCCTTTCAGACCATAAGGAAGTAAAGCCCAGTTTCCTTGGTGAAACCAGTGCTTCATGATGGTTTTCAATTTTCACCCTATTTCCAATTGTCAGTAGGTATTGTCTACAGATAATTGCTGGGGAAGGAAATTGTTTTGAAGGTAAAATAAAACAAGAGCCCAATGGGCAATGTGGTTCCTTGCTGGATATTACAGTGTATTTATGAACTAGTGTACAGCCAGTCTTCGAAATAGAGCGAAGTGAAAGCTCATACTCAATGTTTGTAACATCTTCACAAGGGGTATTTCAGTACTTAAATTACATGATATCAATGATTAAATTTTTGTGGCCTTACTTTCATTCAACTTGTATAAAATGCTTGGTGATCCTTCAAAAACATTTCCTCATTTCCATATGTATACTTGTAATCAAACTTGATATTATCACCAACAAACAATACACAATGTGGTTAGAGAAAGAAAAATACCCCTTGTACTTCTCTCATAAGTTATTTTTACCTGCTCTCAAAAAAAACTTGTTATTAGTTTAAAACAATCTACCATTTGTCCTCTTTGCTATCTCTACACAGAAAACAGGGTTTATTCAGCAGTTAAATAGAAAGCAAAGTGACTAATGGGGTGTGATAATAGAATGAGGATTAGGTTACCCCACAGAGCACAGCAGTATTAAAGAGACATACTGTATAATCTGTGCATTGCTTCCAATGGCAGAGAGACCAGTTTAATGCAGTGTGACCTGTGCTCATTGAAATCTACAGATTTCAGTTACTGCCCTCTTACAACTTTGAATGATCCAAAATCTGTGTACAACCCGAAGTAATCATTACTGAACAAATGTAAAGGCTAAATTTCTAAGGTGTTTGGGTGTAAGCATGCAAAACCAGGTGAGATAAAAAATCTATTGAACCTTTCTTTATCTAGCTTACAACATTTCTAAATAACATTTCCAGAGGTTGACCTCCAGTGACCTTGATAACCTTTGACCTTAACCAAACACAGATTGATTTGAAATCTGTCCTTTTTACCTTAAAATACTGTGTTAAAACGTTTTTCAGTGTTTGACCCCTGGTGACCCTAGATGACCCTTGACCTTCACCAAACATATCAGATTTCATCCTTACACAATAACACACAGACACACCAAGTATGACATCTATCCAAGTTTCCTGCCTTGAAATATCATGTTGAGAAGGTTTTTAGTTTTTAACCTCTGGTGACCCCAGATGACCTTTGACCTCCACCAAAAACGATAGGGCACACCTTCAGACTATGGCACTTCTATATACCAAGTTTCAATTTAATCCAACTTTCCCTTGTTGAGTTACAGACGGCGTACCCAAGATAGTGTCACAGACACACACACACACGCACACACACACACACGCCAAGCTGACTACATAGATTCCTTTTGCTAACGCAGGGAACCAAAAAATAATATTTAGGGGAATGCTGTGTCTCCTGAAGGCTACTTGTAAGGTATTCAAATATCTACAAAATGACTTTCAGCTCAGTGCGCATTTTTTTTCAACTGATAGAGGTTGGAAAATTTTCTGACAATTTCTTCCTTTCAAAATGACCAAAATTTTTAAAAAACCAGGAGTAAAAATTAAAGAAAATCTGGCATTTTATGGAATAAAATTTGGGTATTTAAAAAGGGAAAAGCAAACCACAAAGCCAAAAGGCTTTATAGTGGTTCCTTGATGAAATGTGAGGTTTTCTTTGGCTTTTGTTTTCTCCATATTGAAAGAGTTTAATCGTACATTACCAAACACAGTTTTATCTTCTCAACATGGGCAATGCACATGCGTACAGTATAAAGTAGGTACTGAACACGACTACAGTAAGTTTATACTCTTCTTGAGGTATCGTGTCTACAATGTTTTACGCCTTTAATTTGTCGTGATCTCAAACGACCTTTGAACTAAAAAAAAAAAAAACAGTTGGGTTCATTTACTAAATATGAACATTGCACAGTACCTTCATCTAACAGGGTGCTATAATGCTATAGATCCATATTAAGGGAGTGTGCTGATATGATGTAGGTAAAAATATATGAGTGTGGGATGTTAATTGTTTTAATGACCAGACAGTATAATTGTATCTATACTGTACTGTACCTGACCAAGCATTGGTTGGCTTGTACAGTAATGTACAAACAAATTGAGAAGTTGAGAATTACTGCACTACATGCAGTAGATTTGGTGGTAAATTTGTACTGTAGCTTACAGTGTTTATTGTAACAGCAGGAATTGGAGGGTCAAAGAGGTTCCATTTTAGACCAAGTAATGGTCAGTGTTAAACAACAGTGCAGGTCATTACCATCAATACTGACCCATGTAGCTATAACCCTGTACTGTACTGTACGTTTTTTACCCAATTGTCCAACGTTTTTACAGATACAACTGTAGGTTATTCCAATATGTTGGCGGGAACCAGGACAACCAGAAATCAAATGTGAGACAGCATACTGTAGACCAAACTGGGAGAGTCCTGGCCTAGCCCAGACCATGACGGTTAAAACCTTTAATTGTGGTGGTGCAGTACTCACATTACAGTAGATTTTGTACAATACTGTACTTACAGCTCTGAAGAATTTCAGTTAAAGATTCTATACAACTTTCTGTGCTGTAGTCAAATCCTGCTTCCCGACACAATGCAGCAACAGCTACAGAAAGGGCCCTCCTGTGTGCTGCAGCACGTTTGGAATTAGCTGTAGTTGTCATCTTGAAGAGTGAACCACCTGGGAAATTAAAATGAAAAAAAAAAATTGTACTTTATGAATTACAGTGTATTGGAACAGGTTGCAGCTAATTCACACAGTATCAAAAACATCAAATTATGTTATTATTTCAATGAAAAGAACAAATTTTAGGCCTACTGTACTTGTATCAGTACATCTAAAAAGGGAATCCTTGCCATTATCCTGATTTGGCAAGAAGTACAGTATGCTTTTCTCTTCTCCAAGACATCATGAAAATTGTCAGAAAGCCACATGTGATGTAATGTAGTTTTGGTGGACAACCTGATAGTATTTTGGACTGTGTCTATGACTAAACCAAAGGCTATTCATACTTGGTCAGGACTTCAAGTTGAGTCCAGGCCTGCACCTAAGTCTACTACGTAGTCATTTTAATACACAGGACTATGGCAGCCTAATGTTATAGTTAGCCCATATACTGTACTGTAGCCCATGCGAAAACATGTTTACATTATACTGTACATGATTGATGGTCCATGGATTTTCCATGACAAAATTCCTTCACCACTGCTGTGAACAGCGCCATCACTGATACCGTAGCAAACTCTCATCATCTCATCATGATACAACCAAGCTGTGCAGCAGTCAATGATTCCACATATTCACATTTAGTGCTGTACTGTATCTAACATATTGCGACTGTACTTTTGATTCTTGTAGGAAATATTTGAAAAAAAAAATATTGTCGCCACCAACAGTAGCTCTGTTAGGAAAAGATTTAAATGGTAACAGTAATTACTGTAGGTGCATTATTTTACAACAATTAAAGAAGTCAAATAGGGGAATGATTATAATGGATTACAGGAATGTACAGTGTAATTTGCACATTTTAGCAAAACCATCTTTATCATTTGGAAATGATGAAATGACAATCATCACTGGTACAAGAAAACAATCACAACACAGGCCTTGAATTTTAAGGTGTGTGAGTGTGATCATACAACACCACTCGCCTAAAATCACTGCGAGCAGGGTGATTTTTGCACAACTACATGAAGATGGGGGCCGTAAAGTTAAAAACAGCACACCTACTGTACGTACCACACCCCTTACTTTCCTGAGTCCCAAGTGAAATTTGTAGCACACCTGGAAGGCTGGAAACCCTAAAACTCAAGGCCTGACAAGAGATTGAAAAATTCCCTGCAATTCTATGATTTCTATTCTTTCAAAGCTTTAATTGTTCTACAAGACTAAGAAAGTTTTAGCAGAAGAAGCATAAAATGTCCTTGAATGTTCTTTTTTGAAACTGTTGACATGATTGACAAAGTCCTTTGTGGTTTTGGAAGAATAGAAACTTTGTCTTCATAAGTAGGCCCATGTGGTGTATTTATGTACTGTATCCTCCTATCATGTGACCCACCTACTGTAGCAGTACTGCATGTAAACTGTGTATGCACTGTAGGCCTATAACACCTTGAATGCCTGAAATGTGGCTTTCATTAATTTTTTTCAACAAAGAGTTTTTGAAAGATTTTTGACTGCCAGTTGCAGTATGGAAAGAGTAGGCCTACTTGATTGCTAATAATTATTTTCAAAGCATAATGTTTGCCTTTCCACTACACCCCACTGTAAAGGCCTTTCTGTGTAAAGTGCGTACATGGGCCCTATGGTATGTGTGTATGCAACATACAGTACTGTACCTAACATTAGGACAAGTACTGTACCTGTGTCTCCCAAATGTATTCCCAGACATCAGACAGAAGTTTTGCACTATGAGAATGACTGAACTCCTGACAATGAGGGTTACTGTCTTGTCTTTAGCTGTAATAAATTGCAGTGTCAAAACTGCATTATTTTATGAAAGGTCACGAGCAGTCCCTGAAACTTACAGTACTTTGAAGAAAATGCAAAACATAACAATTTTCAGCTTATTTCTCTTCAAAGTATCTTTCATTATGTTTAATGAATTCACATTTGCATTCAAGGTAGATCAAGCATTTAGGCCTACTTCAGATAGTAAATTTCACATTTGAAGGGAAACAATGTTATCACATGACTCTCAACAGCCAATCATGAAACAGGACAGTTTACAACACTGCTTCAAGTTGGGATGACTTCACTTGCCCTTTAAGGTCGGCAAAATATTCATTGTCACTCAGTACACACTGTTAATATTCACACAGCTAAGTAAGTAAAAAGTAAAAAGTCTCAAGTCTCATGTTGTGTAACAAACATCTCTCTAACAAAATACCCAGACCCAATCAAAGGTCAATTACTGTTGTAGACCCTACACAGTAATTACACTTGGACAACAGAATTATTTTTGAGGATATGAAATTCACTAGCTTGCTATAAGCAGGCTGTTGTGTTTGCGTTTCAACTACAGTATTACATTCAAATATCAAAAATTTTACTTTCGCTACTGTAAATAATGCTATGAGTCTTTCAACGGCTTCACTATTGAACAGCCCACGTTTCCATTTAAGTTACATGGCATACCTATGGTATACAATAGCCTGCCGACTTTCTAGCGAATCTCATTTATGACCACCAAATAGTACGTCACGACAAAAATTAAAAAACTAAATTATATCTCGCGTAATAGGTAATATATATCCATCGAACGTATGGCCTAGTACACATTTTCCACCTACAAAAGCTTATTAGGTTGTTCGCCGTTCGTTGTATCAGTTGTATGTACCAAAAAACACTATTCATACTTGTTTCGTGCACCACGTGACCATCTCATGTTTACTAATTCGTCCCTCAAAATGCAGGATTCCTGTAAATGGAAACTGGACGAAGGTTTGCAGACTCTGTATATTATACTGTTTAGAGAGGTGTATTATGATTTTGAGAGAGTGCCATCTTTCCGCTACTACAGAGTCTGCTCTGCAGGCTAGAAATTCACATGCACTTTGATTTGGTATGATTACAGTACCTACTATGCAAGTTTGCTGCACTGGTAATTTTACAACAGTATGCAGTGGTACAGTACTATCAGGAGTTGGAATACTGTACAGTTGGTCTTGGAATGCAGGGTGCATTTAATGTAAAGCCTTCACCAGAGGTGCCCCAAGGTTTTCGTGACCATACAGTACGTACCCCAAGATTTTCTGTACTGTGAATAAACAATACGTACTGCAGCAATCCATAGGGGTCTATACATACAGTATACATGACTGTGATGCATACACAGTCACCATACATTGGCAATGCACGTACAGTACAGCTACGTATACACCTTAGAACTAAGTCAGTAGCAGTCCGTGAGGGGCAAGGAAAGTGTTACAGAATTGATCTTCAACAGGTGTCAACAGAAATGTACAATTACAGGAAAGGTACAAATGAGTATCATAAATGCTATGCATATTTTACTTCCTCACCCAAGTGTACAGTAGGCCTACATGTACAGTAAGAGGGAGTTGAATATACAGTTTTTCTGTATCTGACCAATCGATAACGTTTTGCATTAAAGGGCCATATTCAAAACAAGTTCCTTTACAGAACAACCACATAAAATTTTACCTAAAAGCTGTATAATAATATAGGCACGGAATATAAGGTATTCAGGTTCCAGTGTTGTCATTTACCTTGATTTCCAAAAAGCCTTTGACAAAGTACAGTACCTCTAGGTAGACTCATAGTAAAATTGCATAGGTTTGGCATGGCTCAGTGGATCAATTGGTGGATCAATGGTAGGTCTCAGAGAGTTGTTGTCAAGAGCAATTTTTCTTCTTGGAAAGAAGTCTCAAGTGGTGTACCACAAGGTTCTGTTCAAAATTCTTAATCTTCATAAATGATATTGATACCTACAGTACTGTAGCTCTATCACTGCCAGTATAAGTAAGTTTGCTGATTATACTGTGCTAAGCTCTATAGAAAGGTTGGGGATAAGGATGATTCCTTGGAGTCATGCAAACTGTTTAACAAGAAATTTTCCCACTGGCTAATGATAGCCTAATCCCTAACCTAATCCCCAACCCTAAAAAAGAATACAAATGATACAATACAATGGAAACAACCAATCAAGAAACACCTTGTTAAGCAGAGCACATCAACCAGATTCCTTATTGCTTCAGATTGATCTGGATAGGTTATTTTCATGGTCTCAGACTTGGCAAATGTCTTTTAATGCTGATAAGTGCAAAGTCTTCCAGTCTGGTTAAGACTAAGGATCCTCGCTATGATTATTCTATGAATGGTACAATTTGAACTAAGTGACTTCGGAAAAAGACCTACTGAAGGTGTAGTTTTTACGAGAGATTTAAAGCCATCTAGGCAGTGTGCAGCTACTGTACTGCTGCAAGGGCAAATAGGGTGCTTGGGTTGACCAGGAGGAATTTTTAGAGTTTCAGTAAAGAAATTGTGCTAAATTTGTATAAGCAGCTGGTTAGACCCCATCTAGACTATCCTGCACAGGCCTGGAGTCCCTTCTTTGAAAAGAAATTGCTTTTAGAGCAAGTTCAGAAGAGAGCTACTTGACTCATACAGTACCTGAGGTTAGAAATCTACCTACAGTAATCCCCAAAGGCTTTAAGCTGCTTGGGCTTACCACTTTGGAGCTGAGAAGGATTAGGGGAGACATGCTCGAGGTATACAAATTTCTATCTGAAGGAAATCCTTTGTTAGCTTGTAGTTATTTAAAGGTCCAAAGTAATCCTGGGGTTAGAGGCCAATGAAAAAAGCTTGATAAGTCTTTTGCTAGACCAGACATTACCAGGGAGCAATTTGTTCGGGTTCGCATCGCAATTTGCGATTCAAAAACGAGGAAAAATTGATAATTGCGATACATCATTCGATCTTGAATAGCAGACTTGCGATGCAAAATTTCAGCAGGTATTGTGACTTTGAATGTACACAGAATAAAATAATGTTAGGAGAAAATAAAACCAGAAATTGGAAGTCATGAAAACTGATCATGCAAAACCAAAAATTGGCCCCGTACTTGCTCCGCAAACCACGTTGTTTCCAAATAAAATCACCTTAATTTTCCGCTTTCAAGAATTTAAACCCATGAACTCGCCCTGCAGGAGAGATGCATTGTTTACTACAGTACTACGTACATCGGCATTGAAGGCAAAGTCCGCGGAAAGCAACTGGTTTTGCCCTTGATTATTCTGGTAATGACAGGAGACTTTTGCCGTCGATTAATCTTTACATTATTCTCAGTCAAACATGCTCTACATTCTCAAATCACTGTTTAAACTCCTAAAAATTGTGAATATTTAAGGCTGTAAACATGGTTTGAAATTATAGATCACTGCGTAAATATTTCATCCTTTTGTTCATGTTGCATAACTGACGATTCCGTTCTGTACGGTTCTACTGGATGCAAAGAAACTGCGCGCCAAGCAACACCCGCATTCCAAATCGGCAACGATGCAAGTTTGCCCTCGAGACTAGGCTAGGCTCAGAAATCTTAATGTAAAACCTTGTTAGGATAGCACAGGAGCCAAAACAAGCAACTCTGAAGGAAAACATATCGTGCAAGGAAATTGCTGAAGTAAAGTTTTTAAAAATATTAGGCAGGGCTTACTTTGAGTATTCTACACATGCCGTGAAACTATTTAATGAAGTGAATGTCATCTAGATAATTTTGTATCCCTGTCAGCTTTTACATTTTGGACTGGCTAACCTTGAGAAGGGATTACCTGTACAGTAGAATGTACTACAGTAGTGTACTGTCTTTAAGTCAGATTTTAAGGGACACTGAGGAGATCATAGGTTCACTTTTTTGACAACTTATGAAAGGATTTAAGAAGCCTCAAAACTTGCTCAGATTATCATAAGTTTTTAAACCTACTAAATTAATTCAGCTGATGACCTCTTTTTTCATCTGTATTACTGTAAGTTAAATTGGGTGAAATGTTTTGGACATTTTGGGGTGAATCTCTGTCCTATAGGATTAGCTTGATTCTTCACATCGGCAGTTACTCTGCTTGGTTGTACATTGTAGGAGATGGAGCTTTGATTCATAAAATGTAATGGGTATGGGAAGACTAATTGGTAGTCAGTATGTCGCTACAAGCAAGTGGTGGCCCAATGTTAGGTAAGGGAAATCAGCGAAAAAGGAAGACCCCCTAGTGACAATGTGGACAGTGATGATGAAGAGGCATATGGATGGTTGCATCTGATGAATGTCAATAAAAGATGGCTATGTTCTCTGATTGGTTGCTTTCATATGTCTGTACGTCATACCACTGCTCTTGTTCCAAAATGTTACTGAGGGAATTATTTGGCCTGAGTGTAGTTATACTGCATAGGTGATACAGGTCATATGGACGCATAAAGCATGATGTTTCATTACCTGTAATATCATACCTACCCTTCAGTCTTGGATTCTGTAGTTTTTTACAAGCTGCTGTAAAAATATGCAGCTAGGAAATGTAAATATAAAAAGTTGCTAATCATTTTTGGGGGATTGCTAATCAATTCTGAATAATGAGTAGCAAAACTGCTAATCAAAATTTTAAAAACAAATTGCTCCCTGATTACTGTAAGGAAGTTCAGTTTCTCTCATGGGATTGTTAATGAGTGGAACAGCCTGCCTGAGTGGGTTGTTAACTCCACATCAGTGCACAGTTTTAAGGTAAATATTGACAAGTTTTACCATGACTGCGGTAGAATCTAATCCAGTGTTTGCACCATGTAGGAAAATCGTACCCGGGTACCCGAACCCGATCATACTGTAAACCCTGCAGTATCTTTTGTCCGCCCCGCAGGCTAGGCTATGCACAGTATAGTACGTAGGCCTATATATGCTGTTTCGTGAAATGGTATAGGAGCAGATGTTAGAAACACACATCACAGAAATTGTTTCTGTAAAAGTGCCATTTAACAAAAGCACGATATGGAAACAAACAACTTCATTTCAAATAATAATGAATGAGATGTGGGTAAATGCGTTTGTTACTTTCAATAACCATGCTATTTTGCAAAGGTCAAAAAGAAATCATAGAAAAACACTCCCCGGGTAGTAATTTTCTACTCGAGTAACAAGAACGAGGGTCGGGTCCCTGGGTACCCTTGTACATGGTGTAAACACTGATCTAATCTTTCTGGGCTCATTAGGTGTTGGTGGTTTGCTTTTGTTTTTTGGGGGGTTTTGGATTAAAGGGCATCTTATGGGATCTTTACAGTCCTCCTTTGCCCTTTAACCTGCTATGTTTTGAACCTACAGTAAGAAATTTGTTTACAATGCATTGACTGTCAGCTCTGTCTTCACAACTATATTAACCTGAACCTGAACACCCCTCTCCTTAGTGCAGCCTCATTCCCCATCCCTTGTGTTACCTCAAGACAATACAAATTTAATGTTTCAAACATGTGCCTTCAGCATGAATACGTTTTTCTTTAATATACAGTAATTCTTGTCATTGTCTCAATGATTCCATCATTGTGGGTGTGGCCTTTAATAGTCAAATCACACCTGATAGAAAGAGCTGAACCCCCTCCCCCACAAAATATCTCTTGAGCCTTTCTTTGGAAACTATGTACAAGGCAAGATTGGCACACCGCAATTATTAATCATGCCCCTTCCTTTTTCTCCATTGTTTGCAGCCAGTGCAATTAAACTTTACTGTTTTCCCATACTCTCTATGATAGCCCACACCGAAAAGTACATTTGTCATACGCCAAAGAGTCACTCCAAGGTGGAGGTGTTTGGAATTATACGCCACACCAGTTGTTCCAATGGGTTGGCTATGCCGGGGTCGGTTAGTTTCCGCCCTCGCTACTTTCCGCCCCTAAAAATCTTAGGGCGGAAAGTAATGTTTGAAATTAATGTGTTACAAATAACTGTTAACTTCAAATTTCAAATCCAAGTGCAAGACAAGAATGAAATATGTGGATAGGCCTTAAACTTTTTCAGTATCCTCATCGAAAAGAATGAATTGTATGACCTTTTTCCTAAATGGCAATTCTAGTCACAGACTCATATTTTTTCACGAACAGTATAGGCTAAGTAGTCTGCTTGTCTATAGGTTGGCTTATGATGATTGGGTGAACAAATTGTTCACAGTGCTGAATACCGTATACCTGTACGTACCTACGTATTAGTATACTGAAGTCTACAGTGAGAATGTTGCTTGGAAAGACGTCAACATGGCAGTAACAGGAGTCACATTGAATAGAAAAAGACATCGATGAACTTTGAAACTCTAAGGAAAAGTTGATGGATCTTCATTTGACACAAGTAGGCTACCACTGAAATCATATTCTATTCCATTATTTTTTGCCCCCCAGAAAGATGTTATATGCTAAAAATAAAAGAGGCGGAAAATACCGTTTTAGAGGGGCAGAAAGTAGCGAGGGTGGAAACTAACTGTAACCGGCTAGGCCTATGCCAACTGCTGTAATTTTCCCTGCAGCAGCCAGGTACGCCGTACGCCAAATTTGTTGGCGTACATTTCTGTACGCCAAAGATCTTTCTGTGAGAGGCCCTACTTTCCAGTATGGATGATAGCTACATTAGGTCTATATCAGAGACACTTCATGACAAAAGTACTGTAAATGAAACAAATCAACTTCCCCCTTTCAATGTTGGCTAGGCTAGGCCTACTACTAGGCCTAGGCTAGTACAACCTTTTAAGTATCAACTAGGCCTAGGGCACAACATTGAAAGGTGGAAGGGGGGGGGGATGCAAGGGAAGTTTGAGAGGTCGAGAGTGCATTTTGTTACCGTACCAGCGATTTTGTTTCCTTTGTTTTGTCGGGGATTGTAGCTAGGTCTAACGTTCCTGTAGGCCTGGTCTAGGCCTATGTAGGCTAGGCCTGACATAGGGTTACAGTTAGTTTCCGCCCCTCAAAAACGGTGTTTTCCGCCCCTTTTATTATTACCAGAAAACATCTTTTTGGGAGGGGAAAGTAATGGAATGGAATGTTATATCAGTGGTACTTTCGTAAAATGAAGATTCCATCAACTTTTTCTTAAAGTTTCAAACTTCATCAATGTCTTTTACTATTCAATGCGACACCCGTTACTGCCATGTTGACGTCTTTCCAAACAATATTCTCACTGTAGACTTTAGTATACTTATACGTATTTACGTACAGGTATATGGTATTCAGTGCTGTGAACATATGTTCACACATTCAGCAGAAGTCTGCGTATATACAAGCGGACAACTTAAACGTAAAAAAATGCAAGTCCGTGACTAGACTTGACGTTTAGAAAAAAGGTGGTAAAATTCATTCTTTTTGATGATTTTTGATGAGGATACTGAAAAAGTTTAAGGCCTAGGCCTAGCCATGAATTTCATTGTTGCCTTGTAGTACTGGGATTTGAAATTTGAAGTTAACAGTTATTTTTATCACATGTTAGTTCAAACATTACTTTCCGCCCCAAGATTTTTAGGGGCGGAAAGTTACGGGCGGAAACTATCGAGGGCGGAAACTAACGGACCCCCTGACATAGGCCTGACAGGGGTCCGTTACATATACATATACATATAACAGGTTGAAGGGCAAAGGAGGGCCAAGGCCCCATAAGATGCCCTGCAGACCAAGCCCTAATCAAAAGTCAAACCACCAAAGCTTGACTACAGCCCCAAACAATCAGATTCTACCACAGCCATGGAAAAACCTGTCAATGTTAACCTTAAAGCAGTGAACTGAGGGGGAGTTAACTACCCAACCTGGTAGACAATTCCACTCGTTGACAACTCTATGGGAGAAACTAAACTTCCTAATGTCAAGCCTTGCAAAAGGCTTTTCAAGCTTTTTACAATGCCCACGCACCCGAGAATTACCTTGAACCCTTAAATAAAGTTCCAAGTCAGAAGGGGATTCCTTTCACAAAGGAACTTGAAAACCTGGAGCATGTCTCCCCTAATCCTTCTCAGCTCCAAGGTGGTAAGCCCAAGATGTTTAAGCCAATACAAATTAAGTACAATATCCTTACTAAAATTGATGAAATTCCTCTTGATCAATCCAAGCACTCTATTAGCCTTTACAGCAGTGGCTGCACACTGCTTTGATGACTTTAAGTCCCCAGTAATTACAACACCCAGACCTTTCTCAGAGGTGACATTACTTAAAACACAACCATTCATGTTATAATCATAGCTAAAACTTTTGGGACCAAAATGAAGGACCTTACACTTATCTGCATTAAAAGACATTTGCCAGGTCTGAGACCAAGAAAATAACCTATCCAGATCTTTCTGCAGCAGTAAGGCATCATCCAAAATGCTAATTTTCCTATAAAGCTTAGTATCATCTGCAAACTTACTTATACGAGATGTAAGAGAACTATCAATATCATTGATGAAAATTAAGAAAAGAAGTGGGCCAAGGACAGAACCCTGTGGTACTCCACTTGTGACTTCTTTCCAAGAGGAGAAGTTACCATTGACAGCAACTCTCTGAGATCTACCATGAAGCCACGAATTTATCCAATCAGCACAATTGCCCTGAACCCCCAACCTATGCAGTTTAACCATTAGCCTATCTAATGGAACTTTATCAAAAGCCTTTGAAAAGTCAAGGTAAATGACATCAACGCCATACCCAGAATCAAGAGATGAAGAGACATCTTCAAGAAAGCTCAGTAAGTTAGTAACACAAGATCTGCTTGGCAGGAAACCATGCTGTGACAGATTAAGTAACTCATTATCTAAAAGATACTTAAGTAAACTATCCTTAATTAAAGATTCCATAACTTTGCACACAACACTGGTTAAACTGACAGGCCTGTAATTGCAAGGATTACTTCGATCCCCCTTCTTAAAAATTGGAGTAACATTTGCTACCCCCCAGTCAGTAGGAACAAAACTCGAATCCAGACACTTCTGAAAAATGATGGAAAGAGGAACTGACAAAATCTCAGAGCATTCACGTAAAATGGCTGGGTGGACCCCATCTGGCCCAGGGGCCTTACTAGCTTTCAAACTTTTTAACTTTTTACAAACTTGTTCCTCTGAGAAAATGACATAACTGATTGAAGAAGAGACATCAGAACCATTACATGTCCCCAACAAAGATGATTCCTCGGTAAAAACAGATACAAAATAGTCATATAACAAATTAGCCATATCCTGATGGTTACTAACCAAAGTATTATCATCACCTTTGAGAGGCCCCACACCCTCCTTAAGCTTCTGCTTAGACCTCACATAGGCATGAAAAGTTTTGGGGTTTATCTTAACCTCCTTGGCCAACTGCTTTTCAAACCTAGTTTTAGTTCCATTTACCAAATTTTTAACTAAGAATTCCTGCTTCTTGTAAGCTGCTAAGTTTTCAGGACTTTTACTGGCCCTATAGTGACGCCAACACTTACGTTTCTTCCTAGTTGCTCTAAGAACTTCTCTAGAAATCCAAATTGGCCTATTTTTAACCACAGCTTTCTTAAGTGGGATACACAACTTTGTTGTGTCAGAAACAACATCCCGGAAAACACTCCATGCCTCAGCAGGGCCCAAGTGAGACTGAAAACTGAGTGCTGAAATCAAGAATTTTTTTGTCACTACTAGCATGATTGCTGAAACAATGTAACTCAAAACAAATAAGGTCATGGTCACTGGACCCTATCTTACCACCATTACTGTAGCTACATTTCTAACCATGTTCTCATCTGTACTTAACACCAAATCAAGACAATTATCCTCACGAGTGGGAAACAGAACATGCTGGGTAAAGAAACCATCAGTCACAACCTCAAGAAAATCCCTCCCATGTAACCCACTAGTACAGGAATGCCAATCGATATCTGGAAAGTTAAAATCCCCAAACACAACAGCCTTTTTGGAAGAAATTTTTCTAAAAATTTGGAACAAACTCTGATTATTCTCAGCGCAAGAGTTTGGTGAACGTTAGTTTGGTGAACGTTAGTTTCCGCCCTGGGTAGTTTCCGCCCGTTACTTTCCGCCCCTAAAAATCTTGGGGCAGAAAGTAATGTTTGAACTCACCTGTGATAAAAATAACTGTTAACTTCAATTTTCAAATCCAAGTACATGAATGTTCCTTGGAAAGACGTCATCATGGCAGTAACAGGTGTCGCATCGAATAGTAAAAGACATCGATGAAGTTTGAAACTTTAAGGAAAAGTTGATGGAATCTTCATTTGACAAAAGTATCACTTATATCACATTCCATTCCATTAGTTTCCGCCTCCAAAAAATATGTTTTTTGCTAAAAATAAAAGGGACGGAAAACACCGTTTTTGAGGGGCGGAAAATAGCGAGGGCGGAAACTAACTGTAACCGGCCTGACATAGGCCTAGCCTAGGCCTAACGTTAGGCTATGTGTAACAGATATTACTATGTGCGATACAACGAAAAGAAAAGACACCGCTGCCAGTGCCACATCCTCATTTAGATGAATTACCAATTTCTTCTTTCTTGCGTCACAGTAACCCTCACTAGAGTTAACGTTAGTGGTAACATCTAGGCACAGCATTCAGCGAAGACAGCACTCAACGCCGTTACAACTAACTTACGGAAATGTATGAACAATTAATTGATCTACACAAAAAGGGTGCTACTTATGAATGCCCGTGAAAGCCTGGCCTCAACAATGAATGCCTGGCCTATAGTAATGAATGCCTGGCTTCATGACAATGAATGCACGGCCTCTCACAATGAATGCTGGCCCTTGTGAATGATTGCCCGGCCTCTAACAATGAATGCCCCTGCCGTTATTGGTTTCCCGACTTGTAAATGAAAGTGAAGATAGCTTAGATAGAGTTCTACGGCTCATTTTCCAAGTAATTGGTTCAAGTCGAGCCGGCCACTCATCTTTTCAGTTTTGGGCACCGCACTGGCAGCTCAGTGGCTTGTTTTCTCTACTCGAGTCCATTGCTTTTACTGAACATCAAGCACAATGGCAGTAGGTCCACAGTGGCGGAGAAAGGGATTATCGTCAGAGGGGGCAAGAATGGCCTGTAGGCGCGCCTCAAAGTTTGTACAGTACGTAGGGCAAGAATATTTGGTCGGAGAGGCGAAAAATAGGCTGAAGGGCGCCTTTATGTAGGAAGGTACACAGTGCTTCACGGTTAAATAAAGCTAGTAAAAAGGCTGACAGGCAATTTGAGTCCGTCAAAGGGGCGACCGCCCCTCCGACTATATGGTAGCTCCGCCTCTGTAGGTCCCGTTTTTTAAAGGGCTGTTCAGTAAAGGCTTGAATTTTTTTTTTTTTTTCGTAAACGAGCGACTCATCCCCTTGGCCCAGGTAGCATTCCCATATGCGCCCCATAAACGTCAAACCATATGGGTCCCATATTATTTTGCACCCAAGACCCATATGGGGCCCATATGGGCCAGCCAGGTATGCCCTTATGCCCATATGGGGCCCATATGGGGCAATTGCCCAAATGGGTCCCATGCGCAGCACTATCCCATATGCATCATATGGGTTATCTGGGCTGGCCCATAGTATGGGCCCCGTATGGGTCTTGGGTGCAAAAGGTATATGGGCCCCATATGTTTGTCGACATGGGGCCCATATGGGAATGTTACCATGGGGGGGGGGGGATAATCTCTTTTTTTATATTCCGGTATGACAACAGGGAGTTGCAGCTCCCCGGGCTGGTGAGAATAACCAAAGGGGGTCTGAAATCAGATATTTCGGAATCAGAAGTGCAGTTTATTTCAAAACATTGATAGGTCTGTTTAAATGGAATTCCCCTTGCTGTGCTATGAAACAAAAACAAAAAAAAAAAAAAGCCGAATGGTAGCACAGAATATTTCTACATTTGACCAATAAATTCCTTTTTTGGATGCTCATGAAGCCCAGTTCGAGTGGGCCTAGCTTCAACAACTGAAGCATATAGCTGGTCTTCAGCTGGTAAAAGCTAACCAGAAGGACCCTACGTGCCAAAGTGGGAACATCTGACAAACACAGAATGATTTCCAGCACCCTTGCCTTATCTATATAGATGACCTTTTCAAAATTTTAGATAAACAAGGTCAGGCTCATGTCATAATTATGGATTTCAGCAAAGCTTTTGACCTAGTCCATAATGTGTAATCAAGACACTCCCAGTGCCCATGCTGTGTAATTTAGCTACGATGCATTGTTTGAATGTGATGCCAATCAAAGAGCTGTACCAATTGAGAGTTTTGATATATGCATACTGAAACTGTAGTTTAGGGTGACGAATGACTGCCCTTAAGCTGGGCCGATCACATTAACGGAATAGCTTCCAAAGCAAACAGAGTCCTTGGCTTGTTACGTCGTAACCTATACATGTTGTTCCCCCCAAATTAAGCTGCTTATAAATCCCTAATTGTTAGACCAAGTTTGGAGCAGTGGCGTAGCCAGGATTGAATTTTTAGGGGGCCTAGGTAATAAGTGGGGGGGGGGGGCTGGTACCTCCGAGGGTCAGGCATGGCAAGACTATCTAAGCGGAGCGCTTCCATCAGTTGGCCGGGAGCGTACAAGAAAATTTGGGGTTTGCAAACCCCCTAGATGGCCCGAAACGGCACTTCCCACGCGTTTTAAGCTGAATGTATACGCAGCCTTGAAACACGAATCTCATGTCTGCCACTTCTCAAAAAATGAGAATGAAAAATCAATCTATGAAAAATGGTAATACATACATTTTTAGGGACCCCAAAACTGGGCATATCTGATCTGTGGCCTGGGGGATGAGATTAACGGGACCGGTATCTCCCTTTCCCTTGGGAAAAATTGTAAACTTAAGGGGGACCTGCCGTAGATCACTAATGCGGCAATATCTGAATGGATGTCAGCTTTAATAGGAAAACCAAAAGTAGTTATGTTCCCCTCCGAGAAATTTTCTTTGCGTTAGATTTCCTAGATGCAAAATGGTGCCATGTTTGGTAAAACTTTGAACTGATTATAGGCCTGCGTTTTAGGACTTTCCTAACGGCGTTGGGTCCATGGGCCCCTGGTGGGGTCCAGGAGCAAAGCCCCGGTGGGGGTACAGGGGCGAAGGCCTCGGAAACTCCTGGGTATTTACGAAATTGTAGGCATTAAAATGATGCATTTTATCTTCAACTTGGAATTACATAAGATGGGCACTTAACAGAACACAAATATCACAATTTGACTTTCTTCAATTAAATCCTTGCTCCGTATGATTTAAGTAGGCGGGAATAATGCAGATAATGCAGAGGGTAAGGGGATGGATTACTTAAAATTGAGATTCTTCAGGGACTTCCTCCTTGGTGTCCCAGATCTTCTTTTCAGAAAGCTAGGGGGATTTTCATGTGATGTGAATTCAGGTCTTACACATATGATGGGGCGCGCGAAGCGCGCCGAAAAATTTAACGTTTAAGATATCTCAATAATGAAACTGAATGAAAATAAGAGAAAGGATAGGCCACTTTTAACCTTACCTGAAAAACGGTGCTCCCCTAAAGACATTCTTACTGAAGCACAAACATACTCTGGTTTCCCATATAGCTGTATAGTATTTTTAGGTGACTTTCACAGAGCCGTTAACTGTAAAGGGGCGCGCGGAGCGCCCCGAAAAATTGAATTTTAACTTCATCTCAATAGTGAAATTGAAATAAAAGAGTGGTCCCATTTCACTACAGCTGAATAAGGGTGACCCCTGAGGATATTTGTACTAAGCAAAAACGTACCGTTGGTCTCCTATAGAGTCCTTTTCGTGAGACTTTTATAGAGTCCTTATCTGTGATGGGACTCGCAGAACACGCCAAAAAACTACTACTTCTTTTGAGACATCTCAAAAGAGAAATTAATGCAAATTAGAAAAAGGGTGGCCCCTTTTCACTTCAGCCGAAAAAGGGTGCACTGTTAAAAATTTCTGTAAATTTACAGACTTTTTTTAACTTAAACTTTTTGTATTTTACTTTAAACAGAGATTATCTGTATCTTTACAGACACTTTGTATTGCTACAATAAAAAAGGTTGTTTAACATGTATTTTCTGTTTATTTGAAAAACCATTTCTGTCTCCTTTTTTAACCAAATTCTACTGCTTTGTAAAACTTTTTCTGTAAATTTACAGAAATTTTAACAGTATTTTGTATTTTTCTGATTTCACATAAATATACTGTCATTTAACAAACATTCATTTTGTTTTTAAGCTGAAAAAGAAACAGAAATAAGCCCAAACAAACAAATAAGAAATAGCCAGAAAATTTTCAATATGCAACATGCATCGTTCTGCGAAGCTTCGGTTTAAAAAAAAAACATTTTGGCAAATTTATGGCCCTATTTGAAAATTAACTTACATTTATTATAAAAGCATACTTAGTTATTACGTTCTTAGTTATAAATATCATACAACTGGTGTTTTGTCACACATTTTTAAGTAAAAAGAAATTGTAAGGCCCTAATTTCAGAGCACTGACAATTGGTATACTGATGTCAACTCATCGCCACAGGCGCTCATGCACTTGATCGGAGCAAATTTAAAACGTTTCACAAATTTACTTGAAAGAGTCTGTAAAGTTACCACTTTATGACGTAAATCTCATTTTGCATAAATGGGTGGAGCTTATTTTGTAGGCATTTTCCTAACAAAAGGATTGCTGTTGCTTTGAATAATATCTTCTTTGGCGTTTTTTAATCAGGAAGTGATAAACTTATTGTTTACCTTGTCTGGAAATGTTTGCAAACAATGTATTTGCATTCTTTGTCATATTTATTTTAAAAACAATTATTATATTGTACAAAAAATGTGACTTTCCAATTACAAAGTTCCTAGAGATAGCAGTCTACTTGACAACAATATGACAACAAAGCATCCTCAATGTGTTTTGATTGAAAACAATCTCGTAATGACACATTACGTTGATAAGCAAATACCTGATCTACGTAATGGAGAAGTGTATGTTACGTATTAACATATGAAAGGTAAAAAAGCGATATTATAATAAATATCAAAACGTCGGGAATGAAAACAGTGGGTTGTAAATTCACATAAAACTAAGGTAAACAAAACAGAACAATTCTGTAATTCGATTTTACAGTAGACTTTTGTAAACTAATTTACATGCAAAAACTGTAAAGAAAAAACAAACCCTTAATGTTTTTTCATGATTACAGTCTGGCTGTAAAAAAAAAAAACATTATTTGGTTGGAAAAAAATTTGCCATAAAAATTATGTAAATTTACAGAGAAATTTTTTAACAGTGTGGAGCTCCAGATTAGGGTCAAATAAGATCATCGTCCTGTCAGAAAGCTTGGGGGCACTTGGTCAGAGAAGGGGACCAGAAGAAGATCGCCCCCCTGCCTCCCCCTTTCACTAGTTTCGGTAGAGCTTCAGCTACGGCCCGGGCACTGGTGATAAGTTTCAGTGACAATGGAAGAGGTGTTCTACAAGAAGTAACCCCGAAACCTGAAATATTTAAAACGGGTGCACGCGAAGCGTGTCGAAAAAAGGAGCGTTGAGACTTGACTTGTCAGTCCGCTAGCCGTTACACACCTACAACCGTATATCCCGGTTGCGGAGAACTGCTTGTAGTATCCAACCAGAACCAGAGCAGTGGGGGCTAGCAAGCATCTCAGCTGGAGCCCAGTCGGGCCCCACCTGCACCTGCCAGTGGGCATGTTGTCTAGGTTATCAGATACCTTTCAACCATGTCAGCTGAGTAGTCTGACATGGATTCTTTAGTTATAGCAGTGTCAAAATGTGATCAATGTCCAATCATGTTGCAGTGTAGTGACGTAGCTATATATAAGTGAACCAGTTCGGTATTGAAAAGTCGCATGAAGACCTGAGGTCATTTTTTCCTCAAACGGAGGATCCGAGACAATACCAATGGCTTTGCAGTTGGGCAGCATTACAACTTACCTGATCACAACCTCAATAACCTTTAATGTATTCTATTGGGCTCATCGTATTCTACCCAACAGAAGGTCGTAATGCTGAAACCAAATGGATTTTAAATTTATGTACTCACATTGAGGGTCTGAATCAGTGGCGTAGCTACTAGGGGGGGGGGGGGCAGGGGGCAAGTGCCCCCCGGAAAATATTTTAGGGAAATTTGTTGAAATTGGGGAAATTTGATAAATTACAAAAATTTCTCAAAATTTTTGTTAGAATAAGAAATTGTGAGACATTTCTCATACATAATTCGTATTTTCATGTAAAAAATAATCCAGATTTCGGCAGTGTCGCGTGAACTGTCCCACTCGCGTTCCACAGAAATGTCCTCGCCGCGTTGCAGATTGAATGTTCTCTTGTATACGGTAAGCGCGGGTATTATGATCAGTGCATTTGAGTGCACAGGAAGCTGTTATTCAGGAATTTAACAACAGCTGATACAGTACAATTAACACTGAAAGGCTGTAAACCCGAACTTATCCCCTTGTACACAGTTTCTGCGTTGTACAATTTGGGAATTCAGTAAAAGGATGTGAAAACTGACAAGTCACTGACATAGACCCCCCCCCCCCCCGAGGTCATTATATTGTCCTACAAGCTTGTAGTAGCTATACCGATTTTACTCTGTGTACATAACGATGGACGGGGCTGAGACAATGCATGACCAACGAAAAAACTTAAAGTTAGTCTAGAAATTAGAATGAACGGGACCCATTGGCATACTTAGATTTTGTTACTTAGCCTAATCCATGGAAGCTTAAAGGCTAGTTCGGGAAAATAACTTTCTGCTCACTTGGGATGTAACAACAGACGGGTCCAGGAGTACTTTGTAGCCTTCTACACTTAACAGACTGCTGCTCTAACAGGATATCCTGTGTGATCGAGCTACTCTTAGGCCTCATTTTAGTGGCGTACGAAGGGGGACCATTGGGCCATGCTCCCCTCACATATGCCATTTTCTCTTTGTTCTTAAAAATACTTAGTCAAACTTAAATAACACAGATTTTAATTCAAAAGATAGCCTATGTGGCACCAGATTGAATATATGGACATCCAATTTTTCAAAAATTTCCAAAGGGAAAGGATTGTCTCTGCAAGGTCCTTCAGTGATGCCAATTTTTTCAATTCCTGCAAACAGGCAAATTCTGTCAAATTACAATTTTTACTTAAAAAGGCAGACTCTGTATACCAGTAGTGGCATCGATAAAAATAAAGACTACATGTTCAGATTCTCTTTACAAGCATGAATACGCTATTTTTGACCATCTGAGGGGTCTGATTCTTCGAAATTTTCTTTACGCTCCGCGCCAACTAGTGGTGGTCAAACTAGCTCTGAACGCTCTGATCACTTTGCAGTATGTAAAAATATTTTGAAGGGAGCATTTTATTGCAAACGACAAAAGAAGATAGAGACTGGTTAGGTTCTTCATATAGGTCTGGAAAATGCAATATCCGGCCATCTGAGGGGTCTGATTTTTCGAAATTTTCTCTACGCTCCGCGCCAACCAATGGTGGCGCTCCGCTTAGATAATCTTTATGACAGAATAAGGCTTTGTGGCCAAGAAAAACCACAAATCCTATACCGATCGATGCTGTTTTATTTTGAATCCTGAAAGTGTGCAGTTTTAATGACAAGTTTTACTATGTAAGGTAGCATAAACGTCATAAGAATGCATGTAAAGACACAAATGTTTTAGTTTTACCCTCATGAACCACCAAGATTCAACCTTTATTACTGTTCCTGTCAAAGTTGAGAATCTTGCACCATTTTTCATCTAGGCTCCTTGTAAACGTGAAAAAAATTTCGGACACCCCTCCCCTTAGACTATACTGCATGCCCCTCCCCCCTTCAGAGAAATCCTGCCTACGCCACTGCGTTAGTATATAAAAATAAACCAGATATTGTTAACCAAAATAATATACTAAGAGTTGTTATTTCCAATCGTTCTATGTTATAGTTTAAGATTAAAATGCAGGTAATATTAATGTTAATTATGGTTATGTGGTTATACTTGTAAATTTGCATACTTTATATGAAATACATACACATTGACCGGGAATAGTTTTGGGGAAATTTCATACCTTTGCCCCCCTGGAAAAAATCCTAGCTACGCCACTGGTCTGAATAGGGATTTAGGGATAATCAGTGATTACTGTTTCCACAACCCATTATTAGGCCTACGACCTAGTTCTTTACCAGTTACGCAGCCTTTAAACAGGTTTCAATCATTGTTACATACGTCGATAAGGAACACAGGAGTGTTCGAAATATACGTATTTCCGTATTGTAGCACTATTTAGCGACTATCTTTACTTTCGTATATATATATATATATATATAAATCAAATTGGTAAAGCTGGAAAATTTGGCTGAGGTGAAAAAACGATGTTGACTCCACCGGGATTCGAACTCGGGACCTCCCGCTTTCTAGTGCGGACGCTCTAACCACTGAACCATGAAGCCAAGTTGATTTGGCCTTTGTTCAAATGACAGATGAAGCAACTCGCAATTCACCTCCTGAGCAGGCGCCTAATTTTTTGGAACAGCACTAGTTCTCGTTTGACGCAAGCCCAACCAAAGATCAAAGTTGATGCTATCCAGCTGAACACAATTGTTATATATGTATATATATATATATATATATATATATATATATATATATATATATATATATATATATATATATATATATATATATATATATATATATATATATATATATATATATATATATATATATATATATATATATATATATATATATATATATATATATATATATATATACATACACATACATACCGGAGGCAGTTTGGGCGACTGCTCGATCCCTTGCTCGGAAAGTTACTCAAAATTCGAAAAATTGCCATTTGAGACAACTGTCAAAAACAGTACGGTTTTCCCAACTTGTTTTCCATAACATTCCAAATTCTTCCTAATAAAAGCTCCATATTTGTAATAAATAGTTTTAAAATGGCGACATTTTTCTCGCGCTTCGCGCCGGTTGTTTCAACACTTGTTCCCAGCCAACATGCCCAGCTGGGTCCCAACTGGGTTTCAGCTGGACTACTTGCTGGGCCCCAGCTGGGGCCCATCCGTGTTTGTCAGGTGTTCCCACGTGGGGCCCAACTGGGCTAGCGAAGCCCAGCTGAAGCCCAGCTGTGCCCAGCTTCAATAACTGAAGTCTAGCTGGGCTTCAGCTGGGAAAGGCAAAATTCCAGTTGAACCCAGTTAAACGTGGTTCAACTGGGTTCAACTGGGTTCAACTGGATCCAGTTAGAACCCAGTTAGAAATAAGTTGAAAACCAGTTAAACCCAGTTAATCTTATATGGGAATTGGAACAAATTGAACTGGACTGAATGTAGTCAATCCAGTTGAAAGCTGGTAATCCAGTTCAACCCAGTTGGTGTTATATGGGATTTGGAACAAGACCAACTGGGTTCAACTGGGTCCCAGTTGACCGATTGGTCAACTGGGTCCAACTCGAATTTTTCCGGGGGCGTCACTGATCTAAAAAGAAATGTAAGATAAAAGATGTATTAGTCCTTTAAATTACCCCCCCCCCCCCCCCAGCGTGGACGATGTTTTTATTTTTGAATCTCAGTGGATATAATGCAATGCAGAACTCATTGAATTCAACTTCAGTCACCCAACATTCTGATCGACTTTCGTCTTGAAAGCCAGCTCGCACCGACACAGTAATAAAACATCAAATTTTCAATTTTCTGAGCCAAAGAAACCTTTTCTTTTATTATTATATTAACTTCAAAATTCCTCAAACAAAAGCTCCTAATTTTTATTTTTTTGATCAAAACAGGTAACAAATTTGGGGATATTTCCAGTTGCGTTCAAGACCCTTTTTGTTTGTCGTTTTACAATAAAATGTGTAACCCAAACCGTGACAACTCTTTTTTAGTACTGTTTATTTCGCTCGACATGTGAATGACAATATGCTACGATAAACATTTCAGTTTTTTAATGGTTATTACAAAAAATCCCAAATCTTCCCAAAGTTTCAAGTCTACTTCTTAAAAAGTTTGGGAGTTTAAATATTTGTTAAAAGAAAACGAAAGATGTTGCCCGCTATAAGTACGTGGTGGAGTATGCCTCAAATTCAATGTGCCTGATAGCATGGCCCACCGGCAACTCACCGCTTTTGGCAGGACTGCGAAATGCTGCCCTCGTAAAGGAGCTTGCCCACCACTCCCCGGCGCGCAAATCCTGGCGCCACAAGTGATTTTGTTGACACTATCCGTGCAGTGCACGGCATATGCGTCAATGTAATTAGGGACAGCTGGGGGGGGGGGGGCGTCTTCACTGTTAGGGAATGCACGCAAGGGCGGATATAAGGAAATTTGTTTGGGGGGCAAACTTAACTTGAAACCAAGACGTTTTAAATAGTATCAGGGGATGTCGTACAAAAATATTTTTTGGGGGGTGGGGGGGGGAGGGGCTTGAGAAGTGGTGACCGACTGCCCGAAAAACTATCCAAGCGGAGCGTCACCCTCGATTGGCGCGGAGCGTACAGAAAATTTTGAAAAATCGTGACCTCTCAGATAGCCGGAAATTGCATTTGCCAGGTATGCAAGTAGAATTCAAGAAGTCGTCATTCTGAGCTTTCCTTTGCAATGAAATCTTCATTTTAATAAAAAGAAAATCAAATTGCAAAATGATCAGAAAATTACCAGATAAAAGGTACTGGCTCCTTTACAGGACGATGTGACATTTTATCATTTCTTGGCACAAAGTAAAATCTCCCCTAAAGAGAATAGACCAGAACCAAATTTTTGTTTAATATGTTTTAGACGAAAATATTCTAAGCACTCTGGTGAAGTTTTCATTCATTTCTCAGGTTCGGTTCTCGAGATATTAGCAACTGAAGTTGACACATTTTCTACAAAAGGTAAACTTGAACCAAGCAGGTGCTGTGTCATGTATTCATATTGATGGTCAATGTTTTCTTGCTTTTCATTTATTTTTGATCCTGTTGTTTGATCTTGAATTGATTAGGGATGCTATCTTGCCCTTTAGGCAAATTAAGTTTTAAAACTTCCATTGCTCGCGATGCACTTATGGATACAACATCACAGTTAACTTTTATAAATACATGGGTCGATACGTCTTTATGGGGCAAAAGGGGTTTCATAAATTGTAGTCACAATTGTTTCTACAGGAATATACGTGTTTCTAAAAGCTTTGTGTTATACTACTTATCAGGAGAAGAAGAACAGATTTTATTTGAATTTATGCTTTGGTGCAACCCGTGTGGTTTTGAACATGAATAGACATGTCATTTTGGAGAAATCCGTACATTTGGTGACGTAACAAAGTTTGGAATCCCCAGAGATCAGGTACGGAGCAAATCTTCAATTTTCAGCGCCCCTCCCTCTCCGCCTACTACCGTCATAATTTTGGACGATTTATTTATCTTTCAGTACTGTGCTTTACTTTTTCGACGATTTTGTTGGAAAAAAAAATGTGGGTCCTTTCTGGAAGATTTTACATGTAAAAAGGAACAACGAGCCAGTATGTTCGAAATCGTTGAACATCGGAGGTGGTAAACTATTGAGCCTAATTGCCTCAAACTTGAACTACTCCCATTGGTACCCAAAATATATCTTTACCAGGATCACCTAGATCCTGTCAAGAAGTTGTTAGTTACGCCCATGGTATCGTTTCTTTGTTCGTTGCTACCTTTAACACTAGCGCAACAATGCTGTCGATGTTATGTGTCTGGAGATTATTGTTACAAGAATTTATTGTGTCATAACCGCAACACCGCGGCTTCCTCGTAAGAACAACAGTTTAAATGGTCTAATTATCGTAAAATTGAAAATTAGCTTCTGAAACAGCGCCATCTAAACATCCACTTCTGTCATCAGCAAATCGAACCGTCTGCTTGCAACTATCATTTGATATATATATATACTGCTAACTTCAAGACGCTTCTGAGAGGGGGCGAGTTTTTTTTTTTTCACTGTATCTGGCTTTTAGCTCAACGCTAAAGTACGAGGAGGACGGCAAATAAACAAGCAATACGCCAATTTTTTATGTTTGCTGCAGTGCCCTTTCGGGAAATTCATTTAACAGTGGAGGAAACAGATAAGACCTCATTGATGATTTCAAACATTAGTATGACTTGGGGATTGGAATGAAATGACAGATCAAATCAGAGGTACCATGCACACTTCCATAGATGGTTGTGCAAGATTCAGTGAAACTTTTAATTTTAAGGTTGACTGACGTAAGACTGTGAAAACGAGAGTCGAGACACGGGTAGCTCATTTGCAAACCGTCTGCGTTGGAATGAATATTAACACAATGAAGAGAGAGAACAATTTAAAGAGGGGCACATTATCGAGGAAAATAACAAACATCTACTAAAACCAATGCATCTGAAGTGACAGTTTAGAGCACAAGGAACATTATATCACACAACTTTAGTACATACGTGACACGTTTTCTGACACCTGATTATTATCGCATCTCGTGACTGGGAGCTTGGTGTACAGCGTCGAATCCTCTTTGCCACACTTCTGGCCAAGTCCGCATAAAAAGGGAAATCTTTTAGAATCTATAACAGCACATAACATTATGATTACCATTATTAATGTTATAATTATTTTTGACACTGTCTTGTTTTGCCGTAGGAACCCTGATGTTATTTTATGAAAGGTGTCTTATGGAGTATTTTGCGTTCGGATTTGTCATGTAAAACAAACGGTTAATCCGCTAGTACGGGTGTTGTCCCATGCGTAATCATAGTCAACGAATCTTACCGATTCATATTATGACCCCAAATAAATGTACTTTGTTTAGGCCACATTTATTTAAAGTGGTTAGGTCAGATAGGCCTATAAATAAACAAATAAAAAAATCAACAAAAGGGGTAACGATTTCCATATCCAGTGATTTCCGATTTGTTTTTACCACAATTTCTCTTTCGGTTATATGTATGCTATACACGTCAACTAGGTCGGACTCCAGTTAAAACTAATAGTGCATGTCAACACGTGTTTCAAAAAAGTGCGACTAAGCAGCTGTTCGGATTCTGATTGTGGTTAATAAGTAACGATAAGCTTAGAACTCGTTTTTATGATGAATGATATGTGGATTTTTAGGAAATGACAGATAACTGACGCATCTTCTTAATTTTTCAGATACCATCCTTAACCATTAATTTTGTTTATTGCTTCATATTTAAATTTAGTACAAATTGTCATTTTGTTTTCTAGAAAGGCGACTTCCCCTGATCACTGAAACTTTTAACAGGAGTTCCCCCAACCCACTTCTGCCAAATTAGTAAAAAGAGGAGTAATACATTATGAACTCTTAGCTTCTCTTAAGAAGCGGCAGACAAATAAATTATTTGCTCACATTGTTTCACTTCAGAATGGTTTTCCTAGAATCGACCAATAACTGAAGTCCGTTGTTTTCTTCATTTTTAAGATCCTGTTTTATTGGTTCTTGTGTAGTTAATATAAGTTGAAGAAATTTAAATACTTAATACTTAGTTCCAGGTAAACTGCAACATTTGCGTAAAATTGTTTCAAACACACCTTTTGTTCCCTTCAATTCCATTTTCTGGGATTGTCACCGGCTGGTACAGCTAGCTGTAAATTGACTGAGATGATATTTGGAAAATGTAAGTACAAAGTATGCATTACATTTAAATTAATCGTAAAAGGCTTTAAAGGTAACAATATCAGTCACGTCAGTGACATATTAGTATCAGGAAAAAGTAGGAAAACCATGCATGTAAGGCAATTTAACACCATTTTAAACATTGTTAAGTAATAAATGATGAAAAAAGAAAGCTGTCTTTCACTTTCAATGTAATATTTTGAGCAAAAACTGACAGTTATTTCAAACGTTTTCACTTTGGACAAACCTACTGAAACTGTGCCATAACAGTGTAAACTTGCACTTTGAAATATAAATTTATTAAAGCAGTGCCCAAAGATTTTAAATGTCGCTTAACGTTTTGTAATGGCAGAATATTTACTGGGCATGCACAAATTGATTTTGATAGTTATGCACATTGTCGTACGGGGGTTATTTTCTATGAGGGGGCAAGAGCATTTTGTGCCCGAATTATGTAACCTTTTACTGAGAATTCCAGCTGGTTTGACGTCAAAAAAAAAAAAAAAAAAGACACACACGAGAAATTTTTTCTTTTCCATTTCAGTCAATATGCATTGATATAATACTTGCGACTGGATTGTAGATCTAAAACATTGCAATACAGTAACATGGATTAATTTAAATATTGAATCGCTTTACGTAATTTATCGAGATTTGTTATATTATTTTCTATAATGAATACGAACAAGGTGGTGGCTCCTCTTATGCATTTAATGTTTCCCAAATTACCATAAAGCCAGACAGATGATATTTGTTCTTCTCTTTATTGAAGAAACCTTAAAGTATACGGTGACCTTAGTCGTGCTTTCACACCACAATTGATCAAACAAAGCCAATAAAATTCTTATTTGAAAAATAATTTTCAAATGCAAATTTAAATACTCGTTAGTTGTTTGAAAGCTGGGAAAGTTTCGCGTTAGTTTTCAATTGAGTATGTCATTTCCTTTGCTTTGCTTTTCGTTTTGCTGCGTTATTGGTTGGTGTAGGTATGAAAGCACCTTCACGATAGCTTTGAATTCTTTTGATTTTTTTTATAACGTACGATAAAAAATGTGCTTTGCAAAGAGTGAAAAGACGTCAATGCACCATACTTTAAATCCATTTCAGATCAAATTGTAATAACTCAAATTTAAGTCTTTTCAGAGAGAAAATGCAGTCACCCGAACCTAGCGAAGTGCAGTGGGCTACCCTGTTTCATGATTGGTGCTTGAGAATCATGTGACCATATTTCTTCCCCTCAAATGTTAAAATCACTAGGAGTAATTGCTTGGTTTACTTTGTGTGTGCAATTATGAAATCCTAAATATTTTCAAGATTTTTTTTTAAAATGAATAGGAATAATAATGTTAAATTTAGCTGCAGTTACTCCAAAATAATTTTTTGGAGACTTTTCTTGCCGTTTAAACTAGATCTACACCTAAAATTTTCGAATGATTTAAAGGCAGTCACTCGTCACACCAAACTACAGTTTCAGTATACATATATCAAAACTCTCAATTGATATAGCTCTTTGATTGGCATCACATTCAAACAATGCATCATAGCTAAATTACACAGCATGGGCACTGAGAGTGTCTTGATTACACATTGTGGACTTGTATGGCCACTGGGACAAGCAATGAAGCAATAAACAAGGATTGTGTCTGGATAAAGATGAGTTTTAGATAAATGTGGGAGGGGCTAGAAGTAAGTAGGTTGGGAGAATTGGAACTGTTTGGGATGATGAAAATATGCCTTTAAAGTACGAAGTAAGAGCTGAAAGATGAAACAAAGTGGTCCACAAATGCCCGAAACCTTTCAATATGAAGCAAAAACATCAACATTATCACCGGCTTACTTCTCTTTGCATGAAACGATTTCTGCACTTGGCTGAGTAATAATGACGTGGGCATAATTACATTGCAAATCAATTGTGCTGTAGTGTATGCTCAGTATGGGTTTGCCGCAGCCTAACGACATAGTTTCCATTTGACAGGGCAAAGTTCCACTCGCTCATTGAAAATGAATTGGAGCAATGTATGATTGTACTATAGGAATGGTTTCATAATATCAGCTTATTGAGGACACTATTACATTGAGCTCGTACACAATTCTTGTGAAATGTGCTGGTATGTAAGGTAATCACATGCATATTTTAAGAGTCGAACATGAAAGTTAGTACGAATACTTGTGCATATAAATGCATAAGGTTGAAAACATAAATAAAGCTCGTTTAAACATGCATTATAGAGAGATGAAGTGTTCTGCCGAACCGTGCGAAACTTTGTAGTTTGTTTGGTTCGGGAATTGCAGGTAAATTATGAACCCTTCAATTTAGCAACGCACGCACAGTTAGGTTGCAGTTATACCGACTGGACAATGTGGTCCATTGCTGCCACAGAAGAACTTTTTTCATGATTGCGTTCAACTGGTTCCCCAAGCTGAAAACCCAAATTCATTGAATAATAAGCCTTTAGGTTTATGCATGTTTTTTTTTTTTTTCAAAAGGCAGAGCGCCGGCGACGACGCTTGCTGGAGGGTAACATATCTTCCTGCAGCCTGACGTTTATGCATGAGTGCTTGGTCCAAGGACTTTGTTCGTCATTCTCCCTTTGGCTTACTTTGATTTTTAATAGGCTAATGTATTTGAAATGTCCAGCTTCCCTAAACAGAAATTAAGCTTTCAGTTACTTTAAACCGTAATCGATAAATGACAGTATCATTTCATGCCACGTTGATACCACAAGTTTGATATATGAAATAATATTTACAGCAGGTGTTGATAAATAGGTAGTTGAGCTTTTGAGCTCCAGGGTCTACCTAGCTAGCCGACATTTACGCTTACGGACGTCCTACTGAGATTTGTTATCGTGTCATTGTTGCCCCTTTCTTCAGGATTTCCACAACCAGATATAATGGTCCTTTGACCTCAAAACTTCAACGTAGTTGACTTTGGAATTTGTGATTTGAGTCACTTTAACCTGAAATGCCTACTTTGCTTCTAATCTAGCAATAAGTCAGCCTACTATGTTGAAACACACTTTGAAGCATTCGGAAGAGCTTTTAGCCTTTATTAAAAAGTACTTTAGCTTGAAACTTTAAAAATGGAAGCTTAAAACAATGTAACTTATATTTCCGTCTCTCTACTTGTTTAAGACCCATTATTTTTTATTTTAAAAATGACGGATGTTAAAAACCTGATTAACTTAAAACAATTTCAAAACATTTGTTTTCAGATTTTCTGTACTTTAAGTCTGTTGTTTTGGTTAGCTTGACGTGACATTTTGAAAACAATTGCTTTAATTAGAACTATGTTTACCTCTTACCCGGAGAATCATGTATCTAGACGGGGAACATTGATCGGTAAAAATTACCAAATAGAGATGGGAGTCACCCAAGCATATTTAAAGATAAGGATATCAACTGTTCTGCTATATAACGGCTGAATTTGTTTTGTTTTAAGTATACTTGAAACAAAAAAAAAAAAAAAAATTCAGCCGTGATGTGACGTGGGAAAGCAGAGAATTACGGAGGACTATTGTTTGAAGTTTGGATAAGATAAATCACAGTTTGTAATCTTTAAGGGGCTTATTAACCTACTGTTTAACGGTACCTTACACCGACACATTTTCAAGTGTCTGTCAGATGAAATGGTAGGTTGAAATAAATAAATTCTCACATGGTTTAATTGTAGTTGAATTCATACAGAGACCCGATCAAAATAGCATAATTAGATCTCCCGAAAAAGCGAACGGCAAAGTTTGTGATGACAAACACTAGTCATATAACTACATATTATGTCTATTGGAGTGGAATGGGTGGAATGGGCACCGGATGAGAAGGCTAGGATGGGGTCCCTGAGGGTTAGTTATGGTCCTGTACTAGCAATTCCAAACAACCTTATTACCAAATTACAAAAAGTTCAAAATGCCACGGCAAGACTTGTCACTCTAACCCCGAAGTTGTGTCAGGATTTCTATTGGCTACCGCTTTAAGGTGATTCTTGTGGTTTTTAAACCCTCAATGGTATGACCCCGGTTTATCTGTCCAGTCTATTGTTAAAGAGGGAGGGTTTAAAAAACCAGCTGCTCTCTGATTCTGCAATTCGCTTAATTGTTCCTCGATTTAATACCTCTTGTGTTGAGCGTTCTTTCGTGGTGGTTGGTCTTAGCCTTTGGAATTCTCTCCCAGCTTATCTAAGATTATGTACCTCCATTGGCATTTTTAACTGAAATCTTAACTTAAGACTTACCTTTTTAAGGAAACTTTTAGTGCGTAGTGTTCTTTTACTTTTGTTTTTTATCTTGTTCTGTTTCTTTGGTTTGTTTTATATTTTATTGTTCAGCGCAACCGATGTATTTTTATACTTGTGGCACTATAATATTAAAATAATTGTAGTTACATACGACTTATTGAATTTGCCGTCTTTCAGTCTTCCCAGCATTTAAGTCTTTTCATTTATTTCCTTCTTTCTTTATTTGACGGTGTTTGCATCTCACTCAGCTACTTTGTGTAAGTAACGCCCTATTTTGTAGGGCGATGCCCTCTGTTCATTAAGAAATTTCGATACAATACAACGGCAACAGCCAATCAAGGAAAACCTTGTTAAACGGTGCCCCACCAGCCGTCTTTCTTTATTGTATTGGGAAGTAAAACTCTCCACAAGGGCCTCAGAATTTTATTTATTTTTCCATCTTTCTACTTTACTGCTACATATGTATTCATGATTTTTATGTATCTGGATATCCGTACCTTAAAAAATAAGGGGGGGGGGAGCTGAGTTCTGTCGAATGATGTCCCATATTTTAGGCTAAATTGGGAACTTAAATCAGGTGATGTAAACACGGTGCTCCCTGGAACTGCGTGTGTCTGCTTCAATATTTGATTTTAAGGCAAATTAAGCTGCGGCTGCAATGTGAATCACAGACACGTTTCAAAATCATGTTATTATTATGTCAACCCCATCGATTTTGTCACTCCAGTACGTGTTTGAAGATATTTAATTTTTACCTGCCCAATTTAAATATGGCCAGGTTGAAATGCCATATATGGAAATATTATGTTGTCCATGTACGGACCACATCTGGTCCAGACAAAATGTCATCTGTTCCATAAAAAGACATGATCCATTTAAAGCTTGATCTGGCCATATTGCTTAGATCAGCCATAACTGGGGTCTATCAGCCTTGAATCGCCTTTATATATCGTCTACATGAGTTTCAAACCGTCATATTCAGTGAAGGAATGAAGACACAATGTAGTGTACAACTATCCATAATAGAGGTTAGCAAGGAAATCGAAAGATTAAAAGGTGATGGACCCCAGTTATGGCCGACTGAAATCAGACCATTACTCTCTGTCCGGATTCGTCTATAAATCACTCTTCTGCATCAGACGTGGTCCAGATATAAAATACGGTACATATCTGGTTCATCATATGTGGATTTAGTATCTGGCCCATGTCGAGTAAGGGGCAACCTCAAAGAGTTTTGCTGTCGGACAAACTCCTATCCAAGCAAGATTCCTATTTGCATAAATTAAAAAACTTCCGTCAGTACCATTTAGGACTTGTAATTTCGGTAACAATATGCCGACTTTGATACCTTAGGTGTCAGAATTTATTGTTAGTATTTCAACACCTACGTTAGTGGGCCTCAGTCTGCTGTACTAAAATGCAGTGATGTAGTCGAGACCGGCATATCCGAGACAGAGAACGAAACGAGAATGTGTGGAGACCGAGAAGGGGCGGAACTTCGAGACCGGGACAGAGACCAACAAGGTTTAAGACCCGAGAAAAAGACCGAATGTACACTTTTGCATAGAAAAATAAACAGTCCAATGTTCTAAATATGTTTTACCCAACTCTATTACCTTATGATCTAAAACGACATATAGCTCCAAGATTGCATCTTCATTGATTTGTACATGTCTTATTTTATAATATACATAACATAGAATTAATAAGTTTACCTAATCCAAGTATTTTTGCAATGAGGCCCTTCTCATTAAATTAGAGTCAGTCGATGTTGCAGATGTTTAGTGTTTTGAATTTGATGCCGATTGATTCATGAAAGTCTCTGTGAGTTTGCCCAAACCACAGAAAACCGAGTCGCAGACCTTTAAACACTTTATGTCAAGTTTTTCCTTGAACCAAACTTAAACACGTACTCCCAGCTCGCAGCCTCACAGAATGCCTTCATTACACTTGAGGAACATGAGTGTTGAAAGCATGTCTGCAGAGAGGCGTGCTTGAGACAACTTGAGAAATTTTGATGTGGAACTGGTATATTTGCTCATCCTGTTTTTGAATTCAGTCGTTCAGGGCAATTGCTAGCCAGGTTGAGTAAAATCTAGCTATAATAGCCAGAAATGAATGACACGAAACGAAGACTGAGAATTAGGGGAATTCAACACACAGTGGGTAGCCAATACAGAGCAGTGGCGGATTGGCTCTACTGATTACACAGAGTAATATCCTATGTCCTAATAACAGAAAAAAGTTAAACCCTTATAATAGATAGATAATTAGTATGTGGACTAATTGGATGAAAACGGTTTCTTCAATATTTTTCAAAACTTAAAGTTTTTGAAAAATAAACTATAAGTTAATAAAGCTTAGATATAAGGTTAGATAAAATTTATTGAAACCCCTCATAAAATAGTTTTTTTTATTTTAAAACTTTCATCATTTTATTTAAAAAATAAAAACAACAAATTTTTGGCCGGTCACGAGACGAGACCAGAACAACTTCAGAGACCACTAGGGTCCGTGACCGAGACCGAGACCAAAGGGTGTCGAGACCGAGACCGGAGAAAGCCGGTCCTAAGACCGGTCTCTAGCATATACTAGAGAAATTTGGAATTTTATGAACGAAAAAGTTAGAAAACTATCACTGCATTTAACCGGTGTGACGTGATTGTCACATCGGGTATATTTCTGACTTTTTTCATTTCCAGAGCCAGGAAAAGTTTTCGAAACTTTGATTTTCCTTTAAGTAGAAGCATCAATGCATAAGGAAATGCAACACGCGGCCGGTGAAGGTAGATGAAAATTGTGCTTTGGTTGAACAAACATCTTTTAAGAATGGTTCTGAATCGGAGAGAAATCGGACTTTATGAAAGAAAGGTTGGGAAAATCTCACTTCAGTTAAACGGTGTTTCTTCTTTGTGCTCAGTCTCTGCTGGGCTCTCTGTACACTCTAAAAACACTATGGTCAATTTGACCATTGGTTTGGTCAACTATGCACCAACTTAAACATTGTCAAATTGTTGACAAAGACTATGGTCGGAAGTTACCAATATATGGTCAAATTTGACCATGAAAGTGGTAAATTTTGACCATATTTTAGGTCAACAATTTGACCATGTTTAAGTTGGGGCATAGTTGACCAAACCAATAGTCAAATTTACCATAGTGCTTTTAGAGTGTAATCCTATTATTAGACCAGGGAGCTGTTACGGAACAGCTCCCTGGTTAGAGTAACGAAGTCAGCGTGAATTTAATAATACCAGTCGAGACTGGTGAGCTACTGGAATTGAATGCCTTTACATTCCCAGATCTTTCATTATAAAGATCATAATGATTTCCTCCACATGCTTTACTAACAGTTAGATGATCAGTATAAATTTAAGATTTAGTCGAGACTCCTTCTAACTGCTTCCTGCAGCTGGTCATGAAAAGCAGACCGTTCTCATGGCAGCAAGCGGATGTCGATGGTTTTTACAGTATCTTTCTAAGCTCAAATCTTTCTTAGTTCAAATTCTTCATTATTGCTATATTTAAGGTAGGTATGGTATACTTTTGCCAGTCACAAATTCCAAAATGAGACTTCTATCCTTCTTTAAGGTGTTTATGCTTGTTTGATGATACCAGTATAATTCTTTACTAACATATAAATATCCACGTAGCTGCAAGTGTTATAAACTGTGAATTGGCAATGTTCTACTGATTAAGA
Source organism: Holothuria scabra (assembly GCA_037179385.1). Classification (NCBI taxonomy): domain Eukaryota; kingdom Metazoa; phylum Echinodermata; class Holothuroidea; order Aspidochirotida; family Holothuriidae; genus Holothuria; species Holothuria scabra. Next base: position 73,693,292 of record CM074179.1, read on the forward strand.
GTAAACGCAGTCGTTACATAAAAATCGACTATAAATCGATTTTTTTCACTTCTATCAGTGTAACAGAAATCATGCTGAAATTTCTCTAACACAGCAGTGTGCCCGCAGTTCTCTGAAAAAATAATATTTTTTTTTTTTTTTTTTTTTTGGGGGGGGGGGGGGGATTAATCCCTCTCATGTGAAAAACATCAATAGTAATCAGCATTCATGTGTTACCTTACATTATGGGAGTGCTATAGGCCTACAAATCTTTACGTAATCACAAGATCCCTACTGTAATACTGTGCGGGATATTAATTACCCTTTCTGATATAAATCATACAAATTTCTTGGCAGCAACAAGGACTGGCAAATGAAGTTTTATGAAAAATGTCCTTCGCTTTCACCTCTCTGTATTATGAAACAATCCACCTTACAACGTTCGCCTCGATTCTTCACTTGAAAATTTCAAACCCTCGGCTATATACTACATACTTCTGTTTTCATCAGAATTCCTCTGGAATAAGATTGTAATGATTTGAAAGATTTTCTGTTCCCAGTTTCCTGGGCTTCGTTTTCGTATTCGTATCACCTTGGTTCGATTTTTTTCAAATTGAATGTTACTATTTCGTTTTAATTGAATTGAAGCACTTTTTGGTTTGTCCCTTTTTTCTCCCTTGAGCTCGTTACATTTATCCTGTTATTCAATTTTGATTTGACTCTATTAACTCCCAATTTGTATAGTTTTTCCTAGGCAAATCTTAATTTTTCCCATCTTATTTCATTTATTTAACTATATCATCATTAAGTTCACAAACACACACACACACACACATATATATATATATATATATGTATAAATATATGTATATATATATGTATATATATATATATATATATATATATATATATATATATATATATATATATATATTTCTAATTGGGGACGAAAAATCGTCTGAAAAAACGACCCATAGGGCGAAAAAACCGCTTACCCTTAACGTTTTGACACACATTTTCCATGGGAATACGCGACATAGGAATCCCCACATACGATACGTAGTTCATTTAATTACTTCAATGTATACCAACTTTCGTATACGTATCCGTCAACGCGAATGTTTGAGGGCCATTGAAATAACGTGTATGCATATGTCAAAACGCAAAGGGGAAATATATCCTTATGTATTTTATTGTTTTATTTTCGCCTTAACGTTCTGACGGTAGACCGAATTTCAGGTCCCGGTCGATCCAGCGTCATATATATATATATATATATATATATATATATATATATATATATATATATGTATATATATATTTATGTAGTTCAATACCACCCACATTTTTCCTTTTTTATTTAAAGGGCAAGAGCAGTCCCCCAAATGGAGGAAGTGTAGTACACTGTCCTGTTTCATGTTTGGCTTGTCAAATGTGATATTTACAAGGCGCCTCTGCTTGGTTTATCCTGAAAATGAAGTATTTAAGTCCTAAAGTATTATGAAAGATACCTTGAAGAGAAATTACGAAAAATTGCGAGATTTAGCTGTTGCTTCGAAATAAGTTTGGAACGAATACTCTTGTCCTTTAAGTCCCTTTACTCACTGTTTTGAAAATCGAAAAAACTTGTGCACATACAGTGCAACTGAAACCCTTCATGTAATGCCAATACATTCTTTTACATTAACTCTGTCCTAAAGTATTGGCCATTATGACTTCACTTACCCCCATTTTTTAATATCAAAGCATAAACATATTTGAGAACTCTTCCACAAAGACAAGAAAAGGTACCCACATTCGATAGGCCCACCGAATGTATCAACAAAGACTTGTTTATAGAATATTGCCAATTTCCTTGTGTGATTATTTGATTATGCACGAAAATAGTTCTTCCATTGAATCTCCAAACTACCGAGATGGCTGACGTGCAATTACTCACATCCAATACAACGCATTCATCAAGTTGCACCGTTACTGTGGAATGACTGCTATGGAACTCACAAGTGTTGCTACCTAAAATACAAAATATGTACATTGAAAGTACAATGACAGCTCCAAAAAATATCATGGTATCCATAACCGAAATTTGCTCTTTCACAGTTTGTACCAGAAGTTGCTGTAGTTTTTATTGGAGATAAGAAATGAATGGTTGTAAAAATTAAAAAAGAATGGGCAAGAATCCAAATTTACACTTTAGTTTGATCTTGAAGCTCCTGTTCATCTAGCGCTATACACAGTAATGGTGTCCAGCAGATTTAAGCGATGGATTTTTATTCAATACAGAAGCCACTTGGTGTCACTAAAACGATGGACGAAGTCAATAAGCACAATCATATTTATAAGGCAGTGGTGAATCCAGGATTTGCCAGAAGAGGGGGGGGGGGGGACCCAGGTCAGGGAAAGTGCCGGCAGGACTATCTAAGCGGAGCGCCACCATCAGTTGGCGCGGAGCGTACAAGAAAATTTGGGGCTTTACAAACCCTCCAGATGGCCAGAAATGGCATTCTTCGCGTCTTCTAAAGTGCATGTACCCAGCCTTGAAATATGCATCTCATGTCTGCAATTTCCTAATTAGTGGGGAAAAATGCAATAATATACCATGTTGCTTCAGCCAGTGGTTCCATTATTCAGGGACCATAGGAAATGGGGTTGGGGAGTGATGAAAGTAGGGTTACCATATTTATTTAATGCCAAACAGGACATGGATTGCCATCGTGGGGGAGGGATCTACGGGGAGAAGGTTTCCCCTGCCCTGTGGATTTTTTTATGATTTTCAAGGGGGTCTAGATGCAAAATGGTGCAATATTTGTTGCTTTAACCAGGGTTTCCTTAACTAGAAGTCTGGCGCCACCCGATTCTAATGAATCAGGGGGGAACGCATATTGCCACATGTCTATGAGTGGACATATATTATCTACTAAGGTTTAGGCAGTAGTTCGCTTTTGGGGCTAACTACAGTGCCTTGCTGCTGGCGTGGAAGAGGGGTGTAAGGGGAGGGGTGTGAGGGGAGGGGTTAGAAATTTTTGAACATTTAAGTACCCTTAGATGCAATCTGGTGCAAATTTAACATCTTGTGAAGTCAATTTGTTGTTTCTTTTTAGATTTATATGGGCAATACTTATAGGTGTATTTTTTTAGAATGCGCTTTGTGACGGGGCGGTGGCTAGGTTTACCATACTTTTTCCTGGAAAGGAGAACGCACATGAATCGCCGTCCGGGGGGAGAGGTCTATAAGAACGGGTGACTTCCCTCCCCTTTGAAATTTGTTTTGGTTTTCAAGGGTGTCTAGATGCAAACTAATGCAATATTTGTTGCTTTAAAGAGAGTTTCTTTAAGTCAGATCCCAAAAAGCCTTATAAAGAGTCAGTATACTTTAAATGTAACATGAATTCGCTCCGTGCTCTGCATAGCTGCGGACTTGGAGTCGTTAAGGTATGTGTTGGAACCTCGATAAATCTGAAACTTCTCCGTTATGCTGGTGGGCACATAAGGCCGAATTTACTATTTGGAGACCTTGGCAGAAATAATTTGGGGGCCCAGACTATAATATTCCTTACAACTACTAGTGGCAAAAGTCATGAAAGGAGGACAAAGTTTGTGGTCACTTCCACCCACCCGACCCACTCGAAATGAATTTCATAAACAGTGGTGGATCCCGGATTTTTACTAAAGTGGAGGCTGGGAATTGTGGGAAGTCTATCAAAGGGGAGTGTCACTATCGGTTGGCGTGGTGCGTACCGGATTTTTTTTTTCATTACACCCTACCTAAAACTTGACGTCACGATGCTGGGATTCCCAGAGAGGGAACAAATATACCTGGGGTCTGTCTACGCTACCGGCGACTTTGGGAAAAGTTTTCTATACCTCGTGTTGTGCGTAAATCCCCCTTCTCGGAACACGGGGCTGTCCGACCGTGCTGTTTCGTAACAAAGGTAACAGACGAAGTACTAATTGTGCAATAGTAGGTAGTCCGCGCGATATGCACTTGGCCGTCACTACACGTGAAGTAGTACAACTTGCAAACGTGGGATGAGGGCACGAGTGCATCTATAGTGCTTTCATTTGTGAAGTAATACGAGGTAGCACACTGTTATCATTATCCACTATTCACAGCAGCATATTACCTGGTCAGGCCAATACTACGACCAGAACATTTTTCAAAATATTTAGTCAGCAAGCAAATTTAGGGGGACACCTTCAGATCCCGTAAAAAAATACATGAAATCCTGACATTTTTTGCAATTTCACAAATTCCTCCAGGTACCAGCCAAGAGCCGGATGTCTGGTAAGCCTAGATGAAGGAGATTGAGCCTCTCCTACTTTATTCCATAGGCTTTTGCTTTGTGAGGGGTCTGGAGGAAGATAAGTGAAGATAACCTAGATAAGATTGCTCTCTTTGGAAAATTTTTCAGGAACTGTATACTGCAACTTATAAAGTGGTCAAGAAACAATACCAAGCAAAACGAATGCGCGAGAAGCCAGCTGAAATTTTGCATTACATGCGACATTTCCATGACAAAACTTACATTCTGGATCTGCATCGAGACAGTTTTAATTCCCCATCACAACCGATTTCCAAATCACAAGGCGAGTCTTCTACCTAATTATTCCTACAAAAGTTTGAAATTTTGCTGCTGTTTCTCCAGTGGTTTTTATCAGAAGGTATAAGTATTAAGGACAAAATTGAGGAAACGTGTAAGCTAAGTACGCCAGGCATGCTAAAATTTTGGTAGTTTCAAAGCCATTTGCGATGGAACATAATTGAAATTATTCCAGTGCCTGAAAAATTGTCTTCATCTTTCCCCGAATTTTCACAGAAAAATTTTAGAGGGCTGCAGTCTGTCCCTGCATCCTACGTCTACGTTGATAAGTACTTACCAGAGAAATTTTTAGGGTTAGCCAATAAATCTTAACACTGTGCAACACTCCACATCATTTTTCATAGGCGATGAAATATTTCAGAAACCATCAAAGCTTGGGTAGGCCCTAAAGAAGGATAACAAATATTAAAACAATTCCTGCTGATCTTTTGGGGTATTTTATTCTTTAATTGCCAAGTGAAAACAGCTCTACCAGCGCCATGTTCCCATAACATAAAGCGGACCTAAAGTCTAGAATTACAAGTTTATTTTTGATGTTTCTTCCTTGCTAAGATAAAAAAAAGATGAAATATATTCACTGACTCTAACACGTCACATTAGTCATATTTAAATGAAATAGAGCCTTGCCACTGTTTTGGTTTTTTTTCTTCTTCTTCTTTATTTTCTTTTTCTTCTTCTTCTTCTTTGTTTGTTTGTTTGTTTTTTTGACGTTGGAAAAATCCCTTTTTGGGGGGGGGAAAGGGGGCCCGGGCGCCCCTGCAAAGGTATGACTAAATGAATCTTTATGAATCTTTAATCTTTACTACATGAGCATAAGCAAACCTTTTAATTGTTGTTAATGTTCTAATAGGCTAGCATACACGTTTGAATTTAAACACTCCTAAGTAACCTCAGCTAAAGTGTTTGAAGCAATCTCTATGTATTTCCCTGGAGGAATGAAATCAGTCGAATATGAAACATTAAAGTGTTTTTATTTCATTATTTACCCACGGACTTATGTTGCAATAGACCCACAAAGGTAAGGATATACACACTGATAGTTTTCAAACTGTTTTAAACTATCACCAACTCAAACCATCTGAAATTGCCCAAATACCCGATACCCATTCCCTCGTCCTACCGTTCATAGTCGTACGCTCAACTGAGCAACGGTAAATTGGCTGGGGGTATGTATTAAATAAGAAAAAAATGCTCAAAATTTCGTGGTACAATTTAATACAAACACGGAAAGAATTGGATAAAAGGAGATTGGACGTCATTGACTTTCCAATTTAATCTTTGGATACTTAGCTCTTACAAAATTTGCTATCCCTAGTCATCCCGAATCCGTAATTAATCGAAGCCACAGCTTCGATTGTAGGAATTGCTCGTTCAGTCACGTGTTTTCGTGCCTTCGCAAGCGGTCGGTGCGGATGAATATTAAATCATGTTCCGTTTGGATTCATATTGCAATCTCGAGCTGTTCGTTCGTACAATGGAACAGTTGCGCAGTCATGTTAAGTTGTTCTCTAGGGGGATTTTTCAACAAAGTTTAACTATTTCTATATAAGGGGATTTGCTCGAACAACTCCTGTATAGTAAGGTGGTAATACCCAGCTGAAGTTAGCAGAATATTCTGCCGACAGAATATTCTGCCTCATATTTCCTTAAGATAGCCTGATGTTCTGCTGGCAGTATAATTTCGTCCTGTGTACCAGGAAAATGTGTTCCCCTGGAGGATCTGTCCCCTATGAAAAATGACCTGACGTCAAAAGAATGTATCAAGCTAGAAATTAAAAAAAATTAGAAAGAGACAGTTTTTAACTAGGCTCGCTCTTTAAACTAACACGACTTAGCCCCTATCTAATAAGGGCGCAATAGTGGAAGTACGATGTACCCCATTTTGGCCCATCGTACCCCCTCCGAATTAAAAATGGTAGGCAGGGATTCGGCTTGCAGTGTTTTTTTAATTTAATTAAGAGGAATATTCTCTGTGAGAAACTATATATTAATGGACACAACAAGGTTGGTGAATTTAAATGAATCTTTTTTTTGCATAACTTAAGCCATTATCAATGCAAATATGCAAATTAGGTGACGTAATCATTTTCGTCATTTCTTCATACAAAAACTATCTAGAACCGTATTATTTTGTGTTGAAAGGTACAGGATAGTACATTAAAACGGGTTTCTCTTTCATTCCTAGTATAATCGAATTTAAGGTTGTGTGTTTATGATTTTATTTTCAGACCCATGGTTTTCTGGTATGAAATGACAAATTTGGAAAGATTTTGACCCATTTTGGAAGATTTTAGCTTAAATATCACTAAGATCCCTCCCGCCCTACCACTAGTTCCTCTTTCGTAATATTCAGAAGAAAAAATGGGTTGGGTAACCTATTTGTAATTCCCGAACCTATTTTTTTTATTTTGGGACCATTTTTAGCACTTTTTGAACTTTTTGACCGACTAAGTGAAGTCTGTTTATGGAGTGTACGGCATGACAAATTTATAGTTTTAAACTTAAAAAATGTCTTCTTTGGGTAACTTTTCAATGACCTCATGATTCGCATAAAATCATAAGTTATCATTCACTAACTTTTTGGAATGATCCATAGGGTCCCGATGCATAAAAACGACGTTTAAAAAATAAGGGCGCAACTCAGCTTTCACTATGAAAATTAAATGATTCCATTTGGGGGTAAGCTTTGTATGTCCTTTAAGGTAATATATCGTGCTTGTGTTGATTATTCGATCAATTCATCATCAATTTTAAGTTAAAAAATAGTCCAACTACACCAAATTTTAATACATTTAAAGGGTCCTGATATCCAATAACTAAATTTTAAAGACGGTGGCCCGAATTTAAATGTCCTTTTAAATTTCATAGGTAATGATAATTTTGTTGTATGTTTACCGGTCTATTTGGCTAACAAATCGTCTTTGTGCTGGCTTTTCGATACACTCATGATTCACATAAGATCATAAATTATCATTCACTAACTTTTTGGAAAAATCCATAGGGTTCCGATGCCTAAAAACGACGTTTAAAAATGAGGGCGTACTTCAGCATTTACCATGAAAATTATATGATTGTATTTTGGGGTAACCTTTGTGTGGCCTTTAAGCTAATATATCGTGCTTGTGCTGACAATTCCATCAATTCATCATCAATTCTAAGTAACAAATAGTCCAACTACATCAAATTTTAGTACATTTAAAGGGTCCTGATGTGCAATAACTAAATTTTAAAGACGGTGGCCCGAATTTAAATGTCCTTTTAAATTTCATAAGTAATGATAATTTTGTTGTATGTTTACCGGTCTATTTGGCTAACAAATCGTCTTTGTGCTGGCTTTTCGATACACTCATGATTCACATAAGATCATAAATTATCATTCACTAACTTTTTGGAAAAATCCATAGGGTTCCGATGCCTAAAAACGACGTTTAAAAATGAGGGCGTACTTCAGCATTTACCATGAAAATTATATGATTGTATTTTGGGGTAACCTTTGTGTGGCCTTTAAGGTAATATATCGTGCTTGTGCTGACAATTCCATCAATTCATCATCAATTCAAGGTAAAAAATAGTCCAACTAAACCAAATTTTAGTACATTTAAAGGGTCATGATATGCAATAACTAAATTTTAAAGACGGTTGCCGAAATTTAAATGTCCTTTTAAATTTCCTAAGTAATGATATTTTTTTTGTATGTTTACCGGTGTATTTGGCTAACAAATCGTCTTTGTGCTGGCTTTTCGATACACTCATGATTCACATAAGATCATAAATTATCATTCACTAACTTTTTGGAAAAATCCATAGGGTTCCGATGCCTAAAAACGACGTTTAAAAATGAGGGCGTACTTCAGCATTTACCATGAAAATTATATGATTGTATTTTGGGGTAACCTTTGTGTGGCCTTTAAGCTAATATATCGTGCTTGTGCTGACAATTCCATCAATTCATCATCAATTCTAAGTAAAAAATAGTCCAACTACACCAAATTTTAGTACATTTAAAGGGTCATGATATGCAATAACTAAATTTTAAAGACGGTGGCTCAAATTTAAATTTCCTTTTAAATTTCCTAAGTAATGATATTTTTTTTGTATGTTTACCGGTGTATTTGGCTAACAAATCGTCTTTGTGCTGGCTTTTCGATACACTCATGATTCACATAAGATCATAAATTATCATTCACTAACTTTTTGGAAAAATCCATAGGGTTCCGATGCCTAAAAACGACGTTTAAAAATGAGGGCGTACTTCAGAATTTAACATGAAAATTATTTGATTGTATTTTGGGGTAAGATTTGTGTGGCCTTTAAGCTAATATATCGTGCTTGTGCTGACAATTCCATCAATTCATCATCAATTCTAAGTTCAAAATAGTCCAACTACACCAAATTTTAGTACATTTAAAGGGTCATGATATGCAATAACTAAATTTTAAAGACGGTGGCTCAAATTTAAATTTCCTTTTAAATTTCCTAAGTAATGATATTTTTTTTGTATGTTTAGCGGTGTATTTGGCTAACAAATCGTCTTTGTGCTGGCTTTTCGATACCCTCATGATTCACATAAGATCTTAAATTATCATTCACTAACTGTTTGGAAAAATCCATAGGGTTCCGATGCCTAAAAACGACGTTTAAAAATGAGGGTGCACTTCAGCATTTACCATGAAAATTATATGATTGTATTTTGGGGTAACCTTTGTGTGGCCTTTAAGCTAATATATCGTGCTTGTGCTGACAATTCCATCAATTCATCATCAATTCTAAGTAAAAAATAGTCCAACTACACCAAATTTTAGTACATTTAAAGGGTCATGATATCCAATAACTAAATTTTAAAGACGGTGGCTCAAATTTAAATTTCCTTTTAAATTTCCTAAGTAATGATATTTTTTTTTGTATGTTTACCGGTGTATTTGGCTAACAAATCGTCTTTGTGCTGGCTTTTCGATACACTCATGATTCACATAAGATCATAAATTATCATTCACTAACTTTTTGGAAAAATCCATAGGGTTGCGATGCCTAAAAACGACGTTTAAAAATGAGGGCGTACTTCAGCATTTACCATGAAAATTATTTGATTGTATTTTGGGGTAACCTTTGTGTGGCCTTTAAGCTAATATATCGTGCTTGTGCTGACAATTCCATCAATTCATCATCAATTCTAAGTAAAAAATAGTCCAACTACACCAAATTTTAGTACATTTAAAGGGTCATGATATGCAATAACTAAATTTTAAAGACGGTGGCTCAAATTTAAATTTCCTTTTAAATTTCCTAAGTAATGATATTTTTTTTGTATGTTTACCGGTGTATTTGGCTAACAAATCGTCTTTGTGCTGGCTTTTCGATACACTCATGATTCACATAAGATCATAAATTATCATTCACTAACTTTTTGGAAAAATCCATAGGGTTCCGATGCCTAAAAACGACGTTTAAAAATGAGGGCGTACTTCAGAATTTAACATGAAAATTATTTGATTGTATTTTGGGGTAACCTTTGTGTGGCCTTTAAGCTAATATATCGTGCTTGTGCTGACAATTCCATCAATTCATCATCAATTCTAAGTTCAAAATAGTCCAACTACACCAAATTTTAGTACATTTAAAGGGTCATGATATGCAATAACTAAATTTTAAAGACGGTGGCTCAAATTTAAATTTCCTTTTAAATTTCCTAAGTAATGATATTTTTTTTGTATGTTTAGCGGTGTATTTGGCTAACAAATCGTCTTTGTGCTGGCTTTTCGATACCCTCATGATTCACATAAGATCTTAAATTATCATTCACTAACTGTTTGGAAAAATCCATAGGGTTCCGATGCACAAAAACGACGTTTAAAAATGAGGGTGCACTTCAGCATTTACCATGAAAATTATATGATTGTATTTTGGGGTAACCTTTGTGTGGCCTTTAAGCTAATATATCGTGCTTGTGCTGACAATTCCATCAATTCATCATCAATTCTAAGTAAAAAATAGTCCAACTACACCAAATTTTAGTACATTTAAAGGGTCATGATATCCAATAACTAAATTTTAAAGACGGTGGCTCAAATTTAAATTTCCTTTTAAATTTCCTAAGTAATGATATTTTTTTTTGTATGTTTACCGGTGTATTTGGCTAACAAATCGTCTTTGTGCTGGCTTTTCGATACACTCATGATTCACATAAGATCATAAATTATCATTCACTAACTTTTTGGAAAAATCCATAGGGTTCCGATGCCTAAAAACGACGTTTAAAAATGAGGGCGTACTTCAGCATTTACCATGAAAATTATTTGATTGTATTTTGGGGTAACCTTTGTGTGGCCTTTAAGCTAATATATCGTGCTTGTGCTGAGAATTCCATCAATTCATCATCAATTCTAAGTAACAAATAGTCCAACAACATCAAATTTTAGAACATTTAAAGGGTCCTGATGTGCAATAACTAAATTTTAAAGACGGTGGCCCGAATTTAAATGTCCTTTTAAATTTCATAGGTAATGATAATTTTGTTGTATGTTTACCGGTCTATTTGGCTAACAAATCGTCTTTGTGCTGGCTTTTCGATACACTCATGATTCACATAAGATCATAAATTATCATTCACTAACTTTTTGGAAAAATCCATAGGGTTCCGATGCCTAAAAACGACGTTTAAAAATAAGGGCGTACTTCAGCATTTACCATGAAAATTATATGACTGTATTTTGGGGTAACCTTTGTGTGGCCTTTAAGGTAATATATCGTGCTTGTGCTGACAATTCCATCAATTCATCATCAATTCAAGGTAAAAAATAGTCCAACTAAACCAAATTTTAGTACCGTTAAAGGGTCATGATATGCAATAACTAAATTTTAAAGACGGTGGCTCAAATTTAAATTTCCTTTTAAATTTCCTAAGTAATGATATTTTTTTTGTATGTTTAGCGGTGTATTTGGCTAACAAATCGTCTTTGTGCTGGCTTTTCGATACCCTCATGATTCACATAAGATCTTAAATTATCATTCACTATCTGTTTGGAAAAATCCATAGGGTTCCGATGCACAAAAATGACGTTTAAAAATGAGGGTGCACTTCAGCATTTACCATGAAAATTATATGATTGTATTTTGGGGTAACCTTTGTGTGGCCTTTAAGCTAATATATCGTGCTTGTGCTGACAATTCCATCAATTCATCATCAATTCTAAGTAAAAAATAGTCCAACTACACCAAATTTTAGTACATTTAAAGGGTCATGATATCCAATAACTAAATTTTAAAGACGGTGGCTCAAATTTAAATTTCCTTTTAAATTTCCTAAGTAATGATATTTTTTTTTGTATGTTTACCGGTGTATTTGGCTAACAAATCGTCTTTGTGCTGGCTTTTCGATACACTCATGATTCACATAAGATCATAAATTATCATTCACTAACTTTTTGGAAAAATCCATAGGGTTCCGATGCCTAAAAACGACGTTTAAAAATGAGGGCGTACTTCAGCATTTACCATGAAAATTATATGATTGTATTTTGGGGTAACCTTTGTGTGGCCTTTAAGCTAATATATCGTGCTTGTGCTGACAATTCCATCAATTCATCATCAATTCTAAGTAAAAAATAGTCCAACTACATCAAATTTTAGTACATTTAAAGGGTCCTGATGTGCAATGACTAAATTTTAAAGACGGTTGCCGAAATTTAAATGTCCTTTTAAATTTCATAAGTAATGATAATTTTTTTGTATGTTTACCGGTCTATTTGGCTAACAAATCGTCTTTGTGCTGGCTTTTCGACACACTCATGATTCACATAACATCATAAATTATCATTCACTAACTTTTTGGAAAAATCCATAGGGTTCCGATGCCTAAAAACGACGTTTAAGAATGAGGGCGTACTTCAGCATTTACCATGAAAATTATATGATTGTATTTTGGGGTAACCTTTGTGTGGCCTTTAAGGTAATATATCGTGCTTGTGCTGACAATTCCATCAATTCATCATCAATTCAAGGTAAAAAATAGTCCAACTAAACCAAATTTTAGTACCGTTAAAGGGTCATGATATGCAATAACTAAATTTTAAAGACGGTTGCCGAAATTTAAATGTCCTTTTAAATTTCCTAAGTAATGATATTTTTTTTGTATGTTTACCGGTGTATTTGGCTAACAAATCGTCTTTGTGCTGGCTTTTCGATACCCTCATGATTCTCATAAGATCATAAATTATCATTCACTAACTTTTTGGAAAAATCCATAGGGTTCCGATGCCTGAAAACGACGTTTAAAAATGAGGGCGTACTTCAGCATTTACCATGAAAATTATATGATTGTATTTTGGGGTAACCTTTGTGTGGCCTTTAAGCTAATATATCGTGCTTGTGCTGACAATTCCATCAATTCATCATCAATTCTAAGTAAAAAATAGTCCAACTACACCAAATTTTAGTACATTTAAAGGGTCATGATATGCAATAACTAAATTTTAAAGACGGTGGCCCAAATTTAAATGTCCTTTTAAATTTCCTAAGTAATGATAATTTTTTTGTATGTTTACCGGTGTATTTGGCTAACAAATCGTCTTTGTGCTGGCTTTTCGATACCCTCATGATTCAAATAACATCATAAATTATCTTTCACTAACTTTTTGGAAAAATCCATAGGGTTGCGATGACTAAAAACGACGTTTAAAAATGAGGGCGTACTTCAGCATTTACCATGAAAATTATTTGATTGTATTTTGGGGTAAGATTTGTGTGGCCTTTAAGCTAATATATCGTGCTTGTGCTGACAATTCCATCAATTCATCATCAATTCTAAGTTCAAAATAGTCCAACTACACCAAATTTTAGTACATTTAAAGGGTCATGATATGCAATAACTAAATTTTAAAGACGGTGGCCCGAATTTAAATGTCCTTTTAAATTTCATAAGTAATGATAATTTTGTTGTATGTTTACCGGTCTATTTGGCTAACAAATCGTCTTTGTGCTGGCTTTTCGATACACTCAGGATTCACATAAGATCATAAATTATCATTCACTAACTTTTTGGAAAAATCCATAGGGTTCCGATGCCTAAAAACGACGTTTAAAAATGAGGGCGTACTTCAGCATTTACCATGAAAATTATATGATTGTATTTTGGGGTAACCTTTGTGTGGCCTTTAAGGTAATATATCGTGCTTGTGCTGACAATTCCATCAATTCATCATCAATTCAAGGTAAAAAATAGTCCAACTAAACCAAATTTTAGTACAGTTAAAGGGTCATGATATGCAATAACTAAATTTTAAAGACGGTTGCCGAAATTTAAATGTCCTTTTAAATTTCCTAAGTAATGATAATTTTTTTGTATGTTTACCGGTCTATTTGGCTAACAAATCGTCTTTGTGCTGGCTTTTCGATACCCTCATGATTCACATAACATCATAAATTATCATTCACTAACTTTTTGGAAAAATCCATAGGGTTCCGATGCCTGAAAACGACGTTTAAAAATGAGGGCGTACTTCAGCATTTACCATGAAAATTATATGATTGTATTTTGGGGTAACCTTTGTGTGGCCTTTAAGCTAATATATCGTGCTTGTGCTGACAATTCCATCAATTCATCATCAATTCTAAGTAAAAAATAGTCCAACTACACCAAATTTTAATACATTTAAAGGGTCATGATATGCAATAACTAAATTTTAAAGACGGTGGCCCAAATTTAAATGTCCTTTTAAATTTCCTAAGTAATGATATTTTTTTGTATGTTTACCGGTGTATTTGGCTAACAAATCGTCTTTGTGCTGGCTTTTCGATACCCTCATGATTCACATAACATCATAAATTATCATTCACTAACTTTTTGGAAAAATCCATAGGGTTTTGATGCCTAAAAACGACGTTTGAAAATGAGGGCGCACTTCAGCATTTACCATGAAAATTATATGATTGTATTTTGGGGTAAGCTTTGTGTGGCCTTTAAGCTAATATATCGTGCTTGTGCTGACAATTCCATCAATTCATCATCAATTCTAAGTTCAAAATAGTCCAACTACACCAAATTTTAGTACATTTAAAGGGTCATGATATGCAATAACTAAATTTTAAAGACGGTGGCTCAAATTTAAATTTCCTTTTAAATTTCCTAAGTAATGATATTTTTTTTGTATGTTTACCGGTGTATTTGGCTAACAAATCGTCTTTGTGCTGGCTTTTCGATACCCTCATGATTCACATAACATCATAAATTATCATTCACTAACTTTTTGGAAAAATCCATAGGGTTCCGATGCCTAAAAACGACGTTTAAAAATGAGGGCGTACTTCAGCATTTACCATGAAAATTATATGATTGTATTTTGGGGTAACCTTTGTGTGGCCTTTAAGGTAATATATCGTGCTTGTGCTGACAATTCCATCAATTCATCATCAATTCTAAGTTAAAAATAGTCCAACTACACCAAATGTTAATTTATTTAAAGGGTCATGATGTGCAATAACTAAATTTTAAAGACGGTGGCCCGAATTTAAATGTCCTTTTAAATTTCATAAGTAATGATAATTTTGTTGTATGTTTACCGGTCTATTTGGCTAACAAATCGTCTTTGTGCTGGCTTTTCGATACACTCATGATTCACATAACATCATAAATTATCATTCACTAACTTTTTGGAAAAATCCATAGGGTTCCGATGCCTAAAAACGACGTTTAAAAATGAGGGCGTACTTCAGCATTTACCATGAAAATTATATGATTGTATTTTGGGGTAACCTTTGTGTGGCCTTTAAGCTAATATATCGTGCTTGTGCTGACAATTCCATCAATTCATCATCAATTCTAAGTAAAAAATAGTCCAACTACACCAAATTTTAGTACATTTAAAGGGTCATGATATGCAATAACTAAATTTTAAAGACGGTGGCCTAAATTTAAATGTCCTTTTAAATTTCCTAAGTAATGATAATTTTTTTGTATGTTTACCGGTGTATTTGGCTAACAAATCGTCTTTGTGCTGGCTTTTCGATACCCTCATGATTCACATAACATCATAAATTATCATTCACTAACTTTTTGGAAAAATCCATAGGGTTCCGATGCCTAAAAACGACGTTTAAAAATGAGGGCGTACTTCAGCATTTACCATGAAAATTATATGATTGTATTTTGGGGTAAGCTTTGTGTGGCCTTTAAGCTAATATATCGTGCTTGTGCTGACAATTCCATCAATTCATCATCAATTCTAAGTTAAAAATAGTCCAACTACACCAAATTTTAGTACATTTAAAGGGTCATGATATGCAATAACTAAATTTTAAAGACGGTGGCTCAAATTTAAATGTCCTTTTAAATTTCCTAAGTAATGATAATTTTTTTGTATGTTTACCGGTGTATTTGGCTAACAAATCGTCTTTGTGCTGGCTTTTCGATACCCTCATGATTCACATAACATCATAAATTATCATTCACTAACTTTTTGGAAAAATCCATAGGGTTCCGATGCCTAAAAACGACGTTTAAAAATGAGGGCGTACTTCAGCATTTACCATGAAAATTATATGATTGTATTTTGGGGTAACCTTTGTGTGGCCTTTAAGCTAATATATCGTGCTTGTGCTGACAATTCCATCAATTCATCATCAATTCTAAGTTAAAAATAGTCCAACTACACCAAATTTTTATACATTTAAAGGGTCATGATATGCAATAACTAAATTTTAAAGACGGTGGCCCGAATTTAAATGTCCTTTTAAATTTCCTTAGTAATGATAATTTTTTTGTACGTTCACCGGTGTATTTGGCTAACAAATCGTCTTTGTGCTGGCTTTTCGATACCCTCATGATTCACATAACATCATAAATTATCATTCACTAACTTTTTGGAAAAATCCATAGGGTTTTGATGCCTAAAAACGACGTTTAAAAATGAGGGCGTACTTCAGCATTTACCATGAAAATTATATGATTGTATTTTGGGGTAACCTTTGTGTGGCCTTTAAGGTAATATATCGTGCTTGTGCTGACAATTCCATCAATTCATCATCAATTCTAAGTTAAAAATAGTCCAACTACACCAAATTTTTATACATTTAAAGGGTCATGATATGCAATAACTAAATTTTAAAGACGGTTGCCGAAATTTAAATGTCCTTTTAAATTTCATAAGTAATGATAATTTTTTTGTATGTTTACCGGTCTATTTGGCTAACAAATCGTCTTTGTGCTGGCTTTTCGATACACTCATGATTCACATAACATCATAAATTATCATTCACTAACTTTTTGGAAAAATCCATAGGGTTCCGATGCCTAAAAACGACGTTTAAAAATGAGGGCGTACTTCAGCATTTACCATGAAAATTATATGATTGTATTTTGGGGTAACCTTTGTGTGGCCTTTAAGCTAATATATCGTGCTTGTGCTGACAATTCCATCAATTCATCATCAATTCTAAGTAAAAAATAGTCCAACTACACCAAATTTTAGTACATTTAAAGGGTCATGATATGCAATAACTAAATTTTAAAGACGGTGGCCCAAATTTAAATGTCCTTTTAAATTTCCTAAGTAATGATAATTTTTTTGTATGTTTACCGGTGTATTTGGCTAACAAATCGTCTTTGTGCTGGCTTTTCGATACACTCATGATTCACATAACATCATAAATTATCATTCACTAACTTTTTGGAAAAATCCATAGGGTTTTGATGCCTAAAAACGACGTTTAAAAATGAGGGCGCACTTCAGCATTTACCATGAAAATTATAAGATTGTATTTTGGGGTAAGCTTTGTGTGGCCTTTAAGCTAATATATCGTGCTTGTGCTGACACTTCCATCAATTCATCATCAGTTCTAAGTTAAAAATAGTCCAACTAAACCAAATTTTAATATATTTAAAGGGTCATGATATGCAATAACTAAATTTTAAAGACAGTGGCCCGAATTTAAATGTCCTTTTAAATTTCCTAAGTAATGATAATTTTTTGGTATGTTTACCGGTGTATTTGGCTAACAAATCGTCTTTGTGCTGGCTTTTCGATACCCTCATGATTCAAATAACATCATAAATTATCATTCACTAACTTTTTGGAAAAATCCATAGGGTTCCGATGACTAAAAACGACGTTTAAAAATGAGGGCGTACTTCAGCATTTACCATGAAAATTATTTGATTGTATTTTGGGGTAAGATTTGTGTGGCCTTTAAGCTAATATATCGTGCTTGTGCTGACAATTCCATCAATTCATCATCAATTCTAAGTTAAAAATAGTCCAACTACACCAAATTTTAGTACATTTAAAGGGTCATGATATGCAATAACTAAATTTTAAAGACGGTGGCTCAAATTTAAATGTCCTTTTAAATTTCCTAAGTAATGATAATTTTTTGGTATGTTTACCGGTGTATTTGGCTAACAAATCGTCTTTGTGCTGGCTTTTCGATACCCTCATGATTCACATAACATCATAAATTATCATTCACTAACTTTTTGGAAAAATCCATAGGGTTCCGATGCCTAAAAACGACGTTCAAAAATGAGGGCGTACTTCAGCATTTACCATGAAAATTATATGATTGTATTTTGGGGTAACCTTTGTGTGGCCTTTAAGCTAATATATCGTGCTTGTGCTGACAATTCCATCAATTCATCATCAATTCTAAGTAAAAAATAGTCCAACTACATCAAATTTTAGTACATTTAAAGGGTCATGATATGCAATAACTAAATTTTAAAGACGGTTGCCGAAATTTAAATGTCCTTTTAAATTTCATAAGTAATGATAATTTTTTTGTATGTTTACCGGTCTATTTGGCTAACAAATCGTCTTTGTGCTGGCTTTTCGATACACTCATGATTCACATAACATCATAAATTATCATTCACTAACTTTTTGGAAAAATCCATAGGGTTCCGATGCCTGAAAACGACGTTTAAAAATGAGGGCGTACTTCAGCATTTACCATGAAAATTATATGATTGTATTTTGGGGTAACCTTTGTGTGGCCTTTAAGCTAATATATCGTGCTTGTGCTGACAATTCCATCAATTCATCATCAATTCTAAGTAAAAAATAGTCCAACTACACCAAATTTTAGTACATTTAAAGGGTCATGATATGCAATAACTAAATTTTAAAGACGGTGGCCCGAATTTAAATGTCCTTTTAAATTTCATAAGTAATGATAATTTTGTTGTATGTTTACCGGTCTATTTGGCTAACAAATCGTCTTTGTGCTGGCTTTTCGATACACTCATGATTCACATAACATCATAAATTATCATTCACTAACTTTTTGGAAAAATCCATAGGGTTTTGATGCCTAAAAACGACGTTTAAAAATGAGGGCGCACTTCAGCATTTACCATGAAAATTATAAGATTGTATTTTGGGGTAAGCTTTGTGTGGCCTTTAAGCTAATATATCGTGCTTGTGCTGACACTTCCATCAATTCATCATCAGTTCTAAGTTAAAAATAGTCCAACTAAACCAAATTTTAATATATTTAAAGGGTCATGATATGCAATAACTAAATTTTAAAGACAGTGGCCCGAATTTAAATGTCCTTTTAAATTTCCTAAGTAATGATAATTTTTTGGTATGTTTACCGGTGTATTTGGCTAACAAATCGTCTTTGTGCTGGCTTTTCGATACCCTCATGATTCAAATAACATCATAAATTATCATTCACTAACTTTTTGGAAAAATCCATAGGGTTCCGATGACTAAAAACGACGTTTAAAAATGAGGGCGTACTTCAGCATTTACCATGAAAATTATTTGATTGTATTTTGGGGTAAGATTTGTGTGGCCTTTAAGCTAATATATCGTGCTTGTGCTGACAATTCCATCAATTCATCATCAATTCTAAGTTAAAAATAGTCCAACTACACCAAATTTTAATACATTAAAATAGTCATGATATGCAATAACTAAATTTTAAAGACGGTGGCCCAAATTTGAATGTCCTTTTAAATTTCCTAAGTAATGATAATTTTGTTGTATGTTTACCGGTGTATTTGGCTAACAAATCGTCTTTGTGCTGGCTTTTCGATACCCTCATGATTCACATAACATCATAAATTATCATTCACTAACTTTTTGGAAAAATCCATAGGGTTCCGATGCCTAAAAACGACGTTTAAAAATGAGGGCGTACTTCAGCATTTACCATGAAAATTATATGATTGTATTTTGGGGTAACCTTTGTGTGGCCTTTAAGGTAATATATCGTGCTTGTGCTGACAATTCCATCAATTCATCATCAATTCAAGGTAAAAAATAGTCCAACTACACCAAATTTTAGTACAGTTAAAGGGTCATGATATGCAATAACTAAATTTTAAAGACGGTTGCCGAAATTTAAATGTCCTTTTAAATTTCCTAAGTAATGATATTTTTTTTGTATGTTTACCGGTGTATTTGGCTAACAAATCGTCTTTGTGCTGGCTTTTCGATACCCTCATGATTCACATAACATCATAGATTATCATTCACTAAATTTTTGGAAAAATCCATAGGGTTTTGATGCCTGAAAACGACGTTTAAAAATGAGGGCGCACTTCAGCATTTACCATGAAAATTATAAGATTGTATTTTGGGGTAAGCTTTGTGTGGCCTTTAAGCTAATATATCGTGCTTGTGCTGACAATTCCATCAATTCATCATCAGTTCTAAGTTAAAAATAGTCCAACTAAACCAAATTTTAATATATTTAAAGGGTCATGATATGCAATAACTAAATTTTAAAGACAGTGGCCCGAATTTAAATGTCCTTTTAAATTTCCTAAGTAATGATAATTTTTTGGTATGTTTACCGGTGTATTTGGCTAACAAATCGTCTTTGTGCTGGCTTTTCGATACCCTCATGATTCAAATAACATCATAAATTATCATTCACTAACTTTTTGGAAAAATCCATAGGGTTCCGATGACTAAAAACGACGTTTAAAAATGAGGGCGTACTTCAGCATTTACCATGAAAATTATTTGATTGTATTTTGGGGTAAGATTTGTGTGGCCTTTAAGCTAATATATCGTGCTTGTGCTGACAATTCCATCAATTCATCATCAATTCTAAGTTAAAAATAGTCCAACTACACCAAATTTTAATACATTAAAATAGTCATGATATGCAATAACTAAATTTTAAAGACGGTGGCCCAAATTTGAATGTCCTTTTAAATTTCCTAAGTAATGATAATTTTGTTGTATGTTTACCGGTGTATTTGGCTAACAAATCGTCTTTGTGCTGGCTTTTCGATACCCTCATGATTCACATAACATCATAAATTATCATTCACTAACTTTTTGGAAAAATCCATAGGGTTCCGATGCCTAAAAACGACGTTTAAAAATGAGGGCGTACTTCAGCATTTACCATGAAAATTATATGATTGTATTTTGGGGTAACCTTTGTGTGGCCTTTAAGGTAATATATCGTGCTTGTGCTGACAATTCCATCAATTCATCATCAATTCTAAGTAAAAAATAGTCCAACTACACCAAATTTTAGTACATTTAAAGGGTCATGATATGCAATAACTAAATTTTAAAGACGGTTGCCGGAATTTAAATGTCCTTTTAAATTTCCTAAGTAATGATAATTTTTTGTATGTTTACCGGTGTATTTGGCTAACAAATCGTCTTTGTGCTGGCTTTTCGATACCCTCATGATTCACATAACATCATAAATTATCATTCACTAACTTTTTGGAAAAATCCATAGGGTTCCGATGCCTGAAAACGACGTTTAAAAATGAGGGCGTACTTCAGCATTTACCATGAAAATTATATGATTGTATTTTGGGGTAACCTTTGTGTGGCCTTTAAGCTAATATATCGTGCTTGTGCTGACAATTCCATCAATTCATCATCAATTCTAAGTAAAAAATAGTCCAACTACACCAAATTTTAGTACATTTAAAGGGTCATGATATGCAATAACTAAATTTTAAAGACGGTGGCCCAAATTTAAATGTCCTTTTAAATTTCCTAAGTAATGATAATTTTTTTGTATGTTTACCGGTGTATTTGGCTAACAAATCGTCTTTGTGCTGGCTTTTCGATACACTCATGATTCACATAACATCATAAATTATCATTCACTAACTTTTTGGAAAAATCCATAGGGTTTTGATGCCTAAAAACGACGTTTAAAAATTAGGGCGCACTTCAGCATTTACCATGAAAATTATATGATTGTATTTTGGGGTAAGCTTTGTGTGGCCTTTAAGCTAATATATCGTGCTTGTGCTGACAATTCCATCAATTCATCATCAATTCTAAGTTAAAAATAGTCCAACTAAACCAAATTTTAATATATTTAAAGGGTCATGATATGCAATAACTAAATTTTAAAGACGGTGGCCCGAATTTAAATGTCCTTTTAAATTTCCTAAGTAATGATAATTTTTTGGTATGTTTACCGGTGTATTTGGCTAACAAATCGTCTTTGTGCTGGCTTTTCGATACCCTCATGATTCACATAACATCATAAATTATCATTCACTAACTTTTTGGAAAAATCCATAGGGTTCCGATGCCTAAAAACGACGTTTAAAAATGAGGGCGTACTTCAGCATTTACCATGAAAATTATATGATTGTATTTTGGGGTAACCTTTGTGTGGCCTTTAAGCTAATATATCGTGCTTGTGCTGACAATTCCATCAATTCATCATCAATTCTAAGTTCAAAATAGTCCAACTACACCAAATTTTAGTACATTTAAAGGGTCATGATATGCAATAACTAAATTTTAAAGACGGTGGCCCGAATTTAAATGTCCTTTTAAATTTCATAAGTAATGATAATTTTGTTGTATGTTTACCGGTCTATTTGGCTAACAAATCGTCTTTGTGCTGGCTTTTCGATACCCTCATGATTCACATAACATCATAAATTATCATTCACTAACTTTTTGGAAAAATCCATAGGGTTCCGATGCCTAAAAACGACGTTTAAAAATGAGGGCGTACTTCAGCATTTACCATGAAAATTATATGATTGTATTTTGGGGTAACCTTTGTGTGGCCTTTAAGGTAATATATCGTGCTTGTGCTGACAATTCCATCAATTCATCATCAATTCAAGGTAAAAAATAGTCCAACTAAACCAAATTTTAGTACAGTTAAAGGGTCATGATATGCAATAACTAAATTTTAAAGACGGTTGCCGAAATTTAAATGTCCTTTTAAATTTCCTAAGTAATGATAATTCTTTTGTATGTTTACCGGTGTATTTGGCTAACAAATCGTCTTTGTGCTGGCTTTTCGATACCCTCATGATTCTCATAAGATCATAAATTATCATTCACTAACTTTTTGGAAAAATCCATAGGGTTCCGATGCCTGAAAACGACGTTTAAAAATGAGGGCGTACTTCAGCATTTACCATGAAAATTATATGATTGTATTTTGGGGTAACCTTTGTGTGGCCTTTAAGCTAATATATCGTGCTTGTGCTGACAATTCCATCAATTCATCATCAATTCTAAGTAAAAAATAGTCCAACTACACCAAATTTTAGTACATTTAAAGGGTCATGATATGCACTAACTAAATTTTAAAGACGGTGGCCCAAATTTGAATGTCCTTTTAAATTTCCTAAGTAATGATAATTTTTTTGTATGTTTACCGGTGTATTTGGCTAACAAATCGTCTTTGTGCTGGCTTTTCGATACACTCATGATTCACATAACATCATAAATTATCATTCACTAACTTTTTGGAAAAATCCATAGGGTTTTGATGCCTAAAAACGACGTTTAAAAATTAGGGCGCACTTCAGCATTTACCATGAAAATTATAAGATTGTATTTTGGGGTAAGCTTTGTGTGGCCTTTAAGCTAATATATCGTGCTTGTGCTGACACTTCCATCAATTCATCATCAGTTCTAAGTTAAAAATAGTCCAACTAAACCAAATTTTAATATATTTAAAGGGTCATGATATGCAATAACTAAATTTTAAAGACAGTGGCCCGAATTTAAATGTCCTTTTAAATTTCCTAAGTAATGATAATTTTTTGGTATGTTTACCGGTGTATTTGGCTAACAAATCGTCTTTGTGCTGGCTTTTCGATACCCTCATGATTCAAATAACATCATAAATTATCATTCACTAACTTTTTGGAAAAATCCATAGGGTTCCGATGACTAAAAACGACGTTTAAAAATGAGGGCGTACTTCAGCATTTACCATGAAAATTATTTGATTGTATTTTGGGGTAAGATTTGTGTGGCCTTTAAGCTAATATATCGTGCTTGTGCTGACAATTCCATCAATTCATCATCAATTCTAAGTTAAAAATAGTCCAACTACACCAAATTTTAGTACATTTAAAGGGTCATGATATGCAATAACTAAATTTTAAAGACGGTGGCTCAAATTAAAATTTCCTTTTAAATTTCCTTAGTAATGATATTTTTTTTGTATGTTTACCGGTCTTTTTGGCTAACAAATCGTCTTTGTGCTGGCTTTTCGATACCCTCATGATTCTCATAAGATCATAAATTATCATTCACTAACTTTTTGGAAAAATCCATAGGGTTCCGATGCCTAAAAACGACGTTCAAAAATGAGGGCGTACTTCAGCATTTACCATGAAAATTATATGATTGTATTTTGGGGTAACCTTTGTGTGGCCTTTAAGCTAATATATCGTGCTTGTGCTGACAATTCCATCAATTCATCATCAATTCTAAGTTAAAAATAGTCCAACTACACCAACTTTTTATACATTTAAAGGGTCATGATATGCAATAACTAAATTTTAAAGACGGTTGCCGAAATTTAAATGTCCTTTTAAATTTCATAAGTAATGATAATTTTTTTGTATGTTTACCGGTCTATTTGGCTAACAAATCGTCTTTGTGCTGGCTTTTCGATACCCTCATGATTCACATAACATCATAAATTATCATTCACTAACTTTTTGGAAAAATCCATAGGGTTCCGATGCCTAAAAACGACGTTTAAAAATGAGGGCGTACTTCAGCATTTACCATGAAAATTATATGATTGTATTTTGGGGTAACCTTTGTGTGGCCTTTAAGCTAATATATCGTGCTTGTGCTGACAATTCCATCAATTCATCATCAATTCTAAGTAAAAAATAGTCCAACTACACCAAATTTTAGTACATTTAAAGGGTCATGATATGCAATAACTAAATTTTAAAGACGGTGGCCCAAATTTAAATGTCCTTTTAAATTTCCTAAGTAATGATAATTTTTTGTATGTTTACCGGTGTATTTGGCTAACAAATCGTCTTTGTGCTGGCTTTTCGATACACTCATGATTCACATAACATCATAAATTATCTTTCACTAACTTTTTGGAAAAATCCATAGGGTTTTGATGCCTAAAAACGACGTTTAAAAATTAGGGCGCACTTGAGCATTTACCATGAAAATTATAAGATTGTATTTTGGGGTAAGCTTTGTGTGGCCTTTAAGGTAATATATCGTGCTTGTGCTGACAATTCCATCAATTCATCATCAATTCAAGGTAAAAAATAGTCCAACTAAACCAAATTTTAGTACATTTAAAGGGTCATGATATGCAATAACTAAATTTTAAAGACGGTGGCCCAAATTTGAATGTCCTTTTAAATTTCCTAAGTAATGATAATTTTTTTGTATGTTTACCGGTGTATTTGGCTAACAAATCGTCTTTGTGCTGGCTTTTCGATACCCTCATGATTCACATAACATCATAGATTATCATTCACTAAATTTTTGGAAAAATCCATAGGGTTTTGATGCCTGAAAACGACGTTTAAAAATGAGGGCGCACTTCAGCATTTACCATGAAAATTATAAGATTGTATTTTGGGGTAAGCTTTGTGTGGCCTTTAAGGTAATATATCGTGCTTGTGCTGACACTTCCATCAATTCATCATCAGTTCTAAGTTAAAAATAGTCCAACTAAACCAAATTTTAATATATTTAAAGGGTCATGATATGCAATAACTAAATTTTAAAGAAAGTGGCCCGAATTTAAATGTCCTTTTAAATTTCCTAAGTAATGATAATTTTGTTGTATGTTTACCGGTGTATTTGGCTAACAAATCGTCTTTGTGCTGGCTTTTCGATACACTCATGATTCACATAACATCATAAATTATCTTTCGCTAACTTTTTGGAAAAATCCATAGGGTTCCGATGCCTGAAAACGACGTTTTAAAATGAGGGCGTACTTCAGCATTTACCATGAAAATTATATGATTGTATTTTGGGGTAACCTTTGTGTGGCCTTTAAGCTAATATATCGTGCTTGTGCTGACAATTCCATCAATTCATCATCAATTCTAAGTAAAAAATAGTCCAACTACACCAAATTTTAGTACATTTAAAGGGTCATGATATGCAATAACTAAATTTTAAAGACGGTGGCCCGAATTTAAATGTCCTTTTAAATTTCCTAAGTAATGATAATTTTGTTGTATGTTTACCGGTGTATTTGGCTAACAAATCGTCTTTGTGCTGGCTTTTCGATACCCTCATGATTCACATAACATCATAAATTATCATTCACTAACTTTTTGGAAAAATCCATAGGGTTCCGATGCCTAAAAACGACGTTTAAAAATGAGGGCGTACTTCAGCATTTACCATGAAAATTATATGATTGTATTTTGGGGTAACCTTTGTGTGGCCTTTAAGCTAATATATCGTGCTTGTGCTGACAATTCCATCAATTCATCATCAATTCTAAGTAAAAAATAGTCCAACTACACCAAATTTTAATACATTTAAAGGGTCATGATATGCAATAACTAAATTTTAAAGACGGTTGCCGAAATTTAAATGTCCTTTTAAAATTTCCTAAGTAATGATAATTCTTTTGTATGTTTACCGGTGTATTTGGCTAGCAAATCGTCTTTGTGCTGGCTTTTCGATACCCTCATGATTGAAATAACATCATAAATTATCATTCACTAACTTTTTGGAAAAATCCATAGGGTTCCGATGCCTGAAAACGACGTTTAAAAATGAGGGCGTACTTCAGCATTTACCATGAAAATTATATGATTGTATTTTGGGGTAACCTTTGTGTGGCCTTTAAGCTAATATATCGTGCTTGTGCTGACAATTCCATCAATTCATCATCAATTCTAAGTAAAAAATAGTCCAACTACACCAAATTTTAGTACATTTAAAGGGTCATGATATGCAATAACTAAATTTTAAAGACGGTGGCCCAAATTTAAATGTCCTTTTAAATTTCCTAAGTAATGATAATTTTTTTGTATGTTTACCGGTGTATTTGGCTAACAAATCGTCTTTGTGCTGGCTTTTCGA
Source organism: Holothuria scabra (assembly GCA_037179385.1). Classification (NCBI taxonomy): domain Eukaryota; kingdom Metazoa; phylum Echinodermata; class Holothuroidea; order Aspidochirotida; family Holothuriidae; genus Holothuria; species Holothuria scabra. Next base: position 73,720,155 of record CM074179.1, read on the forward strand.
TACCCTCATGATTCACATAACATCATAAATTATCATTCACTAACTTTTTGGAAAAATCCATAGGGTTTTGATGCCTAAAAACGACGTTTGAAAATGAGGGCGTACTTCAGCATTTACCATAAAAATTATTTGATTGTATTTTGGTGTAAGCTTTGTGTGGCCTTAAAGCTAATATATCGTGCTTGTGCTGACAATTCCATCAATTCATCATCAATTCTTAGTTCAAAATAGTCCAACTACACCAAATTTTAATACATTTAAAGGGTCATGATGTGCAATAACTAAATTTTAAAGACGGTGGCCCCAATTTTAATGTCCTTTTAAATTTCCTTAGTAATGATAATTTTTTTTGTATGTTTACCGGTGTATTTGGCTAACAAATCGTCTTTGTGCTGGCTTTTCGATACCCTCATGATTCACATAACATCATAAATTATCATTCACTAACTTTTTGGAAAAATCCATAGGGTTCCGATGCCTAAAAACGACGTTTAAAAATGAGGGCGTACTTCAGCATTTACCATGAAAATTATATGATTGTATTTTGGGGTAACCTTTGTGTGGCCTTTAAGGTAATATATCGTGCTTGTGCTGACAATTCCATCAATTCATCATCAATTCAAGGTAAAAAATAGTCCAACTACACCAAATTTTAGTACAGTTAAAGGGTCATGATATGCAATAACTAAATTTTAAAGACGGTTGCCGAAATTTAAATGTCCTTTTAAAATTTCCTAAGTAATGATAATTTTTTTGTATGTTTACCGGTCTATTTGGCTAACAAATCGTCTTTGTGCTGGCTTTTCGATACCCTCATGATTCACATAACATCATAAATTATCATTCACTAACTTTTTGGAAAAATCCATAGGGTTCCGATGCCTGAAAACGACGTTTAAGAATGAGGGCGTACTTCAGCATTTACCATGAAAATTATTTGATTGTATTTTGGGGTAAGATTTGTGTGGCCTTTAAGCTAATATATCGTGCTTGTGCTGACAATTCCATCAATTCATCATCAATTCTAAGTTAAAAATAGTCCAACTACACCAAATGTTAATTTATTTAAAGGGTCATGATATGCAATAACTAAATTTTAAAGACGGTGGCCCAAATTTGAATGTCCTTTTAAATTTCCTAAGTAATGATAATTTTGTTGTATGTTTACCGGTGTATTTGGCTAACAAATCGTCTTTGTGCTGGCTTTTCGATACCCTCATGATTCACATAACATCATAAATTATCATTCACTAACTTTTTGGAAAAATCCATAGGGTTCCGATGCCTAAAAACGACGTTTAAAAATGAGGGCGTACTTCAGCATTTACCATGAAAATTATATGATTGTATTTTGGGGTAACCTTTGTGTGGCCTTTAAGCTAATATATCGTGCTTGTGCTGACAATTCCATCAATTCATCATCAATTCTAAGTAAAAAATAGTCCAACTACATCAAATTTTAGTACATTTAAAGGGTCCTGATGTGCAATAACTAAATTTTAAAGACGGTGGCCCGAATTTAAATGTCCTTTTAAATTTCATAAGTAATGATAATTTTGTTGTATGTTTACCGGTGTATTTGGCTAACAAATCGTCTTTGTGCTGGCTTTTCGATACACTCATGATTCACATAACATCATAAATTATCATTCACTAACTTTTTGGAAAAATCCATAGGGTTCCGATGCCTAAAAACGACGTTTAAAAATGAGGGCGTACTTCAGCATTTACCATGAAAATTATATGATTGTATTTTGGGGTAACCTTTGTGTGGCCTTTAAGGTAATATATCGTGCTTGTGCTGACAATTCCATCAATTCATCATCAATTCTAAGTAAAAAATAGTCCAACTACACCAAATTTTAGTACATTTAAAGGGTCATGATATGCAATAACTAAATTTTAAAGACAGTGGCCCGAATTTAAATGTCCTTTTAAATTTCCTAAGTAATGATAATTTTTTGGTATGTTTACCGGTGTATTTGGCTAACAAATCGTCTTTGTGCTGGCTTTTCGATACCCTCATGATTCACATAACATCATAAATTATCATTCACTAACTTTTTGGAAAAATCCATAGGGTTCCGATGACTAAAAACGACGTTTAAAAATGAGGGCGTACTTCAGCATTTACCATGAAAATTATTTGATTGTATTTTGGGGTAAGATTTGTGTGGCCTTTAAGCTAATATATCGTGCTTGTGCTGACAATTCCATCAATTCATCATCAATTCTAAGTTAAAAATAGTCCAACTACACCAAATGTTAATTTATTTAAAGGGTCATGATATGCAATAACTAAATTTTAAAGACGGTGGCTCAAATTTAAATTTCCTTTTAAATTTCCTAAGTAATGATAATTTTTTTGTATGTTTAGCGGTGTATTTGGCTAACAAATCGTCTTTGTGCTGGCTTTTCGATACCCTCATGATTCACATAAGATCATAAATTATCATTCGCTAACTTTTTGGAAAAATCCATAGGGTTCCGATGCCTAAAAACGACGTTTAAAAATGAGGGCGTACTTCAGCATTTACCATGAAAATTATATGATTGTATTTTGGGGTAACCTTTGTGTGGCCTTTAAGCTAATATATCGTGCTTGTGCTGACAATTCCATCAATTCATCATCAATTCTAAGTAACAAATAGTCCAACTACACCAAATTTTAGTACATTTAAAGGGTCATGATATGCAATAACTAAATTTTAAAGACGGTGGCCCGAATTTAAATGTCCTTTTAAATTTCATAAGTAATGATAATTTTGTTGTATGTTTACCGGTGTATTTGGCTAACAAATCGTCTTTGTGCTGGCTTTTCGATACACTCATGATTCACATAACATCATAAATTATCATTCACTAACTTTTTGGAAAAATCCATAGGGTTCCGATGCCTAAAAACGACGTTTAAAAATGAGGGCGTACTTCAGCATTTACCATGAAAATTATATGATTGTATTTTGGGGTAACCTTTGTGTGGCCTTTAAGGTAATATATCGTGCTTGTGCTGACAATTCCATCAATTCATCATCAATTCAAGGTAAAAAATAGTCCAACTAAACCAAATTTTAGTACAGTTAAAGGGTCATGATATGCAATAACTAAATTTTAAAGACGGTTGCCGAAATTTAAATGTCCTTTTAAAATTTCCTAAGTAATGATAATTTTTTTGTATGTTTACCGGTCTATTTGGCTAACAAATCGTCTTTGTGCTGGCTTTTCGATACCCTCATGATTCACATAACATCATAAATTATCATTCACTAACTTTTTGGAAAAATCCATAGGGTTCCGATGCCTGAAAACGACGTTTAAAAATGAGGGCGTACTTCAGCATTTACCATGAAAATTATATGATTGTATTTTGGGGTAACCTTTGTGTGGCCTTTAAGCTAATATATCGTGCTTGTGCTGACAATTCCATCAATTCATCATCAATTCTAAGTAAAAAATAGTCCAACTACACCAAATTTTAATACATTTAAAGGGTCATGATATGCAATAACTAAATTTTAAAGACGGTGGCCCAAATTTGAATGTCCTTTTAAATTTCCTAAGTAATGATAATTTTGTTGTATGTTTACCGGTGTATTTGGCTAACAAATCGTCTTTGTGCTGGCTTTTCGATACCCTCATGATTCACATAACATCATAAATTATCATTCACTAACTTTTTGGAAAAATCCATAGGGTTTTGATGCCTAAAAACGACGTTTAAAAATGAGGGCGCACTTCAGCAATTACCATGAAAATTATATGATTGTATTTTGGGGTAACCTTTGTGTGGCCTTTAAGGTAATATATCGTGCTTGTGCTAACAATTCCATCAATTCATCATCAATTCAAGGTAAAAAATAGTTCAACTTAACCAAATTTTAATACATTAAAATAGTCATGATATGCAATAACTAAATTTTAAAGACGGTTGCCGAAATTTAAATGTCCTTTTAAAATTTCCTAAGTAATGATAATTTTGTTGTATGTTTACCGGTGTATTTGGCTAACAAATCGTCTTTGTGCTGGCTTTTCGATACCCTCATGATTCACATAACATCATAAATTATCATTCACTAACTTTTTGGAAAAATCCATAGGGTTCCGATGCCTGAAAACGACGTTTAAAAATGAGGGCGTACTTCAGCATTTACCATGAAAATTATATGATTGTATTTTGGGGTAACCTTTGTGTGGCCTTTAAGCTAATATATCGTGCTTGTGCTGACAATTCCATCAATTCATCATCAATTCTAAGTAAAAAATAGTCCAACTACACCAAATTTTAATACATTTAAAGGGTCATGATATGCAATAACTAAATTTTAAAGACGGTGGCCCAAATTTAAATGTCCTTTTAAATTTCCTAAGTAATGATAATTTTTTTGTATGTTTACCGGTGTATTTGGCTAACAAATCGTCTTTGTGCTGGCTTTTCGATACACTCATGATTCACATAACATCATAAATTATCATTCACTAACTTTTTGGAAAAATCCATAGGGTTTTGATGCCTAAAAACGACGTTTAAAAATTAGGGCGCACTTCAGCATTTACCATGAAAATTATAAGATTGTATTTTGGGGTAAGCTTTGTGTGGCCTTTAAGCTAATATATCGTGCTTGTGCTGACAATTCCATCAATTCATCATCAATTCTAAGTTAAAAATAGTCCAACTAAACCAAATTTTAATATATTTAAAGGGTCATGATATGCAATAACTAAATTTTAAAGACAGTGGCCCGAATTTAAATGTCCTTTTAAATTTCCTAAGTAATGATAATTTTTTTGTATGTTTACCGGTGTATTTGGCTAACAAATCGTCTTTGTGCTGGCTTTTCGATACCCTCATGATTCAAATAACATCATAAATTATCATTCACTAACTTTTTGGAAAAATCCATAGGGTTCCGATGACTAAAAACGACGTTTAAAAATGAGGGCGTACTTCAGCATTTACCATGAAAATTATTTGATTGTATTTTGGGGTAAGATTTGTGTGGCCTTTAAGCTAATATATCGTGCTTGTGCTGACAATTCCATCAATTCATCATCAATTCTAAGTTAAAAATAGTCCAACTACACCAAATTTTTATACATTTAAAGGGTCATGATATGCAATAACTAAATTTTAAAGACGGTGGCCCGAATTTAAATGTCCTTTTAAATTTCCTTAGTAATGATAATTTTTTTGTACGTTCACCGGTGTATTTAGCTAACAAATCGTATTTGTGCTGGCTTTTCGATACCCTCATGATTCACATAACATCATAAATTATCATTCACTAACTTTTTGGAAAAATCCAAAGGGTCCCGATGCCTACAAACGACGTTTAAAAATGAGGGCGGACTTCAGCATTTACCATGAAAATTATATGATTGTATTTTGGGGTAAGCTTTGTGTGGCCTTTAAGCTAATATATCGTGCTTGTGCTGACAATTCCATCAATTCATCATCAATTCAAGGTAAAAAATAGTCCAACTACACCAAATTTTAATACATTTAAAGGGTCATGATATGCAATAACTAAATTTTAAAGACGGTGGCCCAAATTTGAATGTCCTTTTAAATTTCCTAAGTAATGATAATTTTGTTGTATGTTTACCGGTGTATTTGGCTAACAAATCGTCTTTGTGCTGGCTTTTCGATACCCTCATGATTCACATAACATCATAAATTATCATTCACTAACTTTTTGGAAAAATCCATAGGGTTTTGATGCCTAAAAACGACGTTTGAAAATGAGGGCGCACTTCAGCATTTACCATGAAAATTATATGATTGTATTTTGGGGTAACCTTTGTGTGGCCTTTAAGGTAATATATCGTGCTTGTGCTGACAATTCCATCAATTCATCATCAATTCTAAGTTAAAAATAGTCCAACTACACCAAATGTTAATTTATTTAAAGGGTCATGATATGCAATAACTAAATTTTAAAGACGGTGGCCCGAATTTAAATGTCCTTTTAAATTTCCTAAGTAATGATAATTTTGTTGTATGTTTACCGGTGTATTTGGCTATTAAATCGTATTTGTTCCGGCTTTTCGATACCCTCATGATTCACATAACATCATAAATTATCATTCACTAAATTTTTGGAAAAATCCATAGGGTCCCGATGCCAGAAAATGACACTCAAAAATGAGGGCGCAACTCAGCATTTACCATGAAAATTATATGATTGTATTTTGGGATAACCTTTTTGTGTGGCCTTTAAGCTAATATATCGTGCTTGTGCTGACAATTCCATCAATTCATCATCAATTCTAAGTTAAAAATAGTCCAACTACACCAAATTTTTATACATTTAAAGGGTCATGATATGCAATAACTAAATTTTAAAGACGGTGGCCCGAATTTAAATGTCCTTTTAAATTTCCTCAGTAATGATAATTTTTTTGTATGTTTACCGGTGTATTTGGCTAACAAATCGTCTTTGTGCTGGCTTTTCGATACCCTCATGATTCACATAACATCATAAATTATCATTCACTAACTTTTTGGAAAAATCCAAAGGGTCCCGATGCCTACAAACGACGTTTACAAATGAGGGCGCACTTCAGCATTTACCATGAAAATTATATGATTGTATTTTGGGGTAAGCTTTGTGTGGCCTTTAAGCTAATATATCGTGCTTGTGCTGACAATTCCATCAATTCATCATCAATTCAAGGTAAAAAGTAGTCCAACTACACCAAATTTTAATACCTTTAAAGGGTCATGATATGCAATAACTAAATTTTAAAGACGGTGGCCCGAATTGAAATGTCCTTTTAAATTTCCTAAGTAATGATAATTTTGTTGTATGTTTGCCGGTGCATTTGGCTAACAAATCGTGTTTGTGCTGCCTTTTTGATACCCTCATGATTCACATAACATCATAAATTATCATTCACTAACTTTTTGTAAAAATCCATAGGGTCCCGATGCCTACAAACGTCGTTTAAAAATGAGGGCGCACTTCAGCATTTACCATGAAAATTATATGATTGTATTTTGGGGTAACCTTTGTGTGGCCTTAAAGCTAATATATCGTGCTTGTGCTGACAATTCCATCAATTCATCATCAATTCTAAGTTCAACAATAGTCCAACTACACCAAATGTTAATATATTTTAAGGGTCATGATATGCAATAACTAAATTTTTAAGACAGTGGCCCGAATTTAAACGTCCTTTTAAATTTCCTAAGTAATGATAATTTTTTGTATGTTTACCGGTGTATTTGGCTAACAAATCGTCTTTGTGCTGGCTTTTCGATACCCTCATGATTCACATAACATCATAAATTATCATTCACTAAATTTTTGGAAAAATCCATAGGGTCCCGATGCCTACAAACGACAATAAAAATGAGGGCGTACTTCAGCATTTACCATAAAAATTATTTGATTGTATTTTGGTGTAAGCTTTGTGTGGCCTTAAAGCTAATATATCGTGCTTGTGTTGATTATTCGATCAATTCTTCATCAATTTTAAGTTCAAAAATAGTCCAACTACACCAAATTTTAATACATTTAAAGGGTCATGATATGCAATAACTAAATTTTAAAGACGGTGGCCCGAATTGAAATGTCCTTTTAAATTTCCTAAGTAATGATAATTTTTTTGTATGTTCACCGGTGTATTTGGCTAACAAATCGTCTTTGTGCTGGCTTTTCGATACCCTCATGATTCACATAACATCATAAATTATCATTCACTAACTTTTTGGAAAAATCCATAGGGTCCCGATGCCTACAAACGACGTTTAAAAATGAGGGCGCACTTCAGTATTTACTATGAAAATTATGTGTATGTATTTTGGGGTAACCTTTTTGTGTGGCCTTTAAGCTAATATATCGTGCTTGTGCTGACAATTCCATCAATTCATCATCAATTCTAAGTAAAAAATAGTCCAACTACACCAAATTTTAATATATTTAAAGGGTCATGATATGCAATAACTAAATTTTAAAGACGGTGGCCCGAATTTAAATGTCCTTTTAAATTTCCTAAGTAATGATAATTTTTTGGTGTGTTTACCGGTGTATTTGGCTATTAAATCGTCTTTGTGCTGGCTTTTCGATACACTCATGGTTCACATGACATCATAAATTATCATTCATTAAATTTTTGCAAAAATCCATATGGTCCTGATGCATGAAAACGACGTTTAAAGATAGGGCGCAATTCAGCTTTCACTCTACAAATTTAAAGATTTCATTTGGGGGTAAGCTTCGTATGTCTGTTATGATAATATATCGTACTTGTGCTGACAATTCCATCAATTCATCATCAATTCTAAGTTCAAAATAGTCCAACTTGACCATATTTCAATACATTTATAGGGTCATGATATGCCATAACTAAGTTTGAAGACGGTGGCGCGAATTCATATGTCCTTTTAAATTTCCTAAGTAACGATAATTAATTGATATGGTTACCGGTACATTTGGCTAACAAATCGTCTTTGTGCTGGGTTTTCGATACCGTCATGGTTTGCATAACATCATAAATTATCATTCACTAACTTTTTAGAAAGATCCGTAGGGTCCCGATGCATATAAACGACGTTTAAAGATGAGGGCGCAACTCAGCTTTAACTATGAAAATTAAATGATTTTAATTTTGGGGTTAGCTTTGTATGTCCTTTAAGCTTGTGCTGACAATTCCATTAATTCATCATCAATTCTAAGTTCAAAATAGTCCAACTGCACCAAATTTTAATACATTTAAAGGGTCCTGATATGCTGTAACAAAGTTGGAAGACGGTGGCCGGAATTTGAATGTCCTTTTTAACTTCCAAAGTAATGATATTTTGCTCGCATGGTTACCGGTGCATTTGGCTAACAAATCGTTTTTGTGCTGGCTTTTCGATACCCTCATGCTTCGCATAACATCATAAATTATCATTAACTAATTTTTTAGAAAGATCCATAGGGTCCCGATGTATTAAAACGACGTTTAAAGATGAGGGCACATTTCAGCTTTCACTATGAAAATTATATGATTGTATGTGGGGTAAGCTTTGTATGGCCTTTAAGCATATATATCGTGCTTGTGCTGACAATTCCATCAATTCATCAGTGGATTCTGTACCACTAAGCGGTTCTAGGGATATTGTTTTTGGTGGGGTGCGGGGGTCTTGAACCGCATGAAGAGTATATTTTCACCGTTTTTATGCCTCAGTCCCACCAATAAGTTATACACGATTTTTCTAAATTTTGGGAAGCTACGAAAAATTTTATTGGGGCTGGAGTCCATATCAGCCCCCTGTAGAACCGCGCCTGCTTACTTAGGAAAATAAGTGCCGACAGAGAGAATACAGGTTACCACTACATGCTGAAGGCAATGCAAGAAAATATCTTGGACGTCCACCGAGTACACCCATCCATCATACCCATCCTCACTCACCTCACGCCCATTAAAAATCGCGTGTTTGGTCTAGTGGTAGAGCATCCGCCTCTCTCATTCGGAAATACCGTTCAATCATAAAGTTTTGAAAGTTCTGTAGGGTCCGGAAGCATTACAATTGCATTTTTAAATGAGGCGCAATTTGGCTTTGAACTTACTAATTTAGCCATACCATGTCAGAGGAAGAGTAGTGTATTATTAGGGGCTTTTTGCCCAATATATCGTCTTTGTGTCGAATCAATCAATCGCAAGTCGATGGAACAAATGATGAATTGCTCAAAAATTGACTACATCCATATGGTCTTGAATTCTCATATCTCAAAGAATATTTCATATTTTCATGTTTTATATTTCATATATATGAAACGAGGTATGAATACTGGTTCTTTTGCTAACTTCTGTGTTGTTATTTGAATAACATCAGGATTAACAGTGTATCATAAACTATCTCTCATTGTATAATTCAAAAGTTAACATCCAGATGCATTGAAAAGCCTTTTCAAGATGAGACCGCAATTCGACCATCGACTTACAATTTCAGCCACACCACAAAATGATGTGAAATATAATAAGGTTTTTTAATACTCCCATGGTTGACAAGATATTCATTGTCATTGAATGCGTATTTTTAAAGTTTATGTAAGTCATGAAACTTTGAAATGGGCTTTGATGATGAGGAAGTAACACAACCTTTTACTTAAAAATTAAACCTTATCATTTGAGTTTGTGTTTTAAAGGGCTTTAACCCTTTACCGCTGTGCTCCAATCGGGACATATTTGAGCTCCTCGGGAGTGGGCGGAAAATTGGACGTAGAACGCCCCGCATCAGCTTCCGTACGCTATTGACCCCGTGACCTTAAACTATTGTTTCTCTCGTTGCTGTGGCCGAATTTTCGGGTAGCTACTTATAGTTTCGAGCTCCGCGTGAAACAGTAAAGACCGGTGACAGCCGCGCTCTCCGCATGGGTCCAAAAGGACCCAAACAACGGTAAAGGGTTACCTCAACATATCGTGTTTTTTGCGAATAATCAAATACATTCATATGAGAGAAAACGCAATAAGAAATCAGTGCACACATAATTTGGTCCGTGTCGTCGTGAATACCCATATATTTGGTCCGTTATAGCATATCAAAAACACTCAAATGGGATACAGGTAGCCATACTCTTAAGAACTCAGATACTTATGTACAAAAAGGAAAAGGGTATATTACAAATAAACCACATCTTTTATTGGCAAAAAGCATTAAGTTGAGCCCTTTTCCATGCAGTATTTAAACGATTAAAAACGTCCACATAAACTGGATTCTCCAAGCTGTGCATATGTTTATTCATATTATTTGACCCCCCCCCCCCGGCTGTGTAAAAGGGGCTTTCTCCGAAAAGAATTCCTTGTTGTAGAGATGTCTTTTTGTTCGTAGAATGTTTCTTGCTAAATTAATTTAAAAGATATTATAAGAATAGCTCGTATAATTAGCTGTTGAATACTTTTATCCGTTGCTAGATGTTAGCATTGTAAAAGGAAAAGTTTTCTCCCCTAAAGTTCTAAAGCTCGTACATTGCTTGCAAGAGGTTTAAATATTGTATTTGCAAGCATGTTAGGTTTCTTTTTTAATATATTCCATGGAATGTTGTCAATAAAAGGATTTTCATTCGATCTTCTTTCATTCGATCTCCTTTTATGTAAAGCCAAAAATTAGTAACAAATACAGATTTTAAAATGAATTCATATTTAAAATGGGCGTTATTTTTAACTTTTTCGTTACTAACTTCCATCTTAAATCTGATCGGAGTTTCAGGTATGCGTAAATAACCACGGTTCAAATTGTGTAGGTTGTGAAATCAATCGGAATGTCGCAGAGTGAAACATTTCCAACATTTCAAATTTATAGATACCTCTTTAATACCATTTTCGTTAAAATAAATGCTTGTCATCAACAGGAATTTTATTGTTTAACCACAAAAACAATACTCTGCCTGATTTATGAAATAGTCCGACCTTAATCCCCACCCCCTTTACTAACAACCTCAGCCTTAGAATCATTGTGACAAAAGATTTCATATAATAGTTATAATACGCTCCTGTCATGTAACTACCCAGCTCTTTATTTTTCATACATGAATTCGATGTAATGTCGAGGAATAAAGTTAAAATACCATTAAACACATATTTGATATCCGACAAGTAGAACCTACGAAGCCATCATAACTTCATATTAAGAACAAATTCCCAAGAGTAATTATCGCACTCCATCATATTTATTAGTCTGAAATGAAGGCAACTGTCACTACGATCCTGTAAATCCTATGCAAAAGACCAGAAATACTCATTCTTTAACAACAAATTCACAGGGATTATGTAGGTGAAAATACATCCTTTTGGGAACTACAATGTTTTTCACAATATGAATGGCAGGGCGGTGAGTCTTCTCCGCGACCACACATGGAAAATAACCTGCATATGGTTAAATCCTTTAAATTCGGGCCACCGTCTTTAAAATTTAGTTATTGCATATCATGACCCTTTAAATGTATTAAAATTTGGTGTAGTTGGACTATTTTGAACTTAGAATTGATGATGAATTGATGGAATTGTCAGCACAAGCACGATATATTAGCATAAAGGCCACACAAAGCTTACCCCAAAATACATACACATAATTTTCATGGTAAATGCTGAAGTGCGCCCTCGTTGTTAAACGACGTTTGTAGGCATCGTGGCTATATAGATTTTTCCAAAAAGTTAGTGAATGATAATTTATGATGTTATGTGAATCATGAGTGTATCGGAAAGCCAGCACAAAGACGATTTGTTAGCCAAATACACCGGTAAACATACAAAAAAAATTATCATTTCTTAGGAAATTTAAAAGGACATTTAAATTTGAGCCACCGTCTTTAAAATGTAGTTATTGCATATCATGACCCTTTAAATGTATTAAAATTTGGTGTAGTTGGACTAGTCTTTACCTTGAATTGATGATGAATTGATGAAATTGTCAGCACAAGCACGATATAATAGCTTAAAGGCCACACAAAGCTTACCCCAAAATACAATCATATAATTTTCATGGTAAATGCTGAAGTGCGCCCTCATTTTTAAACGTCGTTTGTAGGCATCGTGACTCTATAGATTTTTCCAAAAAGTTAGTGAATAATAATTTATGATGTTATGTGAATCATGAGTGTATCGAAAAGCCAGCACAAAGACGATTTGTAGCCAAATACACCGGTAAACATACAAAAAAAATATCATTACTTAGGAAGTTTAAAAGGACATTCAAATTTGGGCCACCGTCTTTAAAATTTAGTTATTGCATATCGTGACCCTTTAAATGTATTAAAATTTGGTGTAGTTGGACTATTTTTTACTTAGAATTGATGATGAATTGATGGAATTGTCAGCACAAGCACGATATATTAGCATAAAGGCCACACAAGGCTTACACCAAAATACAATCATATAATTTTCATGGTAATACTGAATTACGCCCTCATTTTTAAACGTCGTTTTTAGGCATCGGGACCCTATGAATTTTTCCAAAAAGTTAGTGAATGATAATTTATAATGTTATGTGAATCATGAGGGTATCGAAAAGCCAGCACAAAGACGAATTGTTAGCCAAATAGACCGGTAAACATACAAAAAAAATATCATTACTTAGGAAATTTAAAAGGACATTTAAATTTGGGTCACCGTCTTTAAAATTTAGTTATTGCATAACATGACCCTTTAAATGTATTAAAATTTGGTGTAGTTGGACTATTTTTTACTTAAAATTGATGATGAATTGATGGAATTGTCAGCACAAGCACGATATATTAGCTTAAAGGCCACACAAAGGTTACCCCAAAATACAATCATATAATTTTCATGGTAAATGCTGGAGTACGCCCTCACTTTTGAACGTCGTTTTCAGGCATCGGGACCCTATGGATTTTTCCAAAAATTTAGTGAGTGATAATTTATGATGTTATGTGAATCATGAGGGTATCGAAAAACCAGCACAAACACGATTTGTTAGCCAAATACACCGGTAAACATACAAAAAAATTATCATTACTTTGGAAATTTAAAAGAACACTTAAATTTGGGCCACCGTCTTTAAAATTTAGTTATTGCATATCATGACCCTTTAAATGTACTAAAATTTGGTTTAGTTGGACTATTTTTTACCTTGAATTGATGATGAATTGATGGAATTGTCAGCACAAGCAAGGTATATTAGCTTAAAGGCCACACAAAGCTTACCCCAAAATACCATCATATAATTTTCATGGTAAATGCTGAAGTGCGCCCTAATTTTTAAACGTCGTTTGTAGGCATCGTGACTATATAGATTTTTCCAAAAAGTTAGTGAATAATAATTTATGACGTTATGTGAATCATGAGGGTATCGAAGAGCCAGCACAAAGACGAATTTTTAGCCAAATACCCTGGTAAACATACAAAAAATTATCATTTCTAAAGACATTTAAAAGGACATTTAAATTTGGGCCACCGTCTTTAAAATTTAGTTATTGCATATCATGACCCTTTAAATATATTAAAATTTGGTGTAGTTGGACTATTTTTAACTTGGAATTGATGATGAATTGATGGATTTGTCAGCACAAGCACGATATATTAGCTTAAAGGCCACACAAAGGTTACCCCAAAATAGAATCATATAATTTTCATGGTTAATGCTGAAGTGCGCCTTCATTATTAAACGTCGTTTGTAGGCATCGGGACCCTATGGATTTTTACAAAAAGTTAGTGAATGATAATTTATGATGTTATGTGAATCATGAGGGTATCGAAAAGCCAGCACAAAGACGATTTGTTAGCCAAATACACCGTAAGAAAATACAAAAAAAAATATCATTACTTAGGAAATTTAAAAGGACATTTAAATTTGGGCCACCGTCTTTAAGATTTAGTTATTGCATATCATGACCCTTTAAATGTACTAAAATTTGGTGTAGTTGGACTATTTTTAACTTAGAATTGATGATGAATTGATGGAATTGTCAGCACAAGCACGATATATTAGCTTAAAGGCCACACAAAAAGGTTACCCCAAAATACAATCATATAATTTTCATGGTAAATGCTGCAGTACCCCCTCATTTTTCAACGTCGTTTTCAGGCATCGGAACCCTATAGATATTTCCAAAAATTTAGTGAATGATAATTTATGATGTTATGTGAATCATGAGGGTATCGAAAAGCCAGCACAAAGACGATTTGTTAGCCAAATACACCGGTAAACATACAAAAAAAATTATCATTACTTAGGAAATTTAAAAGGAAATTTAAATTCGGGCCACTGTCTTTAAAATTTAGATATTGCATATCATGACCCTTTAAATGTATTAAAATTTGGTGTAGTTGGACTATTTTTTACTTAGAACTGATGATGAATTGATGGAATTGTCAGCACAAGCACGATATATTAGCTTAAAGGCCACACAAAGGTTACCCCAAAATACAATCATATAATTTTAATGGTAAATGCTGGAGTACGCCCTCATTTTTAAACGTCGTTTTTAGACATCGGGACCCTATGGATTTTTCCAAAAATTTAGTGAATGATAATTTATGATGTTATGTGAATCATGAGGGTATCGAAAAGCCAGCACAAAGACGATTTGTTAGCCAAATACACCGGTAAACATACAAAAAAATATCATTACTTAGGAAATTTAAAAGGACATTTAAATTTGGGCCACCGTCTTTAAAATTTAGTTATTGCATATCATGACCCTTTAAATATATTAAAATTTGGTGTAGTTGGACTATTTTTTACTTAGAATTGATGATGAATTGATGGAATTGTCAGCACAAGCACGATATATTAGCTTAAAGGCCACACAAAGGTTACCCCAAAATAGAATCATATAATTTTCATGGTAAATGCTGAGTTGCGCCCTAATTTTTAAACGTCGTTTTTAGGCATCGGGACCCTATGGATTTCTACAAAAAGTTAGTGAATAATAATTTATGATGTTATGTGAATCATGAGGGTATCGAAGAACCAGCACAAAGACGATTTGTTAGCCAAATATATTGGTTACCATACCCTAAATATTATTACTTTGAAATCATTAAATTATTTAGTGAATTTTTTTGTTTATTTAGCTAATTTTTTTAAAGGACCTCTGAAGCATCGGGACCCTATAGGTCTTTTTAAAAAAATATTGAATGATAATTTAAGATTTTATGCAAATCATGAGGGCATTGAAAAGTTACCCAAAGGAGACATTCTTCAAAATAAATAAATAAATAAATAAACTTGTCATGCCGTACACTCCACAAACAGACTTCACTTAGTAGGTCAAAAAGTTGAAAAAGTGCTAAAAATGGTCCCAAAATTAGAAAAAAAAAGGTTCGGGAATAACAAATAGGTTACCCAACCCAGTTTTTCTTCTGAATATTACGAGAGAGGAACTAGTGGTAGGGCGGGAGGGACCTTAGTGATATTTAAGCTAAAATCTTCCAAAATGGGTCAAAATCTTTCCAAATTTGTGATTTTAAACCAGAAAACTATGGGTCTGAAAATAAAATCATAAACACACAACCTTAAATTCGATTATACTAGGAATGAAAGAAAAACCGTTTAAATATAATATCCTGTACCTTTAAACACAAATCATGCGGTTGTAGATAGTTTTTGTATGAAGAAATGACGAAAATGATTACGTCACCTAATTTGCATATTTGCATTGATAATGGCTTAAGTTATGCAAAAAAAGATTCATTTAAATTCACCAACCTTGTTGTATCCATTAATATATAGTTTCTCATTCCTCTTAATTAAATTAAAAAAAAACACTGCTAGCCGAATCCCTGCCTACCATTTTTAATTGGGAGGGGGTACGATGGGCAAAAGTGGGGTACATCGTACTTCCACTATTGCGCCCTTATTAGATATGGGCTAAGTTGTGTTAGTTTAAAGAGCGGGCCTAGTTAAAAACTGTCTCTTTCTAATTTTCTTAATTTCTAGCTTGAAACATTCCTTTGGCGTCAGGTCACTTTTCACAGGGGACAGATCCTCCATGGGAACACATTTTCCTGTTACACAGTACGAAATAATACTGCCAGCAGAACATCAGGCTATCTTAAGGAAATATAAGGCAGAATATTCTGCCAGCAGAATATTCGGCTAACTTCAGGAAATCTGCGGCAGAATATTCTGTCGGCAGAATATTCTGCTAACTTCAGCTGGGTGGTGGTAATGTGCAAATAAAGAAGTAGTTCCACATTCAAAGGTACTGTTCTGCATTGAAGGCTTCCTCTCTGGTTGAAAAAAGGTGTAAATATAGTTTGAAAACAATTTATACCGTTCAGGGATTTCAAAATAAATTTCAAAGGTTGCATTTTCCAACATACGACAACTTTGTTTTGTCGGAACTGTTTCATGTAGCAACTTCATCGACGACCAACTTGCCATCGCATAGAGCAGCTAGTATTAGTGTACTGTACTGTACCCCGTCATTGCTAGCTATTGCGACGATTGCGACCGATTGTGACCAAGGCCAGTCGCCAAGTTCAAGGTACTGTAATTTGCCATTGATTCCATACCGTGTGTGGATTGTAAATCGCTTCTTCTTTATTGTATTTTTAATTTTGGTTTTAGTTTGTCAACTTAAACGGAGAACAACCTACCCACGGTATATAAAACTTGTCGTAGTCTTGCCCAAACACAGGCTAGGTAGGCCAAGTTATACTATAGCCGAACGTTACACAACAAAACAACGCTAACATCAGTGTTACTGTTACTAGTGTTAGGCATGTCCTAGTACGAAAGGTGCTCCCAGCGTAGACTAAAGGTTATTACAGGATAGTCAAGGAAGTCCAGGGTCGATAATTTTGTGTAGTGTAAGGCCTGCGTCATCACCAATATTGTATCACACAGTGAGACTCTGAGACAAAGTTCAACGAGCAAAGATTTCAGGGCAACTTATAAAAGTAGGCCTAACACATATGCAGGTTGGGTTAACTGAATAGCTTATCCATATCGTTAAGTGCAGGTGATTGAATATTTGGGTTGCCATTAACTGAGGAGGCCCCATTACAACTTACAAGCCTAACTTAACTGTAACAGCATAGCCTAGTAGACCTGGGCCCTAGCTGGTTACTGATATTGATAAGGTTTGGCACCAGTTACTTTCCCCTCCGTACAAAACATTTTTCTCCCCGCAAAACATTACTTTCCTCTGCTAACAGTTATTGGGGCAAATAATCAAAACATCTGAGACTCATTTTTAGTTTGGAATGATGTGATACTGATATCTTTGAATCATTCATGATTCTTTAACAATTTTTGTTTAGACTTTGTACAATGTAAATCAACATAGCCAACAATTCTTATTGATGTAACTAGCCTAAGTCTTCAGCCTGTCAAAGCTAAGGTTCAAGAATTTGAGGCATATACATAACTTCACAACAGTGTTACACAACAGGTTTTATTTTAAAAAGTGTTTTGCACATACAGCACAATACAGTATTGTGGGTAAGAAATATGCTCTAATACGTAACTTCACAAGTCTCACTTACAGTGTTACACAACAAGTTTGTTAAAAGTGTTTTGCACACAATAGAGTATTGTTAGTCCTACATACCCTCAACAAAATAAACAAGCCAAATAGTCATTGCACTCTTCGCAGTTCAGTTACTTACACAGTAAAGTGCTGTCAGTCATATACGTACCACAACATCAACAACCCATACCCACATCACTCTTTATTGAACATTCAGTAAACTCAGGACTTCGAACTTTTGCAATCAATAAATACATTAAGGCTTTGTTTTGTCTGTCATGCTCCCATTTTTAGTTACATTGCAGTGAAAAAATATAGCAAGCTGTGCTTAAGCCTGTGTGTAAGGTATCAAAAGCAAACTGCTAGTCCAGGACTGCTCTAAAAAGTACAGAATAAGTAGCTCAACATTAAACCACATCACAAATTTTTACATGAATGTGTGAGCCCTTTGTACTAACTGAAACTGTTTATGTTCAGATTTATGCCATTTCCTTCACTTTTGAACCTCTTTATCCGGTTGTTTCCATATTGGTTTCCTACTTGTTGATCTCGTTGTTTCCTTATTCTTAATCCAGTTGTTTCCATGTTGTTTCCTCATTCTTGATCCAGTTGTTTCCATATTGTTTGCAAATTCTTCAGTTGTTGTTTTTTTCAACACTGGACTGTTTATATGCTGACCTTGCTGTTTCCTTCTGTTTCCATCTAGTTGTCCCAATTGCTTCCAAACTGTTCAGTTTGTTCATACTGTTCCCAATTTCCAATGACATACTGATATCAATGAATCTGCTGTCTCTTCTTTAATATATATTCTGTACCACACTGAAGTCTATCCTCATTTTGGCTGTTAGTCACAACTCCACTCATACTTCCTTTCACTTGCAATACTTGATTAAACATTACTGCTGTATTTTGGATGAAAGTGGTGATTTCAGCTTAATTTTTGTATGCCTAGCTAATAGAGTCTCTTGGGGCAAAACTCTGAAACTTACACATGAATATTTTCTTACATTAAATTAGGTCATTTGTCTGTTGCCATTCAAGATGCTTATTGCAACAGGTTCATTCCATCAGGCCTCCTCTATATTCTCACCAGAAACAAGAGGTAAGCAGTGTCTTACCAATGCTCTTATGTTCCTATCACACTGTAACATCAGCTCTCCAAGATCATACCAGTCTCTTGAACTAGACTTCATCTTAACTGTAGGAGACAGTATGTACTCTTTGCTACAATCAGTGCTTATGCAACAATCTCAGTGGTTACATTTCAGTCAGTTGCCCAAATACTTTTCAGTTTCTGGGTATAGTTTTCATAACAACTTTTCTTTTTTGTACTCAGGGTTAGTCAAACCCAACACATTACACATTCCTGACAATCTCAATACTTACGTATTAAGAGAAGCATTACAACAAGCATTCCAGGACATTGCAACATGTGCCATTTTGATCGTTAGTGGTAATACTTTTGCAATATATAGAGAGAGTTTATCTTCAGCATATTACATGTTCACTCCTGACAGTAGGAATTTATCAGGCCTTCCAGTTGTCAATGGCAACAGCGTCCTTCTACAATTTCAGTCTCTAGACCATCTGGTTGTGCATATTGAAATGTTGACAAGCTGTCTTACAAACAGCAGTGGTCCAGTTCAGTTTGATCTTTATTCTACTAAGGTGAAAATAATCAAAATGACAACTTTCAAAAGGTTACCAGAAGAGCACTGCTGGTGTGTAATAAAAGAAATGATTGCTAGTCCATTTCCTTCCTGCAGTCAGAAATCCTCAAATCCCAACGCTATTAATGACCAAGATAATACTTACTCAGACATGACAAAATCACAGACCACAGCAGAATATGAGTTCCAATCAGATAATTCATGCATGAATGTCACAGCAAAAGAAAGAAACAACTCAACTTCAAGTCCCAACAATGTCCAAAATTTAAAATTTCCAACAACTCCACTTGCTTGTGCATCATTAAATAGGCCTGGCAATATTGTCATTACAACTGGTTCATTTCACCAAGGGTCTTCAGTTTTCTCGCAAAACACAAGAGGTCGACAGTGTATGGCAAATTCTCTCATCTTCTTGTCACTTTGTCAAATAAGTCCTCCACAAAGATACCTTTCCTCAGAGCTAGATCATATCCTAATCCAAGGGGACAAAATGTACTCCTTGATACAGTCACATCATCAACAACAACATCATTGGCTGTATTTTACTCAGTTACCAAAATACTATTCATTTGATGATCTCAGTTTCCATAACAAAATTTTTCGGTCTTACTCAGGACTTGTTAGCCCATACAAATCAAACAAACCGGACAATATTAGTACACACACTCTACTATGTGCCTTGGAGCAAGCATTCCAAATCCATACTGTACATGTGCCATTTTGGTCGCAAATGGCAATGCCATTGCCATATATAAGGATTGCTTGACCTCATCATTCTACCTGTTTGATTCTCATAGTAGGAATTCAAAGGGCCTTCCAGTAATGGATGGCAAGAGCATTCTCCTAAAATTTCATTCCTTGCATACTCTCATTGTGCATGTTCAGACCTTGGCAATTTCAATTGCTGGATCTAATAGTCCTGTCCAGTTTGATCTACATTCAACGAAAGTAAAGCCAATCAAAGAGAGTACATTCAAGAGGTTGCCAAAAAATACCAAATGGTTTGTGATGAGCATGACAACTAATGTCCTCAGTTCAAGAGGTGAAAGTATGCCAAGTAACATTCTTGCAAACTGTGTTCCACCTGCCTCTTGTGAACATTATGTTCCTCTTGAAATTGAACCACATGTCAACCAACCAAATGATCCTCCCACCATTGCCACGGAAAATGGCCCACATCAACCAAATGTCTCTTCTGCAAAACATGGAACAAAACCTGCAGACCGCACATTTACATTTTGTTCTCCGGCTTCAAGCACAGTGCAGGTAAACAATACTTTAATCTCACATTTCAAGAAGTTATGTGAGGAAAAGCCAGTATTTGTTTGTTGCATTTGCAATCGACTACTCTTCAAGAATGGCGTAAAAAAGTTTCACCAAACCAGGTATGAGATGTCATTTGTCACCCAATTTTTTTCCAAACACCCCCACACCTTCCTCTCAAAGTGATAAATGTATTTGCCACTGCTGTGATAGGACACTTTTGAACAAAAAGATACCATGTCAAGCACTTATCAATTCCATGCACCTTAATGAACAACCCCCATTTTTGGCACAGTTGAATTCTCTTGAAAGGCATTTGCTTACACCTGTAATACCATTCATGAAAATTGTAGCATTACCCAAAGGTTTGCAAAAAGGAATCCATGGACCAGTTGTGTGTGTACAGTCAAATGTCAAAGACACTATCCAAAAACTACCCCGTACAATAGATGATGGGAGCCTTATTAAGGTCAAGTTGAAACGAAAGTTGCAGTACAAAGGTCACCACCTATATCAAACTGTTGATCCAAATAACATCCATCGAGCAACACTATATTTGAAAGATGTGAATCCGCACTATGACAATGTCCATATTGCTTGTAATCATAGTACAGGACATGACCATTCAAGTCACATTTCAGAGAATCATGATTATATGGCTTGCCCTTCATGTAATCTCAATACATTAGTCAGTATAAACAGTGACAGTACACAGACTGACAGCTTACATGCTCATACTGATAATCAGTCAGGATCACATCCAAATACAAAACATTCATTGTTGGATGACATAACAGAAACATCTGCACCATGTTATACATGTTTACAACCAGTGGATCTAGCTCATTACATAGCAGATAACATTCATGATACCATATTATGTGTAGCCCCAGCAGAGAATCAACAATTGGTCAGTGTATTCAAGACTGAAGGTAAATCATTTGTTACATTGTTCCCTGATGGGAAAAACACATATCAACAAGAAAGACATGTTCCAATATCCCCCAAGAGGTATTTCAATGCCCGCCTCCTATCACAAGACATCAGGTTTGCCAGTAATCCTGAGTACATATTCTTTGCACAGTACACTACTGAACTTGATGACATTTTGTCCTCAATTGCCATTGCAATGCGGAAAGGTTCAAAGAGGACATCTACAGGGCAACTGATAACATCTTCTATGCTACAAGACAAACATAATCTGAATGACATATTATCGAAGGATGATGGATATTATTTCATGAAAAAAAATTCAGGGATCACCAGCACATTAGGAAACTACAATGAGGGATCTTTTTGCAATGGTTAGGCAATTAGGTATACCAACTTGGTTTTGCAGTTTTTCTGCTGCAGATAGAAGATGGCCTGAAATAGTTGAATCCATTCTTGAACAGCAGGGTAAACCTATCCCCACTGAAATTGACTGGACCACACATTGCCAAATAATTGCAAGCAATCCAGTAACTGCTGCTAGAATGTTTGAACACAGAATGCAAGCATTTATACACAAGGTCATTTTGTCACCTGCACATCCCATTGGAGAAGTTATGGACTATTTTTATAGGGTAGAATTTCAACAACGAGGTTGGCCACATATCCATTGTCTTTTTTGGGTAAAAAATGCCCCGAAGTATGGACAGTCACCAGATCATGGGGTTCTATCCTTTATAGACCAGTATGTTTCTTGTCAAATGCCATCCCTATCGGAAAATCCAGTATTGCATGAAATTGTCAACAGTGTGCAGACACACAGCAAGAATCATTCAAAATCTTGTCGCAAAGGAGGAAAAGTATGTCGCTTCAACTTCCCAAAACTACCATCCCAGAGAACATTCATTTCAAAACCAGACTCAGATAAAGATTGCAGTAGTAACAGTGGTACTGGTATGGATAAACAACTTGCCTCTCAAATCATTCAGAAATTGTGGAATTCATTCATAAATGATGAAAAATACCCAACCTCCACACAAGAACTTCTCCAGAAGGCTAACTTAACACAAGAACAATTAGAACAGTCTGTTCAAGCCAACACACAAAAGGAAGTAATCATATATCACAGACAACCATGTAGTATTTGGGTTAACAACTACAATCCAACATTACTACAGTCTTGGAATGCAAACATGGATATCCAATACATTTTAGATCCTTATAGCTGTATCATGTACATCGTCTCATACATCAGTAAAGCGGAACGTGAGATGGGACAATTGCTGAAAAATGCACAGCAAGAAGCACATGAAGGCAACCCCAGTGTTATGGAAGAATTAAAACAATTGGGGAGTGTGTACCTAAACCATAGGGAAGTCAGTGTTATGGAATCAGTTTACAGGATTACTGGAATGCATCTAAAACAATCCTCTAGACAAACTGTATTCATTCCCACAGACCCAGATACCCATAGGTTGAGTATGCCACTGTCTTTGATCCAGACTAAAGAAGACACAGATGAAATATGGTTGCCAAACATTATAGATAAATACCTACAAAGACCACTCAATGAAGAATTCAGATCTATGTGTTTGGCCACATTTGCTTCTGAGTACCGGTTCATTTCCACAGGTTCTAAAATTGAACAACAGATAAATGACATTGATGACAATACTGACCATTTGGGAAATATTCTAGGGACACCAAAGAACGTCTCAAGAGGTGTGCAGTTATAAGATATGCAAAAGTCCGAATTCAACAAGACCGTGAAAAGTATTACCACAACATCATGCACTTATATCTACCATTCACTGACAAAAATTTCAAACCGCAGCAGTACCACACATATGACAATTATTTTCTTCATGGTTCATATGACAACTCACCCATTCATGAAATTGTAGCCAAAAATATGCTCCTTTTCGAACCACTTGCAAAGGACATGGACAACTTATGGGAACAGTTGCACTCAAATGGTAATCAAGAAGATGCTTGGGCAAATTTGGTTCCCCAATCAGAGTTAGAAAGGCTTGAAGACACTACCGACATTGAAGCTCAGTCTGTAAATCAAGTACCACAAAGTGAACACATTCTAGAATTGCAAAATCAAGACAGTCGTAACATTAGCACCAACCATGATAATCATGGTATTATGAAATCTATTCAAACTCTGCACACACCATTCAATAAAGATACAATAACAATGCTCAGACAACTTAACAAAGAACAAAGGGAATTGTTCAATCATGTACAAAAGTGGGCAAAACAAAAAGTTGATAACAACAAGACACAACCTATACACATATTCCTAACCGGAGGTGCTGGCACAGGCAAATCACAAGTCATCAAATGCGTAACCCATGAATTAAGAAAGCTATTTGTGAAAATAGCAGAATCACCTGATGACATAACTGTCCTACTGGTGGCCTACACTGGAACAGCTGCTTTTAATATAAATGGACAGACAATTCACTCTGCATTTAGTACCTTTAATACCTCATTACCGTATAAGTCAATAGGTGAAGATCAGCTGAACACTTTACGTATCAGATACCGTAGCCTTCAATTGCTGATCATTGATGAAATATCCATGGTTGATCAAGGTATGCTCACATACATACATTCTAGGTTGCAACAATTAAAGAGAACAAATGACAATCAATTTTTTGGAAATGTTGCAATATTAGCAGTAGGAGACTTCCATCAAATCCAACCAGTCTAGGGAAAACCACTCTACAAACAAGACCCTGGGTCTTTTGTCAATTTATGGGCTATGTTCTCCATATTAACACTATCCACAATAATGCGCCAAAAGGATGACCTGGTTTTTGCTCAGTTACTCAACAGGTTACGTACTCATACAAAAGATACAAGTATTGCATCAGATGATCTCACTTTGTTGAAATCATGCATTGTTTCACAAATACCAAATGATGCACCATTTATTGCAGCTAGGAGGAATGATGTTGACATGTATAATGAAGAAAGGCTTCAATCTCTTGATGGTCAGGTAAAACTAATAAAGGCAGCTGACATATGTAGCACTAAATCTGGAATCCTTAAAAAATTACAAAAGGCTCAACCAAATGCAAAAACATTACTACCAGTACAAGTTAAATTAGCTGTAGGTGCAAGAGTCATGTTGACAGCTAATATTGATGTTTCAGATGGTCTTGTAAATGGCGTAACTGGTGAAATCAACAAAATTGTAGATGGTACAATGCCCAATGATCAGCCTGAAGCTATTTGTGTAGTGTTCGATGACACTCGTGTTGGAACACAGTGGAAGAAGAAATATCCACCACCAATGGATGCACATCGATCCAGTATAGTCATACACCCACATAAGGACATATACCGTATCAGAATCCACCATGTGACACGCTACCAATATCCCTTGAAACTTGCATGGGCAATGACAATACATAAAGTGCAAGGGATGACCATGCCTAGAGCAACAATATCTTTAGACAATATTTTTCAACCAGGAATGGCATATGTTGCACTTAGTCGAGTCAGCAGCATGCAGGGATTAAAAATATGTGACTTTCAACCTGGTTCAATCTATTGTAATAGTCTGGTGGAAACAAGCTTGAAAACCATGAGTCCTTGTGATGTATCTCTTAGCAGTCCATTACTGGCAATTGATACCAATATGAACTTTTCCATCATACATCACAATGTGCAATCTCTACCAGCTCACTTTCAAGATATGATAGCCAACAAAGAGTTCATGGTGGCAGATGTTATATGTTTATCTGAAACATGGCTCACTTCTCAAGAACACCACAATTTTGAAATACCAGGGTACAATTTGCATTCATCAAGCCTGCAAGGAAGAGGCAATGGTGTAGTGGTTTATGTTAAACAAAAATACCTCTATGATATTCATTCCATAGCTGCAGGCAACTGTTCATCTCTTCTACTTATTATCAATACAAGACCATCATTTCTTATTCTATTTATATACAGACCTCCTGGAGTCACATCTACAGAATTTTCAGAAATCCTATGTACAGTAGGTGACTTCAATCATGACCATGCAACAAAGTCACCAATTTCACAGTTACAGACATACCTTCAGCTTATCCATGCATCAACCACGGCACACAGTACAATCCTTGACCCAATTTACATCTCACCAGTCCCTACAACTTATACTTTCGGGGTATTAAATACATATTACAGTTACCATGAACCAGTATATTTTGCTACACACATTGAATACTGAACATACCAACATTCAACATTACAGTACCACGCACATCTTGATCATTATACAAACACATTTCAGCAATATACATAAGTATTCCTGCACACAATTGGTAAAGTACAGTACTTATTGTTATACAGTACACCCTTTCATGTTCTTTTGTCAAACAGATATTTGTACGCAGTTTGAATTTGCTTAAATTTCCTTCAGCAGCTTTGACACATCATTTTATGTCCATTTCTATTTTCAGATGCAGAACATAAAACACTTAACATCAAGTAATAACCAACAAAGTCCCTATCAACGGCCACTAAAAGTTACCATTGCAACAAGGTCAGATGTCATAAAGTACAAAAAAGACAATACTGACAAAACCATGATGTACTTAGCATTCTGTGATGACTCCGGCCATATAAAGGCAACCCTCTATGAACCAAGCAAGATTGACAACGTTGGAAATGGAACTACAGTCATCATTAAAAATTACATACTTCGTAATGACAAGACAATTGCATTGACATCACAATCGCAAATCTTCAAAACAGCACCGATGGTTGTTCCAGACAATATCATGCAAGAAGCCATCAACAGTGTGAGACCAGCCACTCCACCACCAATGCCCATAAATCAGATACACACATCCCCAGAGAAAACTATGACTTCAGTAATTGGAACTATCCAGCAGGTATGTGAATCTTTATCTGTATGTATATCTATCAGTGTAGTGCCAAAAATATTATACAAAAGTGAAATGACCAGTTTACAAAACCTATCCTGTTCAGGAAACAGTAGTAATTGCAATTACAACTATATATAACATATTGTATTGCAAAATATCTTCACAGTAACTGCAAGTATTACTCACCAGTTCAAGTAATGCCCATTTGCCTTGACATCTGACCATGACGCTTTCAAAATGTGTAGTATATGCCATAACAATTATTCATATTCATTTTGGGATGTCTTTTTGCTACCCAGGATGAAGTTCCACGGAGTGTAGTTGTGCGCGGGGAACAAGTGCCTGTCCGTACGCTGGTTATCAGTCAACATGAACAGAACATCAAATTATCACTTTGGAGACAAGATGCAGATGCTCCAATCCAGTCTGGTGATTGTGTATCTTTTACGAACCTCGTAGTGAAAAAATATCAAGGCCAAAACCAACTATCTTCCACAACAAGGACAAAAATCAAGGTACCAACCCTATCTAATGCACACTTTCAGTTCAAAGTCTCTAAATGCATCACAATATGGTACTTGATGTGGTGTCTACCAATAAAGAAGAAGCTATGTTTTTTTTCCATTTTTACCTATTTTCCTCTCTAAATCCACAATTTTACTTACATGGAGCGTGACAAAAAAAATCACATCTGCCTGTTTGTCTTTCCGCAGTTGTTCACAATGCTTCTCCACCCACATCCTTTGGATTTCTTTAATATTGGACACAATGTTCCTTTGATAATGGGCAATTTTAGCTCACCAGGAATTTTTGGTCCAAGGTCCCATATTGGCCCAATGGCCCATTTTATGAAATTGTCCAAAATCTTTCTCTTCCAACCAGGTCTTCAATTTTGAGATATCCAAATTCAATTGCCAATTTTTGGCTTCCCAAGATAAAGAAAGGGAAAAAGACAAATCTATTAAGGTAGAATAGAACACCACACCTACCGTATCACAATTCTAACTTCCTGAGGACTGGCATTTGTACCATGCTGGAAAATCTAAAACTCGGTGCCTGCCCAGCAGATCCTCGTCTTTTTGATCATTGATTATTTGATACTGTATTTGATACTCTCAGAGTATCCCAGAACTTTGGCTCCACCATGCACCACACACGTTAAGGTCCATTTACTGATATATTGCAGGTTGATTTTAATTCACATTGTAGCTGTCAAAGGACATTAAATAAAAAATGTAAAGGAGCTGGACATTTTTCGTAACATTCTGGGACCTACCTTCACAGTATTCAAACCTGTCTAAAAGGAAAAAAATTCAACCATTTGCAACACCATTAGCCAACACCAAAATTGTCCAGCTACATTATTTCACATCATGACACATTTTGAAAAACAATAAATGATAACTCTTATATTCTTTCAATTTGTTTTTTCATAGAAAACAGAAATGCCACCAGAGGAAATTGAGGAACAAATCATCGCCTACATAACTAATGAAAACACAGTCCAGCTACTCTTGGCCACTGATACCACAGTCAACATACAACAAAATTTGATCCACGAGACACTCCAAGTTGATGACAATCAGGACTGGCAACAAAAATTTCAAACCATGATCCCAGTCACTGCTAAGATGACACTTTACAACAATGAGGCTGTTAAGATATCCTTCATCAGAGACTAGAGCAACTACCTCAAAGTATACTACTATCAGGAAGCCATTAAAGTTCCCAGTCCTGGCAAATTAATACTCTAACATCAGCTTGACTGCTGTTCTACACTTCAGTTTCAGTCCAACCACTTTACCTTTCAATCATCTGTTCCAGCTATTTCATTTGCCATTCTTACCAACTCGTTATTGTTTTTTCCTTCATTCTTAACTGTACTATAGCACATTGGAAAACAGAGCTATTCCATGGTATGGCATTTTATTGGCCAATTTTACCAAGTTATTAGTATTTTTACTTTTACAATTAGAAAGGTGTTAGTATTTTTACTTGTAAGATTAGAAACAGACTACCTCTTCTTTCAGACCAGTGAAAGCTAAGGTGATAATCTGTACAAAGTATTTTGTTGGCCAATCTTACCAAGGTTCAATTGTTTTTACTTTCATTATATTATGCTACGATACCAGTCAAAGCTAAGATGACAACAAATCAGGTGTTCAGATATCCTTCATGAGAGACCAGCACAACCACCTCAAAGTATTGTACTATATGGGGAAGCCTTTAAGTTTTCTTCCCTGGCAAATTAATACTCTAACATTAGTATGTCTACTGCTACTGTACACTTCAATTTCGATTCAACCAGACATTTTCCTTCACCTGTACAAAGCGTTTTATTGTTCCATCTTACCAAGTTGTTATTGTTTTTATTTTCGTTCTTAACTGTACTGAACAAGATTGGCAGACAAGGCTTTTTCATCCTATGATATCAATGAACACTAAGATGACAATGTGTGCAAAGCATTTTATTAGCCAATCTTGCCAAGTTTTTATTGATTGAACTTTGATTTTAAACTGTAATGGAGCACAGTTGGAAAAAAAGGCCATTTCATACTATGATACCAGTGTAAGCTAAGGGGCTCTTTACAACAATAAGACTGATAATATTTCCTTCCTGGCAGACTAAAACAACACTATTAGGTACTGTACTATGACAAAACCTTCAAATTTCCAGTTGTGCCAAATTGTGCTCCAACATCAGTCAGCATGTTTACTGTTACTGTACACTTCGGTTTCAGTCCAAACAATTTTTTTTCGTTGTCTGTGCAAAACATTTTAATGGCCAATCTCACAAACTTTTTTATTGTCTTTATTTTCATTTTAAAATGTCCTGTACAACAGTCAGAAAAGAAGACTTCCATGCTATCAAACCAGTGAAAGCTACACTAATATGACAATCTGTTCAAAGCATTTTATTAGCCAAATGTTAAGTTGTTATTGATCTTAGTGTTTTCTTAGCTGTACAGAATCAGTTGGAAACAAGGCTACAGCATTTTGTACTATGATACCAGTAACAGCTAAGATGACACTTGCTCCACAACAAGGTTGTTATTAAGATATCCTTCATGAGAGACTTGACTCACAGGGAGCAACAACCTCAAAGTATTCGGCTGTAAATAAGCTGTTCAACTTTACTGTTCTGGCAGAATATTCCTCTAACATCAGCACATTTACTGCTACTGTACACTTGGTTTTCAGTCTAAACATTTTTCCCATCATCTGTACAAAACATTTTTCAAATGTTACAAAAACTTCTTACACTGCTGCTGCACCATCCAACACAACCCCTACCACTACCACTACTACAAAGATCCGTCCAACTAGTTGTATTTCAGTATTTGTACATAGAATTTTATTGGCCCACCTTGCCTAGTAACATCACTTACTGACAACTTCATTTTCCACATAATTGTAACAGTCATGTAACAATCTCAGCAAGCATAATATCATTCCAAGTCAATTTTCAACTTGGTGACCAAATATACCTCAAAAATACTGCAATGTTCCTTACTGTTACATCCTGTAATCAACTCGTAAAAGAGATTATTATGCAATTAGTAGTATATTTCCCATTCCTATCCATTAGTGCTTCACTACCATGTTTATGTCATTAATCATTTCTCTAATTGTAAGCAACAATATGGCTTCCTGCCTAGGTAAGATCAGTGAGAAATTGTATAGATCCTACAGCTCTCAGATTGAAAACATTGGAAGTTGCTAATCATTAATTCAAGTTTGTTTATATTGTGTTACATCAGTCAGTCTTACATAAAATTAGCTATCATGATTGCTACTGAAAAGTCAATGTAAATAAATCTATACTCCAAGTTGCATTAATCAAAAATAAACACAAGTTCATCAGAATTCAAACTCTTGTCATGGTTTCTTTGTCTACCAGTGCATTCAAGTTGTTTTAATATCCACTAAATATCTTGTGAAGAAAATCTGCAGGTATTTTAACTGCATTTATAAAATTATTTCAATCATTATGCTTTTGTTGTTAAGAAGTTACCCTGCCTTTTCCATTCTGGAATGATCCATTATTGTCATGGCTAAATCCAAATCAAAAGAAACAAAAAATTTTAAAAGTTACTGGTCTGTGCTGTTTTTTTTTTTTTTTTACAGCCATTTCATAAAGTTGTCAGTAATAACTTGCAACAGGGTTGTAAAAAAGAAGCAAACAAAAACAAGTAACCTTTTCCAGTTTCTTTTAAGTTGGTCCTATCCATGAGTGACAATAATGGATCATTCCAGAATAAAGGAGGCGGGGCAAAGTTCTTAACAACAAGGGCATAATTCTTGAAATACAGTAAATTAATAAATGGAGTTTTAATATTGACAGATTTTCCCTTCTAACCATTCTTGACAAATCATCACATTTCAACAGCAGTCCCAGTAACTAGTTGCATTAACCATCATCCCCACCTTATGCCCCCCCCCCCCACAACACGAGTACTTTCATTTAAACACCAATACGCTGTAGTATACATACTGCTTTTTCTCACATAGATCTCAATCAAATTACAAAGAACCATGCCCACACCCCTCCCCCTGCATGTGTTGGGGATATTTTACTTTCATCGAGGAACCAGTCCCAACAATGTATTTCATTTTGTTAAGAAAGTCCCAAGTACTGTGTGCATATTTTCAAGGCTTCGATTAGTACTTGCCATGCAAGTACAACTTTCTAGTTGTGCCTTACATTGCTGCAGTAACGGTGATGTCAATTTTGATCACCCAGGGCCAACAGTTATTCCCTATGTATTCTACCAGATTAGTTTAAAACTTCTCAACCAAAAAAAGGGGTGATAGGGGCAACTTATGGCCACGACTAACTGCTTTTACTGTAAAATGCTGCAACAATAAGTATCAATACTCCTTCACTTCTTCTCAACATTTTTTATGATTTGAAGGTACAAACATCCCACATTTCCTTTTTTAATATATATATATATAACCTTTTGGCTGTTTAATTTATCTAAATTCTAGCCTTCCGCTATTTGTATCTCCCCGGAGATCCAGCCTTTCAATTCTGTAGCACCGTTGTTTTACAGTTTCTCCGTCATGTGTATATATATATATATATATATATATATATATATATATATATATATATATATATATATATATATATATATATATATATATATATATATAGACAAGACTGAGATAACAGTTGCGTCACAATATTGTAGCCATGCGTCATAATTTCTTTATTTTGATCCTTGCAAACGCGTCATTTATTACTAACTCATGACGCGCGCATCAATGTATTAACTTTGAACAATAGCTTAAAATCGTTAAGCGTTATCATTTAATTTACATTTTCATTTGTAATCGCTGTACGTTCTCCGTCTAATCCGCTGAGGAAGATCACAGGTTGGATTGAAATATATTCGGATATCTATCAATCTTGTTGGTCATCAGTATTATTAATTTCTCAGTCTTGTCTATTTAACTATTGACCAATACACGGAAAACATTTTTATATATATATATACACATATATATATATATATATATATATATATATATATATATATATATATATATATATATATATATATATATATATATATATATATATAGATATATATATATATATAATATGTGACCCATCGTGGCAGATCAGGTATTGTGTTGTCAAATATGGACCATATTGATATTTTAATAATGCCTCAAAAAGCTCTGAAAATGCTTTTTGATATCAAAATCATAGGCACACGACATTTTGAAGTAATTAATAAATTTGGTCAAGGTGATCAAAATTCAACGAAATACATAACATTAAATTGGATGAAAATGGCTGTTTTTCAATTGTTCACTGGCCGACATATTTCCTGATCTGCCGCATTGCATCACATAATTTAGGTCTTCAATTTGCATGCTCATTTTATTCCAAGCAATTACTCCCAGTTAATTCAAAATCAAGATCAAGATCAAGATAACTTTATTGAGTCCGAAGAGGGAAATTCAAAGCTCGCCATGGAAACATAAAAGTACAAAAAAAAAAAAAAAACCCAAAACAAACAGAACAAACATAAAAATCCAAATATGTAAAAAGTTAGATCAGAATAGGCAAGAAGGATAAAACGAGAAGTAAAAAAATAAGAGTCCAAGATTAAGATGATAAGAATTATTCTAGCGATTAAAACGATCATTAAAAAGTTTAATACACCGGGGGATAAAAGATGATTTATGTTTATTTGTAGCTGCATAAAAAGGTCTCATTCGACCACTACGAGGAATTATAGCACAGTTGAAATCGCCATACAGCGGTGGCTAGATTCATTCAGATTATAGTACTGAGCTTATGTCCAATCGAACGTTCATGCGACCAGTAAATTTTTAATTGATCATTACCTAAAATACGTTCCGCTTGTTTAATTTTTGAATCAATACGTTTCTTATCTGTGGTATCTACATCCCCATCCCAACAAGCAGTGCTATGCAGCCAAACACTACAAATCACCGAGTTATAAAAAACAGTAAGAATACTGCTGTTCATGTTAAACTTGTTTAATTTACGGAGACAGTACAATCTAGGGTTGACCTTTTTCACCAAAAAATCTATATGGTCACGCCAAGCAAGCTGATCTTCCATTACTATACCGATTGTACTTTAATTGTATGTAGAGACAGGTTCAACGACATTCTCTATGATTATGACCTGTATGGGTGCCTTGGGTCTTTTCCTGAAATCGATTATCATTTCCTTTGTAAGGATTATCATTTCCTTTTCTTCTGTACGTTTATTTCCACTAATTTTCTAGTTGAGGATAGAAAACGTTGTCACATGATTCGAAAGAGCCAATCATGAAACTGGACAGTCTACTACTTTACTTCAAGTTGGGGTGACTGCTCTTTCGCTTCAAGCCGCCATAATATAAAGTTATTCCTGCAAATAACGAGTGTTTTTTCCAAAGCCAGTAGAGTCCCATAAAGTCACAGATTTTGCCTTTTCCTGCCAAATACATAGCTCAGTATATTTTATTAAATTCCATTGTATAAGGTAGCTTCTTTTCAATTCAAACCTCTAAAAGAAAAGGTAAACATCAGAAAAGAAAAATAAGTACTTGTTGCCTCCATTATATGTGTACATACCAGTACCGCCAGTTACTCTAAAATATCAATTTTATGCGAAAATGAATGAGGTCGTGTCTAGAAGCGGCAAACAAAAAGTAAATATGGTAGATGAAACATTTGTAGTGTTAAATGGTGCGTAGATTGCAGTTTTCAATCCTTTAATATCTTATTCTTAGCAGGCAGTTAATCATTCCACGTAAAAAGGGGAAAAATGAAAAAGTAAAATGCCTTACAATGAAGAAGGTCGTCTGTCATCCCACTTGTTTACAACTTAAACGTTAGTTTTTTTTTAGCCTACGGACATAGAATACCCATACCATGTGTATTGTAAATTTTTGTTTCTATTCATTGATTTGGCAGGAAAATCATTGCTTACTCCACGGGTGATAACCTGTTGTATTCTTTCTAAATAGTTATTTGTTTTGCGTTTCTACAGACCTGCGAAACTTGTCGAAGGATGTAACAGAGAAAGATTGTAATGTTGAGCCGATGTTACTGGGTTATTGTTGCACGGTTCGAGGGACTTTAAATTGGTAACTCTAAGTCGAATGAAGAATGCGAAACCAAAACCACTGAAGGGTAATATGTTTAGGCAAGTTAAACACCTTTGTCTTTTCATAGGAAATATAACAAAAAGTTAGATTTTTAGATTTAGTTAGGTTTTATACACTTTCGCTTAAAAGAAGTACTAGCCTAAGGCTTATTGCATTATTGTTCTTTATATCTTGTTTGATTATTCTATGCAACTTAGCAACGGAACTGGATCGTATTTGTATAATTTAAAATTATCAAACATTTTTACATGAATCACCTCGCCACGAATTTAAGAAGAAATCTCTCTAGACTTTTCCAATACGAAGCTTTGTGTATGAATAAATAAAGTCTAGTCCACATTTTCCGCTATGGCTGTTTAAACGCTCAGTAGATATGCTTCTGAATAACGGGAATTAATTTTTTCACCGTAGTCTTTACCTTCATCCTGTGACACAGAACGGTGGGAACCTGCAAAATTGGAAGGGATTTGGCAATCATAATAGGCTATGAAACTCACATGCAAGTTGTCAAGAAATTGGTAATTCAGATTTAGTTTTTGAAGTGTTTCATAATCGTACCACAGGATTTGTCACACTTTGTCTCAAATTTATATCAGATCAACTTTGAACTCCATGTGATGACACAAAGCCTATCACTTGATGCCCATTAATCCAAGTAAATATTAATGCAATATAAATGCACCCTCGTATACTTATCTGAATGTTTACACATGGTTAGAAAACGTCTGTTCAACGACAGACACAATGACACATATGTTCCTTTAGGCCATCTAGAATACTGCATTGATTGGTGTGAATAGAGTTGTACTAGAGAGGTGTTACACAACGCCATGCCTATAATTGTAACTCTGGTATACTAGTGGACTGCTGCCAAAGGATGTGAAGCTTGTTCTGACTGAGGTCATATACACACGTTGTTCGTTATATATCAATATACATTTAGGGTTACTACCAATCGGGAATTACCACAGCATGTCATCCTTTTACTGCTTACGGGTTAAAATTTTCGAATTACCCAGAAGGTCAGAATTTTATGCATGTTTTTTGTCACATGCAGTGCTTTGACAGGTTTGGTCTGATTTTGAAAATATTACGCTATTTTTCATCTACACATGCTTGAAAATCGAAAAGAGCGACATCTCGTGCCTACAGGCCCACACGCTGGAGATCCCTGTAATTCTTTTCCGAACATAAATATAATGGTAACAATTTTTTATTGCTCTTTTCAATCAGGTTTTGGACTAACAATTTCCACCATTTAAAGGAATGGTCCATTAACAAGGGCACAAATATTAATGTTTAACCGGCTAGCAACAGCGATAACTAGCTTACTTGAAAAATAACTACACTATTGACGGAAACAGTAATATAAGTATTTCTTGTCACATTGTTAGAAATGAGGGGAAGAATTGGTTCGATGTTGTAATGAATGAAAAATGATTTGAATAATGTAAAGTACAAGGTTTCCCCTTAAAGCACCATACACGGCATGCTCCACTTACCGCAATGCGCGCATTCCCTTTTCATGTTTGGATGCAATTTAGGAGTGCCATCCGTCCTGAATTATGAAGTACCATAGTAACCCTCATCCATGCAAAGCCGTCCTCTTTTGGGTTAATGGGTTTCGTTTTAGAGGAGCAAAGGATTCAAGAATGCAACGAAAGGGGTTTATTTTAGTTTTGCATTCTTCTTCTTTGAAATCATCTCAAATGAAGATTTGAAAGTTTATCCGATGTCCAGGCACCACACCCTCTTTTTAGGATGTCTAGGTGCCGAGTCCTTCATGCAAAAAAAAAAAAAAAAAATATTTTTAATACATTATTTTGGCTCGTATGTTATCGCATTTGTCAATTTGTATCAGATTATTTCTAAAAGAAAATATCTTCTCCTCTGTCGCTTGTCTGCGGGAGTTCTATGATCTACATACTTCTGAAACGAATAATGGGTGCGTCTTTATCAATTTCCAATATTCTTTTCATTTAAATTTGCCAATTTTCCTGAATTCAATTCAATCATTGCTTGTATTTTTCTTCCCTTAAAATTTATCTGCATTGAGAGTGATCAATGCTAGTGGGTTTTATTAACGGTCTAATGCAAAAAGCTCGTTGCACCCAGCGCGCAATTGCGGATTGTTTACACTCCATGGTCTCAAAGGAGCATGGGTGAATGGTGAATGGGTGCGCATTCCCATCGATTTCCGATTTCTCTCAAACTCTTAAAGGCCTTTAAGCCAGGGGCGTCAATTGGGGGGGGGGGGGGGAAGGGGCACATGTCTCCCCCCCCCACACTTTTTGAGTGGAGGGTACACTAACGTTAAAGTCCCCCCTCCACTTTTTGTGACGTGAAACTTAAAAATTATGTACTACCAAAAAGACTATACATGTAGGTTATGAAAGGTGTCCTCTACCGATTACGGTTGACTAGCTTTCTGTATCAATAATTCCACATGTTTATTTTGCAAATCCTCAAAATTTTCGCGCGCTCCGCGCGCTTGCAGTCTCGTTGATGTTCCTTTTTAACTTTCAAATCAAACATACATTATTCTTCGGTCTGTATGATTACGTCGATTGTTCATGTGCATAGGGCAGTAGGTGTGGTTATGAAGGAGCACAATATTTAGGAATAGGAAGAAGATGAATCGTCCCCTACTATGTTTTTATGAAATCTGTGGTCTTTAGTGATTGACCTGCCTGACAGGCTGAAATTGGCAAACACATTTTAAGGAAACTGAAAATGTCTAGGTTCACAGTCTGCATGCAACTTTTTTGAAAAATGTTTGATTTCCAATGGAAAATTTCGACACGCTCACATCATTCTTTTGCATAAGCGATTCGACCGTTTCATGTTTAGAACATTACCATAGAAGTAAAATCACAATGAAATTTGCTATATCAGAGACTTCAATCAGGAATTGGAGGTACACCTCCATCCTCTGTCTGCAGATAATGTATGGTGAGGTGTCCCTCGAAAAATCATATTTTATTGTTTTTTGTATCAACAATCTTACACCGGTAGGCCTATGCAACGGTGTCTCAGTAGCACCGTACCAGTGGGTACCATTCCCCCACCCCTCCATCTGTGATTATCCCGTAGTAGATTGAAGTGCGCTTTTAATCAAGTCTTTCGCAAACTATGACAATTTTCATTGTGATTCTAATTACTTCTAGAGTACACCCCGTATTTAAATGGACCGTATTGTCCGTTAAAGCAATCACCAACACTTTCAAGATCATGTTTTGAAAACTTCGGAGTTTTCTAGTAACTCAAAAAAATGAAACATATAGCACTATTTTGCATCTGTGTCCCCTTCTCTTAGACACTCATTGGCGTAGTAACAGAGAGCAGGCGGCTCTGAAAAATGAAGGATTCGGAAATTTCCCATTTGTGAAACCAGTCAACTGTGTGGTTTTGACAACTCATGAAATTCCGAAATCTCCCCATTGAAAGCTCCACATTAGTCATTATTTGTCTCAAAGGAGCAAACTTTTTCGCGCGCTTCGCGCGCCACAAATTGCGATTTCCAAGCAGAAGTGCTTTCTCATACTTTGAGTAAAATTTTCCGAGCTCTGGACTTTGTAAGTGAAAAAAAAAACGGAAATTTGCTATATGTAACACCAGATCATCAAGTGACATTAGCAACTAAAGTGCTATTTTCATGAATTTCCTTTCATAAAATTCAAAATTTTCTCCAATATAAGCTCTTGACTCAAAAAATTTCGCCAGAGAGCCTCATTTCGAAGAGGTTGGATAACATAACTGTAGCAACAACGATCTTTGGTCGCCGTTCAATCTCAGATTTGGCAATAGGAAATGCAAATTCTTCAGTAATTCTCCCACTTTTCAAATAATTTTCTTACAGGAAACCCAGAATCAAAACTCCTCTGCAATACAAGCTCCATATTTTCAAATATTTGAAAAGTTGGCAAAAATTTCAGCGCGCTCCGCAAATTACGGCCCAAGTACAGTGGTGTTCACATTAAAAATATCGTAAAACCTGGTTGCTTGCCCACCCCCCTCCCCTCCTTCCCGAAAAATGTCTAGCAACGCCGCTGAACACACTTTACCAGGACAGGAGAAAAAAACGTAAGCCAGATGTTCCCACCCCTCCCCCCCCCCCCACTTTGAAAAACCAAATCGACGCCCCTGCTTTAAGCTATATTCCTCTGTGGGTTTGCCTAGGAATGTCTTCGACCAAGTTTATATTTATGTTATTATAGATTAATCATGTTTTATCTTAAATGGTTTTCAAACTATCCCGGTACCAAATTTTTCTCCCCCTTTTCATGCCCATCTTCAACAAAACGTCTAATATTTACTGCTTAAAACAGTCTTTTGGGGACTTCTAAGACTTCAAAACTCAAGAATCTCCGGGGCCTTGCCCCCTGGACCCCACCGAGGCTTTGCCCCTGTGCCCCGTTAAGGGCTTCCCGTTTTGCGTTCGCCGTCCACCCTTTGCGGACCCGGTTTCGAATTTGACGTAATGCATCCGGGCATCCCTCAAAGGTTGAGAAGAAAGCTACGTCTACGCTCGGATGTAGCAGTTAAGTATCTTTTAGTCTCCCAACACTGACGAAAACAACCTTTTCTTATTTCACTGCTAAACGTTCTTCAACTCATATCAATTTTCATTGCAGGAAATTCTGTCTTCTTTTACATTAGAGTGCACCAAATTGCATTTCAGGGCCTTTGAAAATTTTCAAGAGGGGAATAGGGATTTCATACCCCTCCTCATAGCCCTCTCCAAGGCCGGCCATCACACTTCGGATCACACTCTGGATAAAAAAAAACCTGGATCCGCCCCTGATTATTTAAATCTTCGAAGATACTAGTTTAACGAATGTGTTTCTTTTAAAAGCCTGTAGAATACAATGTCAATTCCCTTACAACTGAAGGGAGAACACACATTAATAGTAAGCAGGAATCGAAGTGTATCTTGTCAATTAAAAGAAATGAGTTCAGTTGTCGATGTTCCAATAGATATGCATTTTCGAATGTCAGTGAGTTAACTGCAGAATGCCATTTGTAATTTATGGATACTGCCCTCTTTTAAATGAAAGAACATTGAAGAATGGTCCTCGTTGTTAACAGATTGGGACTTCTGCACCTCGCAATGTCTCCTTGTACAGTGGATAGCGTATTTTCTAAATCCGAAAGAGTGAAGTTAGGCACGGGTTTTAAAGGCCAAGTTCTCCCACCCCAAACAGTACCGATTCTTCTAACCTTCCTACTTCCCAGCCAACATGCCCAGTTGGACCCCGACTGGGCTCCAGCTGGGATACTCGCTGGACCCCAGCTGAAACCCATTCGTGTTTGTCAGGTGTTCCCACGTGGGGCCCAACTGGGCTAGCTTTTACCAGCTGAGGCCCAGCTGGAGCCCAGCTAGGCTTCAGCTATTGAAGTTGGGCCTAGCTGGGCTTCAATTGGGCTTCAGCTGGGAAAGACTAGCCCAGCTGGGCCCCACGTGGGAACACCTGACAAACACGAATGGGTCCCAGCTCGGACTTAGCAAGTAGCCCAGCTGGACCCCAGTCGGGGCCCAACTGGGTATGTTGGCTGGGTTAAACCCCTCCCACAATTGTCTGAAATTCATCCTCATCCAGATACAATCTCAGTTTATTGCATCAAGGTGAGTATAGAAAAACTCAATTTATATAATCAAAACACTCTCAGTACCGTTCAAGCTGTGTGATGTAAGCTTTGGTACTCTGCATTGTTCGAATTAGCTGTCAGTCAAAGAGCTGAGCCAATTCAGAATTTTGGTACCCCTGTACAAAAATTGTAGTTTGGGGTGAGAGGCTTGGCCCTTAAAAGGAAGACTAGCTGCTGAAAAGGTAAGAATGGCTTGTTTTCGTTGGGAATTTTTCTTCTAACTTTGCTTAAAATCCAATTTTACCCCAAAAGATTGATTTCCCAGTATTAAGTTTTTAGAAAATAGTTGTCGAAATCCGGTAACATTTGCTGAATGGAAGGCTCGAAAAAATGAATGTCATGCAACCGCTTGGTTCTTATATTCTCTTCGCTGTAATGATTTTAACAAAGATGTCCATGTTAAAAGTAAAGCTGAAAATTAGCCACATGAGTCTTTAGTTTTTTTGCAGTCTGCAGTTAATACGTGGTTCCTGATCGACAGTCTTTCAAAGGACTTTAAGTTGGATATACCTGTCCTAACCATGTATGAGATCAAGCCAAAAGAATCACGCAATCAAGAGAGATCCGGCACGATATATTAACATCGAAGTTTCTTCAGGGAACAGCGCATTGCCCAATAGGGTAACACTTTTATGTGTCTTTACAGCTGATGGCTGGATGTTAACACACGTAAAACAGTAGACCAATGCTATACCCGGTAAGAGCACTGCTAAGATGTTTTGTTTCCAGTTGACCTGAACAGAAAGGTCACGCACCCATACGCAGATGTAAACTCCAAACCCGTCTATTACGACATTATTAAACCTGCCAAGATTTCTGGGTGTGAGGGAGGATGAAAGAGTGATACAGTTCTTTTCTTTCAAAGTCACAGGAAGTGGACTTTGGGGTGTTTAGCTTTGTGCCTTTCCGTACACTCAGGTAGTGATTCATTCTGAGATCTGCCTGCAGTTGCCATGACAGATAGTAACAGGTACGAAAGCTCACATTCGTTAATGAAACATACGGGCTTTTTAGTAAAACCGCTGTTATTTGGCAGGGACGTTCAGTTGGGGCCGAAATAAGTAGAATGAGCAAAGAAAGAAGGCAAAATAAAAAGATCCAGCGGTCCACGCAGTTCCAGACGTGTATTTGTATACAGGGAAGTGTATTACTCTGTACCAATAGCGCTGCTACCCATTGCATGACGTCCCGTGTGCAAAGAAAAATACAAAAAGGCCAATTAGCTTCAGATAAGTGTTGGCCACTGCTGGTGGCCAGTACAGTAGAGGTTTGTATGTACGCCAGGGTCGGCATGGCCCCACTACTGCAAGTGGTCTATCGAAAATCGAGAGAAATCACTCGCAAGCAGCCTAAACGAGTCTGGCTGATGAGCAGGTGCGTGCCCACTATTGGTCGCGATGCGAGGTAAAAAACAATATCGGAGAGTGGCATTCTTCCAGCGATACATCCATTTAAACAATTCCGTTAAACTTCTAATGAAAGTCAGTGCTTCAGTGACCTCCCACCCTGCACTATTTTATTCGATAAAGGCCTAAAGATCGACATTAAGAAAATCTCCTAACGAAAGTAGCCTTAAGCCCGGTACACTCTGCCACGACAACTAATGACACCAAGCGACACGACTTCGAGTCGGCTGTAGTCTTGGCGGTGTGACCAGTTTCACCACTAGAGTTCTGTCGTGTCGTAAGCCGTCGGTCCAATTGAGCATGTTCAGTCGTAGTTGGATGCAATTGGTGCTTTTTAATGTCGGGTCACACGGCCACGACCGCCAAAGAAGTGTCTACGATTTATGCAAATTGTCCAGGACGGATAGTCTTCGGTATTCATGGCGGTGTGTACTTGGCTCTCTACCAAGGTGTCGCTACTAGATAATATTCATTGTCATGACTGAGGTTCATATATTTAACCACAGATGAGTGAGACGTGAAACACTAAACATCGTAAGGACTACGGGATCTCATGATGTGTCCAGGGAAGGCCTCGGGCGGGGGGGGGGGGGGCAGGTGTCCAACCCCCATATATTCGCAGGAAAGTGTGAAAACAGAGGGAAAAGAAAGGGGAAAAAAAGAAGGAACACTCAACTCATGCTTTGAAAATGCCGTGGTTCCGTCCCTGGAAGTTTCAGGCACAACCCAATTGCTCAGATTGGCCCTTGGTGATTACATGATGAAACTTTCCTTTTACTTTTTAAAACATCTTCGATTCTCTTCCTGATGACATTTTATTGCCTCGGGGAGGAAACGAAGAACACCACATACACCCGTCTGATATTCAGGTTTCACACCTGACTAATTGATTGACAGTACCAACTGGTAAACCAAAATACACAAAACGTTATGTAACATTTGGGGTTTGTAACAGGTCAGTCATGTATGTGTAATTGCTTTTCATGCAGTGCGAACACAATAAAAGCATATAGGCCTAAATAATTGAGGCCAAAGATCACGTAACAAACTCAGGTACCAGTCACATCCTACGCCGACTTTGATCGATTGGGGGAGGCGTGTTTGTTGCATTCTTAAGAAGCAACGTCACGGCATGAGTTGGCAATGTTGGACAGCAAACCGTGACATGAACTGTTAATCCACCTCCTGTGAAGTAGGGTTAAGTATATATGAGGTGTATAACCTTTGACATACCACAACCAGTTTTACATTTCCAGCTTGTAACAAAGGTCTGTGTTAGGGCTACTTAGGATTGCTATAATACCAACATTAATGTATCATAAAATATCAATTGAAGTCCTAAATCCGTTTAAAATCCCCAGTAGCGACAGAGTGGGGGATTTATTCCACAACCCCAACCCACAAAAACCACATATGTACTGACACATGTAGGATTTCAAAGAGTTAGTGCGATGTTTCGCAAGTTCTTCAGAATGATCACACAGGAAGGTGAGTGTTATTACATGTTGGAAGTCTTATTAACACCTTCCTGGAATGACATATTATAAACCAGAAACCTTTTCGAACCGTCCTATCCATGTGATCGAAGCACACAATACATATTTTACACCTACGTACCTATACATATTCTGCCAAGTCACACAAATGACACAATAGTTCTTATCGAGGCCAAGGCAACGAGAGATTCTAAAAACACTTGGTTGCAAAATAAATACTACGGTCTTTGTCTGCCCAGTAAATTTCACATGGTGTGACAAAGAGTGCATACACTTTGCAAAAACTTTGTTTTCTCATGCCCTTTCTATACAATCATTAATTCGGTCATATATTTCCATGACATTGCCAACCAGCAAACGTTTATCATGTGGATTGCACTCTTAACAAATTTAAACAACGCCCATACGTATCGAAGGTGTTCAGACTTAGTGTTTACTGAGTTTTATCTCTTCAACAAATTATCAAACATCTGGCCCTTCCACCTGAGTTGGAAGCCGATGCCTTACCACTACATCAAACACCTGATCTGCTTAGGTAATGGGCCGGTCTTTCAAATCAGAAAACCAAGAACCACATCAAAAATATGCAGTCCTCCCCAGCCCCGCTAAAAAATTCTCGACTATGTCGTTGCAGCATTTTCTTCTGTAGATATCGTTGAATTTCTCTGTCACTCTAGACTAGCACTTTAAATTTGCTTGTTTCATGGTTCAACTTCTTTATACGTAAGTGTTGCCAAATTTGTCTCTAAACTCTTTATTAATAAAGCTCTT
Organism: Holothuria scabra; assembly: GCA_037179385.1. Classification (NCBI taxonomy): domain Eukaryota; kingdom Metazoa; phylum Echinodermata; class Holothuroidea; order Aspidochirotida; family Holothuriidae; genus Holothuria; species Holothuria scabra. Next base: position 73,763,796 of record CM074179.1, read on the forward strand.
TACAGCTTTCAGTCATTGCGCATTAAATTGGTCAATATTCATCACCGAAACATAAGTCCGCAAAACTCTGATCCTCCTAGCACCAGCACAACATGTTAGCCTCAGGACGGATACTATGAAACAAGTATAAAAAATGAATGAGAATATAAACTGCACGTGGACTAATGTGACGAATTAAGCTTACTGTGAACAGGAACGAATTGGAAACCTATAGGGAAGTGGAACCAATGTCTACTTATAACGAACCATTTATGCCCTTTTATCGAGACTTGGCACTCAGAGAGGAACTTATGCCTATTCATTTTTGTGTGTAAAAAAGGTCATTCCGAATGAAGTATTCAATATTTGATTCATTTTGATAGAACTTGTTGCCGTATTCTTTTATGCCTCTAGCATAAACTATTAAACTATACACTGCAGCTATCACCAGCATTGCAACAGACATTTAATCAAGCTTTCAAATACAACTGTTGGACCGTGGTTGATTTACAGATTAACAACCGCTGTTTAGTAATAATAACATTTTCAACCGAAGACGGCTCCGATCCCCCAAAATTACGCCTGTATACAATGGACATCGTGTTATTGAAGAGAGAATACTGACATGCATAGGCTTCATACTAAAGGCATATTATACTCAACATGAACTGGAATTCCCCGATTGCTCAATTGACACTATAATTGCGTATACGTTTAGCCTATCCTCGTGACATGACGGCTTAATTGTAGCCATAAATGGCTACTGGTGAATTTGGTATAGATATTAATCACAAGCCACGTCGACAAGGAAACAGGAAATATATCATAAAACTAGGCTTGCATTATGTTTGTGAACCTGGCAATGGCATGGATACGAACGACTAATGTATGTTATTAGGCGCGTTAACACAATATCCGCCTCTTGAATCTAGAATAGAATGGTAATGAAGAAACGGTACTGGCAACAATGTTCAACAAATTGAATTATCAAAACTAGCTCTCACGGTAGTTTTAGTTAATTTCCAGGCTGATTTTATTCGTACAGTTTAGGAAACCTCAAATTGTGATCCGACTTTTTAACTTAGCTGCGGCAAATAGCCTCAAAGCGTACTGGGATGGCGGATGATTCACAGCTTGACGTATGGCACGTTGGCGGATTGATTTGTACTTCCAAGTATAATGTGACTAGAATCAAATACAGTGGCTTCCTAGTTATCACATGAGTTTTGATTCATGAAAATCTCTGCAGATTTGTGAAGTATTTCCACGAAAATAAAGTTAAATAACGCTATAATTCAATTACAAATTTGAAGACCAAACTGTCAAATTATTATTGTTGTAATATTGTTATTTTTTGGAACAAAATACTATCAAAATAGGTTCTTCGTGTTCCGAAATGAACGAAAAGCGTGTTTATTTTTCCCGGCGGGCATTATTTCTTGATATTTGCAGCAGGCGGCTACACCCCTAGTCATATTTGGGCTGTGATCCGTATTCCATAAACACATGGTGGATGCCAAACTCAGTTTGTTATTGGTTGTTGTCTCCTAAAACACGGACAAGTCATGACACAATCGACCAAGAAAAAACGACAAATTTTAATGGGCAAAACTTTGTATCAAAACTGACCCGTTGATGGCAGGGGAACTCTTTCAACGGAATTGATGCCCCAGAACCGAAGTTTGAAAAAAGCAAAAAAAAAAAAAAAAAACAACAATTACAACAAATTGAAAAAGAATGATCATTATAATCTGTTTTATTTGGGACTAGAATGTTTGCCTCCGTCTTTCATCTGGAGGCCTCAAAGACCCGATAACCAAATGATCCCATCCCCCAAGGCACCTGCCGCGGAGCAAATTTTGAAGTGGGGGCTAATCACCGAAGCGGCCCAATATGTTCAACAATAGCAAAGTTAAGGCAGTCCAAAATCCCTATGGCAGTAAAAGTGTGTGATGGGGGACCCGATGCCCCCGCGGTCCCTGCTAAAAACCCCTTCCCTGACAAAATAATCTACTGGCTCGACTGTTGAAATCTATTTGAAAAATTGTAGCTTATAAGTTAAAGGAATGTTTTGACAGAAAACTTATTCGTAAGCATTTCAATTTGGGAGGGGCTAAATATTTTTTGCTGTAAAATTTCAATCCTGCCCTAAGACTATCCAAGCGGAGCGACACCTTGGTTGGCGCGGAGCGCACAGAAACAGTCAGGAGCTTTTAGTCAGCATCCATGATAGCTTTAAAGGAAAGGAGTTTTAACTCCATCCGTAACACCTCCATGTTCTTAGAAATCCAATCTACGTTTTAGCTTATATAATGATACCAAACAGTAAAGATATAATAACGTATATGCTTTTTCACGAATTGAAAGGCCCACACTCTGACCCATGGAAGCCGGTAAGTCCAATAAGCGTCATGTGTGTCGGAGTTGTGACTCATGTCTATGACAACGTTCCCCAAATATTGCGTCAAAGCAAATTAGAAGTTGCGGCATAAATAGGTCGTATTAGGTTATTAGATAGAGTTTTACGAATTTTAAGTATTTTGTAATTTTGTTGCTAACTTCAAATGAAATGATGCGTCGTGTTTCGGATAGCTGCGAATGACATAAATTTTACAATTTTGCATGAAGGCTGGTAACAAAATGTCAACGAGTAGAATGTTAATGTCACTTCTAAGGAATTCCGATAGTGCGCCAGTAATTCTGGTCGGTCGAAAGAGGTTTGTGATACTTTATCTTCTTGATTTTCTCTTCACTTCTTTTCACTTATACTTGTTTTCGAAACCTAGCTATTCTGCAGCGAAACTTAAGTTCCGTTGTTTATTCTTTGTTCGGGGCGGGGGCGGGGGTTGTCTCACTCTCTAAGAGCATGGTGTAATGCCTCCTCGTCTTGGATCACACAATCCCTTAATACGCCTCTTGGAATCAGTAAAGATGTTATTTGAGATATAAGCATCCGAAAGGTGGAATTCATCAGTACAAATCTAGCAACTTGATTCAATGGCTCAAAATATACCCTACTGTATGCGTATTAGACGACCCCTTCTTCGGAGAAAACAGTCAAACGATCAATAACTGACAATATAAGGCACATGAAGCATCAAACAATGGGTACAGAAAAAATCAGCTCATAAACTTTGGCTAAAAATTTATTGCAAGGGAACTGAATGTAGCTCTTAGTTCTGTTTATTTGTTTAAAGACTATAGGGATCACTGTCGTTTTAAGAGGAGGATCAAGTTGAAAGGTAATTTTAAGGATAAAAGCGACGTTGAAGGGTTCACTCAAATTATTTTTTTTTTCAAACTGCCACCTCCGCTCCCCTTAAGGACATGTACTCATAAATGAAATGATTAAATGATTGGTGAGTATGATACAATATACCCCTTTTCATTATCTCTGAGGTTAAAAATATATTAAGTTAACAGATAATCTGAAAACACATAGTTCTAGAGCAACCTTATATAGTTATATCTCATTTTGCTTACCACCGTTACAAAACTGTGGAAAGGTGTTGCCCAAAATATGCAGTACTGACTGATTTATTTCGGTTTCGCAACCTATTGTTTGTAGTTAAATTACACTCTTATTGCATGAAAAACATAATTTGTTACTTCATAGATTTAAAAAAAAAACGAACTTAAGGAGCTCAATATTATGCTTGATTAAACACGTGTAATTATATTTTACTAAAGTTTCTTGGAAAAATGAAATTTCTGTAAGTTTCGTCATATAAATTATGCTCCAAAAATCCAACCAATGTAGCTTATACCTTCAGGAGAATTTTTTTCACTCTCATTTGGAATACAACCAACGTAAAATGGCGCACTTAATGTCACTAATTCATTAGTAGTTTGGATGCACCACTTGCATAAATGAAATTCTAACTACGCCACTGCTGTGAAGGTCACTTATATGTAAAAGAGAGAACGTGATATCCTCTATACAAAATATATGCATTAAGGAAGCTGGTTAGAAAAGCCTTTCCATAAAATTGAATAAATAAATATATATTTTAAAATTTAAGTCACTGCATTTCAATGCCGTAATAATTCTTTTAATATATGACGGTCGCAGTAATCTTAGAAGTTTGTTCAACTTGTGGGAGTCATTTTTTTTTTAATATTTCCCATTTACCTTGCTTAGTCCTGCTCAAGCAATTTCAATGACATGAAAAATTCTGTCGTCCCTTAGCCCCTAGCCTACTATTTTGGTCCTCGTTATTCAATTTAAAAAGATTTTAGATTTTGATTGAATAATGTGGTGACAAAACAATTTTACCGAAAACGAGATGTCTCTGAGCTAAGGGATGTCCCTGGGAAAGAGTACCTCAAATCTTTGCAATGAACATCTTATTGATTTCTCGCTTTATATAGCCAAACCGTTTGAAAAGTTGCAAGGAATGCTTTAATATACATTTATTCTTCTCTTTCTTTTTGTATAAAAACGAAATATATGGCGATTAAACGTAACTAAAGATCTGCAATTTCCTGGTCACATTTCGCCTACTATGTTGAATATGTCTCGTTATATACACAAAAAGTATCCATTTTATATTTTAAGAGAAAAGGAAATAAAACTGTACCCTATGCTTATTTATTTAAAGTTCTGATATTTCAAAATATATACTTTTTCTTTCTGGTTATTACAACTGTTATTACGATTGTTTATATTGGTGTTACTGCATATGCATACGCGAGCGGTGAGCATAAACTTGTCTGTCTTGAACTGTGATGTAAAATCGTCTCAGTGACCTTTTGTCCATTTAAAATTCATATTCGTTTTCCAGCATCGGCCTAAAAAAGACAATACTAAATTACACAGGTTTAAAAGACACACAACGTAATTTCTCACATATAATTTGGTGTAGACGTGTACCCTCTACCTCTGACGCTATCGTATACTAATCAACGCTTTACACAAAATCATAGTTCCCAATGTTGTCTAGATATTGCAGAATAACGAGAGATAATGAACATATTTTACACCAAGGTAGCAATCAAGCATAGTCACTAGATAAAATCAAATTTGAAAAGTATCGGGCCTCTTAAATGTTTCAGCTAAAATACATGCAAGTATGAATTACTTGCCATTGTTTCAAATTAAATTGAAAATTGCTCAATCGTCTCCTACCATAACAACATGAACCAGCTTGTTTAGAATGATTGGCATTAACATCATTTTGGGAGCTGCGCCGACAAAGCACAGCGTCTGTACGCCCCCCCCCCCCCCAAAAAAAAAAACGCCTTTAAGCATGGAGCTACTAACACGGATGCTTTAAGTAATTCTGTTCCTGGTCTTATTAACCATATCAGGTCTGATGGAGTAACCAAATCTGGTATATAACAGCATATTTTGTGAATTTTCCCTTTCATCACATGCAAATATATAGTTCTTTTCAGGTCCAACATTATTCGTAGGTACAATTTTCTTTGAATTTACCTTAGTTTATGTGCAACTGGTTTTTCACTATTGGGTTTAACTCTGCTCCGGAGTTTGATCGCCAGGGGTTGAAATCGTTTCTGGGGGAGCTTTGAACCAAATATATAAGTACTAGAGTCTCGGCAAGTCAGGACTTTGTAAACTTTTCATTAAGGTTTTCTTACCTGATAAAAAACTAATTCTCCCCTTTTCTGTTTACCGAGAAAAAACGCATTTGAAATGCCTACCCGATAATTAAACCAGGGAGGTTTAAGTACCTCCCTGCTTAAACAAACTAGTTTTAAGGTGGTCACGTAGCTTGTTTTGAAACGGTTTTAAGTTTAAAAAGTTAAACACTTAGCCTACTTTGTGAAAGTCTGCTAGACCCAAAAGTAAAATATATGCAGAGGGAACAAACTTTTCAAAATTTTCAAATTACTGTTTATTACTGTAGTGTATAGTGTTGGCATCTGAAAATTGTGATAAGCACATTAGTGAGAACCATCAATTTATAGAAACTACACAACTTGGCCGCTTTCAAATTGCCAATACGTTGTTAGAAATGACCAAGATGAAAGGCTTGCTTGATCCAGTCTGTTCCTCTAGATTGAAGAGTGAAAGAAGGGTCATCAGACGTAATATGTTGGCTTTAAGACCCACGATAATAAAGAAAGAAACTATTTTTATGGCATTATAATGTACAGTCAAATGACCACTGCGTTTATGGAAAAAGCTAGACACTCATTATGTGAATGGTCACTTAACAAAATGGTACTTGTGCTTATCAGTACTCGATAACTACCAATACGATAGCAACACGAAACAGTTTCATATCATTTAAACAAAAAGCTCATTTCAAATGATGTGCATGGGGAAAAGTTTTTGGAAGCTATTTTGCGAGGACTGAAATACTCTTTTTATCGGATTGTTGTCCATGTTGTCGTTATCCACGACAGGAACATCTTTAATTGCACGTCTATGTATTAATTGAGGAGATATGTAGGTAATTTATGCAATGAAACTAACTTTGGGTGAACCTACCAATGTACCACAGAAGATGATAGAAAGACTTCTCGTTAGAATAAAATAGCCTTCAGATAGTTAAAATAAATGCAGCTGTCTAAGCATTTTGTTACCTGGGCCTAAAAACGACACTACGAAATCATGTTTTTTGTAAACATGGGTGAAAGACTGCAACCTAAAGAGAGCTCCGACAGGTGATTTTGATCAATCGATGGGGGGGGGGGGGCGGTCGCCTTCTAGCCTAGTATGGACCTTCTTCCTTTGGGACACTCTAAGGCAAATTACCAAAATTACATTTACTTATTTTATGATTCCCATTGCCTTCAACTTTCACCAAAGCATGTAGCCTGCATTTAAAATACCTTTCTCATTTCAAAGTTATTTAGAAACCAACCCCTCCTAGAGATATTCTTCATTCGACACTCGACGAAGTTTATGTATGTATTGAAACACTCAGCAAAAGGGGGAACTACGTATCATCCCAAGAACACTAAAAGGGCACTAGCAGGAAATATTGGTCTATAGGAGCGGTCGCCATAGGACCATATTTACGTTACGCCACTCAGTAGAGTACATTTTGGTAGTTTAACTAACATTCAGTTTGTTAAATGATGCTACGTGCAAGATACAGTGAAATATGTTACCAATGAAATTTACTTATACTCCCCAGGGGCAACACATGGGCTGACTGAGACACCTGTCACATCTTATTTCCGTTTTAATTTCTTCTGTGGACAAACCTTCGTATGGAGTTTGACCTGCATATTATAAAAGAGTTTCACAAATAGCCGACCAATTAAAACTGTTGATATATATTTTTAATTTGTGATTAACATTTCACTTTGATAGTATAATGTAATGTAAGCCTAGTGTAACTATGTTGTCGTCGAAATACATAAGAGTATATGTGATATAAAAACTCTTCATAGTCTTAAGTCCTAATGCATTACGAATTCAGTGTGGAATATTCTATTCATATAGTCTCTGGTATTTTAAATACACCCAAATACACAGGTCTTACCTAAGGAGAATATTTCCCACACAACAACGGCGAACGACCATACATCGGCCTTCCATGAGTACCGGCGGAGAAAGATAGATTCCGGCGGTAACCAGGCGAGTGGAGGACATTTCTTTTTTGTACATGGAATAAAATTAAAGACCTAATTATCTAAATTTGGATTAAAGCATTTGCAAGTGATGAAGATAAATCATTTCAAGGGATTTTTTATGGAGTGATTCAAAATTGGTTTCGAATGTCTTTTTCGAAACTGCATGTTCTTCCTTATTCTTTAGGCTAATTGAAAAATGTGGAATATTTTGCCAAATTCATAACTCACAATTTTAACATATCATCATCAAAATATAAATTTGTTTGCAACTTCTCATACAACCCCTTTTCATGACGCTTGCACAGATGCTTTATAATATAAATAAATGCCACCACGTGCTTAGTGTACAAGTGATTCCGGAGGTTAAAACACATCATGACCCAAGCTCGAGATTTCAGCAACCATTTCTACAAGTCGGAGATGGGTCATTTCTTCATTAGATCAAGTTCAATGATATCACATTCGAAAACACCTTTGAAAGAAAACCGTCTTGGCTGAATGAATGCAATAACTTTTATTTGACACCACTGTGGAATTTCAGATGATTTTACTAGCCCAGCTGCAAAATATAATGCATGAATTATATACCTGATAAAGTTTTAGCAACAAATATAGATTTGTTCAAGTCATCGGTAGACAAAACAGCAGTTCAGTATTTCATTTTGCCTCCACTCGGTAGACTTGATAATAAAATGACTAAAAATCTCTTCTCAGGAAACCTTCATTTAACACTTCTACAGTAGCGTTACCTTGCCTGGCTGTGACCATATGTGGAAAGACAGAATAAATGGCAATCTTATGAATGGGAATGATTACTGACCAGTTGTAATATGAAAGCAATTACGAATAGTTCCACATAAATTCGTCTACTCTAGTATTCATCAGGGTACTTTTATTTCGTGAGAGAACCAAGTCTTTAAAGTACAATATTAGAGGAGCACAGTTGTTGGATATTACATACGTTCTTACGTTTGGTGTAGCCAATAATCGTATATACTAATGTTTTGGTGATATCTCACCATTAGTTGTTCTTTGTATCTTAAAATAAATAATTCAATTTACATCTGCCAAAAGATATGGAAGGGCCGTCCATCTGCAGGTTTCCGTTAGTTCCACATTCTTCATAGACTCGTCTACAGGAAAATTAAACAGATAATGTGCGTGCAATAATTTGCCTAAGTGGCCCAGCTGCATGGAACCCAGTCGGGGCCCAACTGGGCTTGTTGTCTGGGTCATAAGATACCTTTCAACACTGTCAGTTGAGTAGTCTGACATGGATTCTTTAGTTATTGAAGTGTCAAAATGTGATCAATGTTCAATGTTGCAGAGCAGTGACGTAGCTATCATACAGGAGGCAGTTGGGGCGATTGCTCCTTGACTCGGAAAGTGACTCAAGTCTCAAAATTCGAAAATTTGCCATTTTAGACAAGAGTCAAACACTGTGCGGTTTTCCCAACTTTTCTTTCATAAAATTCGAAATTCTTCCTAATAAAAGCTCCATATTTGTAATTGTTAGTTTAACAAAGGCAACATTTTCCGCGCGATTCGCGCGCCCTAAATTGCCACAACCCTTAATGCAGTACGGTATAGTGGTAGCTCATAAAGCCGTCAATGGTAAACTTTTCCGAGCCAGTGCAGCGCCGATTCCCTTAACTTTTCTTCAATATAGTCTTTTTAAATAACAACGGATTTGTTTCTTGACTTGGATTAAATGTCTTCATGGAGTATTACTGTCTGTCAATCATCAAATTGTGTAATTGGGCAAGGAAGGAAATCAAGTGAATATTTTTACCGTGACCAAATCGTCATGTTTTATTTTAAGGAGATTAGTATATTATATATTATTGGTTGACGTACAGTCATGGATAAAATTATTGGTACAGTTGTGGAACTGTCGTAACGTGGGGATTTGGTACAGATATTTTTTTCCAGGGTTTGTAGCCGCTAACTGACCTAACTTGGGCATATCGAAAATTTGAGATCATAGTATCCTTTTAATATGGCGACACAGTACGTGTGAGGGAGTATGGTGCATTTATTGCCGCGCGTTCTTGTCGTATGAATTCAACGTATTAGGGTCGTGTTTCAGACTGGTACACTAATCCTGATTAAACTAGATAAGTGTATGTTCAAATTAATAATAGATATGCAGTGAATACTTTTTGATTGGGCATACCCTTTGGGGGTTGGAAAATTATTAATTTATGGGGTTTGTGTTTAGAGGACAAAGGATGTTTACATGATTTGGAGATTTCTACTTGTAGCCACAAATATTTCTACACGAATATACGTGTTTCTAAGAGCTTTGTGTTATATTGCTTATCAGGAGAAGAAGAATAGATTTTATTTGAATTCAAGCTTTGGTGCCAACCGTGTGGTTTTGAACGTGAATAGACATGCCTTTCCCATTTGGGGAAATCCCCACATCTTGTGACGTCACAAAATTTGGCATCGTTAGAAACCATTTTCACGGAGCAAATCTTCAATAATCAGTGGGCCTCTCCCTCTCCGTCTACTGCCTTTACATTTTTGAACGGTTTTTTTATCTTTCAGTACTGTGCTTGGCTTTTTCGACGATTTGGTTGGAAAAAGTTGTTGCTCCTTCCTGAAAGATTTTATATGTAAAAAGGAACAACGAGCCAGTATAGCCGAAAATCGTTGAACATCGTTACATTTTTTTCAGTCAGTAAGGTGGGCCGTAACGGTCCGTAGTAAGGTACCGTTAAGTGAAGGCCTAGGTCTGGTGAAGCGTAAGAAGAATTAAGACAATAATGCAGGGGAGGTGGTAAACTATTGAGCATATTAATTGCCTCAAACTTGAACTACTCCCAAAATGGTACCCAAAATGTGTCTTTATAGGTGATCGTCGTCAGTCCTGTCAAGCAGTTGTTAGTTACGCCAATGGTATCGTCCCTCTGCTCGTTGCTACCTTTAACACTAGCTCAACAATGATGTCGATGTTATGTGCTGTCTGGGGATTATTGTTACAAGAATTTATTGTGTCATAACCGCAATACCGCGGCTTCCTCGCAAGAACAACCGTTAAAATGATCTAATCGTAAATTTGACACATTACAAGAACAGTTTCTGAAACAGCGCCATCTAAACATCCACTTCTGTCATCAGCATATCGCACCGATTGCTTGAAAACTATCATTTGAAATAAATATACTGCTAACTTCAAGAGAGGGGCGAGTTTTTTTTTTTTCTCTCTCTGTATCTGGCTTTCAGCTCAAAGCTAGAATAGGGGGAGGACGGCAAATAAATAAGCATTACCCAGACTTTGTTGAGAGGCAAGATAGTAACAAATTTTCTTAAGTTTGCTGCATTGCCCTTTGGGGGAAATTTATTTAACAGTGGAGGAAACAGATAAGACATCATTGATGATTTCAAACAATAGGATGATTTGGGGATTGGAACGAAATTTCAGATCTGTCTATAACATTTAAAAAAATGAGAGGTACCATGCACTCTTCCGCAGATGGCTGTGCAAGATTCAGTGAAACTTTTAATTTTAACGTTGACTGACGTAAGACTGTGAAATCGATAGTCGAGACATAGGTAGCTCATTTGCAAACCGTCTTCGTTGGAATGAATATTAACAAAATGGACGGCGAACAATTTAGAGAGGGCGCATGTTATCGAGGAAAATAAAAAAACGTTTTTAAATTCGGTAGGCTAGTCGGGGATTATGCACCTGTTCTCAGTTTGGATATAAGAGGTTCAGGGGCGCCAATCTCTGTTTGAGAGGGGTGGGGGGGGGGGGGAGAAAATGCTTATGTGCCCATGAGTATTAAACTGTGCACGCGTGGCGGGCACTGCGAGCGCGAAGCGCGGAGTCCCAAAGGGCCCCTGGTGGGATCCAGGGGCAAAGCCCCTGTGAGTGTCCAGGGGGCGAAGCCCCCGGAAGCTCTTGTGTTCTAGCATTTCCGAATCTTCAGAAAACTGTTTTGAACGAAAAAAAAACGAAAAAGGGTGACCGTATTTTTAGGTCTACTCAAATTTGGAGGGGGCAAATTATGATTTGCCCCCCCCCCCACTTTTTTCACTCCCCCGGGATTTGCGCCCCTGGAGAGTTTCAGGCTATGAAGATTTGATTGAGTCAAATAAAGTGTCCCAGGTAACGTTGACTTATACAACAATTCTAATTATTACTCCAATCTACTAAAATCAATGCCTTTGAAGTGACAGTTTAGAGCACAAGGGACATTATATTACACAATTTTAGTACTTTCGTGACACGTTTTCTGACACCTGATTATTATCGCATCTCGGGGCAGGGAGCTTGGTATACAGCGATGAATCCTCTTTGCCACATAGTGGTCAAGTCCGGATAAAAAGGGAAATCTTTAAGAATCTATAACAGCACATATCATTATGATTACCATTATTATTGTTATAATTATTTTGACACTATCTTGTTTTGCCATTGCAACGCTGATGTTATTTTATGGAACGTGTCTTCGCCACAGGAGTATTTTTTCGTTCGAATTTGTCATGTATAACAAACGTTTAATCCGCTAGTACGAGTGTTTTCCCCGATGGATTCCTCGTCTACGAATCTTCCCGATTCATATTATGACTCCAAAATAAATGTACTTTGTTTAGGCGACATTAATTTTAAGTGGTTAAGTCTGGTATAAATAATCAAATAAAAAATCAACAAAAAGGGGGGTAAGAATTGCCATATCCTGTGGTTTCCGATTTGTTGTTTACCAAAACTCCAAAACTTTTTCGGTTATACGTATGCTTTACACGTCAACTGTAGGTCGGACTTCTGTTAAAAAAATTGTGCATGTCCAGTCATGTTTTACAATAGTGCGGTTAAGCAGCTGTTCGGATTCCGATTGTGGTTAATAAGTTACGATAAGCTTAGAACCCGTTTTATGATGAATGATATGTGGATTTGTAGGAAATGAAAGATAAACTGACACATCTCCTTAATTTTTCAGATACCATCCTTAACCATTAATCTTGTTTTTTGCTTGATATTTAAATTTGGTCCAAACTGTCTTTAAAAAAAAAAGAAGAAGAAAAAAAAAAGAAAACGACTGAAACTTTTAACACGAATTACTCAACCCACTTCTGCGGCATTCGTTAAAAAAGGTGGAGTTATTTTATGAACTCTTAGTTTCTCTTAAGAACCGGTAAAAATAAATCATTTGTTTAAATTATTTAAATATTTGTGATTTTTTTTCGAGGATAAACGAATTACTGAAAAGGGTGTTTTTCTCCATTTTTAGGATCCTGTTACATTAGTTTTTGCAAGAACGTGTAGTCAATCTAAGGTGTAGCCAATTAAATTCTTTATTCTTATTTCCAAGTGAACTGCAACATTTTTTTAATCAAACTTTTTGAATGTTCTTTTTAACTCCGTTTTCCGGGCTGTGAAAATTGAGATAGTATTTAGAAAATGCAAGTGCAAAGTAAGCACTGCATTGAAATTTATGATAAAAAGCTTTAAAGGTAATAATATCAGTCACGTGAACGACATATTGGTATCAGGAAAAATAGGGAAGTAATGCATGTAAGGCAATTTAACACCATTTTAAACAATGCTTAGTAGAAAATGGTGAGAAAATAAAGCTATCTTTTACTTTCAATGTAATAGTTAGAGCAAAATATTACGTCTGTTTCAAACGTTTTCACTTTAGGACAAGTTAAGCCTACTGAAACTGTGCCGCATTACAGTTTAGGTTCTATACAGACACCGAGGATTTTTTCTTTTCCATGTCAATCAATATGGCATTGATATAATACTTGCGACTGTATTGTAGATCTAAAACATTGTAATACAGTAACATGGATTAATTTAAATATTGAATCGCTTTACGTAATTTATCGAGATTTGTTATATTATTTTCTATAATGAATTACGAGCCAGGTGGTGGCTTCTCTTATGCATTTAATGTTTCTCAAATTACCATATAGCCAGACAGCTGATATTTGTTCTTCTCTTTATTGGAGAGACCTTAAAGTACGGTGACCTTAGAAGTGCTTTCACGCCATCGATCACCATCGATCAAACAAAGCCAATAAAATTCTTATTTGAAAACAATTTTCAAACGAAAATTTGTATATTCGTTAGTTGTGTGAAAACTGGGAACGTTTCACGGTAGCTTTCAATTAAGTATGTCATTTGCTTTGCTTTGCTTTCCGTTTTGCTGGCGTTATTGGTTGGTGTGGGTATGAAAGCACCTTCACGACTCGCTTTGAATTCTTTTGATCCGATTATAACGTACGATAACAATGTGCTTCGCAAAGAGTAAAAGGCGTCAATGCACCATACTTTAGATCCATTTCAGATCAAATTGTAATAACTCAAATTTAAGTCTTTTCAGAGAGAAAATGCAGTCATCCGAACTTAACGAAGTGCAGTGTGCTGTCCTGTTTCGTGATTGGTGCTTGAGAGTCATGTGACAATATCTATTCCCCTCAAATGTGAAAATCACTAGGAGTAATTGCTTGGTTTACTTTGAGTGTGCAATTATGAAGCCCTAAATATTTTAAAGATTTTTTAAACGAATAAATAAAACGATGTGAGATTTAGCTGTAGTTACTTCAAAATACGTTTTAGGGGACTATTTTTTTTAATTTTAAGCTAGATCTAAACCTAAGTATAATTTTCTAGTGATTTGAAAAAAACGAAGTAAGAACTAAAAGATGAAAATAACGTCGTCCAAAAATGCCCGAAACTTTCAATATCGATCAAAAACATCAACATTCCGACTGGTTAAATTGTCTTTGCTTGAAACGTAATCACTTGGCTGAATACGTAATAATGACGTAGGAATAATGACATTGCAAATTAATGATGCCGTAGTAGTGTATATTCGGTATAAGCTTGTCACAATGTCATGACATAGTTACATTTGACGAAGTTCATCTCCATTGTTCTTCGGAATTGTTGCATGATGTCAGTATCTTGAGGGAACTACTACTACATCGGTCTCTTACACAGTTTAACATGGGAAATGTGCTGGTATGTAAGTTAATCATAGGCATATATTAAGCGTCCGACATGAAACTCAGTACCAACACTTTTGCATGTAAATACATTGGGTAGAGAAACATGACCAGGTTCGTTTTTATACATTATAGACAGATAAAACATGTACACGTATTTTGCGGAACTATGCGAAACTTTGAATTTTGGTTGGTTCTGGAAGCTGGTCGATTAATTACACAGAAACGCACGCACACGTAGGCTGCAGTAACTGATGTGACATTTGGTGCACGTTACAACTATATAGGACCATCATGAATTACTTTCATACTCTAGAGTCATTCATGTATAGTCTCGTGCACAGGGATAGTCCAGGGACGAAGTAATCCCCAAGTCAAATATCCTTCCCACTGGAGAATTTTAAGTTCCACCGACTTCAGGCGCGTAGCTAGGATTGTGTCATGGGTGGGGGGGGGGGGGGAGGTGATTGGCGTCATGGGGGAGGTTTGGGGGTTTGGAGCACGACATGAGGGAAAGGTCTTAGGATAGAGAAAAAAACCGCTTTTTTAGATGTTTTTGCATTACAAGGTTGGGGCATGTGAGGGGGGGGGGGGCTCTCACCCCAACCCGCCAACAGCCCCCCTCACGTGGCTACGCCACTGACCGGCTTATTACATCAAAGTCCCACTAGAAGTTTACCTCACGTATCCTTCCCTAGGTCAGTAGGTAAACATTGTCTGGTTTTAGTCATTACTGCATAACAAAATGATCCTTTGTGTGGGTGTTGAGTCGACTACACTGTAAACACAAATTAGTCAAAAGGTGCCTGAACTGACTAATGACTGACCCAATTGGATAAGCTTCTAACAAAGTTTTAGCTGCTTTACTAGGTTTTGCCTGATATTATTTAGTCCATTACCACCAAATTAGTCAGACATCATCATTTACTGGACAAATATGAGTGACTAACGTGGTAAGTCAATTCAGAGACCACTTGACTATTTTGTGTTAACAGTGTAGGGGAGAGGGCACTGTAGTATGTTGCTGTCACAGCAACACTTCATCCATGATTGCGTTTAGCTGTTTCCCCGGGCTGAAAAATCCAGATCCATTGAATGCACTGTCTTTAGACTAATACATGGCTACTACAGAGCATGAAAGAATAACACACCTTTCTGTAGGTTTATGCAAGTAACGTGTCCAAGGACTTTGTCCATCGTTTGAAGCCTTAGTTTAGTTTGATTTTCAATCGTTGATAGTAATGTCATATTTTCGTATATAAAACGTAAGCTTTCAATTGCTTTAAACGATTACCAATACCTAAGAGTATCGATTTTTCCCCCTTTTGTTTCTTTTCTTTCATCCTAATTTTGTTAAATTGGACAAAACCTGTCTACAGTTTGACATATGAAATAATATTAATATCAGGTACTGGTTACTAGGTACTTCAAGTTTTGAGCTGTAGGTTCTACCTGTTTTTTATGCCGTCCGATTGAAAATTTTAACTTGTGCAGTAGGCTAAATATCTTTTGTTTGGCATTTCCAAACCATCCAGATAAGATTCTTTTCATAGCGGTACGAGGGTAATTTTCTATGATGGGGCAAGAACATATTTTGCCCGAATAACGTCACCGTTTATCACGTGAATTGACATAGTTATCATACTGGAGGTCATCTTACTTTTCCACCTTCTTGGTTGACCTAACTTTCGACAAAAATGTTCCCAAATATGATTCCAATTTATATGTAATAAAATATGGCCAGATTTTAAGAGCAGCTATGTTTAACCTATTTAAAATGATTATTTTTCGTACCATTTTCAAAAATTATGATTGTTATTTTGGCGGCCATTTTGTGATTTCTGCTACCTTGGTTAGGCTGAGGTCCTGCAGGAACTATCAAAAATAAAGTTTAAAAAATATTACATATATAAGCCAAGCCAAGTTATATAATATATCCTGGCTTCATGGCTCAGTGGTTAGGGCGTCCGCACTAGAAAGCGGGAGGTCCCGAGTTCGAATTCCGGTGGAGTCATCATCGTTTTTTCACATCAGCCCGTATATATATATATATATATATATATATATATATATATATATATATATATATATATATATATATATATATATATATATATTTCACTAATTCGGCACTTAGGGGGAAAGTTGTTGTTGAAAAGTCGACCTTAAGGGAAAAAAAAATTTGGGGGCGAAATATAAGTTTCGCCGTAACGTTTCTACACACTTTTTCTATAGGAATACGTAAACGGACAAGGACGCCCTCCTAGATTTACAAAGTAGATGCAATTACTTCAAAGTTGTCAAATTTACGGACACCTAGTTTTTAACACGAACGGATAGCTGGCCATTGAAATAACGTTGTTTATATTTTTGGACGTTAGGGCGAACACTTTTTCTTATGTATTTCATTGTTATTTTTTCGCCCTGTGTACGCACAGATATAACAATTTCCCCCTAAGGTGGGAATTAGCGTTATATATATATATATATATATATATATATATATATATATATATATATATATATATATATATATATATATGCCGAAATCCTACCTTAGGTGGACATAAAGTCGTCTAAAACCGCACCTTAGGTGAACATGATACTTTAGGCACACATTTTGGAGTCCAGCTAATGTTTGCATTATAATTTTTTTCCGTGTGTTCATGCTAGTTCAAAAATTTCGATACCTATGAAATAGTTGTATGGCCCTTCGTATTTGGTTACAGTGTGAAAATCGTACACAAAACGTACTGCATATAGTACATCACTGGAATATTAGTTATATTGTTCGAAATGTCCTGTAAAGGACACGAACCTGTTAAATATTCAAGTATATATAACATGTAATATTTTGTTTATTTAATGTTCTACATAGCCAATTTACTCAAAAGACAATTACTATAGGTTATGACCGTTATGCAAGACTCTTATGGTATTTTAAATATAAAGTTTAAAGACTCGTATATGCAAATATATGCAAATATTTGATTTTAATATGTGTCCTTCTAAGGTGTCATTTTAACGAATGTGTGCCTAAGGTATGATTTAGTGGTATATATATATATATATATATATATATATATATATATATATATATATATATATATATATATATATATATATATATATAGGTCGAAAAGAGGTAGTAAAAAGTGCTTAAAAGTTTGCGGAAAACTCCACGACGTTTCGGGTATAAACCCTTCATCAGGTGGCAAAAACCAAACTGAACAACCAACAGTAACAATTGGACACGACAAACATCAAATCCGAAGCGATCGCTGTAAAAACAGAACCGGACGAAAGTGACTGTCAGAAAACATGAGTGCGAAGGATGAAACACAAAAAAAAGAAAAAGAGCGTCCTGGATGAAAAAATGCACGTAAAAATCGAACAAGTTCTTAAAAAAGGAAAAACAGGAGACAAAAACTAGCTCCGGAAAAAAAAAATTTGTAAATAAGGCCTACACAGAAAAAAACGAGCACGAACGGGTAAGTGTAAAAGGAGTAAAAACTGGTACAAAAAGGGGGTGAATATTACAAAAGATCAATTCTAACGTTAAGTCCGTGTGGAGCGAGAGTACCTAGCCTCATGATCAGTCGGTTTTCAGCACTAAGGCGGTCACGATCGGAGCCTCGGCACATTACAGCTGCCGTAACGGTTAAATGCTGTATTGAACAAGGTGAAGGGGGGTTGAAATGTGCAGCCACCGGGTATCCATGGAGATTCTGTTTGATGGACCTAAGGTGCTCGGTGACTCGATCCGCGAGGCGGCGCTTGGTCTCTCCCACATACAACGAGTTACATCTCCCACAAGCTAAAATATATACTACATTTGAGGAAATGCAGGAGAATCTTTGTTTGACAATAAAGCTATTGCCGTTGGGGCCAGAAATGTTGACGAGGTCGTGTTTGCCGACAACTGGACATGTATTACACCTCGGACGGTTACATGGAAAGGTACCAGCCGTGTCGTCGAAAGAAGTTTGTGGGTGGGAAGCCCGAACTAAATGGTTGGCTAAATTTTTCTCAACTCTAAAGGCAGTGATGGGGGTTCCGGGAAAACATCACGGGTTGAGGGGTCTTGTCGGAGCAACTTTACATTTTTGTGGATAGCGTGTAAAATAGGACGGATCGAAGGGTGATAAGAAATAACTAAAGGAATACGTAGATTGGTACCAGATTTGCTCTTTTTCTCCAAGGCTTCTTTTCTGCTGGTTCCTTGAATTCTGCGTAGGGCATTAGAGAGGATTTTGGCAGGGTACTGGCGTGTTTCACAAAAGGACAAAATTTCTTCAGAGGCAGTAGAGAAGTCAGAATCCTCCGAACAAATTCGTCTGGCTCGCAAGAGCTGGGAATAAGGGATAGATTTAGTGCAAGATTTGGGGTGATTGGAAGGGTACAAAAGGTAGTTATGCGAGTCGGTTGGCTTAAAGTGTAGGTTAGAGGTAATTGTACGGTTGTTGATGGACAGTTTAAGGTCGAGAAAAACAACAGATGAGTCCGAGATACAATGGGTAAATTTCAAAAAGGGGCAAAAGGAATTAACAAAGTCGATAAAAGTTTCTAAATCACGACGGGATCCAGAGGCAACTCCTACAATATCATCAATATACCTTTTGTAAAGTATAGGTCGTGGCCCGGTATACTGAGAAAAAAGTTGTTCTTCAAAGTGGCCCATGGTCAAACAGGCAACAGAGGGACCCATTTTAGTTCCCATGGCCACTCCTTTAACTTGACGGAAAAAACGCCCATTAAACTGAAAACAATTTTGCTTGAGAACAAGTTCCGTTAAACGTAGGAAGGTGTCAGTCGGTAAAAGGGGATCACGCCGTTTGTCTAGGTAGTAACGGATAGCTGTTAAGGCAGCATTATGAGGAATTGACGTGTAGAGGCTGGACACATCCATGGTGAATAAAAGACGTTCTCCACAATTTTCAGGAAACTCAAAGTCACGAATAAGTCTCAAGAAATGTGGCGTGTCTTGAACAAACGACGGCAAAGCTGAAACTAAAGGGGAAAGCACAGAATCCACATACTCAGAAATAAGTACGGTGGGGCAGCTGTGTGAAGAGACGATAGGTCTGCCAGGGTTGTTGGCTTTGTGGATTTTGGGAAGCAGGTAGAAGTTAGAAATCTGTGGGCAAGGGTGGAGTAGAGAAGTAGCGTTTTGGGGTAGTTGTTTATTGTCCATGAGTTGGGTCAAAGTGTTTTTAACTAACTTTTGGCACTCAGGAGTGGGGTCAGCGGGAAGTTCTAAATAAGCACTTTGGTCGGATAGCTGTTTGTTGGCCTCAGTTCGGAGGATTCTGACTTCTCTACTGCCTCTGAAGAAATTTTGTCCTTTTTTGAAAAACGCCAGTACCCTGCCAAAATCCTCTCTAATGCCCTACGCAGAATTCAAGGAACCAGCAGAAAAGAAGCCTTGGAGAAAAAGAGCAAATCTGGTACCAATCTACGTATTCCTTTAGTTATTTCTTATCACCCTTCGATCCGTCCTATTTTACACGCTATCCACAAAAATGTAAAGTTGCTCCGACAAGACCCCTCAACCCGTGATGTTTTCCCGGAACCCCCCATCACTGCCTTTAGAGTTGAGAAAAATTTAGCCAACCATTTAGTTCGGGCTTCCCACCCACAAACTTCTTTCGACGACACGGCTGGTACCTTTCCATGTAACCGTCCGAGGTGTAATACATGTCCAGTTGTCGGCAAACACGACCTCGTCAACATTTCTGGCCCCAACGGCAATAGCTTTATTGTCAAACAAAGATTCTCCTGCATTTCCTCAAATGTAGTATATATTTTAGCTTGTGGGAGATGTAACTCGTTGTATGTGGGAGAGACCAAGCGCCGCCTCGCGGATCGAGTCACCGAGCACCTTAGGTCCATCAAACAGAATCTCCATGGATACCCGGTGGCTGCACATTTCAACCCCCCTTCACCTTGTTCAATACAGCATTTAACCGTTACGGCAGCTGTAATGTGCCGAGGCTCCGATCGTGACCGCCTTAGTGCTGAAAACCGACTGATCATGAGGCTAGGTACTCTCGCTCCACACGGACTTAACGTTAGAATTGATCTTTTGTAATATTCACCCCCTTTTTGTACCAGTTTTTACTCCTTTTACACTTACCCGTTCGTGCTCGTTTTTTTCTGTGTAGGCCTTATTTACAAATTTTTTTTTTTCCGGAGCTAGTTTTTGTCTCCTGTTTTTCCTTTTTTAAGAACTTGTTCGATTTTTACGTGCATTTTTTCATCCAGGACGCTCTTTTTCTTTTTTTTGTGTTTCATCCTTCGCACTCATGTTTTCTGACAGTCACTTTCGTCCGGTTCTGTTTTTACAGCGATCGCTTCGGATTTGATGTTTGTCGTGTCCAATTGTTACTGTTGGTTGTTCAGTTTGGTTTTTGCCACCTGATGAAGGGTTTATACCCGAAACGTCGTGGAGTTTTCCGCAAACTTTTAAGCACTTTTTACTACCTCTTTTCGACCTACACATTTCAACAGTGCTCCGCAGCATTTCGACCTTATATATATATATATATATATATATATATATATATATATATATATATATATATATATATATATATATATATATATATATATATATATATATATATATATATATATATATATATATATATATATATATATATATATATATATTGAAAAGGTCACAATAGGTTTTTATCAACATAGCTTTACAGAACTATTTCGTAAGGGCCAATAATGTAGGTCCTCACTCCTCAGAAGCCTGAAGTAGAATGGTGTCAATAACGTTGAATGCGTGTGTGTTCGCTGCTTTTGAATGTGCCCGTATTAAAGCACGTGTTCGTTCCGTGTTCGTTGTGAACAGGCAAGAACGGTGTACAGCGAGCCAAGATACATTACCTATTAGGATAATTACACAGCAGATGTTTGTTCCTGTGTCTGCAAGAACGTATCAGTTCGTTTCATTTATTTAGGGTTGCTAAGGAAGGTTTGGGTATAATTAAGAACTTTACTTCTAGACAGAGTTTGGTCGAGCTTTGTTCATGAGTTGTCATTTTACGGAGTGTTCTACATTTGAATCCTTTAGTTTCCATATTTATTCACTGAGTGAAGTCGCGTTTCTTTTGTCTTTGTATTTGAAGCTAGACTTGTGGGCGGTGTATCTTGCTTTGAATGTGTTCTCTGTTAGACCAATATATGTTTCTTCGTTATGGTTGTCGTGGCGTGTTACAGTTGCCTGGGACACAATGTTGTTTGTGAGGCAGTTGCCTTCCAATGGGCACTCGCTTTGCTTTCTGCAAATGCAGTTGCTTCGCGTTGCTGGTTGTGCTTCCTGTTTGGCCAGTATGTATTTGTTGTGCGCTGATATCATTTGGTCTATGTTTTCCATGCAGCTGTATCTCAGTTTCACCGTGTTTCTGTTGAGTAGAGTATGTAGTTTGTGCCCAGGTGGGAAGCAGCTGTCCATGAGGTTAAAGAATTTCTTGCCAATGTTGGTGGTGACACTGTCACTAAACGGGGGATTGAACCAGGTTATATTCCTATTTCGTCTTCGTTTCGGGGCTCCCTTGGAATGACTGGTGCTAGGCGATCGGGTTTTTTACTTTAGGTTGTACCCATAGCCACTTCTTTGTAATGCTTCTTGGTATACGGGCGATGATGAGTTGATGTGTTTTCGTCGGAGGAGATGTTGGATAGTCTCCTGTTAATGCTTTCTGGAATGTTCTTTATGATAAGTGGGGGAGGGGGGGGGTGGTTGCTTTGTTAGTGCACATAGAGAGGGGTGTTGTTAGGTTTCACGTATGGCTATGATGTGCTTGTGCTGAGATCGAGGGTTAGGTCTAAAAAGGTCACTATTTTTTGTTTGCTTAGATTTCTATTCTTAGCTTGTAATTTGAGAATATCTTGCATATTCTTGGTTAAGCTGAGGTCCTGCAAAAACTCTTAAAAGTAAACTTTTAAAAATATGCTATAAGCTCATATCAAAATATTTAGGAGTTTTAATAAAAATATATTTGTAATGATTATTTTTTGTTTTTATTTAAAATTGATATAAAGATCGCATTGACGTTCATGTTACTTTTGCGCCATGTTGGTTGCCCTTAAAAAGAAAAAAAAAATGTTATCAAAATATAATTTCAATCTTTATTTCGTAAAATATGGCCAGATTTTGAAGGCCGCTATGTTTACATTATATAAATGACAATTTGTTTTATTGTTTTTTATAAATTATGATTGTTATTTTGGCGGACATTTTGTGATTTCTGTCATCTTGGTAAGGCGGAGGTCCTGTAAAAATATCAGAAATAATGCCTAAAAAATATTTTTTTTAATCCCATAGCAAAATATTTAGAATTTTTGATTGAAATGTATTTTTATTGATTTTTGTGGAATTCTTTCAACTTCCATTTTTTCCCGTTTTTTAACCGATGACCTACTTCCCTTTGTCACAAGAATAAATGTATAGGGAATAATTGTATATTGAGAGTGTAAATCTGCAAGGGGATTTCGTAATAACACGTTCCATGTCGTTAACAGTATTTATGTACCAATGCAGGGTAGAAATGGCTGTATCAAAATGGGTGTACCACAATTTGGAGCATCGTTCAAAATTGGTGACCTTTTGACCTCTGGCACATATTTTTCATTTTTACTTCGTGATCAAGGCAAACGTTGTGATGGGTCTTTCATCAAAAAGTATCAATTCTTTTTTTATTGCTATCTGAATTTCCCCTACCCCAAAATATAGTCACTCAGCTGTCCGATGCACTATCAACATTAAAACCCATAGAAACCACAGTTCATCCCTAAGAAATCAGTGTTAACATAATAAAATCTAGAAATTTATACCTAAAATTAAATTCCTATCCCTATTTCATGGATTCTATGGCGGGGTGCCAGGTGGACCCCTCCAGCCCACGGGCTATTGCTCAATAGGTCAAAGGGATACACCTTTATGTGTGTTTACAGCTGATGGCTGGATTTTAACGCACGTTAAACAGTATATGCCTATTCAGAGCAGCGCTTAGATGTTTTGTTACTAGCTCACCTGAACAGAAAGGTCACGCACGCATGTGCAGATATAAACTTCCAACCCGTCTATTACGACATTATTAAACCTGCCAAGATTTCTGGGTGTAAGAGGTGTTGAAAGAAGTGGTATATATTTTTTCTTTCACGTTAGAGAATTCTGCCCCCTGAAAAGTAGACGTAATGACTTGGCCGATGTCACCACTTAGCTGATTTTTGCACAATAGAAACCCGCAAACAACAATAGGTGCTCACTGGACCATGTAATGTCTAACAATGTGGCTTTTTGTCAGTTGTTTAACAAGCAAGGATTTTAAGTATGCGATAAGTTTGTCCAGGTTTCAAGGGAGCTAATTCTGTAATGTCCGTCACAGGAAATGAACTTTGGGACGCTTAGCTTTGTACTCTTTCCGTATAGTTCACTCAGGTAGTGATTCATTCTGAAATCTGCCTGTAATTGCCATGTCGGATATTAACAGGAAAGAAAACTTAAATACGGTGATGAAACATACAAGCTTTTTACACACCACATGATTTGGCAACGCAATGTCAGGAAATTAGCAAAACGAAATTTCGGAGTAATAATTCAACACTAAAAAGTTCTCCTAATGGTAGATCCATTTAACAATTCCGTAGAACTTCTAGTAGCAGCCAGTACTTCAATGTAAGCCCATTCTCCAACTTTTAATTCGATATACGCCTAAAGATGCAGCGTTAAGAAAACCTCCTAACAAAAGTAGCCTTATGATACTCTACCATGGAGTCGCCACTAGACAATATTGATTGTCATGGCATCGAGTTGCATATATCTGACGACGGGGCAACTTGTGAAAATGCAGATGTTAATCTATTCCTTATAGAGAGCATTCTTTCCTCAGAACGGCGTTCATAATGATGAATCTAACAATTACTATACCTTATTGGTAGACTATATTTCATGATGTGCTCTGGGGCGGCGTCAGAAGCCAGAGGTCCAGCGCAAGCTGCATTTGCAAAAAAAAAAATGTGAAACAGAAGGAAAAGAATGGAAAAAGGCAAAAAGGATCACTCAACCCATACTTTTCCCTCTATCAGAATAACCTGGTTCCGCCCTTTATTGGGTGTGCCAGTCACAACCCAGTTGTTTCGGTGCTTGGTGATTAAGTGATGAAACTTTCCTTCTTCATTTTTTAAACATCCTTAATTTTGTCCGATTGTTACATTTAATTTCTCCCGGGAGGAAATAAAGAACACCACATGCACCCATGCTATATTCAGGTTTTACATCTGTATAATTGATTGACAGTATAATTTACCAAAGTACACACAAAGTTGTGTAACATTTTGGTTTGTAACAGGCCAGTCAAGTATATGTAATTGTTTTTTTCACAGTCCTAACCAAATGAAAGCATATAGATCACTTGAGTCCACAGATCACGTAACAAACTCAGATACTACACCCCACGCTGACTGTGATATCGAAAAGTTTTGTACAAACACGATCATTTGCTCATTTTACACCAAAATTTCTAAATTGTTCTTATTAAGGTAAGCTTAATCAGTTATGCTTCAAAATGATATGTATTGGTGAAAGAATCCCATGAAACGCCGATTTTTATTCGAAATACATGATTTTTAACGATTTCAAAATTTTGTTATATCATAAATTTGGGGAATTTCCCCAAAGTAATGGATCATTTCATGTCACACAAACGCGGTTTACGACAAAATTATAGACCCGAATAAAACCAACCCTTTTCCTCCTGCTACCTATCACATGCAGCTACCAGAAAAGCGTTTAGCCATTTCGATATATTTGTGGCTAGAGGAATCAATCCTTTAAATTATGTAAATTTGGGGTGAAAAGGACATTTCTGCTATAGACGTAAATTTCCATAAATTAATGATTTGCGACAAAAAAAATGGGTGCGCCCAATCAAAAAAGTATTCACTAGGTGTGTAATAGTACGAACATCACAAATCGAAATTAGCAAGACCTTTAAACACAACCCCAAGTACTACATAAAGCGAAAAACCGAACAATACACCATGCGCCAACACACTGTATCTTTTCGATATGATGATCTGCTGGGGTTATTTGATGCATTCTTAAGAACCAAAGTCACGGCATAAGTTGTCAGTGTTGGCTAGCAAACAGTTACATGAACTGTCAATCCACCTCCTGTGAAGTAGGGTTAAGCACATGTAGCTTGCTTATAAGCCTTAACATAGGCCTATCACAACTAGTTTTACATTTATAGCTTATAACAAAAATCTGTGTTAGACCTACTTAGATAGGACTGATATACCAACACGAATGTATCATACAATGTCGATTGAGTTCAAAGTCCGCTTCAAGGCTCTTTTGTGATAGGGGTATACCATGGATGTACTCTGCAACCCCATCCCACAAAAACCACATGTGTACTTACACATGCAGAATGCAACGAGTTAGCGCTTTTCAGATTGATCATAAAGGAAGGACGTAAGTGTTATTACATTTTAATACCTTCCTGGAATGACATATTATAAATCAGAAACTCGAACCGCCAAATTCATGTGATCCAAGCACACAATACATTTCAAAGCTTCGTACCTGTACATATTCTCCCAAGTCACACAATAGTTATTATTGATCCAAGGCAACGAGAGATTCGAATAACACTTAGTTGCAAAATAAACACGACAATTTTTGTCTGCCCAGGTGAACTTCACATGCCGTGACAAAGAGTAGCCTATATACACTTTGCAAAAAACTTGCTTTCTTAAGCCTTGTCTAATTTCTACACAATCAATTCGGTCATATATTTCCATGACGATGCCAACAAACAAAAGTTTATCGTGTGCATTGTACTCTTAACAAATTTGAACAACGCTCAAAATGTATTTAAAGGTGTTTGCTGCATGCTTTGTTTTCGACAAATTTTCAAACATCCAACCCAACTGGCGCCTGCGTTTCAAGGCTGTGCTCTACCACTTCATCAAACACTGCTTAGGCAGTGGACCTATCAAGCTAGAAAATAAAGAACCCTTACGGAAAATACGTGGCCCTATACCTAGCCCCATACCTAGCCCCACCAAGACAATCATGGCTCATGCCATTGCAGCATTCCATCTTAAAATATCGTGCAAGACAGTAAAGCCGGGGCCCAACCATTCGCTTTAAAGTTTGCATGCGAACAAGATAATATTCCTAAAATGGAAGGGAATGGATCAAGCACTAGGAGTTACGATTTCCCTTCTGGAAATGGTGACCATGAGTTTCCTTGGGTCCAAATTCTGCGCTTCCTTTATCGTATATACTGTCGCTAAACTGGATACAGGCTGTTATAAATATGGCCTTTGCCCTAACGGAATAAATTCTAATAGGTTGTAGTCCATCGTCTCATTCATCCTCTGTCCCATTAGTACCCCGCTAACTAACACATTGGTTCTCGTCCACCCCTGACCCTGACCCCTTGACCCCAACCTTTACCCCCAATGCGTTGGCGAAGGGAGAAATATGAAGGGAGATCAGTCTTTGAACTATGCACCTCACCCTACCCCATTGACAAAAAATTACATTTTTATAATTAAGTTTTCGCTTTTTCTACCAGGAAGGGCGATTTAAAAAATGTATTACATGTAACTCATTTTTTCAACTGACATTGCACATAAAACAACTTCAAGTTAGAAATCTCGTCTCTGCCAGATTTGTTACACTTTAACACTGAAGAACAGTTTCAGTACATCTATGCCCTCTGGAAATGAATACTGAAACCAATTGACACTTACTTACCTTAACTTTGAAAAATTGTGACCTCTCATACAGTCGAAAATGGTATTTTCTTGTTGATTGCTAAGCTGCATGTAAGTAGCGACTAATAAGCAATCGTTATTTCCAGGTTTGGTTGGCAGTAAAATTTTTACTTCAATAAATATGGACACGACCAGGGGAGTACTCTTGTAGGGGGGGGGGGCATGAGTTGCGTGCTACCTTTCTTCATTTTTCCTTCTTTTCGGGGTGGTCGCCCCATGCCACCCCCTAAAGTTGCCTTTGCGCTCTGCAAATTACAAAATGATCACAAATTCCCAAATATGAATAATAATTGAGTTACCAGGAGTCGGTCAATGAAAAAGTTTTATACGTTGTTTACGTCCTATGCGATTTGTATACAGTTACCGACTCAAGATACTCACCGTGACCGACTAAAGATACAGCCACCATACCACTACGATTGGGCGAACTTATTAAGTTAGCTAACCATGCGCATTCTACAATCATTTCGATTTTTCATGAAAAATTTACAGTGACTACACTTGTGAAATTCCTGTGAAATTAAAATGATCATGCCATTTTTTTTAAGACCCAGATGGCTCCTCGAAATCTCCAGACCCTTGCCACAAATTCAGGTTCTTCGTAATTTTGGGCTTAGCCTTTCCCTGTCATGTGCGTGAATGCATATGATAAAAACATTTGGGCAATTTAAGAATTGCAAAAAAACTTAGAGAAGTATGGAGGTTGCAACTGTTAAGGCTGCTGTACATGTGGATGATAACGTTTAAACACTAAGAATTGCAAAGTCAGGTGACCACAGCGAGATTGTTTGCCTTCATCATGAGAAAACTGAAGGATCGGCAGAATGGTACCAAATTCATGGCATGGAATTAAATTTGTATAAAGAATGTTTGTGAAAACATTAATGAAAATCATAATTGTAATGTAGTACAATTTAAATAACTAAATTTCTATGGGGGAACCCCCCCCCCCCCCTCTGTCACGGTTCCCTATCAGGCGTGGCTATTACAGTTTAGTTTTTAGTGGTGTAAAATGTGTGTGTATGTGGGGGGGGGGGGCATAGCTTCTCCCTGTTGTTAAAGTGCCCCTTCCCCCGTTTTGTATGCAATGCTTAACCCTAATACGCAGGTATCCCTAACACGCCCGGGGACTAATAAGACGGGTGACAGATAAGAAGAAACAATGAAATGGAGATGAATGAGAAGGGGACTAATGAGACGAATCAGGTTACATGGGGAGGGAGACCAACTAGTCGATTGAGTGGTAACTGCCTTTACTAATTAACTTACCCTTTCCTCTCTTTTACCAAATTTGGTACTAGAACCATTATAACTAAGGCCTAATCATAGCTGTGAAAACGAAGAAATACCTTGGTCACTTAATTTGTGATTCATTTTGATGGAAAATAATGCCACATTCTCTAAATGCCTGATCCACCTATGTCATTATTATTTCAACAGACATTACGCAGTCTTTCGAATACAACTATTGAGCTGTAGTGAATTTCCCGACAGCCCGAGCAACGTGCAGTGTTTAGGAATATTTATAGACCTACAGAGAATATGGAATTATATATTATAATTATAAACGGAACACGGCCTTCTCCATAATACATATCATTACTATACTAACAATGTTGTACGTATGAGAGAATATACATACATAGCATGTACTAAACTGAATCACATTGCGTGTAGGTGTGCGATATGATGTTTATATACATATACTCATATACTTTAGTCCTACCTTGCGGCTGAAAATTTGGCAACGGTGGGAACAGGGAATCACGAGCACGGCGACAAGGAAATGTTCGTGTATAACTGGCGTGATCATAAGTGGCATGTCGAATGCAAGTAGAAACACGACAATAATGGAAAGACGTAATGGAGAAACGTTATTGTTAGAAACGTTATTGGCAATAGTAGTTCAACATGTCAAATGGATTACCAAAACTAGTTCTTTAATGTTAGCTTTTTCTACACTGAGAGAAAAACAAATTTTAGGAAAATACTAGGCCTTAATTTTGCAGCAAAGGTGTTAGTTTTTAGCGTATATGAAATCTCAAGATTGATTTCGGTAAAACACCCTTAGCTGCGTAGTGGTTAATTTTAGGCTCACGGATTCAAACTTTTTGGTACAGGGAGCGGGGCTGAAAACAAAGGCACCTGTAAACGTCACTTTAATCATTTTTACGATTTACGAAAGGAAAGATAGACAAGCTGCTAGAATGGAAAAGAGATTTTAGCAAATACTACCCGAGAAAAAGGTTGTCGCTAACATCTTTAATTTAATTGCAACATTTAATCTCTTTTACAACCAACCTTGCTCTACTGAGCAAACAGTCTTTGAAGGGGTCAAACCCCTATAACGTTACTGGTTTAAATATACCTGAACAGGAAGTTCTGTGACAGATTCTGGATGCAGGGTGCCCAATTGAACTTTATGGCTGAACTAGGTATTACTAGTAGTCGTTTCTACCGTCATGGTCTCCATTTGTTCCTTTGAAGTTAAAATAACGGTTTGAAATAGACCGCGACGAGCTCGCAGTTCGTTCGGCTTTTTTGTTGGGGGGGGGGGGGGGGGGGAGTATGCACATGAGCATATATCGTCCGGATTGTTGGGTTCAACAAACCAACCCCGCAAGTATAACACGAAATTTGACCTTACATAAAAATGGTCTATCATCTTTCTTTATCCATTCGTAAAATCACAGTAAGGATAGATTCCTCGAGTGAATCTTAAGTTTGTTTTTTCAGAATATTTTGCCTAAAATTGCCTTTGTACAAATTTGCATTAGTCTGCCGTAATTTAGCGCTGAAACCCATATTTTCGTGAGGGTTGGCGACACTTTAAGCAGTAACACTAAATGGTTTTACTGCTAATAGTGTTGCATGCACGTACTGCAAGAAAACAATAGGAACGATGTACACTTTGTGTTGATCTCGGGTTTGTTAAACCTAAGCCTTTCCGCATAATTACATGCGCCAACGAAGTACCGAACTCGCCTATATTCACTACATGGAAATCCCTGATGTCGCAACGATCAATTGACAACGCGTTCTATTTATTTCTACATTAAGATAGCGAGGCACTAACAGTAAGTGTTCTGAATCCGTCTGATGGAAATTCCCGGAGGTGTAATGGTTTATACGGAAATGTTGAAGTGCCATGATCAATCCTTTAGTTGTTGAAGTAACATGTGAGGCGCGGGTTCCTTCACTAACGTTAATTTGCGTAGAAAATGATTTGCAGGAAACACAGGGGAGGGGTCCAAAATCAACTCCACAAGATTGACAGAGGGGTTGCGTTGGAACAGGACGGGACATGTCCTCATCAATAACAATTTCGTTCCTTGAAAGTCCTGACCGTCTTTGCAGGGGCGTCGATTTGATTTTCAAAAAGGGAACATCCGGCCTAGATTTTTCTCCTGTCCTGGAATGGTGTCCACCGCGGCATAGCTTCACATTCATTATGACTTCACTTACTTAAAAATATGGACATTCTGACCAGACCTCACAAAGGGGAGGTCGGGTGTAATAAAATCCTCCTTATCTGTTCATTTATTTGTTGTAAGAAACCACTATCACTTGAAGAATAGCACTTAAACCCTGGCCTGTGAAGAACTTTTGCCAGTTGATTATACAGCATATTAACACAGCAGATAAGTCACTCAAATGTCCAGTGATTGCAGAGTTAACCTTTTGTTTAGATTATGAACAGGAAGCCTTTAATTACGCGAAGAAGGGTTCATATGTCCCTGAGAATAAATCAGCCATGTTCACAGAAATCAAATTTAATTGGATTTGGTAACAGATACCCAGTTTACGATTCCAAAACCAGAGTTTGGATCTTTAAGCAGATGAGTTGGTAATGTTTTGCCGGGGGATGGGGGTGGTAAGCATCCAGATTTTACGACTTTTTGAGTGTGAACACCACTGTACTATAGGGGGGTAATTTGGGGCCCGCGAAGCGCGCTGAACCTTTTGTTTTCTAAAAATATGGAGTTTGTAATGCCGCAAAAGTTTGGATTCTGAGTTTCCTGTAAGGAAATTTGAAAAGGTGGGGAATTAATAAAGAATTTACATATCCTGTTGGCAAATCTGAGATTGAGCGGCGACCAAAGATCATTTTTGTAACATAATGTTATCCAACTCCTACCAAATGACGCTCTCCGACGAAATTTTTTGAGTCAAGAGCTTATATTAGAGGAAATTTGGAATTTTATGAAAGAAAATTTATAAAAATAGCACGGTTGTTACCGTTGTCACTTGATGATCTGGTGTCACACTTATCAAATTTCCAACTTTTTCACCTCCACAGCTCCAAAAAATTACCAAATTGAAGGTATAAGCGAGCACCTCTGCTAAGGAATCGCAATTTGCGGTGCGCGAAGCGTGCGGAAAATTTTGCTTTTTTGAAGCAACTACTGACAAATATGAAGCTTTTATTGGAGAGAATTTGGTATTTCTCAATTCCATGAGTTGTCAAAACCACAGGCTGGCTTCACAAATGGCAAATTCTCGAATTATTCATTTCTTCAGAGCCGCCTGCCCCCACGGTAGCTACGCCAAGGAGTGTCTGGGGAAAGGGTGCTGGTCTTCACTAAACATTACAAACTTCATAAAAACATAGCAGGGGACGATTCTTCCTAAATGTTGAGCTCCTTCATAACGACACCTGCTGTCGTGTGCACTCGAACAATCCACATAATCTTAGAGGCAGATAAATAAATTAATTTATGTTTGATATGCAAGTGAAAAAAGAACATCAATGAGACTGCAAGCGCGCGGAGTGCGCGAAAATTTTGGGGGTTTGCAAAGCATAAACGTGATATTGTTTATAGTAGTACAGGAATCGATTGTAATGGGTAAAGCATATCTTTCATAACCTACATGTATAGTATTTTTGGTAGTACTTAACTTTTAAGTTGCAGGTCACAAAAAGTGTTTGGGGAGGTCGGGGGGATTTTGCGTTAGTGTCCCCTCTACTAAAAAAGTGTGGGGACATGTCCCTTCTGTCCCCCCATAATCGACAACCATTCGTCCTTGTAAAACTAGGGAGCGACAACTGAACATACTGAGTAATTGACTCGACGAATGTTGGAATTCGTGTAGAAGGGTCCGGGGGGGGGGGGGAGGAAAGAATTAGATGGGGCGAGGATGCATTTTCTCATGTTTCTACTCTAGTTGCCTCCCCCATGTATTTAAATTTGACATAAAGGGACTCACTGAGTTTATATCGATAACTGAATGAAATTGTGTAGTGGCACAACCACAGTATGAGTCAAGTGTCATATCCAATAACTAGGGAAAAAATAAATAAATTTTGAATATTGTCGTGTCCTGAATGGTAACGGTTTTGTGCTAAATTTAGAAAATAGTGTCTGTTCACGAATTAGATCTTCAAAAACTCACTCATAAAACAGTTATTTGTGGATTATGGGATTTGTTTAAGTTTTGTCATTTGTCATTGATACCGTGCGTGAATAACAGTCAACAGGTCTGGAAAAATTTCGCTGAATCAACTTAATGAGCCACATTAAAATTATCAAAATAACAGACAAAAAAAACCTTTACAAACATAATATCCTTGGAATCGAGCTTTCCAGTATTTGGCTGAAAGGGGGTTTAATGAGAAATAAGGGGTAAAATGAAAATAGCAGAGAAGACCCCAATTCTAACTCATTGCTACCAAGACTTTATAAACCTAGTTCTCTAGTTAGGATAAGTCCCAATGATCCCACCCAAGACAGTTCTAAGTTTCTTATCATTCCTACTTTAGTCCATCCCTTAACTGTCTTATATACTCTACCCTATCCAAATAAGATCTCCATTTAATGTTACATGCGGGCTTCTAACAACATTTCAGTTTGGGTCAGAGAAGAAGAAGAAGAAGAAGAAGAAGAAGAAGAAGAAGAAGAAGAAGAAGAAGAAGAAGAAGAAGAAGAAGAAGAAGAAGAAGAAGAAGAAGAAGAAGAAGAAGAAGAAGAAGAAGAAGAAGAAGAAGAAGAAGAAGAAGAAGAAGAAGAAGAAGAAGAAGAAGAAGAAGAAGAAGAAGAAGAAGAAGAAGAAGAAGAAGAAGAAGAAGAAGAAGAAGAAGAAGAAGAAGAAGAAGAAGAAGAAGAAGAAGAAGAAGAAGAAGAAGAAGAAGAAGAAGAAGAAGAAGAAGAAGAAGAAGAAGAAGAAGAAGAAGAAGAAGAAGAAGAAGAAGAAGAAGAAGAAGAAGAAGAAGAAGAAGAAGAAGAAGAAGAAGAAGAAGAAGAAGAAGAAGAAGAAGAAGAAGAAGAAGAAGAAGAAGAAGAAGAAGAAGAAGAAGAAGAAGAAGAAGAAGAAGAAGAAGAAGAAGAAGAAGAAGAAGAAGAAGAAGAAGAAGAAGAAGAAGAAGAAGAAGAAGAAGAAGAAGAAGAAGAAGAAGAAGAAGAAGAAGAAGAAGAAGAAGAAGAAGAAGAAGAAGAAGAAGAAGAAGAAGAAGAAGAAGAAGAAGAAGAAGAAGAAGAAGAAGAAGAAGAAGAAGAAGAAGAAGAAGAAGAAGAAGAAGAAGAAGAAGAAGAAGAAGAAGAAGAATAATAATAATAATAATAATAATAATAATAATAATAATAGACGTAAAAATCTGGAGGAATTGCTTAAAGATTAAAAAGCAATTGTCGTTTGGAAAAATATCACAACAACGTAATCAAAGGTAGAAGAAATATACTGGGATTGTTACTTCAAACTACACACTTCAATGTTTATTAAGCAAGCACATTGTGACTGGTGCCCCTACTACTCTTTTGGGGGGGGGGGGGGTGGGGGGATCGGTGTAAGTTTTAGGGTCGTTTGTTCAATTTCCTTCTGGCCCAAATCATATAACTATATATCTTACTACATGGAAACTCAAAAAAGCACCCAACAGTACAGCCGTTGAGCAAATAGGTTGGGTACTAAATTTTAACCATGATTTGTTGGGCAAAATTAGTTGGGTGAATTGGTTGGGCAATATTTTTTTTTCCAGCTAATGAGTAAAGCTCTTAACCAACTAAGTTGGGGAGCTTTTATCCAATTCCGGTCGGATGGCATACGGAACCAACGGTTGGGTAATTTGTTTCCCACGTTGAGTAATCGTTTTTTAGACTGTATAGGAAGGGTGCCATTATGAATTCACATTAATCGCTGTGTTTCTTTTTCATCCTATTGTTTTGAACTTATTTTGAATAGGGTTGTGATCTTGCCTTTGAATTAGCATAAAACATAAACATTTGATTACAGATGATGCATTTACCATGAATGGTGGCAATATTTGGATGTTTCTTTGAAATTAGAAACGAATTACCCAAAATAAAGATTTGAAAAAAAAAAAAAAATGGAGGTAACAGAGTTAGAGCTTACCAAATATCAAGACCACATCCCCTTAGGAAAACATGCAATTTGAAACGAATAAAAATAATTATGAGGATTGAGAGAAAGTTATTTGATCGTACATGAACTTATGAATTGGACACATTTAAACCAGATCAGATAGAATTGAAAACAAGTTATGTGGAGGATAGAAAGTAGCAGCGAAAAAGAAAAAGAAAATGACTACACACACCTCAACTTCTATATATTTTAAAAAAATGACAAATATTTATCCACTTTTTACCAACTCTACGTTATCTCGAATTTGTCCTGACCAAGATAAGGCGAAGATTGCCCTAAACTAGTTGGGCACTAGGTTAAGCTCATACTTGGATAAAAAATTGATCAAAGTGAAGAACCACAAAAACGTTTTATCATCGCATCCATCTATTTCCACAAAGTACCTTTAATTGACCGAATTGAGTGATTATAATCGCATATACATTGATGTTTTTTATGTTTTTTATAAACTGTTTTGACATAGCTAAAATTTTGATCTAAACTTGGGCAAACGGCAAATTATGCGCTTTTTCACTTAAATATCTGTGTATTTTGCAATTAGCTTACCTTTTATTGAAGTGAACGATTTATTACATCCGAAAATGACAATTGCCTAAATTGTCCTTACAATCCTGGAAATGCCTTTTTTTGTCATATTATTTTTCTTGATGTTTAGCGCTATCTGAACGCTTCTGTCAACTAGTAGCTTTGTTCAGCTTAGATAGTCTTCTGAGCAGGAGTTCATTTTTCGGACAGACAACCCCCACTTACCTCCAAAAGAACTGTTCGTCTGCGTATATACATTAAGTGACTCTCATTTTGTTTTTTTTAATTGCCAATTAAAGTGAGATACGTACTGTACTTCAGTGCAGAGCGTTTTGGCATGCACATGTTCATTACTATTGTCCAATTTGCGTAACTATGAGGAACCTCAAAATTTTGGCTTGAAAACTGCCCAAAAGTTTAATGAAAAGTGTGTTTATATTTTGTAGAATCCATTTGACTGCCTTTCTTTTACAAAGCTTTATGTTGGCAACATGCTTAAAGCCAAACATCGGCTCTGAAAACAATTTTGTAAAAGTAACATTATTTAACGCTTTAGGAGATTAGCCTAAGAAAGTTTAGAAGCAGAAGTAATTAGCATTTTTTTCCTTGAAAGAAGACAAGACTAATAACTTCTCAAAATTTTATCTTTCTTTGAATTGAAAATGCTGTTTATGTTGTCGAAGAAAATAATATTTTCCCTGTTTCCTTTGCATTAAAGAATCTGTTGTGATCGTCGATTTAATTGATTTATGATTAGCAGGCAAATTATGGTTAAGTCAGTGTGCTTCTCTTTAGATTCCTTTCCTATCCCAAGCATCTTTGATCTGCTGCGATGTAAACCACAGTAGGCAAGGCTAGTATCCTAACTTTTTTACTTGTTTCCTTATTCTAGGGAATTGTTGCTAGGTAATAGTCTCCAAACCTCCCCACTTGAACCACTAACCTTTCTACCCTATACAGAGGCCAAACTAGAGATTTTGTCTAGTAGGAGCAAGAATGGCCAGCAAGGCGCTTTAAAGCAGGAAGTTGAAAACATTATAAAACATTCCTGTAAATTTTTCAGTATCATCCAGTGTACCTGACTAATTTGTGCAGTCCCACAGAAGCTGATGTAAGGTGAACAGCAATAGATTTAATTTACCGTATTTGTTACAGTTACAGAGACTGGACCCAGTGAAAGTTGAAGTTCATTCAATCATAGTCTTTATTAGCAAGTGCAATCGGCGAAAACAAGATTTAAACTGCTTCTTAAAGGAGCTGCGTCCACTGAACGAGAGCACTTTACCAACCTCCTGTCCCTCAGACGATTTACATTATATCCTGTGATGCATGGCTTCATTCTAGACTGTATGAAAAGAACAGATACCCGGGAGGATAAGTTCTTTCCCCTTATTTTAAGCGGAGTAATGAGGAGTCGATACAGCCGTAAATATATAGTAAACATCAAGCATCCCGGCTCTATGAAGACAATTACTGCATTGTAACTTGGAATGCAATCAAAATAATCAGTGCTTGAGATAAAAAATGAAAATTGCAGTACAATATTGTGCAAAGGAAATACGTAATCAATTAAACCTTCGATAATTAGCTATTGCACCTAAAAGAAAGTGAATATTCATGAAGACTCAACCAAGTCTTCGAAATATACGAATCAGGCTTGTTGTTTAAATATAAGCTGGCAGAACTTATGGAAAACTCAGGAGAAGTAAAAAGAAGAGAGACAGAGAGACTCAACTAAGGCTACTTCGTTGTGCATGAAAATGTTCACAATAGGCTGTGCAGATTAATAGCTGCACTTACATTTAAGTAACAAGAGTGATTCTAACAGTACGAAAATGTGCACCTGTACCTATAGGATAGGTGTATAGGCGAAAGATGTACGCGTTTTACCCTGGTTAAGTACTGTAACATGATTGAAACAATCAACATGAAATAGATCTACATGCTGTTGGTCAATGTAAACTTTTTCCAAAGTTCTCCCAACCCTCTGGCAAAGGACCGTTCGGCGAAACCAAACTTTAAACTGCTTCCCAAAGAACCTTTACGTCTATTGAAGGATAACACTTGACCAACCTCGCGGCCTTAGCTCAGACCGTAGTTCACTGTTTACATGAAATAAATTTATAGAAAAGACTGTAGTATCTTTCCGTTCAAGAATGCGACGGCTTACTGTAAAAGTTACCGCTATTTTTTAAAGTGCAAAAAAGGGGGCCCACAGAAAATTCTGGTGATTTTTTTCAAGTGGTAGTCAACTCCTCACCATATTGGCGTTCCGCCACCTACTCTATAGTAGTCGCCTATTTACCCACCTGATAAACTAATCTATCTACTCTCAATATGGTTACTTTAAAGAATAACATAGTGGTGAGTGGAAAGACTGGGTTTGGTATACACGGATGAAAAAGCAACAAGAAATAGTCAGGGAGTGATGGTGGCTGTGGCTCTTAATTGGTGGGTGTGCCCAACTGAAGTTCCACCATAGGTGTATTTTATTCTGACTCGAATCACAAATAAGATATTAGATATCAACCTGTTGGCTTTAAGAGGCTAAAGCTCTAATAAGATTATTCCTACAAATGCAATCTACTATTTAGCCTTCAGAATTATACTAAATAGTGAAGATGAAGCAATGTATATACATTTATCTATTGAAAGGTGGACGTCGGTGAGTTTAGTGTGCGCCATCTTTGTCCGAGTTGTGACTCACAGGTATGTCATAGTTCTCTCTATGTTGCATCGTAGCAAATTGATCTTTGTTACATTGACAGGTCACATTCTGCAGGAAACGTGAAAGCTACAGAATGTTGGGTCAATTGTTTGACGGAAGGATGCGTCATTGACCGACAATGATAGGGGCTGAGGCTGTGTCTTTCCTAATAAAGTGCCCATTATTAAGCAGATCGTTAGGCCTACAATCCTCTTTATGACTGTTGCCACAGTCAAATGTGATAGGCCACGTAATTTAATGGGGGGATGCTGCAGCTAATATTATTTTTTCTTCATACCAGGGAATTGCTAGAGAAGGAGATACAAGAGTGACCTTTTCAGACGATATGTACTTTAAACGGCTTATATCTTTTAAGGTGCAACTTTTTAATTGACAGATCCCTTTGTTTCTACTGTTAAACCCCTTGAGACTAAGTTCTTTTAATAGCAATCTTCTGATTTTTTCCAAGTAATCCTTAAACAAAGACATTGTCCGTAGATTCTTTTGAGTTGGAGGTTTGTTTCCGTCCATGCCAAAACTGAGAACTTCTATTGAACGACTTGGAACAAGCCTTCAAACTATAAGCTTTAATTGCGCAAGTTTTGTCATTGGATGGAACCATTTTTCAAGTTTATTCATTTTTTTTTTTGCAGCCATGCCAAAATATGACAAATTTCACCATTTTGAATCACGGTTGGCTACGAAATGTGAACGGGCAGAGTGTGAGTGACTCTTCGTTGAAATTTCGATAATGCTTCACTAGTCCTGATCGCTTCATCTTCTTGATTTTCTCCTTCTTCCTTTTCATTTATTCTTGTTTTCGTTACATCGCTTTTCTACAGCAAAGCTTAAGTTTAAAATGTTTTCTCTTTGTGGTGGAAGCGGTTGTCTAAAAGCAGAGTGTAATCCACCACCTTTATACCTCACAAGTTATACCTTAATGCGCTACTTCGAACCAGTGAAGATAGTACTGAAGATATAAGCATCTGAAGGTGGAATATGTTAGTACAAATCTAGCAACTTGTTTCAATGGTTCGGAATCAACCCTAGTGTATGGAATATCAGAGGGGCACTTCTTCGGAGGAAACGATCCAACGATTAATAACTAAGAATATAAGGATTGTGAAGGAGCAAACAATGGGTGCACAAAAAAAATCAGCTGACACAGTTTAGGTTAAAAAAAATTATTGCAAGGGAACTGAATGAAGTTCTAGTCCTGTTTAATTTTTTACGACAATAGGGGTCATTGTAGTTTTAGGAGAGGATCAAGTTGAAAGGTAATATCAAGGATAAAAGTTACATTGAAGTGTTCACTTAAATTAGTTTTTTTCTTTAAACTGTCACCTCCGCTTGCCTTAAGGACATGTTCTTATAAATAGAATGATTGATTGTTTGGTGAGTATGATAAAATGCACCCTTCTAATTATCTATGAGGTTGTAAATATATTAAGTTAATGCATAAAGTAAAAACACATATTTCTAGAGTTGGCTAACCCAGTTATATCTCATTATGCTTAACACCATTACAGAACTTTGCAAAAGATGTTGCCAAAAATATTCAGCAGTGATTCATTTATTTTGGTTTCGCAGCCAACTGTTTGTATTTAAATCACCTAAGTGAATTCATAACATCGTGAATCTGGAGAATATAATTAAAAACAAAGAACTAAAAAAAAAAAAAAAAAAAAAAAAAACACACAAGAAAGAAAAGAAAAACGAACCTGAGTGGCTCAATATTATGCTTAATTAAACATGTGTGAATAAATTTCACTGAATTTTTTGGACAAAAATTCACTAACACTTTCGTCTGCTTAATTGTACTCCAATAATCCAACCTATGCAGTTAGTACCTTCAGGAGACAAATGTGTTTTTACTTTTGTTTGAATTAGAACTATGAAGTAAAGTAGCTTACTTGGTTTCTTCAAGTCCCACTGATTCATTTTTAGTTTACATGTACCACTTGAATAAAATTACAATGCATTATGCCTATGGAATATCATCAAACACACTCTGTTGAGCTCACATAAATCTGTTAAATGCATTACCTATTATCTTGATCAGTCTCGGTGGTGAGGAAACTATATTTCTCTTCGTAAATTTTCATAACTTTAATTTTTAACGTTTACGTGAGAAGAGTTGGGATAACCTCCTAAGCAGCTTGAAATATTATGATTTAAATTTTGTGGAATATCAATAAATTAAAATTTATCATTTCAAATCTGAGAATCAGGGGCGTAGATACACTGAGCAGGGGGCGTTTGCCCCGTCTCTTTGAAAGGAAAAAAAGAAAATCGCAAATATTCTTTAGGTTTTGTTTCAAGTGAAACCGTTCAACTTAGGTGCCAGGTTAACCAGTTATCATTAATTTCAAATTTTCTGGAATGAAATAATTTCAAGTACATAATATTTCGTCGAAGAGCCTCCATCCGCAGGTCTAGAATAACATAATGTAATAACTGTCTCAATAAGTCGTACAGTCTCGCATTTACTAGGAAGGGGAAATCTTCATTAGTTCCAAATTTTGCAAGAATCCTACAGGACCTGAGAATCCACTTTTCTGAATATCAAGCTTCATTTAATGCTGCTTTTAACAAGGTTAAAACTTTAGTACCGGTATGCGTTTCCCCATCACAAATTCCATTTATTTCCTAATACAGTCAAAATTTGGTACTTCCCCATCTTTAAAGAAAGTCTAACTACGTTACTGCTGAGAAAGCCATTTATATGTAGAGGACAAACGTGATGTCCGCTATAAATTATGTGTGCATCAGGGGACTGGGTTATAAAAACGTTCCATAAAGTTAAAAGGTATATATTTTTAAATTTTAGTTACTGCAGTTGAATGTCACAATAAATATTTCTGTAATATGACAGCCGCAGCCAGCTTAGACGTTTGTTGAACATGTGGGTATCATGTTTCAATATTTCTCATTTAACTTGCTTAGTCCGGCTAAACTTCAGTCTCAGTGACATGAAAAGTTCTGTCGCTTACTAGGTCTTAGCGCAGTACTGTGGTCTTTTTTATTAGATTAAAAATAGGTTTTGTTTGAACTATGTGGTGACAACCCAAATTTGACGAAAACAAGATGTCTAGCTAGGGAACATCTCTGGCAAAGAAATACCTCAAATGCTTAACAATGAACGCCTTATCGTTTTGTCGCATTCCTTGCAAATTGCTTGCAAAGCCGAAAGGAATGCTTTTATATTAATATACATTCACTTTTCTATTTTTGTAAATAAACGAAATTGACCATAAGACGTAACTGAAGATCTGCAATTGATATTCCTGGTGATATTACGCTTTCTTTGTATAAAGAATTCCTCGTTATTATACACAGAACTATTCATTGTACTTTTTAAGAGCAAAGGAAAGGAAACTCTTCAATGGGCAGATTTATTAAAAGTTCTGAAATTTAAGAGTGTCTATTTCTTTTTGTTATTACAATGGTTCAGCTGGAATGGATTTTTTTTTTTATATTTGCGTTACTGTGTACGCATACGCGATCGGTAGGTATGCAGCTTTGTCTGCCTGGTAAAATGGTTCTAAACTTCTCGGTGAACTCATCCATTTAAAATTCGTATTCGTTTTCCAACATCGGCTCCTCAAGGACGAAGTAATTCGGATCTTCTGTCCCACGGTTTTCGCAGTCATAGTCCTATCAAGTTCAAATGTGATATGTGACATAGGTTACATTTCATTAATATGACATGGGCTTCAGTTCCTAATAAGGGTAATTCGAACGAGTTAAAAGCAGTCAGTCTCTTCATTCATGAACGAAATTGATAATTTTAATTCGTTTACCACTTCTTATCAAGTAAATAATTAAATAAAAACAAAACATTTTTTCATACTTTTGTTTATTCCTCAGATTACCTGTTTAAAATTTTCCATGACTGCCCTCAGGTTTTTGGTGATGACTAGAAAAGTTGGTCTATCCTCGTATGAAACATTCCAGGAAGAGAGCATGATACTGTAACTAAAAGAAGGCAGCACTACATTACACAGTTAAAAAACACGAAACATTAATTTTCACATGTGCTTTGGCGTGGACGTGTCAGGGCGGAATAAAGCTCAATAGTGAAAACCCTTATTTATTTATGACAAGTGCACTGAAGGTAAATTCAAAGGAAATTCTACCTAAGAATAATGTTGGACATGAAAAGAAATGTTTAATTGCATAATAATTTATTTATGTGATGAAAGGGACAATTCACAAAATATGCTGTTATGCCCAGCATTTAGTAACCAACATCAAAAACTGATGTGGTCGATATGACTAAAAACAAAATCATTTTAAGGCGTGTCTTGGCGTCGCGTGATGACGTTGTGCTTTGTCGGGGCATTAATGCCCCCCCCCCCCAAAATCACACTCCGCCTCATCCAGTATCATTTTAACTTGATTTGAACGTCAACCCGTTCCTTAAACAGACTAAGTTCAAGGTTGTCATGATAGTTCGTGATTTTGTCAGGTTAAGATTGAAGAATTCATGTTAAAAAATACTGTTTTTGCTACTGTGTATGTATATTAGTGGTAATTGGAAATTAATGTAAGCAAACAAGTGAGAACCATCGAGTTATATAATCTACATAATGTACCAGCTTTGACCAGGGAGCTGTTATTCGGAATGAGACACATCAAACGTTTAACTCAACCTTGATATTTTGTCACCCAAATCATCAATGGATTACTAACTATCACCTACGAGTAAGCCTCTGTTCCCTCTATTGAATGTTTTTGTTTAATTTTAACTGCCTAGGAGCACTATTCAGGTCTGGCAATTCCAACACAATGAGGATTTAAAACAACAATGCTTTCATCTCAACCCGAGACCGCCAGCACATGAATGGTTTATGTTGTTAAACTTGAAACAACTGTTAAATGGAAGAAAGTCGCAACTGGTTGGCTTCCTTCACACCCTGGTGTTGTCAGCTAGCAACTCCCTAATTTCTGAAAGCACTTAAGGAAGCCTTAACAGAGGATTTCAGAAAGATCAAACGTAAATTTGAATTAATTTGAAATTAATTTTTATACTCAAATAAGGGTCAAAACGCGTCAAAAGACACAATACATTAATTTTCTATAACGGCTTGCAGTATTGAAGCAGCGTATAAAGATCCCTCTTAATGAAGCAGAAAATAAAGCTCTTTGTACTGACCTTTTAATTCAGTAGGAGTCCTATTTAAGCTGAAAGAGCCCGAAAATAGAACTAATGCCGAATTAACTTTAACACTGTTTTGACAGTGCCAGTAATTTACAAGAAATGGTCAAGACGAAAGGTTTGCTTTATTCTTTGTTCCTCTTCCTCACGAAGAATGAAAGCAAGGATTAATAGAATCGATATTTTGGATTTCCATTGAAGTTATAATGCAGATTCAGATAGTTGAGATAATGGCAGCTGCCTGGGCATTTTGCTATCTGGGACTAAAACCAAGACTTTCAAATCATGTTGTTTGGAAACAGCACGTATATAATGGTGCAAAAATACAGCCTAAATAGAGACCGACAGACGATTTTGGTCCATGGAGGGGGGGGGGGGGTGGGCGGGTCGCCCCCTACAGCAGAATGGACGTTGTGCCTTTGGGGTTATAAAAAAAAAAAAGATATAAAAATTCGTTTTCTATTTTATGGTTCCCATTGTCTTCAAGTTAAACCAAAGCAAGAAGCCTACATAAGGGGTACCGTCCACATTCATGTGACACTCGACGAAGTTAAGCTGTGTATTCCAGTATACTTAACAAGCAGTATGACCGTATTTACGTTACGCTACTGGGTAGTGTACGTACAGCACAGTCTCAGCTCTTCGACTACTGGTGATGCTGGCCTTTAGAGACTAAGTACCCTTCAAATATTTATTTAATTTGTTCTCTTGGGTCCTTTTAACATCAGATCAACTAGAACTTAGCTCTCACAACAGAAAGAAGTAGAAGCACAGATGATCTAGCAATTATCGACGACGGAGATCAGTTTTATATGCTATCACTTTCACGTTCATCTAGTTTAATTAAAGTGTACCTCAAGTCAAAAAGTTAAAAAGCATTTACTAAACAGCATGACAATGAATTTTAACAGTCCAAATCCCATCTTTAAAGGATATTTTTGAGACGACATGTAAAATTTTGAAATTCATTTACTTAAAACAAAAGTCCATTTTGCAATAATTTTTGAATTTCTAGG
This sequence comes from Holothuria scabra, assembly GCA_037179385.1. NCBI lineage: Eukaryota > Metazoa > Echinodermata > Holothuroidea > Aspidochirotida > Holothuriidae > Holothuria > Holothuria scabra. The sequence continues at coordinate 73,807,882 of CM074179.1, forward strand.
TGTACAACTCACATTACCTGCTTTGTTTCCATGTAAAATTAAGAAATTGCTAATGACCGTTAACTCTTCCCGTTCGCTTGCATAGCATGTTACACAGAGAAAACCTAATTAATTTTATCACCCCATAAGAGTATGAGTGCTACCGCACCTTGTTACGGGATGCAGTAACTTTCAGAAAAAGAAAGAAACACAAAGACTGTAATTGACGTAGTACAACAATGTCATCACAAATTATTGCGCAATGTACCATTTTAACTTGAGTGAAAAAATCAACATCTAATATCTCGATACATGAATGCCCTATGAAGATGAAAAAATTGACTTTTAGAATTCATTTATTCACCCTTTTAATATTTTGTTTGACTAGAGGTACCCTTCAATGATGCTATTTGCAAGAACTAGTCTATGTATATAATTGAAATTTACTTACACTCCTCCGGGGCAACACAAGGGTTGTCCGAGACATCTGTCACATCTTATTTCCGTTTCAATTTCTTCTGTGGACAAACCTTCGTATGGAGTTTGACCTGTACAACATTGGAGAATATTGCCATTGTTCGAGAAATTAAAATAATTGTATAAATAAATTTATACTTTTGTATAGCATTTCAGTCAAGTGTTACTTCATCACTAAGTAGTCCAAGCCTAGTCTAATTACATATCAGCGGATAAACAATGGAGTATGTATTTCGGAATCCATCATGCATAATGCGCAATACATTTGCTATGTGTTTACTTGTAATGCATTACGATATCAGTTTGGAATGTTTTCTCATTACTAAAAGTATGAAGTCCTTACCTAGGGAGAATATTTCCCAAAGAACAACGGCGAACGACCATACATCGGCTTGCCAAGAGTACAGACGGAGAAATATAGATTCCGGTGGTAACCAGCCTAGCGGAGGACATTTCTTTTCCGTTCATGTGTGTTTATGAAAAAGTAACAGACCCTCTTGTAATATGTGAACATTATCCTACCAAATATTAAGTGGCTGTTTGAGGAAGTGATTCAAAATTGATTTTGTACGCTTTTTTTTTTTTTTTTGCTCTTTTTAAGAATTCTTGCTTTCTCTTGCATTGAGAAAATTGAAACATATGGAATATTTATGGAAAACAAATGTTACGTATTTTCATCAAGTTATGGTTTAGTTTTGGGACTTCTAATACAACCCATTTTAGTGTATATTTGCACAGACGATGAATAACATAAATAGAATGGCCACTAGGTGAGTAGTCAACGGATGGTTCCAGGGCTAAAGCGCATCATGACCCAAGCTTGAAAATGGGATAAAACAAATGGCGAAAAGGTGATCACCTTAAAGTCTAATACGTTATCAGGTGAAAATATGGCATCTTAGTCACATCTAGCGACTCAAAAAAAATCAATTTTTCAAGTGAAATGGGGACTCTCTCTACATTAGACCAAATGCCATAATTTCATATTCCCAAACCCCTGGAAAGACACAATCTTGGCTAAGAGCACGATAGCCACAAGCAAGTATCACAGAAGCAAATGACAACAATGCTTCATTTAACATACCAAATCTTTCTCCAGTAACAAAAACAAGGCGACAACTACTAGAATAACTTTCATGGAATGACTATAATTTAAAACCATCTTCACTGGCAGTGGCATTACCTTTTCAAAAAAGCCTTTCATTCTATGCTGGGCGATATCTTCAGGGACAAAGTCATAAAGCTTGCACGTTCCATTTCGACTGAGGAGAACTTTTCTGGAACAGATACCTGGATGACAAACCTTCAAGACAAAAACACAACAACAATTATATCATAAATCTGAGGTAACAATTGATTGACAATTTATTTTAAAACGGTTGCATTGTTGTCAATAGGGTACCAAAAGGGCTCGGGCTCGAGTTGACAGTCTGATTGATGTAACAGTAATAGCGATTTTAATTAAGTATGTAATACATAGAATTCATGAAGAAGCATGTATCGTTATCAAGCTTATTTGTTAATATTAGGTGAATTATCATGGTAATTACATTGTTTTTTCTAAGAAACGTCATTCCTTCTGCAACGTCTAAGGCAAATTTTATCAGTTGAAGCTTTTGCTTTTCGAGTGGCCGAAGTGTCATTTCTGGAACCATAGATTGTAGCTGTGACTCACGTCTCCTGTCAAAACTTTTCAGCATAAAGTCCCGAAGTGTTCCACCCTCCTCGAAATGATGATATACGAAGCATGGTACTTTAAGCGTAAACATTTGACAACATATTACTCTCGAAACAACATAATTGCGTATTCATATTAAACAATAGAATGACATGAAGTCCCATTTCAATACGCATTTGATTCATCATCCAGATGATCCTAACCATTATGCTTCATTAAGGGAGGGCGGGGATATGGATGTGTAGATCAAGGAAGCGTTAGTTGAAAGGATATCGAATGGAAAATTTTACTTCATGCTTTTGATCTTAGACCCAATAAGATTTTCCTTGAAAAGTTATTAATTTTACTGTAAAAATTATTTCTTCCCTTTATCCACTGTAAGGTATTGGATATCTTTACGGTGGGAAAACTGGTCTGATCTTTTAATCTCATCACAATTGGCTTTCTCGAGAAAAAAATGTCGTGCTATGTTGTTTGGCACAGCTGCCAATTTGAAGGTGTGATACAAACATAAAAGTCAAGACTAGTAGATTGAAATTAGCCAGTTTGGTTTGCCATTTCTAAACAAATAGCTTCATGCCAAAAGGCTACACGGACAGTTTTGTTGAATATTGTTGTTTCCCAGTGACAAGCAATGTAATGCTATGGCAGTAGGGAAAACGAAGACTGACTTGTTATGTAACACGAGGCAATTCAATTTTGTGTAAACTTCTTAATCCATTGTGAGTTTTGTATAAATCCCAAGGGAGAGAGAGGGGGGGGGGGGCAGAGAATATTGGGTGGCCCTGACGATTCTAGCCTCAATTCAAAGAGAACAATCTCCTTTCGAATAACAACCCCCCCCCCCCTTGGGAATGCATCAGTCAAGTAAGAATGATTGAAAATCATCTTTATACCTAGACAAAAATTTAATACAGAAGCTATCTACTTTGACACAGGGCAAAATGTAATTGCAACGCTATTGTAATGTACTAGTTCCATTGTGAAATATTCCATACCCTTTCACAAAGTGTGAAGTTTCTGATTCAATAAGTGCTAACCGCCCCGCAACAAGAAAAATTACACTTGCAAAAACTAAATCAGTTCAAGCTTTGTTTTATCGTTACCGTCAGTGTCGTCGATTCCGAGAATTTGCACTATATTCTTGTGCAATTTCAAACCTTGCAACTGTTTTGCGATCTTTTGAAAGTTGTAAAGATCCTTCAGATGGGCAGAGTCTGAAAATTTAAACAATAGTATGTGTTATACACTCCATTTAAAATAATTGAACTAAAAAATGTGCAAATTGAATGCTTTTTGAAATAAAAATGACATTTCATGGAACGGAGACGAGTTCCGGAAAAAAAGCCTTGTCATGGGAGATTCGTTAGCTTGAATAGGCGGAGAGATTTAGTAGGTAACTTTCCTTTAAAGGTCTGCGGACTCAAAGTGGTGTACGTTTGCCTCAAACATGAGAAAGTTTGAAGTGAAAACTTTTTTTTAATTCTAACCATTATTTTCTTCAAACTCACGTCATGGGGGTTCAATCAGCTCCTACTTCACGCTCTTAGAAACGCTTATGCCTCATCCTCATTAGAAAGATAAACAACTCGTGTAACAATTATTATTTTATGACGAATGTTTCAACATGGATTTTATACAGCTTTAAATTTTTTTTTTTATTTAAGCTGAGCTTTATATTGGAACGTTTAAAGCATGAATCATACACCTGATCATTTGAAGCATAGCCCATAGGGGTCGTCTGAAATCCTAATTCATGGTCCTGGGATAAGCGTGTGCGTCGTCCTCATTAGAAAGAGCAACAACATATATCACATTTTTATTGTGTCAGTGTGTGATAAATACAGCAGCTTGGGTTGAGACTACTTTGAACTTTTCGAGAGTAAATAACACAGCTTCATACCGAGAGGTTTAATGCCTGAACCACATACCTGATAAAGTTTTAGCGACAAATGTAAATTTTTGTGAGACATCGGATGACATTACAGCAGTCCAGTACTTCATTTTACCTGTACCTGGTAGTCTTGAAAGTAAACTGACACAGTCTCGCTTTAGAAACACCTCAGTTTGCATAGCTACTACTCCATCGCATTTTCCATCTGTGAACATAATTTGAAACACAAAAGTAACGGAAGTCGTTGTTAAAACAATATTGATTGACCAGCTGTGATGTGCTTGTATTTGAGAACAATTCAATTTGCAGTATTCCCCGGTTCAAATTCCAGTTGATCCCAGATAAACTGGGCTCAACTGGATTCAGTTGGGTTCCAGTTAGAACCTAGCTGAAAACCAGTTAAATCCAGTTGATCTAATATGGAATTTGGGCAAAACCAACTGGAACCAGTTGAACCCAGTTAAATTGGTCAACTGGGTTGAACTGGAATTTGAACCGGGGTTTACACTTACAACAAAGATTTTTTTTTTATTATTTGCATAGTTGACCGGATTTAATAGCGGCGAGAAGTGAGACGTCAAGGCCTTTTTAGGATGTAGTGGGTAATTATGTAGAATCTGATACAGTCACTCTTTATGTCACAATATTAGCGACATTTGTTCTTTAATTAATATTTATTTTATATCCTAACAGCTCGACAGTGGGGTTAGGAATAGTCTTAAAATTGTAATGACATGGATATGACAAAGTTTGGCATTTAGTGTAAAAGAGATTAAAAACCTTGGTAAATAGCTGTTATTACCATAAAAATTATTATTTTACAGGGTAAGTTTCAATTGAAGTACGATAGTTTGTGTATTTTTATTACAGCACTATCTCTTTCCCAAAGCTACAATTTCATGATTCTAATCATCGTCTACCATTGGGTATGGAAAGTACTTCCGACAGCATGTTGTCAATCGTTCCGCATTCTTCGTATACTCGCCTGCAGTACATATGCAGAAGAAACAAAATACAACGAAAAAAAAATAGTAAATGGGATGTTTGCACGAAAGCTGAGAATTGTACTACCAAAACTGTTTCGCCTAAATGTTTATGTCATTTAAAAAAAGAAAAAAACATTGTGCCCCATATCAATGCCGAGAGATAAGGACTGCATGATATATTAGAACAATGCAACAACACATGTAAAGATTCTATCTTAAAAGTCATATATCCTGTCTACATTTCTGTAGCTTATGAAGAAAAAGACTTTCCGTAGATTTCTTGAAATTGAGAAATATTGATGTAGTGTACACTACGAAAAGTAAATCTCAGTTTTCTGCTTATGTAGGTTAAATGATTAGTAGGCAACATCAAGAGTCGTAAGAAAAAAGAAACTTACCCTGGTTCATTCTTTTCCTGCTTTGATCCTGAACAAGAAAAACGATTTACTATGTAGTTACCATTTTAAATTGAGATACGATAAAAAAAAAAAGTAACATTACCCTTGTTTGGTAGTATGTATTGTTATAAAAAATATTTCGTTCTTTTCAGAAGATATTGAGAAAAATATTTGCAAGAAGAAGAAGAAGAAGAAGAAGAAGAAGAAGAAGAAGAAGAAGAAGAAGAAGAAGAAGAAGAAGAAGAAGAAGAAGAAGAAGAAGAAGAAGAAGAAGAAGAAGAAGAAGAAGAAGAAGAAGAAGAAGAAGAAGAAGAAGAAGAAGAAGAAGAAGAAGAAGAAGAAGAAGAAGAAGAAGAAGAAGATGATTATGTATTAAGATGATTTTTTTAGTTCGGCATGTATGTGTATTAAGTGACACATCTTGGCTATATTTAACGTTCAAATGCAGTATTCTTCATGACATTTCAGTCTCTCTTTCTTAATGTTTTTTGTGTAATTAAGAAGTATGGCTTTCTGCACGATCCACTATTCAAACATCAGTTATAACAGTATTAGACATGTGTAATGAACAAAATTTTCTTTCAGTAATCTGGAATACTCCAATTTGGTGAAAGGTGTATAAACATGGTACTCTAATGGAATTTGAAAGCATTTAAACATGCGTTTCTCTAATCGACATAGAAAAATTTCTCACAGTAAACGTTTTTCAAAAGATTAACTGTGAAAGTAAAAAGTTTAAGTGGCTCATGTTGAGATAAGATATTCACATAATTCATTTAACCAGCTGTTCGGCAATAAGTTTCTAATTTCTTTTGCTCAATATTGAGGAAACTTTAAAATTAACCAAGTTCTATATTTTGCCCAAACATTTTGAACAGCTTTGTGTAAGTGTAGTTAAATAACGTAACAGCAATTGGTAGCATTTGAAGTACTTGTAAAAATAAGTGTCAGACGAAACACATACCTTTGTGAGTAATAAGCAATACTGCCAACACACTAACTATCAAGAACGCTGCTGGAAATACTGTAGAAATGAGCCACATGATGTTGCTATTCTACAAGAGAAAAGCAGGACAAAAAGTTCACATGGAATCAAAATCTAATTAAATCATCATTGGCTGATCTTGGAAGTATAGTTGATTTAACATCCATTTAAACCAGACCAATATTTTTTTCAAACATTGAAGTCCGACAACTAAGGGGCTTAGTTATACAACAATTACAACATATTCTGAAATTAATGCTGAGAAAATGCTATAAAACTACCGAAGGTGAAGTTTAATCATAGATAAAAATGACATCAAATGTCAATCTTTAAGGCCATTTGATAATTCCAAAGCAACAACTAATTGACACAACTCTTGAGCTTTGGAGTAGGAGAAAATTTGGAAAGGATGAATAACAAAAATTACGTACCGTATCGATAACTTCAGTAGTGACGGAACGCCTGTAAAAAATATTTCCTTAATGTCATTATTAATCACAAACGTAGATAAATCTTTCTACTTGGCTAACGAGCACCCTTCTAAGAAAAAATTAACGCAGTATGTGGTAAAAATTGCAATCTAAAGGGAACGTGTTATGGCATCAGTTCCCTTTTTCTTCATATAAACAATCGATAAAAAGGAAAATATTACAAAATTAGCCTCAAAACGCAATGCCATTAAAAGCAACCAATAGTGTTGTATTCAGTCCGTATTACTATCGACAAGACATTTACTCGACCATTTTGTCTCCGCCACAGCATCAAACTGCAAATGTTTCAGAATTCGCATGAATAATCGCTGTTATATCATGATCGTTAATTTTCGAAGAGTTCGATAACGCGTATGACAAAGGAACACAATCTGCAAAGAAGCGTAGTTTCTTCGATTGCAAGTTAGCCCATGTTTGCAACACATTGGCTTTGAATGATTGGTCTGTTGTTTCAGCTTCCAACGTTGTTTATTTGTACGCAGCAGGCGTGTGCAAACGTTTGTAACAACGGACTAAATCAAGTTTGCTGTGGCAATGTACGGGGTTGCTGTGAAACAGATAAAGGTGTATATGTGGGCGGAATCTCTCCATTATCCCTCTCAATACCCTTCCCTTGTTAGGTTCATCTAGACAGACTCACATGTGTTTGAATAATATTGTAACAGGAGCCCATTGATAGCACTCGTATGATTGCATCGCTGTTTTGTTGATAAAAAGTCAATGCAAACTTAAATTGCTTTTTCATTCTTTTCAGTAACGAAGGCCTATAGGTCAATGCATAAAACTTTAAATAACTTCAAAAGTTAAAATACCACATACGACCAACCGAAATTCTTGGCCAGACCGAATAACAGATGAGATAAGGTCACATTTGGAACCCAGAACATTTGCTCAACCTAGTACAAAGGGTTATCACTGAGAAACGATCCCATATAACGGACTATCATGCATCGCATTATACTCTCTTCCCCAGTTTTGAGGTTTGAAAAAGGTAAGGGTTGACATATGATGAGAAATTGCAGTCGAGACATAGGCTGTCATGGCTGTGAAATTACTGTAATTGCGTATTTCGTCGTGCGTGTATTATTCTTGCTGCGTACGCTGTTTGGGGTTGTAGTGTGCCGAAACGTTGATATGGAATCATGTTGTTTGCTTCAACCCTTAAAACAAATTTGGCGTTCGCTCAAATTCAATTAGGGTGCATATTAATAGATATGTATATACAGGCTGTAGTAAGGAATAAATTCGTCATCCCTGTGGGGTTTTACAGATGAATTACAAATAAACAAGTTGTTGAATGTAAACTTATTTGCTAATGTTTGCATTATTTCATTCTCGTCAATAAAACATCAAAACGATTAGTAAATTACACGTCTCCAACGGGGATAACTTCCGTCAGTACGCAAAATTGGGAATCTACAATTTCGGGTTTTGGGGATTTTTAGTACCCTAGAAAGGGGAAGAAGTGATACACATGGCCTTTCTAAATGTTTTAAAGAAATGATCGAACCTGTATGTGTTGATCACTCACCAAGGTCTTGAAAAGTGATTTAATTACATGTTATCAAATTTGCTAAAAATTAGAACATGAAATCATAAGGCATTAAAAGTCGAGAAATAGGTGAGTAAATTTTTTGTCCGTTCTTCCTTTTTTCGGGAAAAAACTTACTGTTGCTTACGTATCATATCAGAAGCGACAAAACGAAAGAAATAATTAAAATTTACTTTTAACGACTTTTCAAACATCTTTTCAGGCAAATAATTATTCAAATCTTACTCTGGTGTTGAAGAAGACGACGCATCTGAAAATGAAAAAAATTTTTAGTTATATCAGTAACATGTATTTCTATAAAGATGGGAACCATCAGGCAGAAAATTTCACTTCTCCAAACTATCTTACTTCCAAGTTCCAACCCGCCCCCCTTCAACTGTTTAAAAATCATCCATATCTAAACAAGATCCCGGTCCATTGCTTCAGGACATAATCTGCTGAGATCGCAGTGCCTTTATGTGTAATCACAACATTTTCGTTGCAGAAAACGCAATATGAGCTTATTCTGCATGTTTATTTTTGATGCCAAGACAAAAAAAAAAAAAAAAAAAAAAAACACCAATTGATAAATTTTTTATATTCACTGGGAAATTGTAGCTCGGGATGTAGTTTTTTTCTGACCTTAAATTCAGAATCTTGGTGAAAATGGCTTAAATTTACAGTGTTATGTCAGAAAATAAATTTCTTTTTAATAAGGCCTACGCAGATTTAACAGTTTACATCAATTTATCTGCGGATGTCTCTCAAGCGTTACGATTGTTATAAATGTCATGGCTTTCTTGAGAAGTTTCTTATAAATTGATAATTTACTTGGCATGTATCCCAGATAAGGAACTGGGGTAGTTTGTTGCTAGAAAAACACAAGAAAATTGTTTACTTGTTAGCAAATGGATAACATTTTGAAAACGACAGTGGCGTAAAAAGCGCAATATTTTTTATAACTATACAGCAAGACTTGTGTCTGAACTAGATTTTATTTTATATATAGTTTCTTGAACACAACGAAGTTCATAGTTCGGTAAAAATAGTTTTTTAAAAGTTTTCTTATCAAAAAGTAATTTCTGTTTTACCATTACAGTTTTTGCAAAACTTCTTACTAACAAGCTTCATTAGGGAAAGGACGGATTCACTTCCGATAAGTTGTCCAAGGTTATTGCAAAAACGAAATCGTTCTTTAAAAAAGAAAAACATGCTTGGTGGAAATACGGTGTTAAAATGTAGTTACTCCATTATTTTTGGGAACCCAACATGAATCTTTGTAAACCCCATTGCCCACAGGCAATACCCCAATATCGAAATGTAAAATTAGATGGGCACTCCATTCCCTAAGAGACTTCATGTCTTTGCATTTGTGATTTAAATCTCACGGATAGATGCAATTTGCCTTCTCCGGCCACACGAACACTGACACATTTTTACTTTACTAATCCAAATGATAATACCTAAAATGTGTAGCTGTCAATTAAAGACGACCCGTCACTCATTTCTCCCCGAATAAAACCAACCTTACTTTTATCATGAGACCAACTGCAATTGAACTTACCGAAAGTAAGTAAACTTATCCGAATCGCATGTTCTTTAATGTTGAACTGGGAACCTCTGACGCACGTTATACTTTCATTCCCAATAAAGGTATAGTTTTTAATTTCAGTGACAAAATCCCAAGTGTCAAGCCTTTTGGAAGTTTGAAAGATGTTGGAAGAGTCAATCGTATTATTGTTAACAAGCCATGTCAGATGTACCCTTGTCCTTTCTCCGTCAGCATGGCAGGCCACTGTCATGCACTCTAGTTCGTTAATGGTGAGCGTGAGATTTGTATTCGATGTGTAATTTGCATCATTGACTTTGACATAAAAGTGAGATTCAACTGAAATAGAATATTTTATGAAGTAGATAAGCCGATTTTTGTCTTAATGTGTTTTTGATTCTCTCTATGCAATACAACACAATAATCGATACTGAGTAAGAGTATTTTACATTTTTATATAAAGGTTTCATATGAATTATTCGCAATATGGAGCATTTTATGAACTGCTGAACTTTAATTCGATCCTTAACTATTGATCATTGTAATTATACTTACCTTCATTCGCTATTTCCAATACATATTGTTTGTAGAGTATTCTTCCGCAGAAACAAGCGTAAGTACCTACATTAGATAGTTTCATGGATTGTATCCACACAGAAAAGTTTTCAGAATATATCCAGCTTCCGTTAGTGATGGGCATTTTGTTTAAAAAAACAGTTGTGTTATTGAATTTCCATTGTAGGTGTTCATGTAACTGACAGGTACACGCACCAAATTTTACGCATTCGCCGGGTACTTTTTCAACTGTGGAATTACTGTCGTACAGCACACAATTCATGCTATCCGCCAGGCAAACTTGGCAAAAAGTAATAAAAATAGAAATTTTAAAAAATATCATGGTAAACACAACAAAAAACCTTTCTTTGACAACCTGTGTTAGATCGGTCTGTGTCAGATTGAGAAGTGTCCCATGAGATTTGTGGCTGAGGAAAAAAATGCTCAAAGACCCTGAAAATGAAAGAAGTGTGAACTTGCAGTTAGTACTTTCTTATTTGAGTTTTCTTTTTTTTTTTTTTGGCGCTGTTCAAATAAATCAATGGTTTCGTGCCACTTCTCGGCCTTTACATCAAGGTCAATATCCCCATTTGGTTGTGTACCGGTAATTAAGCGTCATGGGTTCAGTTGCCATGGCACGCTTGTCATAGATGTACATGGTCAGGAATGCTAGATTCGCCTAGACGAAAAAGATATCTTCACATTAAGTAGTTAATGCATAGAGAAAGGATCCAAATGTAAACAAAGCAGTTTAAGGTTGAATACAGAGCATGGAAAGAAACTTGGGTTTGGAAAGCAAGACGAACAAACAGAAAATCAATGCAAAGCTCAATTTTGTTGAATCCTACTTTTATAGTATGTTTTTCACTAACGAAATGTGACATACAATTTATACCAATGCAACAAACTTCCAAATATGACAATACCAAAAGCGATACCAGAATTTTTGAACGATGTCAACCCCAATTCTTCCGAATATAAGTCTACTCCTATCTAAAATTCTGAAAAACGAGGCAAGAGGTTCTTCGACTCCCCCGAAGGGTTCATCCTAACAAGAGAGAAAGATAAAGGAAGAGAGGGAGATAGAGTCCATTAATTTCTATCAGAGGTTAACAAGTACATGTGTGGGTGGGCTAAAAAAACTTACAGGTGCTTAAAAATTACATAGTTTAAGTTCTTCTTACCGATAAGAACGAATTTTTTTATGAAATGTTTTATTGTGACATTTTTGAACAACACATTGTTACCCCGAATCTTACGCTTTCGAAGCAACGATATGACCGTGTTCGTCCAACAAAAGGATAATCGCTAACGATTTTTTTTTAAAAAAAACGATGTGTTTCTGGCAAAGGAACATTCCAGGGTGTTTTGGATACTTTTGAGTTTAGATTTTCATAAATGCTTGTTTTCATACACTTATTCAATTTTTATACATATTTTTGTAGAAATGAGTAGTAGTTACACGTGTGGGTGTGTGTGTGGGGGGGGGGGGGGGCAAATCCTGCCAATTAAGAATGAACCCTTACTTCTAATTTCACTTGTTCTGTTATAAAAATATTACAATCTGATGAAGTGGGACGTGACAAGCTATTCATGAAATTTATTTAAAAAAGAATCAGCAAAAAATCTAAGGAATCTGATAGGTGGAATGAAACATTCTTCGATATCTTGCACTTCAATTACCATTTCATGTCTACAACGTAGAAGGTTTGATAATATTCTCTCTAATAGCATATTAAAATAATTAGATAAGCAGGTAGAAAAATTTCAAAGGTAGGTATTTAACACACCATAAAAACAGCATGTTCGACCAATGTTTTATATGATGCAAATTAACCCTTAGGTATAAAAGGCGTATGAGAAGTCTGAAAGTACAAGTAACGGCCTGCATTGTAACAGAAGTACATTGGTTATTAGTTTCTCTAAAATGACCATTTGGTTACTGTTGCTTTTACATTCCTTTCTCTCTGCCTGTTCTTTTCTCATAGCCTAGGAAGGACGTTGAAGCACCCTTTAAACATATCTGACACAATGAGCGTTCACAACTGAGTAATCTATGGGGATATCAGATATTATTTACTACAAAAGCCTTTTTGTAATGCACGTAAGCACAACGGCTTGTCAAGTGTGTGTAATATTTTACGCAGCGCCCAATAGTAGCCTTGATGGCTTGAATGAACGATCATTTAACGAGGCCTTATGCCACACGCCATCTTTGATATGATAAGGTGTCTTTTTTATTGTCAGAGACCATTACCTCGAGTATGAGGTGCCGTATTTGCTTAGTGTTACATAAGGGACGTATTTATTATTAGTATTTCATTTGATATGATTATGATACATTAAGTTAAACACGTTGCAAAATTAACTTGAGTGCCTCTACTTTCTGCTTTAGGACGGTTGGTCCCAAAGAAGACATGACCTTATAACCATATTCGTAGATCAATGTAGCATTAAATCTTTTTCGAAAGGTAAGTAGGGCCTACGAAGTTTTTGTCTTCTTCTCTTTCTGGAGAATTTGACAATATTTGCATATATTTTCGTTCAGTAAAGTGTACTTTTCCATAAAATCGAAATGGTAACACCACGTACAAAAAACTTTGATATTTTCATCAAATCAAGTAATTGTCAGGGATCTACCTCTCAATTCGTTGACAGACTTTCCTACTCAAAATTTATTTTGGTTTGTTTCTAGCCAACGCTTGACTACGCAAAAGTATACTTAGTTAAATATTGCGCATTCAAAAACCGTTTATTTTCAGTGTTCCTGTAAATAATTTGCGCAAAATACTCCTGTGGAGATTAACTGATTCTAAACTTAACTGAGGAATGATTTCCTAATAAAAGCTTTAACGCTCATACAACATACAAGGTTGAACTGTATACTAATAATATATTTAACTCAGTATAGTAGGTTGGACCTAGTACTTATACTACGTTTAAGAAGAACATCACTTAAAAAGGCACACATGATCTAAATTTGGACGACCGAGCTCAGAACTAAAGTTGCGTAGAACTGTACATAAAGTTTAAAGGTGTTACATACATGAAAACGTAGAACTTTCTTGACTGTTTTGGAAAGATGTAAAACTAATGTCTGGTCACTACTGCTACAAGAGATAACACCGTGTATCGATTGTAAAAATGTTGTGCAATCAGGGCTTTGGGAACCTTATCATGGTGTTCCATGCTGCATAAAGTTATCTATCTGAGGAATAGCTTTTAAGATTTCCTTAAACTGCTCCTGGATGCATCAAATGGCGGTAAAAGAGAGTCGAAAGTGCTCTGCACCCTAAAAACAAAAGAGTGAATTTAGTCACTCTCTAACAGAGTGAAATGTGTCAATTCACTCTATACAAGTGGATATTCTCCCCAAAAAGAGTTACATTCACTCCAAAAAGAGAGGTCATTTACTTTTGAAGAAGTGTCTCCAGGGATCGCTCTTTTTTAAAAGCTGTCCCTTTAGGTACTTCATCAAGTGTGAGACTTCGCTCTTTTGAAATGAATTTCACTTTTTTCTAGTGAAATCTCGCTCTTTTGGGTTGAACTTTATAACTTTCACTCTTTAAAGTGTACCAAATGAGTTTCAGAATCTTTTTGTCTTAGGAAATGTAAACATGAACAGCAAAGTGTGGATCTCACTCGGGGATATTACTGTAGATTATTCGGTATTACATTCATCCATTTATGAAGTATGTTCATATAAGAACAAGGCTTCAGAACGTCGGGTTGTGACAATGAAGGAGAAACAAGTTTTCACATAACAGTGCCGCTACTGCGTGCTTTACTTGAGATAATAACATTATTTTCCTGTAGAAAAAATCATTTAGAATTTTACTAATTAGTTGGCCTACATTTCATCAATAAAGAGTCTGAAGGAAATCTAGTACAACACTTGGAAAAGTCGAATTAGACGGGGTTGTTTCATTTTTAAACAAGTATTGGTTACATGATGTTGGGACATTTTTGAGGCAATAATACCAAAAAAGGGAATGGAATTTGTTTCATTTTCGATGAGATATGCAAATATATTTAAAATTTAAACAACTTAATCTTCTTGAAAACTGAAGAAAGGTACGGTATTTAATTAAATTGAGTTCAACAAAAATGTAAATATATTATTCTACGACTGCCAGTATTTTGATCACTCCGTGCCCATAAGAAGACGTAATTAACCGGCCAACTTTGCTTTGGTCGCCTGCACGTTTTTTCGGACTACTACTGATAGCTCCCCAAAGCTTCCGTAGATTTCATTGAACCGCCGGGTCGTTGTTAAATCGTTTCGTTGCTTTATCATTTGAAACATAGCACGTTATGACCGAGCTGAAACACGTTATGTTGGCAGTGCGAGCTTCTCCTGTGATTGGATTCTACATTTTCTATGATTTTTATCTTAAAAAGGATCAAGGCTAATGATAATAAGGTAAGTGCATGATTGATCGCTCGCAAGTACATCAGTAGTAACATATGAGTGGATTGGAGAAGTTTCTCCTATCCTTCTCTTAGCTTTCCCCCCCCCCCCCCCCCAAAAAAAAAAAAAAAAAATGGCCATTGCTTAGAGTCACCCACGATAAGCTTCAGACAGCGTTTCTTAAACAAGGAAGTACGAATAAGTGATCACTTGCGTGGACTGGTAAATGCAGCTCACTAGCAGTGGTGAACCTACAAGCTGTAGAACATGTCTACTCTACTTCTATGCTCTGCTATGGTAACCCCATTACCCTTAATTCATTTTAGTGTATAACTAGCCTACTGTACATGCATTCCTTATCTTCCTCCCATAGGCTTAGCAACAAACAATGATATTACAAGTCAAGAAGGTTTCCCGAAACATTTGAGAAGATTGCAGGTCATGTGGCAGCACGGTTCTGTGTTGTGCGAAACTCTGTTTAGAAGACTCATTGCAAGCGTCATTTTCGCACATCTTTAGTGTAGTGCGTTCAAAGAAAGTATGAATACTTATTACACTACGGCAGATGTTGATTATGTTGCATAGTTTTAGTGTGCTATCCCTATTTTCGCTAATTTATTTCCCACTGTGGAACCTATGGGCTAATGCAGAAGGAATGATGTTTATAGTACTTGTTTGAGACAGGTACGTATTTGAATGATGATTATGTTAGAATTGTGTAGAAGACGATGATTTATGTGCTATAAGCACAATTTGAAGCCTAAGAGTATATTAATGTTAGAAAATTTTTGCGAGACCAGCATTTTTGACTGCTTCCAGAGGACAAAAACAACGATACTATTATACACGTGGTAGGTTGGCAAGTGGTTGAGAAATGCTTTTGTAAAGATACTGTACATCTTAAAACAGCTAAACTTGCAAAGTTTTCATGGACTCTCCCGGACTGCCCATGTTGTTCCTAGGGAATTTTTTTGACAACATAATCTCATTGTAGTGCGCATGCGCGCTACAATCTTGGCGTAACACGACAGGAATACCTACATGACTGAATGTTGACTGAACTGGAAGATTCACACTGTTTCGGTCTGTTTCTATCAATAACATTACTGTGCAGGCAGCTAATGTTAAGCCTGTTCACCGCTTTCTTGCACATGTACTAAATAAGTCCCGACGAAGGACTTATTCATAAACAGATGCAGCTTGTAATGTAGAGTGGAATGTTACTGATTGATGGAATACCGACATCTTTATTTCAGAAAAAGTTTCAGTTGAATATGCGCTTGCTTTCTCTTTGGCACGATGAGAATAGGTAACTCGAAATTCGCAAACTATGTAATCAGTGGATGAATTTGTTGTAAAGTTTAGTGTGATGAGAGTATATGAGGCGTCACCTACATATGTGCACAATATAGACTTAACTGTACACACTGCATGTACAGGTCAGGACTTGAACCAATCGGTTGGAAAATGAGCCGTAAAACTCCACCTAACTATAACTGATCAAAAGCAGCTGGTTGTAGGGTTGTACGTATGAACCCACCAACCAAACCACCAGCACCAATAAGTTATATAGTGCCAGTCAAGTCGATATAAAGTTCAAAGTTCGAATTTGTTCTCAAGTATGGTTCACGTTCAACTTTGGATTCCCTTTAGTCGCCTCTGACGACAGGCGGGAAATACCGTGGGTATATTGGATCCCCAGCCTACAAGGGCCGTACTGCCGTTGAGGAAAAAGAATACTGAATAGCATGCACAGTACCGTCACGCACAGATAGATGTCAAACGAACAGTGTATTGTATGGCCGAATTTCACAAAATGAACGATATGACTGCGCAGTGGCGTAGCCACGGGGGAGGGGGGGGGGGCTGGGAGGACTAGGCCCCCTCAGATTTTCTTCAGTCCCCCCCCCCAGTTTTTTTGCCTCCTGATAAAGTAATTGAGAAAAAATAAAATGTTTGAACGGAAATACACTTTGAAGTATTTCCTCTAAAAACAGTAAATAAATAAAATGTGGAACAATTAAGAAAACATGCCTGAATGTGTGTGAAACACATTTTGTGCGCACGTTTGAAATCAAGTAATAACTTCAAAATGATAACTTTCACTAAATTAGATACCGTATATAATCTGCACTGTGGTTTATTGCATTACATTTCGAAGATGAAACGAACGTTTCGACGGCAAACTCGAATTTGACTTTGTTATGTAAAGACCCTTTCTACCTTTCGGATGGCTGGTTGATTTACTGAAAACAAGGCAATCATACATTGGAGATCATTCTTACTTGACCGTTACTATACTTTATCATACACAGCATATGCCTTAAAATCCCTGTCATCTCACTCCAAACAGTACTAATTCTCCTAACATTCCTACCCCAGCTCCTCCCAGAATTGTCTGAATTCATCCTCATCCAGAGACAATCTCAGTTGATTACTTCGAGTCGAGTATAGAAAAGCTCAATGTTTATAAAGAAAACACTCTCAGTACAGTTTATGCTGTGTTATAAAAGCTTTGGTACTCTGCATTGTTTGAATCAAGGAGCTGAGCCAATACCCCTACCAAAATTGTTGTTTAGGGTGAGAGGATCGACCCTTTAAGGGTGAGGTACTGCCTTCCAAAAATTCTTCCCATCCATCCCTAACAAGTAGGCCTATGTCGTGCCTGACTCCTTCCACTGACAAGTGCTACTGTAGAGCATTTTTTTTTCTCGACAAGTCCTCTTTTTACTAGTTGGCACTTGCGTCCGGGCGGATTTGTAAAATGTCCACGAGGTCCGCATTACATGTGTTTCCCGCATGATCCATACTTTTGCTTTGCGGTTGAAATATTTTGAGAGATTAGCTCGTAGTTTTTGGTCTTGACAACGCAATGTTTCGATGATTGAACAAATACTGCACCATTTTGCATCCAGACAATGTTGAAAACCGGAAAACAATTTTTTTTGGTAGTATGCATGTCACTTGTAAAATTCTACAAAGACTAAAAATGAATATTTAAAAAATTTTTATGCTCCCTTAAAAGGAAATTCCTAAAACGTAATTCTATAATCAGTTGAAAGTTTTGCCAAATATTGCACCATTTTGCATCTAGGAAATATAACGTAAAGAAAGTTTCTCAGAGGGGACACAACTACTTTTGGTTTTCCTATTAAAGATGAAATCCATTCACATGTTACAGCAATTGCGTTCAACGTCCTCCTGAAGTTTACTTTTTTCCCAAGGTAAAGGGAGATACCCAGACAGAAATGTCCAGTTTTGGTGTCCCAAAAAGTTAATGTATTACCATATTTCATATTTTGGTTTTTTATTTTCATTATCTGAGAAGTGGCAGACATGAGATTCGTATTTGAAACCTGGGTACATCCAGCTTAAAACACGTGGGAAGTGCCGTTTCCGGCCATCTGGAGGGTTTGTTAAGCCCCAAATTTTCTTCTACGCTCCGAGCCGGACCCTCAAAGGAACCAGGACCCCACACTTCTTACCTAGGCCCCTAAAACTTCCATCCTGGCTACGCAACTGCCATTCATGTAATACAGGCCTATCAGGAAGACTTTTCACTCTCAAATTTACGGTGTGATCCAGCCTAGTAGCTTAACATTAGATTAGCTTACGACATTTTTTCCAGAGCCATCCATGTTGTTTATCAGAGTTTTTTGTTGACCGAGCTTCCATTTAGGCTAGAACCGCCACCGTTACTAGTCGAAGATCCACATCTTACCACATTTAAGGCCCCCAACCCAAACCCCGCCCTACACGGGCACTATATTTCTGCGTATTTGCAGGCAAATGCAGTTGCAGTTTCATAAGGGCTACGATCTATCTAAATATTGGCCTGAATTCGAAATTAGCCCACACCAAATGACCGAAGAACAAGTGAGGTCGTTGGGAGAGTCCCGGGTCTAAAAATTTGATCTTAACGTGACAAACCTAATAATATGAAAATATCCAAACCTTATTATTCGCAAACTAAAATGACCAAAATTGGCTAGGAGTAACAGTCTATCGCATAAACTAATAGCACTAACGACGTTGTAAGTCAGGAGCTGCTTTGTTAAACGCGTAGATCCAAAAATAGTAATAAATTTGTTAGAAGAGAATTTACGGTTCAGTTTCTAAACAAACGGCTTTAGTAGAGCTAAGGAAGAACTTTTCCCTATTGTGGCTCTTACTTTATTGCTAATTTGCTGTGCACCAAGAACACCTGCAGTAGGTTCTTTTCGTAAAATCTTCGGTTACTCCAGACCCCTAATTTCATGTCGGTTTTTGTTAGTATTTGACCATGAAGCCGGCTGTAAAAGGGTGGGAAGCCACATAGAGTACATGTATGTGTGTGCAAACTAGAAATTAGATATTGATTAGAATAATTTCTGTATTTCAGCCCTTTGCGTAAAAAGCTGTTAAAATGTAGACGAAAGGAGGGGCAGTGGGGGTGGGGGGGGGGGGCTCAAATTGATTGAAAACCTGATTCGCTTAAGATTTTTTACGTACCTTTTATAAATGAATACGTTCAACGTACGATAAGGTACTTTTAAATTTACAAATGATACGCAATTAGCCTACTTCAACCGTTAACAAATTTACTTAAACGTATCTGTCAACACGAACAGATGGCAGACCATTTAAATAACATTGTTTTTGTGTTGTATTTTTTTCTTTTTCTTCTCACTTCAAGGTATGAGTTACCGGTCTGTTGTGAACAGGGGGAAGTCGTTTCGCGAAACGCATCAGGTTACATTGAAATTATTGAGTATGTGTCAGAAAGAGAAAATATATGAAGGATTTTGTTAACAAAATATAATACAAAAATAGAGCTTCCGCTATACTGCTAAGGAAAACCCCGAGAGGATGGAGCGTTATATCCCGATTTAATAGGGGTTATATGTACTACCCCTCCCCCGCCCCCTCCATATCGCTAATGGTGGCGATAAGACTGTTTTCTCTTCATTCATACAGAGAACTAGTGTTTGACCAAAGGTATAAATAACTGATTCAAAAATTCCAGATTTCGTGAAATATCGCGCTGCGTTAATGGGTCCTGATAGAGTCAGGCGTTGCTATTCCTTAAAAAAATTATATATGAGCTAATCATTTTCAGTAGACTGAAGAATCTTGTATATGTTGGCGATGCAGTGGCCGTTGTTCCCATGAATTCTTTCAGTCCGTTTGGCAATGTCTTCTAGTTGAAATAATGGTTCACGTGAGCAGAAACAGTAAGTACTCTCGAATTAACCCAGGTGGTTTTTACCCGTTTCCCTGGAAAGTGGAAATCGGTAAAGGAAGATTTCTCTGACAAGACTAGTACGTTTGTTTAAGCTTACCACATGCTCAAATAAGATGTTTCAGTATCGTTTTACAGTTAGCTATGTTTTCTCAACCAGGCTTGACTGGCCCTTTCACATTAATGATAACCTCGCTAGACACCCCTTGTAACTGGTTTGCCATCCTTAAGGGGTGTTCATCTTTCTTAGCTTTCTTTCTTACATATTCCAAGAAATTTGCTTGTTTTCACACCGTGTTTTAAAGAGTCGCAAAATGCTTTTATGCGGTCAAACTACGTGTTTATGAGGCACATTTGCCCGTTGTCAAGACATCACACCTGGTCGTAACTAGTTTAAAATATTGTACTGAGTTACGCCATAAGGTCTTGCCATGTTTCATTTAAGTAGGACCACCTTTTAATTACAGTAACTGCATTTTTTATGTAGTCATATCACGTTTTACCTAAACATACCAAATATGTATTCACACCGTGTTTTTCCGTATTAGAGCTATGTTTTTTATGAAGTCACACCAAGTGTTTATGTAGGTTTCCCTACTTATTTCCTTGTCACGTGCCCAAATGATGTAATCACGTGATGTTTGCAGATTTAACCGCAGACAGGTATACTCATAATTCTTTCAGAAGTAGAGGAACGTCTTGGAGAGACAGAACACAACAGCGACATGAAATAAAAAGTTAAAAAGTCTTCATCGAGTAGTCCAAGTAGTAACCCAAGTAGCGTGGTGAGCTTTCCAATTCCAGAACAGGGGTTTGCGGTTGGATTATATTAAAAACCATTTCCTTTCTGATTTTGCTATTGCGGAAGGTGCAGATGCACTGCAGATGACGTGTGGTGCACAACGGAACCATAAGTTCTTCAAATTAAGCTTGCGTGCATTTTCAATTGGTTATGATAACAAGGCTGTTCCTGCTAAGAAGAAATATTGACCATTTCAACTTATTTTGCTCCTTGGCTTACATAACGTGGAGGTCGTGTAAAGTATTAAGCTAGTCTTAAGCTCCCCTCATTGGAAGATATTTTAAAATTCCTTAGAAGTAATCCATGGTTCTTTTTTACACAATGAAAGAGTTAAACCAGCCAAGCAGCCTTGACAGCATATCCTACATCATAATTATTAA